>JABWDB010000001.1:8167500-9620000 GCA_019614645.1 Stratiolaelaps scimitus
ATGTACTATACAGATGTTGCTTGGCTAGACGCCGCTTGTTCGTTAGACACTACAAACATGACTCGTTGTCTTCTATTTTTGACTAAGCACAGTGAAGCCCTTATTTCTGAGGTTTATTTTAATTCTCGACCAGGTTAGATAGATATTAGTTCGAGTTTATGCGAGGAATCGCCCTGGCAGCATCCACCTCCCAAATGAACAAAGTGGATGCTGCGATGCCCAGAAGCCACATCGGGTGTAACACAACGAAGCCTCATCTCAGACGCTTCTGTTCACCCTCTACCTGTGTATTTCTTCTACTGAGGAAAGGAAACCTATTTATATCATTTTTAAGCTTTCTGTGATTGATTGTTCATAATTATGAGAAAACTGACTAATATCTACTGTCTAAGTAGTCTTCATGAGGGTACAGACAGTGGGCGTTAAATTTTTCAAAGGTAGCCGTTGTTCCTGCTGTTGTATCGAGTACAAACATATAACGAGATCGTAATGAAAAAGTGCATGTCCAGACCAATGTGGCCGATTGGTCTGGACGACGATCACGAACGCTTTCTCTTTATTTTGAAACATGTAGCTGCTCACGCAATGGTGTATACCAAACATGGTTTATCAAAGTAGATTCTCTTTTCTCGTTATACGTTATAATATATATATACATATATATATATATATATATATTTGATCATATCTTGGGTTCAGTTTTACCCAGGTGAGACTTTTGGGTCCTTCAAGAAATCATGTAAAACATTCACAATGCCTCTCAGTTCAACCCTCAACATGGCAAATTCGTCGATCTCAATGACCGTATGTGCATTTTTATGCATTTTTTTTTATCAGAGATACCTTAACTCTGCGAACTTTTCCTAGTAAACAACAGCTAAGGTTTAAGTCGTGTTATATGTGCCTATATTGAATAGGTGTGATTGATTGATTCCAACGTGTTGTAATAGCGTCTTGCAACCGGAGGAGGCACGCAGGTGTACGGGTTCGATCCCTGAAATTGCACATTTGCATTTAAAGGATCCGGCTTACGAAGCAATGCGTAAAGCGTAATGCGTAAGCCTGGCCGCCGTTAAATGGTGACTGAGAGTCAGGCCGGAAAATTTAGATGCATATAATAACAAATTTAGTTCGAATCGTCAGCAGCATCCATTGTTTGACAATAGGTGTGGAAGCAGTTAAGAAGAGAGATTTCACCCTTCCATTGGGTGTAGCGAGGACGATGTCACAGAACATTAATCGTACAAGCAGCTTGCTCTCTCAATACGTTCATTTGAAAATAAAAACCGAACGAATTGCATTTCCTTTCCCCTCAAGACCAATCTAGCTCATGTCCTCCTGTTATATCGCGTCGCTGCGTCACCATTCACGAGGCAGGCTTTCGGCGAAATGGCGAAATTGGCTGGTTAGAGCCAACCATATATATACGTCGTTGACATGCTGTGTATTTCCTCAAGCAATGGTTGAGAAGTTCAGAAGTTCTCGGTACATTTCGACCGTGATCAAACGACTATAATGATTTTCCAGCTGACTCTCAGCTGTTCTTCTATGTAAAAAGCCTCGGAAAAGACCACTTTTGATTTAAGGATTCTAGTTCAATTCTCGTTCCCACTTTTCAGTGATAATTGTGATGCTGCACTTTAATACAGAGATCGAAGTAAACCCATATACTGAGACGGCGCTGGCAAGCAAATTAGATCCTTTCTCAGTTTACAATTTTTGCATAAGCGCAGGCGATCGGGCAACGCTAATTACAATTATTGTTGCAAACTATTTTTTGCTTTCCTACATAGGTTAACACTTTTTTTTTACAAATAGCAGAATGCCCAAGGATAAAACAAGTTCAGGGTTTTTTTAAATAAAAAAGTTTTTGAAATGTTCTGAAAAAGGCAAGTTTGTGATATCTATCGGACATTGACATGAGTTGTCTCGTGTCACGAGATATTTAGGTTCGAAACCGCAGGCATTGCACTCCAAACCGATAGTCCCAGCCCTTAAGTTCAGCCCTGCCTCGAGCCGCTGTTATAAATTGCTGGCTAAATTAATGGTAAATATAATTATTGTAGAAACCTAAATAGCCCATACCACTGCAGCATAAATTGTATCTACACCTACATACATACAGAGCGAATACGCCCACACTCGGCCTGAAATGGTCTGTTTTGTAGAGGGAACCGACGCGGGTATGGAGTTTAATTGATTATTATCCAACTGATTAAACGTGACCGCATGGTGAACTTAAATTAAAAACTGGACTAATCTAAATACTCAGTGGGCCTCAGCTACCAGCAGAATTCGCTCCCTTCAAATTCTGAGCTTCCACTGCCGAATACGATATGTCATCTATGAATGTTTAATTATACAGACGCATATCTACGTATAAATTAAGTTCGATATCGGCAAACCTATAAAGATTCAAAATATAGCACATGTATGGAAATACAGACAACGCTTTTATAGTCAAGATGGCTTGCCAGCTGCTAGCTGGAAACTAGCCGACCAGTTCGTTGCCATATATATATATATATATATATATATATATAATTAAGTGCCGGCAGCCGCATGCCCGTCAAACTCTCCGGCCGGCTGCGAAGCCCTAGACCAGAAATACGCAGTGTCTGTCTAGCAAAAGTCGTCATGCGGTCTACGCGGTCTGCCCAATGGGAGACGACATGAAACAAATCGCACGTCGGCGTTCCCTTCAGGAAGGACGTACGTGTCGCTACTGCTCGCTGTCTCTCTCGATCTCTATCTCTTCCCGGACGTGCAACTCAGCCAGTAGATTCCCTCCAATTTCATACATGTCACACTCGTCGGGCACGTATGACAAACATTGAAACATATCTTCGTCTGGAATCTCATTCGGATGGACGTCTGTTGCTCTAGGGGATCTCTCTACCCGTGCCGAAGTATCGACAGAATGTTCAGTTGAAGGGCTATAAAGTATTCGTTATAATTTTTTATTGAGGCTGCTTGCACTTCAAACCGACACATAACATATATGAGACTGTTGTATTATAATGAGCAATGAATCGGACACCATCATTTCTTTTTGCAAATATAACTGTTTAGGAAATAGCACAACAAGCTCATTCTGGTTTCTATTTCACATTCATATATGCAATGTGACTCACCTACAGGTATGACAAGTCTACCCCAGAAAGATTCGCTATGGTATAGCCGTTTAGGGTTAGTGTCTGGCTCCTGGTAGTCGTTGAAATGGCTGATCGGGGCTAAACTTTCCGAAGAAATAGATGTACCGGTGCTTCTATAAGCCACTAGTGAGCGAAAATTTCTGGAGGATATTCTAAGGATTTTTACAGAAAATGCGAAGATGTGTTTACCCCTATATCTAAGAAGCATTCCCCGCATCAGTACTCAAATTGATAAGAAGATCTTTAACGGCGTAGTACTACTAACTCCACGATTCTTGTCGGGGCTGGCTGGTGAGATATGCCCGGCCTTCATAAGTCTACTCTTTTTAAATTCAATTCAATTCACTTTATTATATAGGGTCAATTTTCAACATATCTGTTGTTATTTCGAGGAAGCAAAAAAAACAAGTCATGCGTTACAGGGATATGATCCCCTACGCATGGAAGCTCTCCAGAAACCAAACCATTAGCGCAGTGCTTACTGGCAATGAATTCGGAAGGACATTCGTACCAGCTCTTGTTGTCGTAGATCTCACATCAAACATTGCATTCATTGGGTGGGTAATCGTTTACCGATACAATGCATATGTTATCTTGTCTATATACTTGTCTATATATTGTCAAATCTGGTCAGTATTGGTCTCATGTTCACCTCCCACCTTTCGCATTGGAAAAGAGAAATGTGAATACTTGGGGAATTCGTGATCTATGTGTCCTAACATTGCTAACGAACAAGACATAGGTAGGCCTATGTGGACTCCTTGAGGAGGACTTATCTCAACCATGGCGTCGAGAAGGGGAAACTGTCAGTTTAGTACCAGAGAAGACCAACATTTCATCAAAGTGCTGAACTTACGGCCAAACCCGATAGTCGTATTAGAAAGGATGACTTCAATGCAGGTTTACTCTAAACTTCACACTATATAATGAATGGTTGATTCTATGATTGTAATCAATAATGGTGACCTAAGGCAGGCTAACGTCGATTTCGCCAACGAAGCAATTGATATCGAAATGAGATACAGTAAAGTGAAATTGTGAGTTTAATCACCCGTTCCTATTTCACGTATTAATCACGTATTCCCAATTGTTAGGAAATTCATTGAGGGTTGATCTTCGTAGTTGAGCATTAAACAGAGTGAATGGACCAACATGTATAGATAGACATAAGATGGCACTAGATATCATCTAATATCTATATTGGCTTGAACATGCGCTAAATCGCGTGGATCGCTTTATTAAGCACAGTGCTGTCAGTAATGATAGCCTTCTGAAAGACATGCTTGGCGTGGGACTGTGTGAGCACGGGAGTGGGCTACAGGTTCTCTGCTTGAAAGCCGATCATTATACAGATAACCGTGCCTATGTAATTAGCACAGGTATTAGTTGGAAATAGAAAGAAGAACGTGTCCTCATCATTAAGTGAACAAAATGGCTCATATATTTTATGCGAGATCGACAATTTGGCACAATGAACAGTCCCTACCACTGCAATCAATGATTATTTGTTAATGCTGCAATTTGTGTGGCTAAAGATCGCGGCTGTCGTCCGCTGGCTCTTCGTAGACCTTCATATACCTATAATTGTTCTTTCACATTATGCCTTAACTAGCATGCAAACGCTGTCCCTTCTGAAATTGTGTTTATTTATCCAAACGAACGAGCTTGATCATCCTCTAACTTATCTTCAAGAGGATATGACGGGTGCTCAAGGTTTGGTATGGGTGCTACTCTTCTGCGATATATAATACAAGACCGCCTTTTATTCACAAGGGTATTTCATTTCATGGTGCTTGAACCTGCTGCCTCCGGCTATCTGCATATATACACGTAGCTCTCAAATATGCACGAATACAACGCAATACTGGTTGATTGACGGAACTACGATTACCGCAATGCTCAAGCTCTCATAATAAAATAATGATAAAAAAATTGCCACAAATGTTAGGACATCAGAACAAAATTGCTTGCACATATACCCGAGAAGGCATAGATGTCAATACATACAGCATTGATACAAAATCGAAACGAGCCATACACGATTGATACAAAATTGATTTGAGAAAGACGATCTTGCCATGCACAACTGCCGCCATATCTTCAAATTTCAAGCGTATATAGAGCAGGGCGATACGTCGTGAAAAGTGCACGTACGATATTTGCCTAAAATCGAACGCGACAGTGAACCGCCAGTGGACTCCGCAGAAGCGGAAACCAAGCAGGCATTCATGGCATATAGCATAGATTCAATTAGGATACCTACAGTGAATGCCACATATTCTACGTTGCTAGAAATAACCGGTTGAACAAATCTCGGCAATTTTTTCCAATCTTGAAACCGACATATGTGTGCAACACATTGATTAGAAGATAGCTTGACATAAATTTCATCCAGGCGCCTTTCCAGGTTAAAGGTCGGTTACAAACCCGTACGAGTTGGGCCGTCGTCGTCAGCGAAGCACATAAGCCAATGGGCGCGATTGAATCTGCGATCAGCCAGTCTCTCCTGTTGGCTATCATTCCACAGTCATCGAGAAAGTGCTTCTGGTTAGATTGGAGGTATACCTCTGCTCCATAAATTTCTTCTCGCCAAGTCAGTTTGGTTTTCGTAAACCACGCTCCACTGAACTTGCCCTTGAACTTGCCCTTCCTCTGCCAAGGAATTGCCGACCCCTTGAAAGAGAAGCACTTATGTCTTGGAGCCTTCTTGGATGTATCGGCCTGTTTCAGCTGTCTACAGCACTCCCTCCTCCAGCAGACAGTGGGACATATACGTTACAGATATTGCGCCTCCTTGAAATACGGATTTAGGGTTTTCTGCAAACCTCCAGTATATGCCCAGCTCAATGTTTACGCTTTTTAGTGTTGGGTGATCTGGAACATGGGTTTAAGTGACTAACGATCTACATCATCAATGCGCGGCGTTTACACAGCGGGATGTTACGTATGTGTGTGTCCTGTGCTCTGCAGAACGGAGACTAAGTGGTTGATCACCATCTGCACTGAGGCATCGTCGCCGTCGATTATATCGGTCAGTTATCCGATATATGGTGGATCAGGATGACTGATATAATATATTATATTACGCTGAGCACCAGCCAGCAATGGTATTCACCGATACGACTCGTCACGCATCAAAATGACCTCATACAGAAGCTGATACCAAAGCTGATATTGGCTACATAAGTACGAATTTGTATCCGACTACTACTCAGTGTACTTTCAACTGAATGGGTAAGAGCTTGCTCCCTACAAAAACCGCCTTACCCTCCGGGCGACGATAGATTTTTCTAAAATAAAGGCTGCTATTTTTTATTAACCTGAAACTCAACGATGTTTGATCTTGTTACTCAGCTGGAGGCTAGATCTATATATCAATGCCAAGTGTGGACAGTAACTCCATCCATGAAGCAAGGTCCAGCAAGGTCACCATTGAACATCTGGCACGCAGACAGACAAGTCAAACGAATTTATTTATAGATAATTTCTCTGCTAAAAGGTTAGCTACTATTGCTAAAGCACAAACTGAACACAAATTAAATTCAGACTCCGTAGCCTTTCTTGTTGGCCTTGCAGTGACAACGTCTCCTACAGTCAGTATTGAATTTCTTATTTTCCGAAGACTATCGTGTACACTATGACCGGAGCAGAACGGCGTTTATGCCACGACTATTGAACGCATGTGTCCTATTATATATACTGTGTTTTATTATATACACTAAAAAGCCAGTGTATTAATGTCTACTTTAGAAAACTCAATTAACAGCACTATAAAAGAACACGTTATATTTCGAAGGGATAAATAAGTTACAAAAGCAAACTGGAAGAAGGTCCACCTCGTAGGCTAGACGGTGTTATTGTTTGTGTTAAGCAGTAGAAATAACATTAGGAGGTTTTTGCTTTGTATAAAACCGTTGCAGCGCTATTTGAGTACAAGTTCGCAGGAACGTTTGAGTCGGTGGGTTTGGCAACCTAACGGCATTCAATCACTTCCGTCCGCATTCACGAATCTGTGTAGCTGCACCAACAATAAGTTAGGTACAATTTATTAGCCTGCGGGCATGGTGTGGTTGTTAACGTTGGCGGTATTCGAATCAAGTCAATTTTGTAGAGTCCGAGGTTCAAATCTGAGTGGAGCCATATTTTATGGGCAGAATCTCTGCAATAGGATTTGGAACTTAGTAGTGGCAACTAATGTGGTCTGCGACACAGCTACCATTGTACAGGAACGAAGGCACCGTACACCCCCTGCGTGCGTTGTGAATACCGCATGTTTACATACAGACCACGAGCAACGACAATACGACTCCTGGCGGAGGGGCTTTCTACAGACATCCTATTGACCAAAGTAGTCGTTCGGGAAGCAGACAGGCAGGTCCAAGGGAGGAGGTCTGGCGAGAGAGGGAATGGAAACAGTTGAGGGTCAGCTAACCACGTCATGCCCATACGTCAAGGAGGATGTGTGGTGCTCGTCGCTGGGCTTGTACACATCTCACCGCCCTTACTGAAGGAATCCGCTAAGCGATACCGGGAGGGCGGTGCTGTTGAACATCGTTAACATCTCCAGGGGGGGTCACCGTGTTGTCATGCATGTTAGCATGGCAACACGCCCCTTTAAAAATAATTACACTATATTGACTAGATAAACAAGTGGTGGTTTATTAAAATGCCTATGTAGAGGCATGCTCATATCTCATAGGATTGAGTGTCTTAAAATATACAATAATGAGAGAAGCAGTGGGGGGTCAGGCCGAGGCCGTCATACAATATGTTCGTGTACCATCGTATCACATAGCTGAAAAATGGTGCGACGTATAGATTACTTTATTTACAGTGTCTTCAATTAACGAGATCTTTTCGAACTGCACAAACAGAACCGCTATTCCTTCCTTCTGCAAGACATCCATTGTTGACCCTTGGCTGCGAGTGGTTCGCGCGTAGATAACGTTCCTGTATTGCTCTGGCAGGGACTGGAGAAACACTTTGCTTTGCGGGCTGTGATATTTACATTGGCAGGCGCCGTACACTCTCTAAACACAGCCCAAGAACAAATTAGCATCCGTTGAGCCAAGTGCTGTGGGCTCTCGGCAAGAAAGAGTTGAATCCTTCTGCATGCTTGGGAGTGAATGATCCCAAAATCGAGCGCAACGTGTCAACCAACCGTCCATGGTCGGGGCACAAAGCTTCTTTGGTGGAACTTTGTTTGTCGCTGTTACAGCCGAAGGTACGGGAGCGATCTGCGTCACAACAACGTCATCAGGCGTTATTCTGTGGACGACACTGTCGGTTACAGTGCGTATAGATGACGTCATTGTTACAAATACGTATTGCTGGTGTGAAATTGTGAATGTGCACGTGTACATTAAGTACATCCCGAAACCCTCCATAAAAAAAAGTGAGAAAATATTAAAATGTAGACATCCAACATCAAGCGCCAACAAAAGACCAACAGTACACATTTCGTGGAACACTCACAGAGATTCGCTGCAATGTGACCATATCCAACAGCGATGCGCTGCTCAAATCAAGTCAGTTGCATAGAATGATATGCAAAATGTAACGTCTGTAATAGGGTTGCTCTTTGTGCATATAGATAAAATGAAACACCTAGAATAGAATAGGCTGTACGTCGAGCAAAAAGTTCCGACTTGATTTACGTACATAGGTTGGCCGACCTTGGGAGCATGGTAGCTTGGTAGCGTATCACAGCGATTCGTGCTTGGCGCAGGACAGCTCCGAAGTGGAACAGCCCTAGGTTCGGTGACAGCCAGCAGCAGATGCAGCGCCGCAGCGGCATACAAGACGAACCTCGTAAACCCAACCTAGCTATGGAAGTTTGTCCAGTTTGTCCAAGATTACTACTAGTACCTCGTCGCCGTAGTGTCTCTTGGGGAGTACTTGAGGCGCACGACTTGCTTGCAGGAAAAGAGATGAATGACTCCACGAGGAGACGAGGCCCCCACCACAGTAAATGGCAAAGCAACGAGGGTGACAGACAGAGCTACGCAGGGAGGATGATATATATATGTATATATATATATATATACATAAAACATGTAATACTACAACCTTTACGTCCTAGCAGAGATTCGCCGATATGTTTCCACCGTTGTGTCACGATTTGCAGTGTGATAGTATGCTGGGTGCGGATAACACTCCCAAAGAGCCATGACAAGGGTCTTCTTGTATTAACAGATGATTCAAGACCCGTATCGGACGATCTTAACATCTGTCTAGTCGATTGTGAACTAGTTCGCCTTTTTGTTTAGCCTTCACCTGACGGTAGACTTTGCGGGTAAAATGGAAACATTTGTACAGAAGTAAAATATAAAGGCATGTACATATTTACAAAAAACGCACTGAGACATGTGGTAGTAATGTTCGTGCCGGGGTCTTTGGCGGTATTCGATGATTACTAGTATGTTCGTCAGAGTGATGATAATTGCTATTATTATCAGTATGAGTATATAATAGCATGTAATAATAGTTTGTAACAATACGTATGGGCTAATCGTTTTCCCACAGATTTACCTATAAATTAAAAAAGTCCTGGCCCAAAATTGTTAATTAATAATAATAAGTACAACAACAATAAAAACCTGTATTGATATACCTTCAAGTGCAAGCCGCTTCAGTCATACAATGTCACTGGAACCGGCTGGTCCCGGTTTCGAAGCAAGTGACACAGCTGCCTAATTCATCGCGACTCCGTGGTAGCGAACCTTATGAATATTCGATAAAGCTCATAAAGGTCAACATATACTACAATGACAGTGTCAGCTCCGTTGTAGAACTGATCACGTGGACTCTAGCCCTGTACAACGAGTCGCAAACATGCGACGACTAGTAAACACGTTATCGGAGTCGACGTACCCTAAACGTCCGTGTTGGTCGTGACGGAAAAGGGCCGGAAGGGCCATGAGCGGCCTTTACGAAGCAGGGCTGTTCTAACCGTTGAAGCCCAACTGGCAGAGGGTGACGGGCTTCCGTTTCAGCAAGACAGACCTTCCTTCCCTCCTTCTCTTCATGATCTTCTGTGGGAATCTGCTATTTGGTCCCACCGGGTATCGGACTCGCTCGGTCCCTAATTCCCGACCCTGTCTGCTTCGTTCTCACTTCGCGTTTTCCCTGTAGTCCTTGTACGCTCGCCCCAGCCGCTAACTCTCGCTGGTCCCGGTTTCGGCGGGCGTCCTCTTCCGATATACCACCTCGCTTATTAGTCGTATTCTAAAGATAGACCACATTCGATCTTCTTCTCTGCCAGCCCCGTGTCCTCCCAACTGAGTCCGCCCGTGCATTGGCTGGCTGGCTTGCGTCTTCGCTGTATCGTTCTCTACCGCCCGCCGTTGGTCAATCCGCTACCCTCCTCGGGCACGGTTGTCCCCTAGAGCCACGCTCTGGTTGTCAGCTCTGTTCGTATGGGTGCCGAGGGAAACATATGAATGTTCAGACGCTTATAACCAACCCTCCTCACCATGGGGTAGATGATGTCTACTGGTGTAGAGTCGACTGCTGTGCAGTACACGGCCACTGAGCTGTAATATGAGCCAGTAATAGAGCTGGAGGGGTGATCCCCGTCGACGTTCCACTTTTAGTGAGCCTGTACGTAAGCGTATGGGGATGACTTCATGTGAGTGCATCGATATCGTCTTCTCTTTTTGTCGTACTCTCTCTCTCTTTCTCTATCCGTGTCTCTATCGGTCAATTCACGATCTTGCACCGCAGCCATACACAGACGAATAAGCAGATAGCAGAGTGCGGCCAGCAGACATATACCATAGCAAACAGCGAAAACAAAAAGAGACAAAGCGGTAGAGAGGAAGAGAGAGAGAGAGAGGTGCAACAATCAACAAGCAAATAAATATCAGTTCGCGAGTGTGAACAATACGTCTAGGAAGCAAAGCATAGCAGACAGGTCAGACATTTTATGGGTTTAGAAGTTTCTCCGTGATCCGCCATGTGATTCGCCTGAGTAAGAGTGGAGTTTGGTCGCATCGTGGTGGTCGTGCTGGAAGGTGGTCGCCAGCTGCCACAGAAACATCTTTGCTCCTCTATCTACCTATCTATCTATCTATTGAGTTTCTACTGTCCTTTCCAACCAGCGATGCTCCCCCCTGCGTAGTGCTAGTCTAACCTCTCCATCGATTAAGTACGTTATTCACGTTCGTGGTATAGGGGCAAAGGGCACCGGGGAAGTTGGGGGCTGTATCTGAATAATAATAATAATGATGATGGTCGTTATCGAAGTTCGGATCTTCGTCTCGGCCCTGATCCTGTTGGCGGCACCAACTGCCGTCTGCTGCCACCCACATTCGGCTATCGCTCGGTCCATCCGAGGATCAGGAAGGACCGAAGCGGGCCAAAATGGAACAAGCGGCAAGAAAATTTGATATTCTGACCCCGTACACGTCTCAACGTCCTCGACGGCGACGGGTCGGCTGGCGGCTTCATTTCGTTGCTTGTTTGCGACGTCGGCGGCTAATTTGAATTACCCCTTCTGTGAGGCCAGCTGCTTCGGCAGCCGCCGTCGATCGGATGAACGGGTGGGAGTCATACCTACCCGCCTTGGATCCCTTGTCGAAGGTGGCCTGGAATGATCGTGGGGCAGCGAAAACGTTGTTCTCACGTAAAGTCAAAGTCCTGCTCCCTCGCGACTGAAGCACGACCAGCTGATAGTACTCTCGCCGGTCTGTGGGAGTTTATATATCTACCGTATCATTACATGCTGACCATATATTCTAAGGTGATCTTAGATCGAACCAGACTCACACATATATACTGGTCGTACTCCGGATAGGTGGCCTCGACAGGTCCTTGACGTAATACCCAAAGGTGGTTCCGAGCCCTTTCACCTAGGGAAACAGCTGAGAGTCAGCTCAAAAATACAGATTCACACATTTATAATCATAGCACTGCGGTATTGGTAAACTCGACCATGGAGATAATAGACAGGGTGGGGGGAGATTTAAATCAGAAAACAAAGATCACTGACTATATATATATATACACATATGTATCCCCCTCTAGATCGTTGTCCCTGTGATGCTCAATCGACCGTCCCTGCTGGGGGCTACTCGCGCCTTTGACGATATGGTGCTAGACGCCATCACGACGATCCTCAGCTTCCAGCGTCCCCCGGCGCCGCGTCGCAGGCTATCCGTCCAGTTCGCTTCGGTGGCCTCGGCATCCCTATTTTTCATCTCTTTGCTGACATCTACGGCGCTGTCTTGCTCAAGTCTGACATGGTCGCCGCGCTCCTGCCCCACTTTCCCGCTTCTCATGAGGGTACCCTTGGCGAGATGCACATCTGCGCGAGGGTCACTTCGGACATGCAGCCCCGGCAGCAGGTATGGTCTGATGTCCTCCACCAGGAGCTGTGGAACTCCCTCTGCCCTTCTCGTCCCTTGGCACTGCCCTCGACGACCCCTCTGTCCAGTTCCGTGTGGACCCACGTCTCGGGGCCCCTGAAGATGCGTCCCACAGCTGCGGCCGTTGTGCGGACACTGTGGTGGCGAACGGTCACCACCGCCTATTGTATGAGCGTAACGCCGGTCACACGATGCTTAATGACGCTGCGAACGGGCTCTGCCCTAGCATCATCTACTTCCATCGAGGCCAGCACCTCATTTGGGACCAAAATTTCAACGTAGTTGATACTTTAGAGCCGTCTTATGTCCCATTAACAATTGTGGAGCCACCCCCAGTTACGCTATATTTCGTGCGGAGAAGGCCAAGTTACGGAAGTACGCCGCCCTCCAGGCAACTTACCTCTTACTCTTTCCTTTCGAAATCCTTGGGCAATGGCCCCCTCACTGCTAATGTCCTGGAAGACTACCGCAGGCTCATCTCCTCTGCGTAACCCGTGAATGAGTCATCCCAGTAAATGATCATTAGTTAACAATAAGCCATTTGTATTCATTCTCAATAAATAATCCCTTAATTCTTAATAAATATCCCTCATTCTCTATAAATAATTCTAAATAATCCCTTAGCATGGATTTAACATGCTACGTACGCCACGCACATTCATTCATCCAAACTGATAGTTTTGTTGACGGAAATTCGATTTCTGCGATTACGGCATAGATGAGTTGTTCTTCCCTAGAACCCGGTACACCAGCACAAATGGCATGTACCTGATTTCCTGTAGAATCCTTGAAGACCATCACAGTATGCGATGTAGATGTGATGGGTTGTTGTTGTTGCGCGCCACGGGTGAGCACCCAACAGGACATGGGTCGTTTGAATACTGTAATGGCGTTGATGATGAAAAGGCATACCTCCTTTGATATGACTCACACCTGTTATATCAACTACGTAGAACTCCACTGGAACTCGTACCTTACGGCGGCCCCCGGGATCTGCTAGCATTGTGTATTGTATTCATTTGTCGCGTTTATGAATAAATGTTCAGTTAGGAATGTTAAGAAATTGATTAGAATCTCCTCACAGTTCAGTATATATATGTATATATATATATATATCGCATCCCACAAGAATGTCATAACGTCTAAAAGATATCATCATAGCAAGTGCAACAGTTCCACTTCAACAAAGCGTCTGAATCAGACGCCAGTGAGGAGGAAGCCGCCTTGCGCACATAGCTCTATTCAGTCTGTGGTTCCTCCTTTACCGCTTTCATTCACAAGGAGTGCGTGTCACTTTTTTTTAAATGACATCGCTTTACAAAAAGCAACGCTGCCTTCGTTTGCAAAGGTTCACCCATGCCTAGATTTTCTTCTTTGCGACCCGAAGCATTTTACTACGCGTAAGTAGCATTTCCGCCAATCTCTTATGTGTGTCTGGATGAGAATGAAAAGCCCCGCCCGTAATCTCTCCCATTAATTGCCAGTTAGTTATGGCCAACAATAATTACTGTACGACTTCTAAATGAGAACAAGTAGAACACATTCTCAGTGTTCGCCGCTTGGCCGACGTTTGCTACGCCGCGTCGCTCACGGCGGTTGCCGACATGGTCGCTACAGTCCTCCCCCCCGAGGCGCTCGCCCACTTCTCCGCCTCCCAGGAAGCTGCCCTTGACCAGACGGGCGCCCGCGCTCGGGTCCCTCCGGACAAACAGAGCAAGCAGCGGGCATGGTCCGATGCCCTGCACCAGGAGCTGCGGGACTCCCTCCTGGCCTCTGCGCCACACGCTGCTGACCAAGCTCGCCTCCGGGCTGTCGACAGGCCTGGTGCGGGGGCGTGGCTCCACGCGCTGCCCTCCTCGTCCCTTGGTACTGCTCTAGACGATCGCTCCCTCCGCTTCTGTGTGGGCCTTCGCCTCGGGGCCCCTGTAGTTGCGGCCCACAGCTGCGAGCGTTGCGGGGACCCCGTCGCAACGAATGGCCATCACGGTCTTTCGTGCGAACGCAGCGCCGGTCGCCATCCGCGACACACGATGCTTAATGACACGCTCGTGAGGGCCCTCCACTCCGCCGGTATTCCTTGCACAAGGGAGCCACAGGGCCTCGACACCTCTGACGGCCGCCGCCCTGACGGCCTCACCCTTGTCCCCTTCCATCGAGGGCAGCACCTGGTTTGGGACGGCACTGTGGTTGACACTCTAGCACCCTCTTATGTCAACCACTGTGCAACCATCCCCGGTTACGCAGTAGCGCGTGCGGAACGGGCAAAGCTAAGGAAGTACGCCGCTCTCCAAGCAACCCACCTGTTTTCCCCCCTTGCCTTTGAGACCTTGGGCGGGCACGGCCCTCTCACTGCGAACTTCCTCGAGGGGGTCTACCATAGGCTGATCCGCGCCACCGGGGACAAGCGCGCTGGCTCTTTCCTCCTGCAGCGGCTGTCCCTCGCCGTGCAGAGAGGCAATGCCATCGCCTTCCTCGGAACATTGTCGTCCTCACCCCCCCCCCCCCCATAATCCCTAGAAATCCCGCCCTACTGTATGTTTGAATAAATTGTTCAGTAGAACACGAGAAACGCGTTAAGAATAATAAAATCGTTTCATTCGTTTGCGTGTCGCAGTAATTCTTACAGTTCCTGTGCATGACTCTTCATTTTTGAATAGCGACGTCATCTAGTAGATAATTGCGGAAGATAGAATATACAGAGAAGGACATTCGAGAAAAGAAGATTCATCATGCCGCCAGGTCTCACGTTGTCATTGTAGATGATATTTGGCGTGATGTCTAGCTTTTCGTTCGTACGCTTCGCCAAACGCCTTCTCTCTTGGGATCCAGTGCGAGAATGCACTCGTCGTTCCAGAGACATCCTCAAGGATCTAAGCTAGGGAAACGTTTGTATGCCGGGGGTTATCATTCCTAATCAGATCCGGCCTTTTGTGTTATTGTGCTACGGGGACAAAATGGCGCATTCCTGCCCCTAGATCGTTTCATTGATCTTGAGACTACGTTGTTTTTTTCGCGAAAGGACACCTGCCCGATCAGCTTGCTAAGATATTTGAAGATTATAGGCATGATATTGATTCTAATTAATTTCATAAAGAATACACTGTATGTATAAGCCCTCGGCACGGAGGTCGCTTAGGCAGAGGGGACACTTGAAAAGCTCAATTAGAGGCAAAGCTGAGAAAGGTGGTTCGGCAATTCACGGGTTCGATTTTCGGGGCTAATCAACAACTGGTCGATTGGTCTTGCTCGTTGATCTAGCCTAATACCGATACTGCCTCGGATTACGGTGGACACGCCGAAATGGAGGCCACGTCTCTGACCCCCGGCTAAAACAAACTGCTTCGTTTAAATCCCTTTCTACAGATCTACGTAATGTGTACCGAAACTAGGTATATATATTATGTGTACCTTGCATGAATATTGTTACATTATTTGCTATAATATATTGAAATGGTCTCCGCCTCTCCACTGTCGATTGGCCCTTAACGAAGGCAAACCATGACTCGACCCATCCATGGAGACGATTATTCAGTATACAAACCTATGGCCGTATACGTAAATACATATTTCCCCTAGGAAACGTAGTCATGTTACCATTATCACAATTTGTATATATCGTAAGGATGACAATACGAGGGTTGCAACTGATGATAGGGTTGGACCGTAGCGTGACAAGCAACCTGGAACAGCTGACATGACGTTTTCACTCTCTAAACATGGTGTGAGAGATAGGATGGCGTGCGTGTCGCTCACAAAGGCCCATGATAAGGCTATGTGGCCGGCCATTCGCCATATCCTAGCAAGTAAACATGTATCGGAGCGAGCTTGTCGTGTATCCAAACAAGAATACCACCATATTGCGGCACCGAATAGTTACCCAGTAACGTCGCTATTCAGACAAAAGACATGCCACCAGTTGGGTGAAGTTAATCTATATCTGTGAAGAGACCACGATCGAAGATTGGACAGGGCTTGCCACACGGTATACCACCCACCCAAAGACGCCTTGATATCGCTGTTGTTGTATGTGCGTACGCGATTTGGCAACAGCTCATTTCGTGATTGGCCGTTGTTACAGGGATCAATCGAACACGATTTTACTTATTGCTATTATAGATATGGCTCTCTTGATTGAATGCTCTTGAGAGGTATCGAGAGATTGTGCCGGGTGAGACTCATTTCTGTGCGTGATATTTATTTCAGTTGATAGGCTGAGCTGAAAAAGGTAATATCTATAATAGCCATAACGTTGTGACAATAGGTTCAGCTCATCGTGCGTTTGGTTATAATAAAAAAATATAGTCATTTGTTACAAATGGAATAAAGATTAGCACATTACCATTACTATTAGACAGAGAGATAAATTAATAATAATAATAATAATTGAGCACGGGTGATAGACATCAGGGAGACTACAGGACACAACTAACGATACTATTATATTTTTAGCAGTGTGCAGAGGAAATACTGCTTCGATCATTGGGTCTATGGGACAGCGGTTACAACGTCTGTACATCTAAGATACGACGTTTCACCTTGCTCAAAAACATTTAGGAATATATATACGCCGAAAGAGCTGTCCCCTTTACGCTGTCCATGCCAATTTGAAGGCAACGTGAGACAAAACGTCCAGGAAATCGTTTGCTAGTGAAGTTTGATTTCATGGGGGTGTCTCAAGAAGTTGTTGAGGTTCTAATCGCCATCTTCTAAAGAAACCAACCGGTCAACATGCTGTTCTATTACGAGTACTTGTGATTTTCTCAAGGCGCCTCGTACTACCCTAGAGATGTACGTCGCCTGAGCTGATTTGTTTATATAGCTAATATGTTGCCGTAGCCATTCTCATACCGAGCAAGTGCAACTGTTTTTTGATCTTGTGTTATTGCTCTTTGTTTTGTTATAACCGTAAGGATATTTTATCAGTGTGTTTCGTTAGCCGATAGCTAAGTAGGATGGCCGTTGATAGTCGCTACCACTCTCAGCACCTAACCTTTAGGTGGCACCTTTGCTTGCCTTCTTGTTCTCTCACCAGCGACAACAGATTCGTCGTTGAAATTATCGGCGCCATAGAAAGAATGAAATATGTTAATCGTGCCACTTACGCATGGCCACAAATGGCGATAAACAGCTGAAAATTACCACAATTAGTGTCTGCTATCATTGCCAGGAGATTGCGGGGAATATGAATGTGTGTAAGTTTGATGGGCGTATCGAATGAACCGAAACCCGTTCTCGACCTGAAGACGAAGTGACTGACCAGCTGGCAGACAAACCAAATCAAATTGGAGGGTTCGTTTAGTATGGGTTTGACCCTACCGACGACAACATGATTAACTCGCACTCTACCTTATGCGGTCAAGCGGTGGAGACACCATGGGAAGCGGCCGACGGACCCAAGCAAGGCTGGACCAACTTCTGTCTCCCGGTTAGCGCGCTGTGTACATTTCTACTATCCTTAGCGACCAACCTCTCAGGTGTGTATCCGTCGTATATGAGCGCATACCCGGCTCGCATGCGCACCTTCAATGTAGCCTCTAGTTAGCCGTCTGGTCTCTGACTATGGTTCGTATGAGTGAACCAGGGGCGTGTCATGTCTGTCAACTCGCTAGAACCGGTAGATCATGTAGAGAGGAATATATATTTTTTATATATTTTGTTATTTGTTTATGCTATATATAATATTAATTGATCCTGGGATGTGTCGTGTATTTTAATATATAATATATAATAATTACAATAACAATACAGTTACAATATTTAGCATTTAACTTATCGTTCTGGTAAGGATTTATTGCGTCTTTTAACGTATACAATAATTAGACCTGGCGACGAGCTCTTCAAACGTGGTCTACCCTGGGATACGGCGGGATTAGTCGTGAATAGTGACGGCTAGAATACTAACCTGCGGATAGGATGATTCGGCGGGCAAGGGACGAATGTTTCGGGGGTGTTGGGGTTCTGTAATAATATCGGCGCCTGCTTGAAGGCTCGTGAAGGCCCAAGCTTGTAAAATCCCTAGGCCTATTGTGCCCAGTTATAATATATATATCAGTGACGGTAAGGTAGCGTTGCCCACGTCCAGAAATACTAAGTGAGTTAACATTCCAGCGGTAAGCTTGCTCGTGTGAAATATGGCATAGGCTGATCTTACTGATCCAATCTATTAGTATCCGTTGTGTTGTCTATTAACACCGTTAACTAGTACAATGTCTTGCTTTAGTATTTGGCCTAGCTTACCCTATTTCTATCTAAGACAGGGAAACTTAGCGATTTATCTCATCCATCCTTAACAAATCTCCCTAATAATATTATTAATTTCTCACATATCATATGCACTCCCTGCTTATTTTAGTAAACAAATATTTCAAAGACGAAAACTATACAATTAGGAGCGGGCTCGAGTCGCACCTGTCAACAAGTGGGCTCACCTTCAGTCGTCTTTTTGTAAAAAACAAGGAGGCGTCCATAGGAGATTGCTAGCTCCCCGAAACCACTCAGTAAATATAGCCTTGAGCTATTTGATCTCAAGGTCAGTACAACGGAATCACATGGAATATCATGTCTGATCGTAACTGGCTAGCCTAACGTGCGTCCATCCAACTCTTCTCTTTTCACGGACGATCTGTCGATAAGTTTAAACCTTTCCCTGAACGTGTATATACGATCAGCATTTCCAAATCCGGAAAAACAAGAAGGCCGATATAAATTCGGAGCTCAGATGAATGATCTGTTTATTGACAGATACCTGAAAAAAGGCGGTGTTGAGAGAGCCGCTGTGTATTGCTACGATTTGCAATGTATGGAAAGGAATCCATCATAAAATCTGCATACGCGACCTTTCCCAAAATACCTGTGCCGTTTGCATCTCCTGTCTTTGTGCTCCATGCTTGCTGTCTATCGTTTGCACGAGCGTTCATGCTCAGTGGCCTTGTATCATATAAACTCCGGGCTCCAGACCGCGCCAGCCTCAGAAATATATGTACCCTTTTTTCTAATCGAGGCGTATTCTCAATAGTAGAACTGGTAATCAATTGCTTATTACCCTCTATCAGTGTATTTTGTATCTATGTACGTCCGCACGCGTACATAGATGAGCCCTCGTACCCAAACAAATCGCTGCAGCTCACATACTATTAGCCTTAACAGGCCTAGACGTCAGCTTCATGCTTCTCATCTCGCCTGTCCCCCCTATGATCGCTGTGCAGGTATAATAGTTGGCGCACAATGTTATCAATGAGACGTCCGCGATGCCGAGGGTCTTCATAAGCGACCAACGGGGCTCGCATCATTTTTCCCTTTTCTTCGTTGCTGACATCACTGTAGTGCAGTTCCTATAGCTGCTTTTGCTAACGGACTGCCACGACTCCGGGTGCTACTGTAGCTGCTGATGCTGAGGCTGGTTCAGCAGTGGCAGCTGTCATGGAAACGCCATCCGTCTCGCTCTTCGGAGAAATGACGATCGCGTCTATACGCGTCACCATCTTCGCTTCATCCTCCTTATGGCGTTCGCGTGTCGCCGGCAGACCACGCAGGGCCAGACGTATCCGCTTGTGTCTTCATTGTGGCTATGGTGGGTAAAATGGCCTCTCATCTCGACCGGTGTAACCACGTCCGTCCGTCCGTCGGTATCGCCTCGTCTCCTCTCCGCGAACGTGACGCGCGCAAGCAACAGCAACGGCGTTACTTGCCACTACCACCGATATGAGAATCCGCATGCTGATGGACGCATGTGGCACTTTGGTCGAAAATGCCACTCGCGGGCATCCCATCCGTTTAGATGCGGCAGATCTGCAGTCACTACTATACGTCGTTGTCGCTATCGTCGTCATCTACGGGCGAGCATGTCTTCGTTTTTCCCACTGCCAAAGCTTTCGTTCAGTTGTCACCGCAGTCGTTCGGCCTTTCGTACCGCCACGGGTGGAACTCGTATGCTTTGCCTAGCCTATACGATAGGGCACAGCAGGCTACATCAGTCACAGGCAACCATCAACGGGGGATAGACGCGGACGCTCTCGTTTGCATCGATCAGTTTGGGGAAAGACACGAGAACAGGGGAAAGTTGCACCGGGGCAGTCGATCAGACCCCGTACAGATCCCACAGAAGCTCCATTCCCGTTTGGATAGCTAATGGGATGGAGCTTCTGTGGGATCTGTACGGGGGATTGACGTATACTTGCGATGACGCACACACAAAGGTGTGGTCTGCATATATTTTAAGCAGGAGTAGAGAAGGATTGTCCCGTTTCACCAGACTGGCATGAGCCGCGATGAAAAACGCCCACACGTGACTAGAGTTTACGAAGACAGGCCAATTATTGCAACCTAAATAGTACACATTGTGTTTGCGTGTGTGAAAAAACAGCTGACGAAACACAGATCAGATGGAACGACTGATGGAAACGAAAAAGTATAACAAAACAACCATGACAGCGACAGGGTTGGAAGATAAATCTGATATCGGAATATGGATTATGCCACATTACCGTTACCACCTTGGCTGTTCTCGAGGAGCAAATAACGATGGCTTCACAGATGACGTTGAATAAACCCTAGACTACCCCATGCTACCTCGTACCTGGTTTGGCCATGCTCGCGCTCTCGTTAGCCAGTTGCTTCAAATTAGCCGGTAGTGTTACAGGACGTGTAACAGGACCCCAACCCAGATCGTGCTTTCTCCTAATAGCAAAACATTCGAGCAAAAGAAGGTCAGGTGCTGGTGGTGGCCTGCGTGTGCATTCTGGGGCGGTATCCAAAATCCGCTTCCTGGTGGCATCCCTTGGAGAAAATAGTAATATCGTTTTTTCCTTTTATATGACTGTGTCACTCGCAGCCTTGGCCATGTGCAGGACAGCCTCGGCATCTACATTCCTACCGCCTACAAGGGTCTTGGTATTGTTTATAGCTGATCTAGCCGGAGGGCGGACTTGCTGTGAGCTCGAAAGTGATATGAGACGATAGGAGATCAACGTGCGGAGATCGACCCAGCAAAATATTGAAAGCATCTGGCGAAAACACAGAATCGAGAATACACTCGAATCACAACCAACCTATGAAAAGCATTCAGAATATATAATACACCCACAACGTTGATTTGTGAAAACAATTCGCTTATGTGTCCCCACGTGCTGCGCACCACAATGTGAAACGCGAACTGCCTATGTAATGAGTTGATGAGCGTCCACTCAACCATTGAGATAGTTGACCTGGCAGAGGGGTAGTTTCATTCGTGTACTTTTAGAGGTGAGAGAGCTGTGTAGTGGATAGACACTTTGTCCAACGAGATCATGGGGGGCCGAAGTGGCGCTTTTAGCCAGTGACGAAATTCAATCAGAAGTTCCATGGCAGACATCGCTTACAACGTTCGATAGTAAACATATGTATTATTTCTCTGAGAAGCACTGCTCTGACTGCGAAAGTGGTTCTTCGAGCTAGGTGATTAATGATACATACTAGTAATAAGTCAAATGAGAATAATTTTCGGCTCATCATGACCGATTTTCAATTTTAAAATTCAATTTATCAAGACTTCTCTATTATGGCCACAGATCGAGAGGTATATGCATCAAGTTATGACTATGTTCTTTCATCCAGAAATTAGTGAAACAACCTAATTGGTCCACCGAATTATTGGGATTGTAAAGAATAATATTCGATGAAATATGGTAACTCTCAGTGTCCCCCTGTTCTATTGAAGAAATTGCTCTTTTACTGAGCCAGACCTTAAAGAATTGACCACGAGTCTCGGACTCGTTCTCGAGTTCGCCTATCCAGACTCAAGTGTCATAAATAGTCTCGTATTTTATAAACTGCGCAAAGCATATCACGAAAGACTATGTCTTTGATTTTAAATAACTATATCCGTATATCAGACGTGCAATCTTCTCGAAAACAGTTATCTCAATGCTCGTCATGCAAGAAATGCAAACATTAATTTCTTGCTGTGGCATACCTTTGCAACCGTTAATTAGTCCGGTTACCCACCTCTAGGATCATTTCGCATCGTTAAACGGCCCAAGAGATTCTTCCACAAAAGGACCACAGAGTTCAACACAACACAACAGACCTCACTCAAACCCACAGACTCGATCTGTGTACAATGGCGACTCTAACTCGTGTGTACTCGAGCGGAATACACTACAAGGTACATTATCACATACTGCTGTCTCGCAATCTCGACCATCCCGCGAATTTCACTTGATTCAAAACACGAATGTCAAAGAAAATCAGGTGTGCTGGCACCGTCATTAACAGATGACCTTCAAAACGCTCGTAATAAGCTGTTTCCAGGACAAGGTTGCCACTCCACATCACTGCTTATCTCTTCGTGAAACATAAGGCCACAGCTATTCAAGGGGAAGTTACGAGCAATGCAAACGTGGAACACGAAATACTCTCACAGTCTCAAATGAAAGGGATCAAAGTTCCAAACAAAATTGCGGAAAAGGTGGATGTAGAGGCTTGCTTGGTTTCTGGTGCCGTTTGTCACCTTCATAGGGCACAGGTTAGTTTTTCGCGATCGGTTTTACGCGCCATTTGCGCTACATTTGCATGACTTCAAATGTAAGTGACATTGGACCTCACAATGAACGCCGTTCGTGTATCTGATGTTACCCAAAATGCAAGTACACGAAAGACAATCATTGAGAGGTAAACGGAAATGAAAACGTAGTAATTTGAAGGACAGGATGGGACATAGTTCAGTTGATCTGCGTCGGATTGACTTGACTAGCTCAGTCACCATGAAGTTCTGAGTTAAATATGAATTACTGAGATACTTATAATGATCTACTTAATAAAGAAGTGGCTCGATTATTATATCCCTCTTAACAAACAGATGGTAGAGTTCGTCTGAGGCACAAAATTCAAAGCATTCGATACCTGTGTTCTTGCCGATTATGCTTCGGGAACGTTCTTTGATTGAGCTGATTTCTGAAGTGTATATTACTAAATTTAATTAAAGTTTATTCTTCATCAGGGCGTCGAGAATAAAATATAGTTCAGCTGATGCATACCTGTACCTCGTGTGCATGTGAGAACTTCAAGTTCAGGACTGAACAAAGAAATGATCTTACCGTTGAATCCCTTTATCCAGCGAACATTGTTCTGATTGTACACGTTTTTGAATTCCATTCACGTACATTGTCCATTGCAAACGCATCAGATAAAGTATTCTGACAATATCTTTCAGACATAGATATTCTTAGAATATTATTCATCGAATGACAAAAAGGGGATCATGAACGGGTGAAGTACTGCCATGCTCAGTTGGAACTGATTCACACCTGAATGAACAGGCCCAATTTTACAATTGCTTAATTTACAGGATGCCTTTTTTTGAAAGGAGTAAATTTTCTTCAAATGCGCGGATACCACCAGAGATATTCCAATCTTCATGAAGGTAGGACGGTCCAGTGCAGGGTTGGTGGATGGTTGACGTGGATGACAAAACGCCTTTACCTCCTAAAACCATCCTCTGCTGAGGGTCTATCTCTTCATTAGATTCGGCACGCTTGGCATTACTTCGATCTCCAGGAAGGGTGTGCAACTGCTCCGACTAGTGCTCGGAGCAGTTGTGCCGTAGCCGGGTGCCTTAGTCTCCTAGGATGTCCTGGCAGTAACCTAATGCTATGGGAAACCGCCTCTCCTCCACTATTCGAACATGCGCGTTTTGATATTAGTGTGTATCAGAAACAGTATTGACAGTAAGGCGCGAAGAGAAAGTCAATAAGAAATTTCTGCAGAGGAGGTCAAACTTTGGTTGAGGCATTAAAGCGCTACCAGGATTTTAAGCGAAGATCGCCGTATTATAAGAAAACGTTACTGGTCTTTTGTCGTATTTAGTGTTAGAAATACACATTGCTGTATAAATTATATAGATTTATAGAAGAAGAATATAGAAAACATATTGTAGGGAAGTTAGCTTCGAAACCGCCAAACTTTCCTTTCGTGTAACTTTACAAGCATCCTTTACACCAGTGGCAGCCTGGCATATTGATGAAGAATGAGAGCTTTTCGAGGAGAAGTGTAATTGCGCCTTAGTGTCTACCACATTGATCTTTCTTCAAACATAGAACTACAAGCAGGGCTGTACATACATTCGTCGAATAAATCAAACGAATTCCAATGTCCTACAGGCCCAAGCCACCCGTGTTCGAAACAGGGCAATACCCGCCCAGCTAACTGTTCTGTATCAACAGTCAAACTCGCCCTTTTCGTGGGGGACTTAGCCCTTTAATCGCCTTTGCCGCGCTTTTGCAGAAATGTCCCACGATTGGACCTAGCAAGGATCCCAGATTGACTTCATTGTAGTCTTAACATGAGAACTCGGATTTTACGATACTTACTGGGGCGCCTACACATTTGGGCAACATAAGTAGATGTTCCGAAACAAACTTCTTCACGCACTTATCGGTTTCTTAATTTGCTTGGTGGATCGGTTTCTTAAACGCTAAGTCGGTGGATTTTGTAGTCATTTCAGTATAAAACCCACTTGAATATAGCTCACGTTAAGTGATTTTCACACGATCTTTTGACCGACTAACCACTTCAGACCTTTAGACTTTTCAACTAGTCTAATTTCACGTTAAATTGTTTCATCACGCATTCGTCCATTCTCTGCAATCACTGTTTTATGTTTTGCTTGTCCAACCCGCCCAATTTCTTTTCAAACCTAAGCACAGTTGTATCAATTGGGAGGAACCTTCTGCATTGCGCCGAGTGACTAGTGACAAATATGAGCCTGCCGCTATTGTTAATTACGCGCGTGTTCGCTCTAGCTGTGAATACGCTAGTATTAGGTCGATCTATTATATATATATATATATATATATATATATATTTGATTAATTAAAGGATTAGTTAGCGACAGGGGTGTATATATATGTATAATGGACGTGACACTGCCCACTACGTTTCATTCATCAAATATGTTAGCAGCATAGAACAAATATAGCACATACCTGTTTAACCTAGTATATAATTCACTCTCTTGTATGGAAAATTTCCTTGAATATTTGAATCCAATTTGAAAAGTGGAGTTACTCCTAGCAAGATAGGTCAAACATACACATACATATATATATGACAGAAAGGCTTGCTTCACGCGGATGGCAAAGCGATAAATTAGTCATCAATTGACACCATCAGGAGCAGCAGTCTTCTGGAAGTTGCCACCACAAATGATAAGGATGAACTTTGATCCCGTATAATATATATATATTGACGAATAAAAAAAAAGTAAATAAAAGTGTGTAATCGAATCTGTTCACGCAAGATTGACGTCACCATTCGCTATCTAGGAATACCCGAAAAGAGTACGAAGTGTCCGGGAGTTATTGCACAATAGCCTCGCTGCTGGCACAAAACGAATAGATGATGTTCTTGTGTGCAAGTGGCCGCGGCGGCGCGATAATTAGAAAATCCAATTTTCGTGGTAAAATGAGCCAGCCATTGCGGGAATGATGTCGTGCTGGGCAGAGATCCAACTCACGTATGCGCTGACGCCAGAGTGCGGTGGTGTGCGGTCTCCTCGCGTCGCGACTGCGCCCTTCGAACGGAGGAGGCTATGCTATGCGTCCGGTGTATAGTCTGTCGAACATAGTGAGCGGGGGTGTAGCTTCGTTAATACCGTCTGGGTTAGAAGTTATCGACGGTAGTGCTCTGACTATTATAATATATTAACTGCGCGCCATTACACCTTTCGGTAAAGAACGCAAGCTATTAAGTTGTTAATAAAATATTATACGATTGATGTATTTGCTTATTATTAGTTCAACTGGCCATTGCTTTACGAAAAATAAATGCGAGGTGGTAGATTTCTGAATGAGACAGAGACCTAGCCGGGACAACCTGTGAGCATTGGTTCAGCTCTTCGTATCGAGCCATTCGGAGTTGACTTAACGACCGTCCACCGGAAAGGTCGGAACGCCAATACGAGCACCCAGTGCACTCTATTCTTTTACTCTCTCTCTCTCTCCTTGTATATTGAAATTAATCTGTCGCACGTTCAAGTTAGGCCTCGATAAAAATAGTCATAGACTCTCCCATCTCTACGTAGGGCTGTTTCTCTTCATTTGGAAAGTTTTCGCTATTCGGACCCGGTTCAGAGACTGCTCTGTTCCATTAACTAGACTGCCGGTGGAGCGACTGGGTATGTGGAAACTTCCGTACGTCTTGGAGCAAATGACTCTCCCGTTCTCCTGGTCGTCGATTAGTGACATCTTCCCATAACGGTATCAGCTATCATCAACGTGCAACTATTGGTGTTCTCGTGTATCTAGAATACGCGTTTAGCATGTTGGCTAGTTCTTTCGTTAGAACGGTAGTATTTTAAGGATTTATAACATCCAGTTTTGTTCCAGTCAGACATTTCTCGGAATTCTCCCTCGCATGTAAGTCATTACTAAGGAAAGCGTCGGGACTCCACACTCCACTGAAGCCATGGCTCGATTAATCCTGTGATATCAGACGTGTCTTATTACCGGTTCATTAATCCATGCTGTGTCCCTAGATATCACCGACGTTGCTGTCTCAGTTATCACGAGGATCAGGTGGTAGCGGTTGAATTTCATATCTTGCACATTGATCGATATATTATTATATAGGCAACATCCATAGTACTTATAGGAATCCGTTCTGCAAGGAGGGAACAATATTGCACAAATAGCGAAATTGAAATTGGGAAGGGTGTCTGTTTTAGACATGTGTAATGAACGTTTGCATGTAAATAAATAATAGTAGCCTGGTAGGGCGTTCAAACATCGTTTGTTCTTGTAGTCTTTACAAGATACTGGTACATCGGCATACCAATATGCTTATACATTGTCTGAATATGTCGGGCATCGCTGGAACGGCAAACTAATAAACAGATCCCTTTTGCCCTCCAACAACAAACGCTTGCAAGGGGTTGGTATGGCATAGTATGGCTTTGAATCAACATACAAGTAGGATGAGAAAGGACGGCGTATCCCACGCTAAAGCCTCGATTATTAAAGGTGATGCGCCAATACGAAGGGGCTGGAATTACCTGAACATGAACAGGGCATACTGAAAGGGAAATTCTGTTTGTGTATGTATAAATTACAGTACATTTTATTGTACACCATTATAGGTGTATAGATAAGTGCCAAGGTCGAATGTACAGATGTGTGATCAGTTAGTGGAAAAGAATCCATATAAGGCCGGATTATTGTTGTAGATTATGTCTGTTTCGCAGATTGCGAATAGATGAAGAACCCTTTTTGCTTAAATCATCGTAACTATCTCAAACATGCGGTGAAGTATGGGTTTTGTATGCATCGAAATTTTATTTTACAAGTTGAATAGATGGTTACACTGGAGCTAGAATAGATGGTTACAATGTTACCTCAACGACACATGTACTAGATGGCGTTTCTACGCGTATTCGTCCTCCTTCCTCCATCTTCAGTGCTACGCCTTGTTCTCCATAGGACACGTACCATTCAACTGTTCAACTCATATGGGTGAGTAAGCTGCCTGGACCGAACGTTCCCCATGTCGACATGCCACTCGAACTGTCATCATATTTAGTAGTACACATCTACCCGAACACGTTTACACGATAAGAAATTCGTCCTCTTTTCGCCTTCTGTTTCCCTCTTGCCATTCCTATGTCTTTCCCCTATATCTCTTGTCTTCCACAAGGACGGGCCTTCCTTGTCCGTCCTTTACAGGGAACCCTGAGATACCCACACAGACTTCGTCTTTCCGTGTGTCTATCTATGCCGAGCAAGGTTAGCAACTCAACGCCTCTAACGCTAACTGCGCCTGACCCATCTTATCTGTTTTGAGCTGTCGGAAGATCTAGCTAACATTAAGACGGCCGTGCGGGGTTGCGCTGCAGGGAAACGCCGTCGCAATGGTCGTAGTGGGAAGTGGCCGCTGTCGTGGCTGTTCCCCGAACCTGAGACACAGCTCCTCACGGGCTTCGTTCCATAATACCAGGTTCGTCGACCATTCGTCCTTCCGTCCGTCGACCTGAATTGAGGAGCGAGATCAGGAGGCTCACTGCGAATAGCACACGATGCTGCCTGCCGAATCTCTCGGGAGATGAAGGAATATAAATGGCTTCCATCTTATCCTACTACTAACCTACCTACGAGTCCTGCCCCTGCTGCTGCTATTACTACTACTGCTACTACGACTACTATTACCACTAGCACTGTCCTGTGTGCATCTGTGTGCTTGACTAGGACGGGACTTCTTGCCTTCTCACTTTCTTGGATACCCTCGTCTGCTCCATTCGTAGGATAGTAGTGAGTGCACTGAATGACTTACTTTACCCCCCGCCCGTTCGGTCTCTGTCTCGATAACACTCCTAACTGCGTTCCCACCGTCAAAATCCTCCATTTCGTAGCCTAGAGCTGCCAGCCTTGGGTAAGCTTCTAAGTTTCTCTTCGCCTCCTCAAAAAGTATTCCCATCTGAAATATTTTTTGAGTGTGAGGACCGCTTACCTGAGCAAGCAAGCAACTATCCAGCAGGGCTAGAAGCTTCTAGAGACTAGGCGGGCCAGCGTAAGTCACTTGTGAGGTGGAAGAAAAACGAAAAACCGAAACTAAGGACAACGGGAGGACGGGGGCGTGTATCAAGGGAGAGGTGATGTATTTAGCACACAAATGGAGCTTCAAGTCGAAACAACAATCTCGCTGATAACTCAAAATGCATATGAGATACGGAGCCACATTACATAAGGTGGACAGGCCCGGCAGGAACCGTAACGCACAATAGTTCCATTAATTCGTTCTATTGGCTTAAAGCATCTCGTATCGATGGACAGGATTTAATGCGTTTATAATCACATCGATAAAATCGAGATAAACGAAGAAGTGGGTGAAGGACGACCAGTGACGTACCAGTTCAAAACGAAATTAGTATAGGGACTCTACGTGATACTCTGCTGCTCCGACCAGTTACACAAAATTCAATTGTATGTTGTCAATTCGACGAATTACTACCATTACCCTAATGATTCTAGCGTTTGCAGAGCGTGTTCAGCCCATTGGCTTGATTAGGACTGCGTAGATTTCCAGTTGCGCTTGAAGCTGAAAGATAGAGTCGATATTTTCGACGCCCTGGGTTAAGGTTTTTGTTGCAACATAGTTTGGCCTTTATAACCCAAATGCGTAGGCAGTTGCCTACTAGAATATATCGGGTATAGAAAAAATGGCAAATACTATAGCCAATCATCAAAAATTAGACGTTTTCGATGTTGACCATCCGTGGTTGGGCAAATCACGTACCGGCTATGTTGCTTAAGATAGGACATAGACTGCGCGTATATTTATAACTTAATTTCAATCGAATTCAAATTCACATTAATTGCAGCAAAGTATTATTATTATTATTAACATATACTGTAGTAAGGTTTTACAATGCTCTATAAAAATAAATTATTTCGTCTCTTGCTCCGTTCGGGTCACCTCCAATATGGCTGTTATCATGGTGCTATGTACACTACCCCGATTCATTATGTAACTAACCCAGCTGTTATATAATATATATTAAGGTCGACCTTAGAGGGTGAGTCAGATATAGGTTGAAGGGATGGACTGGCTCTATCAAAACCGCATTCGAAGGTAATTCTGAGGTAAAGAACGTTGTATCATCAAGTGGCGAACCGAAACCACGTGCAAAGGTGTATTGACGTAACGGATAACCGAAGACATAAATGTCAGCATACAGTAATTCGAAACCACAAGTAAGTTCGACTAAATTCGAAAGTCGCAGGTATTGAAGTGGGCGCATATGTGTTCTATCATTGGACTCTTGAGCTATCGGCGATAGCTGTTCATGGAATTCAGACCACCTATCTGTGTATGTAGTGGTGCGACAATTGAAAGCAACCGGGAACAAGACCATCGTCATACAATCGGGTCGTAATTCTCAAGCCGAATAGTTAGTAAGTGAATACGCAAGACTTTGGTAGAAATATGTAGGAGGAATCCCGTCCGGAGTGGAACTACATTTCGCGGGTATTCCCTTGAGCTAGCTTATAATAATATAATGAGGTCATTAGAGACAACTGGAGATGAACATTCAGAATTATTCACGATGTGAATTCTCTCTCCACCCTAAAGCGTAACGACGAACCTGAAAAATATGGGTGCTTGGGTGCAACAACTGTAGGGATATCACCAGAGATTTGAGCATCACCGTCGAACTTAAGAGGGCACCTATTCCCCGATTATATATTCAATGGTTTACGCAACGAGAGAACGGTAAACGTGACTGTTCAAGCATTCGAAGGCGATAGTGTGCGTTGCGTAACTTAGACTTAAGGTGCTGGCCCCACTCAATATCAAGCCGCGGAATAACCGAAATATCCAGTAAAGCTTCTCGAGGGATAGCTCTATACCATAGACACCATCATTTAGCCAACTTACAGTGGCCGTAATGATGTCTAGACTGTGAAGGACGATATGATTTCGTAGCTTGTCATATTTCCCAGATTTGGTGAGAAAAAGAAGCGTTAGCTCTCGCAAACATTTAAGGGCATAACAATGTTTACACAAATGGTCAGGAACGTTTAGGCAAGCGTTTAAAGAAGTTTGAGGACTACGTTAATCATACCCAAATGATCGTTGCCCCGACCAGCGAAATTGCTCCGTGAGGCTGTTTGGCGATACCCGGAACAGCAGCGGCGGTTCTCGAGAGCAGGAAACTGCTGTATCCAATCGACCAAACGGACCAAACGGCACAGCCATAACAGAAGCCTTCCAAGCGTTGAATGTGTTCGTCGGATACAATCGTCTTTGATGAGCCATGCGATGGCCCCTAGACATGCGACGACGAGCAGGTCGGTGGCCGCTTATTTTCCGAAACCCTGTTCGCGAAGACGATGACGCAATGTATGAGCATTTATGGTTGATAATGACTATAATGATGATGATGAAGAGTTTAGAAGGGATACATCAAAGCACCGGAAAAATTTACAAGCACCGCGTGTGATTACGCCCGCTATCTCAATTAATAACGTTATAATTCCAGGTCTCTTGTGCAGGTCATGCATTTAGCTACCGATGCCGATAAATAGATATGCTAGGTCCGCTTTTTTTATTGCGGAGGGTTTCGGTAAAGGCTTGATGCTCATGCATCACAGTAATCAGAAGTGACTTCTAGTGCAGGACTCACAAACCTGCTAAATTCCGTCTTCCCCCCCTTCCCCCAGGGCTCGGCATGTCTTTGAACACTACTTCGAAGCCGTGAGAGGAGAGTCATATTTCTTTACTCTCTTCCCGCCATCGTGTCCGATGACGTTACTACTCAATGTTCGCCTTCGTGGATGCGCCGAGAGTCTCCGAAGAGCGTGGTTGCTCCCCCCCTGCTAACCCTCCCATCGGGGCCTCCCTCTTCCCTTTAGTTCCCCCCTCTCGGGGAGGCTCTTCCTCTCGGTCGGCTAGTTGTAGCCTCCGCTGGTCTTCTTTGCTGACCGTCCCCGCCATAATGGCGTCTGCCATCGGGTTCTGTTACTCCACGCCCAGTCGGACGTCATCATATTGTCGACGACCTCTCGAACGAAGGTTGGATGTGGGTGCCCTTTCGGGCCAGTTCCTCTTTCTTCTGAGAGAGCGCCACATCGCAGCACGGTATGTTCCACGTCGTCCGCCGCCCCCTCGTCGCACAAGACACACCTATCAGATTTAGATTTCCCAATCTTTACCATATAGGTCTGGAACTGGCCATGGCCCGTGAGGACCTGGGTTGACCCGTACGTCACCTCACCGCTACTGTTCAGCCATACCTTGAGATCCGGGATAAGTTGCTTGGTCCAGGCTCCCATGATAGGCCCCGAAGGTCCGTCCTGACGCGACCACTCCTCCTGCCACGTGTTGATGGTGGCGCTTCTTGCGGCGGTCAGATTCCCTCTGTCTTCGAGGAATCGTAGACTCCTTTCTCCGGCCAGGAGGTCCCACGGCAGCATTTTCGCCAGTACCGGTCGACACAGTATCAGGGTACGCCCGGCTTACCCTGATAGCCCGTGTCCGTTGAGCCGACCTTAGGTGTCTGCGATTATTTGGTGACCGCATGGCCATGTCTCCCATACACCGGTGAACGCTACCCCGAGATACCTGACCTCCTTCTTCACCTGGACTGGGTAACCAGGAATGAGGAGCCGGATGGGCGCGATCCTCTTGTGGCCTGTTAGGAACAGGGCTTCGTTCTTTTAAGGGGCAATTTGCAGATGATTGCGAGGCATCCACTCATGTACCTCCTCCAAGGCCTCGTTAGCCCTGTCCTGTAGCGCGCTCTGTGCTCGGGCTGTTACCAGTAGAGTAAGATCATCGGCGTAAGCCAGTGTCTCCACTCCCGCTGGCAGGTCCCCGAGTTCTAGCACGCTATCATAGGCCAGGTGCCAGAGAACAGGGTCCAGAATGGATCCCTGTGGAACCCCTGCCGTGACCTCGTAGGTGTGTCCTCCAGCTAACAGTGATCTGTCTTGTAAGTATGAAGAGATCATCCGGCGCAGGTACGCAGAAACGTTCTTCCGGCGCAACGCTTCTATTATTACAACTCAGTTTGCGGAGTTGAAAGCGGAGTTGAAAGACATACAGCAGGATGAGGAGGCCGAAGGGCTTGGTCTTGGGGGTCTTCGTCGTTTCCTCTCCCGCCCGTTGCAAGACTTTCTTCAGAACCCCGAAGGTGGACCTGCCCTTCCGGAAACTGCACTGAGAGTCTGAGGGGGCGTTCTTCTACTCTATTTCTTCGTTTAGTTTGGCGACTAAGACGTTTTCGAAGACTTTACCCACTGTGTCAAGTAGACGTATGGGACGATCAGCGGACGAACCTGGAACACCCCGGTTTTAGGAATAAGCACCAGGGACGTCCGCTTCCATATCGTCGGCAAACGGCCCTTCTTTAGCAGATTGTTGACTAGAGTCTTGACAACTCCCAGCCACCGCCTTATCAGAAACTTTACAGCCCCCGGGGGTACGCCGTCTGGTCCCGGTTCTTTCCTGGATGCCAGCCTCGAGGGAGCTCTCAACCTCCCCCTCAGTCACCTCCGGGACTTCCTCTGGGCTCACGTCGAAAGTCCCATCCCCCCGCCATTCGTGCTTCGGGACCAGGATCTCCGTTTTAGCCACGAGGTCCGGCGATAGCTGAGATGAGGGGCTGTGCAGCCTCTGCCTGGCTATCCGGTACGGCAGGCGCCATACGTCGGCCTCGACAGCATCGACGAGTTCTGTCCATTTACAGGCAGAGTTTTTGGCGTTCCCGTCTTGCAGCTTTGCAACGTTCCAGCGAGGCTTCCAACTGCTCTCTTCCGAGCCCCCTGCGCCTCTCCTCCTCTACAGCCAGGAACGTGTCCTCGTGAGGGCCCGTCTGAATCGAACGCGCCTCTGCTGTCTCCTTTGTCCACCAGCACTTAGGCCTTCTGTTGAGGAGGCTCCGGGGTAAAGGTAAAGGTAAAGGTAAAGGTTTATTGGTTTATTGAAGGAGCTGCAATTTTACAATGCTTAAGCTCTCTTTTTTATGTCACACAAGGGAACTTCCCCTTTAGGGTCGGCCTTTGTACAAGCGGTAGTGAGGATTTGCGAGAGTATAGCCTCCGTGACCTCGTCTGCAGGTAGATCCCAGCAGCCCGCGTCCATCTCCTCTGCCAACGTGCCAAGGTTGAGGCGGCTCATCCGCCAACGTCGACCCGGGTTAGGAGGCGAAGAGAGCCGAGAAATGGCCACCTGGAACGTAACGTACCTGTGGTCGCTCATCGCCTCTGCCTCACAGACCTTCCAGACCGTCACCACGTCGACGGCGGATTCCCCGACCATGGTAAGGTAAAGGTTTATTGATTTATTAAAGGAACTGCATACAATGCTTAAGTTCTTTTTATGTGGTGAGGTCAAGGAAGGACTCCTGGTCCCTTCTGTCGAAGGTTGGAAACCTACCGTCGTTAAGGAGTATCAGGCTGAATTTCGCCATCCAGTTCAGTAGCGGGGACCCCCGGGCATCCTGTGATAGCTGCCCCACGCTCCACTAGCTGAAGTCACCTGTAATGAAAGTATTTTTGCCCCGGTGCGGCGCTAAACTACTCGCCACGTCCTCCAGAAATCTGAGGAAGCCCTCCAGAGGAGCGTTCGGTGAAAAGTAACAAGCTATTTCTACCCAGGTATATCCCGGACCGGCACCGTGCCCCCTGCTCGGCAGGCGTGGGCCCATGCCGGTCCACCACGTTACCGATGGGTCACAGGTCCAGCAGTTTCGACCGTCACGGCGGCGCGCTATCCACTCGTTGGCTTCCGTGAGCAGGCAGAGCCCAATGGACTGCTCTGTCACGAACTAATCCAATGCTAAATCCCCTGGGACTGTCCAACTTAACCGACTCTTATAGAACAATTTGTATGCATACTATGCGCCTTGGTGCACCGATGATTTATTCTCACAAGTGCCTTTCTTGTACATCTCTCTGTGGCGAGCAATAAGTCGAAGTTTGACATTGAAAACATCTGTTTGGGATTCACTCATCTTTGTTTATTGATCTTCTATTGATCTCGAATACAAAGTGCTGATATTTCCTTTTGGCGGCGGGCTAGGCACGGTGTTGGTTGTCAGTGCAACCAGGCGTGCAACCGTTTTGTCAGTGCAAACGTTTTGTCAAATATGCTTCTAAACAATCACTTGCTAGAGTCTGCGATTACCTCAACCTCTGCAAATTGACTTGTATGAAGTAATTAATAGAGTGGATGGAATCTAACTTACAACCAGCCATCCAAACTACAGCGTTACCACTTTTGTTGGCTATGTCAGCACCTTGTAGTGAGCTATTATGTATTGAATAGGTGAATTACCAACAGCTATATCAGATAGGAACCCTCAACAATGAGAATAACAATCTTCGCCGCACATACAGGAGTGGTTGAGAACTAAAGCGCACCAGTGGCCCAACATCATTAACAGGCGGGAAGAAATTTTCATGGAAGCGGGCTACCATATGTACGATAAATAACAACCTGAGCACACCGAGACTAGGCCGACTAATATAAGAATATTATATAAATTGAATTATATGATCACTGTACAACAATTGATTAATACATTTGTTTTCCCCATATGGTTATTTAAATACACTGGATAGTTATTTTAGCCTCTGCAGACGCTGTATGAACATGATAGAGGATTCCAATTGAACCTAGCATAAAAGGTTGAAGAAAGACCGCTTATCCGTTATTAGCAAAATGCGCAATGCTATCTGGTTGTAGTGTTTATTATAGCTGATAAGTATTAAAGCTTATATGACTAACACCACACTTTCCAATATATTGTTTCCTTGCCACTCTTCCCAGTTATCAAATCACAGCGTTTAGCTATAACGACTTATTGTAATTATCTTTTTTTTAATAAGTAAACCTCTCATATTGTAAGTATGACGTCTCGCGAGATTTGAGCTATAGAGGAAGCATATGATAATAACATCAACCCCAGCCATGAGTACGCTGTGCCTCCAAATAATATCGCAGACTCTGCGGCTGCTAGGTGATGGAGAGAGTCTACAAGAGCAACCAAGCAAAGTAAATCGATTAATCAAACGATAGAGCTATATTACAGAAGGCACCTTGTGACATTATACCATTGGAGCAACTTACTTAGCTTATAGTCACGGGTATCTATCCAAAACAGTACGAAGTAAGTAGGGAAAATGAATTAGCCGATCGGCTGAATAATTCGTCGTCGTTGTCCAGTAAGATATAGCTTCCTGAGTAGTAAGTCCTCCCAATACTTTATATATCACTACATAGCCAAGAAGACTATCAGTGGCTCTATATATTATATCTTGACCCTCACAGAATCACCCAAAGCTATTTGATCGCCTTCACGCATATATCGTTGGGTATCGATGGGCGATAAGATCTTCCAAGTGCTCCAAGAGATGAACCGGAGTTCTCAAAATAATTTCTAAGCAACGGTATGCATCATTATGTACTAACTGTACGGTAAATAAATCCACGTGAATAGTGGCTCAATAGAGGGTGAATCCCTGCCGCTTGTATAGGAATACAGGGCGTAGGCTGTCGAAGAAAGACCCTTCTAATGCTGACAAAAAGTTACGAGTGAATCTAAGAGCGCCACTGCGTCTCCTTTGCGGGAAAAAGCTCCACTCACAAAAATCGAGGATCACGGGTTCTACGAAACTCTTCTCGTGCAATTTCCGCAAGTACTCGTCCGCTGTTACCCCTCGCTCGGACGTTGTGAGACTCGCGATAGGAGAACTGTGCGGGCTGTAGCGAAATTCCAGCCTTATATTTATGGACGACATTTGAAGGCGATTCGAGACGTTATTGCTTAGGGGTATCAAAGAGCTAGAGCAAACCTCTGTCTAAAGCTGACTCGACCGGAACTCGCTTCACAGGAGGACGGCTTTGATATCCTCCTTTGGATGGGTATTTCTAAAAGCAACGTTGACGCCTTATTGTAACTGACCTTTGCTCTCGTGGATTGGGGCGCTCTTCAGCTCGATGGCACTTGGTACGATAAAAATAATTTTTCATATAATACGTTAGATATGTATATTTCGGAACATTTGGCAAGAATTGCTGCCTCAGGCTCCGAAGTTCCCAATCCGGATTCTTTATAGTACTCGAAGAGGTTCACGGGAATGCTGTACGGCCCGGTTCGAATAGAAAAAAACCTGTGCTGGCATTGACCATCTATCGACGAGGAAAAGACGATGGAACATATTGTGCTGTGTTTTAGTTGGAGGTGCGGTTGACCTTACTCAAACGATGGCTTTTACTGACAACAAACGACAAGTATTTTTCATGTGCGTGCATACAAATCTAAGAACAGCATTGAGTTATCTATGTTCTTGGTGAAAGCGTATAAAACAGCGTCTCTGAAAGAACATTAAACGATAATATAGTGTTCTGAGAAAAATATGTGATCCACTCATATATATGTACATAAATACATGCGGGTTAGGATTACGTTTAGTGACCCACCGATATAGCAACCGCATAAGGGGGATTCGACAACGACTCCAGAACTGCGTAGTTTGATCTCGAACAGTATCTTACCACTACGGTTTGATGCTTGACAATATGATACGCACGTCCACACATATCTATCACATTACCTACCCGCCACATTATTGCCCTTTAGGAGTAATAAGGACGAAACATCTACGCACCTTCTGCTGCTGGTAGTGATGGTCGACGGCTCCATATCAATCACTCGAGGGCCTCCCGTTTTCCCTACTCACGTACTGACTACTAGTCGCCGCAGCTACTGTGCAACAAAGTTTTGCTTCTCACTGTCCTTTTCGGCTCGCTTCCTTAATATATATATATATAGGACGAACCCGTTCCAACGTACAATGGATGCTCTATATACATGATACATGTTGGTGCTCCTCGTCGGTAGGTCGGCGCCGCGTCATAGCCAATCGATTGCCTTCGCCGCTCTCGCAGACCAGCACCTACCTTCGTCTTCTGCGTACACAGTGTTGTACTTCCGTATGGGGGACCAGCTGCAATCGTCGGCTTTCTCGTCCATCAGGCCCCGTCGGGATCTTCGTTTTTCTTTGTGCTATTCTATTCTTCATTCTAGCTCTCTCTCTCTCTCTCTCTTTCTATTTCTCTCATTAGATCGACTTCATTTGCCGCCGAAGTCGGGCACTTCACACAGCCACAGAGTCCAGGCAGGTAGACACCGTCGTCAAACGTAACCGAGGCCGACGAGCGGAACTCCTCCGTCTTCAAGCGACTTTTGTTCTCGAGAACGACGTTGCGAACGGCGCCAGAGCCAACGACTGACTCTTTCCCTGTGATGTCTGCCGGCCATGGGCTAGCCGGCCACGATCACGTCTTGTACTAGTTCTATATATATAAAGTAGTAATAGTACAGTGTGGGTAACATTAATTGAACAGTAATTTTATTTCCGTTGAGAGTGTAAGTCGCGGATAGAGCTCGGACAAACTTCCAGGTGGGAAATGTGAGAATTTCCGAACGGGGAATATTGGCCTGAAAAAAAGTACCGTGGAGAGCGGGGACATTCAAGCGAGAGTGAAATAGCAGCAGAAGGTTGACCAAGAAGGAAATTCGTTGGAGAAGGCCCCAGCTGGCCCCTAAAATGAAAATTGGATGAACGACGAGACGAATTAATTTAGGGATAAATAATCATATATTTGGGGCTCATGGAAAGGAGGTGCGACGGGGGACCCTTATGAATATTTAAATAGATTCCTCCTTGAGTTTATCCTGCTTGAAGCAATGCTACACAGGTACGTGATACCGAGGTCTTAAAGCCATTGAGGGAAGATAGCTGAAGATTAGCAATGGAAAAAAGACAACCCTGAGTTTCTGGCAAATACCTTCGCAATGTTTTAAGCAAGTCTACGCTATACTACAGGCCAACTCATATCTAAACCCTGTAGAGTATATACATTGTTTCGTGCAATGTATTCATGGCTTGCCACCACTCTGTAAACAAAAAGTCGTTATTTAGCCAATTATTCTAGTAAGCTTCTGGTTGTTTAGTTCCAATATATGAATAGATTGTAGGTGATTAGAGTCGAATAAAACATCCCTCTTTCGTGAGCAAGATTCAAGTTAACTTTATTTATATGTACAGATATCGTATTGTCTGATATTTGTGAAGTATTTTCATCCAAGTTTTATGTGTGGAAGTTCAGTCCCTTTTATAACGCTTGCTGTAGGAAATATTATTTCTGTAGATCCAACGAAGCATAATTGCGCATGAGGTTTCGTTACTAACCAAGAAAGTGTTAAAAATGCGAAGAAACACCTTAAAGAGTGACACAGACTGTAAGAGAAGAAATAATACGATATCCTTTCAGATTTGACTTCCTGAGCCTTTACCGTTTGCAACCGATGGAGGAATGTCATGTATATTTTCGCTTTCAGAAACCTCATGTCCTTTATGCTTTCAGAAACCTAGCATATATGTGTATATATATAATTCGGTTCATATATAATTCGGTTTCTATGGCCTCGGTATCCCCAATATTCGCCCGATGCCTCCTTCACGTCAATGGTCGCCACGCTCCCTCCCCCGATACTCTCCCCCATTTGTCCTCTTCCCATAAGGGTGCCCTTGATCAACGGGCATCTGTGCCGGGGTTCCTCCGGACAAGCCGCGCCAGCAGTGGGTATGGCTTGATGCCTCCACGAGGAGTTATTGATTGTAGAAAATGCAGGATTTCCGAAGTGTATTATCACTCGTGTGTACATATAGTTTGACTGTATAAATGATTTCAAAGGGAAAAATGAGAACCAGAAAAATCCGCGCCCGGGTCCCTCTGGACAAGCATCGCCGGCAGCGAGTATGATCTGATGTCCTCCACGAGGAGCTGCAGGACTCCCTCCTGGCTCAGCGCCACACGTCGCTGACAAAGCGGGCTGACGCGGGGGCATGGTTCCATGCGCTGCCCTCCTTGTTTCTCGGCGCGATGCCTTCCGTCGCCTTCGACGACCTCTCTCTCTCTCTCCGGTTCTGCGTGGGCCTCCGCCTCGGGCCCCGTGTGGTTGAAGCCCATGTCTGCGGGCATTGCGGGGACCCCGTCGCAGCAAACGGCCCCACGCTCTATCGTGCGAGAGCATTACCGGTTGCCAACCACGCCACGCGATGTTCAATGATACTCTCATGAGAGCCCCCGCTCTGCCGGTATCCCTTGCAGACTCTGACGACCTTACCTCATTCCCTTCCACCTCGTTTGGGATAGCACGGTGGTTGACACTCCAGCAGCCTCTCATGTCAAACAGTGTGCCACCACCGCCGGTTATGCGGTATCCCGTACGAAGCAGGCTAAGCTATGGAAGTACGCCGCCCACCAGACAACTCACCTCTTTTCCTCACTTGCCTTCGAAACCCTAAGCGGCGACAACCCCCTTACTACTAATTTCCTCGAAGGAGTCTACCACAGACTTATCTGATATATATATATATATATACACGCTAGATTGCTCCATCGGCTATAAATCATAAAGGCTCAGGAAGTCAAATCAAAAAGTATATATGATTGTTTCTTATGTTACAGTCTGTGTCATCTATTGAATCATAGAGCAACAATTATAAATCAAACTTTGCACGTACTGATACTTCGTGGCCAAACTAAAACCATATTAGAAGCCCATTATGGTCATACATTGAACTACAATGACTGTGCACTCACGTCGGAATCTACGAATTTCTTGCACAACGTACAGCGACAACACTGCGTGACAAAATTTTGAAGACCGCATATTCTAAATAGGCGGGGACCGCTGTTAAATGTATTCCATGAATTACCTATGCATACATACTTTTTTTTTGCTTTATAAAATACAATTTGCGTGCCTAATTTAAATTCGCTCTCAAGCACTCGTCAACGCTTCGCAGTGAGAAGAAGCAATATAATACAGTAAACGAGAACGAGGTCGATTCCCCCAACACCCAAAGATCAAAACCGCCTATTCAGGAGGTATCAGCACAGAGTTAACTTCAAGCCAACAAAAAAAAATTAAAAACCAAGCAGCGATGCGTGAGAGACGACGGATCGATTGGTTCTGCTCGTCCAGACTCGCAGAGAGCTTACGTAGATCCTTCCCTCAATACTTTTCAAGGGCGCTCGCTTCAATGTGCGTTCTCATAATCGTACTGGTGATCACATTATCGCTGCTATTCATTTGTGTTAAACAATGGATTTGTTCAATACTGTGATGTAATTTAGCCTCCAAATTGTTCGACAATTGCGTTTTTCTGATTCACATCAAACGACTGAAGAATCTTATCGAAGGTAGCGTATCTCGTTCTTGGTGATGAGTGATAACTAAATACTCGATTTTCGTCGGAAATGTCTAAATTGGACTTCGTTAACGAAAGCTGTATTATGGAACGTACCAATCATTGTATTCATACATTTCTAGTGAATCGACACTGATTTATCATCTAGCCGAAATTACTCGGAACATGTACCAGATGTTGCTTTTTGAGCCAGTGAGCATACAAATTGGACACTCCGCACTTTTACACTTCGAAATCGAGAGTTGTACGTGTGACTGTTTAAACATACATTGAACGGATGATACCTTATGTAGGATCATTAGGAACGCAGGCCTTGTGAAAAACCACGAATTTCCAACGAAAGTGCTGACAAATTTTATAAGACAACTGGCTTACAATTGTGAATGTGACAAAAATGATGTGGAAATTTTAGACAACCTCGAACGAGTCTCAGACGAGTCTTGCTTGAAAAATTGAATTAAAACAGCCTCCTATAGTCAAAAAGATGTTTGATATTGATGGAACTACGACCAGATCCAAGCTAAGCACTTTATTAAAATGTATAGCAACAATAAGGGATATAAATAATTTATTTCCCCGGAGAAAATCACGCGTACAATATGAACGAACCTATAAACGATGCACTAACTTTGTGTAACACTCCGATTATCGATGTTAATGAACCTTTGAAAGAAAGTGTGTGTTATTACTATTCTATGCATCTTTAATAAGCATCAGAGCCTTAATAAGTGTGAATCTTATACTACCGTGGCGAATACCTCAGAAGTAAGGACCGTGTTTGATACAAATGACCATAACTGATATTACCTCCAACATCTTAAAAATCTGTATAGCTTATACTTAGCCAGGTTCATCAAGTTCCAGATACACCGATAGGGCCCAAGTATAAAGGCACATTTCTCAATGTCAATAGTTACGTGAGTATCTATCTCTAAACGGAGTTCCTGTAGCCAATATATAGGTGTGACCCCTTTGAATTGCCACTGACTCTCCAATGACTAGACACTAGGTTTGGTCAGTCAGCAACGCTTCAACGATCTGCACGTTAGGCAAATTGTGTGGAATACCTTGCATTTGCACTCAGTTTGTACTGGAAGTCTCCCTTTCATTTGATCGAGCTCGCTCGATAAAGCTGTTCGGTGGGCGAACATGACGTTGTTGGCTTGAATGCTTTAACAGATAGTTTTAAAAAAACGTCAATGTCGAGAGACGGAGCAATTCTTAGTTCTAGATTAATTCGTGGAATTTCTCAGTATTAAATAGCTCTTAATTCGAAAATGTCAACGTGTTGTCACTCTGATTTTCACCATTTTCTTTAGTTTGGTGCAATCTTTATTTTGGTACCTCCTTATATTTAACGCTAAACCGCTAATTCGTCAGGCTACGAAATTCTAGGATATAGAGTGCATTTCAATTTGTCTTGTGTGTTTTCTTAAGCCAACGATAGTAGAAGATAACATAAATTACACGCACGTCTATTGACGTTCCGCAGCCCATTATTCATCTACTATAAGAGCCAGTTTTCAGCTAGAAAGAATGTACGTTCTTTTGTCCCCTAGAGATTTATCGATATAAAAAATGATATATGAATCTCACAGCAGAGATCAGAAGCACAGGTCGCATTAGTTAACCTTTTCAGTTGTTCCCATGTACAGCATTCTGAATATTTGCTGAAAAGATCACATTTTTTTCATCACGTTTTTTGAGAAAAGATTTACATTTATGTGCGAATGTCTTTGTGTTGGATATGGCCGCGTCTACCAAAAAAAAATATATTTATGTATATTTCTTATGATTAGGGACAGACTATATTTGTATATTATTGTTCATATGGTCACTGGCTTTATCACAGTTCTATTCCAGTAGATAAAAGACATATTGCATTAGCGATGGAATGACGCTTTTCCTGTATATAGCCTGTATACAGTCGCTACAGCGTCTTGCATTGTGGCATGTCTGAATGATGGGCACAATGCCGGCAAGGAGTTGACGAAGTCCAGTGGCCGCTTTCCCAACTCGTTGCTCTCGAATATACCTACTAGTGGATAGACTGGTCCATTGAGGACTGAGTGACTTGGCAAGAGTTAGCCCATAGCGAGCACTAACATGGCGAATCACTGCAAGACAAAGGATTCATTTATTCAGAACAACGCGCTCCCGAAAAAACAATTACTTTTATTTCGTTCTACTCTCATTACACATGAATTGGTGCCGATAGTAAAACGGGCAAAATCAGTTGAATTAGCTATGCAAATTTTCATGTTCATGTGCATTGTAGGATACAAACAGTACTTTCTTTTATAATAGACCGCTTTTTTTTCGCAAGGGATGAATCATTTCAGCACCGAAACCTCCGCAATAGACAATACGGCCTGTGGCGTCGTAGTGGAGACCAAGCTCAAGTTCACCCACGGGAAGGGTTGAGCACACTGGTCAACCACAATTGCGCTGAGGTGGGCTAATATGAAAAGCTCGAAAAATAAATTCGAAAAAAATCGCTGAGCCTCAGTTGGAGTCGAACTCGATCCCACATGGTCTGTTCACACGTCACCGACTCCACCACCAGGACAGTTAATAGGGTACGTTGCTTTAGAGATCTTCTTATCAAATATGGCATGATGTAAAGGCAGTCGAATGCACCTCAAAGCTGGGGGGCACAGCTTACCCCATGTTCCTGAAACTGCTGGAGGACAATGCCGGCGCGTAGATACGTATTCTAGTATTGTGTGACTATTGCTAACTATAGTAGAATACCTTTCTCTCTGTCAATATGCATTCGATGACTGTGACTTATTAGTTTTCACCCTATGAGTGCATTGATCGACTGGGGGCAGGGCAGAGCTGCTCAGAGTGGTTTCTGGAACTGATGATGAACAAAGACATATTATGATAGATAATTGGTTGCTAATTGGACAACCGTTCGGTCAGTAGAGGGAACTGGACCTGCTGTTAACCCATGCATTAAGTCGTTTCGTTTTTACGTCATATCCAAGTCGCATAAATTGCTTCGTTGACCTTCTCTCCTTCTATCGGAAGCCCATGATCTCTCGAGTGTGCACCATAGATACGATGTACCTCTGTTTAATTTAAAGACTAATAGCGGCTTCCATGTTTTTCCAACCCTGCAGTGATAGGAAACTTTCCACATGAGTAGAAATGTGCTCAAGGCTTTTTCCATTTCTTTTCAATAATCCCTTCGTTCTAAGTCTGCTCAGATAGATTTGCCCCAATTACCTTATTCTGCTTGCAAGTAATGCGGTAGAGTGGTCGTACAGGCCGTACTTTTTTTGGTTCGTTTCCCAAAGGAAATTGTGAACGCATTATGAAGCTGTTTCCAATGAACCACTAAACGGGACCCAACTGTGCACACTTGTGAAAATGGGTGGTAAACCATCTAGTTGTTCTATAGGGCGACCACGATCATTTATTATTATAGTTATTATAAATGCGCCAACGTGTGCAAAAGATGAGCAAGTGATGCAATCAGGATGTGCCGGGAAATGGGTTGAACAGCGGGTGGTAACACTGTATATGTCCGCCAATGGTTCTTCACAGGTAAACGTCTTGAAGCATGGCCAGCGATTTGAAAAACGGGTCGCTGTGTTTATTTCAAGCTTCGCCTTGGATTCGATGAAAGCGTTGGTCTCTTAAATATGAGGGTCCTGCCGTTATTTTGGTTTGGAGAGAACGTGGTCTTGAATTGGATGTATATTTACTCCGTACATCGGTGCATCTCGCCTTGGTGTGTAACGCTTCTGGGCTTATTTAGGAGCAGTTGAATGTATTCAAGGGCGTATGTGTCTGACACCGTTATATCTCAGATGAGAGGTCTTTTTCGCTGGCAGTATCTCCCTCTCCTTCTATCACGTCGCCGTTTGTCCCTTATTACTGTTTTTGGATCGCAAAGTTACCGAGTAACTCTAAAGTCCCACTTGGCCAATAATAAGGGCGTATTTGTATTGCATCGTGTGCTTGATGCCCAAACTTATCTATAGTGTCACTTTTTTGGAGTATGGACGTAATCCAAACCGGAGACCGGTGAATGCACAGACGTGGTTCTCTGGCAGGAAAGTTTTAATAGGGTGGAAAAAAGAGCCTACAAATCCATGCGACGACGGACGAAGATCAAATATGGCTTTCAGCAGAAGCACGTCAGCGCCTGTGTCATATTCATTCGACAAAAGCCTTTGTCGAGCAGCTTTGCTAGCAATTTTGTCCCACCCCTTCGGTTTGGTGAATTGTCCATCGAATGGACGAAACCAGCTCTGGGGCTTCCTATACCCGAGCCACTTTGTTGGAGCATCGTGGGTCAAAGCTAGTGATCGTGGCAGGGCACAGTTCGAAGGCGCACGGATGCTGTGTGCGTGAGTCTGGTGACGAGCTCAGTATGCACTCCAGGGGGTCGTCGAACCTAGCGGTGAGATCGGGAGTCTCTAAAGGAATCGCGCTGTCGTCAGGCCGTATGGAATTTGCATGTCGAAGCATGTAATACGCTTGATGCATGCTGAGATGGCGTAGACGTTGATAGAGCTTCCTACTCTATCAATGGGAAGGGCCCATTGTCATTCGCGGGCAGAACGGGCCCATCGTTTTCGGGAAGAACAGCTGTACCTACGAGATCAAGCTCTCAGCGGTCTCGTACAACAATACCTGCTAACAAATCCTCAAAGCGGCCGGCTGGATGAGCATGCAGCATACCTCGGCGTCGCAGCATACTAGCAGTAAGGTGTCAATAACTGTGATATATTACATTAGTGTTGCCGAAATTGCAGGCTAAATAATTCAATTCACGGAACTTTTAAGAAAATGTACAATAATCATGATGCTCCGATTGTTCTGAGCGTGTGTATAACACACGTACATAGGTACGCATTCAGCAAACTTCGCACCGAACTTGTATCCTTGGTGCGACAATAAAGCAGACGCTCTCCGGCCTCTAGAGAGCAGTCACGCACGAGGCGGCGATCAGTACGCATCGAAGAGCCGCGTTGTCTTTAGAGATAGGTAACGGGATACGATTAAGCACCAGTTTCGACGAAGCGGGACATTCAGATCTACGAATACCTCGTCGATCTCGAATACCATCACCCTATCGCAGCCTACCCTACAGACTGTTGGGTAGGAAGGGTTCTCATAAGGGTTCCCATTTTGAAGGGTTAAACTGCAGCCTACTGCAGCGTTCAAATTCGCTCATGCGTTGTAAAATGACTTGCAGAATACTGTCTTTTGCCATCACCACCAAACTTGAGGGTAGAAAATGGATGAGAGCCAAGATCCATGTGGTACACAAACTCGGCGTATCATAGAGTTCGATTTGAACACAAATTAGCTTGGCATTGCTTTAGCTTTCGTCACTTCAACTAGTTTTTTTTGCGGGACTGCTGAAGAGGCAGTTGTGAATAACAAGCAGTAAGTCCAACAAGTTTCAGGTTGATGTTTATCTGCCTCTGCAACAAATGTCTCCCGAGTTCTTGTCTCAAGCGGCCAACCACATAAAGCTCCTTATTGCCTATGGTGTTTCATCGTTGCAACGCTTTTGCGATATTAGAGCGTCACCGTGCCCCTCGAGCTTCCGGACGAGCTCGAAACGCACTCCAATGAGAATGTATCGTTTGTCGTCTGTCGTACGTATCAACCTTGTCAATTAAGATTAGCCTACCACCTGTGCCAACGGTTAGACGGGGAACGTCAGCTGTCTTGTTCGTCGTCTTTCCGCTTACCTGTTTTGTTTGCTCACTATCTGCGTCCTCTTTCTCTCTTATTCGCCCTCTCCGTCTCTCTCTCTCTCTCTCGCTCGATCTCGTTCTGCCTGGCTAATCGGATAACTGTACAACTCACGGCTTCACCCTCAGGATGGACTAGAGAAATGGCCCGAGCGACCTTCGGCATAACGGCAATGGAGCCACGTCCGTGGATACACCAGCGACTGGCCGCACGCGCAGAGGGAAGACGTACAGGTTACTTAGAAGCGTCCGGGGTGGTTCCCTCTCCTGCAGACCGACCTATATAGTAGCCCGCCCAAGCTCGGTTCATCCTGTGTTCTCAGGTTGCCTAGCTTGGCTGGTGCCTGCTAGCACAAAAACACCATAACGAGAAGAAGCCCACTATAACGCTAGTACAATATACGACACTAAGAACGTCACCGTTACATAGAAGCAGAAAATTAACCAACGACCTGGGAGCCCCACCCAGGCTACTCCTTCGTGGGCCCAACCATAAAACCCTGAACCTCCCAGATCGCCTTTCCCGTGAGCCCCCTCAGCCCCGAGTATTGTTCAACTGCGTGGTCCCGAATATTCGGCCAACGTTTATAGCGAGGATGGATCGACTCGGGGGTCGCGTCATAGCCGCGGGCAGGAACAAGGGAACAAGGCACGGGTAATCGCGGAAAGAGACGAAGACGACAGCATCGGGAATATGTGAGCGGTACCAGAGGGTCTTGTGCTTCTCTGGGCAAGCGGCGCGTAGTCGGAGTCGGCATACGGGCATACACGAACAAGCACAAGAAGGAGGCCACGACGTAGCAGTCGAAATAGGCAGAAGCAATGTTCAGCATCGGCAAGGGCAAGGAATAGTGTATGTGGGTGGGACTTAGTTGTGTGCTGGGCACTCTCAATTCCCAGCAGCCGGCGAGTGAGAACAGTTCCCGCGCTGCTCGCTTGCTTGCTGACTGGGTGGCTGGCTTGGCTGACTGCTCTAGGGCTAGCGAGCAGGGAGAAACAGCGAAAAAGTAATTTCCTTTTGGCAAAGAGAGGCCTGCGCTTTGTTCCGTGCGTAGAAAGAGAGACGGAGAAGGTAGAGAGTGAGAGGGTCGGGGGAGAGGAAAAAAGAGAGATGAGAGAAAGTCGAGCGAACTGTCGGAGGAGAGTGTATGTGCATAGTTAGAAAGTATGGCGGCGATGTAGGCGGCAACGTCAGGAGGACGCGAATCGGGACCGAGTCGTCGTCGTCGGTGGCGACAGAGACGGCAGAGCTACTGCTAGAACCAGCGGCCGAGAGTGAGAACAGAGCAGCTTTGCTCCCAGCAGTCAGTCGAATGTGGGCTACCCGAAGCCGGTACCACAGCGCGCAGCCGACAGCAGGGCTACTACAGGGCTGGTTGGTTCCGATGCCACTACTTCTAGTCAGCAAAGCACCACTCAGAGAGTGGTCGTGGCGCTGGTTTGCCAGTTGATGGTCGTGGCGGTTCGGTGAAACTAACGAAAAAGAGATAGCCTTTTCCACCGCGACAGACAGTGACTCCCTGGAGACCCAAACCAACGAGAACCCCACGGTTTCCGCTGTGGCAGCAGAACCAGCGGGCGCAGAGTACTATCACGAGGCTGCGATATATCGGGTCGTACTGCGTAGTAAGCTATTGTCTTTGCCGAAAGCTGACGGCGCTCACCCCTAATCGAGCTGACGACTCTCCCCATAGGAATGCCGACTATCATTCGCCTTGTTTATTGGGATTATATATATATATTTTTTTTCTTATATATATATATATATATATAAGGCGTAGTTGATTGAAGAATAACCGGCGATAACACGGGCAAATGCATTGTTTATCGCGGATAACAAGGCACTTTACCGCAAATGACATAGGAGTTATGCGGCACCTTCTGTCATCGTACTTTAAGATGCTCTGTAAAAACGAGAACATCTTCTCAAAGGTGAGAGCGATTTATAAAGGCGGCAATTTTCTTGGTACTACGCGGGCGAATTCTCTAGCTTGATTAAGCGTAACGGTTAACACTATTACCACAATACACTGTTGGTCTGCTTGCGTGTTGAAGTAATCTCGGTCGTACGTGTATAGTAAATTGTCTCAAAGCTTAGCTGGTGATGACATCGACAGATCATGGGGACGCATATTGAATAAATACACGGGTAGTTGGATATGTCCCCCTGCTTCGACCTCAGGGAGGAGTGGATTTTTGTCCTGACGTTTGTCGTAGTGATGCCATTAGGACAAACATCGAAAAATGTCTGATGGATGCTCTGAAGGCAGACGCAGTCGGTATCTGGTCGTTTCATGTTTGTCGTTATCGAGTGTTTGTTTTCAGTTCGATATCAACGGAGTTGGTACATTGTGAGTTTTCCAAGCCGCGCGACAACTACGGCGAAATTGCATGGTTCTTCAACTGGAAAGCACTAGAGCATTGGAGAGCGTGCTCACATAGACTAGCACAAGCTGTCAAGAGCCTATTTGATGAAGATAATGCTGGAAAACGGCTGCGCTTCCCTCAACCTTTCAACCAGTTATAATATCTCAAATTCAATTTGGATAATACGCGGACGCCGCTCTATGGCAAAACGCCTGCTTACAATACTAAACGTGATTAAGGATACCGTAAGTCTTATTTGATATCTCGGAGAAATTTGCCGTCTCATATATCGCTCTCGCTCAAAATCTCATATATATATATATATATATATACATACACCGTCGAAGTTCGCAAGTGCGATCTAGCAGCCACCCGACACGAAACTACAATACTACAAACAGGGAAAAATCCAGAAAGTGATAAGGGTCAACTCCACTCACATCCCACTATCGCTTCAAGATTTTCACTAAAGTTTGATGCCTTCAGGGGCAACGTGAATTATACGCTACCACCTAAATATCTACTAGCACAAAATAGAACGAGAAAACTTACCGGGAAGTTTACCTCCGGGACCGTCAAACTTTGGTAAGTCTCCCAAAAGGGTTGCATAACTTTCCGAAGACCCTGGTTGTATATATATATATATATATATATATATATATATACAAACAGTATTCGGACTCAGGTGGATAGAATGCCGAAGTGAATTGGTCCCTTGCAAGACAAACTGAAGATGAAGTACGAGCCACCTTCTGCACTGGCATGAAGCGTCGGCGCCAGGTTACTGCAGTCTTCGAGCGAGAAAGGACGAGAGCTGCTGCGATGAAAAGAAGGTTGTACCGTCGCCCCAGCTGGCTGGGAGCTACAGTAACTCCACCGTCCCAGCCGACCGATGCTGCTGCTGCTGCGGGGTTCAAGCTTCATCGTGTATGTGTGTCTGTCAGTCTGCCCTTGCATTTGTGATTCCTTTCCAAGTCACGTCCGAAGTCTGGTTCCTCGCCGGATCTTGACTACAAGGGGGGATCTCGGCCTAGGTAGGACCTTGGGACCCGTGGACGCGCCGAGGTACGCGAACAGACATGGCCTGCGTACCTCGGCTTAGCACAGTCGGCAGGACAGAGTTGGGGGGGGGGCGAGGGCCGCTCGGGAGCGGCCGCAGTGCGAGGCACTATTCCGAGCTTTGCTTCAAAGTTAAATGCTACCGAGGAAAAGGAAAGTCTAGTGACCAACCAACCGCCAGCCTGCTGCCCCCTTCCATTTTATTCCACGAAAGAAGAGGAAAACGTGGGCGCCTTCCAGCAACTGAGAAATTTCGCAACACGTACGGTTCGTTCGGACGTACGCTCCTCGTCATCGTAATCGTCGAAACCGCACTAAGGAAGCGAGCGAAGGGGCAAGGCAAATGAGGGAACACAGCACGGAAACGCACGTTAAATTTATTCAGGACAGCTGCAGCGAGAGCAGATCATTCACTCTGTATCCAGCTGCAGAGTGTATCAGGAAAGCGGGTCGTCCATCAAATCACAGACGTCTGAAGCATCACTGACCCATTGTTTCGACTTAGTGATTACATACGTCGTATGGGTTAGGCTCAAATTGGTGGTAGCAATAGGTGTATTGGCGCTGCGGCATTGCAAGTCAATTCAGGTGAATTTTGTATCTCACAACGAACACTGTATATATATATATATATATATATATTCATAGACTTATGCATATATACAAAATGTTGTAATCGTTATATAACAGTGAACTATCCCACTAGAATCAAACCGCTATCTTCGTGCTTATCAACTACGTACAGGATTTCAGTAATTCGGTAGCAATCAGGATGGATTTGCATATGCGCACTTCCAATTTGGTTCCTATATTAAAGAATTACCTATCAGCCGTAATTTGAAACTATTCCAGTACATTGCAGATTCTCATCGACACACACACACAAGCCCACACCAATAAACAAGTTACGCTAATAGTCATGTACCAAGATACAGAGTATACTCGCTTTACCATTGTATACAGGGCACTTTGAAACAGTTACTTTTCCCCTTCCAAGCCCGAAACATGTGTATACCAATAATTATATATATATTTTTTCTTTGTGTGACATTGAAAATATTTTCGAGCTCTTGCGCCCATAAAACCTCGCTCGAGAAACACTCTTTTTCGTTAGCATGAATAAACAACATGGCGCTCCGGGCCTGTGCTGATAGCCCCGATCTGGTTGCTATCAAAACCCTATATGCTTTGGTCCCTTGAGCGTAATATAACACTTTTGTAGAGTGTAAATATAAATGCCGAGAAAAAATGAAGTTACCTTCCGGCTGCTGCTCACTGAATAGACGTAGAACACTATTCATTCCGACGAACTCATTTCATCAGTCAGGACATTAGGGCGTAGCTAGAAAGATAATCAGTAGTAATAATGTTAGACATGCACTGCATACTCTGAATTACGTATTTATCGCCTTTTAAGTAAACACTCGTTTGGTACGAACCGTTGTTTTGGCAATGGGACCATGACGGTCTCGGCTTGACGCCCCGTTCTCAACTGTTTCCATAATTATTTTATATAAGATTCAATAATGCCATTGTATTCAGATTAGTTCAGGCTACCAGCGTCAATTATCTCATGATATCGCTAGTGACGAATGTAATTTCGATTTGTATGTGCCCAATGGACGAATTCAGTGACGAATGTACCGTCATAGTATCGGATATCATCGTATTGAGATAGGCTAACTCATATATTTCGTAAGAGCCTATGTTCGTAAAGATAGTAGCTATTGAAAGATGTTAACTGAATATATCTTTCGAGATCTATGTACGTACCCTTTTCAGCATACGACGATCAAAGTAATCCAGTCTAGCGCTACATGCATTCGACAAGGCGACACGATAGGTATGTTCGCCTATCGTGAATATGTTGCAGAACATATTTTCTTCCAGGAACCACACTACCATGAAATGTTGCATGTTCGGTAATTCGTCGGCCCAGCCAAGCGTCGCATTTATATTGTGCGTAGGCCAGCGAAGGTAAACACAGCATAAATCCTGCTCTAGCCTCGGGGAGGTGTGTGTCTTCCTCCCCACATTTCCCGCAGTAATGCCATTATACGGGTAAGTGCAGAGAAATGTCTGATCGCAGAAGGGTTAGGGGTACTTCAGTAGTCAACGAAACAAATACAGCATAAATGAACACGAATATGCTCCCAGTGATGTGCAAGGCTGGTGTGCCGGTTCGGCGGCCACCATCAGACGGTTAAGCAATTTAATGCAGGGAGTGTTGGTTAGCGAACATGTTCGTTGGACGACCGAAGTTAAGTTTGCACGTATGCAACCCTGGTCGGCAGAGATCGCCGCAATAAATGTGCCCCCACCAGTTTATGAAGTCGCTGCCGCAACGAGTGGATGGCTTAATCGTGGTCGCGGTAATATTTCTAAATTTATGATATTCGAAGGAATAATCATAGCACCGGTGGTAGTTGTAGAAGCAGGCTTCTTCGAGTATGTTCGCCGACCCCCAGGGCATATTTGGCCGGTTGCAAGGTCAAATAGACGTTGGCCTTAGCCAAATTTAGACGGTACACTAACTAACGAAAGAGAGAGTTACAGAGGGAAACAAGCTGGAGGGTGTGTCCATGAGTACACACACACACACACACACGGACTTGCACATACGCACACATGCAGTAAGACACAATAGTGGACGAGGAATGAATAGCAGCAAGTGTTGCCCGGGGGAAGTGGGTGCAGCCAGAATTCTATCTCAGTTACTTGGCAACCTCCAAGGGTTGGTTTCTGTACAATCTGACTCAGGAGTGCAACGATGAATACATCTTCTACGTGGGGCATACTAAGGCTAATTGGAGAACACCAGCGAGATGAACACCAGTTCGAGAGTGGCGCATAGGGACAACGAGAAAAATGAAGACGCCATGTACCCATTATCATTGCACAGCACGAGGATATCCAACGTTATCTGGCGAGCCAGCTTAACACAACACATTTAGCTGGTCGTTGCTATGAGTGAGGTACGAAATATTTAGGCTGTTTAATTATACAATACTTGTGTTGTAATACCTTAGTTCTCGTTTAGCCAAGCCTTGCCACCGGAATTATAATGCGATTATATTGGTCCCTCTGCCGCGCTGGCCGGTGCTCGTCGAATCCGACAACGGTGAAGGCGGCTGACTATTGCGATCGCGCGAAGGCTTACGTCTTTGTGAAATAAAAGCTACGAGCCCCAACAGAATGTGAGATCAACATTTAGCCGAATTCGCCATATTCTAGATCCGACTGAGTAGCAGTGACAGTCACTTGCTCCAAGGATACTTCCTCTCAAACAAAATGCCCAAAGGATCATCTGCTAGTGAATAATTCATTTGTCGAGGAGTCTGAATATTTTTCCTATCAAGTTGGACTGTAACGACGACATCATCAGGCGTCTTCTCATCGAATTCGATTATTGTTCGCCTAGCTCTCACAAAATGGCTCGCAAAACGACTTTATCACGATAGATACGTTTGAGTTGACGCTATTGAAATATGCGTCCGTCCTTTACAATTCCTGTAGAAATGTGGACAAAACCGCGACGACCAAGCACCCGCATCAGACTTGAATTATATACACACATGTAAAATTTAGATTGTCTCACGAGGGTAGCATCCGCAAGAATATGGCCCACCAGCACCACTTGCCCGATCGTCTGAACAACAAAAGCACGTCGTGCATAGTAAACTTGCTGCCTGCTCGTGGGGCTTAGTCTTTAATCACACTTCCTATATCCTTCGTATACGATGATTTTTCCAGTGCAGGCATTTTTAGCATGCATATTATATATTATATAATAGGGGGGGGGGAGAAACGGATACGTTTCCTCCGAAAGCAATCCTTTCTTCGTCCTGCCTATGTCGTCTGAGAATCTGAGCGGCGAGACCACTCCGAAGAGATCAAGCGTTCATGCATACTTGGATGAACATGTGACGTTTGTTTACATTCTGAGCTGGCCCTCCCCCACCCTCACTTTGACAGCAACAGCAGCCGCCGCGCTGGAAGCAACACAAGTGGGGATCGAGCGCAGACGTGGAGCTCCGCCCTGAAAACGAGTGAACACAGAGGTGTTGTATGAAAGGATTCATCCGAACGCAGTGTGCTGCGTACTTGTACCTTACAGCCGTCTGCTCTGCATGGGTAAGCAAGTCTGATGGCGGATTGAAAATTGCAGTGAGAGAGAAAGAGAGAGAGAGAGAGCGGCGCGACTCAAATTTTCGTAGTTGAACGAAACTATGCAGGGGAATATTTCCGAAACCATTGTGTGTTTAAGTCATGATACAACGGAGCTGGTGGGCTCACCAGCTCGTTGAATTCATAATGGTATACTATATAGATCCTGTATGATAACGTGAGCATGTGCAAACACGGAAATGCACCTGGTACGCTAATATAGCTTCGTTGAATACATTCGGTTCAACACAATTTTAGGCTTATTTTCTACGCAGTATGAGTGCAGCCTTGATTGGCATTTGGCGAATCGTAGCTTCGTGCTGATACAGCAACCGGCAGCAGCAGCAGCACATATGAGAAGCAGGAGGAAGATATCTCCTCGATGTTTGGATTTGACACCTCTTCGCTTTAAATCTGCCGAGCTGCTGCCCGTTCTCTTGCTACTGTCTATGGCTGTTTCAAAGCTGGAGCACAGACTAGCCCGCCAAATAAACAGATACATTCAGGTACGCAAAGAGCATCGTTACGTTGGGCGCCGAACACTAGAACCAATTCAGACACACGTACTAACTGTGAACTGTGCGTGAACCGTACGTAGACACTTCGTTGATCGATGCATTATTGGCTCTCTCTCTATATGTCCTCGACTTTTGTTGCCTAGTAGGTAATGCTAAGCTCGCGAGAAAATCATTACGGCCAGCCGCACAAAACAACCACTGCCGGAAGATCACCGGGCTGACGCCACGAGAGTGAAGAAAAAAAAGTGAGAAGTAGGTTGGACCAACGTGAAGGGAGTTAGAACGGGCACAAGCGTCTGCAAAGGAACCCGCGGCAGTAATACCGCATTTGCTTAAACTAACAATAGTAGTGGCAGTTGTAGCACTCGCTGTTTCAGCTGCTTCATCATCGTCGCTGTCGTCGTTTTCCTTCGGGAGGCTTCGACGCGCGAGTAAAGAGGCGCGGCTCCAAAGTTGGAGCATGCTGGGGTCGAGGCCGCTGCGGCAAACGAAAAGTTGTGACGTAAACGGGCTGCCAGCGGGCTGAACGCGGATGAGAATAGAGAGTGGCTGAGGGTGGCTTCAGGAACTCCTCCCTCCTCGCACCAGGCAGACGTCACCGAGGCCTGCGACCGGTCGGTGGCGGCGGTCGTGGTGGCATTCGTGGCGGCGGCGGCAGCGTCTAGAAGAGTCCAAGCTTACGCGTCAGCCTACGAAGCTTAGTGCTACGTATCCATGCTGTCCAGGCTACCCTGTCCTGGGGTCCCGGTTCTCCTCTGGGCCCTTCTTTCGTATCCTTACATCAGGGAAGGCTGACGAGCTCATGCGCGGATGACGATAGGAACACGCCGACGCTGGGAAGCGAGAACAGCGCACAGGGAGCGGACTGCCTGCATGGCAAAAGCGAGTCACAACGACAGCCTAACAGCCGTGTGTGTATTTGTCAGTGACGGCCTGGAGGGCTAGCTGGACGTCTCTGTCGTCGGCGAGTGGTTGAGTTGCCGATCTAGGACACCAGGCAGAGGGTGGCGATGTGGCATCAGACGTGCTGGCTGCAGGGCCTCCGGCATGAAGATGACGCACACTTCAGAATCGTTCGAAACGGCCCTCCTGCAAAGGACGCACGGGTATCGCAGCCGACTGTTCATGAAGATCGCTTTGATCCTCTCCGCAGCTGTTCGAAGTTATGCTCTTTCACTTCTCCGCTCCGGTAAAATCGCTCACCAGCTGGCTCTGTTACTTCTTCTCGGATTCAAGCTGTTTCCAATTTCACAGTGTCCAAGTTATCTATCTCACCCCTATTAGGTACACCCGTCTGAGAAGGGCGCTGTCTGTCCCTTGTATGATAATCGGCTCCTAAATTTAACTGGATGAAAACGAGCGATACAGAGAGGCTATTGTAATTTCGTTCTCACATGTTGGGTGAGATGATGTCACGTGACTGCTTCACGTATTATTTTTTATGTACAGGCAAATTGTTGCATTTTGGCGAGGGCAGGTAAAGTACAGATCTACGTTTCGGTTATACTTGACAATGATGCCATTTTTAAACTGACCCATCAGATATGTTGTTTAAGTTTAGGCATTGGTGGCTAGTCAATCTGGTTGATGGAATCCCGAACACATGAATCCTGCTGCCGAGCGGCAGGGGGTGACACTTCTGGGAGCTACGCGTCGTTTAACATTGAAAAGTACGTTGCGAGGTTCGATACACCTATATTGTGTCTAAAGTCTGGACCGCCGTAGCCAGCGGGGCGTATTGGGACGAGTACATGTTGTCGCAATATGATAGTGGCAAACCTTTACGCATTTCGGTGATGTCACCATCAGTATCATCTGCTAGATAGATACAATATGTAGTTCTAAACAAATAGATAAATCAATTCATTGGAGCAAGCTGAAATATAATAATTTCGTCATATTGTAATTTTTATCTAGGGTCATTTCCATAATACCAACATTTGTAAATATAGTTGAAACGAGCGTGAATGGCCACTCCTGGTGACAGCACCATTGTAATCTCTGGAACATCGGCGTTACTCGTGGTACCCAACGGTGAGAAAGGTTGACAAACGAAATGGCTGTTAATGTATAATACAATCGCGTTCGAAGAAAGTTGGATACGTCCATGATTGTCGCAAATCACACTTCGTTTGGTTTCCAACCATTTATGTTCAAGTTATACCGAAATAGTCGTTGGGGACGGGATTGAATCAAAATCATTACTGTAGAGAATCCGATAGCGATAGATGCGCAATGTTGTTTGTACACCTGCTAGATCATCCGAGGCAAAAAGTGGACATTAGTAAAATTACAATGGCAATGATGTTGATGATTAGCACAATCAAATCCAGGGACCCTCGACGTCTGACGGCTGTAACAACATTCAAAAAGCAATTCAAAATGAGCGGCAGCAAAAAATGAATGAAATTTATCTACGAATCTCAGTGGGACTTCCACTGATAGATTGAGGCCGTGTGGCGACATGACGCCGGGCTGGCGTCGAGGATCTGGAACTCTGGGGTCTTCGCTTCGAATAGCGCAGTATATATATATATGGCTTAAGGTATAATACTACGAAAACCGTTCTGAAGCAAGGTCCCGGTAACAACTCTTGGCTGAAAAAATATAACAAATAATTTGGCCTTGCTTAACGACACAACGAGACAGATATTGCCAATTTCTCGAGCCTGGAAATTGATAGCAAACCCGCGGCTAATAACAGAATGCAAAATTAGCGCGGGATAGATGTGTGATAATTTCGCCCATGCGATACGATGGGTTAATGAGTCGTTTGCTTCTAACGGCATTGTATATCCGTGTGACCAATGATCTGAGAGAAAATGAGGCGCATCGGTGCTAGGTGTTATTTTTTGAGCTGACTCTCAGATCTTCCCCGTATGCTTCTTTAAACGAAAACTCTCACTTCCCGAAATGAAGAAAATCGACCTTTTTATTATCGTACATAAAGAAGAATAAGTGATCTCAATAATTATTTATTTAGGCTCGAATAGACCGTTGATAGACCAACGCTAAATTTGATAAATCACAGCAAGGTTGCTTTTTACCTTTGTAGCCATAGCGTGCGTTTAGCTGGACCTAGGACTATTTGCATGTTAGTAAAATCGGCACGTCAGGCGTTTGTTTGAAAAACCACCCATTGTACGCATTTTATATGGCCTTAGGTTGAGGCGAAATATATGCCTAGGTACTTTTTGCACGAAAACTGGTCTTGGATTTCTCTGCGGAATCACTTCATAGTCGGGAGTATGCTCGTACATATGGGGTGGTATTATGTTTATTATGCGCGCTAACGCTTAAAAACAATGCGGTTTTGTTAGCAACCTATCACTTAGATGAAAAGAACCATCAAAGAAACTTAATTATCACTTCTGATCTTCGAAGAGTGACTTATCTAATCGCGGTAGACGAAGCTTAACCGTGAGATTCTCTTTTTACGGTCATTTGCTAGTTTTGAGCGCACTCGATTCCTGAGCATACTGGGTTCAGTACACCTAGCGCCGGCCTCATTCATTTCCACAATAACGGGACATAACGCTGTCAAAAAGGGCAGCCTTCAGTTTTTGACATCTCCAACTAACCTGGGACCCACCAATGATAACCTCACTACATGCTCGAGCTCATATACACGGAACTCAATTCGAACAAAAACTGTTCACGGTACCTCACTTGCCTTCACTGAGGTCATAGATATTGCATCATCACCTGTACAAGTTCGGTTACTTCGTACAACGCTGTTTCGAAATCGCTCTTTCTAAATTGAGTTATATTTCCGTAATCTGAATGGTCCTGCCGAGCTTATATGTGTTGGACCACAGCGCCACTTAATCATTTAACCAATCACTGGTGGTGTGATTTTTGAAAGACGTTTTACTGGTCTTCATCCACGTTCGAATATAGTAAACATCCTGTTTCTCAAAAGCAACCGTATGGTTTCTAAATACGTATTCTTTCGATTACTTATTCATGCTTGCATCGTGTGATGGTACGTTTGAAGAACGTCTCAATGAGAACATTCGCAGATTGCATCGCATATTCACTTGTCTGGCCACTTTGAGACTGAAATCAGAAGGGCTTTTTGTTTCCCATGAAATGATGCTTCAAAGATCAAAGACTCCGTTTGATTGTGAAAGGTTGTCAGACATTTTGGTACTGTGGACGTTAAATGTTGACTGAGAGTCAGCCCAAAAGCCTAGGTAGGTACCTAGGTCAGACATTTTGGTTTTGACTGACATGTTATAGTGTGCATACAGCATTCCTCTTTACTTAATTATATAAGACACGAAGTATCCGAATTTGCTTGGAGAAGTAAAAAGAACCATTGATTTTGTTAGACTACTTTTGACGGATTGGAATTGTGCTTAGGGTCCCAGAACTACCATGCTCGATTACAAATCTGTCCTCGAACGAGGCACAGTGCTGCGGGCCAAGATGTCATATAAGTAACATGATGGTTTGATTCACACGATGGCAACAAAGCTTCTTCAAGGACTGACAAATATTGCCAACCCAAAGGTTGTGAACTTGACAGTCTAGTGGCGATCTTGACCAAGGGCACACCCTCCAGCCCATCTAGATAAGGCCACCACAAGAACGGGACCAGCACTTTTCCGGCCAAATGTGTTACACATCGGTGAGTTGCTTGTGAAAGGCCTCAATTGTTGATGTAGACGACCTCGATGATTCGCTTGCGATCCACACAGACAGGGGGCACCCAAATCGAAATCGAATTATATACGTTTCTCCCAACATTCGACCATCACTTTGCAGGAACCGATTCAAACTGGCACCATTAATGCTGCAAAGTAAATATTGTCTTTGAACTCAAAATATAGAACTCAAAATATGAGTATATATATATATACTCAATATTCATATACTGGTACGGTCACGTAATATTAGGAGTGGTTCCTATTCAGTGTGATAATTTCCGTGAATTCCAACTTGCCAGAGTGTGTTTTTTTTCCGTGAAAAAAGGTCCCAAGTAATTCTTTTCTTTTCGATTCTAAGAGGCACAGCGTTCGAGAAAAGTTCGCTGCCATGTGGGGTAACATCTGTCAATTTTTCCTGCTACTCGTTTGCTTTAACATAGACTATACTATCCAGATATGTATTGACAGAATAACGAAAGGAATAATTGCCAGGAGGGTTACCTTCGGGACCGCCAACTCTCTGTGGTTACTCTTCCGTAGAGTTGTCTTCCAAAAACTAAATTGGCAACGGTACCACTCGAAAATATGGATGAACGATGCGGCTGCTATGCTAAAAGCCCCTACATAGAAGACAAAATAAGCCCGAGTCTATGTTTCAAATGGACCTGTGCCGTACCGTTTTGATGTGCCTCGGAATGAATTTTCTTTTTACCAAGAAACGTATCGTATTATCTCAATTCACCTCCCCCCTATTGAGTAGACATGTAGATATGTACAATAACAGTACTTATACCAATCACTTCACCATTCTGTTTAAATAACGCACCTTTCATACATAGGTAGTGTGGATAAGAAGCGCAATATTGATGATTTTTCTAAATGCCGACATTCCAGTTCAAAATAACTTCAGTCTATTTCAATGCATATGACTCTATTAGAGGGTTTTCAATGGCAAGATCTTTCAAACTTAGTGGAGAAATACAGCTCAAGTCCACGAGTCCATAGTTAAAGCCTGAAAAAAAAACGTAATAAGGCCAATATTTCTTCTCTATTTAAAAATGCGATTGTTTCGACGTCGTCTAAAGTGGATTTAGACGCAGGAATAGTTCACAAATGTCACCGATCAATCGACAGCGAAAAGACCAACACTCAACGCTATCCGTGCGCGAACATCAACATCTCTATATGTTAATTCTATCTGTTTGTGATTTAAATTAATGATTCCGTAGTGCGCCTTAGCATCGCGTTCTATCACACAATTCTGCCCCGCCCGCCCCCCGCTGTACGTTGACTGTACATTGTTCTAAGCCAGGCGTCGACTCCGTATGTGTCCCTACATGTCATTCCACGCTTTGGTAGACAGATATCAAAATGAGCAAAATGAACAGAATGAAGCAAGCGAAAAATGGCAGAAAACAGAAACATCTGCTACGGTCTCAACTCGACGGGGTCGACGTGTCCGATGGCCAGAAAGTGTCTTGCTAACGCCGGGACTAAGCTACGGGTGTCGAAGCAGCACCAGGCACTTTAGACAATGGGTGCGGTCCTTTCGCCGCAGGCTATGGCAGTTCGTTCGGATCCCGCTCACGATGGGAGAATAGTAAGCCCTCTGCATATTCATGAGTCCCGGATGCTAGGAAAATTCCGTGCCCATTGTCCTTGACCAAAACATTCGAGTACCAAGAGTGCGATATTCCGCCCCACTGTCATAGCCAAATCTCTGACCGTGTGCGTAATTGTATAAGATAGCTGGCAGAGCGTGATTACTTGATTGGTTTCCGATTAAAAATTTACAACAAATATTACACATTAGTTTGAAACGAGAATATATATATATATATATGCCGAGGCCAAGTACCATCGAGGTATCTTACAATGGATACATTTGAGTAGAAAATAATTGCTGAAATATCGTCGATTTATGGATGGGTAACATTTAGCGTCGCACATCCATATATGAAGGTCGATATCACCAGGAGGTAATTGAAGGAGGACTCATGCACGTATGGTCTAGCTGGGTACGTTGCAAATTGATTTCTGTTACACCCCCTACCGGGGATTGTGGGTCTCGTACTTGATTTACACGAAGCTGACGTTAGATCGTGTCTCAAGAGGAAACGGGCGACAGAACAGAATGTCACTCCTCATACGTGGAATGCATAAGGACGGTGCGGACAATCAAACATTCAGTCAAGCATTTGGCACAGCAAGTCTTGGCCGCCGCGTCGCGCACCCTTAATATCACGCGCGTTGCTTCTGTGCTGCTTGCCTTACTATTACTAGTGCTAGTGTATAGGACAATATATGACGAAGGGGAATCTCGTTCGGCAGACAGAGGTTTGTCCTCTGTTCCACGTCTTGGGGAAGCCCAGGGCCAAGACTGACTCGTCTTCAGCTTCCATTGCTGGGGGCACCAGCTTCTCGGCGGGAGAAGATGGGACGCGCGAGCCCAGTGACTCGCGCCCTGCCCCCAGCCCCAGAACCGCTATAGCAGCATCAGCAACTACCAGCTGTGGCAGCCACCACCGCAGCAGCCCTTTAGGGTAACTGCTTCTCTATAACTATTACTACGTGTGGCGCTCTCTTTTTGTTCCGGCCTTTCCTGCTATTGCTTACTCGATCTCCTCCTTTTTCCGCCCGCTCCTGCTCGAACCCCCGGTTGCTCCTCTGTCTGTGTCAGTCTGGGCGTTCCGTGCAAACAAGCTTTGTCGGGGCAAGCAAACGACTGCAGCCGGAACGAAAAATCACGAGAGAAAGCGGTGAGGAGGGAAAGAGAGGAAGAAAACTCGAGAGTGAAAAGGCTCGCTCGCGCGCGAGAGAGAGACAGAGAGAGAGGGACCGGCTGCGAAAAAGAAGAATCGCCCCCGGCGCTGCTCACGCTGTCGACCTTTCGGACCCTTGGCCTTGCGCAGTCGCAACCTTCTGTTGGCGTTACGAGCTGCCGTGTGATGCGTGCGCCTTTTGCGTCGTCACTCCGGCGAGTCAACAGCAGCCACCGACCAGAACGAGCGAGGCAAAACGAGCTAAAGTGCCGCGACACTGCGACACAGCCCGGGCGACGCAGTGAACTCAGGGAACCAGTGGGCAAGAGCGGGGACAGGCTGCGACAGCGGGGGCCGCAGCATGCAATCTCTGCGCATGTATCGTTTGCCATCGCGGTATCCGTCCTGCCATAGTAGCGGAATGACTTCGTCTTTTGCGTTACCGCGTGGCATCGCCAGGTGATCGCGTCTCCCATGTTTGCTTTAAACCGGCAAAGCGGAATGCGGTTGTTCAAACAATACGCGGCCCCTTGAAGTCAACTGGAGGAGACTGTTTATTACTGTGCTATTTAATGAAATTCTCATGCAACGGAAATGACTGTGCCTATTTTTATTATTAGTATTGCCGATGTTAGAATACAATGGTATATTCTGAGAAACTGGTTTGACGTATCTCCTTTGAGTGGTGTATCTGAATTGAAATGTACATATTCCACGTTCGTACTTACCGTTGGATATCCTGTAATTCAATCCCAAGGGTATAGATTCCAAGAGTTGTTGAAACTTTTCTCATTTCATCCAACATGTGGTGTCGGGTGCGTACCGACACCGAGAGACTTCACTTCTAAATAAAGAATATCTTGTGCGTCTTGAAACATGCATGCATGTATTGCTAATTAATTAGGTATATATTTGACAACTTAAATATTTTCCCAGGCAGGTGCTCTATTGTTTTCTGCAATTTAAAAATGTATTAGATTGCCCAAGTGGTACGTTGTAGTTTTCGGCAGTAGCAACCTAGAGGAAATACCCTCGAAGTGAACAATAAGATATAATAGATTTTCTCCTTCCAGCAACTTTCATGACCCGGCGCATGACTGAGTTCAAAAGCAGAAGGCAGCGCACACCTGTTTTAGTCCCAACTCGTATCTTTGTTCAATGTATAGTGTCTATTTGTACTTGTGTATAATAAAATGATCAATTCTTATATATATATTTGCTACTCATGAGGCCCTAATCTAATAGATTGCTAACTAGGACCTAGTGCTGCTATACACAGCCACATTGTAGTTGAGATTAATGGATCCTAATAAATAACTGATTATATTCCAGTGGGCCCGAACTCTAAAAAAGCATCTCGGAGACATGGATAAAAATAACATCCGCTTGGCTTACGGTATTTGTCTGTCTGTCCTTCTATCTATCTATAATATAATATATATATATATATATATAGCGAACACTCTGTGCACGAGACAAGTCACACAGGTCTACCCAGGTATTCTGGTAGACACTTCCGCCCTACCGTTCATGGTAGAAAGACACACAATTGAATCATGTCTTTGCGAAGCAATGTGTCGCTGATGCCACCTCTATAGCAGCCGACTCTCTGCCAACTTTGCCATTTCGAACTTGGTGGGCCCTGCACGTCCTTGCGGCACGCCGAGTAGAGTAGACTAGACCTGCTGGACGCCATCACGCGATGATGCACTGAAACTAGCCAGCTGCCACCATAGAAGTTCGTGGTGATGACCAACAGTACATAGGACAACACAAGAATCGTACACCGAAATGAAGGTGTATTTCAGCCCAGCAACAGTGTTTGATATCACCGTATAGGTGTTGCCGTCGCCAGTTATGGGTATTGCCGAGAAGATTGCGAACGGTGGAGGCAGGCCGATTTTTTGTTGGTAGTGTATGATTATGCGGGATCTACATGAAGGCATGGTCAAACATCAAGCGGTTTGTTATAGCATATGAGTTTAGCACAAAAGAAACACGTCTAACAATTTTGGGCATACTAGATTGCATTGTTATACTGAAACCGGTGGCTTGACAGAAAGAAGGATGTACAGTCGTAATTATTTTATTAGACATATCTAACTAAATAGAACACGTAAATATTATCCAGTGGTGTTAGTTATTTAAGGTAATTCTTTTCACGCCATTACATAAAATGGGCCATTTGAACGTCATCAATCGCCTTCAACAACGCTGTACATTACAATTGAGTGCATTGGTTTGTATAAAACGATTACGAAGAGTGCTCTTGCACGAAACTGCCCATGAAAATGTGCAGGAAATTAAAGAACTGATAATGGTCGCTTGTCAAGCATCAAGCGACGAGTTTAAATTCCCAAATTTCCCATAAAGGGCTAAGCATTCAACATTTGCTGAACTCTTCAGAAAAATAACCCACCTCACGTAACTTATTTGGGAAGCAATCTGTGCTATAAATTTAACTTAATCGATAAAAAAACTACATCAATAAGGCTGAACTAAACGCTCCAGCCTAACATCTCATGAAAGAGGCACTATTTTGTGGAATGAGTCCCGAGGAATATCCGAGCACTGATGTGCGCTATTAATTTATGTGAATGTCTCATAATCATCGTGATCTCTGCGATTGAGGAGTCGTGGCCTCTAGTGGTCAAAGTTTTGATACAGATTCGTTTTCCAACTACCTGACAATTTCGTAGCTATACACTACAGTATAGCTTGTCAAGGGCAGTTCACCATGAGATACTTGGATTGATTTAATTAGGAAACGCGTTCCAAGCATGCCAAACAGCATAGAACATGCATTTTGATTGCTTGCTAAGTCATAAAAAACCTTCGCTTCGGAATAAGTGTGCAAGCAGGTGCCGCAAGTCACAACCAGTGAGGTGCTGAAATAAGGGGATACCGCAACGCTGGGTATCATGTATAATATATCGCTATATACGCGATATATGCTATATATGAATTGAGGACTTCGCCCACAGAAATCGGATGCACTATTCAGTTAGATATTACGAAGTGGCGCCCCGCAGCGAACTTCCTTCGAGAAGCAATCGCGACAGATGTATGCAGATTAAGTGTGAGGAACAGAGAATTTTCTCATAATGGCGATTTTAGCAACACGACGTATCTACCGCTCACCGGATCTCTCCATGGAGTGACTCCGGTCAAAAATTAGGCCAGAGAGTGTGGGTGACGCGACTAGTCTCATCAGTGTCTGTGGGCGAAGTCCTCAATTCATAGCAACAGCTGTTACGAATGAAGACCCACTGTTCGTGCACGTTAGCTTAATAATCGATGCAGCTGCATTTAGCAGTATAACGGGCAATACTACTCTGGACACCGCCATTTCTTACATAATTTACGTACAAACAGATATATATCTACATTTTATATAACCTGCTAATATACTTGTTGGGAAAATCCACCCACAATGGTGTGTTTATATCGATACGACTAAGCACAATGCTTCGTGATTCTCGACGCGAACTGTGAACACAGAGCTTTGAATACTAAAGGTAAACGTCACTTGAAACCGAAGTTTAGAGGTACTGCTAATGAGTCGGATGACTATAAGGGATATAGAATTCAATGCCGCCAATCTCTGGTGTCTCTTTGTTTCGAGCAATGTTCCGCGATTTAGTGAACCAACCACCTGGCGACGAGGCATTTGTGGCGCATTCGCGCCTTTGGGTGTATAAACATATGTAAGCCACATTTACAGACCACGATATGTTAGGCGATCGTTAACTGAATGAACAGTGTCGTCATTATCACAAGCCTTTAAAGGCGGCGATTATGTTCGTCTAGTGCCGAAAACTTCGAAAGGTCTCATTTGCACAGGACAGCCGAGGTAATGGCAGACACGCCCGTACACTAGACGAGGTGATTATAATCTTCTCTATAAACTCGTGGGATATATGTGAAAATAACTTTATATATATATATATATATATATAAACTCGGACAAGTTCGTGGAAAACAATGCGAAGAAGGCGTTTATAAACTTTGTGGTATAAACTCACTTCCAATCTAGTTAGGAGTCTATGTTATACATGTTTAAGTGGTTGTACATATTGGCAGGGCTGTTTAACAGAGCCTGACATATCGACGACTTCATACAATGTATTGTAGTATCTTAAATGTATTTTAGCATGTGACACTCAATCGTTACATTTGTGCGCCTTCATTATTCCGGCATGAGGCAATTGTTATTGGTGGCATCGATTCAGAGTGAGTCAGATAGACAGGCACATCTATCCGCTGAGGTAGTAAGGTCCACCGCACTTCCTAACTCTGGCTAATACCGCCTTGCAGCGGTGCGCGGTTGATAATTGCATTGGGACTGGGCATATTGCTGAGGTCCGCATTATCGCTGTTCCCGCCTGTCGCTTTGTGTCGATTCGATGAGGTGCGATCCCCGTATTCCCTCCAAGAGGCTGAGGAGACGAAAGGCCAAATCGACGTAAGAAAGCAGGTGGATCCCGCTGAGTCCTTCGATAAGGTTGTCTCGTGAGCAGTCTGGCAGGGACCGGAAATTATCGTTCACATCGGCGTGCCCAGGCACGATGCTCCAACCTAAACGTGTTGGCCTGGCAGACAAGATTATCTAAAGCCCCCAATGGAGACAGTGGCATCAGTCCTTTCGACCAGAGGCAACCCGATGCCAAGGAGTTATCTAGATGACACAACTGACTCGTATTCAATTTCGTTCACTCAAAGTGTATAATAGTACATCTATTATATGTCGTGGAAAACATATCGTTATGCCGATCTCGAGCAAAACTTCTTCTCGTATTTATTACACAGCGTATCGAGCGGTAAGTCGGATTCGTCCGTTTTGGCACTCTTGCCTCGCTACTCAGCGAACTCGACTAACGGCCCTAGGATAGAACAGTTAGTTGACGTAATATATAATACCCTAGGAGTATATAAAGGAGTACATTTGCATACCATTTTACGATATCGTATTAGTAAGATAGCAGAGACGAGATTCCAACAGAAATGGCCATCGAGACAACGAAGGCCATGTTTACATATTCACATTTGCGATTTGTGATTAAGATTGCTCCTTTTGATATGGCACGTTCTTTTTTGCTGTTGTTGTTCCGCAGAAGAAAAACTAGTTTATTTTGGATAATATCTGAGATTTGCATAATCTCATGTAAAAGTCAGGCTAAATAAAACAACGGAATATTGCTTGTCTAGTTTTTTTGTTAGAAGTGAGGCTTGAACTGCAGACATACATCAACTTCGTATCCACGGACAAAATAGAACTATTGTGAAGCGTTTGTTTTTCACCCAAGGGGAACACAACGTCCCCGATCGCATGATGTGAACTCTCGCAATTCCCTCCACGAATGCTCATCCGCGCAAGTGGAAACTAATGAGAGGCCAACAAATATTATCAAAGTCTAACTTTGGATAGCGTTGTACAATGATGTATATTGTGCGTTGTTTCTCAAGGAGCTTTCTCTTAACAGGATTATTATTGTAATCATAATTGGGTTGATGTGAGTTTTTTGCATCAACTCTTTCAGCACGAATATCCAAAACAGTCAATGTAATGCTCACTACGTTATACGATTCTCGAGACGACAGCAGAGACTGCCCACTATGAAAATACATAAAGCGGCCTGTGTTGAAAGGCTCACCTTCCACCTAGCTGGTATGTGAGCTAGACGCCTTTGCATGTGATTTGTGTATATTCAGTGACGGAGGGTCATCAACCGGCGATCGAGTAGATCTCTGTATCCAGCGGAATCGACGCGGCGGCAGTGAGGTGGTAGGGCTATCGTCGACAGTCGGGAGAATTACCCGACACGGGGCGGGAGTACAGCAATAGACACCCAGAGCCACTGTATCACCACGATGATGATGATGGTGATCCAGGCGACAGTGGACGTATGATGGAACATCTAACAGAACGCAGTTGGGGCGGCTTGGGTCACTTTCTTCGGGAGCTGTGGGAGGACTCAATGAGATCGGCAGATCGACATTGCATGAGAATGGGCAGTGGGAACTGCAGAGATAGCGACTCACATATAGCTGTCGACCAGTGAACTGAGCCCGGACGACACTCGTCTCAGGCGGATACTCCGACCTGCGATTCGGGGAACGAACGAATGCACATATCAACGGCATTGGATGCTTGATGGGGCCGTCGTACATCCACAGTGGAGGCCGTTGTGATTTCTGATCTGCGATTACAATATTTGCCGTGTATTGTTGTGATCAAATAAGCTAAAATTTGTGATTGAATAAACTAAAATTTGTGACAATACAAATGGTGGTTTATTGACGGAACTGCAATTACAGTAATATTTGAGTTCTCGTTAATATTTCCGATGTGACCTATTTTGTTTGATTACCAATATGTGCTAAGATAAGATTCTACTCTACGTGTGCAAAATGACTAGTTTTCGATTCTTGTAAAATTGAACACTGAGAAGGCAACTAGCTTTTGAAAAAAATCAAATTTGCTAACATCTTCTAAATTACGTATATGAGAATAGGTCAATCCTCACTCTCCAGCATAGGCTACGACCAGTTTCATAGATTCAGTATTCGTGATGTGTGTTGACTACCAGGGTAATACACAAACAAGCCAACTACAAACTAGTGACTCCTGTTGGTATTAGGATCGGGCGGGTGCAGGAATTCTCTCAAGTTCTCGAGAGTCCTCTAAGGAATGACTGGATACGGGTAATTTCTATAACCTGCCGAACTAGGATAACCCCACTCGGTATAATTACTACCAGGGTTTTAAAACTTGTGTTCGTCACTTACAAATACCAAGAAAACGGTTCGAATTTCTCGAAAGTCCACATACCGCACTTTGTTAAAACACCTGATGGGACTTCATTCTGACATTGTGAGCCCCATAGGAGAAATTCAAGTAATTCCAGTATGGTCGGGTTCTGCTCCTCAAGGGTGCTCATCATTGAGAGCCGTGACTTTTGAAATATGTTGAATGCGGTCCGAGAATAAAGCATGAATGGTCGTACTGGCCCTTCGTGATTCACAAGGGCCATCAGAAACGACTCGCCATTTTTACGATTCGCTTATAGGAAAATTCTTAACGCTTCCCACTTTTGTTTAACATTTCCAGTTTCACATTTTTAGTTCAACTAGCATTGATCTATATTTCAGGATGCGATCTAACTATTCGATTCAGCAAGAAGCAAACAGTCTCATGGAAATGAGTTGCCTCTACATACTCACCGCCCCCTGCTTATATCCGCCGAGCTTCGCCTACTTTTGCATAGTTCACTGAATGCTGCGGTAGCAAGCCAACCTCATTCATCGACATACATCAAGGGCATGCGAGTGCAATCATCTGCATATCACCCTTAAAATATGGGAATGCGATACAGTCGTGGAGTTTCTTTCGTTCATGCGTGTCGGCAGCAGTTGGCTGTGAATGGTAACGCAACAGCAGCAGCAGCGTTCGTCGTAGGTGGAGGCATCCGGAGAGAGTCGAGCGGGGAGCTTGGTTTGGGTCGAGAGTTAGGCGACGGGGCCACGGACCCGGTGGGTCCATTAGCGACTACGGCCTCATCACCGCTGGCCTTCCTTTACGAACTGCTTCTTCCGAACCATCTCCCTGGGAGCATGAACCGAAACGACGGTGGCGAGAAACGCGGGTCACTCACTCGCTCGCGCACTCGGGGTCAACGAGTTCGGGCCCACATCGAGGTGATGCCATCATCCTGCCAATGCGACCATACCATAACCTGATTCGCCGGTGGAGGTGAAGCGCGGTGCAGGTGGAGGTGATGCCGGAGTTGCAATGGTATAGGATGCCAAGAATATGCGATGAAGAGAGAAAGAGAGCGGGAGAGTAAACTATATAGAAGTAATAGTGGTGGTAGGGGCACCGGCATCAGTAGCGCGACGATCGGCGCAGTGGCGCTCACTTAACGTGGTAGGAGAACAGCAGTGAGCTTCGTTCTTCAATACGTAACACCCGCCGTGAGGCAATCCTATCTCCGGGAGGCAGCGATCAAACGCGAGCGGACCACTGAGTGAACATGGACGCAGCGGAGGGGCAAGCGAAAGAAGCAAGGTGGCAGCAGCAAGCCATCCGTATGGCAATCAACTGCAAGGGCTAGCTGATACAGCAGAATGCGAAGTGGCCGTTATACCATCTGTATATATTTACGCACAATATATATTATATATATATATACACATATATGTATATACGCACACATATATATATATATATCTGTTTTTTCGAAGTGACCCTCAGCTGTTTCCCTTTCTGACAGGCCTCAGGTTTTAACCTTTTAGGTATTACTGTGAGGACCTGTCGAACCTAGATTCTTGCTAGATACGAGTGAGGAAGAGAATAAGCAAAGGTAGCCCCGACAGGTCTTCATATATATATATACACACGTAAGCGTTGGTGAGAAGTGGTTATAAGCCTTATACGCAGTTTCGAAGACGAAGCCGGGGTAGGAGGCGACGAGGTAATACTGTTCTCGTGGAGAACTAAACTTCGTTTTCGTTTGGGAGGACCTTTTTGAAGTTTAACTCAAGGATTTGGATAACGGACCTCGATCCTTCACATATGACGCTATGAGACAGTCAATTTGCGCTGGACACGCTGTGTTGGCTGTGCACGCGTAAGTCGGCACCATTCACGAATGTCGGGTTGTGTTGCTTTTCTGTTAATCACTATTCCCCTTGATTACAAGGCTAATTGTCATATAGACGTATGACCCCTTAGAGGCACACCCTCAACGGGACATCCACGTTTTGGCCTGTGTCAGAAATAATCAAGAGATAATCAACGTCTAGTCATATTTACGCTACAAATTTATTGAATAAAACACCGGAAATTAACGGCAGAGATACACAATTGTCATGTTGTTTCACAATAAAATAGCCAACGAAACGCTCAGCCATGCAGTTTTGCAAGGGACGGCCAAACTTCGCCGTTGCGGTGAAAGCATTTGGCCAGAGGGTTCGTACGCTGGTGCATCGTCACTACAATTCACCTTCTTTACCCATAAATTCAACCCAATTCATAATGTTTAGCATTCCTATTGGGAAACTAAGGCACGAGGTCTGCCGCCAGCAGTAACAGGTAAGCAACACGGTATAGCAGTAACTGATTTAATGCAAACTTCCCTTCATGCTCTTTCGAAAAAGTGTGCTCGAAAAAAGGCCAAAATTATAGTCAAGATGGTTCTCTGTGTTAACTATCGCTGACGATCTAACCTTTCCCACATTGCCCCAGATGCTTCTAAAACGAGAGACAATTTGCTTCTTAAACCCCCATTCATGACGTTTTCTCTGTACGACGTTGCCAGCAAAGCCTTTTGACAACTCGTTTGTTTCTATGTCTAACAGCCCGTGGATTTCGAAGGCTGGCGGGGCTCAATCGTATAATGGCACGATCAGTCGAAAAAGGCCGCATTCGTGTAACACTCAAAAGCGGATGGGTATGTTTCTGGATAATTTTTAGAGCCTCCCTGTGCCAGCTCTGTATCTTGGTGCCCACGATAGTAAACAAAAGTATACCTCATACCGCTCTGGTTACATCCCTCAAATGGCACATTCGCCTCATCGTACACAATGAGGAGGCTGGTGTGTCGCATTGTCTGTGCTTTGCGCATTTCCAAAATACCACACATATACCCGTTGGTTGCCCCCGACCGGGAATCTCACATCGTTACATAGAGGTGAGATGCGCCAACGTGTCTCTTAATACATATGACAGCGAAGGCCTTTACTGCTAAAGCAAACTGTGAAGTCTGTGAATACATTCAAAACCCTCGAGCCCAGTCCCACAATTGTGAGGAAGAGTGCAATGGGCGCAACCTCAAGGTCGCCCAGAACACAGCGGCATATCGAGAAATGACGGTTCCGTACCAAAACAATGTAATCAGTATTTAGCTGCGAAGGCTATTTCGAATGTTCTCTGTTCTCGTCGGATAAAGGCTCTCCGACAATTGCTCATCTCGCATGAACCCCCCCCTCTCTTGACAGATCCTTGAAGCAGTGCTACACAGCTGTATTGAGGCTTGTCATAGTAAGGCAGCTGAAGGTCAGCTGTGGAAAAGGTTTTCTAAAAAAATCCCCCGGACAAACGTAAATTTGGGACGCTAAACCATTTCACACAATGCCAATCAAGGTACTTGTTGAAACTATAGTTTAAAACCTGAATAGTACATTAACGCACCTAAATAACAATAGTAACAATAATAATGAACTAAAAATATATAAATTATAATTAATCAGTATAATCAGTGATACTTCCTATGATATTGGAATAGTAATGACAGAATTTTTATTTTTCAATTCAATTTTGAGTTTTTTTTTAATTAATGAAATTGCAATTCGGCAACGCTGTCGTATAAAAATAAAGGAAACAAAAACAGCAAAAAAACAAACAAAGGCTTATGAGATAAGAGTCATGAGAATGGCTGCACAAAAATATTACATTGGGCTTATATACTAAACTATCGTAGAAGACTTTAGGAAGAGTCACCTAGCGGCCTTAACATATTCGTAAATTCTACATTACTTGAAAAGGGCTCCCATGCAATACGCTGTTACAAGCAAAGCAAATGCATGTGTACGAGATTGCCTACGAATCGCAGAGGTTCTTGTAGCTGAAAGGATAAGACTACATAGCGTACTAGTGGTGTTCACTTATGAGAGGCACAATTATCACATAGAGTACACGGCTATGATCTGAAAAGGATTGCCGCAAACGTATGCATATCATATCAATATAAAAATAGTGATTAGGTCTAGCAAAGCTTGTGCAGGTGTGTTGTAACGTGTCCGAGGACGAATAACGAAACGGGTACCCAGCTGTGTACGTTTGATCTGTCCGTGACTTTGGATGCAGTCTCTAGCATGCAAATTACATGGGCCCAATTTCACTCTACGATGTGCCACCGAAATGATGAACTAGTGTTCATCAGAGAGCCCCTGGGACGTACTCAGTCGATCAGAAACTGGCTTGGTTACAACTTTGGTAAGGTGTCTGGACGTGCAGTGGAGACTTTGGTAGCTTCTATATACTAAGGTTTTAGTTCGTGGTGGCTAACTTTAATGTGTATGTATAATAATAATAGCAAGCACTATATTTCAAAGGTATGTTATTACATAGACTGGGTATTTTTCGTCGTACCCAACATTTGGTTCGCGTCTTCACTAATTCGTGGAGTGAGCGTGATATTTTCCAGTGGAAGAGATCATTTGTGCTCTTTTTTGCCAATATGAATTTTGGTTGTATGTTCCTCTTTTATTTGATCGTGGTTGGAATGCATCTAGCTATTAGCTCGTGCAGATATCGTGTGAGTTTCATATACATCATATTGACGCTGTCACAGTTTTCAAAGAACGAGATCCAGTCCTCGTCGTCAAGTTGCCACTTCATTGCACAGAAATTCGCGTTCTCGTAGTTCAACTTAAGGGCATTTGGTTTACTATATGAGGGGCTGCCGGCGAGGATAAACTATACAGTGCGGTGATCGGGTCTTAAATGATTCAGTAGGACGTCTTACCCATGGTAGAGATTCGTCGTTGCAGACGACGATGTCAAGGGTTGTTACCAGATTTTTGATGCGTCTAGTCGAGGAGTCTGCGACGTGTTATGCGAGACCGTGTGTCGCAGATAATTCAAGCAGCATTCTCTCTTTCGTGATTTCATCGCCTGTTCCTGGCCTTTCAAATGTTTCCCAGTCTATGTGTGGTTGATTGAAGTCACCGGAGATGACCGTGGTGTGCTTCGTCTTTTCGAGTTCACTTAGATCCTCGGTAGGAATTTTCATGCGATTCACCAACTCGGCGGATCTGCCTGTGGCTTAGAAGTACACCGAAATTTATTTTTTACTGTTCTCTCCGGGAGTCTAATGTCGCATGCAACATTTCAGATGTTGTTGCCAAGACGCCAACTGCTGAACAGGGGAAATCCTTTTTGACCAGCACAAGTATACCTCCTCCTCTGGTAGCTCTATCCTTACGAAATACTTCGAATTTACCGTTACTTTTCAGATGATTGTGTAGAGCTTCCGTGGTCACAGTTGGACACATACGTGATATGTGCACTATTCGTGTTTTTTTTCTTGTTTTTATGGAGGGCAGCTTAGATAGGGTCACTCCTGTTCCTTTACACATCTCCGTGTCTCCGTCGAATTCGTTGCCTTACTGTGGATCACATTTCGCTGAGCTTCCTATTTCGTTGTTATTTAAATCAGCAGATTTGAGCGAGCTGTGCCGAAAGTGGATCCAGCCACAACAGATCGTGCATTGAACACTAGTTTCTTTCTTGCCATTGATAACTTTTTTACAATTTAAGCATGCTGACTCAACACGCGTCGCACTGTTGTAGCTTTCTTGTTCGATCTGTGTTCGTTCGCTTTTGCGCAGCCTTGGCCCTTGAAGAATTGTTCCTTCGACAATTCCCCACCAGATGTTTTGCGTGTACCAGGTGCGGTGTTACTATCTAGGTTGTTTCACATAGTTTGTTGTTACACTTCCAATTTTTCAGTGGAAGGATAATGAACAATTGTGAAAGAGCCGGAGCTCTTTTGTTTACCTTTGGTCGTTAACCGGTGAAACGTGAATGTATATATAATATATCATTCAGTAGTTCGAAAAGTACGCTATTCGCGTTTATAAACGATTTAGCCAGTATTTGGTGACTGATATAATAATAATAATAATAATTATGATCGCTGAGCCTATATTCTAAAGCCTCTGAAATTGCAGACTAACTTGAATACCAGCGATATTTGGCCTAATGTCCTCGATCCTTGTTGAATGGCCGCTTCATACTTGAATGATCGGCTACCATGTGAGCGACATTCTAATTCAAATTCTGCGAACTCAAATGTTAAATATAAACCATGTTTGTTGTCTCTGTACATATTGGCAACATTATTGGATGCAACTAATGATACAAGTGAAATACGTCTCCATTTCCGGGGAAGCGAAATTGCTACATTTAAACATTCAAGTTCATCATGGATGGAAATGCTGCGATATTGTAGGCATGGTTGGCAACAGTGCCGGTGACATATATATATATATATATATATATAGTTCATTAGGGAGAACGTCAGTATGATGGTGGAATCCTCACTGTGGTTAGAAAGCTCCCGCTAGTGTCGCCCATGTGACGGTCCTGTTGGGTCTTTAACTGCAATAAGCATTTTTAATGGGTTCTAGACAAACAGCCCTAGTTGAGACCTCTTTTCTTCTATGGCCGCCCTTCTCGCTTGCTCGAGCTATGCTTCGGCGGCGCTGTTAATTGTTGGGGACATATTAGCTTCGCTCTCTTTCATTTTAGCAGCATACGCAGCAGAGAAAGTCAGCACACGCATAGACCAAATTACATCGCTAATCAGGCTTCGAAAATTTATTGGCGACCAACGAACTTTTCATGAGACTTTCGCAGGGAATGGCTACTCTCTGATGACTCTCAACATATTGCCAATATATATATATATATATATATATATATATATCTGTAGCGTATATTGCCTTGTTCGTCGAAGTTTGTTTACCATCGCGTCAAGATGCGCGTTCCTAACGATTTCATCATCTAAAAAGCAAAAGTTTGAATCATTAAACTCTATTCAGATATTAGATATCAAAGATTAGCATCCGCTACAGATGAACCACGCGCAACAAAATTTTTAATGCAAAGATTTTCTTTAGATATCTAACGGGCCACTCAGGCAATTTCTATTTTGGGCACCAGCTCAAGGATTGCCGAAGTGGGGCCTCCTTGTTCAAGATATTCTATGAAGAATATATAGAGGACGGTGTTCTTATATGTATTTCACTTTCAGCGGGTACAATTGTCGTCCACTTTTGTAGTTGACTAATAGTAACATTAGTGAACTAATGTCTTTGGAAGTCACCAAAGACAACAGTTTGAATGTGCTAGAGTTTGCTGTAGCAACTCCTGTAAAGATGTCCGCCATAATGGTGCAGGAACAGTTCATAAGGGACTTGCAACTATAGGGCCTCCTATTCGAATCCTACGGAGCAATATCGATGCGGTCGTCGAATTGCAGGTTTGTCAATGAAGATATTATTATTATTACTACTACACTCGATTATCTAAATACTTTACTTTGAACTCCTTGAAATGTAGGCGTTTGTTATTAAACGGAACAGTCAGTCGAACCTATTCGAGAAATAGCTTAGCGTCATATGACCGATAACTGCTAGACGCAATTTTGATTACGTGATTTCGAAAATGCTTACCTTTTCAATTGAATTAAAAAAATGCATTGTATCAAAAAGCCACGCTTAGTGACGACATAAGCTTGTTTTTACGTAAATCAGTCTCTAATGATTATTGAAGACATCTGTAGGTAGCACACTAAATACATCTATTTATTTGTTTATATAAATAAATATTTTGTGATTTAATATATACAATAATTAGTGACGCAGTTGGGGACAGGGTGATAAGCCAAGGCCATCATGGTCCCGAGGGAGGCGACGGTTTCATCCGCAGGTTGTTTTGTTTAAAATCTGCTACAACCTGCCGGGCCTTCACAAGTCTTTATAGTACCCAAGGTACTCAAATTCGTGATTTGATTTGGTAATTTTCAAAGAAACGATTCAAAGGTCCACAAAATTCAATCCGATAAATATACTATAGAATGCGATTTTCCATCCATCCTTGGAAGATGATGCACTCAATTTCACCATACATGGCCATTCATTGTAAGTTGTGTCGCCTTCGCGGATAGGAAAACCCTGCCATAACTAGCGCCCGACTTGGCTTGAACGAATAGACGTGCAAGGTCTTCAAAAGTAGCACGAGCGTCCACACACCGTACGTTTGTTGCGGTAAAGAGGACAGATCGTTTATAGGCATCCCTCGTATACGAAACGCTGGTGTTTTCTCTTCAATATCTAAACTCTGTTAGCGTAGTCGAGGAGTTTACTCTAGGAATACTGCGCATATAGACCCTCGTTCCCTCTTGTCAGCGAAAAAAGCAAGATAAAACCGACATTGGCCGAATGCTACGTTGACATCCGCCCTTTTGATTGTATAAACATGTCGTAACAAAGCTTCACGCAGGGACTTACTATGAATTGCTCTATCGGACGATCGACAGACTGAGAGGGGGGGAGGGGACATATCGGGAGCGAGTAAGCACCACATGGCTAGACCAGCCTCTGGTGTATCTGCTGTGGCTTTAGCCCAATCGCCCAAGCTTGTCGTGCCGCAAACCGGATACGTTTGCGTGCCGGAGTGAACAGAGATACCGACAAGGCAACGTGGGACGATTGGCCCATACGCCATGACCTCGACGTGGGCGCCAAGATGAGCCAGATGTGTTATATCGAGCTCATTCAACCGTATGTCCATACGCACATCCATATCCATTATGCAGATATTGGCCGCTCAACGACAAATTACACTGTAACCCTTCGCTTATTCGCAATATCTTCACTTTAAGTTCGCTATTTGGCCCCCTATGACACTAGAGCACGGTCGTCGATTCGAATCCGGAACTTGGACCTATTAGCTGTAATTGAATAAATAATAATTAACTAGTCACATAAAATATGCCTAGTCGACATGGATGTACGACGAACAATGTGGTGCGTCTCGAAGGAATGACTTTCTGTACGTCTATGATATTTCCATCTATTTATTAGCGTAGGTGCAGTAGGATACGTGCCTACGCGAAGGAGAAAATACGTCATTATTCAGGAAAGAGCGGATAATGCTATCGACGCTTTGTCTTAACATGACGAAAGATATGTTGGCCTCTTGTGAAGACTATAGCACATACACATACGCTCGAGATTATTTACACTGAAGGCATAATTTGTTTTCCTGGCGTGTTCCGCATTAGCTGCGTTCGTAAACTACCCTCAGACCTGTAAATTAATGGGAGAAGTCCCTTTAAATAAGAAGTTCGTATTGAATAATTGCACTCCTATAAAAGTAGGTACTGAACTTTCAGTGGCAGTTTTCCAATGAAAGAAATACTTGTTTTAACTTAAACGTTGTAAAAAGTTAATTTGCATCAATAAATTAATAAAACGTTTACCTTCGTTGACATATTGGTATAGCGAGCAGATAAAATAGCCTCAGGCTCTCCGTCCGCCTGTAGCAGATACTTTGAAATGAAAAGAATATAAGTTTATTTTCGAAGCAGCTGAAACTAAAAAGAAGGGAAACGAATTCTTATAATACTATAATATTGCCCTTTTATAATAGAAATAGTCTCAGCGTGCGATGTGAGAGAAAATCTAAACAGCAGGTAAATTGTGTTTGTAGAATGTTTCGTATTGAATGGTTGAATCCACGCTGGAATTGGTCGCAGCTTCTCGCGAGCCGGCCGCTTTGTAACTAAGCGAACGGGACTGCATACACAGAGACGTCTGGCTACGAATATGTTGCACTCTGGGTCAACGAAGTTAACGACATAAACAGCATCACTACTAATCCTATTGAGTGCAAGTATGATAATTAGAAGGAATGTAGTTAACGAATCTCGTTGCCAGTGACCTCGCGGCATCGCGACGAGGATGTAGTGTCCTGCGCATCGGGTTGTGCGAACCATACGCGAGAGCAGCAGTACTATTCCACTCAATGTAACAAGCAGACATGTTGTTACATAATCTCGCTTCTGTGTGGCCTGAGAAATCTCAACAGCATGTTCCATGACACATATACCCGTTCGGTGTTACAACATAAGAGCACATGTTTTGGTTTTCTGTTCATTCACGGACAAGAACATTAGGTCTGAGAACATGTGTTGGGGCACGACGCCGGGCATCGAGTCTCTCCAATTTTGAGGAGGAGGATAAATGTTGTACAAGTAACGCGCTCTCGTTACTGAATTAGATTGAACTAACAGATCCGTAACAGTGTGAAACTCAGCCCCGACGGTTGCATGTTGATTCCCACCGAACCTACCCAATAAAGGTACCTAAGTACCCAAGCACATTTTGCAGGCATACTCTGAGCCAACACTTAACGTCCAAGATACTGGTTTCGGCATTGCTTCCTGAGACGGGCCTCTTAAATGCAAATGTGCAACGGTGGGAATCCAATCAGAATGTTCACTAATGATATCTAGCCCTAATAAACTTCGTTTTTTTGCCAGTCCGAATCTTGGTATGGCAGTACAACGGATGGATTGAATTTCTGCAAAAGGTCGGTTGGTCTTTTCTTCTTGACGACTTCACGAAAAACGTCTGCCATGCTTTACATAACGGGCAAAAAAAGCTGACTCAGATCAAATGGTTCATTAAGGAACTTTCTTTTTGGGAATTAATCATGGAAGAAGTTCCTTCAGCTCAAGTGCTGTCGTCGACCACGACTAGTTCGCACTGATCAAGCTTAGTAAGCTAATCGCAGACCGGCAAAAAAGGAAATTTTCACTCGCAGCTAACATTTAGCGTCCACGGTATTGCTTTCGGCATTGCTTCATAAGAGGGATCCCTTTAAATGCAAATGTGCAACGGAGGGGATCGAGCCCGTGCATCTACTTGTCTTTTCCGATTGCAAGGCACACACGAATGCACCACGCCACCAGGCTCCTATTTTTATCGAAGGAAGCGGCCATCCTGAATGTGCGGTGTTACAATAGGACTTCTAATACCTTGTGAATAACACGGCTCAGAATAGACGAAAAGGCTCGACCGAAGTCAAACATGTTAATGAATCGGCAATACAAAAGGAAACGGCTTCTTTATTGTTAATTTCCTTGAAGGAGTCTACTACTGGCTGATCGGCGTCACCGGGGACAAGCAATCAGGATCCTTATTTCTGCAGAGCCTTTCCTTCGCTGTGCAGAGAGGCAATGCCATCGCCTTCTCCGGGCACAAGACGGCCTCGGCTTCCTGTCCAGAACTGCTTCTCTAATTATTGTATCTTTTAAGACGGGCAATCATAATCAATATCCGACATAGGATTTGGCCACCTACCGAATGTCTACCCAATGTATTCCTCTCCCAAAGTCAATACGTAATAAAGACAAAAAAAAATAAGATACAATTTCGTCAATGAGAACGAGTTGACATGTTCTCTTCTAATTGAATAACAGCCCGAAAGTTCACCGTATTAATAAATGTATCTACCTGTACAATAAACGTCTCAGTTCACGGTCTACTCATATCAGAGATTAGGATCCGGGTTGACAAAAGGTTGTTTCTTCAGCTGCATACCTGTCCACATGATCTTAATGAATAATATATAAGCAATATAACTATTATATTCAAAGGGGTTCATTTTATGAAGCAATGCCGAAAGCAGTACTGTGGACGTTAAATGTTGGCTGCGAATCAGCTCGAAAAATTTACAGTTAGATAAATAATTCATAGACCACCAGGATAGCTGTTCGATTTCAGAACTCCAGAGGATTGATTATTTCACGCAGTCATTGTAACGATGATAATTATTATAATAATATACGCCATTGAAGAGGAACATCTTGCCATCTGTCCAACGATGCTGGAAAGCGAATCATCTAATATAAATACATTCTGATCGTATCTAATGAAGGATAAGGTTACATACACTACATCACAATGGTGAGCGAGGCACGTGGAGGCTGTTTGAGCGTTCGCCGAGTCTCTGGGCAATGCACGCGCATCAGAATCCAGCGAGCAAGAATAATACTTCACTTACTTGCGACGCATGACTTAGATTAATTTCTCAATGCGCAGTCAAAGGTTTGCACAAGCTGGGCAACGCCATATTTGTCGCAGTACTGCCTCATCCCGTATAATAATCTATAATTAAGAACGCTCTCCATTATTACACACTATAGTGGGTGCTGCTTTCGCTTTGAAGGCAGAACTTACATCGAAAATAATTGGAGCTCGACTTTCGGGGTAGCGTCAAGGGAAGGTCAGGTGAGGTGATCTGATCGGGTTTCCCAGGCAAAAAATGTTCTGTCACATAATCTCCATTTGAATGAGCCCCGAGTTTTCTTCTCGTCAAAGGAGTTCCAACACACATACACCTGGTCCTTCCGATATAATAACAATAATAATATTAGTCAGCCGGCGTCAAGCCAAACGCCCAGCGACACCGATCGCTGGAAGGTAAAGGGGCTTACCCAGAATTTGATTAGGTGACGAAATCTCAGTCAACACAATTAGCTGCGTATATTAAATCCTATATGGACCTGACATGCAGTGATTCCCAAAGGAGGACCAGTGAAGTATATTCTATTTAAAATATTTGAAAAGAGCAACGATGTGTGTTTCGTCAGACTATTATTATTATTATAAAAACTCAACACGTTCGTTTGAATACACATCAATGTTTTGATACTAACCGTAGATCACGCGAGGTGGTCTCGTTTACTAACGTTCGGCGGAGATAACAAGTTGTATATTGGTGGTGGATTTTCTGCTAGTCGTATTGTACAAACACATATGTCTTAACGGACAGCCTTGTCGATCTCCTTGAGAAATGCAACAGCAGAACTGAACGGGCAAAGTATCCTCTGGGTGACTGTTATAAATGGAGAAAGCTAATGCATGCCAATATGTTAGTCCGAATAGAAATTTCCAGCTACTGAAATGACCATTCGTGCAATGGTTCACCGTGATTATAGCTAAATGGACAATTCGAAAATAGAATATTTACAAAGTCATAGCCAATCATCCTATAAATACCTCCTGTGTGGCACAATTTGTCCGGCTCCGAACGGACCAGCAACAGGAAGAAGAGTGATTTATTATTTAACTTGAAAACAAAGCCTAAGCTACTTCTCGTATCTCAGTTTCTAAGCTGTCAATATCCTTTATGATTGTCGCTACACGATCGGTAAGTATGGGACAGGGAAGTAATGGTATTGTGATTGGATTTCACCTGTGTGTCCATAGAAAAACAATAGTATATTAGATGAGCGCTTAGTTTAGGCGAGGTCTGCAAAGATGGAAAAAACATTAAGATACTGCTATTTATATCGTTAGCCATCCCGGAGCTATTTTTAGTTGTAGTTCCTACTTCATTTTTGTTAATGTCTATAAACTTTTAAATAAACGCTTTGTATTATTTTTATATTCTTAGGTATTTTGCTCTGTCGGAACATTCTGATCCCACCGAACAGTGCAACAGGCCAATCGCGAATGACACTCACTTCTGAGAATTTGTCTTGTCTGAGTATTTCTTATCTAGCTATATTAATTTCATGTTACTTGAGTTTTACCAGGTGGTGGAACTTAATTATTATTGAGCCCGACACCGAGTGCTCAGCTTCAACTGGTTCGTCTATCTGAATTGTCTATGTGTGGGATCTTATTTTCAAGGGTAATTTCTTATTCCTTTACACACACGCAGACACACGCATACACGCCGAGAGACATGGACAAGCACAAGTGTCTACATAAATATCTCCCATTATCATATTAGGGCTTGCCTAACCGCTTCAATAGCTCAATACAAGCAGAAGAGAGGCCCTCTACTGCTAACACGAATGAGCATAGAGGCCAATGATAACGCCGATTCGGCTCTTCCTGTTGATGAGAACGTATCTGCTGTTGTGGTAGTTGTTCCGCTGCTGTTGTTGTTGTTGCTGCTGCATCGCCAATTTTTCCCTTAGTGAAACTGCTGGTCAAAACCGATGTCATCTCCAGGGTTAGTGTCTGTTCTCTACTGTTGTCACTGCCACAAACGAACAATAAAGGAAGCTAGCTTGTCATGTGTTGTGTTGTTGGCCAGCTGCCCACGTTTGCTCCAACATCCTCGACCCCGTCCTACACGGCAGCAGTCATTGGCAATGACCATGTGGCCTCTCAGTAAGCGCAAGTTCATCTGGAGATGCGTCAGCTAATCAGTATAATGTATTGTCTAAGTAATCGCCGTGTAGGGCCGATGTAAAGAACATAAGGCGAGCCTAGCAAGGCAGAGCAGGACACATCAAAGCCGGGCGGGCGAACGTTCGATCGGGCAAGCAGGCACTTCATCCACTGGACAACAACGGACTGTCGACACCGCAGCTGACGATTCTGATCAACGACACAAAAAATCGCTCTGTGAAGTGTGAGTGGTAGTCCCCGGTGATGCTGCTTCTGCGAGGCCGACAACGGACGGTAAGCTGAGCTGAGTCTCGATCCAGCAGAGTCGGGACAAGAAACAAGCGGAGGTAGGAGATAGACTATCGACAGAGACTTCGAATGGCAGACGGGCAAGCAGGCTAACAGCAATCACAGGAGAACCCCAGTCGAGTCTGCAGTGCTATTTGTCGTTTTAGGGCTGAGTGATAATACCTGAGGGTAGAGTTGCACTGACACACCAGTCGAAACCGAAGGCAGGTACGGGAATGGCGGAGAGGGACTTTCGTGTCGTGATGTTTCTCACATCTGCATACAACGAATAACGTATGGGGACCGCGGGGCCTGAAGCCGCAAAAGTGCGAATGAATTTTTAGGTAAGCTAATTGGCTACAGGCTACAACGAACGCCCGAAGACTCTCGTTAATTTGGACCGGCATACAAAGGCTCTTAGCCTTAACATATGACATGGTATTTCTAATCACATTGAACTACTCTACTAAAACAAAATAGACGAGCGGACACGAAAAATGTGTAGGATGTAGGGGGCCTAACTTAGCCCTCCGTTTGAGTGGGATCCTGTCTCTTTGACATTAGCGTGTCTTGTTCAGAGCAATCATCATATGAAACTTCCAGTCGATGGGGGAACTGTATGAAAAATCAAGTGCTCGAGCTGGTGGGAAAATGATTTTTTACAATTGAAACACGCTACAACATGTCAGCGTGAATCAGCATTTTTGCACGAGTATGCAAGTGGTTATCAGGAATGTCAATGTCATTTTCGATATATGAAGCTCTTTCAACCTGGGGGAAGGTTCGACCGGTTTACGCGTTGATCGGTGTTGATAAGCTGTGTGGTTGACCGGGAGAGACTTTGCTTGGTCGGACAGCTAGATCTGAGAGGATTTCCGCTACTTTCCCGACACTGCTTGCTACCTAACTTAAGTACTAGCGAACAACACGATTTGTAGTTTGCGCGGATTGCAGCTCACTCCTCTTTCGTCGCAATGCCGGGGCGTCCGCTAACGATTTGTTATCAGTTGTTACACGAGGGCGCCGCTGCTTTACGAAAGCTATCGTTCCTCTCAGCAGTAGCGACGTTTAAAACAATGAATTATTATATATAGCGTTGGTAACGTGTTGTATTGATTTTTACCTATATATTACCCACAGACATGAAGATGCTGGAAGCTAACCGCAATTTCAACGATATCTTTCGATGACATTAGACAGCGAAGTACTCATTGAATATTCGCAGTGATTGCCGATGTCAGATGAATTGAAGGGCGCACCAGGCCACGCTACGGAAGTACGGTGCCCGCCAGGAAACTCACCTCTTTTCCTCTCTCGCCTTTGAAACCCTACGCGGCCCGGGCCCAGTCACTGCCAATCTTCTCAAAGGGGTCTGCCACAAACCGATCCTTGCAACCGGAGACAAGAGCGCAGGGTCCTTCCGTCTGCAGTGCCTTTCCCTCGCAGTGCAAAGAGGCAGTGCCATCGCCTCCCTCGGAACCATGACGGCGTCGGTATGACACTCTATCCCCAACTGCGTCATTAATTACTCTATACATAATATCAAGATACACAATAATGTGAAATAAGATGATGAAAATATTTCAAAATCACCTCGCTTAACATTCATTTGATGCAAATAACGAAGTATGTATGTATTATAATGTTAGTATTATGTAAGTATTCTCAGACAAATCATGTAATCAGAGGATTTTTTCAATTATTCTAAACTCTGATTTTATCCAACTGGGGCCTACCTTCAGGTGTCCTTCACGCCTCCCCTCAGTATGTTCTTTAAAGCTAACTTCCGCATGCAAAAAATTATGTAGCCAGTCTATATACTCAAAATAAAATGACGAGATATAAAAATTTCTCCTGTTTGAGGCAAGACAAGATGTAAAACAATGCTTTACCCTTGTACGACCAGCATCCAGGTCCACAATTGTGGACCTGGATAGCACAGACCGTTGTTACTTTAATAGACTTGTTGGAATTGCTCTCTCTTTCTCTCTCTCTCTCTCTCTCTCTCGGTGTAGATGTCCGTATTATAGCGTATCATTATGGAGAGTAATTGGTCTCAAGGGATAGACTAATTGTATAGTCAAACCGTTCGCCTAATATGGCTTTCATTTGCCAAATCACTGCCACCGCCCACCTCCGCATATCACTCGAGCCAAAAATCAACACCTCTTGCTAGGCTTACCGTGACTCAACTAGATTAAAAATGAGCACAGAGCCCATAGTGCCAGCTAACATACATATACGTACATTAATTACGTGCTTACATTCATGTTTTGCGTCAGCAGGGGCGTTCGCGCGAGCGCACACCGACCTCTGAGTGGCTCATCATCTGATCGAATCGAGATGAGAGATAGAAGACGGCTGGGCTGGTGACATCACCTATTCATCACAAGTCGACCTGAACACGCTCTAATTTGGGACAACGAAGGCCAGACCGAGACCGAGGAGGGTCGCCTCAGATACATTGTATTCAGAGGCCAGCAAGCGAGAGCTCGTTGTTAGCCTGCTATTCCTGCTTAGGGGATTCGGTTAGGTTTGCATAAACGCGGAGTACTTTATCCTCTGATATCAGATGTGAGATAGCTTAGCCAATGACCTCCGCAAGTATCGTATACCCCATTTCTTTTCTATCGTATCTGTGCGTATCTACGCACTCACGAAGCATAGTCTCAAGTGTCTTCCTATCCGGCTAATGTGATTTTAAGCCCAACTGGAGTGTTGACCCGAGTATCTAGCGAAAATATCTTGAAAACAGGGTGCGGCCCAGCGGGAGGACATTTTTCTGAACGTCGATACTCATATGAGACAGCAAGTGACTTTCGATATACAGAAACTCCTTCACCGACCGCGGATAACCCCCCAACGCGGACATAGATACATAAGCCGACTCATAATTTTATCAAAGTTGTAAATTAGATCAATGGAAGAGAGTTCACATTATTCATAATTACATAAACGTATCCGTTGTGAGAACTGACCCAAAGATGGTGCTGAAAAATTCGGCGGACGATTGAATACTAGGTGTCAGTGTGATGCAGAAACACGAAAGCATAGTATATATATATATATATATATATAATGTTATATTTGTATACATATATGCCACGTTCGCTAAAAACTACTCAAAAATAATCACTTGTCTGAAGATTTTCACTTTGTCCTTATTTGCGCTTTACTCTCCTTGCCAACCAACGGCAGTGACCGTCATGGACCCCAGAAGTGGTGGTATCATCAGCATTGTCAACCGGTTAGAAATTGGCATATTGCCTGCAGGGTCAGCAAGAAGCTGTTCCTGGATCAGCGGGAAACGCTGTTTATTGAAATATCTGCAGTCAGATTCGAATGTGGCTGATCCGTGGGATTTAGCCAAGTGTCTAAGCATATTCTGCCTCTCGTTAACCATCGAAACCACACTTGTCCCACTCCCTGACGAAACGTTTGAGATGGGTTGGCGCAACATTGGCGCAGGCTCTCCAGTGTCAGCAGCAATCACAACACCGACATTAATTACAGTTCATCATTACTAACATTGTGCTCAATGAGCATGTTTTAGTGCATCCATTGGGAAATCACTCCAAGGGCGGCGATGTGTCTAGGCATCAAGCGTCCAAAGTTCAAGTTTGGTTCTACTTATATGCACTGCCATTTTCCATTGGTACGATATACAATAAATGCCTTACTTGCATCGGCGAGGAGCTTGCCAGATAGAGGACTTGGATAGCCAGATAAGGGACTTGGATAGCCCTGGTGTCATCTCACCCATCTGGTGAGCAATTTGTTCCTTCCTCGTAATTGTTCTGGTGGGATTCCTTGATAAGGCGTCGTAAGCGGCTATATATATATATATATATATATATATATGGCTGGGCTAATGCGCCTCGCTTTATTTGATGCTTCGTTTACCAAATATGCCACGATCAGTCCTCTACGTCCATAGATTTATTCACAACGTAGGCTGTAGCGTTTAGCTCTACCCGGTGCGATGAATAGATTGACATGCGAAATTGGGAAATACTAAAACGAAGCTGGAGTGAATTGTGGAAAAGTCTTCAAAATTTGACTTGTAGGTGTACATATGCTTACCTCTAGTATTCGGGGAGTCTTGCCTTATGCAAAGATGTGGCAGAATCTTGTAGAAGAAGGGATGTGGTCGTGCCTCAGACGATGCTGACCGATATCAAACCGAGGCAATCTAAAACTCATTTAGTATATTGAGGAGCTTGGTCTCTAGGGTACGTTTGTCTAGTCAAAGGATGCTCACTAGCATTGCACATTGCGAAAAGCAGGCACGTCGGTGGGGTAGTTACCTACGAACCAACACGCTGTGAACTCCGGGGTCGGCCTTATCCACAGAGCAGCCCTCTGGAACAGCCGCTCGTATTACATAGCCTGTAGCAATCTGTACCGGTTTACGGAAGGCCACCAGGAAAGGCAACTCTTTCCCCAGTTGCATTTCGATGATGATGATGATGACAACCTCTTTATTTAATTACAGAGGAGATGATATTTTACCTCAAAAACATAGCAATAGGAAAAAATGTTTTTCGACCTATAGAAAATTCCTTGTAATGAGAAAAGTCCGGTATATATATATATATATATTCTGGAATTTTCTTACTACAAGGAATTTTAAATACGTCGAAAAACCTCATATATATATATAATTCTTTGCTCATTGAAATGTTTTTAAAATATCAGAATGTCTATCTATATAAGTAGCCATACTGGAGAGTATTATGGTCCCTCATAATTATTTAATATGATGATGGAATAGAACGTAATATCACTACGTGCGTCACAGGCATAATGAGATTTCGGGATACTATAGACAGATTGCTTGGTCGGTCGTCGTCGTCGTCGTCGTCGCAGTGACAATCTCATACATGAACAATACCGTCCAGTTTTGCATAAGCTCAGGCAGTAGTAAGCCGGTGGCAAGAACAGCAACATCTCCTAGACTCTCTGCCGCTAGCTGCTCGACAGAATGAAACGCTGTAGCTTTTTGGACCGAGCGCTATCAGGGCATTCATGGAACGAGAAGCGTTGCAGAAGGGCTCAGCCGACAACCGATGGTTGGCTAGCGTTTGCCTTGCTCCATACGCCGTTACGTATGCAGGCGTTATGGTAACCATGAAGCATCCACCGTCGGCTATGAATAGGCAGACCAGAAGACGTACTGACCGACCAGGCCACATTCACGCGGTTCTGTCGCAGACCGTTCTTAGGGCGAATGAAGGCACGCCAACGAGTGAGTTGCGTATCCTGTTGTTGTTCTGCTACATATATAATATCATACATTGTTATATGAATTATAAAGGCAACCGAATTTTAATGCAAAGATTTCCCTTAGATATCCAAAGGGGCAACGGGAATTTCTATTTTGGGCGCTCGCTTAAGGATTAGGGAAGTCGGGGGGGGGCTCCTTATTCTAGATATTCTATTAAGAATATATAGAGGAGGGTGTTCTTAGATGCGTTTCAAGTTCAGCGGGTTTAATTGTCGCCCTCTTTTATAATTGACTAATACTAGAGGCAATCCCTGCGATTGATCATTTGAAGGAGAGCTCTATTTAGAGAGAGAGAGTGATTGTTGAGAGCTACATCCTTTGCGAAACTTCGGTCGAAGCTTGTTCTATGCGAAAATATAATAGTAGCAACAGCAGAATCGGGAGAGTGAACGGTTGAGGCAAAACGAGGTGAGTTCGACAGTCCTCAGTTACCGTTGTTCGGAAGTCGTCCGGCATTACCAGCTACCTCGCTTCAATAATATGAATTCCTATCATCTGGTTGGACAATAGAGAACCCTCAGTATATCCCAAACATACTAAGCGTACAAGTAGACACATCTATAGTATCCATCGCGATTGCGTACGGGCGTTTCTCCTAGTGTAATAACTCTTGAGCCAGATATGTCAATGTTCTGCTTTTCTTCTAACACAGATGCGGTAAGGAAACAATCATCATCATAAAACCTACTTTTCTAGAACAAACGTCTGCATCCGTCACAAAAACAGAACGTTTGAGATGGACATGAAATCACTAGCTACAATCGCATGCATTGTCTACATACTCGCAATTGCACGTTATATTAGGTAAAACGATCGATGCTCGTGATATTGCGGTCACCTAACGTTTGGGACCTAGAATAATATGGCGAGCGAATGCATTAAAAAGTTATTCATAGTAGCCAATCGCATCTATTACTAGCTTATCAATTGAAGCGGGTGCACGTCTATAAAGATTTTAATGAATACGGCCGAATCCGAGTGAATGGATGTATCGGCAGTTGTGATTGGCTTCTTGACGGGCTGCAAGTGAAATCCATATATTGTCTACACTACATTGAAACAAAGTTTGTATTCTTGCCGGCCGACTTCGCTGCCCATCCCGCTGCTAGTGGTGCCCGGCTCGATGAACCATTCAAACACTTTGAATGAAGAGTCCACTCAAAGTAACGTGTGTCGCAAGTGCTCTGCTCACGCATTTCCTGTAGTTTTTGATCATGCACTTTTTCCCGCTCTGTAACGTCCTGAACTAAGCGAACAACGAATATTTTTGGCTCTCTATGCTATAAAGGTTTAGTACTAATATGATATTTATGCTGGACAAATATTGGAAATATAATGGAGCCTCTCGAGCCATTTCTTACAGAAAAAAAATGGAGATTGGAAGTGACGCCAATAGTTGGTCCTGTCTGTTTAACTCGCTTCTAGGACGTAACAGGGAGGCTCTGTTGTTCTCGGCGTGGCCGGCTGGTCTCATTTCACGGGCGACCGCTTACCGCTTTTTCAACCGCCTCACTGAATCGTCTCGGGCCGCCGCGAGACCCTCAGCCACGCAGACATCGTCCGGAAGCTTCGCTTTCGATTGTCCTGGAGGTATCCTGCGCAGCGGTGCACGTCGGAGGGCCACTGGATGATACCCTGCAGGCACCGTTTCGAGGATTCGTCCCAAAAGATAGCGATGTTGTTAGCGTTCGAGAAAATGGCATGAAGGAATCGCCATTCTGGCTAGTTTTATTTCTTGAAGTTGTGAACGATTTTTTGTGAGCACGGATTTCGTCGAATGACGAGCCGTGCAACTACGCAGTGGGGGATTAGGCTAACGGCCTAACTTTTGTGCCTGCCATCGCAGCGAGGAGGATGGCTTTTGTAAAATTCGTGCATGTGCGAGTGCATTCAGCGCGAGAGGAGGGAACAAACAGGTCGTTTTTTACGATGATTCTTTTTCCGAGTATATGCTTCTTACCGGGTTTTTCCGAATTGCATCCCGCGTACTCTAATACCATCTGACCATCATGTATCAATCACAGATCGAAGGGAATGTGCCAATCATTTATGTCTTCAACTCTAGCGAGTTGTGCAGTGTCACCAGAGCATTTTGCAATACTCAGGGACGAGTATATCCGTTAGCCAAAAGGGACTAACACTAGATGCCAGCTCAGTTATGCATTCGAGTAAGATTCAGCCATAGCAAGCACATCCTTCAATCCACCGAATTCGACACTGCTCTGTCCCGACAGCAGAATAAACAACATGGATGTTCAAATTCGTGCTTTACACGTCTTCATTGGGTGGCTTGTGCGTGCCCCTGAGAGAGAAAGAGAGACGTAAATAATACGCAAATATTGGAACTCCCTTACGAAATATCTTAAACCAAAGATAAAGGTAAAGCTTTATTGGTTTATTCAAGGAGCTGCAATTTCACAATGCTAAAAAATCCCTTCTATGTCACACAGCGGGGCTCAAGCCCGCTTGTTTGTTTGGCAGACAAGTTTAGATGTGACAACTAAAAGTTGGTACTTGACGTCGTGATAAGCTTTCAAGCGAGTACGTTTCCGATATTCTATGGTATCCAGCAACAATCGACCAAGCTTTGCTGTCTGTGGAAAATGAACCATCGGTGGCGCCGACATGTCCTCCTAGTAATATCGAATTGTTTGGAGTGTCAGCTAAAAACTGGTTCGTTATCTGTTACTTTTTCAGAATGTGTTGAATAGACACTAATGATTTCGGATCATGTCCTCGAGCTAAACAAGTTATGCTCATAAAATTAATGGTCCCGTTAACAAATATCAAGTTGGTAGCTACACAGCGATGCCGAGGCCGAAAGTCAAGTGAGGGTCAGCCAGGAGAGAAAAAAATGGTAGTAACATTATATATTTCGTCATTTGGTGGCATTTCTATGAATTGACTATTGTTATTGTGTTAAGTTGAACTGTAATCATTATTATTAATAACTGCTCAACCCAAGTGTAGCGTGACAGGCCGACCCGCCCAACATTAGCCGACCGGTCGCGTGTCTAAAGTATTATGAAAAATAGGCATAGGGGAGCTAGTTATGCAAATCAGACCTCTCCCCTTACCAAGAGAAGCGAACTGGAGCACAACTTTGCCCGTGCAATGTGAAACATTTTATCCTCCTTTTTTTCGTGGTACAGTATTCTCTCGTTTCCCGGACTTACCCCTAAGAGCTTAGGTCGATCAGCGAAATATCATTATCATCAATGAATTTACTCATTTCACATATTTATAACTGATTGCAGTTACAGAATCGTAAATAAAATAAGAGAGGTTCCAGATCGCTGTTCATAAATATTACTTTAGGTAATATTAATAGCTGAGGCCTGTCAGATAGGGGAACAGCTGAGGGTCAGCTCAAAAAACAATTAGTTCATAAATATTACTACGGAAGCTGTATTTTGTAAGGTTGTTTTAAGATAAAGGAAGAAATAGTTACATTGCACCTCTGGCAATTTCGAGAGATACATTTTTGTCTGTTACGAAGTGCTTGGGTCAGCAGTTTCGGCTCAATGTTGATGACAAATTCAGGCAATCAGTTAGCATGATTTTACTAAAATTATGGTTACGCCAATTTTTTCCCACGTTAGACGCCTCTCGCTGTCGTACTCCTTGAAACAGATCTGAATCCACAGGTGTCCCGAACTTCTGTGTGTCTCGTTGTCTAGCCATGTCTATCTGTCCATGTCCCTCTGTTTGTTCGTCTATTCGCCTTTTCTTGTTCGTTTTCTTCTTCACCGACTTTGCCTTCCTCATCGTCGTCGTCGTCATCGTCTACACATTACTCTGCTTGACCGAGTCAGTGTTCGAGCACCTTCTCTCCCAGTCGAGCACGCTTCAGCCGTCATCCTGCCTTCGACCCGATGGCTCCACCCATTGCTGCCACCGCCGTCACTGTTGGCTACAGACTCAGAGAGCAGCACAATAGGAGTCCGACGGGAAACGAGTTCTCGTAGGACTGCCAGCGAGAAGGTGGCTAAATCAGAGAGCTCAGCGGAGACGACGGCCATCGTTGGTACTGGTACTACTACTACTATTTACTACGGATTGTGCCGCCAGTGCGGTCACCACTGGTCTGTTCCGTTGCCGTTGTCCAGGGCCGACAGTCGGCTGGCATGACGGTAGAGACGAGGTGGAGATGCTGCAGCCAACGCTGCAGCCAGATAGAGTGCGGATATGATGTGGCGGGGCCGTTTTCGTCGAACTGCAAGGGAATTGGGGGACGGTGGCGGAAAGGGTGGATCCGTGGTGGTCCAACCTGTGGCAGCAGCGGCAGCCTCTTCTATAAAGAGACGCGTTGCAGGAAAAGAGGCCGGGCACGAGTCAAACCAACTCTGGGGCAAGGGGAAGGATCTCATTGTGGTGAACGCTCGCAGTGTTCAGGCCCGTACGACGACCGTTAGGAGACGGGTGGGGGGCGGGTGGAGGAATCGGCCTGGGCACAGCGAGAGAGGACAGTGATAGGCGAGCAGTCCGCCTCGAGGTCCACTATTTCTTTCCCCATTCTGGTCCTAGTTTTCCATGAGACTCAGTTGGCTTGGGCCCAGTAGTCCTCGATCCTCAGCCAATGGCTTTTCTTCTCTTTTTGCGAGACGCCCGTCAGTGAACAAGCGACGCCAAAAGTAGACAAACACGCCAACGCTGAGGTAGCTGCGAGTACAGCAACGACGAGAATCATGGCCAATGCTCACGGGAACGCTACTCGAATATCTATGGGATGCCTAACGCCACAAGGAATACCAGCGATGGTTGGCGGATGGTGTACCATGGTGAAACGGGTATTTTCTGCGTAATAGTAGCAGAATAGTATTATAGAAGTAGCAATGGCGGTATGATTGAGGCAGGAAATGAATGCTTTTAGGTGGGCGGCGGCCGGTGTGCCTTGAGATAGGCGTAGATGTGGTCCAGGTGGAAGAAAAACAGCCTTTTCGAAAAACGTCCTTGTGTTGTTAGACCTTTCGGCGAGGACGAACGCTCTAGTGCCACCACTGCTGTCTAAGCCAACGAGAAAAAAAAAAACGACTGGTGCAGCACAACTGAACCAGAGTGAGCTATGGATAGAGTCAGCGGCGTTTCTGTGCTTCTGATGGTGGCACTAGCGAAGCGGGTGAGACCACCGGTGGAAGGCACAACGGAGAAGCGAAATGCCAACAAGAATTTGGGTAGGATCTAAAAATCGGGACGCGCAAGCGTGGCGGTGCTGGCAATCTGTTCGGAGTAGATGCCAAATGATAAACGAGAAGACGAGCGAGCACAAAGCGAATAGGGGGAAGGGAGCAGCGACAACCGAATGCTCAACCGTCTGCAATGAGACTGCCCAGATCAGCGGGGAGTGTTGCCCAACAATCACCATGAAAGAATGAACGACTTCTCGCCTCTTCCTTCGTGGGTCTTCGCCTTTAATGGTACGAAGAGACACAGAGCAAAAAATAAGAATGGATGATACTAGCGTTCCATTTGAGAGACATGCGACCGTGAGGTTCAGCAGCGTTAACAGCAGCAGATGGAGTACCACGCACATATAGCTAATGTGGTACAGAGTTGCCTAATGTGGTATTGAGATACTGGATAAGAATGTGTTATAGATTTGTGTTGAGAAGGGTGACGGGTCCTGACTTCATGCGGGTTTTGGACGCTGGTGTAGAACAGAGGCAGGCGAGTAGCACCCTGAAAACTCAAGGGGGGTATGATAGGTTGGAAGTTAGAAAGGCGGAGTGTTGATAGACGCGACAGGTGGGCATGAATGAGAGAGGCGGTCATATAGGGAAGTGTATGAAGATCGGCAAGGGCGTGCGAGGGCCGAACCTGAACTGAAACTACCGCTCCGACAGCGTAGCGAGTAACCGGGATTTGGCGAGATGGAATCGCCTCGGGGAACGAGTTCGTGATAGCTGCCAACCGACGGATTCAGCGAACCAATATCAGGCGTGACGATGGTGGAAAACGAGGAAAGAAACGAGGTCAGACGCGATTTGTCGACGTGGAAAGATACCGCCTTGCTGGAAACGGCTCTTTGCTGTAAAAGATCTATCAGAACTGAGCGTATTTCTACTTCTTAGACAAACAAAGTATTTTTATCTCCCCGTTTGGTTAGTAGAATATCTATCCGATTACGTCACCATTTGACGGTAATCTTTAGCGCCAGTGGGTAGGCCCGAGAGTCCTGTGGCATGTTCCAGTAAATGCAGCAAAATGCTCGTTATCAGAAACGACTAAAGCGTAGGCCTCGACTTGGGAATGATCTTTTGTCTTCTTGTCATTTGATTTCTGCCTGATAAAAATGAACAACGAATTGGTCATGGATTGTATCTATATATAATAGTTTCCTTTCTATTTGAGCAAGGAAAATTTTATATACTTAAATATATGTCGCTGAGGGTCATAATAAAAACTCTAACTAAGAGTGTTAGGATTTTCATTGGACACTTGATGCTGTTAACCAATAAGCCGTAGCCTGTACCCACTTTTGGCAGTTTCTCTGACATGTCTGCTTAGATTTAGTGCATCCCGGACCTATAGCAGCATTTGGAGAAAAATACCATTACAGTTTTTGCCAGCCAATTTTCATGATAAGAGAGTGAGCAGCTCCATTGAATGTTATGGTTGGTGTTGATTAAGTCTGGTAGATGACCGTCAAAGGATTCTAAAAAATTTTCGAAACTAGGTGACCAAGAATTATTAAAAATAATAATGCAAAACCCGTGTCTAGTACACATCTTCGCACTGGTGTATGCCACAAATGGTGATGGCTAAGTAGTTTGTATAAGAGACTGGCATAAGAGACTGACTTGCCTTAAGGGCATTTGGGCGTATACTGTACTAGTTTTTTATGCGAAATCTACCCTCCCTTACGCTTGCTTTCAGTTATGCAAGGCTCATTGAGAATTTTACCCTCATATAGTTCAAGGATGCGCTTGATTTGAAGTTAGGTTGCTTATTAGGAATAGGAATAGGGAATGGGAGGGGTATTGACAGATTCCAGCAGTCGGTATAAACAACCATATACCCGCTAGCTGTAGATTGAATTTCAGCCTGACTTCAGGCTGTTACAGCGAGCGACACACTGCTACTCATATTACTGCTTCGATAAAGGATATATACAAAACGATAAACGTCCCATATTAACCCCCATGTACTTAACCTATTGATGACGCATTAAATCCAATTCACCAATGTGCGAACTCGCCGAATAGGCGAGCCATCTGTGACCTCGCTAAACTTACTTTCATTCAAAGCTGCCATATAAGCACTATACTATTTAGTATAAATGTATTTTATCATGACAATCACATAACGCCCATCTCCGCACAGCAACTTACAAACGCGCTGTTCGGGAACCATCCAATCGCATAACCCTATCTTGGCATAGGGTTATGCGCGCCGTTCCATAAAGCCTGTGCTTACATGTAACCTAAGAAGCAGTACAACGCCGTACTACTTAACGCCCAGAAATTAAGACACATTCAGCGTATTATATCTGACGGTGGTGATGTTTTCGTTTATTGTCGAGTACCATGACGCATAATTGACAGCAAACAGACCCTGAAATCGAAGCCCTGGAGATCGACTTCATTTGATTCGTCCAGATGGCATATGTTGGCGTCTACAATGAACGGCACCAAGTCGATATGCGATTCTAGGATTTTTACTAGTTTCACTTAAAACACAGGGATCACCGCAGTGCTGTTGGCATCGCTGGGCCCATCTAACTTTCCTCGACTGCCTCTAGGCAAAATGGTGTCACTCACGTCTCAAATCCAATCATCGTATACAGCTCGAAAATGAACCCTTAGTTGATTTGTTGTTCTACGAGTAACGGAAACGTTTAGTAATGTTAAGGTGCCAATTTCACGTCGATCAGAAGTCGCAGCGGATGTTCCAGGCGTGGCGCCGATGTTGAATGAGCCGACCGTGAAACTGCCCCTACCGCGGCGGCTTCGACCGACGTCCAAGGTCGCCAACCGGTCATTCACTGCTTATACCAATGTCTCAGTCCTTATAATATATATATATATATATCTAAGTATATAGTACTTCGTCTCTCATACTGTATATATATATATATAATTATGTATGTATGCATATTGACGTATGTGTATATTTATATATAGTTCTCCTTTATATTCATGAATTCATCCATTAAAGTACGTATAGCAATAAATAACTATATATATATATATAGCATTTTCTCATTACTATTATTATTGTAATAACTCTTATTGTTGTATTACTTTTAATTAATTGCCATTGCAACAATTGCGTTATTCGTATTGACGAAATTTCAGCGATAGACGGTTCACATATATATATATATATATATATATGTATAATACGTGAACTGTTGTTCGGTCGCTTCCATAGATGCGCTACTAATTCATACTCTCCGCTTCCCGTGCTGATCACGTTTAATGTTACGTCATTATCATAATTATTAATAAAGAATTAAATAATAATAGTTATATTATTCATCAATGTACCTACAATGCTGAGTGCACATATAGGTATATGCGGCATTCATTAACGTCATCATCATTATCATTATAATAATAATTGTCATTACGACGTTAGGTGTCATAACTGCAAACATACCGGTATATATCTTTATAATGTTTTAATATTATTATGGATAATAATAAGATAATAATAATAACAATATGTCTCATTCATTATCGTAATTATAACTAGGGTTATTATGAATGTTGTCATCATCATCAATATTCAATCTGTTCCTCGCTTACTACCTAATGCAGTTTAAGTTGGCTGGCGATCTTGAATATACTGTACCCAGATAGAGTATACACGGGTGATTTGGACATACATAAACATGTTGATTGATGTCATAATAAATACAACCGGTGGTAAAGTCACACCATGATTTTTGCCTGCTATCCTTCATCTATCCTCCGGGCCCCAGCTCGCCGTTATAGCGTGCGATGTTCACCAAGGTCTCTATCTCTTTCTGGATGTGTGTGTGTGCATGCCAATGAGTGGAACTAAATTTTTGTCACAGTTCGTAGAGCTTACAAATAAACAATAGTGTTCCGCGTACGACGATCTCTCCCTTCAATCCTGATCGTTCCCATCTGTGAACAGCTTCACTGGATGAATCAATGAATAGTCCGGGGCACGAGCCCCTCCACATCGACGAATCCTTGTGTTATATTATACGGCTTGTCTGATGCATCAGGCGATAATTCGTCCGCCTGATACAAGCCTCTCTCGGGATACAATTAATGTCTTTCTTGCGTACATCCGTTAACTCCTTCCTGTTGCCATGAGATATATGTGTACCTGTGAATGCGTCGCGTTTCCACACATCATCAGGGGTATGCCTTTTCGGTCCTGTTTTTTTCTGTTTCATTCCTGTACGTCTTTATCCTCCCGATTTCGACAGCTTCGTCAGCGAGATGGTGTACTTCCATTCTTCATGACATAATCATAGTTCAGAGCGCTGCGTTCGTCAACCCGTCTGCGTGACAATATCGCATCATTGCCTTCATCAATCAATCAATCAATCATCATCATCATGAGTTGCTCGCAGCTCTAACATCTATATAATACTATGGACATGTTCTTGTAATGGTAGAGTTTATTAGCGGAGTGAATAACGGAGCTGGGCACGTCCCATTTCTCCAATGCGACGTGGACAACCCTTGTAATTATTATTATTATCATTGTCAGCATATCCTGTCATTGCTTCATGCACTTGTAACCTCCGTGTCTGTCTATGTCCTCTCTCTCTCTCTCTCTCTCTCTCTGCGTTGTTTCATGTATTATCGAGTTTGACCCTTCGGGCTAACAACGAATTAGAATCATGAGCGTTTCGCTCAAAAAATCGTTGCCTGTTTCCCTGCTCCTTTGGCGTAACATCCAATACTTCGAATGGTGTTTGCTCATTTTTGTTACTACAGATTTCCCAGTTAGATTTATCTCTAAGGATACATATTTCGTGTTTTTAGCAGTTGTTTTTCCCCGTGGTTCATTTTCTTTCACTCTCCGCAATTGTGGTGGTGGTGGTGGTTGTAGTAGTAGTATTAGTAGCAGTGGTAGTATAATAGTATTAGTCACACCCTGATTGGATCCAGAAATCTCGTGTAGACTCTAGCGGCGTCTCCCTTCCATCACCCTTGGTTACAGCTGAAGTAAACGTGGATGATCATGCTCGCTTTCGTTTTCACGCTCTATCTATGTATCTCGATCTATTCCTTCCTCTTCTGCGCTCTTTCGGTCCAATAACATATGTATAACTAACCGCCTGCTGTTGACTGCTTATGACTGTTGACTGTCTAGTTGAGATAGACCTACCGTCACGCCAAGAAAAATGCAACACAACGTCAACATACGGATGTTTCTTTTCAACCCATCCCATCGACCGTGTCTTCTCCGAAGCGTTCGAAGCGGTATGATGGTACCTCGTCGTTTCTTGTTAACCTGCTGCATTTCATTTTTTTGCATTCAGTCTTGCCTACTTACTTTTCAGGTTAGTTTCATACTTAATCACTTGTATTTTTTTTTATTCATTAGCACATCTCCGTGGGGATAAACTGCCCTAACTCCAAGGGTAGATCAGGTATTGCGGGTGACAAGGCCCGTTACAGGTAAAGGCGCCTCGAAGACCAGCGCTCCGTTGTGCCGCAGCTTGAGAGACCAACATTATCTGATTTTGTTTCATAGCAATTTTCCACGCATTAATCACGTACAAATCCAAATTCGACGTTTATCTTTAATGAGAGGGATGATTTATCTTTATTCCAACAGAAATCAGGCTCATAACTGTACGGGAAACAGGCGCGGGCCACGGAGACGTCCATTGGTACATCTTGGCTAGAGCTTCTGATCTCCGTCCCTAATAATAGGTTGGGGTATACATCTTCGAAGAAGATCTTTTCCCTCTCTCCCTCGCTTTGGAACATTTTGTTGTTGGTTGCTGTGTGTATATATATATATATATATTTATATGTATTATATTTAACTCTTTCTCCTCATACATGGTAAAAGCCACCACACGTTGGCGGCTTTGTTTCGATAATCTTTTCTACATCAATAGCTCTGTATATATATATATATATAATTTTCTCTTACCTCTTTTTTCTTTTTTGTTGTCTATGGCTATGATAGAGAAATACGATAAGGTCAAGGGACGTTGGGAAGACCGAAGCATTCGTGTGGACCCAGAGCTCAAACTGTTCTATGTCTGGCCGACTTTGCATGCCCAGTATGATCTCACCACTTCAGAAGGCATCTAGCGTTCCGCTGAGGCTTTCTTCTCATGACGGTCTTGCCACCTTCCTTATCTCGCTCAGGATGCTGGCTTACGTTTCGGCAACAGGTATTGTTACCCTAGTATCACGTTATCGTTCCCATATTATACCAAGGTAACATTATAATCTATTTTATAATGTCTTAATAGTGCCTCTTCGTCAAAACGCATTACTCAGCTTGATTGCAAAGCTACGAAATGATAACTTCCAAGAACTAAGGTTCTTCACACGTGCTGCTTTTAACAACTTTGGGTACGCAAGTACGAAATGACTCAGGACGGGAAATTAGCAGTTGACAATTTTAAGAGGTTTGCTGGACACATGTGTCTCTTGTTTATTAACGCTTCGCCCGGGCGTCATGTGTGTTTCTTCCTGCTGTCAAACTCGTCAAACTCAGGACACACCTATTATACGTTGGTCGTCTATCTTTTGACAGGTTGCGCTTTGAAACCTAGCACCATAGGGCTACCAAGCATGAGTCATCTAGTGTGAGCCACTTACTCAGATCGAATGGGTGTCCCACAAATGACCCGAGTGAACTTCAAGATGTCGACACGCCATTTTTGTGTTTTTTTTTGTTGCTACTACAACTACTGCCTGTTACATTCGAGATTCAGCAAAAACTTCTCAGATCTCTGCTGGATCACCAGACAGACGAAATAGCAAACAGGTTGCCGATATTCTTGCAGTCAACCATTCAAAGAGTAATGGCTGCCTTATCCTTACGAGTCGAAATTAATTGGGCTCGCGTTTCGCGCGCTATTCCTGTTGCTAATGCGTCAGGTGTCAATTAATGCCAACTGTCCAATTAGCGTCGACGGCGACTTGCGCCGTCATCCTATCTGGAAGAGCATTTGTCCGAGAGATACATGGGGATGCCGCTGTGAGACGGCTCGTGGATGGACAAACGGAGCATTGAGGCCCGCTTCGTTCAAGGCCCCGACTCTCCAGACGCGTATGTCATTAGTGTCGACGAATTTCAAACAGCACCATATATATAATATGTATATATATATTGTTCGGATCGATCTTTCTCTCGTTTTTGGCTGTATGTCCTGTTTGTTTTTGTAATTCTGCCTCAAGTGTTCCTCCCATGTCTTCCTTCTAAACGAGTCAATATCTTAAAGTGGACTGTAGCTGTGGATATGCTAACGGCGACGCCTCCGTAACGACTAACTATCGGTCTATGCGAGAATTTTCATGTGTCACTTTGCCAATTTTGTAACGAGATATCGATCGGGTGACAGGAAGGTTTCTCCCCTATCGACCTAAGATAGATACATGTTGGAACAACAGTATTATATTGTGTTATATTCTTGAAACTCGCACTCGATTAAATACCTGGTTTAGGTATTTGAATACGATGGCAAAGGTTTGTTGTCGCTAAGCGAAAGCTTCACTTGCTCGGGAAAGGCCGTGATATCTGCAGCGAATTGGTTAGCGTCCCTTAGTATCTGATGAGTGTGCTGCTGGGGGGGCGAGGACCATTATAGCTTGACATATCTACAAAATTTTCGGCTCGCAGGTGGCATCCTTAAGCTCGCTTCTTTTTCACATTGTTACTCTCGATGCTATTACTACAATTATTATTAATTTGATCGGCAGACTTACATACTACCCATATTCTTACCCCTTGCTCCCACTATCGCTCAAGCTTTATTTTCATACTTTGCTCTATATAATCTAATATATTTTAAAAAAATCTGCCTTTTTTTGAGACTCTATGTGTGCTATCTCGATCCTTACTTAGGGTCCCTAATATTTTCATTATTCCGTCATGATTACACATTATCGTCAATAACCATGTGTCCGTCGCTCGAAATCGAGAGTATGAACAATTTAGGCGTTTCCATTTAATTTTGCAAAAACGCGCGCTCCTGCACGCGCCTTGCTCTACGTTAAGCAGCCTGCTCTAAATGGGTTAGCAGTTTTTTAGTGTTTTTAGTGTTTGTTGGCTTTGGTGCTTAGTAGTGGTGCTGTACGTAGCTGCTGTAGTGCTCGTTTTGTTGGTGTCAGGAGTTCGGTGATTCGTGTTACGGCAACATCAATGCTTCTCATGGTCAGTTCAACTGGTCACAAATCTAATTTCTAACAAAGACAAACTCATTGTAGTGGTTCCACCGCTGTTCTTCCGAATCGAGGCCAGGCTTCAGGGGTTCCCCGCCGTTGCCGCCGCACGAGGTACCCGAGCCGCAAGCACACACGCACTAAAGATATAAGGAAGAGAAACACGAAAGGCAAATATACAACAACAGCAACAACCATCCGGCGTTAATAAGTATTCGTTATAAGTAATAAGAACAATGCCGTGCACGGCGAATACTACACCAACAGCGCTTAGAACATGAGAGAAATCTACGCTATTGTACGAAATAACGACGAGCGGTAGCGATAACAATCAAGTTTAGCCTTTGTCCCCCCTTCTGTAGAACAGCCATGTCTCTGTTCACTGACACAGAATAACAACTAGTATATAATACTTACTAGTATTTAGCTTGGATATATTTCTCCTACAAATAGTGAACATGTATAGAGCATTGTGCTGATTTCATTTTGTCCGATGGCAATTACGACGAAACCGATAAAAATATATAGAATGGAAAAGGCTAGAAATTTTTGAACGATTGAAAACGTCTCTTCCGTTTTTGCTACAGTGATCCATAATGCCGAAGGACAGACTCATTCGGGGGGTCGTGCGCATGGTACCTGAAAGCGTGCTTCCTGTAGCATGTCGAAGGCCTGTTCGAGGGAGTTGTGTTTAAGAAAGAATCGTGAGGTGTATCGAGCATCTTGGCCTCGATCAGGGTCACGCGATTCGTTCAAGGTGTCCCCGAATACCTCCCGACAGATGGTCACCTTTCCACAGACGAGGATGCGTGTCAGCTTGCGGAATTTCACATCTGCCAAACCGTCGCGACCGAATGCAAAAGTGCCCCTGAAATATCGGATTATAGACATGATAATAGGTACAATCGTATACCTCGTCGCATGCTCAGGCAAACGTAGCATTCTTAGACAGTCCCTTCTGTATCAGGTCTGCTTGCCTGTAACTGATGCGTTCTCTGTTGCTCGCTCGCCTGACACTATGTTGTTGTTGTTGGTTTTTTTTTATAATCGCATGCGCACGTTGAAACCTCTGTGTGCTTGTGTCGAGATAAGACATATCATTCCGTTGATTCGTACGTGGAGGTTCTAGTTGTGTCGGACACGCAAGTTCACTATTTGGATGAAAACCCTGTTTTCACTTTTACGAGTCTAGCCTTGGAGATCTTAGCCGACCCATATTTGAAGCGTATTCCAGCACTGTGCGAACAAAAAACCGAGTTCGATCGACTGTCCAAACTTTGGAATCTGCATTTTCTCAAACACAGATATGCCAAAGCTTGATATATATATTTCTCATAGAGCACCAATGAAAGAAATTGCCTATAAGTGTTTATCAAGCGAGTGAATAAGGCGACGGAGTCAAGGATGCGGATTTGAACAAAAAAAAAAATATATATATACGAAAGTATCCTCTCTACACCGAGGGACTGCCATTCAAAAGCATAGGTTTGCGGTAAGCCTCGCTTTGCAGACTATATTATGGACGTGCCACAGATGATTCCTCTGACACGACTAGAGTTATATATATTTAGAGTTGCACAAAGCACGTAGGATCCCCTTCGCTCGACCGAGTGATGTATAGTTATAAGTCGTGTTAATCCATAGCGTGAGACTCCTTACTCGTATTATACGGACGGTGGCAAAAAGTTGTCGGGCGCTTCAGGAACAGTGGCAACGCCGGTCTGGCCAACAGGAATAAAAACGGATGACAAAACTTGCTCGATTTAGAAAACATGAAATGCCAGCTACGAAGTGTGAGTATTTTCACCATCATTAATGAAGTCCCACACCGTTCCGCACTCTAGCAGACACCTAACCACTGTGGTTAAAGGCGAGTACTGTCCTACAGCACATGCGATGGTATGCTGAGCGATAGCCTAAGCGCTGGACGTCCAACCAGTTTTACGCCGAGGCGTCGGTGTACTGTGAAAGCGTCGTTAACATTCCAAGCTGGCTAGGCAAAAATAATTGGAGAGTGTGAGCCTTTTTATTGAAATGACAAGCGTTATGGTATCCGCATGCGATGGGCGTTGTTCCTTGAGGTGGGCCTTGTGCTATTGCGCCTTATGGGACGTTCAGTATACGCAAACGCCTTCAGTGTAATGTATCACTATTACGTTCTATTTTGTTACAGTATCTTCGCTTTATGGATACTCGCTCAGTAACGACCTATCAACCTGCACCATGCACCGTTGTTGAATACGTTGAGGATCAGTTGTTATGTATTGATCAATATTGCATTTTTATGTACTCGAAATCATTTTATTTTATCTAAGATGGTAATATTGCTACCTGTCCCCTGGGGAATCGCGACCTATCATGCTCTACGTGATTATTGAGCTTGGCAATCGATAGATAATACTTTCGGTTCCCGTTATGTGACTGGACGAGGGGAAAGCATTCATTAACGAACACCCAGTAGAGGGCGCGAAACGGAGCACACGGTGTTGCATCGTCTTGTCCAAAAATCACATCCCACACGAAGTGACTGAGTAGCCTTCACATTGCTTCGATAAAAAAAATCTAATGAACGACATCCAGCATGTGTACGCACAGATGAATGTATCTATTGTAGTATTTCTAGCGCAAGCAGGACACCGACACAGGGACTAAAAGATCTAACGTATCTGGAAAACGGCTGGGTCGAATGAGGTTGACAGTTGATCATTTAGCTGCTATTCGGAGGAGGACGACGTTCACCGGACGACGTCTTCTGGCCCGGCCTCGAGAAGCGACTCGGCCAGCAGCGAAAAGCAGAACGAAGACGCTGCTTAAGGACGACGACAGCATCGGGACGGCCGTAGGCGAGATGATTAGAATTCCTGAACCTGTGAAGCCGCCCAGCTCAAGCCAGTCGGCCAGCAACGACAACTCCTACCAACCATCACTGCTCTGGAATTCACTCCCAACTGCACGAAGCAAGCAAAGTTGGTCGAGAGAAGTACCGAAGTAAACTGTCCGACGAACGAATCCTTGCAATGACGACCTGACTCGCAGCCTGTACTATAAGACAATCGATGTCCCAGAGCGTCTACCTAAGCCAATCGCTTGGGCAGGCGCTTTACATGCGCATTACACATACATATATATAGTATATATATATATAGATATGTAATGCACTATAGCTTTTTAATTATTCATGTTGAGTAGGTATGCGTCACTTCACGGGGTCGAATCTACGGCAAAGTATAATATATAAGCGCTGATATCCGCCAGCCAGGTTCGAATCGTGGGGCGAGCTTGGGGATGTTCCGGGGACTAGGGCTGCTCAGTCAGGTTCCATGTCCCGCTACTGCGGGGCTCGTCCAGCTGTGCCGCCTCAAATCCGTATTATGCTCAAGCAGAGTCAGACCACTTACTCATACGACGTGGTGGTGAAAGATTAAAGGTTCACGTCCCTCCGTGGTAGCACCGGGACTCGGTCTTCACACCTTCGATTCTTCAGGTCAGTGGCCTAATCCATCGATTTGGGGGATCGAAGGACGGATCCCCCTTCGGTGAATCAATCCTTCTTGTGTCCTGCGACGGGGTCAAGCTAAAGGCCGATATCATCAACTCTGCTCACTTATATAGTGGGCGTAAAATACTGCAAAACCATCGCACACCTGTTGAGGTGCCTAAGCCACTGCATCAATGAGAACTTTCGTAGTCATTGAGGAGGTGTGGATTCATTCTAGCACCTCGTGTCGGATATATATATATATATATATATATATATAGAAGGAACTGGCGGTCATATCATAAAAAACATGACTGCAAGCTCCTAATTTTAGACTTGCGAGCAACCATCCGTGGTTGGCCCTCGCGTTCGCGCAAGCCATCTTCCGCAAAAACAGCGTCAACATTATTTGACGTTTTTCCAATCAGCTGTTCCCAAAATGAACATTTCGTAGAAGTCAACGTGGTGGGTACGTGTCCTTCGAGATGCGAAACTGATCGGCTGTGATCATGCTTTTTTTGTTGCTGTTCTCGTTCGGTTGCGTTTGTTGCTCGTAGTTCGCTAACACAACCATTCGACAAATGTGTGATCCCTTAGATGCGACTCCTTCGAAGCGAACGATTTATGAGCCTCGTTGTGTAATTTCGTATATGTATGCAATACGAAACTACAAAACAATATCAAGATTGTTGTCGACTTCTCTGTCGATGCTATGGGACGTTCGTTTTTAGTCACCTGTGTTAATGTGCCTCGAGATATGAAAAGCAATATACAAAGCACGTATTTCTCTCAAGCGGACATGTCATTGGTGAGCCACGATCAGGGCAGATGAGGGTAATGATCCCTAACGTAACTAAAACAAGTTGACACATCTCGCTTGCTAGCCAGCCAGCTAGCCAAAATAACCTTCCTAGGTTATTTTGGGTAGGTGGCTGGCAATTAATGCAGCAGCAAATTAATAACAAGCATTTCGATCTATGTACAAAGATATCGGATATAATTAATATATATGCTGTATATATGCCGGTTTGCGAATCAACTTCGGTCGGTTCGCGTTCCATCAGGTAAAATCCCCCTCAACTATAATGTGAAATACCAAGCGCAAGGTGCACATTTCATTGTTGTCGTCGCGAAGGTAACGCGATTTGTGTTTATCTCCTTGTATATATATATAGCTATTTCACCCAGCCGCAGACGCTCTGGAACACCTATGATGAACTACGTTTGCTCAAGGCAAAAAAGTCCCATGGAGTCTGTGCTTGTAATACGGTGAGATTATTTTCCTTGCCTATCGCGCTTACCGCGATTGCCAAAGTACACTTCTGCCTACCCCCCTCAGCAAAAACTACTGCACCAGATCGTCCACCCAATAAGAGGGCTTACCAGTCAGCCAGGCAAACGAAAGCCCGACCGGTCGTCGCCTGACTTGGCCGAGCATCTTAGTAATGTGGCCCGTTGCCGTTAACTTCGTTATTAGTACTACTACTTCTACAAGAAGTACGATATCAAACTATTTAGATCAAGCAGCAGTAATAGGGTAGGCTCTGGTAGGTTACTAGCGGTAGTAAGCCGGCCTTGATTTGGCCTACCAGTGGCCAGAGATAATAAATAGCGATAGCTGTAATGTTTCATATATCTGATAAGTAAGGTGGCCGGCCATACATGATCAATGGCAGTGCTGGACAGGACAATAATTAACGAAATGCAACTGTACGAAGATTCGTCTGGGAGAGGGAGAATTTGGCATGGGCAATGTGATGATGTATTAATAGTAGCCAAGCAAAATAATCACACCCATTGCCGCTGAGCTCTACGAATGGTCGAAGTGGTGGATTCAAACAGATGGTGGCCTAAACTGAACTGAACTGGACGGAGATACGAGTGAGTTGAGACGTAACAATGGGCGCTGTGAAAGCAGGGCGTTGCCCAGCGCCACGCCCATCGCAAGAGGCGGGTGCTGTCTGTGGTCCCGCCGTCGCTCGCAGCCGAAGAGCTGGAGAGGTGTATCTCAACGCACCTACACGAACATGCGAGTAAATGGACCCCACGACACCTACTTCGACCATTCTATCTATTCTGTTGTAGCGTACGGCGCCCGCCTGGTAAAGGGTGTCATCCTCTTCCAATGCAAGTGAAGTCGCCGGCTAGAGGGACTAGTCGTGAAGGAGGTGGCAGGCCTCGTCGGCTACGTGGGACAGGGCCGGTGAGACAGCGGAGAGAAATGGCCATTAAAGGACGCCCCCCATCCCCCGCCTCGATCCAAGCCCTATCTGTAGAGTAATTGAGGACGAAGTAATTTAGAGCATTCCACACTACCACCTCCTAATCATGTAAATAATCGTAATCTGGAGTTCAGGCAGATGTGTAGGTCTGATGTAGTGTTTCAGGTCTAAATGTCCCCGAATTTCATCTTGGCTATGGTATATACCTCGTATGACAGATGGGTCGTGCCGTCAGGTCGTGCCGTCCGTGCAATTTGGGCCATGTATGTGACACTATAGGAAACAAGCAGCGTTCGTATAATTAGTGACGATTCGAATCGTGCTGAAGGGTCTCGCAAGACTAACTAGAACTTCCTCCGCCCGCGCAACTCGTAAAAATGCCCTGCCTTCGATAAAACCAAATACCGACATTAACACGGTAAATGGCGTCCAGTCTATGTAGCGGTGAGGATGGAGTCACTTATACATCACGTTATGAACGACGGTAATTATATTCGGCCCAATCGAACGGAAGCGCACTATGCTTTTCATAAATCCCACGAACTCACTAAGCACGAGAGGGCTATTGAACCTACAACTTGTGGTTGAGATAAAGACAGTATGGCGAAGATGGTGCATCTACTTCGCGTCGATGGCAGTCGCAATACCTCGGCTGAAAGATGCGGGTAACGAAGCTGCGCATTGAATGAAGTCGTAGTTGGCCCCGCTGTCGCGCGTCATCATCTAGCAGAAGTCAACAGTGGAATATTTAAGCTTGCCTTCCATCGTGCTGTACTGTTCGAGCAGCTAATATCAACTGTCTGCTCGAATTTTGCAAGACATGAGGCTCTGTTCTCATGTGTTTTTTTTTTGTTTTCGGTTTCTTTGCTATTTCTTCAACTCCTACTAATACTGTACTACCGCTAGGTCACGTCTTCCCATGAGGTCCACTTTCCTGCCTGGGCCAAAACGCCATCCACTGGATATATTTAGTTGGGTTGAAGTAGAGCAGGACTTTAGTTGAAAGCCACCCCGTGCCAAACGTCTACCAGCGTTGGTTTGTCAGAGGCGGGATGGAACTTATGGCCACGGGGGAAGTTGGACGAGCATGTGATGCGATCCAGATATGGCCTCGTTTACCCACCAGAGGCCGGAGTGAGGCCCCTCAGGCGTTTTGCACACTCGCTCCTCGGCCGTTTGGCCCTGAGACACTCCAGCAGCGCACGTTCATGATAAAGACTCGGTATATCTATTATAAGATAAAACAAGTGGCGCTGGCGTATACCAGCAGCAGTATGCGCGTCTCTACCTAAGCACCACACAGTGCCTTTATTCTGTTGTTGGCTTCTCGACAGCATGGTGGAGGATTCATTCACCACACAACTTTTGCACACTTCGAAGCTGCTAGAAAAAAAACGTTTCACTTGTTCGAGTAGTGCGAATTAAATTAGTCGCACAAACAGCCACATGCTCAAAATGATTATTGCTATTTTGGGTATTTCAAACATACGAAGGTGCATGCACAATTGTCCAAGCAAACCCATTTTTCTCTATCTCTAGCGAGTGATATGTCTGCAATATGTCGGCCTTGCCCCACCCTGCTTCAAGCATGTCGTAAGTTCACGTCAACGATGGACACACAGGATGTAGTATTTTCGAACCACACTCATCAATTGGGCTGCCTTGAAGCGTGCATCAAAATAATTTTCGTGTCGTCAGACTATCTATTTATAAAAATATCAGCAAACTCCCCAGAGGGCCAGGATGGGTGGAGCACCGGACTCACAACTGTGAGATTCCAAGCTCGATCACCAGGTGGGGTTCAGTGATTTGTTACATAATTTGCCATAATTATTAATATTAAGTCTTAAAATAAGCTCTGCGCTCCATTGTGTTCGTCTGGAGTAAATATTATTATAACCAAAAATATAATAAATTACTACATCGCTTATTACACTTTCCACCCACAGTGCTTTCAGTTCGCACTGTGTCACAGCTGATCTATAGAACCGCTTCCCAGGGGAAGCGATTCTAGCCCATCTTAACAAAGAAGTATTCTGTATTCACATATTAGGTGTGGAGACTTAAGTAATACTTAGTACGTTGTCAATACGAGTTAGTCTATCTTTACCTGTGTCTGTCTAAATGGACTTTCGTTTGCGGCTTCTCCTCAACCCTTCTCACATCATGAACGCTTAGCATTGATCTGTCTACCCGAGTATTGAACGCAACACTGAAGTTGAACGCCACTGCCCTGTTGTGGTGCTGGCTCTTGCCAAACTTACCTATAGCTGACCGTGACGTAGCCCGGTTGGCCGGGGAACGGCACGAGTGAGGTGGCGTTTCCGGAGATGTTGAGAGCAGCGGAGAGCTCGCCAAGCCGGAAGAACTCGGCCTCTTGGCGAAGTCGCTCACGTTCTGCGAACCCCTCGGGCAGGGTCACCTTGCCATTGCGAAGGTAGTCGAGCACGTAGCGGAACAGCGCACCATCGCGGTCCACGAACAGGCGACCCTAAACAGATAGGAGACAAAGCAAGGACGTCGGTCGAAGGACAAATAAGGGACACGTAGGTAGCGTTTATTTAGCTCTCGTGAGCCATTCGCGAGTCTTTACCTTCCTTGCTTACTTTGAATAAATCTAGCAAATGCATTTTTTGTCACGTAAGATATTCGTTTGTCGTACAGAAAACATTTTGCTGAGCCAAGTCATCGTAAATTCGTATTTCATATATATATATATATATATATATATATATATATATGTACATGTTGTGTTGGCGATATCAAAGACAGTTGTACGATCTTCGTCTGGCAGCACTAGGATAGAAAATAAAAAATGAAATTAAGTGTAGCTGACGGTAAGCAAAACAGGAAGGCGAACCATTAAGCAAAGTACACCCATAGACCTCACCCGACACCTGCCACCAGACGCATTTATAACTTCATAAGTGAGAATTCAGGTGGACCCGTAGGCCGCAAAAGGACAAGCAAGTTTCATGAGATATGATGTACTTTGTGGTTGATGGGAGGGTTTCAGTACGTGCACACTTATGTGCGACTCTTCTATTGCCGCCTTACCAAGTATGGCTTAATACGCTACACTTTCGTAAAGTGTAGCATGGCAAATGTTGATACTCATTTGTTTTTTCGTGTTAGGAGCCGAAATCCTGTGCCGGCATTTAACCCACTCTCGGACGCAACCTTATTGAGTCAGCCTTCTAATCCAGCTACTCCTATGATCTATAACGACTTAACTGCCAAAGAAAGACGTTTCGCATTTGTCGTCTTGCACAAGTACTATACACAGGCGAAACCAGCGTACGCCAAGCGAATAGGCAGAAATTTCAACGGCCAACGTGACGAATGACGAACGCACGCTATCTGTGAACGCAGCAAGAAGGGCGAGTCTCTTTTCTCCCCTATAAATGATCACCGCTTTGCCAAGGCGAAAATCCTAACGTCGCTGCAAAGATTCGGCAAAATCAGTCCCCTGACCTAGTTGGTTTCTACTAGGCCACTTTCCGCGTTCTACTGTTCTTGCATCGCGCGGCAAAGCTGAGCCAACGAAAAACGCTTTCATTGTTCATTCTAGCGCCGCCGCCCCCGCCCCCGCTGTCGCCTGCGCCCGCAGTGGCGACAGAGAGTGCTGCGGTACGACCACCCCACGCAGAAATTTATATTGGAAACTTTAACCGCGCGCGAGTGTCTCCCCGCGGCTCTCTGTAGAGAAGTCGGCAGCCGATCCCAGAGGAGAAATTCGTCTCTTTTAACTCAGCAAACGCACTCAACGCGAGCAAATGGGAAAGTAGCGACAGGCCGAACCGGCCATCCGGAGCTCGACAGAACTTGAATATAGTTCAGTGTGCGCCGCTACATTAAAGTGTCGTTGACTTGCCCGCCGTAAGCGGTTTCCAACTATCTCATTATTATTTTCATCGGGAAACTTGGAGGCGAAAATTCAATTTTCACTTGCTGCAGGCGGGCGAAGCTCTCGTATATCGCCCAGCCGATCGATGGATGGATGGATAGATGCCTGGCAGACAGCCATGAGCTACGATGCTTCGTGTACTTCGTGTATATTGACACAATTTGAGTGGGTACAGTGAACCTCGCGACGGTTCGTGAGAGCACACAAAAATGCTTTGAGTTCTCATCATGGACAATCGAATACTTGATATGTATGTCTGTGAGGATAACGGCCGTTCCGTTACAATGAAATGACAGTGACAGATACTTTATAAATTGATGATACAGAAAATGATAGCCTTAAAGTCTTGCCTTCAGCTTGTGACCCTGACGCTTGTGTTCAAATCGACGGTGTCGCATCGACTAACTAACGTAGATGTCGGGTAGGGATTTACGACATTGATTCATCTGTACACCCGTTACAATTTCAGGTTGAAACAACTATATTTGATATCATAGTTCGGTGACGGTTTCGAGATAAAAATTTAATACGTTTACACCCCCCCCCCCAGGGCATTTAGCCGTAGACAAACGTATTCTTAAATGGCACTTGATCTATGTGCTTTTTGTCGACCAAAATCAGCATGTTCTAGTGTATACTAACGTCGGCGGGGAGTCGTCATGAACATCCTGCCCATACATAAAATATATATATACGCCTGTGCACGCAAGGCGAAAAAGGTCCGTAGACATTTTGGGGGTAGGTTCGGGTGAAAAGTCAAACGTCGACTTGTATCTCATCTCTGGTGAACATGTAGGGTCGACCTACAAGCGACCTTGATCTGTCATGAAAGTCTGCAGACCTGTCCCTTCGCGCCTGGCGTACCACACAAATAGTTTTTCATATACGTCATGAGTGAAACGCGAAATACTCAAGTGCTATATACTCGAGTGACGGGTTTTCGTAGCATCGATTACAATCTCTCACTGGAAGCCCAGCTAAAAGTTGTATAAGTGGGGACCAGTTCGTGTGATGACTCACGGATCGTGTTTGTATTGCGGGCAGTGGACGACAAAGCTTGAAAGCGGACGACTAGAACGAAACAGATAATCGTGCATTTGCTCTTACATCGTCCGTACGAGAGACGATAATAGCACATAGCGTGATAGCGACAACGAGCGCTACAACAGGTTCAGCGGTAGTGGACATATGCTCTGGCAGGTATACACGGTGTACTTTATAATGGACAGAGGATACAGGATGCATCGTGGCCATTAACCGAGGGAGAAGTAGATGCCGAAAGCAACACCGACATCGGCCACGTCATCAACCGAACGGCGGCAACCAGGCCACTGCGCTTACTCTTTATTACAGGGCGGTTCGGTCAGCGTGCAGACCAGCATCGGAGCAGGGTACGAAGTCAAAGCCGTCCATCAGATCGTCAGAGACGCAGCAGGCAAAGGTAACACGCTAGCCCGGTAGATCCGGCGATCTCCTTTATCGGCATGTCAAATTGAGCTGCTGCGACCATTAACAATATGTGAAAAATAATAAAATGACCGAGCTACCGACCTGCCGACAAACGCCGGAAATGAGGGATAGGAACATTGCCAGCGTAGGCAATTTATCATATCAAATAGATCATTTTTTCTTTTGCAATCGACAGCTATATGTAGACAGGCTTTCGACCAAAGTATGAATAATTGCTAAGCTTATGTCGGTAGTTTATCGCAGGCTTGATGGATGGCTAATTGGATCAATTGTCAGAAGTACAGTTGCTGTTGGAGCTTGTGTGCTATTATTTAAAAAAATGTTCTGCAACATCCTATTAGTCCGATATTAGGTGTTGGCTGTAACGGAAGCTACTGATAGTGATGTAACATTAAGTGGGATCTAAGTTCGAAGATGCTCTATGTTCGATAAATGCTAGCAAGCTGGAAAACTAAGAGTAAACTCCAAGCGATACTGCGGGTGAATAAAATAATATTGCTAATGCAGGGGCTGCTGACCATTCCCATAGCTAGGGCTCCTATATTTTCGCTAGCAGTGCAAAATTCGCTGGCGCGGGTAACAATTAAAAGTTTTTTAATCTTTACTCGATGGCCACGTGGACGATAACAAACGGACGTTGCTAATTAGTATACAGCGTGACTTCGCCAGCCCTCGAAACGGAAGTAAGCTCCACTCCAGTTTATTCAAAGTTTCTCAATGCATCACTCCCATAGGATAATACGGTATATATATATATATTGTGTTTCACCACCATTGCTCGATTCAGCTAACGCAGCCATACAACAGGCTACGTTCCCTGCTTTTGGGAGTCCTTCGATAAAAATGTCAGCGGACAAACTGCTACAATGGGAAGGATTTAACCATACAGTTTATTAAATTCAAATATTTCATTATAGTATCGCTGCCGCAATGAGCCACCATGATAAACGAGGTATGCACAAAAGTGTGTGATTCTGAACGTCATAATAACGAGCATCACCTTTTGCACTTTTTTTCCCTTACTGTAAAAAGGCATTTATTCGTATTGGTCTAATGGTGATATATCAGCTATACTGATAACATTCATTCGAATATGTTTTCGTGTCATATTCTTTCACCTTTCTACAACTCAACATATTAACATGGTAGGCAGCGCTATGGCGCTGGAGAAGCGCTCCAATAGGCGCGCGCCTTTGTAGGTGCTAATTTTTGTTTCGTAGAATAAGTCTACACATGCATCTGACTATGGAATAGTATTTTTAACACCACCCCTTACCTGGGAGTCCTTGGCGCCATCAGCGAGGAGATCTCTGAGAACGCAGGATCCCTGTTCCTTCTTCATTAATGTAGACCGCTTCGTTGTATACGAGGTCCCGCCGACGTTCAGCTCGATAATTTCGTCCGACATTTCTGCAACAATTGCAAACAAATGCACACACACACACACAACGAAACATGTACCTTGAATATAAGATATTACACTGTTGCATTGCTAAAACATAATTGATATTATGAGAATTGAACACACGCTTCCGACACAGCCCCGACCCCCCCCCCCCCTCACCGTTGTTGTGCCATTATTTCATTTTTACTAAGAACGGGCACCAATCAGATACAATAGCAACATTCAACTCGTTAGCTCGAAGGCATTCTTACCCAAACAAACAATGCCATTCTATTGCGGGATCCATCCTCGATAGATACAATATTAAAAGATACAATATTTCAAAAACAGACGTTATATTATCTTGTGCTCCCCACCCCGTTGCCATATTCGTATGCCTCGCGTGGTTTTGAATCCCTGCAAGCACCGGGCGGGCTCATTTGCTCGCGGCTTTTGCCGCCGTCCATCTGCATACGAGGAACGCGGAGGCGGAGAAACGATGTGATGCGATTCGGTAAACGGGCCGGAAGGCATTGCCTTCTCTCTTGGGCACTCCTTCCTCTAATTGTCGCAAATTGAATCGCCATAGCGTTCCGCTACCGTCTAGGCGGAAGCTTACTCGCAGGTCCTGAAGCGCTGCTTATCGCTGCCGGCACTGCCGCCGAGCCTAACTCAAGGCTTCGTCCGCGAAGCAAAACCGCAAGATGTTGAGTCACCAGATGTGGTTGAGCCACGAACGAACGAGGGTCTCGCCCGCCAGCCAGCCAGCCAGCCTCACTGCCAATAACAATTACAACAACGACAGCGACAACCTAATAAGCTGCATCAACAACATCGCGGAGCCGAACGAGGCCGAGTCCAGGTAACGGCGCAACCTCGACAAGCCGTAATAACTGACACTGCTCCACACAGAGCAGTGGGTGGCGAGCTCGAACGGACCGATGGACGGATGAAGTGCGAGAGAGAGAGAGAGAGAGAGAGAGAGAGAGTGTGGGAGAGAGAAGGTTTTTATTTTACTAGCTAATTAGCCCCCGCTTCATTAACTTGTCGTCCATCGAAAAATATATGCCCACTCATGATATTAGGTTCGTCCGTGGGTATTAGGATCGTTGTTGTCCACAAGGGTACGGATAGTGGGGGATTACAAGCAGTACTGCGGCTGGCACTGACGTCACTATGTCGGTTTTGAATAGAATGAATAATGGTTTTCATGATATGCGCGTTTATGGTGTGTTTGTTTTTGTAATCTCTCAAGCCTCTTAGCGACAATATTTACGTTAATGGCGTTACACGATAGATCGGCGGGGACCTGTGTATTTCTGCATATATAGACTTAATTGAAGACTCAAGAACGCGACGTGTGTTCGTGCAGAAGTACGAGTATGGCGTGAGTCATAGCTCTTCATCGAATACGGGTCAGGTAATGGTAAAGGTTTTATTGGTTTTTTAAAGCAACTGCAGTTTTGCATCATCACCGGATCGCGGGGCTTGAACCTGCGGGCTCCGAATTTTTAAAGACATAGACTTAGCGATCCAAGCCACCGCTGGGCGGTGTTGTAGATCATAGTTCGCTCGCCCAGTAACAGCGGGGATTTCTATATTTAATTATAAAACTCGTACTATATGCGGGAACTTCGAGTGGCCTGATGAGGCCGTGGCGTGCAAGAATATAAGTATCGACACATTGAAAGGCACATTTAGGAAGCCTTTTTCATATATTATAGTTAGTACATAATGGTTAGCGTAGCTTTGATTCGTCGGCAAATCATTACATACCAAGAGACCCAAACTCTACCACACATCATTTATACTCTTAAACTCTCGCACATATAATCTAGCAATACTAATTGATATTTATTTATGACTGGATAAGGCCATCTTCAGCAGGAATCCCAAAGCATTGATCCCTGTATGAATTGCTACTGACAGATTTCTCTCACAGTAGAGGAATCGTTTCGACCACATGTATTGTCGTATATGTCAGTCACAGGGCTAAACGCAGAGAGATCTGACTATAAGGTGCACTGGAAAAGTTGTGAACGTGAAGCGACCATAGATAAATAATAGGCGCCCAGCCGATACCGGAAATCAATCAACACTTCCGCCCGGTTCCTAACTGACAACAACGACAAATTGTCCGCTTCCATCCAATTCGCGTTGGCAGCAAGAAAGCGCATGCTTTTATGTCCGCCGTCGTAGTAATAGCTACTTCCAACACTCGTACATCCCTATCGCCAAAGGCCCTCCCAGAGAGTTTGAGCAACCCATACCCATCTCGCCCGCTAGAAACGATATTGTAGAAGTTCGTGAGTTAACCTGGATCCTCGACTATATTGAATTGGCTGCTGGCACCCAGGTTTCCTCTGACGGAAATCGATTCGGAGCCACAGAGTGCGTGGGGAAGGTTTTTTTTCGTTTAACTTGCGAAATTTTGCCTAAATATAGTTATGGCGTTTCATCGAATGAACGACGAATCATGCTGTCTTATTCAGTGCTACATGTGACTTAGTGTGGAAGTTCTCTGCAGTTATGGATCTGCGCCCTTGCACAGTGTCGGTTGTGCAGCTACTGGAAAAAGAATCGACGCCCGCCTGAAATCCAATCTGAATTTTTGGCAATCGATCCGAAAGCGCAAGTGACACATCATACCTTTTCATTTATCGCCGCCTGCATCTGAGAGTTACCGATGCATACATTCAGGCAAAACGTCTACCTAGACGCGCCCCCTGGGATGAACCTGGACATGGGAAACTGATGAACAGGACATGCTACGCAGTGTAATATAAGCTAACTCACGAAGGTCAAGATGTAAAAAAAACTGTCATCCAATAACCAGCACAGCATGTGTAAAAATCGCATAAGTGGATGCGGGATATGCTGTCCCTCTCCCCGATAAGGTTGCTTTCATTCGGATTTGCCAGTCGTGTGCTCGGGTTACGAGCAATGGTGAACAGTTGGCATTAGACGAGATTTAGAAGGTTTACGAGGTTGGTAAAGATTGGTGTAACAGTGCATCTCAACGGGTGTGTATACAGCTGGGTTATTGTACCCTGTAGAAGGTGCGGCGGGTCTCCCCGGTGCACGAGTGGCGTCGAGAATGAACTCCCTCAGTTTACCTTTTCACAAATTCTCTTCGATAACCGATGAATTTCCCTGTTGTTCAACGACGCAAACGATCCCTCTTGAGATAGGTCCTCACACGAACGTGCGTTCAGTAAAAGAAGAAGCTACTCTTGCATTTACGGCGCTTGTGTCGTAGGTGCATTCACCTTGATTTCATGCCTCTATAAAACAGACTGCATCCGACAGGCGGCTGAAGTTCAAACGATGAAGAAATTTGACTCCTGAAAGATTTGGTCAAATTTTACTGACAGGATATATTTAGTATACAGGTCGATAAAGAGGCGAAACTATTGAGCTTCGTGTCCCGCAAGTCACAAACTCCCGAGACAAAGGCTATGCAGAGTAAACTATATACACTATCAATGTATAACAAAAGTGTGCACTACCTCGCAGTACCAGATACCAACAGCATTTCTAGGTTCGGCACTCGAACAAGGATCACACTATAGTACACAATAGAGTGGTATATTGAGAAGGTCGGCAAATCCTTCTCATCTATTAGTATATATGTATCCCTTGAAGATCCGCTTATTACATTCCTGCGTTATGCTTGTGTACAGAAACAAATATTGTGTTTTAGGACAGAATCCATACAGATGCATCGATGATAGTCCCCAAGTTGTCTACAGTGCTTACAGAACAAAAGAAGGGATACATATAACAAGCCTGTAATCAATTTTCAGAGCACATGAATGCACAAACAACAGCGAATCTTACTGGCGCGATCTTCCTGAGTACGATCCTACATCAATATTATCTTCGTTCGTTTTACTTTCCGGTTCACTTGCCGTCAGATAACGATATCGGGAAGGGACATACCGCGGGACCCGTTAGGCAATCAGCGCCGATCAACGAAGCAGCTAACTAAACAAGCAAGCTTCGCCTTACTACGGAGATGACCGGCCACCATTGCTTCGGCTTGTTTCTCAATGTAGTCGTTCGTTTGGAGTCATTTGTTGACATTAGCAACGGCAGATCCTCGACAGCTTGATACAGGCTGCGTCCCGCCTAGCGCATAGCGGTACGCTGACCACCGTGCCCAGACCCTCGTGCAATGGTCGCTCGTCGAAGACGAGCGCAACTAAAAATGCTGACGTGGGCCGCGCCCACACAGCAGTTTGTTGGTATCAGACAGCAGTTTGTGTAGTGCCTGATGAATATGGGTGGGACTAACTGCAAGGAAGGCCGAACTAGTGTTGACCGGATAGTTTGAGGAACAGCAGTGAGCTTCCTATCTGCTGCAACCGTATGGGACCTGCGGCCGAGGCAGCGTCGGGGCCACTGCAATATTTATGAACATTAGTGTTGGTGGGCGGCACTAATTAACGATACCCCGCACGACGTAATTTAAGGGGTCACGCGCGTTCAACCGGCGAATCTTCATCGGAGTTGTCGGCGTCGGCCTGATAGCTGCAACCGCCCTCACTATCTAAGCCTCACATTCACTGCGCCGATTAGGTGATTTGTAAGGTGGCCCGCTAACAGTGAGCAGATGGTTCAATCACGTGAATGTTATCACCAGATCTGTATTTCCTGACCTTCACCTGCAGCTTAGTGTATACCAATGAGGATAAATTTGAAAGCATATGAACAGTGTACGATACCCTATAGATTCACCCTACTTCGTAGTTTCTCGTTATGGCGCCAATTGTACAATTTGCACGATTTGAATAGTCGAAGTAATGCAAACCGTGCCGAATCGAGGGAGAGAGATAGACTCTCGGCAGAGGGGTGGTTTTAACAGGCAGATGCGTTTTGTCATCCACTTCAACCCGGCACCGGATCGGCCCACTTTTATGGAGATTGGAAAGCCTCGCGTGGTGACCGTGCGTTGGAAAAAACCACACCCAGTCATAACCAGCCATATTTTTTGAGCTCAACTAAATGATGAATAAAAATAATGTAGTTTTTCTTAATATAATACACATAGTATAATACACATTGGGTTTGGCTGAACGCTCAGACATGGAGGTGGCTGATATAAAACAAGGAATAAATCGTAGGTAATTGAACAAGGAATAAGTGTAACATATCTTCGCTGCCGTCGATATACACATTCATGGCGTCGTGGAACGAAGGTGGTGACGTACGCGATTCAGGGCAATAGTTGCAACGGGGTGTGCGCCTCACAAAATATGATGGCTTTATGGCTCTGTTCGAAGCAATTGGATATACTTGTTTTCTGTAGAGAGAGTGATTTTTCATTTTGTTGAGTGCATCAACCCCAAGGATATCGGACACAAGGCAGCATCCTTCATGCAGCATCCCTTCTCCCCTGCTCCTACCGATGGACAGAAATGATGGGGATTCGATCCGCCCAACATCGACCAGCCCTCCAACGCTCCCGAGTCGAATACTGAACTCTTTCAAGGTTCTCTCTGGTTGTACAAAGCAGGTTTACGGCAAAGATGCCACACAGCTGAATAAGGATGTGTATGGCCTAGTTGATTCCTCATCTGAAGATTTCGTCCGGGCCTTGCACCCTCTTCAGCAGCGATAGCCTCGAAATGCTATCGTGGACGCCTGTGCTATAAGCAAGAATAGTACTTACACACAGGAAATTGGTTGAAGAACTACGCTTCTGATCGCATGGGTTTAGGGGAAACATTGCAACAATTGAAAACAAAGAACGACTCTGCTCATCCATATGCATATCTATTTTGCAAAAAAGCAAGGCTTAGTTATTTTTAATGAATTTAGTATATATGAACAAATAAGGTGGGCCACGATCAAAATTCCTACAACCATAGTTAGCTTTACAGAGAGAGGGAGAGAAAGAGAGACATGCAAACATTGGATTTCATTTACCGGACTTAGATAGTTGAGCCAACAAGTTGAATTGAATTTACAGCTCGCTCCACCTTGTTTTTCTCACAGCATCGTATTCTCGCCCTGTGTGTAGCTCTTAATCGAACCGGTCTAACAGAGCGATAGAGTAATAGCAGCAGAGTCTACTTACGAGTGAGTTTAGTTAGCTACTAGGCGGCCTTCACGCTTAGATACAGCTGGTGGCTGTTGGAACTGTTCTAATGGTCCAACTGCACGACATATGCCGTGATCGCCCTGTGACCTGTCCACAGAAATGATTATCTTCTATTCGAACTGGCTTCTCTAACTATGACCCGTACATATTTGAAACGAAATCAAAGCTGTGCGGTGCACTCCGCCTGCTGATCACTGACCTTTTAATGCGATGTCTCTCATCTGGGATCAACGTCAACTTTAACGAACCAGATAAAGAGAGAGAGAGAGGAAATACTATTTTCCTTCACTTCCTACTTGCCGAATTGAACAAGATATTAATGTAATCGAATAATCATTTAATGTGTATTCAGATGTGTGTTTACTATCACCGATATTGAGACCGTGCTAGCATTTGAGGAAGTGCTGGTTAATTGAAAATACTATTGCTCAATGTAGATCACTAGAATCTCTAACGGTGTTGTGAACTTGAGAGGATTTACGATTGGCGATACGTCACAAATAATATCATACTACATTAACCTTTTTTTTTAAAAGGTAAAAACACACCTTAAAACGCATCATTTGGTAATGTTATAAAATAAGGATTATGAAAAGTATCAGTGCGCTAAATTGTTAAGGTCATCGTAATATCAAATATACTGTCATTGACACCTTACACGAGGATTGTCATCTCCAGGGTTGTCGCAAGGGAGAGTTTGATAGAGGGTGCGGTGTAACTCATGGACCGGGCTCATACCGTGCTACAGCGTGACGGTTTGTATGTCTACTTCGTTTCTCAGAGGCATTGGTCATCGCTCCAGTTTAGTAGAAGGCCAGATCTATAAGATATCTCTCATTTTCTTCGAATATTCGTCTATGAATTACCGATAAGCCTGTGCTATCACCAGCTGGACCGTTAGCTGCAGTTCTTTGATGAATAGTGGCATTGCGCAGAGATGCACGCGTCTGTTCCTGGCCGGGACATAGAGGCTAAAAGCACGTTTTTGGATAGATTGGCCCCACCCGGCCGAGACCGTGCAACTCTTTGGCAGCAAGGTATTCCCGTACTAGATGTACACCGTACGATGCACAGGCTACGACCTCTAGGTCGAACAGAGCCAGCGCCGAGTTCAAGGAGGGTGTGACAAGCTTCTCAATTGTCGTGGCAGCTACCAGCACCTCCCGTGATTTTGACCGTATGTACTCTCCAAAATACCGCCCTCTGGATGTCCAACATATGCGAATGTGTTAACATACTTGATCCCCCTGCCGCCTCGTCTCAATGAATGTGGCGCGACGAAGGGTACTCCCCGAAAGAAGTCCATTTCGTCGGTTTTATACAGGTTAGCTTAAGGTCCAAGCCTGTTAACGTCTGACGTAAATGTGACTAAGGCCTGCTGGAGATGGTGGCGACTTCTACTACTTATCATGAGATTGTCTGCATGCAAATTGTCCGCCGGGGCCAGCCCTGTTGTTTGCATAAAGCGGCCAGGCTCAGCCACCGTATAATCAATGATGTATGATGTCTCTTGCAGTGTATCCCGAATTCAATTGACGATATTTCGGTACAATCAATTCGAGTGGATAAATCTTATCTCATAGATCCCGCGAATAAGGCCAACAGAGTCACTTGGGCTTTTACTTCCCAAAGGAAATGCTTGTATCTATGATCACTTCTTTTACCGAACACTCGATGATAGCTGTATATGACTTCCTACTTAATCCGCACTTATTGAACGCTCCAGGAACATAGTTCTACTTAAACACACACTGACGAGTAAGCTTACCAAACCTCAAACGTGGCAGTATGCCCGATCCGAGTTACACGATGACTATAAGCGTTACAAATAGGCGCCGAGGAAAGACGGCGTCAAAAGGGCAAAATCATATGGGCTCTGGGAGGCACAATGCATCGCTGTACTTATTGGTCAAATCGACCTGGCGCCGGGTTCACATCGATGCCGATAATTCACACCCAGAAACATCTTTATAAAGCAAACAATATCACAACGAGGTGAACGATCGTCAGCCAGAGAGCTCTTCTGCATCTGCGGCCCAGCCACTGCCTACCTGGTGGTCGCTAGCGAAGCTCAATTGGGAGGTATTGACTGGCACAAGGCAAAATAAGGTAACAGCGATGATGCAGTTTTGTGACTCAACTATGTACCGCGTATGCACAATCCCAAATCTCGCGCCCAGCATGGCTTCTGCATATGTGGCACATTACACATGATAATCCCTAGGTGAAAGCGAAGTAAATTATCCAATGACCTCGACGTACCACCTGTCAATTCAGTAGTGATGACTGTATTGTTGTTGTTCACATGGTGGCAATTGATTACAAATAACTAATGGGGTAAAAATATGGAATTTTGTGGGATTGGCAATTTCATTTTAATCGAACACCCGCCGCTTCTCCGACCTCATAGTGACACAGCAAGAATTGTCGGTAATACAGCTCTGATTAACAAATATGATTTTCGCTGTTGATATCTCGTCCAGCTGTATTTATTATAATAGATGTTTTGTAGACTTAGCCGCGCAGACACAGTGGGCATGTTTACTCTTGAAGTCATTACTGAGATTGCACTGCTGTATACAGATCGTTCATTGCATGTTAAGCTCGATACACTAAATGGAATATAACACATTGTATTGTTGTTTTGCAAACTGTATTCGATGCTATGAAGTTTGTGAGCTATCCAGCTACAGTTATTCGTATTTACATTCTACAAGATATAGGATACTCTCATATCAAGCCGCTATTCAATTTAGGTCGCTTCGGACTACGGAATATAGTGAAGCTTTGTACCAGCATTTGCGTGCACACCTTTGACACGGTTTGTTCATTCTTGCGGCCTTCTCGAGTGCGCCTGGTCCGCCACTCTCCTGTCAAGCACCAGCGTGTATTCTAATCAGCTCAGTGAGAGAGAGACGCGGCGACCTATTTGTATAATTGTACCGTTCGCTCTTCGCCAAAACATGGCTAAGACTGTGTGGCAACACTGATGACAGTGATGAAATAATTGCCAACAGAGCGGGAGGCTCTTCAATCGATTCTAGGAAGGAGGTGCGTCTTGCCGGGCAAGTGCAACCAGCACGAAATTGTCGACTCGATAAATAAATGAAAGTCATCTACAGTCGTCGACTGATCCGAACCTTTTTTTTTTTGGGAGGAGGAAATTTTCTTCAAACGCCGGACACCACCAGAGAAGTCCCAATCTCCGTGAAAGTGGGCCGATCCAGTGCAGGAGGGAGTTGACGTGGATGACGAAACGCCTCTGCCTGCTAAAACCAGCTCTCTGCTGAGAGTGTATCTCTTCCCTAGAGTCGGCGCGCTTGGCATTACTTCGATCTCTGGGGACTGATCCGAACCTGGGAAGCTCAAGGTGTACTACTTCAGAGAAATGCTGCGTGCACCAAGATCTGTCATATCTACAAGCTTCAATTTGCTTAGAATGGTATTTTTGCCTGTTTTTTTTTTATAAGAAGCGTCATTTATTGTCATAACTTGCATAAGTATATCAAGTGTGCTATAGTCCTCGCGTTATACCCATTCTGGGCATGATTGGCTAGGAGGACAGCAATGATTCTTATTTTACTACTGATTGTATGTGAAACTCACGATAAACTGCTGGGTTATTTAATATTTTTAGGAATCATTCACAAGGTTTATTCACACATACAATAATTTGGAATTATTATTGGGGGGGGGGTGATTAGTTGGGAGCCGAGGCCGTCATTGCACCGAGGAAGGCGATGCCATTGCCTCTCTCCACAGCAATTTTCCTTTGTTTCATATACGGTAGCTCTGAAACACGGCCACTGTTGTCCACCGTCAGTTGCAATCTGGTGTTCATACAGGGTGAATGATTGAGTAACAAACAGGAGAAGGGTGCATGCCATATCTCTATCTAATGATACGTGTTGACCTAAGCTCTGAGCGGGTACAATTGTCGCCCAATTTTATATTCACTATTGACGATTCGTTTGACGGTACAGCTCATTTATTATAATGAATCACAATCAAGCCTGTCGTTTCAAACGAGGGGCGAAACAAACTTCCACTAATTCTAATTACATATTATTTATTATTAACCGAACATGCACAGCATCTGAGATAGGAAAGGTCCCACCCCTATTCATGAAGTTACTACTTTAAAATGTATTTATTCTAAATACAGTCTGCTGTTTTTCTCAACTTCAAGTATAGATCCCATCAACGCGGGTATATATGCAAGCTATTTTATTATCGTTTCAAGCCACTAGCAAGCGGCATAACTTTGCTTGGCACGTCTTCCCGCAATACTCAACGATCCATCAGCTTGTGCACAGAGTCAACCCCCGTGGAATTACTATACACATGCAGTCAGCTAGCCTGAGAGACAGATAGATAGAGAGTATTTAGACGAGGAGTGCTTGGTCGAAGTTTACGTGCGAAAGTAGTTTTATTTTTTGTGACGTATTTGCATTGCATGAGCTAAAATTTTTTTTGTTGGTGGCAGAGGTTTGAAGGCAGAAATCCATCATGGACCAAACCGACGGGCTCCACAGCTTAAGTATTCGCCGCTAAATTCGGAAAGTGCGGCGTCTCTCGACGATGGCGGGGTGGCTTTTGTAAATTCAACAACAATGGTCTCGACCCCATCGGTGAGGGCGGTCTCAGCTTGTACGCGTTCGCCGGGCGAGCAGGCGAACTCATTCAGCTATTGGATAATGTCGGATAATGTGATAAAGTGTTGTAGGTATATATCAATATCCTAGCTAATAACTAGGAACTAAAACTTTGACCAAGTACGAGAGTAATGCTCAGCTGTTAGAAAAGAAGATAATGAAGGCAAACGTATATTGCCTGACATAGCAGAGAGAGAGAGAGATGTAAGCGGCAGATACCGTTTTTCACAACTGGGCAACTAACTCAGCTTTTCTTGTTCTAACTGTAACAAGTGTTGTTTTGAAAGATTCCATAAACATAAAACAAGGTACCATATGAACATTGTAAGGTGGACACACAGACGGCATCACAGGGCTCAATTGTTCTGCATTGAACAGTAACATACATGAGTCATGTTCACCTTGTGAAATGTATCAAAGAATGATGACGATGTAACTGTTACGGGCGTGTTCACATACAAAGACGATTTTAGCTTATTATGCTCTAGCTTGTTATGTTTACCAGCGTACCCGTATCACGACGACTCTGTCACCGATGGCGTGTCAATGATGGCTATGGCGATCGTCGTTATATATAGCAACGACTATATATAACGTGCCTGTGTACGCATCAGATATTATCGATCGATTCGATGTCGCGCGCGCAGTTTAGGCTAGAATTGTTTAGTCATTCAAGTCTCGTGACGAACAGGAATATTAAGACGCTTAGCGATTGCGGTGGCCGAATACGCTTTGCGCAAACAAAGCGTTCTCCGAGAAATCAATGAGGCAAGCGCTTTACGAGATGAAATCACTATTCACAGCGAAATAATGCAATCTTTTCAAATGTAAGCCACCGCCAACTCCCGCAATGACCTCGGCACACCTCGTACTTGCTCGCCAAAGCCGTTCGTACAATACCAGTCGAGAGATCGTATCGACCAATTCAGTGAACGGTGTTAGAGTACACACCAGCCTACTGTTCTTACTGCGATACTATCCACATGACACAATATTATATTGCAACAAAAGCAGCAAACTCGTCTAGTGATCGTATGTGTACATATGGAATATCGTGGGATGGTCCCCATATATTGACATATGTATCTTTTTGCCTGCGTTTGTGATTCAAGCGACTTGTAGACCGCACCCCGATCTTATCCAATCCCATGTACCTATCGGCTGTAAGAATTACATAGGAAAGACAACGAATATATTGGGGATTAAACACAGTGCATAATGCCGGACGACTGCAACTACATTCTGCATCGTGCTTCAGCTGGCGTCGTTCATGCTAGATGCCGTATGCAACGCGAGAATATCTGGGATATAAGCACTGCGAAGTTAGCTCGATGTATCAGCGAAAATATACGCCGTCACCAATGTGAAGCTGGTCCGATCGAAAGTCAGATTCAATTGTGGGCGTTACAAATAGGTTGGTTCGAATACTTCGAACACCAGAAACGAGGTAATTTGCGTGAAACGCAACAATCAACGTACAAACAAAAACAATGCAATTTGAAATGACCAGAACAACATAATCAATGGAATATGCGCTACGTTTTAAGGTACACAGGCAAGCAGCCCAAACTCGGCCCGTATCTGCGTTCTAGAGAGATCGACACATATGTTTATTCATCGTTAAACACTTTCACCCACTATTTATGATTATTTGTTATTTGCTTGATGAAATACAATTGCTTGTTCTTTACAACGTTTGTGAGTTTATAGCCAAACAGCATATTGGACTGCTAACATTATATAGGACAGTTGTGACCTGAATATTTAATGAACGAAAAAATAAAACAGCTGCTGACGGCGAAAATACAGCTAATCATCGCGTAATTGCATCACGCACCGTGGACTAGCATACGCGATGTATCAACTGAAATGTATTTCGTGTAGCGTACGGAATAAGCATTGGTCCCCGGCTTATATCTGCGATGGTAGATTTTTATTTCGGGACGTCGTTATCAAAATAGGTGACCGTGTGACCTTAAAGGTGTTTGACTAAACGCGTGTCTGAATTCGAAAATCATAGTCAGGGACACAAAACGTTACCGTCCAGCCTCTGTCACGATTCCGTATTTTCAACTAGGCTTACCGCTTCATTAATCGAGCGTGACATCCACTTGAGAGCACACGTGCACCTAAATCGCGCAACGATTTGTAGTACCCTCAGAAGTCAACGTCGGTGTCCCATTCTGACGTTCGTTGAAGGACGACATGGCATCTTGTACACCATGCGGATCACTCTGTTAGCCTCGAACTGTCTGATTGGCACCTCTCTGTCGACACCATATGGGTCATTCAGCAGAGATGGTGGTCCCCGTAGCGTCGTCTCTGACCGTGACGTCCCTCCATGTCGGATTGGGGGGCCAATCCAGGGAACATTGGATGACAGTACACCAGTCGAGGCCGAATGAAGACGTGATCTCCTTGAGAGAAGCTCTTTCAGTTGAGCTTCCTTTGTTACATTGTGGACTGCACACCACAGATCATTGTCATGCGACGATAGATAGGCTCCAACAGCCGAGGCAAGGTTGCTGTTTCATACAATGATTGCTATTCCCAGTGTATCTAGGACCTCTGCACTATACGTACAATGATAGGAGTTCAGCCAACAAACATGTACCACTTTTGCACGAGACCTCTCGAGAATTTAACGATGTGTGTCTTGGAACCTATGCTAAAGCGACTCTTTGTTAGGTGTTCAAACATATTTGACAAAGCATAGTGTGATCCAGAGTTGCAATATCGTCCGCTATCTTCCATAGCATTGGTCTGCTTGCCTATTGTATATAGATCGTCTGTCTAGATTATGCCTGTGACTAGATGTACTAGACAGGATCGATATGTTTAGGTCTATCCTTTCGAGGGTTCTCGTCACTTGATCTAATCTGGTTTAGATGAGTGTACGGGCTCCCTAGCTATGTCAAGATTTGAGAAAACCAAAAGCATCAAGTTTCCTTCGTCAACCTGCTCAGATAAGGAACAAGTTCGGGAACATAGTAATTCGGTATTCGGAAATGAGAATTTTCGAACGAAGAGATCATATGCTCAATGTGACACAAAGTGGCACAAAGATTTTTTCCTTCGATAGGCTTTTTTTCCTTTTCCCAGCTACAGCTTTGTGGTCCATTAGAGTTTAATCGTGTAATTATAATTTTGTTCCATGACCTTGAAATTCGCGTACTTATGTATGCTAAAAAGCTCCTCTCATCGGCTCCGTACATCTGACATCTCCGTACATCGGTACATCTCCGGTAATAGACTCGCACACAAGACTGGGTGATATATTGTTTGAGGGCAGATTCGTTGACACATTGTTATGCGCTGACCGGAAAGCAAATTTCACATTTGCAGCTCGTGTGTGGAGCCGGGTCGTGGCCCCTTGAAAACGAAAATAACGCCAACAACCCACTAGAGTACATGATAGTTTCTTCTAAAGAAAGCCCGATATTATTCACCTGAACCTCTAGGGCTGGGAGGCCGACATCTCGAATGCTGACCATCCCCGGGGCTCTCATGTCCAAATCTGCGAGTCGCACGGCACTTGTCGCTCGACGAGCTCCCAGAAAATTTGTTTTAGTTGAGGCTGCTATCAACAACAAGCGTTGTCGTATTGCATAATACACCACCGGCAGTTTTCTTTAGAGCCTATTGGTTCAACGTGGTCCCCTGGGGGGATCAGGTGAAATTTAAGGCCACGACAAACAGTGTCGCACACGCAGCGAATTTTATTACGTTCCCAATATGCCAATCCTGATTGAAAATGTAATTTTCGTTTTTTTTTCGATTCGTTCTCCGAAATCAGCCGTTCTCGGATGAATGCGAGCCTTTGTTGTCAGTTATTTGCTCTCGTCCTGTGCTCGAGAGATGAGTACCAACAGCTGCAACAGCATTACCTGTGCAGGTTGCCATAAAATGGTTCGGCACATACACGCTGGAAAGCGTTGAACGTTGTTGAACACAATTGACAGACAGATGACCATTTCGAAGGATAGGGCAATAGACGAATTCAATTTCTGATTTGCACTTGTACGTAGCTATATGTGTGTACGTATCTGCCGACGATCTCGAAAAAGGCTCTAACGGCTTTGATGATTTTTCGTGTACAGCCGCTATTTGATGAGATCATGGCCATGGTAGAAGCGACAGATCCCGGAAAAATTTACTATAACAGGTTTGTGTACTTTTTTTTTTAGAGGAGGAAATTTTGGAGGAGGTTTGTGTACTATAAGAATACAAACGTACATATAAAGAACGACTGTGTGGAGTGTTTTAAATAGAAGAACAGGTGAAGAAAAAAGTTGAGATTTTGCAAACTATTAAAATATGAATGTGGCTTAGTCTTCTCACTTCTATAGAATCGGCGAAAAATAGGACTCTCGAGGGAAGTGGATTTTTTCTTTGTCTCTTTTTGGCGTAGCATCAAATACGATGTTTTTGCTGTTTTTCTTTCTAAATCGTATTCATTTCAAAACGACAGTGCGACTTATGTATTGTTCCGCACTGCAGAAGGACGTGAAATTTCTTTGGGAGCTAAGTGTATCTTTATCCTGCGGTGAGATCACCGCGATAAAGTAGCAGAGACTTCCGAGGGAATAATAAGTTAGTCGTTAGTGGTTACAAGGCTTGAACTCGAGAAGATAAATATAGATGAAAATAATGGATACATATTATATAAAACAAGCGTCCTATTCTGTAGACCCTAGCTTTTCTCATAGCTGGCTCTCGGTTACCTTCCTTTCACAGGGTTCGGTACAGCGTAAGACCTATCATGTCAGTCGAGCTAGACTTATCGGATCTTACTGGTCTGGAGACCCACCTTGACCGTAGGACCGAAGAGATCAGAGACATATGTAAAAAAACGTTTCACACAAAGAGCGTGTGAGCGTACCAGACAAAATGAACCATCTGAGCTAAAGTTATTTCGTCCATCGTCTACGCATTTACATATTTATAATACATCATGATTCCCACCCCGCGCGCTCATTTCTCGCTCCATATTATTTGAACACGGTCACGTCGTTCATTAGGTGTTCATTTTCTTTCTCTCTCTCTCTCTCTCTCTCTCTCTCTATCCCTCCCTTCGCCTTCGGATAGCCCAAGTCAATGCCGATTGTACGTGATGACGACATGATGTAACGTTCACCTAGTGAGTGTGCGAGCTCTCGCCCCATGTGGTCCTGACAGCCGTTCCTTGTCCGTAGCCAGTGTTACCTGTACCCAAATCCCGCATGGCTATTCGGGGGGTTTCGGGGGGAGGGGCTGCTCCCAGAACCGTATGTCGTCTTCGGCCATTGCGTCGGCCGGCCTCCCCCCGGATGGTCGACATTGGCTCATCGGCGGTCTGGTTTGTTTCTGCGTTTCTGTGTCCCCTTTCCCGCCGCCCCGCGTTCGCTATTATGTATGATCGATTTAGCTCTGCTGGCTAGGCTACCGCCTCCGCGGCGGCCGTGGTCCGTAGCGTAATAAATTCCACAGTCGCGGACGACATCACCACCAAGGGCGCTGAGTGACGTTCGTGCAGGAGCTCGACGTATTTCGATGTGATCAGGTGAATGAGCTAAGGCGAACAGCCCCGCGATGAGTTAGGGAATTTTGCTGGAGATGACAGCAGGGGGAAGGGGTTCGGAGCGCCCAACGAGAAGAAGGACTGATGGCCCCCTCTCGATTGGGCGTTATCCCGGGGGCTAGCAGGGAAGTGATGTCCCGTTGAGGGGGTTTGTAGAAGGCAGACATTGCAGCAGGAGGACGGCGATCAGAAGAACGTCGGATATGGAAACCGGGCAAGAGGGGGTTATAATAGACCGGCGATACGAACGACAGAGGCGACGGCAAACGTTCGAAACATAGCGGGGGAACATAGCGCCTCCGGCAGCAGTAGCTGTGGCGGCGGCGGCGGCTGCGTTTCGTGTCTCTGAAACCTCTGATTCCTCATCCCGATTAGGGAGCGGCAACGGTGGGTTTAAGCCCAATCAACCCTATCCCCCGCCCAAGCTATGTCTGCGTCATCCCTTACCGATCAAATCCATCTCTCCATCAGTCGACAAGAGGGAGAGAGATAAGGTCGTATGTGGAGGAATTCTGAGCTCCGAATCAGTGCACGTAGATGAGAGAGGGAGAGGGCGCTACTGCGGTATGCGCAGCATTTGTCTGCACGAGCAGACCGTTGGCCCTGGCTCCTCGAAGAGTGAGCGGAGCAGCGATCAAAGCTCCCTTTCTGTGCGCCACGGCAAATATTCACCGGGCCAAGCGTCGGCTGCTAAACGAAAATTCGACGAACCTCTATAATAATACCCTAGGGCTCAGCTAGGTTAACCTACGCCTGGGCACGCACACTCGAACCTGTTCGTTATGATCACGATAATCCAGCCTCAAGCAACGGTATACGGCCACAGCTGGCGTTTGCCTTCGGATGTGTGGCAGCTCAAAAAGAAGAGTTGTATCGTTGTGAGTCTCAGTGTTGTAAACGGCGGAGAGGTTGGGGAAAGGTAGTCTAAGGAAATCAATTGTGTTTGTTGCTCTTGGCAGATGTTGGCAGTATGTGGGTACTGCTATCGGGGCGGGTGATCCTTCATTGGATAATTTTTCATTTCTTGTTTAGGTTTTGCTATTGCCGTAGAATGCAGATATTTTATCATAGGGTTGCGCAGATGAAAGCAGACATCGTTGATATCGTCGTATCGAGTAACTGTTTTTTTCTACGTTCCAAGCAAGGCAAATATAAGTGGCTATATGTATTACTGATATCGTTTAGTGGTGCAGACTCATATACGGTCTGTATCTGATTTACCAATGCCGCTGCGCAACGTGCATGATACGCGGCCTGTTATTGGAGTCGCTAGGACATACGCTTCGCTATTTTACGGCACTTCTGTGGCCGCAAGCGCTAATACATCCGGCTGTACTCTATTCATACTGTATTACTAATTGATTAGCGCAAACAGAGGCTATCGAATATATCATCGAAGCAACGTACATGTACGCTTTACGAGCACAACGCCGACGACTTGTACATAGAGAAATTATGAGATTGAACACTGCCCGAACGATGGTCGACGTTTTAAGCAACGACAAACGATACAATTTGAAATAACTATTGGTGGGTGTATGATTATTTGTGTGTAAATAAAGGCGAGCGTTACCGGAAACAACTGTCGCTAACCTGGCAGAGTCCGCCGGAAGCTTTCTGCTATTAACTAACCAGCCATACCTGCAGATACCTCAAAGCAGAACCTAGCTCCCACACAGCGATAGGTTCTATATTATATGAAGAACGCGCTGACGTGCGCCGTTCCTCACAACAGTTCAAACTCTGGCTAGATCGACTTAACAGCTCATGCGCTGTACCTGCGGCTTGAAACGGTCTCGAGGGGTACATCCGCTGCGTCACGTAAGGGGAAGAGCAATGTGCTGAATTCTCGTCGAATGAAAAGCCTGTCCGCTATAGGCTAGCGGGACTGAAGTCAGAGGCCCACTCTATACTGGCTGTACATGCGGTCTATTCACTTCCCAGCTGAAGCTCGTAGAACGGCTTTGTTGTGCACTTTTTTGCACCATATATATTCTAGTGTAAGATTGTGGCAGAGAGAAATTCCTCGCAGGTGTCTTGCCTTTATGGCAGTACGTAATTTCGAAATTAGTCTGACAATAAATGTAACGCGGAAAAACATACCTCAGTAATTGCCACATCGTCTTTATACCTGCACCCTTTGGCTGAGCGTCGCTCTTTCAACCAGCCAGTGGGTAGATAGATCGAACATTTCGTAATAAATCGTTACCCGTAATATCAGGGGATTGTATTGCAAAATTTATACAAAAAGACACTAGTTGTACCTGACTTGGCTACATTCAATCTCGACACTGATATCTAATAATTGTTTTTCGAGCTGACCCTCAGCTGTTCCCCTATCTGGCAGGCCTCAGCTCTTAACCTTTAGGTATTACTATGAGGACCTGTCGGGGCCACCTTTGCTTAACACTGATATCTACGACCGATGTAGCGCCATATTATGTAACAATAATAATATAACTAATCGATAAATGTTTCTTTTATGTTGACTGAGCTCAGGGACTCGGAACGAAATGTCGAGCCGTGCCGACTCGTCTTTAAAGAAGGTCGTGATATTACTTGAATATTGCCGAGCCCGCACCGTCGTAGCTCTCACAAATTCTCACCCATGCTTTTTTCCACGACTGTCCTTGTCTCTTGGGGAGCACTATATTATGTGTAAGTCTCGTAATGTGCAATACGATTAGCAATATTGATGACTCGGCCCGGCCAGCCCTATGTAATACTACCTATAAAAACGCCACTATGTAATGCGACCTATAAAAACGTGGACATTATGACATGCAGTCGTTCCTATTCGAACGAAGCTCCAGTTCAAAGGGGTTCATTTCAGTTTTTTTCCGGCAAGGTCTAGGGCTAATAAGTTAAGTGAATGCAGCGTTGTGGGGAAAGTGGAGCAGATTTGATCTCGAAAGGCGCGCGTCTAAAGGCCATTCGAGCGGATGGGCTCTTCTGAGAGATAATTCTAAATGTACAGAAACATCGGGGAAAAAGCAACATAAAAAAGGAGATATGGAGGGGTGGGGGAGAGACACCACTGTTGAGATTGTGGTCGTCAGCCATGGCGGGCTGCTGTGGCCATGAGTCTTCGGTAAAGCCCAGTTTGATTCCGGGTTCTGGCCGGTGAACTTCTAGAGAGCTCACTGACAACAAGTGCGAGCTGGAGTCTGAAAATTGCTGGGCGATAATGGAGAATAGCGGCGTTGCAAGTTTCCTCCGGGTGTTATTCTGTACACGTAGCATCCGCCACTCGAGTATTCTCTTCGTGAACTTTCTTGTCGGATTCGTTTGAAAGGTCTCCATTTTTCAAAGACAAACCATTTCCCGGACAACTAGTGCCCTTCGAATAGCATCTGTTGTCAGTAGTGGCCTGGCAACAATGCAGGTTACGAGGTGGGCACCGAACGAAAACGAGCTGCACAGATCTATTTTTGTCCGTTTTGACGGGTGCGCCTTTATTGTATAGACCCCTTATCCGTGGCTTGCGAATGACAAAAAACATTGGATGAATGATGCGGATGAAAAATGACTTCCTCAGCTCTCATCAGTTCCCATTGGCCTCTCTAAATATTGTTCGGTTGTGAGAAACGCAACGTATAATAGTCCCGGACGTACGGTGGGGTCAACCAGGGAGGAGGCTTGGTCGAGGAACTCTGGTCGAGATAACGGTCTGTTACAAACGAAGGCTCCTTCTGTGCGACCTCGAACGTGAAGCAGTTTTTAGCTAAAACTGCCGTGACCCACATTGCCGGCCACCATCCAAACATAGTGAGAGAAGTCGACAACACACGACTGGCTTATTTTTTGCCTCTACTGCGGTTGCTGGTGCCACTACACCGCTCTCGGTCTCACCCAACGGAACGAACGACGGGAGAACTCTGCACTTACTGCGATCGACGAACTGAAATGGAAACCGCTGGAGGCGTTGAACTGCATCGTCGACGGCTATAATGAGTTGACGAGTCACTCGAAGGAGAATTTCTCGGCGTAGCTGAGATAAGGGTATTGAGCGAGGGCTATAGTGACAGAAACGCAGGTGCTGTTCCGAGTTCGAAAGAAGAAGGAGGCGAATAGATAGACGAATTGCGGGTTCGGCGGCGACGGCGGCAGCAGGTAGTATCAAAAAAGTAAACATTCATCGCTTTTGAAGCTTCTGATTAGTTCGGGTGATGCGAATTCGCGCTCACCACCGCTTGGTACGTAGGACGCTTGGTTCAGTTAAGTTGGGTGGCACGTGTAACTGAAACTGCCGCGTCTAATTAGGACAACTGGACGCAAAAGATATTAGTGAGGGAATATTGAAGCAATTTGTATCTTATACAGTGATACTATGTTGATTGATAAGCAATTTCCTTCTTTTAAATTGCTGTATCAGGCGGCATGTGAATCACTCATCGACTCAATTTCGGACATCTGCTTCTGTCTTGAAGAGCTTCCTCCGCAGAGCGTGCTCAATGGATCTGAATAGGTCTGGGCTATCCATGGAGGTTGCCAATGACATCTTCATTGAGTTAATGTGGCACCAACTTCTCACATTCAAGCAGTCCAGCAGTTCATCGTCGTCTATCTCGTGTGACCGTCCGGAACGTTCCTTGTCATTCAAATCGAAATTTCCAACTTTAAAACGCTAAACCCATTTCCGACAGACTATTTCTGATACAGTGGATTTCATTCCACTTGAGACACAACCCTCGCGGTCTCCGCTGCATTTTACGTAGCGCGTTCCCCATAGCGTTCCTATTAATGAAACTACATAAGTTCAAGTGGCGGAAATTACTTAGCAATTATCCTATCAGAATTAGCTGCGAGTTTACTTGATGATCATACATTGAGAAACCAAGATAGAAAGCTACATACCTGTACTAATATGTAAGTACCTTCAGTTAGGAAAAAAATTCAGCAGGTTCACCACGACTGAAGCTGATACCGTCCCAATGTAGCATGGTAGGAATGGCTATTGTTGTGAGATAGGCTTCTTCGGTACCAGAATAAGGATTGGGAAAATATGCATGGTAAAGAACTCGCCTGTCTGCCCTACCAAGACACTTTGGGAGCAATAAAACCATTGTCAGGCAGTTATGTCACGGAGTATGGCATGGTAATAAAATGACATTTCAACTGACACGATGGGCGATTTGACGTGCGATACGTAACAAATTTGCATACGTATTCATATTCCCGTGCGACTACTACTGCAAAAAAGTTGGCCAGAGACTAACGCGGAATAGAACAATTGCATGAAGGTCAAACGGAAGCGAAATTGACTCTGATAAGAACTGTTGGACGCGATGTCATGTTCGTTGTGTGCAGTCGCCGTTAGGTCCTGTTTACAGAAGGGTCGGGCTATAATGAGCAGGCAGGGCCCGACAAGTGAACAGAACACACGAATGTATCACCAATGAATGCCGCGAAGAACCTCCATAATTTAACCGAGGCCAACACAATGTGTATGCTACAGATGGATCTGCAGACGAATTCGGAAACTGTGAAGATTCTCTTCTTCGAATGCTACACGGCTCTCCGCTGTTTATAAACCCTGGTTTTTGCATGAATGTTGCAATGTTATCTGAGTGCAGCCGTGTCCATAGCTCATCTGTACGCATCTTGTATTTCCTTAACAAAGGCATTCAGTTAAAAAAAGGTCTTCGGACTGACTCTCAGCCAACATTTAATGTCCACGGTAGAACTGCCTTTTAGCATTGCTTCGTAGGACGGAGCTATTCAGTTAACCCCTATTCATTTAGAGGTGAATTGGACGAAGAGCTTAACAGATAAAATCAACTTTAATCCACGAATTGTACTTCATCTCCAGTAGACCATCTTCACATATATATATACAAAAATAAATGACAAAAAGCAGAGCTGTCCGAGATTGATTCAGAGCCTTCACGTTCGTTGTCGTTATGCTGCGACATCTTTACGTACACGTTGAAATCATCGCCTCGTTGAAAAATAGCTTCAGTATGACTTGCAGGGAATTGGAGGCTCTTGGGATACCCAACTCGAATTTGGGTTCGTTTTTGTTTTTCTTGCTCGCTGGTTATTTAACAAACCTTACGTCTGTTCCCGAGGATATTGCGGTCCACCTTGGCTAAGGATTTACACTTGCAGGACGGTGAGTGCTAAACCTTCTGCAGGCTCAGGCTGGCAGCCCCTAGAACGACGCGAACAGTAAGCTAGACTCGTCCAAATCTCCCCCATAAGATGTAAGCCAAGCTTATGTAGGCTAATGTGTTGGTGTCTCTTAATGCTTAGCTAAGAGAACGGAACATGTCTAAGATCTTCTCCTAAGGGGGATGTTGACAGATATAGTGTCTACAGCATATTCATCCATCTATCTATATATGCCTACGGCGATCACGAATCATGACGATGTTTATTTTCGTTCACTTGCCCCTTAAAATCGATCAATATGTTTGACGCATTCGTGCATTGCGACAGACAATCAGATACACTCCTCTGTTGCAGAGAGCTATACAGCAACACGAATTATAATCGCGCATTCGCACTGAGTCGTATCCGCCGCATATATATATATATATATATATATATTATATATATATATATATATATTATATATATATATATATATATATTATATATATATATATATTATATATATATATATATATTATATATATATATATATATTATATATATATATATATTTATATATATATGGATCCTAGCTCAAATATCTAATAATTTTAATTTCATTTTCATCTCATGCTAACCCTCGATTCGTGTGCGCAAATTAAATATATCAGACCGATGATGGATTATTACTTAGTTTGCGGACTTGGCTAGAGAAAATTAAATGAGCTACATTTTAATGATCCCGGCGTACTTTGTTTTGGTTCCACTCCAATCGCTTGCTAGTACTTTTGTTATTACCCCTCGACGGCGCTAATTAACAGCCAAGGTTTGCGATCGCGGTTTACCTGGGAAGCGGTCTAGCTCCTAATGCTCCCATTAGCTTTAAATAGAACTTTGGAAAGACGCTTAGAATGTCCTGGGAACCTTGGTTGCCTCGTCATCGATATAACCCATTTGAGATAGTTGCGCAACTTAAAATTAGCAACACACTAGATGGTGGGAACGTTATAAATACTTATGTTAAATTTCATCATTATTAATTCATCGTCAGTTTCAAAGTCGAATAATATTTCGTTTGAAGCTCTCCAATCACCTAATAATTTGAGGAAAAATAAGGGCTAGTCGCATAAGCTGGATAGAGACTCCTGAGTTCGATGTTCTCGACAACTGCTGAATTTTTTTTGGAGTATCTGAAAATTCTTAAAACGTATCCAAGAAGCTCTCTAAAATTTAATCACCCATGAATTCGAGCCTTGTTTTTTAATAGGGAGATGTTGCCAGGCTAATGCATGTCAACGCCGTGATATATAGCGTCGTATAGTGCATTCCTTCAGTAAGGGCAGTGAGATGTGTACAAGCCCAATCACGAGCACCACACACCCTCCTTGATGTACCGACATAATATGGAGCATGCCGTGTCCAGACTTCCTCCCCAGGAGCTCTGTCCGCCTCCCGTTGGTAAACGACTACTTTAGTTAACAGGGTGTCCGCAGAAAGCTCCGTGTATGTAAACACGCAGTATTCCTGACGCATACACGGGGTGTACGGTGCCTTCCTTTCTGTGGCCGCTGTGCCTCAGACCACATTAGTTGCCACTACTACTTTTGCCTAATTGCGGAGATGCTGTCAATAAAAGTAAACATTGTTTGATTTGAACTTCCAGCTCCACACCCTTTCATACTGCCTCCCCTATTCACTACGCCATGTCCGCAGGCCCAAACACTCAAAACTACTATTATTGAAAAATATAAACCAGTCATCTTCTGACCCACACGAACAGTAAAGCCCATCAAAATGGACAATCCATAAAATCCTTGTTCGTAGCATGGCATTTATTGATCTGATTATGATACAAGTAGAGTAACGGTTGTATAATATTATGGGCGTCATATTAAGCTACCGGCAGATTGTAACGCGTTTTGCACTAGATGGTTTTCATCATGTTATGTGTAGGATAGAGAGCTATCAACTCGAACTGTTTATGTATGATAGATATTGCTATAATGTTTGCGCCAGATATCACGATGGAGAACGCACTCGATCAATGTCACTGATCCAGCTGGGCTGCCAACAATCCTAAACAGGTTTGTTCTTAGAAGTGTATGTGCCTTTTTTAACCCTACCTGTTTTGGGGTTACTGTTTTTGCCGCTTGTACTGCTGTACCATTTTACTAGGTAGCTAGGTATGTATAACACAATAGAAGAATTAATTTTATAAAAATATTATAGTTATTATTATTATTATTATTATTATAGTAAAGTGCATGCTCTTTTAAAAATTTTGGTTGCAAAAATCAAACTATTATTGGTTTTTCAATAATAGTCTGATTTTTGCAATTCAGGTATGTTTATGCAGCGTTATTTTATCTATAGTTTGTTATCGTAATGCGTATCTACCTCGTGGACAAATTCACCTTGGCGCTCCATCTCTGTTTTTTGTCCGAATATAAAAATGAACCGTATCTTCTCACAAGACGCAATGAACAGGTAGGCTCTTAATAGGTGCTTCGTAAGTGTACGTATTTTACGACTAATAATACACTCTTAAAAAATGCTACGATAACCTAATACCTCAAAATATGAAATTTCTGCTTACTTCGAGTATACACACATAGGGACTGAAATAGCCTCCAACCTTATTTTTATCGGAGGTACTTGAGGTTCCTGGCGGGAGCCACCAGAACAGCTTCGAAACTATCATCAAGATTGATTCCTTTCGACAACAAAAAAGCATCCATAGGTCGTGTCTTTCGAAGGCCCTTTCGACTAATGAGAACCTCAAAGTATCTGCTGTTTGCCCGTGTTCGAGAGATGCCTTCTTATATCGTTTCAGACAGTCCTTATGTTCGTTCTCATTAGCAATCTCATACCTCCTCCAACGAACAGGTATTTACGGTTTGAATGACGACGACAAACTCAAACAACAAAGGCGAAAGTTAACAAAAATTTGTTTAAAAAAATGGCTGTTCGGCACACAATGAGAATACTTCATGAAAAGATACGGTTGAGAAACTATAATAGTTAGATCTTGTATTGGTGTGAGTTTATCCGCTGGCGTCCTTCCTGCAGCTCTGTCGGTCTGCGCATTACGTCAGAACCCAACGCTGAGGTGATCGTCCTTAGAAAGAGATGCCCTTGAGAGAAGTCTGGGTGCGTAGATGACAGCCGCCAAGAACGGTACACCAGGACGCGTCACCCTTACTGTGCAGGACACTTAGGAACAAAAGGCTGTCGGCTCGCCGTCCTTCAATTGGCGCCAGGCAATTAACCGCTCCACCCGCGGCAGCCTTTGTCATTTTGTCGCTTCCCGCTGTGATCCGGCCATAGCGACACATGTGGCCGTGTGATACCCGTGCATAGGCCTAAGCAATCTGGTGGGATCGCTTGCGCCGCCACTGGAATAACGGCTACCACTGAATCCACCCAGAGCACTTCTTGATTCAACTCAGCTCGTGTCTATGCTAATGCCACGGGCCAGGCTGAAACATCGCGTTACGTTAACACCAGTACCTATGAGAAGATGCGCGAAGAATATCTACAAAGGCTCACAGATGACTTGACGACAAACGTTACGTCGTGATTCGACCCGCGGCGATGGTGTTGTATCACGTCAAACAATTGGCGTACGGTTTTTCATCGGTGCATATGGGTGAACTCGTGCACGCACCCCTAATAGATACACTCCTAAATATACTTTAAGTTGTAAAAACATCCCCAACGAACTCAGTGCACCGAGCGCAGTGCGGAAACGCCTTGCGGGAGGGAGAATAAACGCGGGCGCGATAGGGACGCGGCTTTAGAGAGGATTATGAGTTTTTGTGGATTTCGCTGCCGAAAGCCGTCTACGAAGTACGAGAGAGCGAGAGAGAGAGAGAGAGACTGACGGTGTCGGTGGTGTCTAAACAGCCTTAGGGGATTTTCGCGCCGCGGTTGAAAAAATCACTTACTCTACGACGACCAGAAGAAATAGAACGCAAATAGACGCGACACTCAAACGATGCCGGGGAGAAACGCGCTGCAGCAGCAGCCTGTCGAAAACAGCAGCAGCTAGTGAAGTGCACGGCGGCGGAAGGATTTCAGCTACAGGGTGAAAGATGGCACCGTGTATAGCGTTGTCCGATTCGCTATCATAACCATATCGTATCGACTCTAGGCCGTCTTCAGACCGATTTCAAAGATATTTCAGGCAAGGATGAAACGTCCCAAAACCAAGGATCATAATGGACGCGTTGGTTGGACTCTATACATCGAACGAAATAATACGATTATCGATGTTAAATATCATCGGCGAGAGCAACTGTACTTGGGTCAGAATAGGTGCAGTGTAGGTGCATTCGAATTCCAGTTGCAACAGGACTAGCCATACGATACAATCTCGACGCGATATCGTTACTACATATTATAATAAGCACAGCGGTCGTTAGCAATTTTGATCTGTGGGGATTTCTCAGCTGCTCTTCGAGCGGCTGATCGAGCTAGCCATTATCACAGATTAATTACGCGCCAATTGATACATTGGGGTGATGTGATCTGTCAGAAGACCATCACTGTATACGAGGCGAGCAGCGTAGTGCAAATCACAATTAAGGTCAGATAGCAATCCCTGTATTGATACATATCGACTTATATGTAAATAAATCATCATTATTTGACTTTCAGGTGAAAATTAAGATTTCGAAATATCCAGAGTGTCACAGAAAATACCGTAGGGTTAGCAGCGCTAGCTGCCACGGTTTTACTCATATAAATACATGCTTTATACGACAACATAATCGTCAACCATCGAGACATGGGATATCATTGGCGGGAAGATGGCGGCTGCATTTTGTCGTTGACTCGATCATTTTACAGTGCAGATTTCAACTCACTTTCCAGTATGAACAAGCTGTACCAATTTAAAGTTCGTTATGTTTTTATCACTGCTTGCTAGTCTCTCGATTAAATCCATTTGCTTACAGCTCACATAATGCCTCTATGAGTTCCACGAGTGTCGTTATCTCATACGAGTACTGATCATTATTTTACTCCGACTAGTTTACACATCCGATGGGCGCATGATGTCTAATTTTTTTTGCCCAGAGCGAAATACATTTACATACGGACACGTTTCTCAATTGTGAATAGTCCTCTCGATCGCACATCTCAGGGCAGGTACGAGACCTAGGTGTAGAGTCTGCTGCCTGCCACGCATGCCACTGCATACTACCAATATACCAGCTACCCGGTGCCGTTTCGATTCGAGGGCGCAGCAGCAGCACCGAGCCAATTTGCGGCTTCTTCCTCCGCCACTTGTGCATATTCGAGCTGGCTAGCAATGCGGTTTAGGGTAGGTTAGGTGAAGCGAACAAGGGCGGGGATGAAATGACGATGATGATTTTTCGCTAGAAGTTAAAGGTAAAGCTTTATTGGTTTATTAATGGAGTTGCAATTTCGTAATACTTAAGCTCTCTCATATTTGTCACGCAGCGTGGCTGATCATAGTAACCTGGACCGTGGAAGAGTCTGTCATTTGGCGATTTGCAACGAAGCGCATATGAATCGAACTCATCGTAAATTGCGCCGTCGTCATTTGCACTTGGACAACAAAAAAAACGAGGCTTGTACCTAAACTGTTTTTCGAGCTGACCCTCAGCTGTTCCCCTATCTGACAGGCCTCAGCTCTTAACCTGGCCCACCGGGCCTGGCTTGTACCTAGCCAAAACGATACTATAATTCTTATTATCATTGTATATTTGACGATTCTTCGAAGTGACCCAACTGTCCAGAACTGTCGTCAGCTAGTTTCTGTCCTGTCGGGCGGGAATATCTCATGTATTTATCCTCTTCATTGCAATTCATCACATGCGTCCTTTTCACCCATTGTATCAAGAGCTATTCGTCACTGCGTTATCTTACGATTCCGATAGTAGCAGTTGACATCGTAAGAGCCTGCCCGAACGACATAGCGAAATCGAACGAGCGAGATATATATATATATATATATATATATATATATAGGGAGAGAGAAAGAGAGAGTAGAGAGTGTGTGGTACTGATTTAGTGGTGCTATGAGGTGCCACAAAAAAGGAAGCAGCAGTCCTTTCAATGTCAGAGCGTCAAATTGCTTTTGACATCGCTGGACCGCGTCTCTCCCCCTGCATTTACATATCCATCGTTTAGTCTACACCGTGTATGTCATATGTGATGCAGCGTGTCACGCGTTCAATTTAAAATGTTTCGGCATGGAGGCACGCCTTCTGACATCCGACGTCAAACAAGTTCAGTAGAGTCCGTGAAGAGTTCGATGCTGCGACTGATGCTGCTGGGGGAAATTTATTTATGGCGTAGAAAACTTCAACATTTCCCTCATCTTCCTTCTGGTCTTCGAGCGGAGAGCTTGAACATGCGGATTCCATGTTTAAATTCGTTCAGTCGCCGCTTCCTTTTACAAATCCACCCCAACTCGGCACAATGAAGGACACCAAAGTAGATATCGTTGGCGTTGGAAAACCGTATTACCCTCAATAATAGCCGTAATCTCCATTCTGGTTTCGTGACAAATGACTCATAAGAAACACCCGTAAATATCGCACAAGGTGATCATTGTATTTTAAGGCGTCCGCTCGAGATTTCCTCTAGTATTTTATGTTTCTAACAGAAAAGATGAAGATGTAGTTCCAAATTTAGTTAGAACGGGAAGCAGACGTCGAACTTTAAGTTGGGCGCTACAGAAGCAGTCTAGCTCGACATGTGCCAAACGGGAGTGGCTATTGTACTCTGCGCGTTTGATACGTATCGCTACTATGCTATATATAGTAAGTACGAAGTTGTTTGTGGGCCCGACTCTTGTTCAACTTCCCAGCAGTAGCGTCATGGCTGCCTTATCCGTCTCATAGCCTGATAAATCTTTGTGTCTATATATATATATATATATATATATATACTGTGTGTGTAATTACCTCTAAGACAATTAATAATCCTTCGCTACTCTATGCGCGCCAGCCGCACCTTCGGGAGACTAACTAGTTTGGCTGACGAGGTGCGCACATTAATATGTAATTGTTCCCTGCGGCACGATGATGACGAAAACCAGAAACCTGTCGATATTCGAGACTCCTATATAGAATCCCACGCGATAAGCAACTTCTGATACTTAATATCACCCTCGTCTCCAGTAACTAGCCAGATTTGCTCGCTTCCGTCGGCGCGGCCATCAGCCCACTTCTTATCCACGTGGAACTCATAAATATATTTTTGCCCTAAGAAAATCCCGGTTGTCGAAGTTCGAATTTATGCACATTTTCGTGGCTAGATGATTCCAAGCGAAAATCGCTCTATTGATTATTTATCACTGTTATTAATCCATGGCACGCGAGGCTCAAGTAATTACACATCGAATGCTTTGAAGGTTTGCTTCACCGAACAGTCGGGGAGGCTCGCCGTCGCGGTGGGCTCTGACGGGTGCATTCATTTCAGCAAAGCTGGAGGATGCTGCCAAAATGGTTCTAGCTCCACTTAACCCGACATTCTTATTTTTTATTTTTTTGGAACACACTGTGAAATGCATACGCACTAACCCCGAGCTTTACACAAGTGGTTTAAGCTAAAAGCAGTGATGTCCATCCCCCAGTCATCCCCGGAACACAGAGAGCATTACTTCGGCGGAGGTGAGTCTCCTTCATGCTCCTATGAGGGTTGTACAATGACGGGGGCCGCCCTACGTTGAAGCTCCAGCTAATTTTTCTTCTTGAGAATCCTTTCCACCAGGCTGCAACCCCGGTCCCACACCTGCTCGCCTTCCAGCATGGCGGCGATGAGGCCAAGCACCGTCACAGCATCTGCGAGTACAGGTGATTCTTCCTGAGACTGTCTCAGTTCGACAGCGGACAGGCATCGCTGCAGGGAACGTCTGACTCTTAACTAGCAGCTATAAAGTAGAGCTTACTGACAATGAACACGTCGTGAACGTCTTACCACTATGAGCATATTCTGGCGTTAGCAGGAAATCACGAAGGCATCGTCGAAGGATCGTTCACTGACGTGGACAACCACTGCTTGACCACCGTGTTGTTAACCTAAAAGAGGGAGTACTTGTACAACTGCTGTAATATAAAAGTGACAATAAACGATTTCGGCGGATTCCAGCATTGGAAGAGGCGGAACTACGGGATCTGTGCGAGCAACATGTTTACCTCAGCGTCCACTCACAACTTATGTGTGCAACTTGGTGCACTCATTTAATTCATGTTGAAATGCTGGGAAGATAGTGTCACAGGCATGCACGTGTTAAGAACGACTTTCGAGTCGGTCCGAAGGCGGGTTCGTCAAAAAATAGCACGTGTGCACTGTAAAACATTTTGAAGGAGACAAAGCTATAAACTCTGCTTGTCTTTAACAAAGGTGTCAGGAACAGATTTGAGGGTTACCTTACAACGTATTGCTGCTGTATCATTCGTATGAGGTAATCTCAAACGTGACCATCGCGCCGCCCGTCAGATTGCTCACGTATGGGACGTGACTTATTTTAATGGCTAAGAAAAGGTTAATTATTTTCAATATCGCTCCATTCTTTCTCGTTGCAAAGAGTATTGGTATAGTTCGGTCACACCAACGCAACATAACGTCATGGTTGCTACCACGTTGAGCTGCCTGGAAAACAGCAAGCGACAACGGCTCCGATCAAAAGCTGGTCGCCAAGCGTGAAGCTCTTTTACAAAAGACTACTTGGGAATGCGTCACGTGTGGAATGGATGGGCTCTGTTCATCGCAGGCAGTGACCGCCGTTGCTGTGACATGCTTGAAGTCTGCACTCAATATTATCTGAGCGTCATGAGAAAAAAGATGATACATCAAACCATTAGAACATTCATTAGAACTCCTATATCATTCTCTGAGGGTTACCTAGCGCGTGCGAAAGAAATGCCATTCCACACAGGCAAGCAACCACAGCTCGAAGAAACAGCTGAGCCGAGCTGGGGTTAAGGTTCGCTATCTTACGCTGCTGCTAGTAAAATTCGGGTTCCTGCTTGACCCCTATGAAAATTCCAACCTTCTCGAGACGAGCTGGCTCTTATCAACTCACCTCACCCATGAAACTTTCCGCTGCTATGCCTTGCAATCAACTAATCTATCTTGTTCGCCTCCAGAGGTAGCGTTGCATCAGTGCTATCCACACTGCGCATTGTGGTATACACAATGCGGATCAACTCAAAACGTCTCCAATATGGTTATCGTTAATATGCCAATACTGTCTGGGTGAATTTCTACCTTGCCAACCGAATTGGAGGTGTTTTGCCTCTCGTTATTCCCTCTGCCCTCTTTCTCTCTAATACGTTGACGGCGGATGTATAGTATGTCCGGCAAAACTACTATTCGGCTCTTGTGTACTCTACTTGTATGAAATCATTAACGTCCTACATTCGTACATGCAGCGATATTGCCACCAGTTTTCTGCTTCCCCATCGTTGTAGCACCGAAGCGGGTCTTCGTGCTAGGATTGCTAGAGTGGCCGCTTACATGCTGTATACAACGACTCTTTCGTAGCGTCTCTGTTACCCGTCCGCCAAAACGTGTGCAAAAGACCTGGACGTTCGTTCAAAGAACTACAAACAACCGTTTCCTGCTTCCATTTCTACGTACACACACACACATACACACAAACACGCGTCTCCTTTGGGATTTGTGTGCCATCCATACGGCGGTACTTTTTATACATCGCATATCTACTACTATATGTTGGTAGCAGCTGTGATGGCCTCCTCCCCGACCATAGACTTACTTGCTTAATGTAAACAAGCCAAATGAGCACGCAAGCCGGAGAGGGAGAGCGAGAGGGAGTAACTGATGAAAATGGCTCGTTGGATCCTGCCGGCAAATTCGTATGATGTTGCCACTTGTGATCCCTTCCTGGGAGCCATGGAGTGAAGCGATCTGTACCCCACGTACAGGTCAATGGAGGCCGCAGTGGTGAGTGCCAAATGCTATACTGCTCACTGAGCGTGGCGCTGGCACATACGTTTGTTAAATGCGTGTCTGTAGCGATGGTCCATAGCTGTCAGTTTGAGTTGAAACTGACAGCTATTTCATCCAGGCTTCCAAGTAGTGATAGCAAACAGTTCCCTGTTTCTGAAGTATGGGACATAATGATGGCCACACTGTTATATAAAGCGTGAATGCTTTTGAGTATGATTCTGCCTGTCACCTTATTTATGCTCACACCGCTAAAGCAGATAGCATTAATGAACATTAAAAGGCACGGTATGGCCATCATTTTTGCCGCGATCATTTTGAAGGTCAATGAGATTTTCTGTTTCGTTTCAGTCGATAATCGACTGCGCGAAACTACCTGTTGCATAGGGCGATACATAGTTTCCGTTGATTCCCAGCGCAAAACAAGACAAGACACACTAATAGCATTCGTACAGGCCAGATAGGGGCGTAGTCGAGGGAACGCACACGTGAATATTAACACGGGGCAGTCATGATGTTGTCAGCTGTATATATATATATATATATATATGCACACCGCTGATTGTTTGGTGTTTATAGTGCCATCTCATCTTTCATCCAGAGGGTCTGACCGGCTGCTGCTTACACTAATTTCCTGCTCCTTGACATCTCTTTAACTCACACATACGCTCCATGTTAATAATATATGATGTATTCCCTCATATACTGTTCGAATCTCTGTGCAATTCTGTCCAATTTTCACCTATCTACGGTTATGTTGAATTTCCGGCATTGCTTTGCTTTGAACGTAACTCTCCTTTCGGTTAGCTATCTCACTACAATTTCAGCTATGTGCCCATGATGTCGATTTCGTATGAGGGTTGCCAACTTGTACACGCATACCGAAACTGGTTCTACCTCAAACGGCCGCTAATGACAAGCACTAAGTTGCATGCCAACGAAACAAAGTGCACGAACTAGCTGTGCGAACGTGTCTTCGTATGGAGGTGTGTGGATCTGACCGATTTAGTCATCGCCCCCTACTTTGATCTTTTCCTGGGCAACCTCATCCTCGACCTGTGTGCACTGCTGCTCGCTATTTCCTGTCTTTACTATCGCCTGTATTTCTTCCCCTTCTACGTCTGGCTGCCACGATGGTTAGGTGGACATATAGTCATCCGGTCCGGTCGAGTCGTACCGGGAGGATCTGTTCCACTGGTTACGCTCTCCCAGCAACCATGTCGCGATAACACAATTAGACGCCAGCGGCAACAGCTACGACATGAGACATGAACATGCCGGTCGTCGTTGTTGCTGCTGGGTCATGACCTACTGTCCATGTCCTCTGATGACCTCAACCACTCACATACAGCCCTCTGTACAACTAACCCTTTCGGCCTACCAACTAAACAGCATCGAAATATTCGTAACTATGTCAACGCAAAGGGAGTACAGTTGAACGAGTTGTTGTCCCTCGCTACTCGGTGTCATTTGTCTCTAGGGGATGGGTGTACGTCGTTGACATGCTGTGGCCGTATAGCCCCGCCGACTGTTTTACAGGCGGGTTGGGCCAAACTGGTACATGACGTTACGACAGCCGGACGGAAGTCCAACGTAAAGTGGGCCTGGAGGGGTGCGATGACTGCTCGCGCAATGCGACTCGCGAGTCTTTTGTGTAGCTCTTTTTCTAACTACTCATGAGAGCTGAATACTCTCGATCACCCTCAGCCGGTTCCCTCAACTGTTAACTGGATCGGTTGGCAGTTGCACCAGAGGCAGCGGCAGTAGCCACAAACGGGGCGCGGAACGTGATAGCTGTGGATGTTCGCCCCAAACAGTTTGCCTTTACCGTCTTTTCCAATCCACTCGGGCCGTCCCTATTCGGTAATGCGTAGACTACTCCCCCCCCCCCCCAGTGACCCAGACGGATGGATCTAGACCGGGCTGGCGCGTTCTAGCTTTCTACGGCTAATCTTTGTATTATTTTTCCGCCTCAATGGAGAAGAGCGAGAGAGTGAATTGCCTGCCTCGTCCGATCCGAAGACTTCCGCAGTGGTTCGCCGATGGCTCGACGCCGACGCACTCCCCGACCACGGCCCACTACTGCTGGCCGCTACCGCTTTCGCGGCCTCTGCCGGCCTGCCTCACATACATTTGCTGTTTCGCCGCTAGTCCGACCCCCTTTGAGTGGCTGCCGCGGGAAACTAGAAGCGAAAGAGATGAAGGCTGAAGTCAACTGAAGTATCTCCGAATTTGCCGGAACCTTCTAAAGTCCCACAGACCTCAGGCTCGCAAGCCCGTCTCCACAACACGTCGGAGAGCGAGCGTCTGCGCAGCTGAGTGTGCGTCTGTCGGGTTTTGTGCCGACAATGTCGAATCGGGCCGACTCGTCGAAGGAGTAATTGTAGAAGTGGATATAGCAGCGGCGCACTAGTAGTTGGCGCACTGTGAGGAAATTGAAGCGTGCAAGGTCGTCGTGTACAACCAACAGGTTTCCTCGGGCTAGCAGAAGCAGGAGTATACATATCTTCTCGAGCAAGAATTCCTGGACACAGTTAAGGAACGGAATGGCGCTGAAGGAGAGAACAGATTATGCCCCTCCCTCCGTACGATGGAATGGGTAATCATAGTGTCGCGTTTATATGTATATATATATATATATATATATACGTACGGGAAATGTGTGTATATAGACTATAGTGCGTTATATCAGACTGCGCCATAGGCGGGCCATAAGGGGGCGTAGCATCTTAGAAAAAGAAGCTATCCAACGCATGAGCGCGCGCACACACACACGGCCACAGAGATACCACCTAGAGAAATGTCGAAGAGGAAAGAGATTAATTTAGAGTATATGAAACGCCAAAATAGGTCTATGCTATTAGAAACGATGTCCACCTGAAACACTTGAACAACCGCAGCTATATAGCTAAAAGTAGCCATCCGGTGGAGTTCCTACGGACGGTTCCAGCGAAACGTACATGATCTATATTGTGGATTAGTATTTGGATAGAGTACGCCGTGTCCTATGGCCACCATGGCATATTTGCCGAATCTTAAAGGTCATGGAAAAAAAACGCACCGACAATCGAGATTGACAAAGGCGTGTTTCACCCTCAGTACAGATGAGAGGCGAAAGAAAGAATAGAGAGAAAGAGAGAGATATTGCAGCTGTGGACGAGAAGAAGCAGGCTCGGAAGATAGTTGAAACATTTCAAGCGTATAAAGGGGCGAGGGAAGCCGATTTCTTGGACCTTGGATCATTGCATTTTCTTCCATCATCAAAGCTCGAGTATTTTCTTCCAGTCCGCCTAGCTGTTCCCTCTTCCTATCTAGCTACTTAGGGGAAGTCCGTTTTGCGAAAAAGAGGGATTGCCGTCTCCGATCCCAGCAATGCGCCCACAGATGGAGGTTCGACTTGGACTGAGTTCCGTATATCTGTTCGTATCTTTCTATGTTCGTTCTTCCCCTGTAACTTGTAACGTGCTAAGGCTTGGCTACTTTCTCACTGGCGCAGGCAGGCTGTTTCTGGTGTATACGCACGCGGAGAGTGCTACCGAGCTGGATAGCCGAAGGCCCGAGCTCGTTGTGACTGTTGATGGAAGAGCTCGTGTGTTTCGCACGGGATATCGAACTGCGCCCCAGAGTATTCTATGAGGATGAGGAGAACCCAAATCCAGAGGCAGTGACCCGTTGGCATGAGGCATGAGCCGACCCATTCCAACGATGATCATCTCTGTACTGGCTGCCAGTCGGGTACTCTACGCGGAATTGTGGTGCAGCTGTTGTTGTTGTTGTTGTTTCTGCTGCCTCTATCTTTGAATGAGACCTAAAGCATGACAAAAGCCAACAGCAATGAGATGACGACAACTAGTTGAGCCAACCGCCTGTTCCAGGTTTAGAGCTGTAGCTGGCTATTTCGAAAGGCTCATGGGAAACACTCAAATCCTATATTTCTAGCTGAGAACACCTTCAAGCTCAACGGTGAGAGAAAAAGGACCCGCCGAGAGTGAAAGCGCTGAATAAGTTCAATGAAGGGAATAGGACAATACCCCAACACTGTTATTGCTGTTGTACCGTGCAAACAGGGAAATGACATCTACCCTTTGCAATGGTAAAGCTCTTCAATATGAAGATTGTTGGAATGGTTGTTGACATTAATATGGTACGTCTTGTGATATCGGCAGTCTCATGGACACCACACTACATAGACAGGCCGTCCAAATTGAAGAATTCTCCGTTTCACGTATATATGGTATGGTAGTCCATCCAATATTCGAAGGTGAAATTGTTTCCGTTTGAAAAATATATAGGAATCCTTCTTTCGAAATCTACGCAAGTCACATGTTCGACAAGGAAAATATCCCTTAGCATGAACCGGGCCCATTCAAGCCGAGTTTATACGTCTTGGACGATTTAATGCGATATTAACCGAGCACTTCGTTATCATGTTAGTACATAAAATGATATGCTGTTTGCATGTCAGCAACACTGGTGTTGGTCCCAAACGCTCAGCAGTGATCACAGTCAACTGGCGGCATAATCCACATTATATAACAACACTATATTCAAGGTCAGTAAAATACGTCTCATAGGGAAATGTCTAACACGTACCTTACGGCAGGCACGAGAGGGAAAGTCATTTCTAAGGGCCACGACTTCGGTGGAATATTCTGCTCTTGTAGTCGAACATATTGATACACTTCACTGGGTTCTTTTCCAATGTTGTTAATGTCAGTAGATCAATCACATCAACAATTGCAAGCATCGATCATACGAATACAATTTTGACTCGCCTGACATTTGTGGGCAACCCTGCAATGAAATTGTTTGATGAATTTCTCTATCAAGATCTTGCCCTTATGTCACGGCTAGATACCATATACATGAGGCATTTTGGAGCGACTGGTAAGACATACGCTAAGAAATTCATATAGGCCACAGTGTCATTGATAGCAAAAGAACGGAATATAAATTCTAACATCGTGTAGCTTCATCGTGTGATCATTTCTACTACCTGCTCAGAGCGCATAAGATATATTAAGGTTAAAACACTTCACAGATCTTTGACAATACTTCCCGTATTCAGAGGATTTTTAGCAGAGCCCACCAATTGCATTATTACCAGCCGAAATGCACCTTTTGCATTTTTTAATAGACATCTTAGGTCCAACTGAGCCGACCATTCCCCAAACTGAGTACACCTGACGTCACATGGTAATTATTTCTGTACTTTGTTGAGACGATGCCAGATTGCAGAAATAATCGAATCATACAATATAAATTAGAGAAGGCGAAATGCACAAGACGTCCCCCAAGATCCATTATCAGGATCCTTTAACACAAGCGATCTTCATCACTGTGTTGTTTCTGTCTATACTTGCGCGCGGTCAGACACATACGCGCGCAATATGCCATATAAAATTAATAATAATAAATAATCATGATACTAATTATTGTTATTATTGCACGCCAATGCATCCAGTGCGTCCACTTTCCCTATCCAGCACCACCTGATCAAGACAGTTAAGATCGAGCGAAGTAGATCCGCTAATTAAGATAATGAGTTCTAGTAGTAATAACAGTCGTAACTCATTATGTTAATTGAGAGAAGAACCTTATCCTCCTGTGTCGTTTTGGGTGTTATTTGTGATCTTAACGACACGGCCCGCAGGCCCCGTTGGCGTCGGCTCGAGCTTGCAGCCAGCACGTCTCAGCCGGCTGGCCACCGTTGTCCTTTCGGTGTACTGGCTCACCCCTAAATGCCGCCATAGGACCCGACGGAATACACACTCTCACTCACATACGTACGGGGGCTATGAGGTGTAAGGGGCGTGGGGGTGGACCAAACAGCCAGAACCCGAATCCACTGGCCGGCTAGGCGGGCCAGGATATCCTGTCATTATGTCGTCTGCTGCGGACCATGCAAGCGTATGCGCTCACATAAAGGCGACCAGAAGGCAATAATTATCAAAAAGCAGCACCAGCGTTTACTACAGGCCATATCCTGTGTAGGCGGAACTCATTTTTTGTTTTTGGTAAAAATATTAAACCAGAAAATAGCTCGTTTGTTTTTATTCCTTGTGAAGGAGCTCGGCCGCGAGAGCGATCGAGAGATGAGGAAATGACCTATAAGCAAAATGTTCAGTCGTCCATTATCTGTAGTAGCGACCATTTGTTTTTGCATACTGTCTACGCTACGTTAGACCTACCTGCTGCGTCGTAGATAGTCGTAGTTAGAGCTCGTGTTTACTGAGGAAGGATGCTGTGCGGGAACTGGCCGGTTCGCGACCCTGAAATTGATTGAGAACAAATATAGAATATTCAGGAAGAAGAGTTTGATCTGCTGCCCGCGTTCGGATACTTATAGCTAGTGTGTTAAATAAACAAATCACTGCACCCCCTCTCTTTCTCTCTCTCTCCCTCTTTCTCTTACAACATCCATTGTTTGTCTCGTTCTGTCTATTATACAAACTGTAAGTATTTTGTGTGTTCTCGAACACGAGTCTGTTCCCTAAACTCCACAGCCAACTATTACTTTATGCTACTACTATTGTCTTGATAACAGTCATTACATCGTTATACTGCCAGGGTATGCTATGCTCAGGATTGTTCCTTGAGCAGAACTAAAAACGCGTCAGGAAGAGGCTTAATGTCCCTTCTCCTTAGGGAAAGCCGGCGCTCGAGGGCTGTGCGGACCCATCATAAATCGAAGTTATAATGGTAGCCTCTAGTAGCTACTACTAAATAAGTATTTCTTTCCTACTGCACCATATTCCTAGGGCCACGGGTACAATCTAGCCAGCTGCCGCCAGCGATGCCGGCAGTACCCACCATTGGCGTTTCCGATGGCCAGCACGACGACTATAACAGGATGTAGGCGCGGTTATGGCGGCGGGGAATGTGCTAGATGAGAGAATGCATAAACCACCTCCGGCTTATTCATGCCGTGCAGCTTCTGCACACCGGTGGTTCTCGCTACGTTGCGACGCTCTTATGAGAAATGGGAATGGGAAGACACTCGAAGGAATGAAACGAAGTGAATCCAACCCGAGCGCGCGCCATTCACTGTGGCCGAGCATGTATAGATATATGCTGATGAACGTCCGTCGACCGACAACCGCGATCCAGCCTCGATGTGGCTAGCATCTGTCTAGGAAAACGTCTCTCCCCCCACTCTCTATTGTTCTTTTGCTTTGCACGCGTGCTTCCTTCTTCGCTTGCATTCGTCTCGGAGGCAGTGGCTGCCAAGCGGTCGGTAGGCTGATGGCAGCATGCGCCTACCTGCCGGCTCTGGCGACACGGCCTCTGTCACTCTATCAATACGTAGTACGTACGTAGACGGGCTAGGCAGGGCGACTAACAGTCAGGACCACCACGGTGGTAGGTGCGTTGTAGGTGCGCCACGTGTAGAATAAGGTTTATCCTTCATTGCCGACATGGCCGGCCCCTACCTGCGCCATGCGTCGCTTTTTCACCTCCCCTCATCCAGAAATACAGAGGCGGATGCCATTCGGCGTAGCAGCGTTGCGACGATGTCGGATGCCGTTTACCTGCCTGTCCCTCGCTCGCGTCCTGCGGTCAGATGGAGCCAGCTGAGAGCCCACCTCGAAGGAACAAGGGCAACTCGTTAAATTAGAGTTCTGGTAGGACGTCCGTCTTTCCCCCATAGCACACAAGAGAGCCTACCCTCGGCGAGGTTAACGGCGCAAGGAGGATGGGTTCGCTTCTAGCGACATTGCTGCCATTGCCCCCCAGTTGTTACATCGTGTTTTTTTTTCCTGTCTAACAGTAATATCGGCCGATGGGACGGAAAAGACTGCCGAGTGAGATGTACCCAAAGAGAGATAATCACGGAGCGAACGAAAAACAGAGAGAGAGAGTGAGGGATGATCGGATATGCGTATGCGTTCTCGATAAGATGGGCGTCCACATGTACAGAGGAAGGGCGAGCGTCGTCACGCCGAGCAAAAGACATGCTACCGGTCGGAGTTTCGTCGATACTGACGGCTGCGCTTTTTAGGGCGCAGGCCTGGGTCTTCACTTGGGCTGATGCCACCACCTTATCCGTGGCACGACGCACAACTCAAGCTGGAGAGCTGACACACAGCTCTACCTATGAAATATCTGAAATTTCAGCTCGCCACCTTCTCGCATGATCAGCTCGTCTATGTTGTTCGTCTGTTGTAATAGTTCTTATTGTTGAGCATATGGGCCTAACTTTGAATGCAGTATTAAACAGAGTCACTGCTTACTAAGCTTTCTCCAAGGTAAATAACAAGGATTAACAATCGGCGCTAGGAAACGTGTCTGTTGTCTGGATTGCTATTTGATGGTCGAAAATGTGCCTCCAAGAAAATGCGCGTCAGCGTATGAACAATGTCACATGCTACGTCGTCACCATCTCCTGCGTGTGTTAATGTGTTACTGACTCGTAGAAACTTCTTGTTTCCCTTAGGTGACATATTTATGCATGTGCCCATAGGCGTACGTCCGTGGAGGATAGAGGAATCGATGCTACCTTTTCTTCGTTAGCTTCGCCCGTTTGAAGCTTTGAACATGATACACCATGTACGTAGCGAAAGTAGCCGCTTCAGAGGAAAATCGTGAATAGCTCTCATGCTTTTTGCCTTGCGAAGGGTAGGCGGTGTGCCAAGGAAGAAAAGCTACCAACATCTATATCATTCTTTCTTTAGTTTATATTATTCGGGGTAACTACCTGCAAGGTTTACGTACACCTCGTTTATAAAATGCATTCTAGTTCATGACAGTCCATTCTACATATTGTCCATTACAATGCCAATGTATTGTATTGAATTACTTCGCTTTGCTCACTTGGAACAGTAACTGGGTGTATGATTTTTATTATTACTGTTATCATCATAACGTATAATATTCGATCTTCCAGCGAACACGTACAGCGAAACAGTAACGTTGCGCTGATCACGAAATGTCTAAAAACGATAGACATAATCATAGATGTATAATTAGTTGCTGCATAGGTAATGTTTTCACATTTATTTTGAACTGATGTACCTTTTCAAAGCATGAACGGATATTAATCAATATAGTGTCCCTCGCTTTCTAGGACTCTCGCCCATCTATCAGATAGCATATGGTTTCCATGGCGGAAAAGCGTCTCGTCATCGAAGGCGATCCAGCTATCTACCCAATTTCGGACCCTCTCTTGCTGTCTTGACGAGTTGCCCCCGCAAGCCGTGCTCCATGGATGCGAACAGGTCGTAATCTCATGGAGCAATGCATTGGCAATACGCCGGGGGCGGCAGAATTTCCCAGCCAAGATTGGTTACAGGGCGGCGGGTGGCCAAGAAACATGGGCAATGTTGCAATATCACTTTCCTCCGTTCTTTGCCTCTCCACGGCCGTTTCCTGTATTTTTCTCGGCTTCCTTTACTGAGATATCTTGCTTAACAGTCTGTGTTGACCGCTTCAACACCCCCTTCCAATCCCACGAAATGAGCAGTATTACATTACGACCATGAATTCTCTGGGTCTAACAGCGCATTTTTGCGTTGGGGATTATCGTCGAGAATCCACTTTCAGCTCCCATAACCATTTTGTAGGGAAAATTCTTCCGTGTCTGACAAGCATGGCATCTTCGTTGATTTCATGTGGCACCAACTTTATATCTTTTTATATCTACCCGATAGTTGACTGAACTGCCGAAATGACTGGGCCAAATTCTCATTCACGAGATCGAGCAATTCGTCATCGTTTGTCTCTCGTGGCGCCACGAGCGTTCCTTGCACTGACACCATTTTCGACAGACCCTTGCGTATATTGCACCTTCGCTTTCAGTTGCAGAGACACACGCAGTTTTTCCAGCAACTCTTTTTCCATCACGAGTATAGTGAAGACGACTATGTCGGATATGCACGTTATCGAAGATCTACGCGCTACGAGCGCTGCGAAACTCCAGTGGCAACGGGCAACAAAGCTGAAGACAAACCCACATTCGCGTAATTGATGGGGGGAATGTCCCGTCTAAGTTGTAAACGTATTCTACCCTTCTAAACGGATTTGGAGCAGTTTATCGTTGATATACACCCTTTTTCGCCGACCTAATATATTTCGTGCGTGTACATTGTGCGATGTATATCGATTATAAGCCACTAGTTATTCATTCGTTCACTATCCGCGCAGATATCAATCACGTTGGCCAACAGCTGCAGTAATATGATCGTAATAGCAGTAGCGGCCGCAACGAACTGCGCCCGATCTGCCATGGCCTTCGGATGCTCAGTCGAGAATAATCATTTCACAGTACACAAGCAGCGCCTTTTCGACAGCATCGCCTAGTGGCGCCTCGAGGCGCCTTTCCTGGGACCGTCGGAATGCCATGCTCAAAAGTCATGGCCTCCGAGTGTTGGAAGGGCACGGCCCGCCACCCGCCACCGCGACCCAACCAGAGACACGAGCGTACCCACACGAGACGGGCACTTTATCTTCGCCACACATTCACACAGAAAGGAACCAACCGTCTCGGCGGCCGGAGACACCGCCGTCAGCCTCGCTGTACGTGGTCTGGTGGACTCGATGCAGTGAACGATACAGCGGGGTGGCCCGAGTTGTAGCAATGGCAGTAGGTGTGGTAGTTGTAGTAGTCGTTGTAGCCGACAGCGCCGCCGGCTTCCGGTGCGACTTCCGGCGGAGAGTGAAAGCTTTCAGTGATGATCGAGCTGGCTTCGCTCATCGAGAGAAGCGCGCTGTGCGACTAGGCTATCAAGTGTTACGGCTTACCCAGCCTAAAGGCATAGAAATTTCTCTCTCATCCCACCCTCATCCCCATATCTTTCACCTTCTCGCCCCTGATGTGGTTTCTTGGCGGCTGCACACGGACCATGTAGATCTGCGCATGTTTTGGTCGAAATAGACGTGTGCGAGTGCCACGCTTACCCCTGGCGAACGTGTGTACACGTGCGTATGCACACATATGTATGAATACGCTTAGACGCACAGTGTACATATAGAGATCGCACTACCGATAGGCCAAATTCAGGGGTTCGATATTATCTTTTAGGCTACTAAAAAGAAGCCGTAAATACGTATACGACGTTTCGCTGTGGGAAACGCCTTGAACGATATTTGTATTCACTCCGGTGTTTGGTTTAAACCGCTGCTTGGAAGGCAAGAAGAGAAGTAAGTGGTGGAGCCGGGTCAACGTGGTGTTCAAATTCAGATGTCACTGATCTTTGTTTCGTATTTTTTATTACGTTATTTGGGATTCTTAGCGAGCTAGTTACCTATACTTCGGAATTACCCATGTACGTCATGTCTAAGGATCTGATCATTAATTTGGCCATAAAACTCGACAATTCCTTGACACTCATCTCGTTCACGATTTTGGTCATTTGGATCGGGCTGAGCATAATTGAGGTCAGGCCTTAATTCTGAGGCACCTCGCCGTCGTCGCCGTCTCTCATTCACTTGCAGTCGCCTTATCGACTGAAGGCCGTCACAGCTAGTCGATTCATGATTGAGCTGTATTCAATGTATTTCCTATACTGCCCGAAATAATCGTGTGACCCACTTTGACGGGAGTGACACGGCCCACTTTGGTAACATCAACTAAATATAATAAAAACTTCCACAACTGCCCCTGCTGCAGCAGCTCCAATGAACGGTATTCATTTGTATGACCTTAGCACCGCGTCTCCGGTGCTATTCTTGTCGGCTATCTATCTATATCGTCTTTTATTTATCCTCGATGTCATCCATTTGTCACCCCGTGTCAAACGGACCGAGAACAAGATCACCAGTGAACGGGACGTGTGAGCAAGATATCGAACGCTCAGCCGTTATTATGTTTCCCAATCTAAAGGAACCAAGCGAAATAGGAAGAGCTTGATTATTTAATGGAACAGGTGTGCTTCGTCTTTCTTTCGATATAACGAACGAATCAAGCCACACCCGGAAGCTGTGAGATTCTACTGTTCTCTTACTTAATGTTTTGGTCTCGAAGTTTTCGTATATTTATCGTTTATCGAGGACAGCGTCAAGCTGAAGATTAGAATAGTATCGTTGTTGTTGCCTTGAAAGACAGCCCGGCTAGTTTAGTTTCACCAGGCCATGAATATGCCTGAGAGGTGGTGAAAGATGCCTCATCTTGGCAAAGGCTAGCGGCTTAAAATTGTATGGTAGAGTCCGATCTTCTCGGATGGTGATCCGAGAGTATCTGAGCGCCCACCGAAAGTGTACGGAAATATATATACGTATGACGATATGTAAATATCCCATCTTCTTTAGTCGTTCAAATGTAAACAAGCATATGAGCGATTCTGATCGTCGTGATTGCCCGTACGAATTGAGTAGATATAATTATATATATATATATATATAAAGGCGCTCGTCACTTTTATCTCATGGGTTGTCGCATCAGTAAACAATGAAACCTATCAGACGATGGAATTGATTATCTTTCATCAATTGAATTCACTGCAAAAAAAAATTTGCTAAAACCACAGGCATTCCATTGAGCCTAGTTTGTTATTGATGTTTTTTCTAACCTCGGCAATGCTTCCAGCCTCCTTTCAAACAAAACTCTTTCAAAGTGTTCAACATTCGATTGTCTAACGGAAGACGTGGAATGTCCAATAATACGACGTTGTCATCTCGTACATTGCTTCGTCCTGCTTACATACTGTTGGCACGAGTGTGGTGTTTTTTTTTCACTCGGGAGTGTATCATCGTGAAATTCGTATCGAATTGCTATTGATCCCACGCGCAGATATTATTGCAGCAAATACTGAATCGACTTTGGTTCTTGTTGTTGCAGTAGAACTTCTATTTTATTTAGTATACACAACTTCAAATATACAATAATTAGAGAATTAGTTGGAGCACAAGGTTTCAGGCCGAGGCCGTCATTGTTCCGAGGAAGGCGATGGCATTGCCCCTCTGCCTCACAGCGAGAGAACGGCACTGCAGAAGGAAAGATCGTGAGAGTTTCCTCCTAAGTGCAGCCACATTCGTTATTGATTTTTTGGGGGTTGAAAATTTTACAATATATTATTATACAAGTATGCTCTCAAGTCTACTCGCTGTGACAACATTGGTACAGCCGTGGATAGCACACAACAATCTAAAAGACGATAATTGTACATATGACCTAACATAGACCGTAAGTATTTTGCCTTCGTGCCAACGGGGCGAGATCTATCATCAAGAGACAGAATTGATGTTCATTTTCACGCAAAAACACCGACGTCACGAGGAAATCCCAAAAATAGACCACTAAGCATACGAACCGAGGTTTTGGACATGTTCCCGAAACGTGCTGCAGTGATCTACGACATCAATATCGATCATATTTACTGTGGCGAATCGATCATATTTACGGGTATCCTAGCCGACAACCTTGTTGTAGCTACATAACAAACACAGAAGCTAACCTGGATACTCAGGTTTATTGCAACATTCGTTGCAAAAACCAGAACAGATTCGCAAAAGAGCAGGGGAGTCACTCCAACATTGGGCAAATTTGAACCAAGATTTATAATAGGTTCAAAACGCAAATATCTCTCTTTTGAGTAGTTACTAGAATTGACTTACGGAAATCTCACTGCACATCAGTGTCGCTTCGAAATACTGACCCTGACGAAAAATATATACATATATAGGAAAGAAGTAGATGTAGTGAATTGAGACAAGCTTAACAGATAATCCGCGAAACAAGATTAGGCTCCGTACATTAGCTCATAACGAAAATAAGATATACGAACTCTAGACACTACATATATAGGCACCTTGAAGTGTTGCATATAAGTTTGCACACATTTCTTGCAGGACTATTGCTGTGTATGTGCAGATATTTTATTCGACTTGAAGTGCTTGTAAATAAATATCTTCTGTGGGACAGGTGTTGCTTAGACTTGTGCCGAAGTGAGCGTTGGGAAAATAAAGCAAATAAATAATAAAGCATAATTTTTATATATCACCTCACATGTTTTCCAATAGGACTTGTTAAAATCAACGAACATTTAACTATCTATGTAATGTATATGTACGCTGTGATGATTAGACCATTAGTCTGAGACTAACTGGGGAATCGGTCTGCAGCCATGGTGTTACTTTATTATATATAATACTTACAATAACAGTAACACTACGCTGTCTAGATCAAAACGAGCACATTAATTGACTTTCGCGGGAATTTACACAGTTAGAAATGTTCGGTCGACCTTGCAGATATTTTCGTAGAATCTGTTCTGCCCCCACCTTGTCGTGTATGATTCCCACGTTCAACAGGAGAGCAAGAGATTAAAATCTCTCTCCTGCTCTATGCAAAATAGCCCTAGTGAACAAAATAGCACCCCTTTTATTGTAAAAAGCCTGCTTGAGAAATTCTCTTGAGGGTTTATTCAGCCACTATTCAACCGAGAACTCTTCCATATAATATATAGGAGTCGGCGTTCGGCGAAGACCCGGAGCGTGTCCTAGCGTTGCCCAGTGAGAAGGCAGAATATTTCCAACAAAAGCTCTTGTCTCTCTTTGTGCCTAGATTAAGAATGCCCCGCCTTTGCATAGATGACAAGGCTGGCTATCTGCTCGGCGAAAGAGAGGTGACTCGGTTTCATAAAGAGACCCACTGGTCCACTGATTGTAGATTTCAGTTTTCAAATTGACATTTGCCTGATCTCTTTGCACCTAATAATGCCTATTGACGTCAATTGAGCAGGCGTGTCACACACACTGTGGATCGATCGGCGTGGAGAGACTTCGGGTTTATTAACGCAGAGCCCTTTCATCAGTGCACTAAGCCCGGGGGTGGCGTACCAGATGCTTATGACGCAGGCTCTCTCTGTACGAACGTGCTCATCATCATTCGCTAGCCCTTCCAGATGTCGGAGACTCGATACGAATGCAAAATAAATCAAAGTAACGTGAGTTGTATTCAATGACTTTCTATATAAGTTCACATATTTGATGTGAGTAGCAAGCAACCATATATAGCAGTATACGGCACAATAGCAAGCACAGGCGGCTTTGAGCTTCTGGACTTCTATTTATATTGTTAAACCTTAATTTTGTTGGTGATCTTTTCTTTGACAACCGCGCGACGTCACGTCCGGCTTATTCGATTGGCCGACAGCTGAGAGAAGCGCGCAAAGAAGAAGAATGTCCTTCTCACCGCATTTATCAATAATTTTTCTATGAGATATTCTCAGTATTTTCGTTACTGGAGTTATTGGCATCCGAGAAATAATATCATAGTAATACCATGTGCAATTTTGCCAAATATCCTCTTTTTAAAGTCAATCAATCTGCTTATCTTTTTTATGTAAGAGCCAAAGCAGAGGGTTGTCTTTGGGTATCGCGTTATAGTTAATTGTCCTCCTCCATTGTCCCTCAGGTTACTGAGATGGCCATACCGGGGTATTCCTACTATCAAGTGCGCCATGAAGGTGGCGCCGCTTCATTCCAACGACAAGGTCATTGTCGATGGGGTCTTCCTCGATTATTCCTTTCGAATGGATTATTCCTTAGGGCGTCCCCCCCCCCCCAGAAAGTGTGAAATATCGAGGTATGATGAAGCTAAGTGATGCTTCATCGATCAGTATCGATAAAGCGGACAGCTCGGGGTGTGAAGACCGCCATGACTGGTGTGTGTGTGTGTGTGCAGTGCAGATCTAAGACCACGTTCACCAGCTATCAACGCCAAGCAATGCTATATGTATGGACTCTCGCAAACTTATAGGTCGTTGCTGTGAATGGTTAGGTGTCTGGCAAGTAAGTAATCCACCTTCTAGTTCACTCGAACATGGGCACGGTGACGTGGGCTTTTAATAACAGATTACATAATATTGTTCAGAAGGGTGGCTTCGATATTTTTGCCTGAATATCTGTAGAATCGTACTCTGAAGATAGGTAGATTGATAGATATACGAAGAGTTTTCTAAGGCATGCGATACGACTGGATGAGCTGACGTACGACTTGGTATGATCGGGAGGACAGTCCTTTCGAGACAACATTAACCACGAGTAAAGTCGTCAGCCACATGAGCTCAAGCGATTCGTCGTATATATGAATATATAGATAGATATACATGAGCAACCTTGGCTATACGGTAATTCACAGTGTAAATTGGTACGGTGAGCTGATACGGATTTTCTTTATCCCGAATACTGGACGCAAGACTGGGTAATAACACTCCTGCTGCATAATTGACACTTTTCCCGGGACATCACGAAACACTGGTAGAGAAGAAGCAGAACAGAAGAAAGGCGCCGACAACTACACTCAGGAAAAGCACAGCGCCGGAACAAATAATAGATGTAACTGTGTAGCCGGCGACTTCTGTAATATATTTGTTGACGTTTTGAAAAATGGCGCACCTCTATACGCCCTCGTGCAAGCGCGGTTGACAAACAGTGAATATGTTTCAATTGATGAACCACTTTACGTTTTTGCATTCGTAGACACGCTTCCTTGTGGTGTCCATCATAGTTGTCTTTCCTCAATACCGCTGAGAAATCTTTAAGCCTCTAGAGAGAGAGATTAAATTGTGTGTGGGCGGGCGGGGGAAGAAATGATTAATTATCACTTCTGGCGATGAACCCGGATATTGACAATGCCTCGGAAATATGATGTATATATATATATATATATGCCGCTTCCCAGGTTTCAAAATTTTAAACTTCACCCCGACTGACAGTGCAAGATTTAAAAAGAGGGAGAAACTTTGAGTTAATTTAAAAATAACATTATATTTCAAAAAATGTCACATACATCATCTGACTAGCCTTTCTATATATTCCCCTGATTACCTTACTAGTAAAAACATACTTCCACCCCTAATATGTATGCTCTATGTTGCGCAATTGATAAGCAATATATATATATATATATATATATATATATATGCGTGTAGGAATATTGGAAAAAACTACTTTGCAAGTATTGGTTTAATTAGTTGCATTGTATTTACCGTTATCCGCCACAGAATTGGACCCCTCTTTGAGCGTTCAACGATTGGAATAATCATCTGCTTAGTAAAACAGACACGAGTATGCAACGAATGCTGCCAGATTTCAGCCGTTATTGCACATCAATGACGCTTTCGACTCATAAACTAAAATCATCCTGCAGTAAATAACGGCTGTCATGTGACGGTTCTCTTTTTCTTTTCGAGTCTTTTTGAATGCGTTTCATACGTTCTCATATTTCTTTGACATCACACTAAAACGAAACGGACCGTGTAGTAAAAATGATATAGCCTGTGCTCCAATCAGTTTTACGTTGACGGTGACACATACTCTGTTGCCTTACATAGTCGATGATTAGTGTAATTATTAATGAGGAGATACATTTCGGTTGATTCTATGCATTCGTTACTGAAGTCAAGCCAACCTTTCTCACAGCCAGGAGTATTCAGTCTGTCGAGAGCTCCAGTGATACGTAAAATTGTAACACATTGTGAGGCGCCTCGCCCGGGGCTACCACAACGAAATAGATGTCTTATGAAATATTCGTAGAGTTGTTCATGTCTGTTTGAAGGGTCGGGCACCAGAATTCACGCGAGTCAACAGTGATGGCCCAACCAGTCGGGAGTTTTAACTATCGTCGCCGGATCAGCTTGAGCAGTTTCATTGTCAAATTTCGCTATTCTTAACGTGATCGAAGCTTTACTTCAATGATGAGGGGAAGCCTAGAAAAAGACTACAGGTACACGCGAGAAGGCATAGCCCACAATCGTTAACTGCCGGAAGTCGATAGAAACTGTCTGGGCAAGTGTAACTTCAGGAATTCATTAGAACTCGTAAACCACAAGCTTTATATATATATATATATATATATATATATATATATATATATATATATATATATATATATATATATATATATATATATATATATATCTATATATCTATATAATGTATATATTTAGCTTCGAAAGGTCAAGCAGTTGAGAGGAGGTATATATATATACATATAGTCAGGACATCTGTGCAGCATTTTTCACTTGACTGCGAATAATCCAATAAAATATGGTCGTAAATTGTCCGGGGTACCAACTATTATAGTTGTTATCTGCTTCTTTTTACCTTGTTTCTTCCTTCTACCTCGTGTTTGGCTGACAATTTCACCCCAATTGACCCAAACCAAGACCCCTTAACGTTTTCTTCCTCCGTGCCTTAAATATCTATTTATTTATTAGTAGACTAATTCTCGGCCTAATCTTGACGTCCTAATACTCACACCCTATAAAGGTGACGCCGAAATTTCACCCACTTGCCACTGCCAACGTATTGTTGTCATACGCTGAGAAGATGATTTTTTTCAAAATGCACACGGCAAGGTCTATACGTAATTATCCGTTACCTAGTTAAGTTTCCTGCAAGTTTTCCATAATTTAATTTGACGCGTCCTCGGTAATCAAATTTCTATTAAATTTAGCGCGTTCAATATGCGCAAGGAGAACACTGCTCCTTCGGGAACTCGACTCAAGGGAGACGCACAACCGCTCGACGTTAGCGTTATCCGATGTGCGTTACCTGTTTTGCAGGTGATTAACTAAAATCGGCGGTGGTTATTCATAATTGTCGAGTCACTTGCCCTGGAACCTTTGTAAGTGTCTGTAATAGGCTTCAGTGTATACCAACTTAAAACATACACATGAGGAGCACATGATTCGTATAAATTTGTTGCTCTGTAGAACAAATATACTGAACTCGTTCACCGACGTTGGCGTAACTCGCAAATATTGCGAGAGATACTCGGGTTCCTGGTCATAGTAAGTTAGTGTCAGAAAAAACTCCATGTACACTCCAGCTTGCAGTGAAGCACTTTCTATCCTAGTGCTATGTAGCCAGTAGCCTTACGATAATCCCACGCAGAAAGTACTGAGTGGCATGCCTATCTTGGACGGGCTTTCTGCACTGCCAGAATCGGAATTATACTTGCAGCTTAGTAGCTAGACATCACGTACAACGTAAGGCCCATCCTGCATTGAAGTAGGCACGCTGGAGTCATACTGAATGTACTCTAGAGGCACAGTTGCGTTGGTCGCAGTATGCTCTCCTTAATGCAGATACTTGTTGGGATAGTTGGGCTTTTGCAGTCCTGCATGTCGTTTTATAAGGGCATAGTTCCAACTATATGACGTTGCACAGTTTTAGTGACTTCAGAAAACCGAGAAGCAGTGAAAAAGCGAGTTGTGTAATAGTAAACGATTACCGTAACTCTCGCTGGCGTGTGGACATATAGAACGGTAAATTGTATTGAAGTTATTTGCGTGAGGTTACGCTTTTATCGATGCCGCGAGTCAGGGACCCCGAAGCCATCAAATTCCAATGTTTATTAGCCAAATGAGATGTAACGAGCGAGAGTTTATCATCGGCAGCACCAATTGTACATCGTTTCTCATAATAGGAACTCGAATGGCGTTTCGTCATTTCTCGCGCCGGTGGTTAGAGCGTACTACCCCCAACGATCTTTGACAAGTAGTCCGTCCCTTCTACGGTGTCTTCAAATTTGAGAGAAAAAGCCCTATTGCGCAGGTCTCACTCGCAATAGCCTGGTGTACAGGGTGATCGGAAAGCTAAACAACCCTATGTCGTGTAAAAATTTTACCCAACCCGCTATATAGACATCCCATGTAAAGTGTTCAAATTGACATGCCACCCCATATGATTGCATCTAAATTAGAATGGCCTAACCCCCTCTTGAAGGTGCCATGTATAGTGCGCGAAAAAAAACTCAATCCTCTGCAACCCTATAAGGTTGCGTTCGTTTTTAAACACGTAATCATCATTAAACTAAAACTTATTATCGGACAATATATTAAACAAAACATTAGTATAAGACAACACATTAAACAAAAAAATATTACCAGAGAATACATTACATATTTCAATCAATATATGTGGTCTCATCGGAAGTAATGCCAGTCCGGTTCTAATCGACGGAGCGATAGCAGTTATTATAGCTGTGGCTCGACGTGCTAAGATTATTTGTGATCTGATTTTCGAGCCGACGAGCAGTCATTTCTGAACATTTGACGCCACCGTCTACCGCTGTCGTATCGGTTGCTATTTCAGTCGCCGTCAGCGTTAAAGTCTATTTTGTGAACTACTGCCAGTGGTATGATATTATATATGAGCTTCTATAGTCGGATCTGTGGCTGGGATCCTGCGACCGAGGCACTCGAGTTGTTCGTCATTACCGGACATATCAACTACCTGGTTGTTTGTTGTTGCTGAGCGTTGACTCAACAGTCAGCATTGCCTAAAAGCGGTAGCGATCGGCGGCCCTCCGCCGCATATGCGAAGCATGTATGTCCAGCCAGATCCACTGACCGTGATATTTATCGCTCCCCATCCGTCTCTTCTCTTTCTCTGTCCATGTTTGTATGAACGTCACGTTCTCGAAGCCGTTCACAGGAACATGAGTAGGTGCCTGTTAGATAGGGACGGGATATTCACGGCGGGTTGCTTGCACTGCGCCGAACATACAAATTCATATATGTCGTGTGATTCTAGCTCACAATGTTCATGCAATACAATACAACAGATATCCTGCAACCAGAGTCTCTCTCTCTCGCCTTACCCATCGACCTTTCTTCTTTTCCCATCGTGCTTCCTTATTATCCTTTCATAATTCCTCTGCATTGATATTCCTGCTGTGGCAGGAATGAGGCAGATGCGCCATGGGTCAGGTGTCTAGGTCGTTCGAGATATCACCCTCTCGCGCTCTCCTTCTCTCAGTCGTTGCCCAAAGACATTGGCCGTTATTTCAGCAGACCTCCGAACCACGCTGTGATTCTTCAACCACCGGGGAAGCAGCCACAGCAGCTTCTTGCTTAATTATGACCTAGTAATTTGATGTCGTATTTATCCCCCTCTCCTGGTCTCAATTTCCCTGCCATCACTTTCACCAACATCGCGGCTAACTACAATCTTACACCGAGCAGATTGATATTCGTTTATCAGATGGCTGAGCCGGGAAAATGGAAAACGAAACGGAAAAGCAATCACCAACCTCCCTTGCTGGACATTTGGCTATTTGGCCTGAAATTACATCAGCTGAGACCAAAAGGGTGGTGAGGAGACTTTCCTGTGAGCAGGTCCCCGTGCAGCAGGCGTTTCCGTTCGTTCGTTTAACGTTCGAAGGTCACCAGGGCACGCTCATCTATTTTACCCTAATGAACTTAATGGCGTACGGGACGCGTGACGTGGTGCCGTGTGTAAATCCTGGAGCGCGTTTTTACTCTAAAATACTGACGCTGTTTTATTACAATAATTTCATATCTACACCTATTCTATTGTAGATCCATTGTGGGCATACGAGATCCAAAGTCGTTTCTTGTTTTAGAAATTCCTCCTTCAGACAATGCTAATTTGTTAGTAAATTGAAAATTATTTGCATATTTTAGTTACATTGGCGTCGACTGAGCTATACGCCTTACGTTACCACGAGGTGAGACAGTTCAAGAATACCAGCCCTGTGGGCAGGCAGTTTTCGGCCATTGCGAATAGAAGCTGAAAGCTAATAAAAGTTGTTCGCCTCGAGGAGGAATGAGCGGCTTTTTGGAATCGACTGCATTGCGGGTTACGCTTTCGTTCAGCTCGCCAGCGTCATCGTTCGATCGAATATGTAAGTGCACCATTCCTTCTGGCCGATATACGCACCAACACTGTGTGCATATGTGTCCAATGCCAATATTTGGGAGGACAGAGGTTTATTCTGAGCCAGATACCAAGCGATTGGCACGCTGTTCCTTGACGGACACCATTGGCTAGAGACCGCTAAGGAGCGAAAGAGAGGGAGATAGAGAGAGATAATTCGCTTCGTGTCTTAGTCCTTCCATTGTGACTAGCATTTGAACATCTGAAGTCGACTCAATTTAAAAGCCCTGCATATATCGTATTTAGATCGTTGGTGCTTGTATTGTATGGGGGGCATAATAGAATATTTCGGAACCCCTTTATTGACTTTATTGGCTAATTAAGTTATGAATGCACAAAAATGATACCACATATCAAGATAGGGTCGGCACTTTCTCAGATATATTTATCGTAGGGCTTCTCTCCACTATAATACGTACATGTCGATACGTGAGCGGTGGAATTCATTTCGAATCAAATAGAAAATCGAATTAATATACAAATAAACCAGAAATGTACTAACAACTTTGACCGACAGATATGTGATGCAAGCTTACTTTGTGGAAAAGATGACTAACTGATAGAGGGGAGGGTCCACGCGTCAATGCAGGACGGTCAGGACGGTCTCAAACAACGGAAACTCGATATACACGAGTATCTAAATATGTACGTGCCCTGCTCCGAACGTACGACGCTCAGGTTAGTCCGGCACTGATTTAATGCCATTCATTGGTTATCGACAGGCTGGAGATGCAAGCTTCGGATATTTATTGGCCGTAGACTAACAACATTATTGTCTCTTCCCAGCCGTCGCTGTGGCTCCTGCCTACATCTCAATATTTTGCCGTCATGGACACGTAGCTTTAAATAACATGTCGCAAGAGTGTAGAGGCCAACAAAAGTACTATGTCAACAAAACAAACACATTTCAATCATTGACAAAGATATTCAACCACGGTGAGTAGCACACTAAGGACACGTGGACTAAATACAGATAAGAACAATATATATATAATAATAATCATGTATGTGATGAATATATATCTATTATCGACCAGCTGAAATTACAGTGCGCAGGGGTAGAGTGGTGATAAAACTACATATATATATACACTTAAGAGAAAATATCAACTTGTAAAAGGGTACAGCTGAAGTGCATATAGGTTTCCTTATATGTCTAATAGTATAATATGCAAATTGCGATTACAAACACTATTGGTTTCGTTTTCTTCACTCCAAACCTTCTTTTGTCCTCTGACCTTTTTCAAAGGCACATTTACATACTCACGGAAAGAAAAACAAACATTCGGCCTTAGCAGTGACACCAGCGCGAGCGACTGCAGACACCCCTCGATTCCCCATAGCAACGCTGGGTTATGAAAAGGCCGTGTGCGTACAGTTGTATTCTTTGCATTGAACATGCGGAACTCACCCCCTGTATGCCTCTCCTTTCTCTTCGTATAACATGTATAAAAATAATGTCATCAAAGTCACCTGAAAATATCTTCCATAGAGCTGGGTAATTTTTCTTCCCCGTATACCGTCGTCGCTTCGGGGTTCGTGATTCTTCCCCGTAGCGTCGCACGGGTTCGCTTTGCTTCGCACCGACGAAACTGCCTTTTCCACCAGAGGGCCAGTGGCCTCTAGTTCTCCATCGCTATCGGGGAAACGCCTCTCGCTATCCCTGTTCCAGTGGCTCAGAAAGGCGCTATTTTCTACCACCCCCTAACCTAGGCTGCTGCCGGCTGTCCGGTTTGGATCGGTTCGTTTCTTCTGCTGATGCCGCCATTTCGTCGTTCTCCTGTTTGCTAGCGGCATCTTTATTCGATCTGTTCCAAAGATCTCCAAACACTCGAGAGTTGAGAGAGACGGCTCGAGAGAGTGGTCTCGCTCGATTTGGTCGAGCGCGTCTTCTCCTTTTACATCAAGTGGCTTTTTTTCCTCGCGCTTTTCTGCCGCCTCTTTCGTTTCGTTCCTTCTGACGCAGACGCCGTCGAGGATAAACTGGCCAAGGAAGCAACACGGGCCAGGGCGTGCCTCGCTGCTCGGCTTTGGCCGAAGGCGACGGCCGCAGCTTCGCGTGCGTAGCTGCTGGGTACAATCATCTCTGGGCTCGCCCCTTAGCTCATAATATGCCCCATCGGAGTCTCGTTGATGGCGAGATTTTGTTGGTCCCTTCATCTTCATCTTCTCGATCTCGTTCACGTCATCTTTTGTGGGGTGATGTCTCGATTGAGAAGTTTTGTTGTTAGATATTGTCGCCTCAGGCGTACAGCCGCGGAATTCACTTTAGCAACAACGATTAGCACCATTCGAACGGGCTTGTACTAACAACGCTATGGAGAGCCGAAAAAAGGCAAAGCAAGCAAAACGTAGCTGTTTAACTGATTTCATCAAACGAGTGAACATTGTGTGTAGGGCCAGCGGCTAGCCGGGGGGGGGGGGGGCAATGGTTTTGTTATCAGAGCGAGAGATCTGTAGAGGAAAACAGTGAAACGCATAGACTTGACGACTTTGCTTGACGATAAATGCAATGGATGGACAATTTTACAATGTTTTTCCTGACGACAAAATAAAATACTCAGAATGCATTGGCGCCGGTTTGATGCCTTCCTTTAGGCAGAGGTATCATATGATGAACTATCATCCGCGCATGGATCCATTTTTATTGGTCTATCTGGCTTCCGGTTACGTTCTTCTGAGTGTCTAGACACTATACACCGGCCTGCCGGGACCACTTGTGCCGCATTTATAGGAATCCCATTAACCTCGCACAAGTTGAATAACGTGCCTTTAGTTGCGATGTTACTCTCGGCTCGAGAGATAAATCATTCACCGTCGTATGCTGTTCATTGACCGCTAACTGTTATTATCAACCATCAGCGTGGTGCACTCGCATTCCATAACAGTATTGGGCCATAAACGTTGTGGCACAGACAACTGTACCTTATTTAAGGCCTCATATCCTCCCTTTCAGTCATACGAAGCTTGGTGCGATTGCGTTCGGCGACTGGGATACCCCTTTTGTATAGCGGAGAAGTGCGCGGAAGAGGGTGTAATACCTATGCTTCGCTATGCAGCCTATTAGTAATATAGGTATTACAGGCTGTTACTGCCCGTATCGATGTAAAAAGGTTAATAATAAAACCTACAAGTACGATACGCGGATAGCCTCATATGTCTCTGGGACTTTTCGACGAAGACGATTACCCCGCCTCTTTGGTAACGCTTTATGGAATCCGCTCCACAATAGTGCCAACTTTTCACATAAAGCGAGGAAGATCGCGAATTTTTTACGCACTCTGCAATGGTGTGATGGCCCGTGTTTTTGCAGAAAACAAACTCAAGTGAGGATTACACTCACTCAGATAGCACACTTCGACAACATTGATCTGAATCTAGATTGCGTTAGCGTTTGATCTAAGTCGATCGAATTCGAGACGACGCCACGTTGCTGACTCTAACCCTCGTTTTTTGTTCGAAATCGGAGGGATCGGATAGATAAGGTCTTATATAGGGAATATTCCTAATATGCACCACGAGTAGAGAATGTATCAATGATTATTAACATCCCCGTCAAATTGATGTCGGTTAATTGAATTTGACGTTGATCTGCGATTGCACTACTACTGTCGCTACAATTAGTCGCGTCAATGTTGGTACGATATTATTAGTATTAACATAATGGTAATTAGCCTTTCGTATTACCCGCTCGCTGTCTGTGTCTTGATGGGTATGGGGACCCAGCGCCTTCGATACGAACTAGCACAACGCCCGCTATTCCCAACACAGCGGCGTATCCCTTCCACGCAAGTGACATCGGATATCATCTACAACAATATTAGAAATCCTGCTTGTGTACGGTGTATTCGCGGAGATTACGAGCTCCGAAGTGCACATGATGCAGCGACAGCAGAGAGTGGACAAATGAATCGTGATAAGAAAACAAGGCTCGGGCAAAGAAGGCATCGCTTATCCGGATAAACAGGGCTATATACGGGTCAGCAGCAAGTCTTTCTTGGTCAGATCTCAGGAAGAGTATTAAAATATTCCTTCATTTACAAATGGTGTTCCATTATTTCGTGCTCGTTAATGCGATTACGACTTAAACCGATTACGGATACACGAGGACATCGCTGACATGGCGTACTTTGCACTACGGTTGATTCAGTCTCTCCAGTTTGGTGTACGTCGAAGCTGAGCGATGACGTAGGCTGGATGTCCCCTGCAGAAATGGGAAGAAGAAAACGCAGGTCATCTTTTACGAGTCTCCGACTCGTCTTGATCAACATGAGTGAGGGTGTGCGCAGCTATCGAACAGATCGCAGATTGGATTCGTATAGCTTGTCACTGTGATTGAGGCCGTTGAAGCCACTTTGGGATAGATTTAGCGTCCACTAGAGCCGCTGGTAATATCTGCAGACCAAACAAATCAAGTTCGTCCGAGGATAGTGATCGGCAGAGGCCCAAAGGGACGTTCCGAGTGGATAACGAAAATATGAATAGAAGGGGCTTATAGGCATAGTGCTGAGATAGAAGGGAACCTTAAAAATAGCCAACAGTGGCTCACGGTGTATTGTTTTTGATAGATCTACTACATGGAGCATCGCGTAGCGAACTGCCGTATCGAAGATAATCTACAACGTTATTAAAATTCGACGTCTGACTGTTTATCTGTCCTGCGTCTAGCGTGTACATTGGGAATTTTTCCGATGAGATATATTTGGGTTGATTGAGTTTCACCCTTGGGTGTGCTCAGTTGAGCCCACACCCCCTGACAGGCCCGCGCTGCATTGTTATAAAGCGGTATCGATACCTGTGCCATAGATAGACGGCAGTTGCGGGTCCGCTGTGGATCATTCGTAACTCTCTTACAATTATTCACCGTTAATGAAACGACTGTTCGGTGAAAACCTATGCTGCGCGTGCAAGTTTTCGCAAACTGTGCTGTGTGCAAACCTGTTTGGCTATTTTTTTTACGGGATGGTTGCATGACGTTTATGCAAACGGTTGATGATTGATGTAATAATGTGTCGTCATTGAACAAGATGCGTAGACGGTTATTAGCAATGGAAGGAGAAGGAACATCCGCAACGATTATGGGATTATTGTAACACTCAACTTTCAAGGGTAGAATTCCTTCAATAGGGTTGTACCCGGACAACTAGAACGGGATATGAGCGGCTGTCTGCTGAGCTATAGCTTGGGTTACGCTAGTTATTACCCAAAATGAATCAGGATTAATCAAAAATCAGCAACAGAACGGACGCAACGGGACAAAGCCCGCAGGTCAGTCTGGTAACACTAAGAATAGTAATTATAACTTATTTTTATTAACACTTAGACAACAATTGTGCCCAGTGAACGTATATTTATATTGGATGTATTGCCTTTGTAACCACTATCCCATAGACTCAAGATGATGGTTATTATTAGATTTGGGAAAGAAGACAACTTTGTTCAGCGTCATCGTCCTATTACTTGCATCGCGTGTTTCGATTTCATTATAGCGCCTCAGACACGCGTAATCCCAATGGAACATGATTCCTCGCGAAGGGTATCGGTGATAATGTATAGCTTTGATGAGCAATGATAACGATTCCGTTTCGGGCGAAGTTTATTTCATCCCGGTGTTCTGCTTCAACCTATCCGACGAGCTAGCGAACAGCCTGGGAAGCAGTGTGAGATTTGTCTACTGAATGCAATCGATTATACGGGCACGCAGCATATGTACCCCCTTTCATGGAAGAAAATGTCAGTTCTCGGCAATGGAAGGAACATGCATCGTTGCCGAATTTTCAAAAGAGATTATGTAATTGACTGTCTAGTTGAAAAAAAGCCCTTGTCATAGAGTTAGCAATATTTTGTATACATATAGTAAACATTTTATGGGATTGTTTGTTTAAGAATATAATTAATAAGTCATGACGGGAAAGTTCTCCTGTTCGTTCGATTCAATGGGTATTAATATATAAATAACATTAAGCATCATTCGATAGTTTCTGGCCCACTTTTTTTATTAGGGTTGGAACGGTGTATAATATCGATATTATTCTAAACGTAATTACCAGTCCAAGCATAGCCGGATATAGTATATTTTCACATTTATACCATGACGTTACGAAGAGAGGAGCTTCTCTGGTGCAGAAACTGTATTGGTCGCTACAGCTTGAGATGACCAGGATGACATTTTTACGCCTCAAACACTAGACGTTAAAGGCGTAAAATGGCTATAGTCCAGTATTTCCTTCTCCCTGATAAGAGCAAGCTACGATAACATGAGAGATAGGCGTGACACGACTACACAACCATTCTATCAGAGTTTCCTGCAGTATGTTCTTGTGAGCGTAGTACGGAAGGACACCTGAAAGTCTTTCCGGAACACCGCGCCCCCGGTAGTTCTCGTCTGATAGAAGCCCTTTGGAAGGTTTTTCCTATCCCTGTAAACGATATGACGCTCTCCTCAAGGTGTTTTCTAAAGGAACAAAGATTAGCAATCGTGTAAGTTTCACAGTCGGATACTTTATCGGAATTGGCCCCACAAAATATATGGGACCGGTAATGTTCACCATGAAGTTCCGAGTATCTTGATCACCATTATCTTAGCATTAGCGATCCTTTGACAAAAAGATCTTCAATGCTAACATAATAGTGTGCGATCTTTTGATTAGTCTTTTGACAAAATGGATAAGGGAAAACAATTGGGCCAGGGGCACCTTCGTAAGCTCGTTTTGTGTTTAGTCGAATTTTTGATGCATACAGAGGTGTTCGTAGCTAACGCCGCGAGGACCAAGCTTAATTCAATACAATACAATACAAAGTGATGTTTATTGACGGAATTGCAACATACATTGCTTACGTTCTCGTAACCTCGTAATTCAAGGAATCGACTATCTCAATGCAGCCGCTTGACAGCTCCTTGCTTCAAAAGCAATAGGAATAACAATGCATTCGCGCATGTTATCACATGACGGCCGCTAACCACGGTACGTGTGTCATGTATGTGACATTGCTTCCGGTTCGGAAGCAAACGCATAGCATAGCCTTAAAACTGATCGTTGTCCCGATATGGCATGTGTGCCCTGAACGGAACGTATGCATATGATATCCATCACGGGTGGTTTCAACGTCACAAAATTGGGCTTGATCTGCCCCTCTGCTTCTGGCTCACCGTGCGCCCCTCGGCCGTGCTCCCCCCTAACTCGGCTTTCTCTTGATGGTGCTAGCCCTGACCCTTTCTCCTCTTTACTCACGCCATCAGCCTTCTGTAGCATGTTCATCCATCTTGGACCGGACCTGTCGCGTCTCTTCCTTCATTTCTTTACTCCAGCACAGAGCATAGAGAAGGCCCGCTTTCCCGTCCGCGCGCCTGGCCTTGACAGCAAGGCCGTGTGCTAGAAGCTAAAAGCTCTCAGTGAGTTCTCCTCTGATCTTGCTCCTCCTCGGTTCGAAGTTTCCTCCTGTCCCGTCACTCAGAGTCCACGCATCCACGAAAAAAGCACTGCCTCACCCTATCCTGCTCTGGTGGTTGGTCGGCTATGTGACCGGCTTGCTGGTAGACTGGTAGGCAGCCATCCAGCTGGCCGGCTAGAACACCAATTTCAGCTGGCCCATAGTCTCCCCGCTGAACTTCCTGCACCACCCAAACCACCTCTCTGCGAACCCTTCTTGCGACGTCTACCGAACCCCACACTCATTCCCCCGCTCTGTGTTCTATATGCATCGTTGTACACTTTCAGCTTACAGCATACTCTCGTCCACCGCTACCGCCAGCGTAGAACGTTTGTCAGAAGCACAGCTTAGCAAGAAGCATAGTGCTGCTGAAGCATGCGTACCGAGCTAAATTGTTCGGATACGATATTTAATATTTCATTGAATCGGCAAGCAACTCACTATGAAGACGGACAGGTTAGATATTTGCGGACACCCCATAGAAAACGCAGTGGTAAGCGCGATGCATAATAACATAGCCAATATCAATGTTAGGTACACGAAACGACAACAAGGCAAGTTCCTAGTGGCTGGCGCCGTTAGTGGTGGTGCTGTTGTTGTTGTTGTTGTTATTGCTTCTTCTGCGTTTGCTTCATGATAGTATAACTGCGGCCACTGTTTACTTCATTACGATTTTAGTTCGCAGCCACAGCACACGATCATCAGGGGACACTGGGACATACAATTAATTACGTTTGCTTTGGCTGCAACTGTCACCGGATTGCCTAGTCCCTGTCTAATAGCGGCGTTTCATCGTCTCTGTGAGAGCTTTGGTGTGCTGCAATTTGTCGTGACGTCATCGTGTTGCTAGGGAAAACCTTTGCCAACAGTAACGGGCTTGCACAAGACTCAATGGCTGGCGGAGGAAAGAAAGAAAATAAGAAAAAAAGCATTCAGCTATTATTCTTTCGGGTCATGGGAACCACTTGACTGCGTCGCGTTGAGGCATTCAATTCGTTGTCGCACAATGTCATCCGGCGACCACAATGCTTTGGGTGGATGGAGCGAATTCAGTGGTGACTATTTGTTTGGCGTCTGCGAAACAGATTAGCTCAGTATTGACTGACGCTCCTATCTAACTTTGCCCACACGCCGTATGCTCGGTGTAAGCTAGACTTCAAAGTCAGTTTAGATCGCACAGAAATCGCGGAAGTCTTCGGTGTCAGGAAGTGTTATGCACACGTGGTTATTCGTATGAAGCTGAGGCGGGCCACTCTGAGGGAAGTTGAAGATCAAGTGTAGTGTCGTGTAGGCCACTGCACATTTATAAAATTCACCTGAACATCCTCTATAGACTATTCCGCGATAGAGATTTCTCTGGTGTGAGAGTGCTTCATCACACTTATTATATGTTCATGTCACATTTCAGCGACTGCAACGAACGAATGAATTATGTGGTCCTTCGATCTGCTTTCATCAGATTTCAATGATGTATTGTCTTTCCTATAGTGTACATTATCTTAATGGTAATAGGACGCCTATTTGTTTTCAACACATCTTCAATCATATTCATATTGATTGGAAAACGTGCAACAAAATTCGTTTGTGTGTACGCGATACTCACATTGATGGCTGCGAGTTCACAAGAAACAACAGGTTTATCGTCAGCTGCGGCCGTGCTCAACAACGGACCACTGAATCGTACAATTATAGCCACAATGCATTTCACTGTGTGCCGTAGCCAGTACCCGAGTCCGTCAGACGCGGTCGTTGGGAGTAGTCCTAAGCCAATTCAAATGTTGAAGACAATCGGCGAGCGAATATAGCCACATCAACGGCCATTTAGAACTTTACATACTCCCACCGTTGGGGAACATTGATATATTGCCCGCTTGAGCACACAAGGAATTAAATGTTCAAAAACTCGTTAATGTCGTATTTGTGTCGAAATTCTACAAATTATGTACAACCGGCGCCAATACCCACCACGATTACATTTCAGCTGGCTGAATGTATTGGCAGAGAAAGCATATGGCATATCTTTGGCGTGTTCATCGGGCACAGACAAAACTATCGTGTAGGTGTGAAATTTTCACATAAGCCAACCTAACATCAAAGCTTCTAATAATATTGCTAGACGCAAAAAGAGTGTCTACAACTGACGGTTTGTTATGCATTCGTGGAATCATTCACCCGTTAATGCTCTTGTCATTTGAGTGGCGGCAGTCTCTTGAGACTGGCATGTAATTTCGTTCTGAGGAACACCGACATTTTCGACTCAAACTTTTTACCGTATCGAACATGTAACTATCAAAGATTATATTCATCGACGATCGCCTGAGGTCGACCTCGACCGACTCGTTCACGAGACTCTGCTCGAGACCCTGGTCGAGTATTGCACACGTGGGTTACTTCGTTTGCTCGTGTTGTTTTAGCATCGCCAACGCGACGAAGTCTCTGCGGTGTGATAATAATGTTATTGTAACCACTTGAATGACTCGTTGGCCCATTGCCTCTGCTGCTGTTGTTGTCCCTGCTGTTATTTCAGCTATATCATCATCATAGTAGGATGCCACGTGAGAACAAAATTTCCAGCAGCAGCTGCCGCGCCATTGTCAGAGAAGTCACATTCGCGGGGGCGGTGTTCTTTTATGTTATTTCGCGGAGGTCAGCAAAAAAAAACTACGAGCAGCAGCGGCGGCAGCAGCAACCTAAATAACGCTCCCGTTGACACGTTGCCCCTCGAATGCTCTGAGCCGTCTTAGCTTAGCAGCCACCGTAAATCGGGTGTAAAGTTTTGTGAGTTAGAGGCGTACGGTGCAAACGTTATGTGAGCATGGGGGCGGATTGTCGTCCACCTACACGAGTAGGCTCCTCCGAAACACCAGTGGCAGCAGTCACTGAGCTGGCACAACAAACAAACTGCTGCTGTAGCACCAACAGCAGCAACAACGGCAACAACATCCACAGCAATAACGACGGAAACTACCGACGGCCTGCAACAGAAGCTGAACAGGGTGAGCAGTAACACTGATTTATAGCCACCACGCTCGCGCGGTGGGGCGAGTCTCCAAGCGATGGGGTATCGCACGATGGCAGGGCTGGGGTGGGTTTCGGAACGGACCCCGGAGACTGGATGCGATGAACGGTTCGGCGGGGTGACTCAAAGGGGGGGGGGGGGGGGGCGAACGTTTGAAAGCGGCTGCGTTGCCGGTGGAGCGCATGGTGCAGGCAAGTTCCAAGAATTCCACAGGCGACGAAGGACGTTGTAGCTCTTGAGGCTGCCGCCGCCGCCGTCGCCGCTGCTGCTGCTGTCAACGTTGGTACTACTGTCGACGCTTGAAGTGCATCACCAACGCAAATCCTGTCGTGCTCTACCCATGCGCCAGCGGCACTCAGCCCGAACCCATCTCTGGGGTATGTCAGACAACAAGAAAGAAATGCAGCTCAAAAATGATATTTCATATTTTAGAGTGCCTGAACTCCTACACATAGAGCAGGCACATGTTTAGAATACAGAGCAAACATATGATATCAAAAACGCGACCTTCTAAGACTCAGGCCTTGAACCTTCAAATCACAAAAGGTGTCTTAAACTCCTTCGCTGTCGCGTCAAAGGAAAATAGCGGTACAGGTTTTGATACGGAGACAACAAAAAATTGAGTAATGAAAACACCGCCTCCTGCTATAGACGTTATCAGATGACTTTTTTTCAATCTACGACAGACCCTCAAGTCTCGTCTCCCTCAAGTGGACTCTACCGGATCTTGAGCCACTTCGCAGGAGCCCTACAGGGTTTGTCCAGAAGGTCACTTACGGCATATAGGTATGAGCCAGCTTAAATACCTGCCACCTGTTTAGGATAACTGCGAAGCGACAGTTCATTCACCGGTTATTGGCCTTGATCCATTAACTCGCGGTTTTTGTCGTTTTATGCTTGAGTGTCGATACCCTTTATACACGATCGTACGGTTAGCTGCCAGTATCACACAAAATGGGATAGGATACCAAAGAAAGTTTCTTATAGAAAAAATCCACTGGCCTTCTACGCGGAGCGAACCCACGCCAGAAAATAGCCAGACGGAAGATACGATACGCGCTACCGGCTGAGTCAGCCCATCGGCAATCGAAACAACTTGGAACTTGTTATGAATCCGTCAACGAATATACTCGAAGACTCGACAAAAGTCATTTGACAAACATCCCATCATCAATTCCCTGCAAAAATATGAATGGGCTGACTATCTTGCCAACACGGCTTCAATCCATCTGACATTTGCTGTGGCGCAGCATCATCGACGCCGGCATAAACTGACGGTCTCGTGGCTACGGTTGTTCCGTCGCCGCCGACACGGTTCCACGATTCGAACCGGCGGCACAGCAGGCTTGGCCCCCCCCGTGATTCGTCGCTTTGCTGCGTCGCTGCTCTGCCAGCATCTTCAGTCTCCACTCCACTTGCGTCGAGTCGAGTGGCCAGAGGCTGATATGGAGTGAAGTGCTCTCTTCTTTTGGCTCGTCCCGACCGATTGCGGCGAAACGACCGGCGTCAAACGAACGAACAAACCTGGAATGAGGGGCGTCACAGTCAAAATAGGGTGATGATCACCTCCACTATCGGGGTGAGGATCCAACGACTGTCGGCGAAGCTGGTCGGCCTGTGGAGGGCCCAGAGATAGCTTTGATCGTATCGACACGCCCACGTTCGCACAGGCCGCAGCATTCGACCAATCACCGGCACCAATACCTGGCTGCACTTCGGCACCTTAAAAACAATCAAGAAGCATACCTCATACAAGCCGTTATGGCTGTGTGTGTCTAGGTGCCTGCAAACGAGTACCGCATGGTAGAATAACGGACCTCTGAGCTTCTTCATCAGTCGTAGTCGGTAGCTCGCTGCTTGTTTCCACCTGATAAGCGTCTAAAACGTGGAATCTATTGCTAATTCTCTCTCAACTAGAATATACTTGTTCTTCGGTATGACGGCGACAATCATTTCTTCTCATACTGATCGCTTAAAGGAACAGCTCTATTTACGGTAGCAACATAGGAACGTATCTCTCAAAAGGTGATCACAATAATTATAATAATCTTTGTAGAGCTCTTATAATCATCTACACGTCACGAGTATTATAATGGTATTTGAGTAGTGGTGCAGATATACGTTTACTCCTCCTCCTCACGAATCTCAGTTGAATCGAGGGCGTTTTTCGAGAACTACGTTTTCGGGTTCATGCCTATGACTTTATTTTCAATGGTGAAGTATCCACATCGGTCCCGACACTTTTCAGTTCTCGAGTGCCAGTCCTTCATTAGCTGATAGGTATGTGATACTCTTCCTGGGTTTCCCATTGTTCACTCCTATCTCCATTTACTTTCCTCCCCTGACCTTGAGATACCAAAATTAAGGTAGCGCCTGAGCAAACGTGTCATTGAATCGAACTATAAACATGTGAGCTCTTTTTCATCAAACGTTGTTCAAAATCGACAAAGCCAAGTAGGTTATACATCTATTATTATTATTATGATTATTAGAAATATCGCAGTTTCGAATTCATCTGAAATTTCCGAGAATTGCCGTTTTCGTTAATAGCATAGAAAAATTAGCACGATCTCCACTTCCTGACTGGGGTCACTTTCGAATCTCTCACGATCGCTAGAGTTTTTGTCCTCTTCGATGTACGTAGGTACTACGCGTCCTGTGTATTCTGCTCATCTCGCTCTCTCTCTCTCTCTCTCTCTCTCTCTCTTGCGCCGAATGAATGCATGCCTGTGTTATTATATCAACTTCTATAATTTTTCTGCAAATTCTTTCGTTTTGTTCCCTACCGCTAACCTTTGCGAGGGATAATGGCGCGTCAACGGCCTGCAAGGACCAGTACGTTGTCAAAAGTGCATGATCAATCTAATGTAGGCTTTTCGAGCATTCGACCCTGGATGAATCTGGTGTTCACGCCCCCCGTGGCTCGAGAGAGAGAGCGAGAGCGAGCGAGCCTTCCACATTTGAATCACAGCCAGCGAAGGAGTGCCTTGCAAGCAGACCGTTCGCGGGTCGTTAGCAACTGTCATCGGCCTCAAACGCCACCATCGAGCGACCAATTCACACTTTGCGTGACCCGCCTTTTTGTCTGCACTGACGACATTCTCAGTCAAACAGACATGGGTAGGTATACACACATGCCCACAGAGAGACGTATCTGCATGAAGAGCAAGTATCCGCAGAGATGGTGCTCGTACACAGATATGTCAGATATACACAGATATATATTCACTCATATTCGTACCCTTTTCACAACGACGGCTGCGAAAATACGACGAATGAATGCATTTTTGCACCTCACTGCACTGACGTAACGAATCATAGAGCCTGATGCGTGCAGAGACGAGTTACAATGATGGGAGAAATATCGATATCTAGATGAGGCCGGCATCAGAAGGAGGACGATGAGCAGCAGCAGCAGCCGCCAGCAACAACAACCGCCGCAGCAGTAGCAGCAGCAGCAACAAGAAAGGCGCTTCGACGTATACGAGTTTGCACTTGAGTGGCAAATTCGAGTGAACAAGAACTCTTGCCTCAGTGATTCAGCTAGACAGCATGACAGGCCACGAATGAAACAAAGCGGATGTTGAAACTTCCCTTCAGGAAACGAGAGACGCGAGTGTGAAATGTCCGTTCCAGTGATTCTCTCTTATCAGCTATTGATTATCTGGGTTAGGGCTTTCTAACGCTATGCACGATCAAACCTCGAGATGTTTCGCATTTCGATAGATCTTGTTTTATTCATAACGACGCAGGTAGCATGTGTGTATTTTAGATAAATTGATATAGATACGTATGCATATCATAGCGGTCACTCACGTTGCCTTCGTGGGGCAGAGAAATGTCTACGATTGATCGTCCACATACGCTTACACTAAAACGTCTGATTCGTCTTGTCCGATCTGTATTCATCTGGTTAGCGGCTGGCGCTAGGTCATTGCGAAGCACAGAATCGATTCTGGCTAGACCACGACGAAGGTATTTGATGTCAGGACGAGGTATTATCCCATGTGCTCGTGTAGCTAATAATAGAACGGAGCTCTTGCTTTAAATGTTGTGTGTTGCCCCTTGTCAAAATTCGATCAGTCTGCTATACCTCTAGGGGTCAGTAAGTACCCACGGGAACGATACTCTAATTGATAAGGGTGACGTATAGAGAGAATGCTGGTAAGGTGTGGTTAATCTCTGCACTATATACTATATATATATATATGTACATATGATGAGCACATGTTAGCTTAGCATTGTCTAAAACGTACCTGTAAGAAATAATAAAGTTTCAGTTGAAGCAGCACCTGTTTCAACATTAAACCTACTTTTTTTTTACTAAGTAAATGTTTCCCCATTTCTTTTATCGCAACTACCCTCTTCCCCATAGGTAATCTTTGGCCTTCCTCGATCTAGCAGTTATTCTGCTCTTCGACGACTCGCAGTTGGGAGAGACAAGGGGCCGCGCCAAATATCATATATCTCTCCAGGTTTTTGCGCCCGATCCGCAGACGTTGTATGACGTGTGTACGAGACGCCTTTTTCTTTCATCTTTCTGCTGTGATTGGACGAAACTTTGTGGGATCAGCTGCGGATTTTATCCTTGTTCTATTCCTCGTGTGCACTCTGACATTTCCGTTGCTCGGCAGCACTGAGTGATTCTGACTTTGAGCTGCAGACGAGAGAATTCTCGTACGACGACCAACGCGGGATCGGAGATGATCCTCTACTTTCACGCCCCCTATTACCGTATATTCTACCTAAACTGTACAGAGCGGAAATGTCCCGGAAACGGTTTTGGGCCAAGCACGGTGTTCTTCTTAGGCCACAGAGGCCAACGCTTTACATATATATATATATATATATATATATATATATATATGATACGTATGTGTAGGTGAACGTAGGGGAGGACAGCCTTTAGGATTAGACTTTGAGGGTTAAGCCTAGAGGACATGAAACTGGAAATTGCGGCTGTATCCCTGCAGAAGGCAGAAAACAAACCAGCAATGTTACCAGAGGCTCTCGCGACCTTCTTCTCGTGACCACTAGGTCACGGTTGTGACTAGAATAAATTGAGCATAAACAGCTTATGTTGCTTTGTTTTTCGTGTGTTTTTCTACGATTTCTGAACTGAGAAATTGTTTACATCAGGTCAGATCAACCAGAGGACTACGTGCATGCGCGATAAGATTATGAATTATACGATTGGTTAAATAAGTTACGTATAAGAAATAAGAATTTACTCATCACTTCACGTCGACAATCAACGAAAAGTTATTCTGAGATAGCAATTATATAGTTATTATTTCCCAATGTATGCAACGTCCGTCACAGTGTCACTAGCTAGGAACTGATATTTCTCTTGCGACATTAGTGACACTAGAAGGCTGCGTATACCGTCCATAGCTGATCTTAGAGGGTCTACTTCGACCTGATGAAATGATATTCGGAAACACGCTTGTGGGAACACAAAAATGTAAAAAAAATTCGCTTGCCGCGATGACTAGTCTTGAAAAATCGAGATGCAAGATATTCTTGTTCCTCGGATAATATGTTATAACGTAGTCCGCGCATATCTTCGAGAAAAATGGGCTTCTTTGGCAATTGGTATTGTATATTTGAATCTTGTCTATCCCAGATCATTGGGCCCATTTTTCATGTTCTACTCTCGAGACCTCACCAATTGATTGACGAATACTTTTGGATGGAGGTGAGCTTTGCAACTAGACCAACACGGACTGCGAAGCTGCGTATCTTTGCGCCTATGCCATTACCCGGTTGGTCCGTACAACAAAGTTCCAACTGTACCGCAAACGAATTGATTTCGTCACCTAGTTGTCCCATTGTAGAGGCAGTGGTACGCCAAAAGACGCCCCTTTAGGTGGTCGTTGCCCAGTTATAGACATTTGCACTCCCCCGATCTGAGGCGAGCGCGGTGGCGAAGCCATGCACCCGAGTCGCCATGCATCGTTACGCAACACCTTGAGATGCATACGATATATTTATACATACCATATATACTAGCTGAGTTAGCACTATACACCTTTCCTAATAGCCATGCACCACCCAACCATATGCAGCTTCAGGGTCCACCTGTGTTGTCTCGTTCCGTTTGAGAACGGAACGTGTTATATTAGAGTATCAGTCTCAATTTTCGTAATTTCCCTAATAATTGCGAACAACAAACTCCTTCTAAAGTTATATATATATATATATATATATATCCGTGGTTGTTCTACCTATCTCCCTGATTAATCGCGATTGCAATTGCTCTACAACATGAATTTGACAATAGTAGTAGCAGACCATAGCGGAGGACAGATATCTCCGAAAAGGTTCTCCCTTTCTCGACTCACAACGTATAAAAATAAAAAGGAAGTATATATCGCGCTATAATGGTCTCTCCTCCCGTTCTGGTCTGCTTCTCGTCTGACCCATCCATCGCGCTCTATACACGCAAGTGTTCGCATCGTTGATGAGCCGTCGAGTTCGCTTCGTTGTCCTCGTCGTTGTCGTGCGGGCAGTATTTTCTCCTCCAGAGGTTTTTCCCTCTACCGGCTGCTGTGGCAAGGGCTGCAAAGTCACTGCTGGTGCTCCGGGAGGGCAGCGTTTCCCCGTTTTTCTCTCCTCTTCCGTCTCCTCCAGTGGTCGCCGGAGAATGAACGATGCTCGACGCAGTGGCTATGGCGGTGTCGCTGGCAATGGCGCCCGCCAAGCGGTTCGTGCTGGTCCCACTGAGGACGGTCCGACGGTCCTTTCTCGACTGTGATCCCACGGAGCAGGCCGACCGGCCGGGAGGCAGAAAAGCTCGCTCGCCCTTCAAGTCGAGGGCCAAGCCAGTCTCTCTTCTTTATCCATCTCACGGTGCCGCTCACCCGGTGGGATCGGCTTACACCACCTTTTCCACACATGGACACGCACACGTACACACATACACGATATCCTCCTCCCAACCACTACAGTGAGAGAGGATAGAGGGAGACCTCTCCCTCTTTCCAGATAGAAGGAGATCTTTGTTCTCTCAGTATGCCCGTTTGCCAGCCCTCCCGAACCAGATAGCTCTAGCAAACGAACTCTAGCGAAGGGTGCATTCAACCACTGACCCGTTATCGGAGGTGAGGCACTCATATACCTTATATATATATATATACCCCGTCTATACACACAAGTGCATACGATATTTCCCGCCTGCATTGCAGAGCGATCGTCGGCAACAGTTAACAGAAACGATAGCTGCGCTGCTTAGCGGCAGCTGGAGCGATCGGTGAAGGTCGCCAGCGGAGACTGATCTTTCGGTAACAAACGACGGGCGATGACGATGGCAACTGCGGGTGTCCGTTGGGTCCGCCCAGTGCAGCGAAAAGTAGATCTATATTGCGCTGCCGCTACATTGTACTATCTGTAGTGCCAGCGTGTCATCCATATCAACGCGACCATCACCAACTCCATTATCACAATACGGCTATGTATTTTTTTGTTTTTTCCAGCTGACCCTCAGCTGTTCCCCTATGCGACAGGCCTCAGCTCTTAACCTTTTAGGTATTACTATGAGCCTGTCGGGGGGGGGGGGGCACCTTTGCACGGCTATGTATTTATATATATATATATACATATTATATATATATACCGTCAGTTCTATAGCCAGTTCTTCGTCCACCAAGATGAACAGGCGTTACGCGCTCAACGATGCCAAACGTGACCGTTGACGTTGCTGTGGCAGTTGACATTGTTGCTTCTGCTGCTCCCACGCAATAGTCTACCGTGGCCAGTGGCATAGCCCTATAGGTCATTGTAAACACATCTACCAGCACGAAATGAGCGGGAACGAAGTGCCCGCGAAGAAAAGCGGCAGACAACAAGAACGAGAGAGAGAGAGAGAGAGAGACAGAAGCAGATCTCGTTATTTGTCCACGTCTTGTCTTCGTGGTTGAGGTTAAGGCCCCCGTAATAGTGGCTCATATAAAAGAACGCGGAAAGGAAACGAGGCCTGCTAGATCTCGAAGCTCCCGTGTTGTCTCTGGGCTGACTCGGCCGCGCGGGATTAACTAACAACTGATAGGACTCACCTAGATTAGGTGTCAGCATGCATAGAACACCGACACTGCTTCTGTCAAGCAGGAGCAAGTTCCATCCCGCAAACCGTAAAGGTACCTTCAGCTAGGCAGCCTAATTTGGTTTCGCAGTGTCCTTCCTCGGAGGCAGCTGTCCGCTTGGTTGTCGCTACGCCGCAGCGGAGTCTCGCCTTTGGTTAAATTAGATAGGCTGTCACGTATCAGAGAAGGGTTTGAACATTGCGGACAAGGTAAGGAGGTGCCTTATAGTCAAATTAATTATTTTGTAGCCATTGAAGGCCCGTTAGGTACAACATGAGCAAGTTACACAGAGCAATTCCAAGTTTACAAGCTCACAGCTGGGGTTATTATATGTAGGCTGCTGGTATTAGTCACGTATTTCTGGTAAGCTCCATATCTAGCGTACATCAATGCATTTCTACACTTTATCTTTCTTACACATAAAGATCTCCTGCATTAGGAGGTAAGCCATTACATAGGAATGATTCTCGCCGTATGTCGAATATTTCATGGTAAGTCTTTTTACAAGGTCATTTCGAAGCCATGTGTAGTCCCTTCTTTAAGCAATATATATATATATATATATATATAACATTGTATTAGACATGCATATGCCATAGTGTGATGTTGGACAACATATGAACGCTATTCCATACGCGAAAACAGCGCCATTGCACTTTGCCTCTTCGCTCTGTTCTGCCAGGTCTGTTCATTTTCCCATCAAAGACACATTCCACGAGTGGTAGTTGTCTATCTAAGTATGTATGCACATAGGCATTGCCGCAGCTGGGCAATTTGGGCTCCATAAGGCAGAAAGGTGCTGAGATGAGCCGGCCACAGCCCAAATGGAAACTCGCTTTCCATATCTGATGTTCGGCAAAGCCCGCCTTCTAGAGAGTCCTTTCCAGGAAGTGTCCACCGACAAACCTATGCGTGGGTCCGAATAAATTAGAGAATCGCATTTAGGAACACGTAAATTCTCCAATAACTTCGCCATGCTACGTAGTCCCGGCTTCACAATTTCAAATGTGATCACATGTTTACGTGTCTCAGCTATTTCGGGGGCTCCTTGGCACCGAAACCGTTGTTTCACCACCGAATATGACACGACGCGAACGTTTTAGTCAAGGTCGGAGATCTGCTTTGTTCAGGTGTCGATGCTGACGGCATCGGCTACTGATGCATGTGCGTCATCATTGAATATTGACACTGTCCGGTCGGCAATGCCGTCTGTTTGTGACGCATTGTGCACGTACTTACACGCAAGCCTTGACGTGTGAATCAGAATACAACAATTTTATATCTGAGACTCGTATGCATTGCATATGTGCCAAATGAGTGGGTGGGCGCGCTCTTGAGGGTTGAACACTGAACAGAGAAGCTAAGAATAAAAAATAATCAACATTGACCAGCGTTCAGGCGAGTGCCGGCGATGGGCCAGGAAAAGCTTTCTGACTGCATGGATGGCCTCTAAGCGTTACCACACTTAGTTATCGGGTCTGCACATCAAGACACAACAGCAGAGGCGTTCTGCAAAGACGACTCTAGTTAGAGCATAGGTCCCGGCTAGCACTCGGACGAGTGCAGCTCTGAACGGGACCAGGGGGTCAGCCCGACTAGCGTGGAAAAAGCGCACCCCGGCGTGGAGCTCAACTTGTCAAGAATACCGGAGAAGCATCAGAGCAGCCTCGCCGCGCGACAGATAAGCGTATAGTTTACGTTTCTGTCTGTCTCTCTCTCTCTCTCTCTCTCACTTTCTCTCTCTCTCTCTGTGTCTCACCATCTTACATCCACGAGGCGTGTTTCGCGTATGGATGAGCGACAATTGCAGCGGCAACGTCAAACAGCGGAATTGACGTAGGGATAGGTATAGGCGGGGCTGAGATCGGGATACGACAAGAGGCAGCAAGAGATCCATCGTCTCTCACATGGTATTAATAACACACATGTAGGGCTGAATTCAACATACGAGTCATCAATAGCCCAATTGGCGGTTGCACCGGCGCAACGGGCAAGCTATACACAGAAAGAGAATGAAATTGCCGAGATGGAAGCGAAAGAGTGGGCCATCAACGTGTGACGAGCGAACCGGAGTCTGGGTGACATCTGCTTAATGTCGCTGTGGCGTTACTATTGATCTGATGATACTCGATTTGATCAGAATTTCTCTCCTCGGCTTTGCTTGCATGACTAAGGCTCCGAAGATTAGTTCCTATAGTGGAAAACTATTAGTATGATTACATGCTTAAGCCTTTGTTGAGCCAACCTATACCAACTTTGTGCGCTGGAACAAAGCTACGGGAACAAATCTGCTAATAAATAAGCGTTTAGGGGAACACATTTTGCATAAACGTTACCTACGTCCTGCTTCGAATGGTTTGCTTTTCAGTGCACTTGGCAAAGGTAACAGTGCTCCGTGTCCTGCACACGAGGGGTAAGGTTATTAAAACGTAAAGCCAGCAACCGACGATTTGGCCTAAATGTTATGATCGTTGCAATGGTCAATTAGTCGACCACGACAGATTAAGGACACATTCATCTTTGACACGAAAATGAATTCGCGTCAGAACCTATCTCTTCTCAAATTGTCGTCTTGATGAAATAGTGCCTAATCTCGTTAGATGTCCATCTGCCATAGACACAAGCTAGCAATGCGAGGGTCCAGGGTCACGATATGTATGCAAGCCCTTTGCAAGATCCAAACTTTTGCTTCTTTACTTTCGTCTTGTCGACGAAAACAGAGCAACTTGAACAACAAGACCATACGTCGTTATCTGGCTACCGGCACGCGTGGCAGAAGCGGCCAGGAGCGACAGTCCCAACCTTCAAGACTCTCGCTTGAAGACCTCGCTAACATTCAGTATATCCTTGTCATGCATGAACGCACTGCATAGCAAACAACGCGCTACGCATCATGTTATTATTATTATTGCTGCACATCATTCACAATGTCTTGGTCCGTAGTCAACAAGTTTCCATATGGGCCAGCACACCGGTGAGATGCGGAACCTCCTCTCGGTAGAAGTCACATAGTAAAGAGAGCACATAGGTTCACCGGTACGTTCCTTGCTATCAGATATGATATTAGGACATCGAGACGATTAGCGGCACAGCTGTTCAGCCAACCCTCAGCTCAGGTTGCCCCTGCTTCGAGCTTCGTTGGACCAACGAGACATGAAGCACGGGCGTTTTTTTTCTTGTTGCAATTGCTGATGCAGTTGCAGTATGCTGCTGATTAACCTTTAGAAGCGGGTACGGAGGGAAGGGCTATTGTTGAATAAGAGTAGGCCTACAGGTGGCATTGCTTCATAAGACGGACCCCTTGAAAAAGCAAATGTGCAACGGTGGGGATCGAACCCGAAAGCAGTACCGTGGACGTTAAATGTTGGCTGTGGGTCAGCCCGGAAAATTTATTAGGTTAGACCCACAGGTGGGGAGACAGTTTTACGGTTAGGACCACAAGCAGGTATATGGTTGAAGCAGCGTATTGTGGTTCAATTGAAAACCTAATTATTTAGTCCAATTCCAAGTATATTTTCTCGAACTGTGAACGTACGTCCTACAGAATTTTTAGCCCACTAAGCCCTCCCCTATTTAACCCTCTCAGCGATTGCGTATATATATATATATATATATATATATATATATGTGTGTGTGTATAAAGCAAATCAGAAGTAGTAGACTAATTTTGGCGGCCTCGGCGCGCTGCTCTTCACTTGGCAATTAATGTCGCTCGATATCAAGGAACGATAGCAGTGGAATAGGCTTCTCCGAACAATGCCCAAGAAGATACGCCACCTAGGGTCGTAATTACGATTCAACAAGGATGAATGTCTGCTAATTCAAATCCTTGTTGTCTGCTAGACTTGGAACAGAGGCTACTGTTAACCGTTAGGATGAAGACAATTTGCAAACATGGTACTCTTCATTTGCAAGGGCTTCCAACAAAGCGGAGCGAAGAGACAGATATTTCAGCGAACACATTATTCTTCTTCTTTTGGGGAGGTCTCAATTAAAATATCTATGGCGAATTCAGTAACTCGTGGTGTCGATCCACTCAGGCACCTGGCCAACTTCAAGTGTTAGCAGAAGACTCACACATAACTACAACTAACACAACCGACACGAAAAGCCCATTAAAAGGCTACTCTGTGGCGGTTCTTTTTGAAATATTTGTTCGGTTACAGTCTGAATGCTTTGCGGACAGCAGAATGAGTTTGATTACGGTACACGTTCGTCTCATAAATTATGAATGCAGTTCAGAGGAGAATTATTTATTCCCTTCTGTAGACAATTTCTGAGTATAGCTTGCTCGTGTGGTAATTATTCCAAAAAGCAACCGTGGTATTGAACTGTCCTTAGTGGTTTGGCCCTGAAAATGCACTTTGTGGAGTAGTGGGCTATTGTACTTTGCACCACCTATTGTTTTTAGAATCGTTGACGCTTAACGGTACATCCCACGTGTCTGCAATCATGTGTTCCGAAAAAATAGACAGCTAACTATTTGATCTCTTGATGAAACTCAAGCGAGAATAAATCACCCTCCTCCCCTGACGTTGCCTGAAGTGACATCTGAACAAGCCAATAGAGCTGGCATCTAGGCATGCCATCTCGTTCACTCGATTTCGAGTGCCCACGTGCCCAAAGCGCAAATTAGATGCCTTTTGAGGTAGAATGCATGTTCGCCTCGCCTGCCTCGTCCGCTGCCCCGTCACTCAATTTCTCCCTCTCTGTTTTCCTCTGCTTAGCCTCTACTATGGCCCTAACGTGTGGCTATTCAGGTTTCAGCAGGGCGCAAGATACCCCGATGTGGGACCGCATTCTCCCCTGATTGCTACCCGAGGAGTGCGTCTCCAGGGAAAAGCTTAGCCGCGCCAAGCTGACATCGCGACCAGCTGACTGGCGCCTTGTTGTTCTTCGTGAGCCGTTCTGGGGTGAGGTATTAAGGGTAAAGGAGGGAAGGCCCTTCAACCACTGACCACGATTTCCGCGGGAGGGAAAGCGACTCCAAGCGACAAGCCGCGCCACCTAGAGTACGCCAAGGGACATAGAGGTCAAAAGTGCGTTTCGAGGATGGCGATCTCGCTCGCTTAAGGGCATCGTTCGTGATTGCTGATGTTCACGCTGAATATCCATACACTATACGAATTAGCCTGCAACCTTGCAGGTTGATCGACCAACCCATTGTCGACTAGTTGACATTGTGATTTATTGGTAAATGAATACCTCCGGCCGCCACAGCTGGTAAACAGAGCTGAGAGCATATGGCGACACTCAGCTCCATTTTGTTGACCTTTTTCGCTATTAATGTTTTGTATGCTTGCACTAACGTTCCCCTGTCCTTTGAAGTGCTATTTATTCGAATTATTAGGGCTGTTGGATGATCACTATGAGGTGGAGAACACTAATTATCATGACGTTGATGCCAATACTTCTGCTGCTCGCATCACACATAGTAGATCAGATGGCATAGAATTCAAGCGTAGCTGGCTATTCATTCAAAGGATCCTCCCCATTTCATTAATTTATATATATTTTTTCTCTTTTGTATATATATATATATATATATATATGTATGGGGTATCAAAACTGTATTGCGAATAACAACGATCGATTATGCTGAAGATAATATAATCCACTCGTGCGTGCTCGACATTTGGTTCAACGTTTTGTGACATATGCGATGCCTGCTAACTGTTTGCGCAGATCGTCGCTTCCAGAACACTTTATCGGTTTGTAACAGCGTTGATGCCTCTCTACCAGATATATCTTAAATTCCCTTTTCTGAAAAAAGCCCAAAACGACTTGCCACACATATCGTCCACTCGAACTGGTTACGAACCTTTCTTTATGGCATCTCATTGGACCCACGGAGTGCATGTATAAAATATGATCTAGGCGCCAGCGGAAAACGTCAGCGACGGGCTTTTGCCTGCAAATGCATAAGTTAAAGCGGTCACCTGGAGATCCAACAGGTTCGGTGGTACCGAGAACCCTCTGAGTCAACCTTTAAAAGTCGAATATTTTACGGAAAGCGACTGGATAGTCGAAAGATTCGAAGGAGACCCGCGCCGAGGTCTTTCCCCGATATTGGGGTTCAACCTGCCGTGGGTTTTCGACGATCGGCTGGTGCAGTGGTCGCTCGGTTTGGCTCTGATAACGATTTTACCGCAGAATTCCTATTCGATCGGCTAGAAAATTGCCAGTCACGGATGACATCGAATATTTTATAGACAACTCACACCCAAAGCCCACTCTTCGCATGTGAGATGATGAAAAAGAGCTGATGTTGGGCAATAATTTCGGGTTACGAAGCTGAATTCGCTAGCCGTTACGCGCACTTTCGGTACATACAGCTCCCATACACAGTTCCACAAGGGACTTACCCCAGTGGTAGATTGCTGAATAACTATTTCCTGCTCTTGTAGTCTCTTTGTGCGCGGACACACAAGCAGAGATTGTGTATATGAACGCAAATGTGCGAACTGAAGCGGATTCGTGGTCTGCTATTCCTTAAAGAAAGAGCAGCGACGGCAGTGGCAGCCGCACGGAGACAGCGGCGCTCTCTGCTGACCGACCCAACTCTGGAGCAGAGGCACATCGTTCACAGCAGCAGGCCGCCGATCTGTGCCCTGCCAGCTGGTGGCCGAGGTCTCCACTCGCTCGTTGGATAGTCGCAGACAGTAAGGCAGTGGGCGGCATAGAAAAGACGGCTCCCCAGGAAAACTACAGAAGAGGTAAAAAGCAGGAAGACTGTCCTGCCGACCTGCGTGTTTCTGACTCAAAACGGGCTTATGTGAGGCTGGGGTGATGCTTGGGAGGGATTGCTAGGAGGGGTGATGGCGACCCCAGTCTGGAACAGGGAGAGACGACAGATAGTGGTTGGGCACGGCGGAACGCCGTCTGCGCCCGGTGGCTGGCTAGGTCACTGCGCCTGCTGCCGCCGCCGCCGCCGCCGCTGCCAGTCCCCCGGGAACCGTAGACTCGCAGCACCGGACCCGCCATGGGCAACAGGACAGTGTACTGCTAGAAGAGGGTTCGCCGGGGGCGAAGACGGTTCGGGGGCGATGGTAAACACCCCCTTAGCTACTAGCACCGCAGAAATGGTTCAGTTCTAGCTGCTTGCGCTGGCCGACTGGCCGGCTGGCTAGACACTTGCTGCTCGGCGGTGACATTCCATGAAAGTTCTGTGTACAAGCCAGCGGCTTAGTCGACGTTCTTCTTTTCAGACCTCTTCTTCTCCAAAGGGGGAAACTGCTGTCTAGCTCACTGCTGCTGCTGCTGCTGCTGCTGCTGCTGTTGCCGCTCCCAACCGAGATCTGCGGCTGGCAACTGGCTCTCGAGGGTCCTCGAACGAGAGGGAGCTGGCTCTGCTACTGCTGCCACTCCTACTACAACTACTAGTGTACTGCAACTGCGAGTAGAATGCTTCTGATGCATCGATGGAAGTAAGAGGCAACGCTGGCGAAAAGGGACAAGGCTTTCGTCGGGGGTCCGGGCTTGGCACACGTACAGAAAGAAGGCGCTGACTCGCCGTTGCGTTTTGCTACCTGCTTTCTCTCATCGTTCGTCCGTCAACAGCTTGCAGATTGCAGTTTTGAACCTTTCATAAGAAACTCATCGAGGGCCACCGACGGAGGAGCATAGAAGTATCTTGAAAATGCGTGTGCGGTTTTTGTCGTGTGTCATTGAATGGAGTCTGTTGCATGTGTCGGAGCGAACGATCGCGAATATGTTGTACCGCTAAAATCCGGCTTTAAATGGCAGGCTTCCATCGAGTATTCCATATGTCGCGTTCGAACGTGGCACAATGTTCGGAGGGCTAGTTTGCTATACGTTAATTCGGGCTGCTCTGGAATCACTGGGCTATTCGTTTCTTTCGTCTGCCACCGTTACTGATCGATTGTACCAAACGTCGATCTCTCCTCCTTTAAACCCATTAAATAAAGGTCGTTTCTTCCTATTGGCGATGTGCTTTGTTGGCGCCTCTAAATGCTTCCGGTAAGTGTTTTGCTATACATTGCAGTTTGCCCAATCTTGCTAGACGGGCTCGCCAGCTGCCGCGTCACTGAGAGGCAATATTCACAGCGATAAGATTCAGCTCCTGCTGCTGTTGTTGCTTCTGCTGCTGCATCCGGGAGCTGCTTCAAAGCAGCCGAGTCTGCCTATACCTCGAGAGGGTGACTACCGCTTCATGCAGCTGCAACTCCGAAGATTGACGGCAGTCCCAAAGGACCACAGCAGGCAGACTAACCAAATGCCGATCTCGTGAGCTCGCTCAAGACGGATCAGCTGCAGAGGAGTCGGTTGCTCTCACAGTCATTCAACATATCGTCGTTATCGTCGACTCGACGTTCTGCCGTCAGATCGCCGCCCGGCTCTTGCACTTGCCCATCTAAGTCGCTGCTGCTGCTGACTGCTATGGACTAGTACTTACCTCAACTGCGTCGTCAATGGATGTCCTCGACGCTCGCCGTTGATCACGCGTCGTGCGAAGCCTGTTGCTAGTGAATCGCTGCGGTTATAGTAGTAGTAGTAATAGTATTATTGTGAATGCATCCGAGAAGTTTTATTCCTCTCTCTCTCTCTCTGTATTTGGCTCTTTCTCGTCGAACAGTTGGATGTGCAACCGCTTAATCACCACACACGATCTGGCTGAACAAACAATAAGCACCGAGATGATATCTGCACCACTCCACGTGCAAAAGCGAGCTGCTATAACTGATGCCGATGCTGCTGTCGCTATGTCTCTTCCTCGAATCCAGACCAATCCTATGGATCTTTCTTGCCACCTGTGCTGTGTAGCTCCTCCACCGTGGCGAGGCTGCCCAGTAAGGTTCTACTGGTTCAGATCAAATTCGGCGCTGGCTACCAGGCTGCTTTGCTGCGCGCTCTGCACCGGTGTGTTCTGACACGCTCCCTGCTGTAGGGACCGCGCATCCAGTTAGCAGAACAACATGGCTACTGCTGGCGATTCCTTCCGTCCTTCTGGTGCTGCTAAGGCTGCGATTCAAAGCAATCCGATCGGCTACCAGTGCACAATCTATCGGCGAGTGCTGTAGTGCACGCGCAGCTATGTGCACCCCGACAACACGCACTTCTCTACCTCGCACTCACTGTACCAGCTGTATGTGCTTCCGCTACTGTCGTCGTCGTCGTCGTCGTCGTTGGGTTGTACGCAACGAGAAAATCATACGTGGAAAGAACAAACAACTACTGCAAGGGACTGACGACAGACGAAATTCGCGCTGCCGTGCCTCGCTTGCTGCCTTCGGCGCGGTCTCGAAGCCGTCCGATAAGCAAAACAGGTGGATACGATGAGCGAGTTGCTGATGGTGGTTGGGCCCCCATCCGAGAGAGGGCGGCGGTGGCGAGGGCAGACAGTTTCGGGAGAGGGCCTCCAACCATGAGGGCATCGTGTGTGGTCTCTTCGAAGGAAAGAGGGGGCGACGTTTTTCGGTAAGAGGGCAAGGGACGACTGGGCCACTGCTCATTGCTGGAACATACTACGACAGGCGGCGGCAGCAGCAGCAGCAGTAGCAGCAATGAGAGGCTCCGAACGTCGACGCCCTTCGCCTCCGAACGGCCGGACGGACGACCCGACTCAGACGACGAAGCAATGACTGGAGAAGACTATAGTGGCTGAGAGTGTGTAAGAGAGAGAGAGAGAGAGCGCGCGCCCGGCTGGGACAAGCCCAACGTAAACCGAAGCACTAGCATCGATACCTAGTTGGGGAGGGCCAGGCGAAGCCAACCGAGTCTGGCGAACCAGTAGCGACGAAGCTGGTGGTAACGCGACACGCGGTGATGCATGGTCTGACCCGTGGCACATCGCGAACCTGATCGGGTTGTCCCACGATGGCACGATGAGCGACGGGCATGACCTCGCTCGGCGAGCGCGTCATCGGTCGGCTTCGCATTGTTTCACCTGCCATAGAGCAATCGAGTCGAGTAATAATATTTATATGAGTTTATTCAATTGTAACAGTAGGCGAAAATTGTACCCGCTAACGTGAACGACATCTAAGAGCACTCTCCTCTATATAATCCTACTAAAATTTTTAGAACAAGGAGGCCCAGCTTCCTCAGTGCTCAAGCTCGCCCAAAATTGCGTCGTCTCTGTGGATAGCTAAGGAAGATCTTTGCAGAAAAACCTAATCGAGAGTCAGCCGAATTCGACGTCCGTCCCCACCTGAACAGCATTTAAGGGCTTAACCGCAAACTACGTGATTCCTACGTAGCTGATTGTAAGGTTACGTCGTTATGAAATGGATATGTAGAACATCTTGAAACTGCCAAGTCATACGGCACGGCTACTAAGGCCGCACGATAAAGCATCAAATATGATAATGACGTCTAGGAATGAATCCTGCGTGAAGCTTCACGAACAATTGGATAGCCTAAATTTATGCCATATATCACCGCCATATATATATATATATATATAGGAACCCTTCAGCACAAAAATGCTAGAATATGGGCGGGTCAAATTATTTGCCTGGCCCTCTATCAATAGCACAAACAGCGCAAATCAACCGTCGAGGTAGGGCAAAGTCTTGAGTCTAAAAATCACACCACACAGCAAAAATAGCTAAATAAAAACAACACGAATTTCTACTTTTGCCTATTAACCTGATCATCGTTTTCAGCCTTTTCTTTATTTCATACAACGTCTTTCGTTCGTTGTTCCTCTTCACGAATCAATAAATCGGTTGGCAAGTACACGAACCGGATGCATATAGCGGATACAAGATACACGTGCTCGAGTGTACAAAAGAAGCAGGGACTGCAAAACGACGACAGGCAGACGAATGAGGAGACGAAGAAACAAAGAGCAATTGCCGTCTTTGAACAACGAAGGAGACAATGTGTTCCTGCAGATGCTCTCGCAGAGTTTCTGCTATCTGTCCTTTGCTGCCGTTTGCGTGTACCGTCCCTGCTACCGTTGCTGCTGCCGCCGCCGCTGCCCTCGTTAGTTCTGCCGGTGCTGTTGCTGCTGCGGCCACTGCATAACTGCATAAGCCCACAGCAAATATGGGAGGCAAGCTGGCCGACTAGCTGCGGCCTACCTGGCAGCCTTTGCTTTCTGCTGCGTCCTCTGTTGTGTACTCCATCCCCTCCTCGGCGCCACCACTCCACCCCTTTCGTCGTCTCCGCTGTCATCAGCATCATCAGCATCATTCCGGCTCGTCGCGTCGTGTTCTCTCGTGTTTTCTTCGCATTTCGTCCGTTGGGTCGTCTTTCTCTTTTGTACTGATCTGTCCTCATACGGACGACGAACAGACGAACGAGACGCCCGCCTCCGCTAGACCGGCGAAGGGGCTACGAACTTGGGCTGTTGTTACCGCTGCTGCTGCTGCTGCTTTCGATTCCCTCCACGCGCTTGCTCCGCTCAAGTGGCCACCTTTTCGTGGCCGTCCCCACCGCTAGCGAATCGCTCTTCTACGGCATCGAGCTAGCTAATGCCTTCCGGCGAATGAGGCAGAGCTCGTCCGAATCCATCGACACGTCGTTGTACCGCGGCCTCTCTCGATTGCCCTGTTGTCGACACAGCATCGCCGCCACCTGCTATCGCCTGCTACCGCTGCCTCTCTGCCGCCTTTAGGCGCTTTTCTGCTGCTGCTGCTGCTGCTGTCCACCGTTTGTCAGCCGTTCACCCACGTCGTGCTGTCCGCATTCATCCGGTCATCAAGAGACCATCCAGAAAATCGCGGCTGCTGCTGCTGCTGCTGATGCTGCCGTTGTCGCTACTCGCAGCATCGTGTTTAGGCTGGTACGGCTGCTGCTGCTGCTGCTGTCCCCGTCCATCGCAACTGCTTCTTGTCGATGCTTTGCTCGCTCGCACCCAAAAAACGACCCAAGCATGCTTTCCCCCCAAAATCTCTAACCTCTCCGCTCCTAACGGGCTAAGCGCCCGTCGAGCGTTCTTTCCCTTTAACACCAGCATACCACTCGTTTATCTCCACGCGGTCTAGCTGGACGACCCGGCTTGCTGACGTCTCTCTCTCTCGCTTTCCACCTCTCTCTCTCTCCCTATTTTTCGATCTTTACTGGTTTCTTTCTCTCTCTCTCTCTCTATCTCCTTCTTAGTCACTCACTACCCCTAACTCGACGTCGACCGACTCAACTCTCCATGTTCCGTTTCCACGTCTCACGTCTGCCTGCCTGCCTGCCACAGAGCACTATACACCCAGTGGCTGAGGCATCGGCAGCATTTAGGCTTCGCCGCCGCCGCCACCGCCACCGCCGCCGTCGTAGCAAGCACTGCCACCACACGGTCAAACTGCCGCTCGGATGGAGGCTCGACGCACGCACGCTCGCACGCAGCGCCCAGGGCCAAGCAGTACGACCGACGCCTGCTGGTTCGCCAGGCAGCCTTCTCCTCTCCTCTTTTAGACGGACCAGACACCCAACCAGCCAATGGCTGTTGACGTCACTGCGCGCGCACGCAGCGTGCAAGCGGCACGGGTTCGCAAGCACGCCCGTGCGGTGGCTGCTGACGGTTCTGCTAGCCGGCCAGGCGGGCAGTCGGACCGGCTGGCTGCTTCTATGCAGCTGCTTCTAGCTGGGCAGGCCTCGAGCCTCCCGCTGGCTCTGGATCTGCCCTTCGAGCTAGCTGGCTGAGCAGAATTGAAGGCCGTCAGGAGCGGTCGCTCAGGAGTCTTGCACTCGGGACACTCCAGCCGGCTTGGCGCTTCACACAGCCTCGTGGATGCGTTTCGTAGATGCAGCTCTCGTAGATGGCAGTAGCTCGCAGTTCAGCGCAGTGGTCTTGTTGGTAATACAATATAATATAATGGCTTCGGAGGGTTGGAGTGTTTGTTGGTCATTCAACCAGCTCGATGGTATTATGCCAGTATTATGTCTGTGGACAAATGACAATAGCGGAGCAAATAGCCACTGAAACTAGGAAATTGCTTTAGAAACGAGTAACGCTATCGGGTGAGGTTGCAGGTAACTTGCACTGCAGTAATTGAAGCAAGATGTCAACGAAGGGAGACATTGGTGCCCTTGCTCCCATGCACACTAAGTCGGAGTAACTGAATACGCTTCGAAATAGCCCTGCTCGGCCAGCGTCACAAAGGGACTTGACCTTGCGCTACCCAGAAAACAATCCCTGCACACAATTGGCGACAACAGCAGTGAACCTGCTGTCTGCTTCACCGCGTCACGTTTTGTTGCATGCGACGCATCACGAACAATTTCGACATTTGAATCCCCTCCTGCACTCACTCAAATCGCTAGTCGTAAGCAGTTGTGCTACATAATAGACTCGTCGGATAAAGAATCCAGTCCGCGGACTGCTGTATCAGCTTGACCGGTCGGTACCATCAACATTCGAGGGTACGAATCGAACAGCTGGGATACACCAATTTTCGAAAATCATCTCCGGAGGTCACGTAAAGGGGTCGTGGCACAGAATAGAAGCCAGGTGCGACATTATAGGGAGCGTACAGGATTATGCGGACCAGCCATGTTGAACAAGCCCACACAACTAATTCTGTTCCTCGCGTTTCCATGGTCATGTTACCGGTAGTGACGAACGTGCGTCGATTTCGAAGCGCAGGGGAATATAGCAGAGGAAACAGCAAACTTCTTCGTTATGAAGAGCTGGCAAGGTGGCTCTTCAGTAGGTCTTTCTAACATGTAAAATATTTGCTACGATTCTGTATCACCACCCTCTGAAGCACAATTTCTCTTTCGTTCGTTTTGGGAAATAGAGGGCAGAGTTGATATATCGAGTTGTGTCTCATCCTTGCGGTCAGAACTGGTACATACATGACTGTTGTTGCACTGGCTGGCTACGCCCTATGTGGAGAGTGGTGGAGCTTCGTTTAATGGGTAGCGGTCGGGAAGGCAACAACAAGCGTTGGGTGGTTATTTTGTCACGTAAACTAGTGCCTAACATCCAGGGCCCGAAACGGCTGACGATGCCGTGGGCTGTTTGAGCAAACATATAATAGATATTCGATTGCGATCTACACGTCCGATCTCACCACCCTACATCGTTTGCGTATTTATTTCATGTGAGTCGCCATTTGTTAATGATTCACAATTCGCCATTTGTTAATGTTTGGCAAGGTTAATGATTCACTCCCCCTTTGAGGATAAAGCTTTTTGCCATTAATGGGTGCAATTGGCTGATCAAACGCTCATGAACACACACCTTACCTATGTGTAGGTATTCGGCTGAAATCCAGGTTATATCACCGTGTGCTGCCTCGCTCTACCGCTCAAAAGTTACTCATTAAGCTTAGACCTTGGAAAGGGGGGGGGCGAATTTGTGGAGTATTCGTTACGACCTTTGAGGTATCATTCGTTAACTGATGTTTTTGAGGTATCATTGGGTAGTCAGGTTATTCCCTTCAATTAATACATACTTAATCAGCTAAATGTTAACAGAAGGCATCCCTAGATCCGCATTAACACGGAGCTCTAACACCAGCTTATGATCGCAGTATACGTCGGACTGTGCAAGATCAAAGGAATATGCAAAAGTTTGCGTTGCGCAAAGAAAACCCCCAATGCTCCTGGAAGTGTTATTTTCGGAGTTAGTGCGGTATCTTGGTCTTTCTTTACCCGAGCAAGAGTCCTTTGGTGGCTCAGAAGAGGCGTGGCCGAAAACGCAATTTCAGTCAGCTACGAGTCACATAGGGGGGTAGCGGCCTTCGAAAGGTTATGAGTGTTGTCACGCTAAAAATTAGGCCACCCAAATACGGGCGAGTTTTGTGCTGCGGTTATACTATTGGCCTTTGCAACACCAGAAACTGTACGCGTACAACTAGTACACGAGAAATGTACGAATTGTACGAGTGTATCAGCTTGTGTCATCCTCCTATGATTGTGATTGGTATGATTATTTTAGTTGATTTGATATACTATAGAAATAAGATGCTCAGCTTTGCGACCAACAGAAATGGTGGAAATTAGGACAACAGTCGAGCTGCCACCTATAGCAAAGTGCTTTGGACTAGAATAAGCCTGAAATACACTCCGCCCATCTGACTAGTGATTCCATTAACACGATTCCATTAAGGCTTCGATTCATACGTTTGTTCCATAAACAGACATCCTCAAGTGGGAGTCGCTCCCTTGCACTTTCTATTAATAGCATTTGGAAACAAATGCGCCTGTATAATCTATAAGAAAATATGTACTATCAAAAAAAAGGCACTGCTTCGTTACACTCTGCCGAAGATTACACATAGTCACGGCGGCTGACGCGCAGCTGTGAATCAACCATGAAAGTGGTTGGGCTGCTCCCGTCTCTGTCAGGCAGTGGCCAAACTTCCAACTATTTAAGCAGCTGTCGCCCTGCTTCCGTGTATTCAGCATATTGTAACAAACTTTGCCTAGACAGGCACGTGTCACAAGATGCGTTCATTTTCGCACCGTCCATCTCACGGTGCTGGGGTCTTGCACAGGCCCTTGTTGATGGGGAAGGATTAGTGGAGGGAGCCAATGGCAACTTCTTTAGAACCTCGTTGGAAAGGATTGGTGCAGGCGTATGCCTGCTCAACGTGAAATAAAATCGTGGCTCAAAATGTAACTAAACAGTAAAGGAACACAAGATTAGCGAATTTATCGACAACACAGATGCCCTTCTTGGTGAAGTCCTGATATGCGGTTAGTTCTTCTTTATGAACTAGAAAATGGCGGGGAATGGAGATACAATTTTTAGTGTTAATGAAAATACTCAAAATGTGTACGTGTACTTATCGTATGCTTCCAGAAGACATCGAATGTCGAGTCCCTTAATCGTTAAGTCATGGTCATAATGTGCCCATAGTATATGCCTACCACAAGGAAGCCTAGACAAACCTAGACATTGTGTAACGATTTTTCGCTTTGATTACACCAATCAACGATTGTGTGCAGTGATTCGAGGATGCTCCAATCCACTGCTTGCTGCTGACAAATAGCAGTGCCGATGTATTTAAGGACAGGAGTTACTTGTGTCCACATCTCAATATATAGTCTCAATAAATAGTCTCTAGCCGTCACATGCAGGCGAGTGGGCCAGTTTGCATCTTCCACCGATGTTATCTCCGTTTAGACTCGCAGGGTGATTCGTGCTTGGACGTGTCGAGACCATGACAAGCTCTATCGCACAATTCTTATTAGTGCTCATTTACTGGCCACACAGGTTCTATTGGCCGGCTGCCGCTGAAGCCCTTGTTCCGTCCGACCTGCCGCGCCAACGTCGAAGATCGTTTGCGGCCCCGTGACGAACGATGCTTGTGAAACTTCTCGGTTTCAAGAGAAGTTAACTCGTTAACTAACTTCTAGTTGCGAGTGAAGTTAAATAGCTAAACTAACTTCAGCATATGAGCGGGTGACAAGCGCCGATTAAGAGAGGCAGCGACTAAGCCGCTTTGCAGCTTTGTGTTAGAGCAGATTGGTTGTACACGTTGAGGTGCAGCGTGTGCGGGCTCGTCTATTGGGAAAATGCAGGTCGTTAATGAAAGTGAAAAGCCAACGGTTTTAGTTGCGAACTGGAGAGCCGCTTCATACGATCTGTTAGAATCCCGATCCTTAAACATGAGCGTTACAACTTCGACGAGATATGAATAGCTGACGACTACGGAACTTGAGTGATTGACTTGAGTTGTTCCACGGTTGTTACGGCTTTCATAAACGGCATGTGCAGATTGGTTCTTGCTTGTTAGTCTCGGACAAATGGTACACATTGTAGGGTTATCACGCTCGCTTCGTGCTTCTTCATCAGGAGAAAAAAGTTCTCACGGCATATAGGGTGGGGGGGGTGTTTCCGAGTTGAAGCTCGCCAATTGGATCTAGCCATTCTGGCGTTTGCCATCGATGCCCGAGCAAGTAAAGTACGTTATACGAAGGGTACCGACAGCGGCAACGAGTGATCAGATTGAAAATCCGTGATAACTCTGACCAAACTTCTCGTCCAATCGATTCGCTGCAGTAGACGTTTGCACGACGAAGTCGAACATCGTGCGTAGCATGGATCGCGAGGGTTTACGTTAGTGGCATTATGGAGAAACCGATATGCGCATAGGTCTGTTTGTGGATTACGCGGATGCCTTTCAACAGCACGAGGTCGGCCTTTGGGCGCGTGCCGCGAAGTTAGAGAATATATATTGCAATGATACGTTACCTTAGGCAGCGTTTGGAGAGATGCGCGATATCGAAACACAGGCATAAGCTTGGTGTAATCGTTACACGAGAATCGTTGATCAATGGAAAACATTCGGCTCAATCCTCTAGTCAAAAGTATTATCCTGTACCATTCAATATTATCAATACATCCGAGGAGCTTGAATTTACGAAGGACAACTTCAACGACAAGATCTGTATTATCATTGCATAGTCTTAAATTCTAATTCTCGGAAGCTTACGTCGAGCCGGCTATAACGTCATACGAAATTCACTACCCTGCCGTTCTAGTCAATCGTATACATGATCAATATTAACTCGCTCTCCAAATGGAATTTTGTTCCGCGCTGGATGCAATCTGCAAATGCTCTGCTCATATCCTTCCCGGGCTGTTGCGTGCAACCGATACCTTGAACATGGAGACATCGTCTCAGAGCGACGGAGAGCTGAGACAATAACCCGCATGCATTTTCTGCCCATTGTGCCGTTGCCGTTACTGAATTGCGAGGAACGCGATCCGATGGCGGATGAACGAAAAAGCACTCGGCAGCAATCATGCGGTAATCTAGAGACACCGAATTGGCCAGCATTCGAATACTTGGCGATGAATTGAATCGCCATTTTCGTACAAGTTACATTCAATGGCCACCGAAGTCATCAGCACAAATCCATCACGCGTGATATCTATATATCTGGCTGGGAGTGCACCGAAAAGTGGTCTCGGAAAGAAAAGAAGTGGGAACTGTTAGAAAAGAGATTTATGACAACTCTCGTGGGAGCCAGCCTTAGCTGCTGATGTTGATAGGCACGCGTAGGGAGGAAATTATACTGTTGGGACGCTGAGACAAGACGCTACTAGCTTTGCCAGTCACTGTAGTTCCCGTTAGATTCGTCGGCCACTGTAGTTACAGCAGCAGCAGCAAGCGGTAACTGCAAATGCGTTGCACAACTTGAGAAGACAGGGAGACACACGGATGTATACAAGACAAGAATCTGCTGTGGCCTTAAACTCAACACGGGATGTTGCCTGGACGGGATAACGATGCTGGGAGGAGCACGAAGTTGTCTGGGTGATGTACCGAAGTTGGCTGCCACCACGACAGCTATCCAGGAATTGCTGTGCCAGACATAACTAGGTTGTACTGTGTTAGAATCATACAATTCGTGGGTAACAGTACACAGAGCAGCAAGGATCGCCAAAAAATGACGTGAAATGCCGGTGAAAAACCAAGTAGACCAGGATTCGACTCGGGTATCGAACGTGTTCGATGATCAACGCTGCGGTCAATTGGCTTTAGCAAGCTCATAGAAATTTCATCTGACGATGTCCTCTCCATTCATATATGTACGCTGCCGTAAATTGCGAGTGTTTTCATGAAATCGAGGGCTATTTCAGCTGCGATGTTATGTTTGCCTTTCTTCCGAAATAATAAAATCTGAGCAACTTGAGTTACGCTTTCGTTATCAGCTGTTTGCACATATTCAGTTATTTTAATCGAAACTAAGGAGGATGAACAGATGAATGGAGTATCTTTTGTGGAACAGGCCATGGCGAAATAGAGACAAGAGGATATGTTTTGACGCCAACCTTTTTGAGATCTATGCGAGATGATAATAGGAGATGTTTGTAATATAATATATAATCTATACCATACCTGCACGTGTGGTGTGTATGAGACGATATTGAGCTTGTTTAATGAGTCACTTTAAAACATACGGTGGGTATCCCCCACCATCCTCCCCACCTATTCGTATCTTTACATATTTAATAAAATCTTAGTTCGAAATTTTCGAAGTTCGGCGTTCAATTGCCATTGTGGTTAACGTTGATCATTTGGGACATCATACGCTGCCTGTGCATTTCCCAAACACATCAAAACAATCTTACAAAGACAAGTAGGTCTAGTCAATGAAATGCGAGCGCTGTACGATAAGCAATGTACCTCGTGGGAGAATGCCCGCCGAACTCAATGCCGGATGAACCAGCTACCACGTGCTGAGCCAGGGCTTAATATTGCTATGATCATCATCATCGTAGTGGCACTATTATACTATTCACCGATTGAATGTCGAAGACAAGGTTGAAATGGCCGACTGAATTAGGAGGTCGGTGGTTAATTCAGATAGGGTAATCGAGCTGTGCGCGAATATCGGCAGTCGATAAAAAAATCACTGATGATGAGCAAAGTGACTGTGTCGCAGCAGTACATTGAAAAATCAACACTGCTACAAGTCTACGAGCTTTCTCGTCAAGATGAAGGAACGCAAACTATTGTACGACATTGCAAATGTGAAGTTTTTTTAATCGGTCCATTTGTGCAGTAGACCAGCGTGAAGCAGAAGCTGGGTTTGCAAATCAATCATTGTTAGAACAGAGCCAGTGTCATTAGCTGTGGGCGTTTCCGTGAATAGAATTAGCAATAACAGAACTACTACCTGCTTTATCTAAAATGGATCAATTTAATGGCTTTACGGTACACCATACTAGAAGCCCCACATACGATTGCTTAGTATTAGGGCATATCATACGAACTGTCCGCTCTTTAAATGCCATTAACTTTATAACAAAGATATTTTGGTATGAGTTAGAGGTACTCCCCAGCTTTATTTTCCAGCGCTCTAGGAGTGTTGAGATAGGCAAATATTTACCATTCGCATTTCCATTTATAATTTCGTTATCTATTGCTATTGTGAGTAAGCTGACGTTTGCACATGAAACCCCACCTATTGCCCTCTTCAATGCATGGAAACAACCATAATCACATGGGCTTAAATCAGGAGAATATGGGGGTTGAAGCCATCGCTCAATATTGTTCCCCCCCATCCAGTCCGTAATTTTAGCAGCGCGGTGAGGTTTTGCATTGTCGTCGAGTAACCACACTCTGTGCTGTCGATCCCCACGCCAGTTCATCAATCTATTCAAGAAGTCGAGATATCGGGGAGCATTGAGTTTTTCGTTTGCTGCTAATATTTCGTAATAGCAAACACCCTTGATATCCAGGGCGAGTATCATCATCACCTTTCGTCCGAATCTATCTGGCACTGCCGCAGATGTTGCCGCTTCACCTTGCCGGAGCCACTTTTTTGGCTTGGTTCCTCTCAGGAGGTCTATGCAGGCTAACCCACGTGTCGTCTATCGACACGGTGTGTTCTAAGCCACTGGTTTGTTAAGTATAAGTCTTCAAATTAGATGTCGAACACTCCACACGCATTTTCATCTGCTCAGCACTCAGTTTATGGGGAACCCATTTTGCATTGATTTTCTTCTTCTTCAGTATATTGGTGATAATTCTATAACACGTCGAAACCACTCAGTGTTCGAAAGGAAGCCACGTTCCTGCCGCGCGCGCACTCCAAGTATGAACGCATTGTGTCGTCTATACGCCATTCGAAAGGTGGGACAATTCGCGTGATGTGCCCTAATATCATGGTTATACTATACGGTATTTTACAATACGATCTTTGTACGTGCCTGTTAAGCGCAGATGTCAAAGCGGTCGTTTGTCAGAGCTAGTTTACCGCTGCTGAAGTGTCGAGCGCGCTTGCGAAGTACGGCGTTGTGTTGCGCTGTCTTTGTTTGGAGAATCACATTCGACGGTGCCAGCTTACAATGTGTTAGAGCTGAGGTTCCATGTTACCATGTTAAGTGACAACGAACGTATGCTGTGTGCTTAGTTGTGACGTTAGAGGCTATACGCGAGGCGAAAAGTCCCATTTGAAGCCAGCCTTGCTGTCGCAAACTGAGCGCTTGAGTATCTCTGTATGTGTGTGTCTCTAATATACACTGCGCAAGTGTGCTAACTGACACGTTTAATCTTAAATTGCGCGTGAAAGTATTCAACGTAGCACTAACTCCGACTCCCGCTGACACAATGTGGCACTTACAATGGGAAACCAAGCGATAAACTGTAGATATAAACAGGACACCTATTATGTGCTGACGAGAGACCCAAATTGACAATATATATGTATATATATATATATATATAGCTATACTATAGCGGAGTAAGCTTCATAAGGGCAAACGAAGGCAATGCGAGGTGAATGGATCGCCGGATTTTGATAACTACAGCGGGAGGCGTTAATCTTGGAGCAAAAAGCTAAATCCACTAGAAGAAAAGATGTTAACTGCATGCTTCTCGAAATCAAATGTGGATAATATAGATTCAGAGCACGTCAGAATAACTGCAGTGGGCAAACAACGCTTGTTATACTGTGATTGACGGCATGCCCGTGGTATACCTTATGCAAATGCATTTTTTCAGCTGATTTGAAATGTTTCACACTTAGTCGGGCAATTTAATTTAAAAATTCTGAAGTGAAGACTATAATCGCAATTGACGTACAACCAGTTAGCGGAGCTCTGGATTGGCATATACCCCGACGAACCTCAACTCTAAAGACAGTTGGCCAGATTGAGATGTAAATTATCGTACCAGCAGGCCTAGTGTAGAGAGAGAGAGAGCGCTCCAGCTAGCTCCAACGTCCCAGAGAGTGCTACAAGGAGCAGGCCTCGGTGCAATTAGTTAATTGTTTCACAATTATCCGACAGATGAAACCAGTTGTACACGAACGATTATTCTAAGCGCACACCAGCGACCGCGAATAGATAACTAAAACAAGATTATGCCAGCGGGGTATGAGGGTAAGGTAAGGTGAGCGTTATTGGCTTATTAAACGAGCTGCAATTTCACAATGCTTAAGCTCTTTTATATGCCATCATGCAGCGGGGACAGTGAGGGTGACGGCAAGCAAGATTGGCAATGTGGAACAAGATACAAAATACAATGGTAAACAAGATAGAAATCGAAACGGAAAGCACTAACCAGATAAGTAACGCATTAACAGGAATAAATTGATTCAGCCGCACACCGCTGAAGGCAAGCCAAGGGTCCCGGGGGCCAAATATCGGGCAAACCCTGCCGGAGCAGCTGTGCCATTAAAATATATCTCAGCATTGTATTAAAACGTTAGCTACGTGCCTTGCAAAGTGGCTGGTTCGCGGGCAGCTGCTAGAGGTGACCACTCCCCAGCAACCCCCGCCAGAAGGATTAGCGCAAATGTGGGCGTGGCTGAACAAACTATTGACATGCCCACACAGCTCACGAACTAGGGAACGATCTAATCCAAAGCACATACTTCATAATCCGACGCACATGCACACCTTCATGTGCGTGAATCATTTTTGAACGACCTTGGTGGAAGGCGTGAGGTGAAGTAAAATCTTTACGTTCCTCTATCAGCGATCAGTTTATGGAGGGAATTGCGGTTAAAGGTACTACTACGCTAAAGTTCTGGTAAGCAAAACTTGATATTGAGACATCGATTGTCGCTGTATAGAATCGACTGAGCCTAAATTTTTTTAGCTATTTCTCCTAGTGTGTGTGCGGCAGCAAATATATATATATATATATATATATATATATGTCCTTGTTTTTTGTTTTAGACCACAAATAAGATATTATGCAATCGCACCGCCAAACGCGAACGCCTACTCGGCAATTAAATAGAAAGTCTTTGATAGTCTCAAGGGGAGCACAGCTTTCAGTTGTGCGTTGTGATTGATCCGGTTGATCATTTTCTGTAATAGCGTCAGCATGTCGTTTCGATGCGCCACGTATTGTTTAAATAATTAGACTTTGTATTTCTCGCCTAAAAAACCCGATGCCTGAGTTGTCTTAGCCTGATATGGCACTCAGTTGGCGATTCACTTTTAGTTGGCTTACTTTCTTTTCATAGTCCCTGATGGGATTTTCTCTCCACATTTCCCTTAACATCCCTTTAATCGAATACTTTAATTACATAGATCTCACTAGCTGGCGCTTGCAGTCGTTATGCTGGGTGCTAAATTATTTCGACTTTCTTTATTGATACTAAAGTATGAAAAAACATTGTAAACTCACAATAATATCAACAATGACACCAGCGTCGCCAACAGGGTGTTACACACGACATGCACCTCTCATATAATGGTACTCGCCAGTATATGATATAATGTCCATTAAATGCTGGCAGTAACAAGATCAACTGAGTGAAAAAAGACCGTTTTGTGTGGTCATTATACGCAAGGGCCACTTAACTCACAGACATACAGGTGGACATATGCGACGTAATCGCATTGCAAAAGTGGAGCAGATTTACGCCCAGTATGGTCGCGAAACACTTGATATCAAAGAGGGTGCTTAACGATTTATAATATACCTTCATGTTAATTACGATACCCTAGTGATTGGCAATAAAACATATAGTTTGACATTTGCACCCAATGAATCAAATGTCAAATGAATCAAAAAGCTGAGTTCGCGGGGTTTCGTTCGGTTACCGACGCTGAATTGCTTTGCTAGACCAACTACACGCGATATTGTCATCCCAACTTTACTACCACGTAAAACGACAACGTCGAGACAACCAGAGAAAATGAGAGATGCCCCATCCGAAATAGACACAATTGAAAACGCTCTGCATGGAGCAACTAGTACTGTGGTACATATCGTACCATGTGGTTATGGATAGATTTATATAATTACGTGTTGGTGCGCGTTACTTCCAACTGGATTGATAAAAGCAGGGTAACAGCTCTACTCCTGAACTGTAGTGTCGCTTCCTTGGGTACAATCACCTTACGATACTCAGCATCGCATAAACCGACGACAAAGCAGCTCGAAGCAAAGCTCGGGAATCAATGTATCAGGTAGTACAAGAGTTGCGTTGGCACTGTGGGCCGTCGTTGCGCATTTGCCAAATTGTTTTGGAGAGCGAACCTTCAAGGGCAATTTTTTGACCAGCAGGTCGCTATGGCACTTTTGCGTAAATTACCGCGAATTGCTGTAACAGTGGTTCGTTGGTGTGCTGCAAGCTCCTCTGAGAGTTGTCTGTAAAGGGAGGTAAGGAGGGGGGTTCGTGCAGCAGGGTAACAGGAAAAGACAACCGGATTTGGGGAAGCACTTCTGAACCACCGTCTACCTTAAGCGGGGAACCTAAATCAGAATTAATCAAATCTCCGACGAACGTGGCGTCGGAGTAACGCCCACAGGTCATGCTAGCTTCATTTGAGAGTTTTTGACAAAAACGCAGCATAGATTCATAAATCAACTAGCAGTTTTTGTTAAATAAAATTCATAAATCAACCATCTCGCTTGCTTAGTACGCAACTAAGCAAGGGGAAAGAAACCGAATGAATTGTTCTTCCCCGGGGCGCTTCGAAACGCTGGTTTGCTACGATGTCGACAATACCCAAGACCAAGCACATCTTCGAAGAAAGTTGCATTCGCCTGACCTTCAATCCTGCACCCTCTTGCCCCGGGACAGTGCATAATCGGACTAGCACAATCCGATAATGCAAAGTACTTATATTACTATATAATTGTCCTATTACTATATAATCCCTAGAAATAATAATTGCTAACTACTGTATGTTTGAATAAATGCATTCGTAGGCGACTACTATATAATTGTTAACTTATATATATATATATATAATATATATATATATATATACGCAAGTTGGAGCATGACTACCATGGAGATTTCCGTGAGGACGTGATTAGCAAGATGAATTGGTCGTATACGTGCAGCGGGCGGTGGAATCATTAGCCGAGGAAAAAGTTGGTTCCTGTACCAACATGGCTAATTCGTCTGCATCGATTGTGTAGTGGTCCAAGCATAGGGGACAGGACGGGTGGATATCTCGGACGACCATCGACCCCTGCCCCCGGTTGGGCCATTTGCTATAACCTAAACGAAAATCGCCTTGTTAGGATCCCCCCCTCACCTTCTGAGAAGATGAGAGAGCGAGAGCCTATGCTGGAACTTATTATCGCCTTCTTCTCGGGTTAAGTGTTTCACACTCCAGTGCAACTAAACGAGATGGGATGGTCAAACCCACTGTTCACTGTAAGTGTTGTTGTTTAATGAAGCTAACGACCACGTCGCACCATTTGGTGCTTGCTAACCTTTGCGAGAACAAGCGCAATGTTCGCCACAGACATTCGCAACGTGTATCGATGTATATGCTATACACGCTAACGCCGCGGCGGTTCCCGCTGTGAAAATCGTGTGTCCTTTACGATTGGACGTCTCCCAAACTTACGGGCCGATTGCACAGCGGGTATGTTTGATAGACAGCAGATTCTCAGCAGATTCTCTTTTATCAATAAGCATGTGCGATAGGTGGTCAATGACGCCGATATTATACGTCGGTTCCTACTGCAGTACTTGTTGTTCGTGCGACGACGGCGTGCATTTCCGCTTAACATTCGCCGCTTGTAAAACTTAGAATCATCTCTAGGCATCCACCCTCCTTGGTCTGTGTAAACTTCACCGACGTTAGCCAAAGCCGACTTCTAACATTAGGATTGTTCGCCACGCCGTTATCACTGCACAACTTTCTAAGACATCGTTATTGCAAGGAACGTCACGGACGCCACTACATAATCTTGTAGAAACGGGCGTTTCGTTAAGCTCAAGCAATAAAGCCATTCGGTAAGCCGAAGGCATGCAATATATTCTTATGTTAACCACACATGGTTGGTTGGTCCTCGTGCATGTTGAGTGAGTTTAGTAATAGTGAAATATATGTGCCGATTTAGGAGAATTTAGTTGGTACAATCAGAAAAATAGAAAATTCCGTTGGCGTGATAGTGCCGTGCCCCGCCGAGCCAATGATTAGGGCAAATCAGAGCTACACGAGAAATCATACAAATAGGTAGTAAGGAATCGCTATTGTAATGTCTTTTATAGAAGAACTATAACGGGCCAAGTGAACTGTCCTTCGTGGAAAACCACTTCCAGGATTGTTATGATTTAGGGAAATTGGTGCGGTGCGGCTTGTTTTTCGTTTCGCGACATCGCGACTGTGGATTGTTAGGGCATGTTTCTTTAAGCCGATGAATCATACATTAAGATAAACGTCTAGATGGTTTGTTTGCTTGAGAGATATAAGCTCACACACCAATTCGGTTCTGTCTAAGCTAGACAGGAAGGACTGGGCCTAGCCTCAGGACATGCAGAACGACAAACCCTAAAAGTCCGCCCCATTTACCGATCTCCTCGTATGATTTCAATCTGATGTCGACCTGATAATAATAATAGTGCATTTATTTCAGGTCATACAAGCCACTTCTGGAACACATTGCGCGTTTGTTCATTGACGTGGTAACGTGACGATTGTGGCTACAGGTTTAGCCCCGCCTCGGTGGTTATAGATGTATTCCCAGTCCCTTTTCTCAATTGAACATTTTGCTCCACGTAAGGAGACACTCTACACATATATTCTTCGGTTCTCTCACACCTCCTGAAATTTCATCTCTAGTTAACCTAGCCTTCCCTGTCCCTTCAGCAACTCAACCATCACCGTTATTGCGCGCTTACTTTTGTCCATGTCTTCATCTAATGATTTGACGTCCTACCGCAACGATAGGACGTTTTGGAACGTTTCCTGCAGCTGACATTGAGCAAGATTTGTCTGTCTGTATGTGTGCGTGTGTGTGTGGTACGTCTGTGTGTGCACTACTTAAGGAGGTTGACATCTTTCGACGCCGGGGACTTCGACTTCAACGTCAATACATCTTCGTTTATAGCGTACAGCTTCGTGCGCAGTTGCCCCTCCCCCCTCGGGGCCTCTCAAGGCCGTCCAGTCGTAACGAGTAAATTACGTTCCTCCAACTGCTGCAGGCTGGCACGCCTGCGGTCAGGTTGTTGAACATGATGAGTCATTGAGTTACGAAATGGAAAGTTGAATTCGTCCATCTGACAGATTAGCGCGCAGTATGTGTCGAGATGTGCTAGCGAGTTTCGAGATGCATTCACTAACTCAGAAACTCGATTTTCAAGTATGATTCATATGTGGTTCAAAAGTTAGTGCGCTAAGGAAGTGCTCGGGTTGCTGGAGCGCAACTTGCTAGCCAATTTCTCGAATGGCTCTTTTCTTTTTTTTTGCTGAGACTGAGTATCTGAGTCACTGAACGAAGCTTGCTTTAGGCCAAACTGTCGAATTGTGATTGACTGAGGCGAATTCATTGGGGTTAGCACCTGAAATCGCTTTCGCGTCCGAAACGGTCGATATCATCGCTATGACATCAGTATGAAGAAATGAATTTCTCATTAGCGCTGCGCACATTCCGTGGTCTCAGAGCGCAGTAGCCATTGCAAATCTGAATGCAGTCTTCTAAACTCAATGAAGACCAAGTGTGTTTGCTAAGCATATTCTCGTACATCAATCCCTTCATCACTACTGGTTGAAGAATGCGACATGGACGCTCTCGACGACGCATATATAGATGAGTTATTTAAATTCGGTATTAGTTGCACGGATTTACATCTACCATAGGTCAAACGCAGGAAACGGGGTTAATGACGCTGTCATGTATGAGTAAGTCAAACTATATTCGTATAGATATGCTACAGGTATACGAGACAGCACACGCTGATCCAAATTTCTTTAAAATTCTGTAATTATAATGATTTACAGCTATGGGATTGTCCTAAAAAAAAAATGGTTGAATCTAGAACGTATCGACTTCGTAGCCAATTCGAATGCAACGTACCTTCGGGTATACTGCAACGAATGCAACGTACCTTCTAGTAGTATTGAACGCATTGCGGAAATCTAATTTAATTATAACCCGAGGCTGATTCTCAGCTTTCATAGATGCTCTGTTGCACGAATGGTTGTCTGCGCTCCGCCTTTCACAGCAACGCCAGCCTGGTGAGCTATGATGGCATCCAGGGTAGACGTTTCACTTATAGCGACGATCACGTTAGCAAATAGTCCGTGTAGTGTAAGGCCGCATGGTAGAAGTCGAATCGATCATCGTAGAGATCGAAATAACATATTGCTGTTTAAATCTGTTAGGTTTGCGCCGTCGAACGTAACTAGACAAGATGAAAGTATGTCCTCATCCTGTCTAAGTCTCTCAGCTGAGGAAATGGTTTTATCCTGTGAATCCTGCAAATTCCGTGGGCGCAACCCATCGATACCGGCACCGGACGCGAGGGCGTTTGATCGAACCGGTTGTTGTGCATGAAGCGAACGGATCGACGAAGAGCCTGACCTTGAAGACTTCTCAAATGTTCAGTTCCATTTGGTGAGGTTAGTGGATGTGTTCTTCTCAGATTCTCATCCGTGGGTGTAAAACAGTTTGTAGAGAGCAGGGTGCGTACTGCACATTTAAATAGTCCACGTCCTGCTTGAGTCGCCCTGTCCTTGTTGCCATTCTCAGATTTCTGACGGCTCTTCGGAGTCAAGGGGGCACGCAGTGTGGAGCAGTTGTTACAGCATAACGCTCTGTTGTTAAATTTGTTAAATTTTTCATAATTATTTGGCACAATGTAGTAGAATCTTCTGTTTCGTATGTCGGTTAATTCAGCATTAGCGACGAATTAAATAGCTTTGTCCACGACTCTGATGGTCTGGCTTTGAGTTCGCCGTCGGTAATGCTGTTGTATGAACAAAGGCACAGGAGTCCTATGACTCCTCGAAGAATTATTCTTATTAACCTAAGTTTTTTACGAGCTTGCGAAAACAGACAATAAATTCGGCTGGAAAATTGTGTTAGCTACAACCCCGGTTGGAGGTGAAGTTGGACCGGCTAGCGTGTGACATATGTGTATGTGCGTGTGACACGTGGACGCAAACCTTTCAACTTGAGTATTTCTGGAACTTTTCAATTTCAAAAATTTTACAATTCCAGACATCATCGGATTCTGATCAATCATGAAGAAATAAAAGGCTTAATTGCCTTCCATATATTCAACAAACTATCGGCCAACCGCATCGCTTGTTGATGAGTTGTTACTCTGTTCTCCGTGTTCACGGCTGTTTGCTATTTAGGCATTTGAGATAACTGCTTCTTGGCAGGGTTACCGGCCGTACGGGGGGGAGGTGGCACATGGCCTTTCGACTGTCGTCCGCAAATACCGCGTGGGTTTTCTATGGTCCCTGCGTCGTTGGACTTATCAACTATGAGGTTTCGGGCTCTCCGGAAACATTCACGATGGTAGAGGAGAAATCATCTTTTATCTCGATATCCCGATCTCACTGAAACTTTTTCGTATTGCTTCTGTGTTTTGGCTGCAGCCTATACTTTTCTAACTTCACAACGTCTATCACTAGCAGCATGAGCTCCTCCGCATATTTGGTGGCCAATAATATGGGAGCCGACCTCCTGTTACACATCGTGGCATTATGACCAAATTTATGACATGAGAGCCATCGTAGAGGCGGGCCAATATAAAGTGTGACTTTAAATATCTTGCCGACTATACCTATAATATAATACTATATCTCGTGTAGCGATCTTAAGCCTCAGTCAAAGTTGGCTCCAATTGCTCCGAACTCTAATATTGCTGTGGCAATAGTCAGCGGCGAAGTTCTTATGACGTAGTGTTGGAATGCCTTGTTTTCTGGGACATACCAGCAAGTCTTCCTAGAAAAACTGTCGATTCATTACTATGGTTCTCCCACAGAATGCTGTGGTGTCAGAGTCCGGCGGAATACTTACAATTACAAAGATGTGTCTCTATGTTTTTGGTGCGGATATATGCTTATTTCCCATAACACAAATAAACTAGATGACCCCGAGGCGCAACGCGAGCCTGTCCTTCAGGCATCCTTCTTTCTTAAGGCGGTGTAGGTTTTTAAGAGGCCAACATATTTTATCTCGTCCGTATTGTTTAGGCATTCGAATAGGATCTCGGCACCTGTCTCGATCAGCACCCAGCAGACCAGTAGGTTTATCTTCTCACACACTACATTCGAATACGTCTTCCTTGGAATTTTGGCTTTTTTATAATTGCTATCATTATTGTAAACGTGAGCGGTGCAGACGACGAACGCTCTACAGTTGGGACAATACAAATTATTTTACCTCCCCGAAAGGTGTTCACAGTAGAACTGCTGGGGGGCTGCTGAAGCTATTTGCAAGTTTGGTTTTCCAACAATCGGCGAAGGCTTCAGAATAACAAAAATGCTGTTAAAGCATCCAGTCCGAATATGCAGAGCCGTGTGTAAGATATTCTGAATATACATGGAGAGTTAGCAACGTTTCGTTTGCCTTCCTACGAAAGCGAAATATCGTTTGATTCGGGAGCGCAATCTTGGAGAGAACGAGATTAGTTTTATATTTTGTTACCAAAACAATCGAAACCCGTTCTAGAAGGCCATGGTACGCGAGCTGTTTGCGGTTCGAGGCGCTGTTCAAGTGGGAGCAATATATAGGCAGATTCGATTATCACACAAAAAACATGGTTTGTGCCCGCGGCGATGACTTGCGCCCGTATTCATTTTGCGGCCGAACGAGAACGAGAGACAGACTGAGGTTGGACGACAAGCATGCATATAAACAAAGACTCTTGCTTGAATTTGAGTGTTTCTCAGGGGAATTTCCCACTGAGATTGGAAAGGCTGGAAGCATGCATAGGACAATGAACGTAGGTATACACACATTTATTTATATGTTGAATACACGCATATGCGTTGTTATTGTTGCTGCTGTTGTCATTGTTGTAGACGAAGAGCAGCAAGAGGCAATGTGGTATCCGATATCTTCTATCCTATAACTGGTCCAAGGTAGCATCCGAAAGCACCACCTGGTTCGTCCGAAGCCCTAGTAGAACACCGGGAAACAAATACAGCACCATCATCAACACGGTTTTACAAACACACACATACGCAGGTGGAAGTAGGCAGCATACGACACTGCGGACCTACACAGCATGTGTGAAATAAGCGAAGTCCCCAGTTTACCTGCAAATAGTTATAAGCACAGCAACGCGCTAATCTGTGGAATTACAGTCGTCCTTCTCTGCCAACACGATTGTATTGCAACACTAGCAGCTGGTCTCATTAGCCATTTTCGTCACAATCCAATCTCTTCTTTATTTATTTAACTTCTCCGGAGCCGTGGAAACACTTATTCAGTATGTCTTCAGAGTTCTCCAACGGGGGGGGCATGCCTTGAGTTAAGTTCGGTCCTCTAGAAGTGGTCCGATTCCAGAAGAAGCCTCTCCCGGTCGGCCTTCTTCTAGGTGCCACCGTCTTATCTTTTCTAATTCCTTCTTTTTCCGCATCATTCCGTCCAAGAACGCCGTTGGACCAGCTGTCCGTTGTCGCGAGAACGGCGTCGACAACCTGCTTGACCGTGCTCCATCAGCTATCGCCCCGCAGGTCTTCTCTTGTTTCCTGTGTCACAATCCAATCGAATGATAATCTACAGGTGCTGATGCTATGGCTTGGTCCGGGTTCGTGTTTAATGCTATACCAAACCACTGTTCCACGAGAACGACATGAGACAAGTTCGGCGGTCTCGTTTATGTGCTCAGGGCAATTTATGATATTACGTTACGAGCAAAACGCGGATGCAGCTCGTTTGGTAGTGTTGCTAGGGCTGGCAGCCGATACCAAAAAAAACAGATAGGCTCTCATCTACAGTCGACGGTAACAGATTCATCTTTGTGACGGTCGTGATCACTGCTGACGCCATCACAAAAACTACCGCCAGCGCCATTCGGATCACGTGACCCGGACGCTCCCGATGATGTTGCACGAACGGCTCCACACCGTAATGAAAGCGGCAAAAATGTCACAAGACTAGCCCAGATCTGGCCCAGATCAGCATAATGTCATAACAACAATTAAGTGACTTATCTTTGCATCGTATTGAACTAATCGAAAATTAACTGAAGAAGGTGTTCGTCTACTTAATGAATTAACTTAATGAAGTACTACTAATTACTGGTCGGGGGGTATTATGTCACGATTCACCTGCGATGAGACATATTTGCTATATAGTTCTAATATAGAATACCGCAGTTGTCCATGATACAGCTTAGACTAATAGCTAACAAATGAGAGATGTATGAAGATTTTCGCGTTGATTTAACAGGCAGTTGTTCGCCTATCGACGATCTGAGCACGCTGGTTTCTGTTACCTTGTTCTAGTAGATTTTCCAATCGGTATCTAGAATAATAAGGAATTATTGGTGAGGTCTTGCAGGCGTGCGCCTCTTTTTCCTAAAGGCGCGACCTTAACAGAAATCCATTTCTGTTAACAGAATGCTTCTCTGGTGGATATTTCGTTAATATTTAGAATTCAGCCTGATTCACTTCGACTCTTGCGATGCTCTCGAATCTATGTTACATTTTTATTTACTTAGGTTAATTGGACATCCCTTTATCGTCTTGAGCTTCTCGAATAGTAGTTCTGTAGTGCTCTGAAATATGGCATACATGTCTACAATAAGCATTTCCACATTTTCCAGGCTGACTCACAGCCAACATTTAACCTCCACGGCACTGCTTTCGCCATAAGGATTCATAAGACGGACAACCCCGTTTAAACGCAAATGTGCAAGGGAGGCGTTCGAACCCTCTTCCTAAAGAGAGAGAGATCGACCAATTTCCTAGATTATCAGTGGTGCTCCTTTTCCTTAAGTCAAATTTACAAGGCCACTGGTATTAGAGTGTTTCATAAGCTAGTCACGCTGTTAAATACTGTCGACCAAAAATTTCTAATCATTCGCAATAATTTTCGTTCGTACTCAGTGCGCTAGCAATCTCTCTGATCTGGAAAGTTCCGTACTAATTGTGTCAATAATAATGCTCTAGTCAATTGCCAGCGTAGTCTTCATCTTTTGTTTATATCGCAATGATTATATCGACTCCCCGTATTGGCTAATAACAAAGGTATGTTTGTATTAGATATTGCATTGCATTCTACCATATAAGGTAACGAATAAACTGCTACCCATATATGAAAGTACTATTACAGGTACGAAATTGTATCATATATTTGATTTCTGAAATGCTCGCAAGTAGTGAATGCAACGAACAAAGCGGACATCGTTAAGCTCTCAGTAGAGTATTCACTACGAATGGCAACGCTTATTATATGTGACAAGTGGAGCAGATCATTGTCAGCCGGGACATGCCGATAGCATCACACAAAGAATAAGGCTAATCTTTTGCGTCCTCACGTCGACGTCAACTATAATTGGGACACTCGTCCATATCATCTGTCGGATAGAAGCCGCATCGACGAACCAGACGAGACAGACAAGAGGCTAAGTAAATCATTACTGTTTCGCGAGGCCCCAAACGGTTGCAGTCCGTTGGTGTGCTATCTAGTGCAGTCAACCAGAGCTGCACATGAATGGCACATCTTGCTAAAGCATTAACGGTGGGGCCATCCACGTTTCAAGTGGTAGTTATTGAACTTGAACAACTTCGGTTGCATACGTTTCGGGACTCTCGGGAAAATTATGTAAGTCGTGCTTCGTTTGTGCATATGTGCAGATAAATTTTCTTATTTTTTTTTTAGAACAGTAACTATAGAACTGTAACTACTCAGATTGCTTGAGAAGGTGCAAATTGCATTATAATTAAGAAAATATTATCTAATATCATAGTGCATCTGCCATCATCAGGTATTGGCCACCTATCGAACGTTGTTTGTTTAGTGAAGCCCGCATGTTATTGGTGTTGATTTAGCCATATGGCGGCGTTGTCCCTGTGATGGCCTCGATGGTAATGTCGGTAGTAGCCATTGACATGGCTGGGATAACTAGGCCGGATATTGCAGGTTGAAATGTTGCCGTGGCCTCAGGTTGGACTGGGTCTGTGGTTCCAACATTTCTTGTTGCAATGCGGCCATATAGATAAGCACCGAGAAATGTCTGACGGAAGAAGAGTTAGGGGCTGGTCGTCAATTGAAGAGAAAACAACGTCGGTGTTGCAACTGCCAAAAGGAAATGTACGATACATGATATTGTCTAAGGGGTTATTGCACGATGAGCTTGTTACGATGTGAAAGAATCCATGACATCCCATCGAATGCTTATGGCGGCACCATTCGGCAACGAAGTATACCGGAAGCTCATCCGTACGCTTGGATATCAACAGTGGTCATTAATTATGATGGAAAATGTGTCTCGATCATAATGAGCTCCAGAAATCTATTGAGCAGCTTCAAAGAGCCAAACAACCGCAGAGTGCCAAAAGCCATAGTCTGAAACTAGGCATTTTCATCCGGCTCGAAAGGTTAGCCAAAATGCTTTGGACCGTTTTTATATTTCGCAGTTAATTCCCTCCTGGTGTCTAAGTTTCGTTGTCGGTCGGGGTATCCTCACGCCGACCTCAGACGGGCTATTTGCCGTTACCCGTTCCATGCTACTGTAATGACTACTGCCTCATGGCATTTACTTTTCACTTTGTCATAATTAGGGTGTCCTGGCATAATGCTGGGTCTTTAGTTCCTTCATGATTAGAAATGCAATAAAGAACTTACGCCGAACAAGATAGACACAGGCCTCGCAATGTTTTGCTAAATCTGTACTATTGAATACTCCGTATAGAGGTGTATAGATGCTTAAATTGCATCTTTACCTGTGAAACCATGGCAACAATAATTTTTCTTAAATTGGAGATCTTTTTTATATAATTCAATCCCTGCGGTGTGTGGGTATGTCCGCATGGGAACACCGGCCCTTCCCCCGCGGTTTTTTAATCACGAAACGTTCGGACTATATGAAACTCAGCAAAGCCTTTAAAATGCAATTGTGCCCGGCATCCCCACCTGCTTGTGTCGTATGAGGTTGCTGCATGCTCAAATCTATGACGAAGTTTCTATTCTCGGCTATTCTTGTAATAATCAAACAATTTCCTCCGATTCTGTGTGGATCTGTGCCTCGGGGCTCCCGTGGCTGCGGCCCACAGCTGAGGCCGTTGTGGGGAGCCTATCGCGGCAATTGGCCACTATGACCTAGCGTGCGAGCATAGCGCCGGTAGCCAGCCGCGTCACACGACGCTTAATGACACGCTTGTGAGGACACTTCGCTCTACCGTTATTCCTTGCGCAAGAGAGCCGCAGGGCCTCCACGCTGCAAACGGGCGCCGGCCTGATAGCCCCCCGTCCACCGAGGCCAGCACCTCATTTGGGACGGTGCCGTGGTTGACACTCTAGCACTCTCTTATGTCCACCGCTGTGAAATCCCACCGGCGATGGGGTATCCCGTGCGAAGCGGGCCAAGCAACTCATTTAATTTGCCCTCTTGCTTTCGAAACCTTAGGCGGCCACGGTCCCCTTAGTGCTAATTTCCTTGAAAGAGTCTACCACAGGCTGATCCAACTCCACCGGGGACAAACGCGCAAGATTCTTCCTTGTACACGGCCTTTCCCTAGATGTGCAGCAGAGAGACAATGCCATCGCGATTCCCTCGGGACCATGACTGCCCCGGCCTGACACCCTGTCCCTAAATGCATTTCTGGTTATTGTATGTTTTAAGACACAATACCCTTTAATCCGACATGAATAAAGGACTATATTTCAGTTTCAAAGTTTCAAAAATCAAGTTTATTTTCGGAACTGCAATATAGCACGCTTTGGTTCTCGATAAAATATAAAAATAAAATAAAAAGAAATAAAAATAAAATGGGTTTTTTTTGCACCCCAGCTCACACTGATACTAAATGATTGATATATGATTCAGTGATATTCAGATAGTGACTGATATATGATTCAGTGATATTCAGATAGTGACTGATATATGATTCAGTTCAATTCAACGTGCATTATTATATGACTCTATGCGATCCCATACGGGACCATCTATACGAAACTCCAGTACAGGAAATATCAATGTCATCAAGCACCATCATAAACGCGTGCGCATTACGTTTGTTGTGTTATATACGTGGGAATGGGTTTTTATGCGCCGACGGCCCAGCCGGGTCCACAGGCAAAAGCATCCAGACAGACGTCCACTCAGGGAAGCGCCCACAGCAATTGACACGAAATGACCGGCGCGAAGCGGCGCTGCACCGTGATGAGCGTCATCTGCAACGATCGCTTGCGGTGGCTGCGCCGGTGCCACCGTTGAGGCAGTTGCAACAGAGGGAAAGCTTCGTTTGCTTGCCCCCTGCTCACTGGGAGCAACAGCAGTGGCGGCCATTACACCCGAGCGTCTGGATCGGCGTTTCCCGTTGTTGTTGTCGTCGTCGCTGTTGCTGTTGTTGCTGCCATCACCGCCGCCGACTCCCCGTTCCACGTTGTCTGGAAACGCGCAGAAGCATAATCGTCATGCAATAAACTTGCTCCTCATGACCCTCCAGTTGCTCGTTCCAGGTTGCCTTTGCTCCCACCTGCAACTTCCATTAGGATCCTGACGGGGGGAGGGGTGTCGGCGGCTGCCCCAGCAAACCCCCAGAGCTGCATAATGTCGAGTACTGCTGCATTAGCTGCATCTCGCGCGTACTACATACTGCTCTCATCCTCTGGCTTGGCCAGGCTCAGCTTGCCAGGCCATTGTTGGTGACGGCTTCGAATGGTCGGGAAACCGCCACCACCCTGCTGCTGCTGCTGCAGCAGGATAGAAGGGTCCCCATACCGTCTCGATGTCGATGAGTCAAAGGCACGCTGCTATATGGCCCAGCTGGCGTCTCGAAACCGTTCGGCAGCTGAAGGTGTGAGCCCAGCGAGCGAACGAGAAAGCTGTCTGCCTTCTTGCGTGCTCCCCGCGAGACAGCTCTAGCTTGTGCTTTCTGGAAACGCAAGTAGCGGCCACCTCAGAGCCAGGGAAAGATATAAGAAAGGGTCCCATTTATAATACACTAAGTGGTGAATTACGTGGCGTCGGCGGCAACAGGGACGTACTGCTGTAGGACGAAGTAAAATACCTCTATGTGGTGATGATTACTCCCAAGGATAATTGTATAAAAGCGATGAATAAATTGTATTATCATTATAATCTATTTATTTTATTCCGCATCAGCTGTTGCTGATGAAAACTGGGCGAGTCATCTTGCTCCACAATAACGCTAGGATCCACATTGACAACAGCGCCAAACCGAGAGCACGAATGGAAGATTATTTAGTGGCCTCAGTATTCTCCGAACCTTTTTATTACCACCTTTTCCGCTTGCTGTACAACCGTATTGAAGGATAAAATCCTTCACACTGTAGTTAACGAACTGCTCTAAAACTGGCCAAGACTTCTTTTTCCACCAAAAATAGCTGATTTTTTGGCAAAATTGATTGAATAAGCCGCCCGGGGATAGTTAGGAATGAGATCTTTAAATATATTGAGGAGCAGACGTTGCTCAGATGATTTTTGCTTGTTCCGTTTACGTACCGGAAACACCTCAACGAGTGTTCCACTAGAGAGTGCTAGTGGTAATCTCTGGACTTTGTTACGCTTTGCCTACCACGCGACTCTTATCAATAGCGAAAACCTGCTGCCGAGCCCCGAGCTCAATATAGAGCTTGTGGCTTCTAGTGTGGAACGTATTTGCAGTAAACCCTGTGGACACAAGCAAAACCTCACCATGAACTGCACCCGCCGACAAGGACTGCTACCCAGCTTGGACACTCATTCCTTGTTCTGTCGAACTCGCAATTAAAATTTTTTTTACAAAACTAGTGCTGTTGGAAACCAGAAAATTATTATTATTATTTCACCTCATCTTCACTGTCATTCTAACCGCCTCTCTCAACATGTTGTGAGAAAAATACGTGCAGCATAAGTTGAGGTCTTTTCAATTTGGGGTCTCTGTTATACGAATATAAGAAGCATTGCTTCATAAGACGGGCCCCTTTTAAATGCAGATGTGCAACGGTGGGGATCGAACCCTCACACCTACGTTCCGTGGACGTTAAATGTTGGCCGTGGATCAGCCCGAAAAATTTATATATAACATAAGAAACAAGCTCAGGCGAATAGTTTAGGCGTTAGCAAACGTCACTAGCGTCCGCCGTTCAATAAACTCTTCTCATTAACAATCCGTACACGTGGCTAAAGAAACTCAGCAGCTCGCCGTCATGCTTCGACACCGGCTGTTACGAAAGCATAATATATGCGCACAACCAGAATAGTACACGGGCGCTTTCATAAAAACAGAGAATGTCTTATAGTGTGAAACGTCACTTCGCAACCAGCAGTGGCACGCCCAGCCGGCTGGCCTAGAGATCTAGCCATAAGTTTCCCGCGATGTGGTCGCCCTAAACTTCCTGACGCCGATTCGATCGGGATCAGTGTGTTGTGGGTGGCCAACGCAAACAAAAAGAATATGAAAATTGCGCCAGCCTTTTTCGCGGGAACGATTCTTATTTATGAGCAACGCGCAAGCGACAGCCTTCATGGATTTCAAAGGAACACATCCCAGGAATTGTTGTTCGCCTAGCACTATAGGCTACTACAGGAATTCAATGTAGCTTACACGGCCCGACGTCACGTTGAGCACCCACTGAGAAGGAACCTCTCGTCTGAGAACAGGCATCCCGCCTGATACTTATACCCTCCTGGATTATCAAGTCGAACCGTTATATTGAGTAGGCCTCAATATAGCTGGGCCGTAGTCGATGCAACATTCTGCTATTGCGCGTATGATTGTGGAACGTAGAATCTGAAAACGTGAATATAGCGCATCGCCCAGGTTCAGACAGTTGTGTCTCGTCTGGCAAATCGGCGTATCAATATGTACACGTCCATTACTGCACTGCGTTGCAATCTCGTTTTTGCGCCACTGCGGGCTTGTAATGCTTTCAGGTTATACCATTCTTCATGAGCTGCATTTGCGCGTGGGGTCCTGCACCACAAATCATCCCGTTGTTTTGCTGAAGAACCCGAAACGCGTTAGACCAGACCGTTCACGTCACTAAACACGGATGAGGTGGCAGGTTAACCGATCTCGTTCGCGCTTGCGGTTAACGTTCGCAATCCGAGAGCAATTATGGAGATCGTACACAGCGCTGTCTTGCTGTTTCTCGCCCCCCCCCCCACTTACCAATTTGATTACAATGCTAATGTTGCCACGTCATGTATATACCCGTATATAAGCATCGCCTGCTATATGTCCCATCGTTTTTAAGCGAACGTGATGACCTCCACGGCCCAGCATGGAATAGGACGTTGTTGTTGGCCGGTCACGCTTCATCTTTCGTTGAGTTAGAAACGCATTCGGATAGCTTGTCGAGTCCGACACAACTGACCCTTGATCGGATGTTCACATGCGTCCGTGTAGCAAACACGGCCTTTATTATTAATTTTTTATGTACTTACAGTTCTTGACGTGAACGCCTATTGAGCTCGGGATCATATTAGTTGTAATAATCTGATAATCTGATAATCTGTTCTCAATAATAAGGATTCAGAATGACTGCAGACACAGGTGTGGAAGGTATTAGTAGTAACATGAAGTATTGTATGAAGCACACGTCCAAGGAAATTGCCACATATGCAGAGAGGGTAAACGTCTTTTGAGCAATTATGTGATAACAGCGTATACTGTAAATGACGTGAAATTGATGCATAAGAAAAGAGTGACCTGCTATATGGTAACCCAACGTTAAGGTACAGATACCCAACGTCCTTGTTACTTTCCGATGGTCAGGCCGAGAAGGCGTTGTTTATGTACATTAGAATCATGACCTCGATACGAAGATATCTGAGTAAGCAGTGAAAGTATCGATAAAAAGACACTTTCCGAATGATTGGATTTACGTAAGTGTGTTTCGAGGGGAGACCTGCTAGTTACTTATGTATATGTAATAGAATGTACGGCTGAACATTGTTAGGAATGAAGAACACAGATGCGTTGTGTTCTTTAGACAGAAGATCAGTTAGGACGAGAAATACACAAAAGAGGCCAAGGAAATATTGCTTGTCTAGTAAAGAGCCCGTGCCCTAGCCAAGTGTATGTGAAAAAGTCACGTTATAATACCTTAGGAATATGGTTTAAGGGTAAATATGACGAGGTCTATAAACGTTCGGTTCCTGTATGTTGTGGCCAATAAGGCCGGCGTAACTTAAATCAAAAAGCGCACAATATGTGTCAGTGCCTTATCCGTACATCAACATTATACAAAATGAAGATACATAGGTGTCTCAGCATTGCGTTGATACGTTTCAGCCCTTAGAAACAAAATTGACAGTAGGTGTGTGATTGCCCTTGACAATACAGCACACATTGGAAATGGAGATCTTAGAAAAACTAGACTTTCCATAAGGACAAAGTGCCTATATATCTTCGCCTTTTTATTAAATAGCCATTCGACATTGATATTGCATTGAGGTGATATTCCCAATTACTACATTGTTGTACAACGTAATTGAACTTCGTGAGTCAGGACGCAGGCAGCTGACTAGTGCCAATAATTGAATTATAAAGCAAGTCATAGCGCTTTGCTTGGCTGCATTGCGCTATCCTCAAATATCCCGCGTGCCGTTGTTAGGTCTATTATGGTACTCGCTACTCATTTGTTGATTACTTACTATTTTTTTTAACATAGGCCTTAGTATTTACACTAAGATGCCTTAGATGCCACCCCAGCGGCAACTATCACAATGGCTGATGCTCTGACTCAATGGCCATACCAATACCATGTAACAGTAACTTCTTGCTGGCGGCGTTTCCTCCAGAAGGTGTTCTCGATTCTGGGTGTCCCCGTGGAGTGCCTGGTGGCCTGTGAATACAGAGACAGCATGGGATTAAAAAAGCGAAGAAAATTGAACGACTGATAGTATATTTTATTTATTCATTCATTTGATGACTGAATACTAGTTTTTTTTATGCTTACCACCTCTGAGCTGCTGGTGCTACTGCACAGATTGCTTAAGTTCTTGAGTCAGCTAACGACTGCAACATCTTTCGGGGCAGTAAGGGAAGGCATTATACAATGATCGCCACGCTATCTATTCAGGCTAATTCCTGTCTGTTCTAGACGTAAAAATGGCTCGTAGTCCCGGGTAGCGAGATGCGAGTAGTGAGCGAGCAACGAACCATGGGCAGGTGTTACGTAGCACTTGCGTGGCGCTCGAAGAGAGGCGGAGTCCCGTGTTTTGTTCAAGGACAACACGAGACGACTTCCAGACCCCGTCCTCACGGCGAAGGTGTCGCTAGAGGTTAACAAGCAGCGACAGCTCAGAACAGAACAACGCCAGCTCACGACGACGACGGCAACGGCGACCAGCTGCAGCAGTCGCGGCCGCCATGAACGGTATCAGCAACCGCCCTAGAGCCGACACAGCCGAGCAAATCCTAGACATAAATTTCTCACTAATGATGCGCAATACATTACAGCAAGCTGGCTGGCTGGCTGTCTGGTTGGCGTCCGCTTAAGTTGCCCACACAAAGCAACCACATAATACCTTCGGCTTAGGGCTTATATATTTGGTATTACCTATATTAGTCGTGCTGCTTAATACAATACAAGATAATGTTGAGAATAAACAATGACAAGTATACGAATGAATTGCTATTGCATTTATTGACGGGCCGGTTTATGATGCTACACATTGCGTGCTATAGTGGTGTACGATTTAAACAGCTAACTCAAAATCCCTGCCAGGGTTCTTTGTGTCTCATAGATCAGCAGCTCGAAGATATTTATGAGCATTATAGCTTTGGTGTCATGCAAAATACCCTTCTGAACTTTCGCCGACCGTCCGCCGATAGTCACACATATGAAGCTTGAAAGCTGACTCAGTAGATCTACTATAGCAATATAGCAGGCTGAGATACAGTTCCATGAAGACATTTTATATTGATCTGGCTGATTTTTACAAAAATGTTTAACATTTCAGTATGAAGAGTGGTTGTTTATAGTCTAATTGTTTGGATCAACATGCTAAACATTCGATACGCAAGTATTTGTAACAAAAATGCAAATGTGCTCCCTAGTTCATTCAGGGCATGCACTCGTTACCTGTAACTTGTTCGTAACTATACGCAGAGAACTACATATAGGGAAGGCCGGACGTGATTGTCCCGGCTGGTGAGTCGTGTGGGTGAGACAAGCTGCCTGACAAGTCCTGTGAGATGTGGTGTTATCTAGCACCTTGTGTAACGGACAATACAAGCGGGTGCGTATAGTCTCCTCGGCAGGATACTCTCTACCGTAGTTTTTTTGAAGTATAATTACAGACGATAAGATATGAGATCATCATCACCTGATTCCTCCGGATTGGCGTTCGTGGGAACTTTCAAATTGAAATTAGAAGGGATTCTTGATGAAGCTTGTTTGTTTGGGCATTTTGTGTATTTTATTGTTAATATCATTGTTGTAGCAGTCCGGTTATCAATATTTGAACATCATGCCTGCTTTTCTTCAGGTACCGTGCTCTCTAATTTTTTCTGCTCGAGCATCAACACATACGTCTCGAACTTTGATAATTATGTCTGGTCTGGGGCGGCTGTTGCCTGGTATAATTAGGCTAAAAATTGTATCTGTTCTCAGAGGGGTCACTATAACATCCCTGAACCGACTCAGTAAGAGATGTTTGTATTCAGAAACGATTCATGCGAGGCTTTTTCTACACTATCGTCTTTGCGCTAGTGTGTGCTGCAGTTACAACCGTGATACAGCGCTTCATCCGATAATAAGGTGCAGACGAGAAGTGTTCTTAGTATTAGCAGTATATGATTACATATTACTATATCGCCCGACAGCATTTAAGATAACTTTAATTGTTAGGTTGATTCAAGCCAAGGTGCTGGACTGCTCCTAAAAACCTAGTAATTCATGTAAAAAAAGAACTTGAGTATTGTAAAAATTGAACTTCCTTTAGTGGAAAAATAATCTCAGAAACCATACGTATAACCTTTGCCGTTATATTAACGAGGAATTATAAGTATGATTTCTGAGACTGTATTTCAGGTTGCCATCTGGTCGGTAGCTCTTGCCCAAGCCTCATATTTCCTCCGTGCGAGAGGTCATATACAATCTCTCTCTCGAGTACGATCTCGAAATCGTTAAAACTTTAGCCGTTGGTAGCTTTCAGTTTCCTCTTCAGTTGGCCGCGTTAACTCCAGATCTTGATCTGCGGGAATACTTGGTTTCGGTAAGCCACGCATCCAGATTCTTTACCAAGAAGTTTTTTACCCTCTCCGCTGACAGAGGTTTTCGGAGGTAGAACATCTCCTCACCGGTCTCAACTCGATTGGCACCCATTTTTGCAGAATTTCCCTCATGCGAAGAGCTTTCTTGGCGATACGAACTGGAAAGAGACTTTCGAATTGTCCACTGCTTCTTGTTATTTTCGAACATCGCTCCGATCATTTCCAGTTACTGCTTTATAACTTGTCTCTCCTTCCTAACGGGAAACATCGTAGCTCCTTCAACAAAATTGACGGTTAAATTTCTCGTTCACAAATTTTTAACACCTTGTGAATTTGGACATATTTTTGTTTTGTAAACAACGTAGGCATTATTGCAGACGGCTTTTTGAAAGTCGGACCCCTAAATGCAAATGGATGAGGAATGGATGGAGGCGTTAGGTGAAGACATACCTCAATGGAAATCGATTCACATAGATCTAATGGGTATGGCATGATAATCTGCTGTAGTAGTAGAGGCTCAAACAACCGTATCGTAAGACGCTAGACAAAGTATGACTTACTCATGTATTTACAACATTCTCATTATGTGCACGGTTGGTATTACCAGTAGATACAACATATTGCAATCACGCTATACCTTGCGTTTTCAGCTTCGGCACAGATAGTGCTCGCATCACTGAAGAAAACGCAGCTTGGATAAGTGCAACGGTAGCAGGATCTGTCCGAGATCGCAGGTTCTAATCCTGCCGTGGCCTCAGGTAGAATAGCCTTTTCTACCGACACTTCTTCTCGTAATAATACAGCCATCCAGATAAGATGTCAGATGAGAGAGAGGTTGGGGACCAGCCACAAAAGAAAGTCGATCCGTAGCCCAGTCATTCGAATCATGCTCCAGTTAGTTTACGTACTACCCGATTGGACTGTCGTCCGCAAAATGAGCGAGGTAGCAGTACATGTTTGCTAAAACAAGTCGTTCGATGCATTGTTGTAGAGTAAGGTGCCATATGACCCGATTGCGCATTGACCCCCGCTTGTTAGTACATCAAAATATGTTAGTAGCACCATAATATAAACCTTAAAGTATTGGGTCGAGGTGTAGGTCGGTAGCGAAAATCGAGCTATAATAGCAAATAATTCAAACGCAAAATGTTTGACAAAAAGCGATTCAATCAACGAAATCTGTTCCATTCTGTTCAATGACTTTCTGCCGTCTCTCCGCGGGCTTCACTATCCCTCTTCGATAGAAATCCCGAGATCTAGGGAAAAGAATTCATTCAAGGTGTGCTTGAGTATGTCCAGGGAACTAAAGGCTGATTATTCAAACTGTTTTGTAGCCCTCGGAGCACCTGCTATCGAAGGCGCAAGGTCCGGGACATACGGTGGATGCAGCAGCACATCCCACTCAAGGCGCAATCATTTTCGCCGGATCATGAAAGAAACGTGTTGGTCTAGCGCTGTTCCGGTGAAAAACAACGCCCCTTCTATTCGACAATTCGGGCCGCTATTTATTGATGCTTTATTGGCCTTTATTAGCTTGCTTTATTGGCCAATTGTCAAGACAGTTCTTGGTCGAACCAAATGTTTCATGGGGTGTCAGCAGCCTTCATTTGTTCAACATCAGTAACGACTGGTTGACCGGAACGGAGAGCATCTTGAGCCAAATTTCACAAATTTCTTTCGACACACATACGACATTAGAATGTCAGGACAAGTGTCAGCTTTCATTTGGTATACGACACTTGATATTTGGCTCACACATGGGTGAGAGCCAAGGCAATTGATAGCGGACCGGTACGGACTTATGCATCAACACAATATATTATAACATGTGTGGGGCTTGTATGCTCAACCTACTCAACCATGAAAGAAAATTATAATAATCAAGCCAGTCGTGACATACGATGATTGAAGTTAACTTCTGGTCGGTGTTGCCGGAACGAGGAGACCTGAACTAATCAAGGTCTGCCCTGCGACCTGCGTCTCCAACCGTCTCTAGTCGAGTGTGTCTGTCCTTTGTGGAGGCGGGCAGATATATATGTAGTATATTTTGACATTTTCCCACGGCTCATCGCGACGCAACCTCAGCGATTCTCTTTGGCATTATTCTCTGCTTATTGCGACCGTAATGCAGCCAGTATATTAGGCGCACACGCACCAGCATCGATATCTGCATGAATGCATGCATATTTGCACCGGCGCTTATCCTCCCCCGCCTCCATATTCCGACAGCTAGCCATACTTGTTGAACTTCCTATGAATCAAGGTCACCTCCACTCCTGTCAGTTATCCACCATCATTAAGATACGGGTGGTAAGGTTCATTATGGAACGGAATATGGGTTTGCCGTCCGCTGCTGGTGGTGCGGTCGCCGCAGTAATGCGCTGATGGTATCACCGCGGCAGAGGCAGCCGCAAGAAAACCCATAAGCGTACTAAATATTATCATATCATCATCAAATCGAATCTATGTATTTATAGATTCGATGGCTGAGAGCGACGCTACGGGAGTTTTTGCGCACACGTTGCCATTTATAAAAGTTCTAATATTATGATCACAGGATATTAGTACATACATTCATATAGATACGCCGGCGCCGCGCGTATATGTACACTACCATCACCGTAATCATGCGTCACCTTTTGATGAGACGGTACACGAGCGTGACAACGAGCCAATCCCGACACAACCGCGGACTCGTTGCAAACCAACGTCGCCATTGTGAGAACAGCCGACGTCATCAACTTTGAAGGATGGTTGTCGCATAGAATGACAGAAATTGGTGAGATGTTGACCAAAGCTAGCGGAAGAGCTAACTGAATGTTTGCTTAACACGTTCATTTATTCGTAGATATCGCACAGAGACGTAGGGGGCATGAAAAATAATAGATTTTTCTTTGTCGTTTTCGATTCAAGCGCCTCCTACCTGTTGATTTATTGTAGGATTTTGCTACACACTTCATAGTTCGTCCCGATCGAGTTATTAAGTGAACGGTAAACGCTTCTTCGCTACGTATGTATGATTTATCAGTAAATTTATGTTGTGTGAATTCAGCTAGAAATGTCATCTTGCCCGGATACCCCGATGATAGGGACGAGAGTACCTGGTTGACTCGATCGTCAACCATGGCCAGATTGGATCAGGGTGGCACATCTTCATTCCTTTCGTGCTTCTTAAGTTCACTTTAATTCTTCATGATGGCCGCTCCCGTTTAAGCCTATTGCACGTACACTGTCGCCCGCTCTGTCTCCATAGTGCTCCCATCTCGCATTTTAAACGGATGTACCACTTTGCATTACGTGGTCGTGCAAACTCGCTAGCCTGATGGCGATTTTTCCTGTTCCAGCCATCCATAACAACATACAATTGACTAGACGCTTGCTGTCTAGTGGCCTCCTATTCTAGATCCTCGACTCGATGGCCTGCTCGCGCCACTTAGCGTTAGATTCTCAAGGTATACAGGTATCCCTCGGCGAGCAGTAGCCGTCTCTCGTAGTCTTCCTTCGTTCTCTTCCCTATTATATCTCCGCCATTTCGTTTATCCCTCCTCGTCCATAAATGTCGCTCGGAGTTGTGTGTGTGTCCCTTAATGCAAGCGGACGGACAGTAAGCGATGGAGGTCGGCCAGCGTTGGGGAGCTGCTACGTATCATCATGAAGCGGCGAGCATCTCACACGCTCAGCGAACGCTACAAGCTATCGCACAGCTATAAGCTAAACTCTCGGCTCACACACACGCAGCGTGTCGTTTGGCCCACAGCTGCGCCGCTGGGCTCCAACGGTTTGGCGTCGCCATTTCCGGATGCCGCACGATTTACCATTCTGACAGAGAGCCAGCCATTCCGGGACGGAATAGCTGCTACATGACGGCAGTGGGACGTGTACATAGAATTGGCTTCTTGGACAGGGGTGACGACACGCCGACGAGATGCGGGGGACGCGATGATGCAAGTTCACGATGGACGCATTACTTAGCCATCCAGGTCAGCTAGCAATCGTCCACGAAATAAGCCTGCTAATTATCCAACGGCCTTGTATGCACTAGATATTATGCATGACGCCGTATTTGAACGTGGTGCTTATCTACCAGTTCTAGATCTATAGGAAGCAGATGCAATTTTGCAAGTTGCCTCGAAGTTTTTTTGTCGCAGTGGTTTAATAACTAATACGGTTCTGCATTTGTTTCACGCTCGTAGCCAGGGACTGATGTATAGGACTAACTGACAGCATAACAATAACCTCAGGAATGATCGAGCTGACAGCTTAACAATAATCCCCGACTCCGTTTTTTTGCGTCTCACGATCACGTTACTACGAGCTAGAAGCGTAAGACGCATTGTAGATAACGGCAGGGAGGTGGCAAAGAAAACTAATATAATATAATACACGTTGCGCTTATCAGAGATACTGTAAAAAAGTGCCGCATACATTTACATTCGTTTATGGATGATGTGGTATGCGTTCTGGAGGACCAAGCAGCCGCAACAATCGTCATATGCACGCACAGGATGAACAGGTCTTCCAAAGACAAAACCCTGCTCTCTTATGTGACATTGAATCACATCGCACTATTTGCAGTGAGCACGCTATGCAATATTGTATTCAGCGCTGCGTGCTGACGGAGAGGGAATCAGGTCATAGGTAGACTTCCATAGAACACACGAGGCATATGTTTTTATAAATACGCACAAGTTCTTATCTTCGAGTTAATCAAAACTGAAGAATGGCTGTGGGCCGGCAAGCAGGGCTATTCCATGGAAGCAAATGCTTCGCTAATTGGGCCAACCTACTATATAGTGTTGCATAAAAGAGGCCGAAGAAAAAAGCAAGTTAAATAAAAATAAAAAAAATCCGGCAGTTTCTTCCCTCTCGGTGGGCCTATTAACTGGCAACTTCTAGGCGCAGTTAGCAGAGCACAATTTGGCAGCGAAAAAGCACGATCAACATTTCAGCGAGCGTGTGTGGCCTTCGGCGTCGTGTTTCTGCTATTTGTGCGGGCCCGTTCTCTGTGTTGGCTATGTGGACGCGCCGGCCTCGTAACTGGCGAGTAATTTGCGAGGGAGCGAGGAAGATGCTCCTCGGTCCGGTGACCCAGGCACGCTGTGCCGTCAGATATAATCACAGGCTAATTAAGTCGCCTATTATCGTCTTTCGGCTGGAATGAAGCAAACCCAGGTGATGAAGGGATTATGATGAGATATCACCATCAACGGATGACGACAACGACGATGACCATGAAAGAAAACCAATGGGCCGATTGATCCCGCCTCATCTGACACCGTCCGTGCTCATTAGCCCGTTCGGTGTAAATATCCCTCGTATCGACAGGGCTCGGTAATGCGAAAGATAGCGAAATATGTTCGAAATAGAACTCGGATTTGTATTGCCGCATCGTGCAGGACAGCTACGTGGTTGGCTCTGTGTAATTGACAAGACATGAACAAATCGAGAGAGTTTTCCAAAACTCGAGTCTGTCCAACGTCGTCCTTTCACCGTCACATCGATGAGCTAAAAGCAAGCTTTGACTTCCGCAGCTTGCATCATTCTGGGAGTGAAAATGCTGGTAGCTAGACACTTCGAAATATGCTGATAATTAGTGAAAATCGAGGTTTTTTCGACCATCCAATACAATCCAATACAACCATCCAATACAATTGAACAAAGCTCAAAAATCTAACGAAGCTCTGCATCGCACTGCTTAACAAATTCTCGAATTGCAAGTGTCGAAATAATGATTTAAATAGTGAATGAACACTACTTTAGACCTGTAGAATTCGATACATTGGGGGGACCGGGGATACAATCATTAAACTATCTTCAGATATTAGGAGAAAGGTTAGCATCCGCTACAGGAGAGCGACGTGGAACCGAATTTTTAATGCGAAGATTTTCCTTAGATATCCGCTAGGAGCAACGCAATTTCTATTTTGGGCACCCGCTTAAGGATTAGGGAATCGGGGGGAAGGCTCCTTGTTCTAGATATTCTATTAAGAATATATAGAGGACGGTGTTCTTAGATGTGTTTCGCGTTCACGCGGGTACAATTGTCGCCCACTTCTATAATTGAATAAATTAAATATTATTATCAAAAGGAAAATGTAAATAGTCGTATATTCTTCAGTTGACAAGATCCAACGGGGATAGCTTTTAAAATGTTTATATTATACATAAGCCTGATTTCTTTCCAGACGTGTCTTGTTTGCTAAGTACCTTCTCGTCCAGCGAGGATTACGAAACAAAAAATGGATCGTCGTGACATAATAACTCACATACAACCTTATGTGGGGTATCGGATGCACCTTTTATAGAGTGTAGGATGTGCAGCATATATCGAATTTAGTTATGTGCTTTTGTTATTTTTCAGTTTAATCAAAACTGAAAAAATCTTACAAAATTAGCCTTTATTCGCCAAGCAAATATTTTACAGACGATTTACCACGATACTCTAATATTAGAGCAGAACAGCTGATTCTTATAGATTTTTATATGATAGCCGTGATCTGAGTAAATGAAAAGCAGTTCAAATAGTCTCATTGATCATTCGTTACCGTAATTATAGCAAACAATTACCAGCACGTCTGGACATACAGATATCCTCACTCTATTACGATGTTCACCTATTATTGAGTCCTTAACAATGTGTGTGAATTCCGGCATACCAAAATAGCTCGGAAACGCAAGTGTTAGCAGGATTCTCCAGTTAATCTTTTTGCACGTTCTAAAACTCACCTAACCCTCCTAAACCTAGGAACAGGCGTCCCGATGCTCAACTTAATCAATGAGTAAATTGAAAGCATCTACAGAAACAGATGTAACTATAACGGAATTCAAACAGAAACGCACTGAGAAGAATGGCCCAAAACAGACAAAAAAATATACTAAACCTCCGTTGTGCAGACACCTGCCAGGTTTCATCAGCGGGAAAGGGATGAGAGAAAGGCACAAGCGAATTTAAAAAAAAACATGAGGCTTTTGCGAACGTCGTACCTCCACAAACAGGCACTTTCTAGATACAGTTCTCTAGTTGAAAGACCTGACGAGCAGACACATTCTCATTGAGGTACTGAACATAACGTTATAGAAGGCGAAGCATACAAAAAAAGCGAGAGAGAGAGAGAGTCTGCCTTTCGGAGAATATCTGTTGCCTCCCTGAGTCAGTTTAGCTAGCGGAGTCCTTAGCTCGAGATCGTGTGGCTAGTGTTCGAAACAAACTATCTGAATCGAGGGATAACGCAGAGTACAGGTTTTTTCGGAGAAGGGCGCAGGAGAAATTCTAGAGCATTTGCAATCCCCTCGTGAGGAAGCGTGTTTCCGCAAAGATTATTTTAGTGGAGGATGACTTCAAGCCCTGTCTTCGTAACGGTTAGGCAAACACTCCTTTTGCGTCGCTCCCGCATTTAGAGTTAGCTATAATCGGCTCTGTATTGGAGCGGACGGACGAGGCTTCCTCAAAGGCAGGCAACAACTAGCGCTCCAAATTCGTTCTGTATACGTGTATATTCTGATAAAACCATATGAGTCTATTTCGTTCGTTACAGTATGCAGGGCAGCCGGTTGAGACCCAGGAAAAATTCAAGGAGTAAATCAGCGCTATCATTAAAATTAAGATAAGGGAGAAGACTCGTTATGCATGCTTCGCTAAAACACACAGTATCGTATGCTTATATGAGGTAAGACTTTTTATTTTAATAAGGTTTAAGGTAAATCCTGCATGAACACTAGGCCTCACAACTAAGGTATTTGCCTGGTAGTATCAGACTCTTACTTAGTAAACCCAGAACCGATATGAGGTATGACTTGGGTGTGTTGATAACTAATGGAGTTAAATGACGATGTTATGCGACGTGAGTTGATCAGGGTTAGCATATTACACCATTATACAGATATACAGTCTGCCATAGCGTGACCATTTGACGCCACAAAGTAAGCGGCTGGTAAGATGAGAAAACTCTGTTCACAACAGATGATAGTGTAGAGTATCAGAGCAAGCGATCTGACCATACGATGACTTATATCACGGTGGACGTTCCTGTTTGCGTTAAATGTCTATCTGTTATCCGCAAGGCAAACCCATTAGAGCAATGGCGAGATTATCCGGCGAAGCGGATCAGTAGTCGAAAGAGGCAGGTTAACTCTACGAACGAAAGTATCGGGATCATAATCCATTTGGGCCATAAACGTTTGTCTCATTCGGACTAAACATGTTCGAAATATGATATTATACATAGCGAGTATTGCATAGTAACAGGCCAATCTGGACGTGAGGCCCATCTAAACAATACCTAATTGCACCCTCGAGGCACACTCAGATGACAACATAACCATCGCACATATAATTGTTATTTATCAACTGAATATATATATATATATATATATAAGCGATATTTTGTTACTGGAAATCGCTTCGCCCTTGCTGATACACGATAGGCTTAAGTTATCTCGTAGTACTTATTTTGCTTGCCGTTATCGCGTTCGGCGATAATTATTACGATACGGCGTTGCACTTAGCTCAACTCGTTTGCAGTTACATTTTTATTCGTCGCAGCTACCGTGATGTCCACCCGCGGGTGATTGATCAATCCACAGCAATTGTCCTGTTACCTTGCCACAGTCATACCGTTCTTCTTTCTGGGGCGGACCTACTGCCAAGTTGCATAAGTTGACGTCAAACACACGTCGAAAATTGACACCTTTGACACATTTACGCAGTTTAAGATTAGGCACGGCAGATAGCACAGTTATATACGCTGTGATATTAACGTCGGCTTAAAATAAGACACGCGGTTCGCTATCGGTTCTACACGTGTGCCTTATATAGATGTTAGATGTGTTATAGATACCGGTTTTATATGACCGCCGGCAAGCGAGCGAGAGCTCTCTAGAGAAAGGGTTGGCTGTATCCTATGGCGGAAAACGTCTGTGCTGCTCAGATAGCACTCTTACCGACGGCTTCACAGTCTCACCGGAAGCGCAAGCCGCTGGGACGTAATATCCGTTAGAAGAGCATTATTACTTACAGATCTACATTGAGTTTCAACTTACAGATATACGTTGAATTTCAGTGATGCTTATATCGAATATATAAATCAAGAAAACTTTTCCTTTTTTTTTATCTGAGTCTGACGAAGACTAGACACTAAGGTGAGTACCGGCCAGCCGTTGGAGTAGTCGAAATTTCCAGCCGTATAGTTATGTTACGTTATTTATACGTTAATTATGTGTCACCAACTGTACCTTACGAAAATGAACACGATTAATATGTCATAACATTAAGAAGTGATACAAAAATAAGTAAATGTTCCAAGGCTGACCCACAGCCAACATTCAACGCCCACGTTACTGCTTTCGGCATTGCTTCATAAGACGGACCCCTTTAAATATGCATGTGCCATGGCGGGGATCGAACCCGTGCACCAACGTGTCTCCTCCGATTGCAAGGGGCACACATTAAAAACTGCTGTTTTTTTTTGAAACAAGGAAATTTTCTTCAAATGCACGTTCAAAAACCGATACTATTAACTGCTAAGTGCTCAGCGAAGATCTGGCAGAATTGCTAGCCGACCGACGATCGAATATATGCCAGTTGTATATAATGCGGGGGTCACGTTACACACTTACGTTACGTTATGAACGGCGTAAACAGACGCTGGTTCTCCTGAAGACACCAACAGAAATAGTTCTTGTGCATCCGCAGCACTAAAGAAGGACGACAGTCGTGTCCAGTACATCGCGAGCTTCCCTACGGACACTTTCAAGCAATTCACGCGGCACGTGACAAGATTGCAAAAGACCCGCTGGCGTCGTCAACCGGTTAGTCTGAAGAGGGCTTACTGTAGGGAGTAATACTGGAAGAGAAGTTTACCGTTCAGGAAGTAGTACAAGCTACGACTCCCTTGGCATAAATCCCCTGGGGCCGGGGGACGTTTTCTGCAAGTGACGCCATTGGCGACATGCTGAACCGCGCTTTTTACAATATGGCTTCGCACCGGGTGGACCGCGCGTCATGGAGACGGTGTGTTATGACGATAAGCCTGAAGGACAAATAAGCTTTAACAGAACCTGCCTCATAGAGAGGAATTTCCAAGGAAAGCCACGTGTACAAGCCTGCTCGCTAAAAACAACGGCTGACCTCATTCGCCAATTGTCGAGAAGAGCTTCCCACCTAACAATACGAGCTGATGTCGCTTATAGGTACGTATGATATCCTCCTGTGTGTGTGTCAGTTTCTGTACAGTGTGGTTGCATTCATGTTTTTCCCTTTACGCTCGCCGAGATCGGCATTCCCGAGCCACTTCCACGAGTCGTAAAGGCTATACCGAAGTTCAAGCAGATCATAATCGAGGATATAGTGCTGAGCACCTATCATCGAACAACAACCTGCTTAGCTCAGGGAGACAACTTGAGCCTCCGTTGATCCTGAGAGTCAGCTCTTCTCGTCACAGACCTGCATAGTCGTATACAGAACCGTCACCCTGCAATAAAGCTCATCATGTCCGCAGAGGACGTTGCGATCAGGCGAATATGTAATCAGCACATGCTTTCAAATAGTACAGCCGTCGTGCTTTTTGACAAGACAGTAGCTCCAATGAGCATTCACATACTCATCATGAGATTTGATTTAGCCTTCTCGTCTGGCGACACCACTATATCGTGTTCTGAGATTTTTCAAAGGTTTTTGGGGCATATAGAATACGTTCCCCGCGCACCTGCTGACTGATATTCCCTTGCTCATTGAGCCATTTAATGTGCAGGTTCTGTCCACCTGAGGCGCACGCATGTCTACAGTCTGTTAGGCAGTATGAAGAAAATATGGCAAAGCTATTTGCAGGCCCTCGTTTCGAGAGGGCATATGTTCAATGTGAAAGAATGTAAGTTGTACGAATTACGGACGTAAGCCTTGTTCATCGCATACAACATTGAATTTTGCCAGATAGAGCAAACCAAATTCGGATTGCTTTTTACCACAATTTACAGTATCGGAATTTTAAGATTGATGTACTGCGCGTCAGGAACTATGACGTCGCCGGCATCGAACGCTTTTCACCAGTCACCGTCCTGACTTTAGCAAGGAGTCCCCGATGGCACATAGTGCCAACAGCACCTTTTCGCCGATATCGCTTGGGGGAAGCATCCGGTTCTAGATTTCAGGGAAATCGGATAATATAATCGATAGGTCTTCGCTGCTGCCGTGTCAGAAAGGTGGACCGCTGCCTATTGTTGCAGGACAATTCTTTGAGTTGAGTCCTTTCACCGAGTGTAGGAGATCCTTCGGTGGACGGCACTCGACATCCAATCCTGGTGAACCTTTTCACAGCCCGCACGCCACTCATTCCTTCCTTCCTTCCCTGGTCGCTTTATCGATGTAGAACTCATCTATGTACGTACGAAGTTTTAATAGTGCACATATGGCCCGCATGTCCTCGCGGGAGATCTCTCTCTCTCTCGCTCTCCCTTGTAGTGCTACTTAAAGTAGTAGTATAAATCGAACAGTAGAAATCAGACGGGACTAGAATGCGACAACGAGTTACAATACTAATTTCGCATATTGACATTTCGATGTTCCAGGGGATATTTCCTTGTAACAATATTTTTATTATACTACGAGAGAGAGAGAGGGCACTAGAAAGACGACCAGACTATATATTGAGTTCAAATTCAAATTCAAACAAATGTTTATTGACGGAACTGCTAGTTGACGCATAAGTTCAAGCGGCTTTTTAGTGCTCTCCACTTCCTTGCCATTTTGCACCGCAGGGAGCTCGAGTTCTGGCAAGAGTGATTCGGAAAATTAGTCAAGAGGAGGGAACTGGTTGTGAACAGCGAGGAACCCGATATAACTTCTGCCAATAACAGATCGATACAGTAAAATATTTGCCACCAATTAACGGTGTAGTTCGTGTTTAACAACCCACATTTTAGGTATGGTAGTTTATGCCCCAACCGTATATAAACCTCCCCCCCCCAACCCCTGTATGCATCCGAATCACAAATTATAAAGTAATTGAAAAAAGGAACAGAAAATTATATATTGTATCTATTTCGCAGACGTACTTATTTCATTCTATTATTTTGCAAACATTTTAGTCAGCGTCAATATTGATTACTTATTATTCAAGAAAGCCAAAAAATTCAGAACAAAAAAGTGCGTGGCATCATGTGGTGATGGTGCCACCAGCCGTTATGCTGCAGACTCGGAAAAACTAGCTATAGTAACATGTAGAGGAGTCTCAACTGTTTGTCTTGCTTTGTTTTGTGCTAGCATTGTACAGTTCGGTTTAATGCAGACCAAAGCAACCGGCTACAGTTTCAGAAAAGCGAATAGTCCAACGCATAGAGAAGGTGAATCATACAGCGGCAGGTACATGACGAAAGGAAGCTAAGAAATGGGCGACAACGAGGTTTGACAGCTGTGCCAGACGGAAAGTTAACTGTGCGGGAAGCCAAAATCGAAGCGTAGCTTGGCCAGAGATGCTGAGACGTTGGCGAACATAGACACACATATCTGACAAGCGCATTAGAAAATAGTCTTACTCGCAGAGGCTAAGACGGTGAGTCAACTATTTATCAATTTTTTTTTACCGTAGATACGAGAAAGCCAAAAAACGGCTGGAGTTCACAAATCTAGACGGACAAGTTTCCGGACTCTTTTCTAGGACCAGATCAATATCAGAGGTTCGCTGCTTTTTTTTCTACGTCGGCCAAAAGTCTTAAGCTGACTGGCCGTCTAGACCCTTCGAGTGAGACGCCAGACGCCGCGCTTGCGAGACATAAATGTCTCTCGTTGGGAATTCTCCAGCAGCCTCTGGAATTAATAAAACTGTTGTGTTATTGATGATTTTTAGCAAAATACACGTTTCGTCTTGTACTGTCAATAACCATTGTTCCAAATCGCTCAGAGGCTGACCGCTCTGTCGAATTTGTTCGTTGTACATCCGACGTTCTCTCACTTGCAGAGAAATAGACACAGGATGTTGGGAGTCCGGATACACCAATGTTATCATCAATAACAAGCGAATAAGTGTAAGAGTAAAGAGTATGAGCGTCGTCGGCGACAGGCTCGACGTCCAAGTTGGCACTTCGGTAGTGGTTAACATAGGGCCTTCTGAGGCGAAGGCTGTCGATCAAAAATACCCACTATGGGATCTACTGAAGGTCGGCTGTCGATCAAAAATATCCGCTGAGCAATCGCCTCCTTAGTTCAAGTGACGTCCAATCGTGACGCTACGACACGTAATGCCATTGCACACCATGTTCGTGTTGCCTTTCGGCTAAGGACAAAACCGGAATCATAAAGAACAATCATAAACAAAATCATAAACAACGAGTAGCCAGTCCGAGAGTCGAAAAGGCTGGCTTGTATTGTATTTTGGTATGGGCCTTGTCATAACCGACCGTAATAATGACAGACTGAGGAACCCAGACTGACCCATAGGATGGTACGGTAAGATTAGTCGAACTAGTTCGCTTTACTGCCGTTTGCTTCATGCGTTTTTTTTATTTGAGAACTCAACGTAAATTGATGTAACCTCCTTGATTAAACTATTATATATAAAAATGAACTAATTCTAGTGCAATTAATTATTCTTTGCTGTCACGATTCGACACGTTTCGTACGGCTATTTTTTAGCTGTTTTTTTAGCTAGGAATAGACTAATGTGACTCCTGGTGCAAGGATAGAGCTAAGGCTGTTTGTTTTCGGTGGTGTGCGGTTCTTTGCTGACCACAAGTCGTCTGCGAACAAATGCTATACCAGTGTTTCCCTGACCATGGAAGCGAAACAGAGTCTGACCTAGAGGATCACGGTTGCTTGTAGCTGCCTGCTGGCTTGGAAACTCCCAAGCGACACGAAGCCGCCGCCGCCGCTTGTGGCATAAGGACCTTGTAAGTCGTTTTAATAAAGGTTCACCGGACAACAAGTTTTCGTACGAATAACAGCCGGCAGCATTGTAGAGCAGGGCAAGGTTGTCTAGCACGGTCTCCAGGTAACACGGTGTAACAACGGAATGTACGCCGACACGGTGCCTATTTCATCTTTCGAAACGGAGTTTCAGAAAGAGCTGCAACCAGCGATGTGTGAACGATATCCACCAGTTACAGGTTTGACCATAAAGTCTATGAACAGTACAACGGTACGGACTAGATTAGCAAGGAAAATAATGGCGGAGACAGCGTTGTTCAACTGATTTTGCTAGGTGATTTCAATAGTGTATGCATGAACTTGATGAAAAAAAGACGTATTTTTAATTCACTTATTCACCATGAGCCCTTTTGAAGACTAAATGAACCTAATGAAGCCGCTAAAGGTAAACGAGTCGTATCTTAGAAACAGAAATGTGTATCCGTTGCAGACGTGTAATTGGTATTCGTCAATCGCGCGAAAAAAGTGCGGCTTGAGACTTCGTGTTTTTTTTATATCGGATTGAGTCATTGAGAGCCAGAGAATAGGATAGTTTTCTGGGAATATCGAAACTCAGTTCCCTGAATTTGATCCTTGCCAAAAGAAAGGATTTGTCATCTGTCTGGAGTAGCATTTACATATGTTTTAATCATCCCACGTCGCTTCTCAGACAGCCAAGTTTTGAGGCGATGTAACCGGCGGCAGGGACATTCGCCAGCGGGGACCGACCAGGATCAGATCGTGCATATCCCGGCAAAGACGCCGGCAACAATCCCGCCAGTCGGGTCTCGCAGTCGGCCCTAATTTGTATCTTGCACTCTAGACGTGAGTGGCCTTTTTTAAATGGGGCTTTGCAACGGCGATCCCAGCTCAGCTTATATCGACGACCACGAATGTACGCTAAAAGCAATCGGCGTTTTTCCCGAACGAGTTTAAAATTCGGTCTGAACTTGAGACACGAATCGGCCCTTCGTCCTGAATCAGCAGAGCAAATACGGCGAAGTACGGTTTACGCAGCAAACAGACAGTACGTGATGTTCCCGGAGCATACTCAATGGACACCCAATCCCTCCCATGAAGAAGGGATCCACCATCAAGGATTTCTTAGAAGATGCTGTTCCTGACAACTTTTGTTAGGTCACCTTTACTTGTACGCTCTCTTTTTCACGGATACGCATTAGATTTATCTAGATAAGAAATATCTACCCCGTATATTTGCTGTAAAGTAATGCAAAGAAATTAGTAATGCTGGAGATGTTCTTGCTGCCTGCGCAAGCTAAGGTTAAAATTACGTAATAGGGACTATTCTTAGTTCGATCAGTAGACGAAGGTATTCCTGGAATAATCTTTTTAACTCACGAACTTGTTGAGATCATAGCAACCTTGGAGTGTTCCTAGTTCCCTAGGATTCTAACCTGATTATTGTCCAGAAGAACACTGCCCAGGTGTCACACAAATCGGTGACACACTTTGTTCGACGGTCGGAGCGTTTTTATTATTTTTACCATATCCAAAGGTCCAGTCTTGTGGAAAGATACGTTCAGCCGAACGTATGGGAACCGAACTTTATGAAAATATGGGACAAAACAAGCTTTCAATAAACAGCTGCTTTGAAAAAACATCTATGGAAACAAGCCATAACTACCGCGTAATTCGTCTTCTAATTTGGTATACTCTTCACATGCTGGCGGTCTGATACTCCAGGAAGCAAATCTCTAACAACTTCACAGGGGCGGACATTGAGGTTTATATGATAATAGTAATAATAAGTGTAGTTTGTATAGATATGTGTAGTTATTGACCTACACATATCTATTTGTCATCACTTATCACCCATCTACGTGATGTAATGATCCAAGTGTGGTACAGTTGCATTTAGCATCTAACGCTGTTCGGTGGTATTACTCACGATAGGAGGGAGCCCCGACCGGGCCATGCTGTTCATTAAATAGCATACGCGCCGAGTGCTTGCCTAACCAACTGCCAGATGGTCTTCTACGACTGCGCCAAAGGCATTACTCATCAGCATTTTGTCGATCATTACAATCGCATCAAACTAATTGTAGCCACAATTCCAAGTTGACCTACCGCTGGAACGAAGCTGCGCGCTGCAAAAAATCCCGAAGCCATAATATAGGTTAGGAACTGTGCAGATTTTTTCACGCCTTTCCACACTGATTTGATGAAATCAGCGTTTGCTGGCGCTAGTCCTCGGTGGTCTGCTCTCACCATTGCTTCTCGTTAGGTCGAGAGCGCGAACTCCAGCCCACTCGAGGGTAAGCGCCATCCGTTTGCTTCGTTCTGAATAACATATGAAACACACACACACACACGCACACAGACATACCTGTGTGCAACATACGTTACAGCACGCGGGCCGCACTGCGTTAACGCACCGGCCGTCGCAGCCGCATGATCTGAGACACGTCCGCGTTCGTCTCTACCGCCAGCGGTGACAGCTAGTCGCTAGCAAGGCGGTTACAGCAGCTGGTGGGCATTGTACCCTCGTTGCTCTCGATGGCGTCGTCCACGCCCATCCAACTGGTGGTAGTAGTAGTTGTAGAAGCAGTGACGTTCTAGCTAACAGCCGAGACAGCTCTTGCGGGAGGCAAAGCCTTCCGAACGCCCGCCAACGTTTCCCTTGTTCCCGTTCCTCGCGCCGTCCAAACCTCGGAACATTCTCCCGTTGTCATAAACCGCAAACCTTTCCCTCCCCAGCCATACCTACACCCCCGACCTTGAGTTGAAGCCTTCCATGGCAAACAGCTATTTGCCAGGCGCGGTCTGTGCCAACACCCCCAAATAGACCCCGCCACAGGGTCTGCACCGCTCTCAGCGTGCACGTTACCATTCGCTACTTATTTCGCTCGACCCCATCCCCCAATGACACCCCACAACAACTCCCAACCATTGTAGTCGCTTTCCACCTCCACTTCGTTTCTCTCTAGTCGCAGCAGCCGCCGCTGTGGCTGTGTGTGGTCAGAGATGATGGCGGCAAGGGCGGCCTCCGCTCCCCCCTGTGCTGGTGTCAGCGGCTCTACAAGCGTTAAGCGAAACCAGCGTCGCCGCACTTGTCCAACCCTCATGTAGGGCCTTCGTCTATTGTAGTTTTCGGACGGGTCGAACTGAGTGGGCCACCTGCTTGCCTCCGACTTCCGTACCATTCACAAAATTCTCCAACAGCCGGCGGCAAGCCTTTTTCGCGTGGAAAAGAACACACCTTAGAATAACGATTCGCACACCTTAGTGATAATTATATGTGAGCATGTAGACGTATTTGTCGAGGCGGTTTGCTAGATGTTTATTTAGTGTGTGTGTGTGTGTGCATGTGTGCGTGTTTGTCCTTATTTGCACAAGAAAGTAATCAAGTAAACGATGTTTTCCCCTCTCATGTTAGTGAATAGTGATATTGTCAAGTTCAGAGAACAGTATCATAACACGGTCGCAAACGAACGACGCCAATCGCATTTTGTCTTCGGTGTTCATCGTCGTCCTCCGCCTCCTCCTCCTCCTCGATCTAAAATAGATTCCGCCCACGACGAATCGACTCCGTGCGGTCTCCGCTTTCGCACACTTCGTACGGCTACGGAGATCAACGGGGTAAGAGAAGAATTGGAGGGCCCAGCGACCGACCGGCTACGCAATTTTGTCGCCGCGTGCCCGATAGATGATGGGGAGGAGGTTAGATCATCGTCGGATTAGATTAGAATCCTCTCTAAACTTTTGCTAGACCGTCTCGATGACGGGCTTTGTAGCGACTTCGGCGTCGCCGTTTTCGTGTACTAACTCAAATTGACTGCCTCACCTGTGAGAGTGTACCATAAGCAAGTTTTCTACGGGAGTTCTCCCCCAGTTGTGATAGCAACATTCCCCTTTGGGCCGTCGCAGAGGGAATGATCTCTAACATCATTTTTCTTGGCGATTGAACGCTGCAGAGCTTTATTGAGTTTGTTTCAAACCCGCCCGTTAGCTGGAAGGTCTACTCCGCATGATGTCGCCTTGAAACAAAGCTCACACTCCTTCGCGATCGAAGCCCTGGTAGGATCACACTTGCACAGAGCGCTTTTCATATTCGAGACATAGGTTTCGAATGTTTTATTATTACTGGATTCTTCTTGATTGAAGTAGTGGCCACATTGTTGGTTGCATCCTATCCACTCGCAACCAACCTAAAAAAAAGGCATCATTTACTCTTCGAATGTATTTTTGGCCAGTTACAGACTGTCGGATGATATGCGATGGATGAGACAGGTATTGCACATATATATATATATATATATATATATATATTTGAGCTGCACAGCTCCAAACTCAACGTGATGGCCGACCCTTCCGCAAAGACGTAATGAAGGATGTTGTATCAATTAAATCAGCACACATTGTGACTTTGGGAGCTACCATGAATAGAACTCGATACGTGGCACTCGCGCCTCACCGGACGGCCGTCACGTCCACTTATTACAGCTAACTGTGCTGACGCAACACCGTATCGGGACTTCGTCACGTGTCTGCAGTGAAAGTCACATCACAAATTGCATTCGAGTGTCGATTTCCACAAGTTGGACCCACAGCCATGCCGTGACCGGGTACAGTGCAGACCTGTCCTGCGGTAACCAATACCGTTCCGCCCGTGTCAGGAGATGCGAAACACGACCTGCAGCTAGATCTAGAGAGAGAAAGCCGTACCTCTGCAAGCAGATCGGTCAGCAGCAGTAAGTGCAGTAACGTCGAGTGCACAATGCTTGTTGCACAAACATGTCATGCAATGAAACACGGTCCAGAAAAAATTGCTCGGAGTTATGTTCTCGTTACGAAACAGCATGATTTGCTTCATATTTAACAAAGGTGAATATATATATATATATATATATATATCACGGATCGTTTGATTGGAGCATCCCTTATTGCCGACTTTGTATTCCTATCTTTGGCGCAAGTGCCGAACAAATGAACCAGTGCCAGATAAATCGAGAAAGGTGCAACACGGAGAATATATCTCGTATCTCTTAAACTGAGAAATCATCGAAGAACTACAACCGTTCGGGGAATAGGTGCGCGAGTGATAGCATGATGTGTGACGCAACCGTCCGTCCCAAAAAAAATCCCATAGATAAACCTACCGGCATGACAGAAGAAGTTCGCTACCGCTGCTGTGACAAGTAAGTACTGACACATTTGAATGAGCTCTGACACACATCCAAATGTTTTCTATACGAAGCCACACGTATATTCAAATTCATCGAGATTAGATACCTCTATACATCATCGATCTATACGAGATGTGCCTGCGAGAAAAAAAACAAAATCGATTATACTACTGTGAACGATCGTTGGATGAACGCGGATTGACACGCGCAGTATTCATAGAGGTTTGTGCTCGGATGGCGGCTTGGTGCAGGCCGCACTCGGTCACTCCTCACAGCAACTTCGGTTACCCCGACAGCTACAGCTCTGAGCGAGCGGCTTCGCTCTGAGAACGCAAAGCAACGCGTGGCCGACTTGCGTTATCTCCCACCCCGACCCAGCAAATGCTTAACAACGTTACATTCTAGCTGACTGAGATTATAGGCTGCTCGATGCGAAAGTTCACGACGCCTCTCGGCGTGACCGTTCGCCTAACGACGGCAAAGACTTTGCTGTGGCGTGCCACTAATTTCAGTCATACACGCGGTGGTGGTAGTAGTAGTAGTGGTGATGGCGGCGACGAGGCTGTTTAGCGAAGCCTGTTTTATTCGACTCAACGGTATAACGAAATATAGCTGTCGACCTGCCGAGAGATGCTGAGCGCGAACTGGAGAGACAAAGCCGTTTGTCGAATATCAGGTGCGGTCAGCAGCGGTAAGTGTAGTGACGTCGAGTGCACAATGCTTGTTGTACAAACATGTCGTGCAATGGACAAACACGATCCAGAAAAAATTGCTCGGGTATGTTCTCGTTACGAAACATCATTATTTGCTTCATGTTTAACAAAGGTGAATATAGGCACATCTCGGAACGTTTGCCCGGGGTGCCTATATGACTACACTAATCATTCGAGCAATCGGTGTGTACTATAACACAAATAGAGATACCCACCGAATAGAAAATAATTTATTAGGGAGAGGCGCAAATTTGCCTGCTACGAGGTCTGCACCAGACGGACCTAAAACGGCCTACAGCCTTCTGGGTTCGCCCCGTGCAGACTGTGTATATTGCCTTAGATCTTACTTACCTCTGATGTGTCCCCTGCTTTACGTCAGCTGTCCACGTATGATTAATAGGCAACAGGTGCAAGCAACACTGCGTCTCGTAGCCACGTCCTAAGCGGCCGATTTTGTGGACCTCTCGCTAACTTTATGTCATTAACGTTAGCCATAGCACTTTTCTCGGTTTCATGTAGCTCAGCTGCTGCCATAATTTCCTGTTGTTGCTATTATGATATTATCAGCTGATTTGTTGTGCTGTAGATATATCGTCGTTGTATAGCGTTATTGCTCTAGGGAGTTGCATGGTGATCAGATGTGCACACGCCGCCCCCTCGGAGCGAGCCGAGATTATTCCTATCCGTCATGGCAAAGCCGGTGTGCTGGTCTTTGTCATCCTCTGACTGATCGAATCAGCCGAGATCGGAGCAGAAAAGCGAGAAAATACCCTCTCATGATTATCCAATTTTACTGTGTGCGCACATACAATAAACTACGTGCGTATACAATACTCGATGTATTTTATGTATGAGTCGATTCATGATGGGGAAAATACTGCAAATCAAGCCTACGTCGCACTGCTAATCAATCCACAGTGGATTTTCCCTGGCAACGAGGAGTGGCAGACGACCCCGAGTAAATCAAATCAAGGTTTTGCACACATTAAAGTTTATAACGCACTGTATCTGTAGTTTACTAATAGATGCAAGAGCGGGGGAAATATCGCTGTTCAAACCTGATATATTGTTGACTGGCTCTTCCCACGCGAGGTCGACAGAACATGCACTATTGTTTACGTTGTATATTACGTCCGTCTATTTTTAGAGTGTGGATTAAACAGTTACATGAAGCATATTTCACCCGAACCGTGAATATACATACATATTATTACTCGTATCGAGATCACGACCAATTGATTTAATTAGTCAAACCGAATCTTCAGGTTTGGCCACTATCGGTCCTATTTCTTTGTGCAGGTCCATGAGGCTGTACTGCTGTTCTTACTTACTTTCCTTTTAACGATACAATTTAGGAAGCGTCAGTAAACTATTCAGAGTAAATCAGATCTCGGCTCTGCACACGTTCGAGTTCATTAGGATGTTCTCATTTGCCAAGCAGGATGCCACCTATGCGCGCTGAGACTCGTCTATGGTCAAATCCAGACGGTGATAGAAATAACAATAACGCTAACAGCAACAGGTCATAATAGTTCGTAGGCACCGTGAGGCGTGGAAGTGGTCAGTGAGCAGAAATCGTACGACACAAACGGATCAGAATTTCACCAGGCCATTAATTGAATGCATAATGAAGCGGAGTGGCAGCATAACACAGGCCTCACAAATGTATGCTGAATCGTCGAATTTCACCAGCTGGCCATATAGTTTCTTCCATAACGCATTTTCCATTTCTCCGTTGTTCCTTTGTATTCGATTAATTTTTATATTTCCACATCCTGACAATATCGAACTCATCAGAACCAATCGCAGGTTTAATTTTCCACAATTTCCCGGTAGAATTGTAGTCTTGTGCTTTTGCGCGCAGGCGCTCACTGCAATCGTTTCCAAATAAATCCGCGAATCAGGGGCTCAATGAGAAACGCTTGGCAAGAGCCCTGTGGCTCTTGAAAATAATCCCGACTTGAACAGGATTTGCCAGCAGAGCTTGGCCGGAGTTGAAAGTTGGGAGCATTATTATACAATGCATTTCGGGGACGTAGAACTATCCAACGAGAACAGTTATGAAGAGGGTTCATATTGTTTGTGCGGGTAGCCTGGCGGCGCTGTTTGCGACGATGCGATGCACCTCGTAGCCTGCAGTAGTGAAAACAAAGATATTTATTACCAGATGACCCCTCAGCCGGCTCTTCGACGGCACCGACAGCAGTGGTAGACCGCACGTTCATAGCCCATACCTGCTCGACGGATTCAAAATGGCGGAAAACTTTTAATTGCTGAAAATTGGTGATACAATATGCAGTGTCGTAGCCGGCGATGTTGTCGTGCATACGCAGCGTTACTGGGAACAAAGTGCGAACATATATATCCACTTTTCCAAGTACGATATCCTTGTAAAACACATAGCACCGCAAGGATGTCCCGTTAGCGAGTGAGTGAATGCCATATATATATAATATATATCAAGCTAATGAGAATGTTACACATTGAAATCACAATTGGATTTGTGAGATGAATGTGATATAAAGCGAGCCTCGTTCATTTAAGCCTCTATGATTGCCATTGCCGCCATTAGTGTGTCCGCTTCAACCAGTGATTTCACGGGCGCGTGTCGTCCAGTGCCGGGAAGTGCGGGCCGCGAAGTGTCTCGACTCAAGCGAGAACCAAAAATGTGCGCAGAGGCTGCATATTGTCATGCTGGTGTTGGCTCGGATGGTGTCATCGTAGGTATATAGTACACGAGTTGATGATTTTTGTGTCGACGACAGCGGCCCATCCGAGAAGCTGGCATTGGGGCAGTACCTAGATTCTAAGAACATACTGACCGTCAAAGCAGAGATTGAACCCGGACTGCGGTTCCGTTTGTCTTCGCAGGCGCATTCAAGTCATTGAACATAAGTATATAGCATAGTTCGACGACGGAGGAGTACATCTTGATTAAGGGGCCATTAAAATATGATAACCTAATAAAGGCTATAGCTGCCAACAAGCAGCTCCATGAACGTGTCTCCGTTTCGGCATCCTATCTGCTTGTTTTCCTTATCTACTCTTTTTCGGGTTTTCTGCAAATATTTCTACATAGGTCACCGTCCCTACAGCATACGCCCATAGTAAACTTCCGGAGTAGGTCTATATATATATATATATATATACATAGAGAGGGAGCGAGGTAGTATATGGTTGGCTATATTTTCAACATCAATTTCTATCTGTACATCGTATTCTAGTCTAGCTCCAGCAGGAGCACTTTCCACCATATCCTAGCTGAGCTCTTTCCAGCCAGCCGAGGGAGATAATGCAAATTTTTCACTGGCTTTGCATTGTCATCTGCCAGCGTTGCCGCACAGCACCGCGCCGTTCCGTCGATGGCATCGTATTCGGTCGTTCGTCGAGCACCGCTCTTTGTAGCCTACGTCAGTCAGCCCGGCCAGGACGAAGGCAGCAAGGGGGGTGGACGGGGTTAGCAACGAATGCTCGCCACCCGTAGGGACCCGGGAGGGAGAGAGAGCGGAGCGAGTGTGTGCATCAGGTAACAACAGCATGACAGACAATGAGACGCAAGCGAGAAAGTGCATAGCGGGAAAACAACGACATAGGCTCACACACACATACAGACAGACCCTCGGCAGTACAATACACTCGTCCGTTCGTTGTTCCATCCTTGCATACATACGTATATACCTACTTTGGTGCAGTACCCCGTCACATCGAGGCATACAGAACATACGAAAATGAGCCAGGCCCTCAACTCGGCTCCGGCCGCACGTTCACCGCCGTTCAGAGGTTATCTACCTGTTCTGTCCCTGCGGCGGCCTTATGTTCCTGATTTCGACCCATGCCCCCCCCGCTCCCTCTGGGGCATGCGTGGCGCGCACAGACGCTTGGAGCCGACGGTCGTACGCATGCTCGCCGTACGATGGCGCACTATGCAAATCCCCTATTTCTCTATTCAAGAGTTCACTTCGTTGGGGCACAGCCGGAGCGGCGGGCTGGGGGGAGGCGAACGCCGACGGTTCTGGTGGCGGCAGTATTGCCAAAGGCTGAGGCAGCCTCGAGCGGAAATCGGTCGTGGACTCTTCGCTCCGTGAGTCAACGAAGAAGGAACAACTGACTCCGCTGCACTCCAGTCAAAGCGACGCAACGCTGCTCCCGGTAGACCTGCCCCTTTCCCCTGCTTGGCCTTCGCGGCGTAAAAGCCGAAACGGCCAGGTTCAGCCGGCCAAGTCAAGATGGAACGACACGGCGGAAATACAGGGGAGAGTGTGAGTGACTGATGCAGAAATAAGAGAGACAGAGAGAGATAGCGATAGAAACATCTACTCACGGGTGGAGCTACTGTTACATCCATTGGCCAGCGTCCTACAGACGTTGGTTAACCAAGTTACAATCGTGCCCAAAGGAAAGTGACCGAATCGGGCGCAGCATGAAGATTCTGCAGTGGCGGCAGTAGGAGGAGTAGTAGTAAACGATGCACAGCTGATAATGTAGGAAACTCGATCATCTCGCTGCTCTTTCAAGTCAGTTGATGCTGGAGTTGCATCTGCAAATGGCTATGCCGTTCCAATGCCCTGTTAAGTTACGGGTAGGATTTTCACGTTATTGCGTTCGGCGAGATCCTATTCTGGAACTGCGGTATGACGCACGTTGAAACTAGAAGAAAAAATTCTGCGTGCATCTCTCTGTAACTAATGATAGAGCGTTTGCATACACTGGTTAAATGTAAACGTCACAGCAGCATCAACTAATATTTGCAGTAGAACTGAATGCAATCCAGTTCGGCGACGTACTCAGCTCAGAGTTTAGAGGAAAACCTCTTTTGCGGTGCCTTTACAGGTGATACGGACATCTTTGTTAAATATGCACGTTTATTGACAACCGATTTGTCGAAATCACCTGGGATTACTCAGTTATAAAATAGTAAAGACTTTATGTAAACTGTCTTTATTGAGATGAATACTGCATAACGAGTAGTTTAACATATTCCATTTCTGGACGCACTCACGATTGATATTCGCTGAATGCAAGAATATATTATATACAAAATTTTAATATATGTATAAATATATTAAATTTATAAATTTAAATATTCTTAAACATGTGATATTTAAATTTAGTTAAATTTGTTGCCAACCCAAATAACAACAATATCTACAGGTTTCGCTTCTTGGTATACCACTTGACCTCATAGCCGACTGAGAGTCCGTTGGAAGCATGCTTAAGCAGAGCGTCGGGAGGGTGAGCTTTTTGTTCGGCGCTTCTACCACTGCAATCAGGGGCGGCTGCCTTAAAGAGAGAATTGGGTAACGTCAAGTACCTGCGTCTCAGTGAGATGATCAGCGGATCATATTTGCTGTCTACCTCCATTGAGTGGGGGCCGTCATCGGAACACAATACGCTGAATCCCTTTGCAAACAATCTTCGAACTGGTTGGTCCAATTCCATTTTTACATCAAACAAATACTGGGCTAGATCTTCATACGTTGTAGTGCATGGCGAAATAAAGCAAAAAAAAAAACGAAAAAAAAAAGACAGTCTAAGACAAAAATACAGCAGCTGGGCTGGGATGACGAGCAAGTACCATTATACGTCCATATCGTTCCTCTCTCTTTGCAGAAGGCAAACTTATTTTTCAAACCCGCGCTGTTTGTGGTGCGGTATTCTCCGTATTCACAGAAGCATACATACGTACCGCCTACTTGATAGTTACTCGAGCACCTCTGCTCGGCCTTCCTCTGCTTTTTCTACGATCTGGACTCGAAGGCCCAGTTGGTCTCGAGGACCTAGTCAGATGCATCTGCGAGTCAATTATGTACGACACGACTACATGATGTACCGCAGCTAGCTAGATGCCCTAAGCACAAACTCCTCCCCACGGACAACGAGGTGTAGACGTACATACTTATTTTAAGGCGGCCACAAGGGTCTGAGTCGCTTTGCATTTCGTAGATGTATACGGCAGCAGGTCACACTTGGGAGACGAAGGCATATACGGCGCATGCCTCCGGGCTATTCATGTTCGCCACGGTCAGTATGTGACGAATCACCAACATCGCTGTGAAGTAGCAGCAGCGAAGGTGCATGCATGCGTTCGGGAGCTCCGAGATTTCATCAAGCGTTACTGATAGTAACGAGTAGTAACCGGACGATTTTGCATTCGCACCTCGCAGAGGAAACCGAAAAACTCAAGCAGATACGAACTGTGCGTTGATGAGAATCGCCGTATTTAATAATAAAGGTGGATAACATATACATATATGTATCACATGAATACTTCTACTATTCGTAAAAACCTTTTCTGCATCCTTTCTAAGAGACTAAGGTCACAAGCTCGAGATAGATGACATCACGACCGTAGTGGGGCAACTATTTGTGCAATTTATTGTGCAAGTTTTCCACATGTGGAAAACTTGGGGGTCGTATAGAAGAAGGTGGGCCCAGCCGAGATCACGTCCGGCCTTCCCTATACGACAAGATACCCGCAAGTTTTCCACAATATACGTTGACATTATTTAGGCCAGATCCTCTAAGGACCCAGTTGCATGCAAGAGAACGTGATTTGTTCGACAAAGTCTATAATTGCACAAAAGCGTATACCCAGCTTCAGGATACTATTTTTTTTAAACGTTTGTCCCCTACAATGTAATTGTCCATTGGATTCATTTATCCTACGTGCATTACGCCGCATTTGTGCGCAGTTAGTCTCAGACCGATTTTATTCTGGGACCACAGTGGAAAAATCGTTACGTGCTCTTTGGAGAATCTGAACCGTGTTTCGTTCGGTCATAATCTAAGATGAATGTAACCTACTATTTAACATTGTCCGCATTTTTCATACGTTTTGCAGGATTACTCGTTTGACCTCATCAATGAATACAAAAATGACAGACTAAATGAAAAGCAGGTGAAGACGTCGTTCTTTCGCTGCGTGATCACATATAAGAAAGCTTAAGAATTGTGAAATTGCAGCTCGTTTAATAAACCAATAAAGCTTGCCTTTACCTTCAGGTTGATATGGATCATTGCAAGGGGCACCTTTAAAGTATTAGTAGTCAATACACATTCGTGCATTGCTTTAAATAATGAGAATGGCCATTTTCATTGTGCCTCTCTGTTGAGGTTTTACTTTGGCCACTATTATTTATATTGTATATGAGTTCATTTTCGCACTCCAGGCAATTCACCTCTTTTCCCCACTTGCCTTTGAAACCTTAGGTGGACACGGCCCCCTCACTGCGAATTTCCTCGAAGGGGTCTCAACCATCGGCTGATCCGCGCCACCGGGGACAAGCGCGCAGGATCTTTCCTTCTGCAACACCTTTCCCTCGCTGTGAGGCAGAGGGGCAATGCTATTGCCTTCCTCGAGACAATGTCGGCCTCGGCCCGATGCCCAAATAATCCCTAGAAATAATTCCTAATTATTGTATGTTTGAATACATTTTATTAATTGTATTCAAGTTAATTTTTTTTTAGTTAGCGTTAGATCGAAGTCATGTTGGGCCACTGCCTTTCGCTTCATAGACGAAGTGGGGCTCGATTTGATTGAAAGCGATTTGCTTGTGGGTAACTCGAGCATGACATGTTATAGATAGGGGTCCATTCATTTTTCTTCTCTATTCTTCAAAGTGTATCATCGTTGGCGTGATTCGTATTGCACATATTTATATGCAATAATATTTGCACTCGATTCTTTAATATACGAACTCGGTTAATCTGATTCGGTCGAAGCATATATTTACCCACGCACACACCTGACCCATCCATGAGTCAATGTGTCTCCAAGTTGTATCCATGCGATTAGCTTCAATACTTGAGAGGAGTCATCACAATTTCACGAAGTTCATCTGCCGCAAGCACGATGCCGTCTTAGATAGTAACGGATTGCACGGCAAATGCCGCATCAGGTCGCTCCATTTGGCCGCCCGGCCTTTAGATGATGTCGAGCCGAGGGCTGCTGTACGAGAGTTTGGACAACTGCTATAGTTAGTGAGACACATAGATCGGGAATTCTTGACTGAACCAGAATATAGGGCGGGAAATTGAGGTACACCGAGCACAGGCCCAACGTGAGCTCTCATTTCGTCTTTCTCTCAAAGTTTCCTGCAGTCGAATCCGCTGTAGGTCCGGGTTTACTTTGGCCAGTGCGTCACATGCCTACACAGCCTCACAGGCAAATCTAGGGTAATTTCCTTCTTTGCTTTGTAACACTGAAGTGCTGATGGGCCCTCAGTCTCCAGTAGTTCGTTGAAACTTGCTGGATCTACATTTGAACTCGATGGGAGAGCAGTGGTTCGCATCTGGAGGGTTCACTTAATCTTAATTATGTAAATCTGAGTTCATGAATTGGTGGTATTTTGTTGTTGTTGTTGTTGTGTTCATAAAGATCGTGTAGATCCGACAAAGTTTTACGTACATAAAAATAATACTAATAACAATCTCTAACAGGAGTCCGCTACTGGTTCATATGATAATCACTAAGGACATAGTAAAATTAATGTTTCTATTTGTGAGGCGTGTTGTAGTTCTTTGGAAATGAGTGCTCGTGATTAATTATAATAGATCGATAAGCAGCCCGTAGGGAAACAGCGATATTTAGAGCATCGCGACTAATGTTGGCTAATTGCCATTCGATAAGTAGAACCGAGAATCACATAGCAAAAGGAGGAGTACGGCCAGTTCTCTACGACGGTTGTTGATAAATAATTGAGAACTCAGTCCATGAACACACCACATTGAGTTGGACAGAATGTTCTGTCCTTTAGACCGCCATGTATGAATATACGGGAATACGTCTCACATCCTCGAGCAGGGAGAATACTACGTTACGTAAATACTCAATTATGAAAACCCGCCTTCGACAGGAAACTTAAAATCCTCTCCCTTTCTCTCTCTCTCTCTCTCTCTCTCTCTATATATATATATATACATATATATATATGGATGAGGATAAAATGCTGTGTCGAACTTGACCCCGACTGTTGGATTTGAATTCCACGGAGATCCCTACCAAGATGAAAGGGACCGCATCGAACTGGCGAACTCAGCAAGTCAACTCCAAATCTAGGCGTGCGGTAGTCAGCATCCCATTCGTATGATCCTGTGGCAAACCTGTGCAGAATTCCAGATGCCCATATGTCTTCCTTGATTTTTGTATCCCCCCGCATTGCGGCCGACCGCTACCCTGAAAGCCGATCTCCGCGTGAACAATGACACCTGTATCATACACTTCGGGCTATTCACACGAATGTGTACCCAAAGTGCAGAGCTAAGAGCTTCCTTGAAGTGTTGACTGATCCCTAGATATCGCTTACCGGATGCTGGTGAGTTGACTATTGCAACTGTGACAGCATAACGCATAGCGGACCACTGTGTCGAGTAGAAACCATGTCGTTGGGTTGACTGTTATGATATTTAAACCGGTATCAATAGAGGAAGCGAATATGCGCACAGTATAACGTGCATATATATATATACACCTGATAATACCTATATATATATATATATATATATATATATATATACTCAATCCGATGTATCTAACTATCATTGTGGTAGCTATTTATGGTCGATATTCTACTCGACACACTGGTCCGCTATGCGTTATGCTGTCACAGCAATAAAATATATTAATATATATATATATATATATATATATATAAACCTCGTTTTCACACGCTATGACCACTGAAAGGATTTGAATAAAAACTGTGGGCATTGTAATGTTTTGGTGGGAAAATTAGCCTCTTCTTTGCATAACAAGGATTGGTATTTAGAAACACATATATATTTCGCTCATTCTTCATTAGTTATAATTATTCTTCTGAGCGTTAATATTTGTTTATTTATCCGAAGTCACCTATTTCATGTATGCCATTATTACTAGTATTAATCAATATATCCCAAGTTACGTGCTGTCAAAAATATCATACCACAAACGGTGTTCACTACAGCCGCAAACTCACATCAGCATATTCAATTCAAACACTATTTTATTTAGAGCCAAGGGATGCCCGTCTAAAGCTGTTTTACCAAACAATGTCTTTCATGCGGGATTGTTACGGTACTTAATTTGTCTGTTTTTATTTTCACACCTAGTAGGCGAGTTGCTTTCCAAGCGTAGACATTATTTATGCGCTCAGTGTGTGCGACCTCTATTTCCACGCAACCCAAATAATCTATCAACTATGAGCAGTTTGCATAATGTATGGAAGATACTGATCAGAGGCACCAGTATGCAGATCACATGTAGACCTTCGAGTGATGGAGCCTCTGGCGACTCCACATCTCGCACTCTCCGTTCTGAAACATCGATGTGCTAAACCAAATACGTCTTCCAAACAACAGAACTATACAACAGCTTGAGAACAATTAAACAATTGAAAAGCGCAATGCAGAGATCAATGTTTTTAACACTAGAGCATCGAAAAGCGGCAGTACACACAGAGATTACAGACCGCACCACTTCAGTAGTCGAAGTTGTGGTCACAGGAGTAATTCAACACATTTCCGTACAGAGATTAACGTATACTTTTCCACGTAGCACCGTATCGTCTGGCAATTCCAACTTACCCGATCCGCGTCTTAGATTTCATTATAGGTTTTTCGGACATTGTTATTAATATTGTAGTGATTGTAATGCCGACTCTGAACTCGCTTGACGACCGAGTCAATGTTTCAACAAATGCCGCTGATATTTATAATAGATTTCTTTTCGGTTATTTTCGCTGTACCTAGGGGAACGAACGTTGGAATGACCTCTCTTCTATGGCGTTTTGTAAATCTCGTTTATTGTCTAGATGGCCCTGAATTCCCTACGGTACTCATCAACCATGAAATATGGTTTGCAATTTTACATCGGGAATTTCTTTATCTTTTCTTCCGATCTTCAAATCGGAACGGATACAACATCTCTTATATTCTAAAGTGCCACGGCATGCTGAATGTGGGATTGAACATTTTTTGATGCAAGATAGAAATACGCCAACAATAATAATCATAGAGAACTATATAATCTATATGCGAGTCGAGGAGGCGGATTGCTCAGTTCGACAGCGGCCTTAAACTATGCGGGTCCCAAAGGAGTTCCACTAAGTTACGCTGGCGAAATAAAACGTATAGAAAGTATTCAGTAAACTTAGCCAAAGATTGAGTCTGACGTCTACGGTATCTGCAAGCGTACACCACAATTTGGCCTCAGGTCGGGCGTTCATTAAAAGGCGTTCGCTCCCACCGAAGCCTCTGTCGATGCTAACGAACTGGCTGCGCATGGTCACAGTTCGCGCAGCTCCCGTGGGATCCTCTGATCTCGTGTGAGCCCTGCGAACGCGTGCATAGATGATCATGAGCGAGTTTTCAGTGTTCAGCTGGATAGCGTTGCGCCGTCTGGCTGGTTCAATCGTACGTAAATAGAATAAAAAAAAAAACCCGCCACTTTGTTAAAACCGACGGGTGTAGCAATATGCGAAACTGAGAAGGCATCATCCGCCGCCCCCGCGTTCGGTACAGACTAGCACGTGTTCCTGCCCGGGCGTGAAAAAAAGCCTCAGTAATTACCATTACAGTGCATTCTTGTAATTGGATTTAATGTCGCATGGTGTGTGTGTAGCTCGCTACTAACCTATCTATTAGGGAGAATACAGTTTACAAAATCGACCGGTGACGGACAACAACGATGTAAACAAGGTTACAGAGGCGGGATGGACGAGGGAATAAGCCCGACGAGATTCTCCCTAAACTGAACTTTTTTCTTTTTTCGAGCCGACCCTCAGCTGTTCCCCTATCTGACAGGCCTCAGCTCTTAACCTTTAGGTACGACTGAACTGAACTTTTGTACGTGTTTTTTTTTTATATAGAATTGAGAATTCCGGATTTCGAGCCACAAATCGTCTTAAAAACTATTAAACTTGTTAAACCATCTATAGTCTATATTAGTCTCTTAAAATGGATGATGCTAATCATCTATTGATCGATGTTAGTTTCTTAAAGCGTTTCTATGTTTGTGTCTTTTATCTGCATATCTGTTCGCGAAAATGGTGGGCTCGTTGAAACGCGTATTCTTCAAACGGCTCCTTACGATGTTATTCCTAGAACGTTGTGCTCATACCGGCCGGGAATCTTCATACGACGGTTGTCGAGTGCTTGAACATTCGGACGGTCCACAGGTCGCTGCCCTCATCGGCTCAACCTCCCCTGTTTGCAACGGAGGTATTGCTTCCATTGCTAACCGCCGTTAGTCAGCTAAACCGCCAAATTACCCAAAACGAAGAGATGCCGAAGTAGTCCGCTTAACCGCTCCCTGCTAACAACGTATCGTCATGAAAACGCACAGCTCTAGAAGTTTAATCACCGCGTCTGCTGTCTGAGGTCCAGTGAATGAGATAGATTTGAATAATAAATGACTTGAGTACAGGCACTTGTGTCAGAGCTTCTCGTGCTTTGTAGTAGTTAGCTGTGTGGGTGTGTGTGCGTGCGCGTTGTGTGTTTCGCCTGATCAGCATCGTTGTTCCGGTATAGTCGGGAAGCTTTCTCGCTGTCGTTATTTTTACCTGCCCTACACGGGCCTCAACGGGCCTCAACAGAGAGTCAGGCACTGTTTCGCGTGTTTCACCACAATGTGGCCCCATTTTCCTACCTAATGACAATTAACAGTTTAAAACGCTGGACATACATACACTAGGCACACACTTTACTACATGTAATAACCGGCATTGCTATTACGCGTAGTAACTAACGCGTTGCAACTGTTTATTAAACGCTTCCTTCGAAACGAGCGCGACCATCTCACAGCAAGCTTCCAGATGTGTGAGCATGACCACAGGACAAAGGACAAAATTACGTCGCCTCTGTGAGCCAACTATTGTATTATACGACTATGTCTGAGGGGATCCATCACTGATTCGTTCTTGTGACAATCGCCGCACGAACAGCACTGCGGCTGCATCGCCTCACGCAGACGCTGAGTGCGCTAACCGTGTTACAACTAGTCAAAGCCTTACCACCAATCTATGGCTATCGGGCTTTTTCGATAACAGCTTTTCTCTCCTATCTCTCTCTCTCTCTCTCTCTTTGTGTCTCTGTCCATCTGTCTGTTGGCGTGCGTCTTCCACTGTTCATTGCTCCGCTTTATCTCGCGTCGCGGTCGCTCTTCTACCGCGTTGTTGTGGCTATCGTTGCTGTCCTCGTGGCCTTCGTTGTCCTCGCTCTTCGTCCTTGTCCATCTCAAGGGGCCTTAGTGCACCTGGAGGAGGGCCGGAACCGCAGCATCCGCTCAGCCTTCCCCCGTGTATGTGCCCGTATGCTGCACAATGTCGTCGTACTTCGCTGAGTCAGTCTGTGCTTCCGTTCCTGCAGACCACTCCTGCTGTCATTGCCGCCAGTGCTCCTTCTCGTACCGTTGTTTCTGCAGCTCGATCCGAGCAGCGGTAGACGCGAATGGAGCGCTTCTGGCGTGAGAGTGTAGCCATAGCAGGATTCGAATGGTCGGGCACTTCCCGATCGGGCACATTCAGCCGATCAGCACGCCGTAGCCTCTCTGCGGGCGTTAGCAAGCCCAGGGGAACCAAAGGGATTCTTATTGGGCCGGGCGCACCGACGGCGACACAATGCAAAGGTGGATGGGTAATCAGGCGAGGTGGCCGGTCTCCGACTCACTTCAATGGATCTCCGCTACTCCCTGCTGCTGCCACCGCTACCGCTGCTGTCGTCGTGACTACCGACTGGGCTAAGACAATGGGACAATGATGCTGCAGGTGGCCACTCTACACTGAGGCCAGCCACCCTTCCACTGGAGTTTCCACTCCCCAACCTCCAGCCGGAACGAGAACTGATGGAACTGCCGATCTACCCTCTACCATGTAGCGGCACCGCTCGCGTCCTTTTACCCGTGTCCATGGTGCTCCTATCGGTTGTCTTGTCCTGTGAGTGGTGCGTCGCCGGCGGCAGCGGACCCTACAAGCCTTCTTCCCGAGAGGCCCTCGAGAAGGTCACTTACCCTAGGAGACCATAGACACTGGCCTCCTGCTAGAAGAAGATAGGGAGGCTGAGGGAGGCTGATTCGCGTACCTAATCTTGCACACGTTCACCCTTGATGCCTTGTAGGCCCTTTGGTCCGTCTAGTTAAAAGAAGACAACAGGTAGCATGCTGTTAGAGATTTCTTACATCGATGAGTCGAAGGTCAAAACGGTCTTTTGAACAATCGAATAGCTAACTAGGTACACGACCACAGACAGCCAGAGAGATTCAATAGTGATATATATTATATCACTATTGCTTCAATCTATAAATATCCCATTGCGCTTCTTGTATCGTCTCATGTACTGATCGACTCCGGCGCTTATCCAATATATACTACTTCCATATGGCGTCTCGAGAACTAGTCGAACAATTCCGATACTAAGTTCAAGGTCGACAACTATTTCGGAGGCGAAAAAAATGCAGGAATGGAAATGCCCTAGTGATTGACAGGAACATGCACCCTCGAAATGGGGCAACCAGCGGGAACGACGGAACGTTCCATGAAACAGTGAAGAACATTCTCTCCCCAGACATATATATATATATGCATACATATAGGTCTGAATGCAGTACCAGCTCGATTTATTGCTAGGCAACTATAGCATTCAAAGGCAAAGCGTGTCACACAGACATGCATCACATCATCTAACCCCCCCGCGACGCATCGGGTTGCATGAATGCTCGCTCCTTCTCAATGTCATCCGAACGTTAGCCACACGGCCTGAGAGTAGGGTTCAGGCATTGGAGGAGGTAGCGAAACGCAAACACAAGCAATTCGCCGGAATCGGCACAAACTGAGTCTGGCATTGTACATTTGCGATACCCTGCAGATTTCGGAGCTCGCCACTTGCTGCTCCTTCCTCCCCCGGAGAACCTATCTTTGTTGCAAAATTCCCAAATGTGATTCTGCCTGAACATGAAGACGCTTGCAAAGGCGTATCCCTGATAAAGGGCCGCAGTGGCGACAGAGTGGAAACTGAGAAATAGCTCCGGAATAAAGTCAACGTATAATGCGCGTTGCTGTTACCTCTTCTGCTTGCTACTCTTGTTGTTGTTCTTTTCTGCTGCTATTGCCGCGGCGGCCGGCGTCGCCGCCTCCCTCGCCGTGTACTCGGATAGCATTGGCTCGTTATGGGTCGGGTTTGTAACTGGCTCTATTGCGGGTGTTGGTTGATGTGGTGGCCCAGCTCTCGTGTAGATGCGGCGCTTGTGTCTGGATGAAGGTTTGAACAGCACGGATCAGATGCCGTGTTGGCCGTTCCATCGTGGTCAGTTGGCTAGCTGCTGGCGATGTGGCAAAGTTGTAATGGTAGAGGCAGTGATGACAGAGAGGGACCAACAGGGATCGTGGTAGGCCTAAGAGGCCAAGGCAGGGGCCAGATGTTTCTTATAGACTTCATTATTCACAGCCGTAAACAGCTCGGGTCTGCTGGTTTCCGTTTGTGTCGCTTGGTTTCAGTTGGTCGAAGGGCAGTCGAAAAAAAAAGCCGGAAGACACAGATGAATTCGAAATTCTCATGCATAATTCAACATCGGCGGGGCCGCCAGACCTGATAATGGTGTTGTATATTGCAGTGTGTACTCCAACTTAGTAGAATATATCTTGTTGTGCAGGTATGCCCTCGTGAATCCGCAGTTTGACGCTCGTCGAGGCCAAGATACATGGAATAACGGCAGGGCTCATGGTGGATTGTTCGAAGTCTTGTATAGGAAAATATAGTAATGGATGGTACAAGTGCTTGCTGCTGGAATACGAATTTTTTTTCTTAGAAAGAAATACGATCGGAATTTTCGAGAAATTTCAATTATAATAATCATTGGTGCTCGCATTTAAACACGCTTCTGCTCCATATACCCCCCCCCTCCCCCAGATAACCACATATTACTAAATTCTACAGAAAGTCACACCCACTGCATCTTCCTATAACGTTCATTCAACTGCAAACATTGAAGATCCGTCCGATTTGTAGAGCAGACATAAATTTTCCCATTGGAAAATGACGGCAGGCGTAGCGAACCTATATCTTTAGATAGCCATTTGATATTTGTGGTCCGCAATGGCTAGCGAGTGCCACCACAGCTCATATACGATGACGGGTGAAAGCTGAAATATTGGCCATTCGGTGGCCACACGCAAGCCGTACATCACTCGGATGGTAATACATGTACAGTAGATTTATTGAAATCTCCACTAGGGAGTGGTATCTCGTTTTGCTTTGAGTTGCTGTATCCAGCAAACCTCAAAGTGCACTCAATCCCGAATGGCCGCTCGGGGATATTCGCGCACCAGTTCATCGATTGGCGCCCATAGTTACAATTTCGAGGCTTAAAAGGAGTTGCTGCAGTGCAGGCGCATATCAGTGTGTATTATTTTTGCAGACAAAGCACAGTTGGGTTTTGCTCAAGTCTCTTGTGTATTACAGGTCAGCTCTGAAAGCATACCCCTTTTGTAGCCCTCTATTTGAACTTTCTTTTTTTTATTTGAGAAACTGTTCGTTATAATTTCCACAGCGTAGGATAAGCTATTGGTGCTACTTTGCTTTATCCAATGAAGCTTTACTGTTTTTTAGAGCTGACCCTCAGCTGTTCCCCTATCTGACAGGCCTCAGCTCTTAACCTTTTAGGTATTACTGTGAGGACCTGTCGGTATTACTATGAAGCTTCGCCGGCTCAAAACTACAGCACGATATAGGATGTATCCTTACTAGGGTCTCCTATTTCATTCCTGTAGTAATGGCTGCTGTTGGTACGCTCTTGAAGGATTTGAATGACAAGCAGCTCCTCCAGAACACGCGAAAGCGTTGAGATCACACAAACAGATCCTGTAACAGGCTCAACAGTGGACCGTCATCTCAATGGCCGCTGGTATCTAATATGTGCTCATCTAAAAAAACGATGAAATTTCGAATTCTGATCCCAAGCTACGATATAGATATGTCTAGCAGCGTAAGCGCGTGTAGAATCCTGCAGTTCTGGGGTCCACCTCTGAGGAAATGGAACTTATCTCTTCATTGCAGAGAATAAGAAATTTCTGCTCTAACATCAATAACGCTAAATACAAATTAAGGACTCGTAAATCATGATCATTTACACATTCAACACAGCCGTGGATTGGTGCTAGGCTATCTAGGGTCAACAATGGAACGATGATTGTTAGTGGCAGTTCCTGTTCTTGACGGGGAGAGGTTTCGTCCCAATACTTTCTTCAAAAAGGTATCAGCAGAGAAGTCTAACCAATGCAATTCTAGATTGCTATTACTCACTCTGAGCTGCTATTGCTGCTGCCGCTGACATCACCAGTGGCAGGTTCTAGCGGCAAAACAATCCCTGGCTTCCTAAATATATTGGATGGCTTTTCTACTTCGTCGATGATTAATGACACGTTAATTTCCTCTGTGGTTCTCCTAAGGAATACCTTGCCCCCGGCTGTCTAGCGAATTTTTTGGCCTCGACGCGCCAACTGTTTAGCTAGCGCAGAGACAACGTATAATAATGATAATAGTCGTAAAAAGCAAACGCACTTCTTCGACTACCATTTCTAAGGAGAGATTAGTGCCACGTATTCGGCTGCAGCACGAAAGGCATAACGTCGACACGTTGCTGCAAGGACATGTTTAGAGCAATTTGCTGGAGAAATAACTTGGAGGTATAAGATAGATCGATCCAAGAATCTGTCCACACTCTTTAAGTATCGCCTATGAGCCGAGATCAAACCGGCTGGTCAGTCAAATCGGCTAACCTTGCTGTTCATGATTTCCAGCACTGCGCTCAAGCTAGGATGTACATGTATGTCCAAGATTCTGACTGCAGAAAGCCAGAGGCCGCTGGTTCGAGCCCCGTCAAATGGGACACCCATTTGAATTCGAGGCAGTACGTCACAATGGTTCACGACAATCATTTTATATTTATTCTATTATATATTATTGTATATGATATACTATATATTATTTTGTATGATAGTAAGTGCTAGCTAAAGGCTCATATAAGTAAGCAATGCTAATACATTTTCCGGGCTGATTCACAGCCAACGTTTAACGTCCATGCAAATGCTAGCGCAGTGACACACGCCCAGCATACGCCCAGCGCATAATAGTAAATGGCAAAATCTGCTCAGTCAGTGAGATCCCGTGAGGCATATGAATCGTTAGCGACCTTCGACGCCTATCTCGAGCAACGCGGCCAAAACGGAGCTTGTGTGTGACCACAAAAGGTTACTCAGCCTAAGTGACAACCTTTTTGGTGTCTCTAAGGCTTTAGGTTGTGAATACGAAATTTGAGCAAGTGGTCGAATACGCATGCCGAAAGCACTGATAATCAAGCGAACACCTCACTCATGCTTCGATAGGAGGTATTCTTCCCGTTTTACGTGACGTTCGTCTATTCTATGCTGTATTCTACATTGGACCAATTTCCTCATAGGGCTCGTGTAATATAGAACTAACTAAATAGAGTGCTGTCTCCCAATCATGACTCAACACAATGGCAGCAGTGTTCTAGTATTCGTTTGAGCAAGCTGATATCATATTCAATTAATTAACTTTTTCGATATAACCGAAGAACAAGACGATTACGCACACATAGTACGCACGGTCGATTGTGGCCAACATAGGCTCTTTTTCTTTTCACTAATTCAAAGTTAAATTCAAATATGAATATCGTCTTTGCGCCTAGAATCTCACACGAGCTGTGCGCCCAATAGCATCGCATTTCTCGAGCGAATGTGTCATGGGCGCCGACGAGATTCGCCTGCCCGCAGAAGTTCGTCCTATTTCACATTTTCGGCAGGTCGCTTCGGTGTATGTGTACGTTTTCATCGAGTGTCCATTGAGCACCTGCAGCGAGGCGGCAGCAACAGCTGGGAATGACAGTCAGCAGACAGAAATTATCGGACGCCTGAGTCGCGCCTTCACGGCAACGATTTCGCGTTCAGGCTGGAATCGAATCGAGGCTGTCTCTAACTGCTCCGTCCATGCTGTCCGCTGCTCTTCCAATCAAGCTACCTTCGTGAATGGAGCAGTCGGGCTCGAAAAGAAAACACGTCGGAGTGGCTCATGGCATAAACCGTTATTCAGCACAAATGTGTATGTTGGGGCGGTGGGCCCCTATCTCAGCGCAGAATGAGGCCTGATGTGAAGTATGCTCCGAGCAAGCCGCGTCATAGATATGGTCGGACAGTTTTGTCACAGGCCGTAAGTGAGAGAAGGTTGTGACCTCTGCGTCGTGTGCGTGATCTGCGCGCAAAACGATCCAAAACGCCATCTCTGTCAAATGTGATATATTCCGAAGGCTACAATCGTCGGAAAATAGAAGGCGAGTGACTTTCAAAGGGGGCCATCAATCGATATGTTCTGTCGATCATAATATATTTCGTCGTTTCCTCTTGGATATGTATACATCGATACGTATGTACCACATAAGTGCATATCATATTCTATGATTTAAGGGAATTGAAAATTGTGTAAATTGTATGCCATTGTACGCTGAGGAAATGGCTGTATCGACTTCGGGTCCGAAGTGAAACGAGTATGTTCGTACAAAAATCTCCCAAAGACAACGTGTGTAATTAATAAATGCGCGAGAGCGTGCAACTCATTCAACCCTGATTACATCGAAGGGGTGACCTTAGCCTTTTTTGAGTTTTCCCGCTTCTGACGAGAATTCCCCTTGGTCGAGTTTGTTTACTCGCGAACTTTCTCAACTCGCAATTGCGGCCGATACCTCCCTTTGTGTAGCTTTTCAACTTCAGCGCCAGACCTTTTAAGGTTTTCTTATTTCGCGTTCCATGATCGGGGCCTAGCGATCCCGAACGGGTCCCTAGTACTAAGCGGGTTAATTATCATAAAGCGCCTCAGTGGGTGGAGGGGGGGGGCGCTGTCTCATTCCTGCTCATTGGTTAAGCAAATCACTTCTCTGTGATACTAAACCGATACAGAGGGATCGTGCTAAGAATAGAACGGCTATTTGCCTAAGCTGTTGCTGCTGCTGCTGCCGCTACAGGACGATGGTGATGCACCCAAATAAACCGATGAGCTCAAGAGGATATTTTAGCTGTAGGCCACTCATTGCAGCTCTAACGAGCTTAGAATTTCGTTTGGCCTACGAGCAGGCAACTACGCGTAATTGCACGCACTGACGTCCTGGAGTACACAAGGTAACTGCTAATAGAATTATTGCTATTAATTCGATTTCAGGTGAATCAGAGGAAGGCAACGTAATAGCGGGCAAAAAACGGTTAGAAAGGGTTCGTTCCAAGCCTCTTATACCAATATGTTGTTTTTTCTCACTGTTTTTAGTCAATGCTAACCACTCACCAACACTCTTCAACGATAAACAAGCAGACAGGGTCGCTGCTTGCGTGAGCTGTGATTAACTCCCTGCTTAGCTGCTTCACCTTATATCCTAACTTCATTAATGGCTGTAGCAACTGTGGCAACGTTTATCGACGAGATACCTATTATATAATAATAGGCTGCATATCCTATCCTACAGTACAATGCGCGTTGAGTTCGTATGTATTATGCATGGCGATGAACATGTATAGGCCTGGCTTGATAATAAAACCTTATAGTGAACATTTATGTATAATTTTCTAACAAAATAAAGTTCATCTTCTCAGATTGAACATGAGGCAATGCTGCCCTCCGCCTTTTGAGTTCCGGTATATCTATGTTACGCCAGTTCCCGTTCGATCTGACCAACCTTGCCATCTTCATTTTGTTTTAAAATGGAGAAGCGCGGGGGCGGAAAGCTGAGGGCTGGGTATGACCGCTGAGGGGACTTCGGAAAAGCTGATTACAAATCAATAACATGTCGAGTGGGTAGCGACTGGCTGGAACATGTTTTTGACGGTTGCTCCGGTATATAGGAAGTTTCATGACATTCTTTTGCTTCTGGTTGACATCAATGTTCCACTAAAGGCAAGTGGAACAAAGAAATCAACAGAAGAGCACCTTGAGCGTCTGCATGCCCAAATTGAACGACAATATGAGAAGACTACATGCTGATCTCACGGCTAGCCTGAGACGACCAGGACGCCTGTGTGAATAATCTATCACGACCTCGAAAGATGCGCACCAAGTGCTTCGGATGTGTGCCGTCCCAGCTGACGTTGAAAGACGACCGGGTTGTACTAAGGGACAATGATGCCAGGAAGGTATCGGCGATAACTGTAAGAATGCCAACCTCCTATGTCACCTCTTCGTGAGCAAATTTAAAATAGGATACTCCGTTACGCCTACTCCATCCTCGTCCGCTTACAAAGGGTGAACACTGAAGGCGATATCGACTTTTCGGAGGAAAATGCCTTTAGCGAGATTCTGAAGCTAAAATCGAAATCCAAAGGCCCTATGTGACTGCCGTAGGTCTCGCTCACCCCTGAGCCCTAATATTCGAAAGGTCATTCTTTGTAAGGCGCGCCAGAACTGCTCAGGATGGCGTGAATCGTTCCTATTCATAAAACGAGCTGTTGGTCAGACCCAGCTAGCGAAAGACCTGTTTCCCTAACGCCTACCACTTGCAAAAGTATGGAACAAATGATCGCACTGCTGAACTTCGAAATACCAATTCTCAGAGGATGGATCGTACAATGAATGAATCGCAAGTATTGTTCATTTGTGTTCTTTTTCCTTATTTTTTTAGCGTTTTGTCGTCCTTTCTTACCTATGGCTCTTACCACTAGCTGTCATCCTATAGTTATTCTAGGATGACATGAATTCATGTATTTCAGCTCTATCGAGGGAGACCGCTCAGCTGTACTGATAGGCATGGTTCGGCACTCATTATATAATATAGCAGCTCTTACACCTTTATCTGCTTGAACAATGCGCGTACAGCTGCTTGTATTAGCTCAAAGATATTTCGTTGCGTGAGGGAAGTCGCGTAGGTGGCTTTTCGGTGTGAGTTTTACAGGGCACTCGGCTATATGGCTCATTCGTCGACACACAACCACGATTATTTTGCAGCTACCTGCTACAGCAGGACAGTTGATGGTTCCACCCATATAGATTCTCTCCATTTTGGAAAATAAAGATTTTACTGCTTGTAGTGAATTTTGCAGATTTCAACGGCATAAAACGAACGAGACTTAATTGCGCGATGAGTATAAATTAATTAGTGCTTGTATGCAATATATTATTCCCTATACCGCCCTCCTGCTTAGAGTAGCTATGCAGTTAGACGTGATCGCGATAATAAAGGGCACCATTGATGTTTAATATTCGAATTATTAAATTTTTAATTACTGAACTGTTAATTTAATTTTGACTCATTTTTATTCTAACTTCTTGTTATTTTTGTGCTAGCAATATATGTTTCCGAACGGTTTCTTGTTAGCGTTATCTAACATTTGTACGTAATGGTTGATCTCAATTATTGAGATCATGAGTACGGGAATAATAACGATGAAACTATCGTCATTATTCCCGTACTCATGATGGAATTCAACTATTGCACTGCAGCAGGTGCGGTTATCAACGTTTGAAGAAAGTGGCTGTGCATTGTTACAGAAGCATCGTATCTGCATCAAATCTGAAATAATTAAAAACTTTATGTCGAGCAAGATCAGTAAAGTCACTATGATACAATGTACCAATTTTCGGCATTATGCACGATACAATCCATTTATATTGTACTTCTCGCCTCCTGGCAAATCTTTTCGCTGAGGAAAAAAACCAAATCTCGCGAGAGAGAGAGAGAGCGCTTCACAGCGTTTCGATTCGACACTTTAATGACGCAGGGCTTCGTAAAAACAGCCGGGACGACTCTCTCTCCATGGAATAGATTTGACGAGGGATGTCCCCGCGTATTTTTTCATTTGCAATTTTGAAGCCAATGAGGGCGGCCTCAACTGTACAGATGTCGCCTGCACGAAAGAGACCAAAACAATCAAAAACGTCACCAACCAAGTCATTGCAATGTCTGCCTAAAATTGGGCGCGAAAGGCATCATTCTGAATCATCTTCGCTCTGCACAGTATTCCAAAATAGCCGTTCCCGCAAATAATGGTGCAGTTGGCAGTATCTCAACAGTTGGCACAGGTAACAGGGACAATTTTGGTAACAGGCCCAATATGTCCCATAAGGCGTCGCGTCGAGGCTAGTGTAGCATAACACTTTGGGCTAAGTTTACACATGTGGTCGTGACATCTGAGAGAGCCTTCTAAGTTCAAGCCCAAACATTTAACAGATAGAGACACCGGCATTTGTGTCCCCCGGAAAAGGGCCATCACAAGCGATACGGTTCGCTGCGGCAGCCGGAAGAGGGTTACTCCTGCTTTTGTAGCGTACATGTCCAGACCGAAACACTCGAATTACTCGATCATATGCTCTTCTTTGAGAATAGCTGAGTTAAGGATATCCTGCAGGATATCCTGCCACAGATGCCACAGGGCCAATTTAGTGAATCTAGAGTGACGAATACCGAACTAACACGCTGCGAAGAAATTTGTTGAGTTGAGGTATAGTTCCAGTGTAGACAGTATCAGCCTCTCCATGACCCTTTTTTTTTTTTTTTTTTTTTTTAAGAGGTTGAAGGATAAAAATCTTCGGAAAGACACCACAGCTTCACGTCTTAGGTATTCGCTGTGATAGTGCCGGATTTTTACCGGCTAAAAATCCTCGAACCTATAACTTGGGTCAGGTGCCTGGAACTGTTTTTTTTTATAATACTTCGGGCACAAGACTTGCAGGGACCGGCTAGTAGCCATCAGTAGGCTGACGAGTGGTGTGTAACCATCCGTCTACCCTAGGCTACCTTTGTCCTATCCCAGGTTCATCCTCTAGCTGGCGACGTCGCCTTGCGGTCTCGCAGGGTCCCTCCTCCCGCGTGTGCCTCTGAGCCGGCCGAGCTCGCTCTTCTTTTGGAGGACTGTCTGGATTACCGATGAACCGATGTCCCATCCCGACGTGGACTCCGTCATAAACTTTACAAGGGTTATGACGTCGGTACGGGGGAGGGCCGGTGGGGCTCTTCCGCGTGGGTCGCCTTCGCGCATCCATCTCTCCACTACTCTGGCTGTGCCAGCAGTGCGTGCGTCCTCAAAGCGTTCGCACACAAACAGCGTGTGTGCGACTGTGTCCGCTGCGTCGGTCTCGCAATACAGACAAGACGCACTAGGCGCTCGGCCTATCCGCTCGAGGTAGAGTTGGAAATCCCCATGGCCTGTGATCGCCTGCGTCACGAAGTAGTCGACCTCTCCGCCGGGTCGGTCGAGCCATGTGCGGATGTCTGGAATGAGGTCCCGGACGTATGCTCCGGGGGCCCCCGCCGAGAGGTGTTCCCACTGCTGTTGCCATGCGGCGATGGTTTCTTCTTTGGCCTCCTCCTTCGATAATCCGTCTCTCCAGATACGTCTTCGCTCCTTAGCCTTCAGATCCCAGGGCGGAGTCCCAGCCAGCACTAGGGACGCGGCCGTACTGACCGTCCTGTACGCCTGGGTGATACGGAGTGCGCATGTGCGTTGGGCCGTCCGCAGGAGCTGCCTGTTTCGCTTCGCCGCCAGTGTCTTATTGAGCCACGATGGGGCTCCGAAGAGGGCGATCGACTCGGCCACCGACATTAGTAGTCGGCGCCGGTCTGCGCCTATCGGCCCGTGGATATTTGGCAATATCCTGGCGATGGCGTTTGCTGCTTTGGCGGCCCTGGCGGTGACCTGAACGAGGTGGTGCCGCCCGCTTAGGCTCTTATCAAGGTGAACGCCGAGGTACCTGGCGCGCGACACCACCTTGATTCTCTTTCCGTTGAGTGTGAGGTTCGGGGTCCCTCAACCTTTTCTTCCCTGTGAGAAGTATCGCCTCGCTCTTCTCCGGCGCGAGGGATAACCCGGCGTCTTCCATCCATTCGGCGATCCTTGTCAGGGCTGCGTTGGCGTGGAACTCTGTTTCCGCGACTGTTCTCGCCTGTACGGTGACAGCCAGGTCGTCGGCGTATGCTAGGGTGGCAGCTTCGCTAGGCATGCCGTCGAGCCTGAGGACCCCGTCGTAGGAAATGTTCCATAACAGGGGACCTAGTATCGACCCTTGTGGCACTCCGGCTGTCATGGCCATCTCGAGGCCCGAGCTGGTGATCTTCCTTTTGTGCAGGTAGTCCGAGATAATCCTTACGAGGTACCCGGGGGCTCCTCTATCCCTCAGCGTCGTCAGGATAGTTTTCCAGGGCAGGCTGTTGAAAGCATTTTTAACGTCCAAGAAGACGGCCAGATAGACCTGGCGCGTCTTAAGGGTCGCGCAGTGCAACTCTTCCGCCCTTTGGACCACCGTTTGGATCGCTGTGTGAACAGATTTGCCCTTCCTGAACCCGAACTGGGTTGGCGAGAGGAGGCCGTTGTTTTCCGCGTACGTCCGGAGCCGACTTTCAATAATGCTTTCGAAAGCCTTGGCGAGCGAGTTTATGAGGCAAATGGGACGGTAGGAGCCGTTGCCCTTCGGGAGGAGGACGACCTCCGCGCTCTTCCAGGCCGCCGGAAGGCAGCCCTCTCTGAGCATCTTAGTGGCGATGCCGGCGACGGTAGCAGGGAACTCCCGAAGGAGAACCTTGACCGCTGCCGGTGTGATTCCATCGGGCCCAGGGGCCTTGCCCTGCTTGATGCGGGCCGCAGCTGCAAGAACCTCGGCCACTGTGACTTCTGGGACCTGCTCCTCCTCCTCTCCTCGTTCTCTTTGTCGCCTGTGGACGTATGGCTCCCGATCGAAATCATCCTGGGAGGGGAACAGCTTCTCAAGTGTCTCCCTTCTCTCTTCTGTGGTGAGGTTTACCTTCGGGGCCGTCTTGGTCTTGGCACGTACAATCCTGTACGGCCGGCCCCATGGGTCCGCGTCAATCTCCGCAAGGAGTTCCCTCCAGCACTTTCTTTTGCTCACGTCGATAGCCCGCCGAAGAGACAGCCGGAGCACTTGGTATTCCGTCAAAAGGGTCGGGATCCTCTCAGGATCCCCCCTGGCGCGCTTGATGGCTCGCCGTGCCCTGAGGCAATCCTGCCTGGCATCTCGTACCTCCCGGCACCACCAATACACCGGCGTGACTGGCCTGCTCCGTCTTGGGTGCATCGCTGGGGCAGAGGCCTGTGAGCAAGCCTTCGCCAGGGCTCTGTGGAGGGCCTGGGGGGTCTCTGTCGGGGGTCCGTCCAGAAGAGTGGCCTGTAGGATGGTCCTAAACGTGTCCATGTTCTTGATCTTGTACACGCGCCTGGCTGGCGAGGGCGGAGGAGGCTGCCCCGTTGTCCTGGGGTGTATCGAGTACTCGATACAGTGGTGGTCACTGAGGTTTTCCTCGTCGTCGAGTACTCGCCAAGAGGTAATCGTGCCCAACAGACCATCCCCGCACGCCGTCAGATCGGGAAACGACGAGCATGCGCCACGTTGAAACGTGGGCGTCGCACCGTCATTTAGCAGGGATAGGCCGCAGGAGGCGAGCCAATCCTGCACACACAATCCCCGACGGTCATTCCTCACCGATCCCCACGCCTCCGCAGCTGCATTGAAGTCGCCGCCAACGATTACCCGATGATCAGGGGCATCCTGTATGGCCTCTCCTAGGTCATCTAGGAACGTGTCAAAAGTGGCGCGCGTACAATTCGGGCTGCAGTAGCACGAAAAGACGCGGCCGACTCCGGCAACGTCGACCCAGGCGTACCCCACGCCCTGTCCGCTTCCCGAGATCGCCAGGGAAGGGTCCGCAACGACGCACGCGCTACGGTCGTCTGCGACCACCCACGAAGGGTTCGCTGCCAGCAGCGACATGTTGGGTTCACTAATTAGCAGCAGGAGTGTGCCTCTCCTACTGCCAATCTCCCCCACCATGTCGTGCGCAGGTCTACTGCGATTGCAGTTGACCTGCATGATGCGGATCTCTCTAGGCGGAATAATCATGGTGTCGGCTCGAGTGAGCTTGCACCTCCACCTCTCCTATCTCCGAGACGGGCTCTTCTATGATCGGGTTGGGGGAAGGAGGGGGGCACGATGATGCAGCCGCCGCACCTCGAGTCTGCCACCCGTCAGCGTCCGTCGTCACTGTCCTCGCTTTACGTCTTCGCTGCTTGCGGTCGGCAGCTGCTTGTTCTTGGTTGGCGCGCTCGGTGGAAGCGGTGACCTTGTCCTGCTTTTCCTTGCGCATCCTCTCCACCTCCTGCTTATAGGCTGGGCAGGCCATCGAGGCCGCCCGATGCCCCTCTGCGTTGCAGACGTAGCAGCGTGCGGCGCTCTGGCATTCGCTGTGCCGATGGCCCATCTCACCGCACTTGAAGCATCGCTGCCCCAATACCTTGTCGTTGGTGCACGCGCCGGAAGTGTGCCCCACGCGTTGACACTTATAGCAGGTCGGAGGGACTAGCCACTCTTCAACACGACAACGACCGCCTCCGATGATGACGTGCCCGTCTCCCAGCAAACGTCGGCTTGCGCTCTTAGGAACGGTGGCAAGACACCGCCAGCCCGCGAAGTTGCCTCCGTGACGGGGTGCTTCCGTTCGAACCACTGCAGTGGCCGACAGGCCGAGACGGGCGCGCAGATCTACGGCAATCTCCTCGGCCGAACAAAATGGCGAAACGTCCTTCAGCACTACCGTGACGCCCGGCTCGGACGCCGCCCGTACATCAACCTGCGCTCCAGATCCGGTTTGCAGAATCTGGGCAAACGTTGCAGCGCCGCCGGTTTGGTTTTCCGAGACTTTGATGATGATGTCACCATCGCGGTTTCGGCTAACTGCCCCAAGCGTCACGCCCGCCTCGAGCGGCTTGACGTGGCTGCGCAACGCTGCCACCGTCTCCGCGTACGTCGAGTTTTCGGGAACTCGGACGCGGACTGTACTCCCCGCTGGGGGGTTCAGGTGCTGCGGCTGCTGGTGGCGCTCCCGTGAGCGCGACGCGTTCCTTGGTATACTGAGGCCCTTGCGAGCAGCCACCTTGATGGCGCAGTCGTGCAACCTGGCGCAGACCTCGGCGGCCTTTCTGGCCAGCTGACCGTCGACTGCTTCACTAACATGCAAGGTGATTGCCTCTTTTTCCCCGGCTTCCAGTAGGGTTTCCTTGCTGCTCTTCAAAACCGAGCTCAGCATTTCGATGATCGAGGTTGGGTCTGCCTCTGGGTGGACGATTCCGACCGTAAGTGTCCTGGCCCCTAGGTCCCGCATTCGCCTCCCCTGCGTCCCGATGAACTCTACGTCGGCCCGGCTGCGGAGTACGGCCACGGTGCCTGATTCCAGCTCTAGCGCAGCCCCGGCCGAGGGAAACTGAGATGAGAGCTGTTCGAGGACAGTCTTGTCCGCCTCGAGGCCCCCTGTCGCCAGCACCGCTCGCGTTTGGCTGTTGGCTGTAATCGGGTTGGCGTCTAGGCTGGTGCGTTGGAACACCTGCTCGGGCCAGTCCTGTGTAGCCACCTCGGCTAACTCCGTCGCTGAGCAAGCGCCCTCCAAAGCGGCTGTGACATCGCGCACAAGCCCCTGAACCTTGAGCTCCTCGCGCCGTTCCCGGTCGAGCGCTTGGCTGCAGCGCGTGCATACCGTGGCGTCCGGCAAGACAGTCGGCGACGGGGGGGCCGTATCCGCCTTGGCAGCCAGCGCGTCAATACGTCGTTGCTTCTTGACGACCCGTTCGGCAAGCAAGTTGCGTTGCGTTTCAGACTCCGCAAACTGGAGCTCGAGGTCAGCGTTCCGGGCCGCCAGCGCGAGCTTTTCAGTCCTCAGCTCGGCTGCATCCTTGACAAGCCGCTTCTGCCTTCGGTTCTCGAGCTCGGCCACATAGTGAGCGACAACCTCGAGGCGCGTAATCTGGTTCTTGATTGAGCAGTGCGTTTTCGAGTGATCGTCTTTGAGCCCCTTCAGGGTGGCGACCGTCCCGTTTAGTTTCCCAATGGCTTCCCGAAGGCTGGTCGGCGGGTCTTCAAGAAGATCTTTCAGGACATTATCGAGGTCTTCCTTCCCCTTCTTTTTGGAGCATTTTTCACTAGCCAGTCTGGCTAGATGCGGCGGCAGCTTTGCCGGTCGGCGTGCTCCTTCCGGGGAATCCTTAGCGGCCCTTTTGCGCGTAAGAGAGGTGCCGCAGTCACCGGCAACCTCGTCCTCCTCCGTGTCTGTGTCATCGTTTGAACTCGATGCTAGCTCGATGGTTGCGGACAGGGACTTTTGCCGACTCATGCTCGGGTCATCAGCGCTCGGCTCGGGATTGCCATTGCTGGAAGTTCCCATTACCGTCCCCTGTGAGGCAGGGGGGGTCCTAAGGACCGCGCTGGACCGGGCGAACGGATCGCCTTCGTCCATCGTCACCGCTCTGCCCGAGGCGCAGTGCCCTTTCCCTCTTTACAGAGCGTGCTGAGGAGAGGATAACCGGAATTTCAACCCCTTTGCAGGGGATACGGCAAGATTCCGAGTTACCCGCGAGTGGGGCGCACAAGGGGCGAACTGCCCGGCGTGGTTCGAGCCCTCTACTCCCGTCCTGGGCCTTCCGACTTCAGTCTTCCCGCTATTCCCACTAAGGCACCCTGCAGGGCCCGCTTGCAGCCTGTATATAAGGCAGCCCGCTGCAGAGGTTTGAGTGGCCGTAGTCGTCCTCGTATATTTTGGCCGACTAAGGTCTACTAAGGTCGTAAGGGGTGCCAACGTGGGGGGGTGGGTCAATTTGAGCCCGCGCGTTCACCTGGCACCACTCCGGTGCGGCTGAGGCGCCCCCTCACGGCGGAATCACCAATCGAGATTGGTGAGCGTCACGACCCCAACGGCGGCCTCGAGAAACCTTCTTGCGCCCGCAGCGCCCCTAGCGTAAAGCACCAAAACCCCCCGGGCGATTGGGACGACCACCGGGGCGTCCTCGCGAACTGCCGAGCGCTCGAAGCGCCCCTAGTAGCTGTCGCAGTTTAGTACTCACTTACGCACCTGGCGCTCCCCTGGCAGGTGTCTTGCTGGCCCGATCCCTGTGAAAGGCAGCACCTTGGCAGGCCTCGGGGCGGCGCAGCCGTTGGATGCCACACCTGCGCCCCTGGCGGCCGTTCACCGAACTACCACAGATCACTTGTTCACGGGCACTCGATGAGTGCGGTCGCACATCAGGCGCGTTCCATCCACTTGCAAACGCCAAAGTTCACCACCAGTCACTGAATTTCACCGAAAAAGTTGCAATTCTCGTAACACCAATGGCGGAGATCGCCGCGGACAGAATTTCGGCCCAAAAGTTGCGATTCTCGGGACACCAGTGTCAGAGATCACTGTCGTATCACACTGAATTACACCGCAAATAGTTGCGAATTCTCGTTGCACCAACACTAAGGATCGTCAAGCCGCCAAAGTTGCCTACAATCCTGCAGCCACGGAGGACACGTCCGTACCCGTCGACTATCAAGACGCAACTGCTGACGCAACTCCATGACCCTAGAGAGAAGAGAAAAGCCGATGTGCGATTACCCCTGTATTTGAACAACGGAATAACTATGGTGTACTCTCTAACATACGTGAAAATAAGCAGGGATAGATTGATCAGGTAGGTAAGCAGGTGAGCCAAGACCAACGACGCTAGCCTCAGCAGTTTACTACAGGCCCCTGTGACACCGACGTTCCACGAAGCCTCAGTTGGTCCCAGCGCCCTCTGAATTTCAAGGAAACTGACCCACGCGAACTCGAACTTGGACGTATGAACTCGCCAAAGTGACTCCAAATCGGGTGAATATCATCCACGGGTTGGAGAGACGACGCGGTCGTCGTACCAACTGTTGTGAGTTCTAGATCCAAGTCATCGGCAATATCCTGTGGAGTAGAGATTGAGCCATTGATGCCATAAGCCATGCAAGCAGAACTGACTTTTTTCCCTATCGTAGGAAATATTAACAAACCTCCACAGAAGATACGTACTGCCCTACAGCTCATTGAAACGGTTTTCGTTGAAAGACGCCCTCGCCAGCCTAAGTTCCTGTCTCTATCTGAGACAGCTGCGAGAATATGCCGGATTTGACTCTTGACAACTCGTTTCCAGGTATTTACCGCTTATTGGCGTTTAGGCGGAGCTACCGGAGTTTGGCGGACAAACGAAGCGTATTTAGCTTTCGTGGCACGACCTTTACGAAAGTGGTGCCAAAACCTAGAGATCAGGTCACTGAAAGCTCTCGAGGCTGTGTCAGCGTTTGCGCTGTCGTAGACTCTAAGCCAAGACAGCCGATACACACGCTCGATGAAACTACCAATACTATGGGTACCGTGTCGCTTAACCAGCGAAGGAGTCACGGAGCCTATTGAGGTGGGCACGGACCTCTCCGTCAAGAGAACAACGAGAGGGCAGTGGTCCGAGAATAACGGCGCGTATCACACAGGAGATGATATATCGAAGAAACCCGTGTTTTTACCAATCGCGATGTGCTCGATGCAGGTGCCAAACGGAAGGCGCCTCACTTGGTCGATCACGTGACAGAAATTTCTGGAAGAGAATCACTTTCGCTGAAAACACTAACCAGCAGATTCGTGTTAGACTATCCCATTATAATCTATAGCGAGGTAATACCAGCAGGAATATAATCTTCCAACAAGTCAAGTAGAGTATCTCTGAGGGAGGAATAGGAGAATATTCTGAATATTTTTTTATGAAGTAAAAGCCGACTATAAAACCTTCAAGGTCAGGCTTCTTGATGTATACACGAATCACCTGAACATTACCGTCGCTACTATTTCGGTCATGATTCACAGAACACTACAGGCAGTACGACCATAAGTACCAATGTTGCCCCCTTGTCTGTCAGTTTTCCGAGCCGAAGACGGGTACTCAGTGATGCCATAACCACCGTGGTCAACCCTTTTAAGCCACGTCTCACTTAGCACGTCCACACCAGAGCCCTCTCCCTCTAGAAAGATACCCAGCGTTTCAAGTTGGCCCTGCTTTCTGAGTGGCCCGGTTCCGGCATTTTTTCCGACTGACTCACAGCCAACATCTAACGTCCGCGATACTACTTTCAGCATTTCTTCATTGGTGGATCCCTCTGAATGCAAATGTGCAACGATGCGGATAGAGCCCGTGCATTTACGTGTCTCCTCCCATAACAACAAGAGACTAGTATTTTACGAGATTACAAAACGCACCCGAATGCACCACGCCACCGGGCTCGACTCTAAGGTACTAACTACTTGGTATTAACTATTCTAAAGGGAGAGTTGAGATGCATCGACGCCAGATTAATAAATATCGGTGCCCTACAACCATGTGAGCAACGGTCATTCGGGAGCCCCGAGCCAGATTTGATACTTAATACTTTATTGAAATTAGGTAGACGATTATTAGAAAATCTATAACTTCATTTATGTGTATTAAAAGAACAAGCGGATTCACAACGGATGTTACAACATTGGTCACCATAACGCAATTAACAGTCCTTTTTAGGCAGTTTTCCGCACTCTGGCTCAATCCATGAAGGAGCCGAAATGCCGTCTACAAGGAGGTGACGAGGGCGCTTTTCATCTTCGGAGCCGTCCTCTGCTTCTGGCGTCCAACAGGTTGCGGTCGCAGTCGCGGTTTTTGCATCCGCTTCTTCTTCTCCGGCGATTGATGGCTCTTGTCAATGACTCCATCGCCGTCACCCTCAGCGGTGAGCATAGCGAGTTCTGTCACTTCGATCGGGGCATGCCGTCCGCAATCCGTCCTGTAAAAAGCAGATGGATCACGCTGTCCTGTTGGTTGACTTCAGACAGCTGAATGGCTGAGAGTGCTGATTATTTAGAACTCGTGGGGACCTACCTGGGGTGGAAGAGACTTCATAAGGATAGCCAACAATGTAAATCGTTGCGGAATCGTCTCTGCTGTGTCGTACTTTGTGGCCTAGATACATTTAAAGGTTAATAGAGTTTAGAATAGATTTGTTTCGTAGATAAGCCGAACAAAATTTGTGGAACCGTATGTCACTGCTAATTAACAGAAGGTTATGAATTCAAGTGGTGTTCTCACGCTCGATGAGGTAGCTCTTTTAACAAGAAATGACGTCGAAAAATAGATAAACCAAACAAAAATTTGATTTTCTATTGTATTTATATTTCTCTTAATCGCACTGGCATAAGTATGAAGTCGCAAATCATCACTTTCTCGAAATTTTTGTTTGATTATTTTGTTACTAAATGGTTGCATTATATAATATAATGATCATGTATTGGCGTGGCGGTTCGAATAAACTACGTCCTGTAAATATCGTCTATTTCTACAAAACTTAAGAACATCCAGCATACCCGTTCTACCGCATCGCTTTAGAGTTATTACATAGTGCCACCCAGGTAGCTAATACAAGTCCCAAATTTCGTCACATCAAAAACTGGTACGTATCAATAATTTAATATTTTTAATTCGCTTAGCTCATATGTTTGATAAACATATTGTCGGAAAGGCCTTCGACTCCCCGTTTATAAACGCCGTGATTAAAAATTCTACTACGAAACTACGTAATATTTTTTGATTGGTTAGACGCTGTAAAGCAACGAGGGATGCTGGTCAGTCTATTAGCAGATAGTTTTAACGAAAACAAGAATAGTCAACGTTTAGAATAGCAAGGTTTATGTTCTTCCATCGATCAAAATGCCCATAGGAGATTGAATTAAGCCAGTTGGTTTGTCAGCGGATCCCTTTGCAAGAGTTTTATAATGAATCGTTGTTGAAGTGGCAACTATTATAGTTGTCAGTGAAAATGCATCAGTCGTTCACATTCTATAAGTTACCATTTTTTCTTTATTAATTGAATAAAACATATGACTTAAAACTAGCCATCTTCCCTTTTCATCAAACATTCTTAGAAGCCAACCTCTACTAATACTTATAAAAGATGATCGACTTTTGCAAAGTCTTTGACCATCAGGATTCAGTACACCTAAATACGACTTCAACTTAGAACTTCGTTCATTTATACACTCAGTCAAAATACAGAAACAAGTGAAATTAAATAAATTGCCAATTAGCATAACCAATAATTAATTCGCTGATCGGACGAGCTCGCAAACGCAACATGAGGGCACGAAGAAATTCTCCTCGGAGAGGCCTCTTCCGTCGATATCCAAACTAAGAAGCTTTTTCTTAAGATACTTCTGCTTGCAGACCGATGTATAACCAAAGGGGAGACTGATTGAGGACGAACACGCATCGTCTGAACTCCTGAAAAGTACAGCGGGACAATAATTAATAGTCAAGAAGCTTCAGCAGGATGGGTCCCTCTGACATGCAACTTCCCTGTGCTCGATTGGGACACACCTTACCGGCCGCTGATCTTGAGGAAGATAACTTAATCCCTATATTATAGGTATTTTAGATATTTTAAATATTTGTGTTTTATAATATTTCGATGATTGTTCTGACCCTGTCATACACACTGACACACGCAAAACACACCAAACTATGAAATACGCCTTGTATGTAGTTTGGTTGGGATGTTTTTGATGCGTTTTCATCATAAAACGCAAAAAAAAAATATACCTGCAGATTTCAGCACGGACGATCTGTTTAATTCGCGGATCTCGCTCCTGTACGTTAACAATATATTTCCATTGGTTCTTGTCACTCAAAGCCGCCTTTGGGGAAATGTACAAGTGACGAGTCTCGCACGCCGGCTCCACGCCGTTTCCTGTGTTGCGCTTACGACGAGCTAACCTTTAATTGTTACATGAGAAATAAACACCAAATCTAATGAGTTCTTGGGCAACAAGAAACCAGAGAGAACAATTAGCCAATCTGTACCAAGAATATCGTTTTAATTATCGTGACCATAGAAAGACTCTAAATGCCAATAAAACGCTTATTTGCGTTGATTCATTTAATATGAGTTGCGAAAGTGAAACATACGTTTTAGGATAGTGCTTGATATCCCACCAGGGATTAGGATGCCCTGCATGTGAAGCAGCTGCAGCGTGCACCTTAAAGAATAAAATGTAAAAAAAGAGGAACATTGTTGAAGGTAAGTTTCTACACAAATACAAAAGGTCCAGGAGGAAAGATTCATCGTAAGACACCATATCGTTTTAAATTCAATCAACCCATTTTTGACTGTCGACTAGATATATATCCTCTCTCTCTTTCTCTCTCTCTCTCTCTTTCTAGACGCAAATATCAGACTTCGATATCAGACTAAATGGATCGCTTGATCAAAAAACCTAAATTCGAGTTAGATTTCGAACCTTTTCATAAGAATAGTGCGGTTCATCCTGAAGCAGCAGCAGTGTAGCGACCGAGTAAGTGGGCGGAGCTTCCGGTTGGGCTAGAGGCGGTACCGGTGGTGGCGGTGGAGGTAATGGTGGACTCCACATCTGTCAACAATTAGACACCAAGGCAAGAATTAAGAACCGAACAACTTACTTATTAAAGGACTTGCTATAATATATAATATAGCAGCTCTTACACCTATCTATAGCAGCGTTTTCCTAACACCATCGTGTGCCAGGTATGATCCACGATATCCTATCATACTATTCGGACATGAGTACCTGCAAGTGCGGCTCGTCAAATCCGTCTCGGTCGTCGAAGAATACTGACGAGAAATTAAACCCACGAAAACGGGTTTGTCTCACCATATCAAATACTTGCTCTCTGAAAGGCAACAAAGAAAGAAAGAGATGTATGCAAAATCGGCGACCGTTAGCTTTATCTGCTTGAACAATGCGTGTACGGCTGCTTGTATTAGCTCAAAAATATTTCGTTGCATGAAGTTGCAGGAAGTCGCGTATGTGGCGTTTCGGTGTTAGTTTTACAGGGGACTCGGCTTTATGGCTCATTCCGCCAGATACAACAATGATTATCTTGGAGCTACCTGCTACAGCTGGGCAGTTGATGGCTCTGCCCACCAGTATAGATTCCATCTCGCTCTATTTTGGTAAATAGGGATTCTAGTGCTCGTAGTGAATTGTGCAGATTCCGACGAGATAAAACGACCGAGAGTTAATTGTGCGACTAATATAAATTAATTCGTGATTGTATGCAATATGTTATTGCCCACACCGCCCTTGTACTTACTCAGGGTAGCTATGCACATTAGCGCAAACGGTCTTTCCTGTTTCTGGACAATGCTGAGGGATCGGCGTATATTTTTCTCTTGGAGGTGGTACAATTTTTATTGCCTGTTAATGAATAAATTGAGACAGCTCATTAGATATGATTACCGAAAAAAAAACAAAGAAGCCTGTGTGCTTCCTTATTTAGCGCAATTCCGGCTTGCTTAAATCAATTCATTAAATAATCTAGCCACGTTGCCTACCCCTATGCACTACAAGGGTAAGGTAAGGTAAGGCTTCATTGATTTATTAAAGGAACTGCATAGAATCCTTAAGTGTAGATGACCAATATAGACGATCTCAGAGACATCAGACCTCAGAAATACGAGTCGGATTGGGTCCCGGGCCACCCAATATCTCTTCACATGTCAATAGACAAATAGTCAACTTGTGTTGCAGCGAGAATCGTATAATAAAGCTTGGTAATATTGAATGCGTGAAGTCGCCGAATGTTGTATCAAAATCCCTATAACGGTATGTACTTGTGTTGCTTCAATAGAGCTTGTTCTAGCTCTGTTATTATTATAATTAGGGCAGTCTTATGACTAGTCTTTTGAATAAAGTTCTAACGAAGCAAATCCATTTCCTAGTGGCTACTCTTGCACAATAACTCGCGTTAATAACGCCTTCCATCTATGTAGCTACGATTATCTTTAAATTAAAGCGTTCTTTACATAAATCGATCATATTCTAAGTACTGTCCATTATTAATGTAATTCGAAACGGGTGTTGTTAGCGAAGAAAGGTCAAAGTCTTAGTAGCACAGATGAAGACCTTTGGAGGAGGGGGAGCCGTAGGCCACGGCGAGCTCTTGAAGATGATCACAGCTGGTAGCAGTGCACCTCCACCGAAACCGGAGGGCAAGCTGAATATTAAAGTAATTACGAACAATGCCTGTCGATGAACAAACAAAACATAGACATGTGAGTTAAATCTCCCTACTCAGATAATGTTGTTTGCTTTGTTGCAAATATATTTTAAATTAGAACACCGAAAATACCTTTAGCTACTACTTATTGCATATTAATGTTATCGCCTATGCAACGTATCATTTTTGTTCTTGTTTTACATACTTACCAAATTCTGTTGTACGTATTTGTCTATATTTTCACATAGACAGACGATTCTCGAATAAAGGTTACCACACTCTTTCTTTAGCTAGCTACTGTTATATTATCGATTTTGTATACATTCGACTCCATTCTTATATTTCATGCATATACCTTCTGATCGTTACTCGTTTTGTTTCTGTATTATTACTGCGCTACAATTTAAAGTACATTTACAATGAGGCCTATGGTGATTGGTAGCACAAGAACTACTGACGCATCGAGCCATGTGGTAGATTGCCCATTCATCGGCAGTGTTGGCAGTTTATTTTGCTGCAAGTGACGAATGGCAAAAAATATGAAATGAAAGCACTAATATACCCGTAACGCTGGGATGACAGATCGATGACAGGAGAGCATTTCACAGATCGCTATAATTGTCTCTGAGAATTTACCCATCTGGCCTGGCCGGACATATATATAAACTTACTGAAAATAGAGGTCTAACGTTATTATTGTGGGCGTATGTTTTCGACACTCCGTGCCGAATGTCCCTCCAATTTTCTTGAGGCTCTGTTCGACAGTGGCGAAACTGAGGCCACCGAAACCTGAATCGTAATTCCTCCTGTAAAACAGCCACAACGATAGAGAACAAGAAGACGCCAAATTATAGGTAATTAGCCATCTACTTGATGCATGCGCCCGTTTCATAGGAGACACAATATCAAAGTGATAAAACATTGATGATAATATTACATGCGTCCAAAACGGTTCCGGGGATAATTTTTCAGTGTATAACCTAGTTCTCCACACAACCACCCACCCACCCACACAGATCATTGCACGTCGTTGTCTACTGCACGTTTTCTGCTCCGAGTTTACACTCATAGAATAAAATAACAGTTCACACTTAGGAGTTATTCTATGTGTACTAGCACAGTGTTTTATTCTCGTCTCCTTGTTCAAATGTAAACCAAACAGAAATGAAATATACTATTGAAATATACGAAAAAGCCACCGTGACCTGTCCACGCTTACTTGACGTCCCCCCCTCTCAAAATGACGAGCGAAATTGAATATGTCTTTGTCTGTGGGTCTGTCTGTAGTAATCGTGGTGCGTAATCGAAAACGATTTGGGACCTTCCAGGTTGGCTGTACGATTGCTCGTGGGCGGCTCATTAAAATTTCGTTCAATCCTCTCTACCCTGCGAATTTGTTCTGACTCGTCTGAAGCGTCGGGCTTCGCTTGCCAGAACCGCTTACTAGCTCACTGGCTTAATACACATATAAGGTCACCACAACACGTAAGTGCGTGACACATATCTGTCTGATTTTCACTGCCAAGTTGCTGCAGCTGCTTCTACTGCTGATATTCAGGGTCGGGCAGTTCGTCCATACGGAACGCTACTGGTTTTGAGCCTTATGCATGATTCAGCACTCCTCGTTGGAAAAATGAACTTTACAGATTACAGCTTTACCCTTTATAAATAAAAAATGGCCAAGGCAGCGAGAGAGAGAGAGAGTAAGAGACCGTGTGTGGCTGGATATTGTCCCAATATCTGCCTCATGGTCTAGTGCTGACATTCGCGGTTCTGCGTTCGACACAGCCTCGTCGTGTAAGTGAATTTTCAGTACAATCGGTATATATGTAGGTGCATTTCAGCCAGCCCGGTATAGTGAACATTTCGAGCCCGTTCCTTACACATCGTCCAGTATTCCAAGCGTTTATAATTGACTAGTATAAACTATCATTGAATACGATTTCAAAACTATAGTAAAGGTACGCAGCCCTATGGTAGATCCACCAAAGATTGACCTTTTAAACGTGAACCTTCGATGCATTTTGTTCTTCTGTTCCTTTTTCTGTGAGATCCTGAAACACTAGTGGTATTCTAATCGAAGAAAACCGCCCTCCCCAAGAAAAGTAGAACTTTTCATATTGGTCGTCCTCCTCGTTTTCGAATATCATTTCCTATCTGAATAGGTTAACAGAAAAAAAGCAAGAACTCGTCACATTTGCTTACTTTCATATAAAATTTACTCTACGAACACCCTGCACTTGCGAAGGCATTAGCTGCGCTAAGCCGTAATAACGATAAAAGACCTGCAACGCTGAGCTTTGTACTGCCCGATTTAGCCACGGGTTCGAATCTACAGATTGACGATGTCCAGAGCGATCCCGTGACAGTGGGAGTCTCATTTAAATCATTCACGGCATGTCATGAAAGCGACTTGTAGTAATGGTGTCACTTTAGACACAAGGAGTCGCTGGGCGGCTAATAACTCTTCATTTCCTTTTGCCATTTTGTTGTAAAATAATCGACGAAATTCAACAAAACTGTTATCACGTGTGCCCTTATGCGAACATCAGGTAACAATACACGCGGATTGAACCGTGAGGAATTATCCAGATCGAGAATTAGCCTATAAATTGTTACTGGTAATAGAGACGAAATGTATAGTGGAAATGGTTAAATAATGAAATATTTATTACAATTACTATTATCATTATTACTACTGTAATTATGATGACGATGTAATATTGTTGAAACCGAATTATGTCCTTGTCAATCTAGGTGTTAATGCGCTGATCGTAGGAAAAATCCCATAATTATACTAATAAAAATAATGCTGGAATATCGTCAACATATTAATAGTATCCCATATTTATGTATTCACCTGGAAACACACAATCAGATAAGGCGACATTAATTTATATCGATATATCACAGCATCAAATATGAAAAAGTATATATATATATCTGTACTGTCGATTAAATCGAACTAATCTAAGACGAATCAATACTCCCCCCCTTACTAAAACGCATCTAGATATATGGTGCAGATAATTTCAATGGAAGGTCACCCATCACTATAAGCTCTGATAAGAAGGCGTTGTACATACATCGCAGATGATGTCAAACGTCTGACGTTGAAAGGAAATAGAAAGTGATTCCGTTTATCACACAACCACTTATTATTATTATTATTATTATTATTATACTACTATAATAATTATATCGCTTTGCACAGACGACTGAATTCACGCGCACGTTTAAGCTGTCTGACTTGTCCCATTCGCGGTGGGCGCAGATGATGCAATACAAATAATTGTATTTTCGATCGATAAAATCCGACTGTTTATAAACGCACTTCGCATTTTCCATCAGCCAGCAACACACGTTTATACATGAGCTGTATTATCGTCATCACTATTGTTTCAATAGTACACACGTGTCTGTGTGTGTGGGCATCTGAGCACTTCTATATTTATTGCATTTGTTGTGATATATATATATATATATATATATATATATATATATAGTAGTTGTGCTCAGTACTTGTAATTGCTAGCAGCTTATGCTTGGTGGCAGTAACGTAGGTCTATAATGGTAGCGCGATTAGGGAAATTCACAATAGCAGTGAAAGCCGCACCAGAACTCGATCGGCAACTGGTATAGTCGAAGCTGAATTGAATTGTGTTCGCTTCTGATTGAGCTAAGACGAGTTGGAATTTTGATGTTATCGTCAAATATTTTTGTTATCGACATTATTTACGTAGAATTGCACTCAGCAGAGACTAGAAACTGTCGCAATGGGCTCAAAAGTGTTCGAGAGATCATGCCGAAAATCATGCTGTTATCAGTTCCACTGAACCGTTGGAATGAGTTGGCCGAAAACAGCACCTGTGCAATACTAACACCACTCACCGTTTTTTTTTCTAGGAAAAACCCGGTTTAGACCTCACTCTGCCATTCTTAATCAGCCATTTAACCTATTTGCCTTCACACTAGGTATTGTAGACATTTTTAATCTGTACTCAAGGGTCTGCCATCAGTCAGGCATAGTCGGCGTCGTTTGTTATTCCGTGGAATTCGTCGCTGTTGTAATTATAGATAAGTGTACGTACATGACATGGTGCACAAGCATATCATGTTTATCCTCGTCGTCTAGATGCGTTCTTAACACATCTGTATAACAATATCAAAAGTCTGTTAGCGTTTTACAGTATATCTCTATTATGAAAAAGAAACCTGATTTTAATAAGGCAAAGTGGTGGATATTGCTGAAGGTGTTACGATACGACAGGTCGATAACGCAGTTTAATTTTAATTAATTTTGATTCAATAATTCATGTATTCGTTGAATACAAGCATGCTGTTGACTTCCAAGGATCGCTAGAAATCTATTTTTGTTTAGGTCAGATGAATTTCGACAAACACGACAGCTGTAAAAAACATATAATGTAAAAAACATAGGATGTAAAACATTGCAAATTGCTTTCATATTTCATATCTTACCCTCTCGTCGTCTACGATAAATAGGTTTTAATCGCTGATATATTTAACTATCCGTTATCCTGTTCATGTAGAGTAGACACAGCTCGCAATATGTCGCAATTGTCAGGAAACATAAACATTCTATCTACAATGCTAACGTACATCTAAATGCAGAGCGTACTAAACAACTGATCTTGAGATGTTTCCCAGAAGGCCCGTCGACGTTCTTGACATTCTGCGCGCTACTGCTGCTGTTTCTGCAGCTAAACAGCTTGAACTTATTTCAAGTGGTCGTCTATATGTGCTACTGTCTCCTACCTACTTGAGCAGCTCCCATCTCGACGAGGCGTTAATATATATATATATATATATATATCGTCATTCGTCCTATTGCCGACGGGTAACTACGGAGATAGACGCAACTGCAATTTTTGTATGTTTTTCTTTCGCTTCCTTTGTTCAACCAGCTAGGGCAGAAAGAGACGGCTGTCATATCATAGATTGACCCGGACCACTCAACGTCGAGTTGTTCGCGACAGCCAACTGGGTGCAATTCTAGCAGCGGCTGGAGGCTACTTGCTTTGTTTTTTTTTACAATGATGATAAAAACAATAATGATAATACTGTGGTATTTCCCACTCACGGTAATGGTGAATTGTCTGCCTAATTGTGGCAAGTGGTGCCAGCGGTGTGGCGGACGGTGACAGAGGTCGTCGGTTAGAGCAAACAGAATAATTCTGGCAGTGTCATTAGGGGGCGACAACCACGTGTCCTGTGCATCCTTGCCAGCGACACAAGGCAACAACCCTGTTGATTGAAGTACATGAGCGTGCGCATATATATATATATAATACAAGAAGAACTGTAACCAAAATGAAAATGAAGATATCCACATATTGAAGAATGGTTCTCACTTGCGAATGGTGCAGTTATGTACTACGTCTTACGTTGCTATTATGGGATCGAATACAATAGATTGATCGCAAATACATCGGGCGATATTTTTTTGAACAAACACACTAGATTGAAATAGCAATTAAAAGCTTATTAGCTCGAAAACGAGATAATCTAACTGACTGCATATTGGATAGAAATGCTTGAGGATACTACTGCTGGATTGGCTAGAACACGCCCAGTCACCCAAAATGCGTGTCTGGCATTGTTATTATAAGTGCTCTCAACAATTAAAAAACGCCTTTCCCAATTGAAGCTAGCTTAGCATATAGCTGAAATCAAGTTTTGTCAATTTCGTTTGGGCCGGTACAAGAAGTGATACGCCCCTCTATTTCGAAGAACGGATAGAGAGAGAGAGAGAGAGAGAGATAAGCAATTAAAAAATTAGCACTGTTTTCAGTATCGTGCTCCTGGTGGGCCTCCCGCCCTGGTGAAATGCGTAGTCGAGTATGTTGTTGTATTCAACGAAAAATGTCTGCGACAAATTCGTCAACGATACCAATCACTGGCACCGAGGATAACAATAAATCATCTCATAGTTTTGCGCGTGCGTTGGCTATGGGTGTCGAAATAGTAGCAATGTCAATTTTTTCTTGCGATTTACAGCCCCTCCAAAATGCCGCGCTGTGATCTCTTCGACGGTAAACTGTACGTGTCGGCTATCTTCCGTTCAGATTGCTTCATACGTTCATCCTCACACGTAGTTCACTCCATAGGAGGCAGTAGGTCAAATATGCCCACAATCTCGTGGGCATATTTTTAATGCAGAACAACTTTATTCTCAGGGTGAAGCCATTAGTTACTCTGGGATCAGAGATACTACAGTGGCCACTCTATTATTGTATAATATTATTCAATATTTTGCAAATTTGCTGACCCTACAAACGTATCCCGTACATACCAATGTTATTTTGCCAAAGAGAAGAGAGATCGGACGGCAAACATTTTTGAGGGTGTCAAAATTGCGTCTCTGAGCTCGATACGCGCTACACTTATAAATACGTCAAATCTAACTAAAATAAAGTTTAGCATCGGATTCACCTATGGTGCATAACAAGCGTTCCTTCTTTCATGATATATTGGCATACAAATCATATTGCCATAATGTACTGTTGTATCTATGATTTTTGAGCAGTTTTCTAGCATAGGGACGGCAACTCCCGGATTATTTATGCGAACTATCAATGGAACATAAAAACGTATGTATATTTGTTAAACAAAATATAGATATACAATAATTATAGAAACAGTTGGGGACGGGTTGTCAGGCCGAGGAACTATTCTCGTAGGATAGGTCTCGGTGGAGACATGGCGAATCGAAGAGAAACTTTCGATTGACAGATGTTCTCATGGCCTAAGGTGGCGCCAATCTTATAAGTTGCGCGGAGCATGTTCGCCAACGTGTCAGGCCACACTTTACGGCGTACAGTTGAAGAACCCGAATCTAAGGCTCTAGATCGTCAAGAAGACCTTCGTCTGTGGCACCAAAAAGGATGATAAAAGGACTAACTAAAGGTTGCTGGGCCGTTCAGATCCTCTAAAACGAGAAATTTGATGAGAGGTTGCCTCCCGGACCACCCATACAACAGGCAATCCAGAAGAATAGGCAGCCTAGCGTGTACCGACATTAAGAGAAAATTACAAAGAAAACAACGCTACCCAACGTGATGATGAACGTACTGACAAGATTAAACGTGATCGAACATGATCTCTATTCGCCGCCTGAGAAGTCGCTATGAAGCCAAGTGGCAGTGTGGGCCCAATTCAATAAGATATACATATTCAATGGCATGATCCTATATTGGCTTCAAGCGTCCCACAACGAAAATGTTGAGATGCACGGTAAAGAAAAAGGTTATAGGAAGTGTCGGATATAGATTTGCTTGCTTTTGCAACCGAGTTGGAATTTTGGGGTAGCCAGATAACTGGACTGATCCCAAGGTGATAGGGAAATTACATATAATCTAGTTCATTAAGAAGATGAGGTCACGGCTAATAATCGGCAATGGCGTATTGAAAAATCAATCAAGTGTGTAATGGATATATACGCCTTCACGAGAGTAGGTATGGCGCATATTTGTCGTGGACATAATGGGTGAATCGGAACCGGAACTCGGCGCGTAAAGAAAAAAAGTGGGCACATTCTCAGAGGCTCTAACCACATTTCGGCCGATAGGGAGTTTGGAAGTAAAAATTTTATTTCGAAATGATTTCTACTCGAAACTGATGCGCAATTCAATTTTCCAGAAGTATGAGGCCCCCTGAAAAGGATGGTTGCACATCGGATGTTTAAACTTATTGCGTACCGAGTGGAATGAAGAGGAAACACGTACAATGGTGCTGATTTTCCAGCGAATTAAGGACTGAGAGCTACTCCACTCCCTAAATCACTGGGGAGCATAATAATGATGCACAATAACATAATAGCGATGCATAATAACCCTACACGTTATTATAGATCGCGGACCGGCGAATTGAAAGCTATCACTTCGATCGTCCCACGCGATCAACTGAGAGTTGAATCGCTATAAATTTGTCTATGTTGCAATTGTAGCGACGTCTATGTACCAATTGATTTTCGTATATATATATATATATATATATATATAGATACATATCTGTATAGCAGGTTTGTCAAATAAATCGTGGATGCCGTCAGTTACTGCTGGTTTATGTTTAGAAGAAGGAGAAGCGCGATTCTCCAGTAGTCAGTGCAGCTATTGAGCAATTTCGCTACTTGCGGCCGATAATCTCATTTATCTATATCATTTAATCCCGTCTCAACCAGCAGCTGTGTCCGCTTTCAGTTGAGTTGACTCGAGTGGCTCACTAACGCATCGGTTGGAAATCGCTCCCGAAATGTCAACGAAATGTCGCCGTTGGCCTTGTTGACCCTGCAGTCCCCAATATCGCGGCAGGAACAGCGGGCGAAGAGACGGAGTTTTCTACTCTTTACCCGGCCACAATCGTACGTATGGCCACCGACATTCCACTGGTGAAATCCAGGGGTGTTCATTCTGTGAAGACGAAATGGAACTCGGGTTGGTAGTTGTCCCGTTGGTCCGTCGTGTTGTAACGGCTGTCGATCAGTCGCGCGGTGCCGCGAAATATGACTGCGCGCTAAGCTTCCAAGAGCGATTTCCCTCAAGGAGAAAAAGATACCTTAGCTATCTATACGTCGCTGTTCTCGACATGGACATTAGTACGGCACAAAAGGGACGATTAGCCATCTCCGCCCGCGTGCTTGCCTATGGTCCACGGGGCCGTGTGACCAAGGCTCGATCGAATGCTCCATCATCTGTGAGTTAATGCTCCATAACCGATGTCTCATTGTCGACTGGCTGTGCAGATGTATGAATGTAACAGTGGACATATAAAATATGATACGTCCATACGAGCTTGGCTCTCACACCCTCTATATATATATATATATATAATATATATGTGTATAGAAAGAGAAGTGAATTATTCCCAATAGATTGAACAAGTGTATCCGAAAGGGTAGTTCAGCATTCCTTTTTGATGTTCGTTTAGCAAATGTGACTGAGATGATGCGCCCAGTCAGTTCAAAGGTGCTGCATAGACACGAGCCTGGGGAGCCTATTTGCTGTAAATCGAATAGGCCAAATCCATGATTCGTGCATCCATATTGCCTCATCTGTATTTCAGCCATCTACCCGACATTCGTGCTCTTCAATCAGCATTAGTCTCCATGGTAGACACGACACGATTTTGGATAGTTATAAAGTACACACACACGTCTTCACTGGATGACGTTCCACGTCGGCAATCCCCTACCACAAAGCATACATATATTGAATATAGCTATTTAGTGCTTGTACATAGATACACGTTGACATACACGAGCGCTACCCCGATTGGCTTATATAAATATCTCAGACAAGCGGACTCAACCCAGCTGCATTCAGCTCTGCAACCGCGGGGAACGGCGCTGCTTCACAGTATAAAACCACCGTGCCCGTAACGGAAATTCGAAATACCACCAGATATCGTAGATAGCTTTACTATCGGCTGAACGACAAGCACATACTGAACGTGTTCTCAGATGTGTACTGATTATCATTCGTTGTCGTTCGGAGAAAACGAAGCCAAAAAAGAAGTCATTGATGTATTGAAATTGTTCGACTCTGTGAAAGGCGGTTCGCGTGTAGTGAATCCGTAGTGTGAATAGCGATGATGAATTGATGATCGCGCCATCAGCGAACTAGCAAAGGCTTCATGCTTCGACTTGATCACCCAATCACAATAGCGCGGACCACAATGCAATGCCATTGGACGTTGAACAAAGGGTGGCTGAATCGAAGCCTTGACTAAACCGTGCGGCAGATAGTCGGCTTAGTGCTGAACAGGCAGAGAGCGGACGATGATCCACGATTTATATATATATATATATATATATATACTAGTTTTTCTATTCGTTCTCTGTCTGTTTCTTTCTCTCTATCTCTCTAGCGCTGTATTCAAGCCTCGTGTGGTCGAAAGCTAAAGATATATACAATGCACGAAATATATATTAAAAAAATATATATATATATAATAATGGATTTTCAGCAAAATATAATGGGATATATATATATATATATACATATATAACTTGATCAGCATTTGGTTGAAATAATTTATACAGGGTTATATGGAATATTGCCGGAAAGGTCTTTTTAAAATGCACCTTAATGGTAGTCATCTATCTGCCAAATTCATCGACTCTATGATCACTTTATCTATTTGCAGTTTATTAGCCGTGCGTGCTTTCAACACTCAGAAGATGTTTAAGCAAGAAAGTTTCGCTCTGAGCAGCCTAATAATATGGTACGCTCTACTTCACTTTACGTTAGAAACAATGATTGCTAGATTTATATATAGATACACCTCTGACGCGAATGTAGGAATATCTTATCTACGGAACTCAAAACACGTGTGGCGCTAAAGTTGTCGCTTGTGGAACTCGAACAGAAAATCTACAAACTTCAAGTCAGATCCGCCCTCCCCCCCTGTTCGATGTCCTCCATTGTCGATTGGGTGCTGCAGTAGGCAACATCTCACGCGTATGCCAGTGATACGCGATAGTGTATTTTCGGCGATACCCATCCGCAGATGATTTAGTGAGAAACTGGCGCAGCGTCCAGTCCTTCGTCATTTCCCAGAAGCGGAGTCGACTCTCACCAGACTCACTACATCTTCTTTGCTTCTTGATACAACTCGGCAAGAAGCAGCTAGGAAGGTGCAATTATTCAAATCTTTTCTCAGACAAAAATAGGCGTATTTCGTTTCGCATCGTTATCGGCACCGCGTCGTTTGTTTGAATATGGATATCGGCAGTAGACGTACCTCTCGTGTTCAGCGCCGAGTGCTTGCGAGCGTGGCGACAGAGCTAGTATCCATGCCTCGCCTACAATGTTTTTTGTTCAGCTGCTGTTAGATATAGTATATTGACAGTATATGTCATTGAAGCATTACGATTCGAACGCCGTGTACGAAGTGCTCTCACAGTACGTCATATCAACAATATTAGACACCTGCCGAAACGAACTGAGCTGTAGCGTTTGGTAAGTGGCTCTTGACAAAGGCGTCGTATATGTGAAGACAGTGTTCCCGGAAACATTTGTCGATAAACTACAAACACAATACTTCACCGTCTAGCAGACAATACATATGCATAACGGAACGTGTATTTTTTAGCCAGAGCGAAGTTGTCTTGGAAGACAGATACGTTGTCAATCATCGCAGGACACCCAATTGTATGACGAATGTCACTCAATCCAATCCATGATGGGAATTCGTTCGGAACACGTGGAAAAATCAGAGGGTATTCGGCTGGTCATTCTCGATTACGATAAAATTGCTATAAAATCAAAAAAATGCGGTCAATATCAAATTAATAATAGAAGTCAATTAATGTAACGTATTTCCAGTTTTATATTCCGGATTCTATTATGCACACACTTCAAAGACGTAACTTTTCGTGATCAAATGCTGGGACCAAACTTCACAGTGTTGCATCACTCTTTCAATGCGCCGTACCCATCCACTCGATATGATCAAAGGCGACATTGACTAACTGATCAATTGTTTAGGTTAGGAAATTGTACGAGAATATAATCGTCGGTATCGCGTCCAGGGAATCGTTTCATCGGAACAACGATAGCAGGCGGTACCAGCAAAGGTGCCCGAATGTCGCCTCTATACAGGGGTGGTTTTCGACCCAGCGTGGCCTGCGTTAGTGATAGCGATAGGAGATAGTGTCTGAGGCTATTTTTGTTTTAGTCAACCATCTCTCTGACACGTACCGATGAAATTTGCAGAAAAAAAATAGACTATTTGATAGATAACTACGAAAAATGATTTGACAGATAACTGCTAATAAACTGATAGATGTTTACTAATGATAACACTAGACTTTAGCTTATATTTGAACGAGTGGCCTTGTATCTCTCCACTACCTCGAGACGTCGGCAAAGCTTGTTTGTTTTTGGGTGAATTCGATAGTGTCCGGGCATGGCCTGGGTAGGGAAGGCACATCTCTTTAGGCGTGGATGATTGCCATGGAAACCACGGACAGCAGCAGCAGCACCACGATTTCTGGTTCGATCCCCGGACGTCGCGGTTTTGATAGGATATAGTTAACGTTGCCCTGCCTGTGCTCGCATAGGTCTATTGAAGAACTCCCAGAGAAGACCAGCACAACCGACATGGCAGGTCCTTGAAAGCAAATGCTTCACAGCGGTACCGAGGCCTTTGGGCACATAGGAACTCAGCTGGGGATCAGCAAAAACGAGAGTAAAGGAAGAATTGCATAATTACACTGCCGTTATATCGTCCACCTGCCTGCTCCCTGTCAAGCAACAGCGCGACAAGCCCATTTACGATGTCCTAAACAATCGCGACAATAAGCGAGTTGCAACTTGGTGGACTTTCGCCGGTCAACAAACGAAATAGCCACATACAAGAGAAACAAAAGAGAAAATGGTGCAAGTCCCGCCTATGTTTCGTCTACCGATTCTGGGACGAAGATGACGACGAGACGGGCGATTTTACGGAAAACGACAAGACACTTTCCTCAAAAAATGTGCATCGATTTGCTCGAGCTAATTTTCTGATTTTCTATTGTTTAACTCCGGCGGCCAAAACTAGCAGCAACAACAACCAGACAAATGACTCGTTGGCAATTCCACTTTGCTTTTGTGCACCGCACGCCCGAAGGGTAAGCGTGAAGTTGTCAGAAAATTGCGAAGCAATGTTGTGATCACCGGATGCAATGTAATGGCTACGGCAACGGTGGAAAAATGTGTTGATGTGAGTGCTCCGGCCGATGGTCCGGTTAATTAGACTGCGTGTTAACAGAACGTGTGACACTACTTATCGCCTATACGACCCGGCAAACTGCACACAAGGCGAAAGCATGTCTTGACAACGAACAGAAGATGTAGTAATGCTTCACACTTGGACTGAGCTGCGTGCTATCAGGGTAACAAACCTAGCTTGACGCGCTCAAGACACTATTGTCCGAGTTCGAGGTGACATCGTGCTATGGTCAACTAAAATATACGATGTCATACAGAAAGATGCAACTAAACTCATAAGTGGCCTCAACTGCTATGAAATCGCCCATCAGGAGGACTTATTTTATAGACGCGCGCATCAGAATGACAGTTATAATAAGGTTCCGTGCGGTCGTATTAAGTATACACAACATGAAAATAAATATAAATGTCTAATCCTACCATTATATATCAAAATACTGCCTTTGGTGTGGGAAGATTCCTTTGACTAAAGTATCGGCGATGTACACATATGCCTATCACAATTAGGGTTTTAGATTTCCCAAAGGTAGGAATACAATATATATATCCTTCTGCAGCGCCTGTCCCTCGCTGTGCAGAGGGGCAATGCCATCGCCTTCCTCGGGACATTGCCGACCTCAGTTTCTAACTACTGTATGTTTGAATAAAACAATGTTCTTTCCCATATATATATATATATAAATGGCACTTCTTAGATACTTTAGATCTTGATAGATATCTGGATAGACAGGCGAACCTTAGGTAGAGCTTTAGGAAATCGATTTCAATTCAAACAAAGAACAAGGTTGGAAATTAATAAGGTTTCTCTAAGCTGAGTTATATTTTTAGTTGCGTTTAGCAATTTTTTGCGTTTTCGTGATAGTAGCTCGTATTGAGATGCACTTAGCCTACCGGCTTCTGCACGGAAAACCTGCAGTTCGGGCATCTTATTCGAAGAACCATTAATATTAATGATTACTTTAATTACCGTCATCAGTGCTACTATTTTTCACATCTGAGCCTGTGTTGTTTTTCCATGGCAGGCCTCGGTACCGCTGTGTAGCATTGCTTCGGGAATCTGTCATGTTTAACTATTGCTACAGCTAATGAAAATAAGTAACAAACAGTGTAACAACATTTATTTTACTTTCCACGAAGAAAATTGTGAGTTATGAGCGTCTATGAGACGAATCCTTGTCCAGCAACTGTTCCAATTGAGGTAGCACAAAAGGTGAGTGTGCCTATGAAATGTGTTATTTATATAGAAATATATTCGGGCTTACCACACCACAGCATTTGCCCCCTTGTACTCTGCCAAAGGATTTTAGCTAACCTTCCTAAATAGGAACTGTAAAGATTGGTCAAAAAATGCAGGGACTTCCCGTGCAGAAGGACCCAGGTCTATAGAAGATACAGACAGGGATTTTTGCTAAAAATACTCGGATGTATATATATATACATATAACGAATACTCTCTTTTTGGTTCGAGGTTAGAGACATCTGAGGGTCACTACCCCACTCAACGGGTTTACAATAGGCGGGCCGCTGGGAACGATACGGCACTGTTGTCACAGAATATCAGCATTTTCACAATTTACATTCGTTCGTATGCATTCAATGATGCGATGCGCATAACGACAGCTCATCAAGACGTCATTCGACTCTCAGCTGATGTTTACAACTTCATAGGATCCCTTTAGCGCCAGTGAACCTGAGGGGCGCGCGGTACTTCGCTACAGTGGCATACAATTATTAGAGAAGCAACAAGAAAAACGTATTTTACCCAAGATACAAAAAGGGCTCGGAATAATGGCAGATTTTGCCGTCTATAAACAGACGCTCTCTCAATGAATATCTGTTAAGGCAAAAACTTCGAAGCTCCCGTTATTTCAGCCAAAATAAAGCTAATTTTAATGATAATATATTAATCAAATTATAACCATGTGAGGGTAAGATACGAACGAAATCTGACATACAATGAAAATCTGTGCAGCCAGTTCACTTTCAGGTTATACGGTGATAAACATGGTGTATATGAGAATGCATCACTAATTAAATAGCAACAACCAAATATATAACCAAAAAAGAACCTGATTGGTAGGCTTCCCTGTCAACTGGATATACCATACCATAGAAGATATGTTTGTAGTCCATGCTCCCGCTGACATAACTATCTAGTCAAGCAAACACCTACGATAGAAAAGCAGATTATCATCTAGAAGTCGAGGGTTAAAACAGTAAAAACTGTTCGCTTTGGCAGTGAAAAAAAAAATATATATATATATATATCTAAATAGGGCGGAAACGCGGGGAAGACCACAAACGCCGAAGAAAAATTGTGTCAGCATCACTGCTATCAAAGTGGTATCAGCCGCCAGCCGGCGGAGGCGTTGTCGTCTGAAGGATCAGGCTGTACCGTATTGAATAAAGCGACAGAGCCATTCGACGCCATTCTCGCTGCCGATATCCGCTGACGTGATGTGACAAAATCGGTACGAAGATGACACTGATGTTTACCCATGACTACGAAAGGTAGGTCTCATATATCTGCATATATAATATTAACTTCTATATAGAAGAAAGTTAGAATCCATGCGAGTATTCAACTGAAATGAGCGTGTACCACTCGCGCACGCCCGCACGCACGCATACTGTGTGTTCCTGTGATTTTAATCATAGGGAAATGACGATGAACTTGACAGCGTCTAAGCGTAGAGGCACAACTGCGTGACATATTTGGACGCCTTCAGGCTTCTACAGAACCCCGAAGTCGTAACAGTGAGATACGCGCGATCACCTTTACCCAGTGTAATTGCGATAACTTTTCGAATCGTGCGCACCACGCTACGCTGAACCCGATTCATGTAACGATCATTATGAGATATGCAAACAGATTTCGGATAGGGCCAGGATGGGCCGTGTACATTCGCAGGAAGTCAACATGAACCGGCCGACTGAAATCGGAAGCTTAGCGGAAATTTTACGGTAACAAAGTCAATAACCGATGGACTTGGAAGGAGTGTTATTCTTTTGCAGCCCGAACTATCTCAACACCACTACCCCCGATGGCTATAGGCCAATTGCTCACGGCGCGGTGATGATTGTTCCAGATATATATCTATCATAAATTATGTGTAGAGAGCGTAGCTATTATTCACGCGAGTCATAGGTAATTGCACGGCGAACTGGGAGAGAGAGAGAGAGAGATATACAATGGTAAAAACCTAAGAGAACTAAGTAGGCGTGCAGCTTAAGTTCGTAGATGATACTTCAGCTGTAGACGAAGTTTGGCGCTTTAACTCTGAAACTTCCTAACAACCTGTACAATAGGGGTAGTATGCGGAAACTCGGTTAAAAGAATTATGAATGGGGTTATTAAGCAAACTATTTTTTTCAACCGTAATTCAACCGAGCACAAGCTATCTTCTTCTCAGAGTGTTGTGTTTACGACAATCACCTTAATTTGCTAAGGTAGTAGCGTAATTGTTGGTCGAATTCGCCCACCTGCCTGCATAATGTTGGAATGCACAATCGCACACGTCATCAGCACGAATCGTATGGTTCATGCGATTGTCTTAAAAAACAAAATAATGATCGCGCCTGTTAATGTAAGGCTACTAGTCTGTTCATTGGACAGCGGCAACTTGCTTAATCACTCTGGGTCTTGTTGATTCTCAAACTAGGCTCAGAGCACTGTTGCTATTGTGTAAATTCACCAAGGGGAGGTCTATCATAATTATATTTGGGTATATATATATATATATGTGATGGATGAAGATGCTGTTGAACACCTTTAAGAATCTAGAACTTTTGCTGACTGCCGCGATTATCATATGGTGAAGTGCGTACGGGCGTAATGTAAGTACTGTATAAGTCGACACTGGACAAGATGCTGGCTGACCCGTCAGTGGCAAGACGAATGAAGGTGAACAATGATAAATCGAGAGGGTATGTGAAATAAAATCTATTACGAATCTCGTTAAACTAATTATACTCGGTAATAACTCGATACTCGCGAGGATTATACACGATAGCTCGTATATTAACAACAGGTGAATATTGGCATCTTCACAGATGAGTCCCGTTGCTGCCGTTGCTGTACTGTTAGTTCTAAGCGATTGCTTGGAAAAACCAGCTATTTGTCATGACTGAATTGAGCACCAGCGTACGACAAGATCACTTGCGAGGAATAGCCTTTTAGGAATCGGAACAGCCGACATAGTCACTCTCTTAATCAGAAGATACCATTGAACGGTGGAAGTTGAAGCCATGCGAGGCACACGAACCATATCAACACATTGTCCAAGTCACTTTCATGCAAGTACGTTTCAAGGACGTTTCTGTGCCTTCGTTGAGTTATATTTTGCGAGCGCTGTGAACACAGCAACGCGTTGCTGTGAATGCAGTTCCGTCAATATATCAACATGTGTATTGTACGTGTTTCCATCGCACAAAAGAGCTTACAGAGCACATTACTGAGCATGTATGATGATGGGTAAAGGTTTTATTGGTTTATTAAAGGAGCTGCAATTTTACAATGCTTAAGCTCTCTTATATGTCACGAGAGTGGTGGAGATCACTTGTTCCACTGGCGATTGCGAGTTGACTTTGTCGGACTTTGCGGGACAGGAGGTTTGTCTTCGAAGAGGATGCATTTAGATTCGTGGTGGGTTAGAAAATTCGGGGGTCGTAGTCGCTAGGGCGACCATTCTCGAGATCGTCTTTTTTAAATGGGGCATCATTGCTTTGTTCGTTTCACCATTAGTCGAAACTTATTAGTATTACTAGGTGACTGACTCAGTGCAACTCTCACCGGCGCTCAGTTATCTAGTGCAATCAAGCTGTCGTACGGCATAGAACTATACTATATTCATTTAATGAATTTCAGCCGCCTGTAATAATCATAACATACATATATATATATATATATATATATATATATCATAATCATACTTAAAGCCCAGCTCATTGTGTGTCCGCTGGATCAGCATCTACGCTCCACCATCAAGTGCATATATACATCGTATACAATTGCATTGGTTGAGTTTTCCGCGCTTCATCACCATAGACCAACATTTGAAATATCTTGACAACTGGCGGTATCTGCCAACATACGAAATGGAGTTAGATAGTCGACGGTGAAGTCGAACAAGTTGCACATGTCCTTAATATACCCACAAATCTGTTTCAGTCATTGCATGCTCAACGAATTTCGAACCGTTCGACCGGGTGATTTTAATCCACCGGCTCACCGCAGCTCTGACTCATCCCGTTAGCTTCGTAGCTTTAATTCACTGAGTACAATACTATTTAGAAGAGCTAGGCTATAATGCGTATTGTTCGCTTACCATTTTACTGTAGATATCTGTGCCAATTGGATTATCCGCCCCAGGATACCACGAGCAATGCAGCGTCTATCCAGTTCTTTATCTCTACACCTCAGGGGCGGGGGAGGGCTATGTATATATTCCGCACGCTCAATTCCAATGCGTATTCCAAATGATTCTCACCGGCACTAGTCAATCTTGGCTAAGAATGATGAGTCATCTATTGACGCAAACGTATCCATCATTGAAACGCTAAGCGATATGACCAGTTATTATATACATCGTGACCATATACTATACGATAATAGTACACAACACAGGGAGCGCTGACGGATCTCAAGTTGTTGGCGGCACTGAACACGCTTCTTCCCTATGGGGGTCAATTTCTCTTCATTCACAAACACATACACACACGTTCGGTCTAGACGTTTTCGTTTTGTGACAAAGTCTTCTGTGAGCGCACACCCAACCTTTCATGAGCGCGTCTTTGAGTTTGCGTTCGTAATTCGTTTCGATTTTTGATACTTCAGATCAAGCTATCACGAGCGTTTGCACTGTGTGTATGTAGCGTCTAGACCCGATCAGGCTGGTGAGAGCTCAGGCGCGGATATCCCGTAGTTGCTATACGCTTGCTATACGTGCAATGAAATCCGCAAGCGTTGCATGCCATCCACAGCTCTATACATGCACACAAACGATTTGATGCTATCCAGTGCTAAAGCCACCGTCAACAACGACAACTTACACATCGTTTCAGCCGGTACACGGCTCGTTCGCGCACGCCATCAAAGCCATGATGATGATCATCATCATCACCATCCAAACAGATCCGAGTTCTGACCGAGCCGAATAGCAGGACCGCCTTGTCCTGTGAGATGACACTTCACCACGAAACGCTACGCTACCGTGTACCACCACCGCCTGTCTGAGGGCAAATGATGGATCAGCTGAGATGTCCGCCCGGAACACCGGCTCTGCTCAGCACAGTACAGCTCACACTTTGCGGATGTTTGTGTATCTTGGGCTGGCTAGCCTAGCTTCGCTGGGTTGCCATACTACTCATCCTCGCGAAGACAGGAAAGGGGGGACCACATATACCGATGTGATAAGCCGTTGCAGCATCTACAGCAGTAGTAGCAGTAGCAGCAGCAGCAGCAGCAGCAGTAAACGTTGCAGTGGTGATCGTCAGTGGTTACCGGTATCGAGATAGAAAAGTGCCGGCTTGTGGGGCTTTGTCCTTTTTCTTATTTCATGTTCGTCTCTCGTGTTCGTTATGTCGATCGGTGAGCTAACGGTGCCGAAGAACATAGCGTGTCGGAGAGAGGATGCCAGCCTCGCTGCCTCTCATGGCGTGCTACGTATCCAGAGAAACTAAGGGCAGATGGACGGGGAAGGATGCTTGCTGCGGTAGACATACGCGTGCGGTCCGTTAGCAATCTACCTATAACGAAATGAGAGTGAGGAGTTTCAGGCAAATCAGACACCCCCGCAGCGACGTACAACTTGTCCCAGCACCTTCTAGGTATACTTGCGCTTCGTGGCTGAAGTGCTTGCTTGTCGTCGCTCCTGGTGGGCCGCGGACTGCCGTTCGTATGTCGGTCTGTCGACAGACTCGCAGCTGGTAAACTGGCTTTCTGTGCCGGCGCGATCGGTTCTGGTGGCGTGGGGGTTTCTGGTCTTCAGTGGAGTCGCCTGTTTCGCCGCTTGTGATACACATTTCTATTGTGGATATACAATGGAGGGTTGCCCCGGTTGAACGGTGGATGGTGCTGTTTTTGGCGGCAGTCACGCTTCGGCGTATGTATCAAGTTGCGTAGAACGGTGCACGTGTGTGTGTGTGTGTGTGCGTTTGTGAAAGAGAGAGAGAGAAGACAACAGAGAAAAATAGAATCAGTAGATCTACAAGGCATCACATGAGCATATATACCGCGCCTGGCGAAAGCACGATGGAATTCACACTACATTACGAAAAATACTCCCCTATTATTATTATCATTATTATTATTAGTTGCGCATATAGTCAATTAACTTAAACCATGTGGGTGAGATTAATAACGAGACTTGTTGACTTGTGACAGACGGTGAATATCACTTCGAACGACGCCGGCGAATGCCGTCCCTTTCATGCCTAGAAATGGTACAATAGCACACGATCAATGGCGACCGCTAATCATATAGTAATAATCAACTACGACTACAATTGTTGTTGCTATAATATGTGTTACGATCAACACCGCTTGCGACATTTTGCCGTGTAAAGCGATCTATTCTATACGATGCATACACGTGTACGAACACTGGCCAGCTATCGACTGAGATACAACTTCTGGCTTATACTTCTATTACTGGGTGGCTAGTCCGTCGTGCTGTATTCTCATATAGACTCCTGCTTGCCTTCTTGATGGTGACGATGGTCAGTTTTGCAAGAATATATGTGGTCGTCGTGGCGGTGGCCGACTCCACCCAGATGGAGCCAGCCGAGCGCGCGGCGCTATTTTTCTGCGCGTTTCCGCTGCGTGGAAACTCCACAGACAACAATCTGGCACAAAGAATTGGGCGTAGGATTCTGTTGAGAAATTCACACACACACACACACACACATATATATATATATATATATATATAACGCGCTTGATGAAATCTTCGAACTACGAGTGTGTGCATGTTTGTGTTCGAATGTCGACAAATCATATCGAAAATGTATCTGCCAGAAAATGGAAATATTGACCAATTTGAAATGAACAAACCATCAGCCATAATGGGTGTTACTGAGAATTTCGGAGAATCTGTAACGCCTCCATCGATCCCATGTGTCGTACTCGTTGACTCGGCAGGGTGGCATTTTATCACCGTGCTAATGACACTTCTTGGTCAATGTTTGCAGATACGCACGCGTGGACGGCGGCACTAATCACAATAAGGCGAACGAATGCAAAATGGATCTATGAAGTCACTAAGTGTCCACGTTCAAGTATCGTAATAATTGAGAGACTGGAGCAGATACTGTCAGGTACATGACTGAGTACAATGGTACCTTTTGCACTTGTTACAACCAACGTTTAATGAACTGTCATAATCGTTCTCTGTTGCTCGGTTGAGAGTCAACACTTTACCTATTCCGTCTAATCTACATCTAGTTATCTATATCCGTTCGCAGGCACAGTGAATTTCTCGTGAAAAAGTATATACTTTATGTACAAACAAGTATAATTTTTTCACGTGTATGGCACGTATATTTCACGTATATGGCACATACATTTCACGTATATGGCAAAAATGTCTACACTTGACAAGAGCTCGCGTTGAAAAGTCACGAGCTCGGAAATACCCCTGCCGGCCGCCCGTACGCACGGGAGCTCCGCGGATTTGCAACAACGTAACAGGTTTGCGCCAAATCGCCGTGCGCGTTTCGCAGTCCGACAGGACACACCCTGCAAACAGCAGGATCGAAGCGTCAAACGCACACTACTTCTGAGACGCGCGCATTTTGCATCTTCAGATGCGAAAAATTAAAAAGCCATTCGAAAAGTTTCCCCGCAGATGAACATTGGATATTTGTAGCGCGTTGCGTTCGCCTGACCGCTCGATAGAATGCGATTTATAGACTACATCGTCAGGTTGGTCGACGACCGGCGAGACATATTACAGAAAGGCAAAATCAAAGTTGCCTTGACTGAACGAGTTGTCCAAGCTGACAGTTGCACGGTGGAAATTCCGAGAATAATCGGTGGTAACAGGGCATGCAACATTCCCCTTCATCTTCCATTCGCCTCATAGCCGGGCTGCTGTTCGTTACTTTGTTATACCGTGGTTTCATCAAATCGACAACATTTTTCGTTCAGCAGTACCGATTAGTTGACAACAGGCAACCGGGGCGACAACCACAAAACAGCGACAACAGAACAGAACGAAGGCGCAAAGCAACATCGATAGTCGTTTCTGTCAGAGAGTGTGAACAATCATAGAATACTGAGGGTGCGCATAGAACTGCCCAGAGAAAGGGACCTATCCCAAGAGGCGACGCACGCCGTCCGCCCACCTGGATGGCCACTCATATCACGCAGATACGGGTTATGAGGACACCGCCTGTATCGATACCCCGTTTCGCATGGCGGAAATGTACATTGTAAAAGATCTACCGTTTGGCAATGACAAAAATTTCGTGTGTTCTACCAGTGTGTGTGTGAGTCACGCGTAATTAGCGTGCACAGACTTTCATCGCATAAAGCTCTGCGAACTTCTCAACAAAGGATAATAGCGGCAGGATGGCGACGTTGGAGGTACCATGTTGTTCTGCTATGGCTTGTGTTTCGAAGAACTACGGTATTTGTGCATTGTGAGTAAACTAAAGGTCCAGACTATGTATATGTCTATCTCTCTCTGTCTCTCTCTCTCTCTCCACTTCCCAATAGGGGTTAGATTACGGTTACTTTTTTTTTCTATGGACCGTCCACCCAAGTGGTGACACCAAACGTATTCAACCATCATAACAATATAATAACCCGCTCAGTTGCTAGAATGGCAGAGGACTCCTGCCTGCCACTGGTGTACTATTATTATTATTATTATTATTATATATAATTGATCCTTTCGATCAATTATAGGCTATGTGCATTGCTTGATTTCTGTATAATATAGATAATAATAATAATAATAATACAAACACTAAGAAAAATCTATTCATATAGCAGTAAAACACTACATGTATTGAACGTCAACCTCAAAACGCATCGTTGCTTGGCTTGTAGTACGATATGATACTGAGACAACGGCAACAGCAGCTATTGTGCCATTAATAGCAGTAGTAGTTGTTTTACTGCTATATGAATAGATTTTTCTTAGTGTTTGTATTATTATTATTATTATTATATATAATTGATCCTTTCGATCAATTATAGGCTATGTGCATTGCTTGATTTCTGTATAATATAGATAATAATAATAATAATAATACAAACACTAAGAAAAATCTATTCATATAGCAGTAAAACACTACATGTATTGAACGTCAACCTCAAAACGCATCGTTGCTTGGCTTGTAGTACGATATGATACTGAGACAACGGCAACAGCAGCTATTGTGCCATTAATAGCAGTAGTAGTTGTGGTGCTGCTTGCGCTGACGGTCGCGGCGGCGGCGGCGGCGGAAAATCCAAATGGCCGCTGCAGTACTATGCCCCATGGATGTATGCCTCGGATGTGTCGTTGGTGTATGCGAGTCTGCAACCAGCACTGTCGGCTGTGCGTCACATAATTTCGCTGCTGCACATGCGACGGGCGTTGGCTCGGCTACCAGAGAAGAGCGGGTCGTTTGGTCGTTTGTGGCTTGCGCCCTTCATCTTCCACACAAGTGCTCGCATCTTCTTGGGGACCTTGAGCCATAGCCGTTATATATATCCCGCTATGCCAGCATCGCCCGACGCTTTAGTCGTTATGAAGACACGGCAGAGACGAAGAGGTCTGCTGTTGAGGAATACGAGCTGAATCAAGAAGCCGATCCTTGTTAAGTGCGAGGGTTCTTTTTTTGCTCGTTGTCGCCGTCTCCGACGTCACCATCCTCACCACCATCACCACCATCAATTCAACACACACACACGCAAGAACAGAGACACAATCCATAGCAGACGTCAAAGTGACGGGTGCCTTGGACTGCGTGAGCCAACTTCGTAATGAAGTTGGTTTTCCACATTGGCATCTGGGTGGGCACGCGAATCGGATCTGTTTGGTTGCTGCTGATGCAAAACTATGAAAACCAAAACAGATACCACTCAAATGCGTTCATTGTTTCAAATGGCCCAAAATACGGTCCAGCGCCTGCCAGTCAGTCGATTTCGATCAGACTTGGTCGAAATCGGGCGCGATTACTACGGAAACCACAAACGGCACCACGATTTGTGCTTTGTCTTGGATCTAGGTGACATTGCCCTGCCACCACATAGGTCTGTCGGGAAACTCTCAAATAGGTCCAGCATGATCGACATGATTAGTCCTTGAAGCAAATATGGTAGCGAGACCTATCCTAGGAAGTCGGAGATGAGAGTCAGAAAAAACATGGTCGTGTCAATCGAACCACCGTTTTATCGATTGACACGACCCTTCATGTATTCATGTATTGTCCATGTATTGTATCTAGACTGACGAGCTCTCAATAATGACAATATACTAATTAATCTTGACTGACGAGCTCTCCAGACAACTTTTTATGGCTTTGCACAAGCCTCGCTAGCACAAGTCCCGACAGACCTATGTGGGTGGCAGGGCAATGTCCTGTTTTCCTTTATTAGTTTTCGAACTTCAACCGCCCAGCAGCTCGGCTTGTAGTTCAGTCTCCACTTTTCTTTTATCCGTGTCATACGATTCGTAGTTCTCCTTAGAATAACACGGAGTGCGTAACCCCGAGAGCTAAGTACAAAGCGGCAGGAATTCGTAGGAAGTACGTCGCCGGAATTTCATTCCAAATGGAAGTAAAGCAGCACTTTAGTGATGCTAACGAGAGAGTGTGCTCTCTCCTTCTTACAATGCGCGACCGAGAGCTGCCCAGTGCCGGTATCGTTTATGCAGCGAACCAACCGCACAGCATCTTTGCACAACCCGTTTGGATAACGCGTTGAGTCCACCGTGAACCTCGTTGAGTCCACCGTGAACCCACAACCCGTTTGGATAACGCGTTGAGTCCACCGTGAACCTCGTTGAGTCCACCGTGAACCTGAACCAGTTATGGTTAATGCTTATGTTAGATCGAAAGACAAAAGACAATTTTGGTTATGTTAGATCGAAAGACAATTTTGGTTATGTTAGATCGAAAGACAATTTTAGAAAAAGATTTAATCATGCCGTAATATCTTGCTCATTTTTGCTGGATGGCCATTTCACGGCGCCGGTACTCTGTCGGGTGGACGGACAGCTTTTCAAAGACAGACGACGAACGATAATTTTTTCCAGCCCCGGCTTGGAGCTCCCAGGAGAGGGAGGAGCTCCCGGTAATGAAGAGGGTACCAAAATTGTCCTCGAGTCCCCTCTTCTTAACGCTCTCTCTAGTTTCTATCTTGAGAGAGAGAGACTCGAAATTGGGAAAGAGGGTATTTTCAAGAGCCCTGTCGCCGCATTCACGACGATCGCGCGTTTTGTGAGGAGTTTCTTTGCAGTTTGTCGAGCACTCGTGGATTCTTCCCCGGTGGCGTAAGGTAAGTCTTAAAACTTGGGTGGTCGTGGTAAAAGGGAATTACTCAAAAATGGACCGAACTGGAGTACCTGTCTCAGCCACTCAGCCCGTTCGGCTCCGTGCTCTACGAACTCGGAATACGCGTACTTTTGTTGCAAATTGCTGCCGTCCTTTGGCACGTACTTCTGCTCCCACGAGGAATCCAAACTCGGTCGTTCTACCCACGTGGAGAGATCTTCAGGCCGAGTTTGGCTAGCCCGAGCTATCGCAACCTGTTCTCCTTCGTCCGTTATAAACGGGGAAAGCGAGTGCGTCAACTCGAACTGGAACCCTGGCTGAAACATTGCCTCGTCTGGCACGTACGTTGCTGCCCAGTTGGGGTCCAAACTCGGCCGGTCGAGATCATCGGCCGGATCTCTTACGTAATGAACGGGTTGTTCCGGTTGTTGTTCCGGCTCGTCGAACAGAGGACCCCTCTGGCTTACGCGGGGCATGCCACGGGCGGGGGGCATGCCACGGGCGGGGGGCATGCCACGGGCGGGGGGCATGCCACGGGCGGGGGGCATGCCACGGGCGGGGGGCATGCCATGGGCGGGGGGCATGCCATGGGCGGGGGGCATGCCATGGGCGGGGGGCATGCCATGGGCGGGGGGCATGCCATGGGCGGGGGGCATGCCATGGGCGGGGGGCATGCCATGGGCGGGGGGCATGCCATGGGCGGGGGGCATGCCATGGGCGGGGGGCATGCCATGGGCGGGGGGCATGCCATGGGCGGGGGGCATGCCACCGTCGTACCTGCCTTCGCGTTGAGGGTCACGTTCTTCATACGAAGAACGAGTTGTCGACGACACATCCCCTTGGGGGACCTCTTCGTACCTGCCTTCGCGTTGAGGGTCACGTTCTTCATACGAAGAACGGGTTGTCGACGACACAACCCATTGGCGGACCTCTTCTTCAGACATCTCCTTCGGCTCTCCAGGTATCCACTGGATCTTCACCTTACAGAGTGTTGCGCCCTCGGTACTAACCAACGTCACGTTGCCCGTATCAGGCGCAAGTGCTTTGACAATTTGTATTTGCTCAGGTGGCAACGTCAAATGTGTAACACCCTTCTCCCCACGTTGGACGAGCACGCATTTTGGAAACCCATTTTGCCAAGCAATCTTGTGTCGCTCGCCAGGCCTTTGAGAAGTGAACGAAGCTTCGTTGCCAGGTCCATAACCGAGCATTACTACGCGCTCCTCTTTACGTTTCCCGGGATAAACTGTTACGATGAATTCTCCGACCCAGTTGTTGAACGTTCTTCTTAAATGATCTTCCTCTTCTGGGTTTCGATTCGCTAGCACGCTTTCAATCGTCGCGCAAAGCTGCCTTCCATTAGGATCGCTCACAATTTCGGATAGATTGGCCAGACATCCTGAATCGGCTAACAGTCTCAGGTAGTCCACAAATGGGTTTGATTCACCTCCCCGCAGTGGTCGCTGGCGTGAAAGCTCACGACTTCGATTGCTGTAACGTCCTCTTTTAAGGCCACCGCTAGCGGATCTGTACGCCGGCATAATAATTTGGTGTACTATCCTCGTATTCGACTCTTTGACAATTAGAACTCCAAGTGGGACTTCGGCCCCATCGAATGTCAAGTGCTGACTATATATAGATATATACTATAGCGATAGAAAATACGACTATCGTTGTTGCTGTGACTTGATTATCAATTTATAGTGTGATTGTAACAATACGCATATGTATTTTGTACACCAAATGTATATCCCCCTTTTGTTAATAAAGGTGTTTTTGAACTGAATTGAATTGAAATGTGTTATATATATGAAGTCTCTGGGCGTAGCAGGATAGAGGGAGTTAGGTTTAAATCGGAAGCGCTCTGAGATAATAACGGGTCATCATTTTTGCCACGCCGCTTATCTATAAATCAGCTGCACTGCAAAGAGCCGATGCAGTACTCTCAGCCAAGCCACGAGAGAATAGGAGTTCGATTCAAGTTTAAAGCTTGGTTAATCGATAGCCGTATTTGGAATATTTTCTGTACACCTAATTAATACGGCACGAATCATGAGAGGCCTATGAATATATATATATATATATATATATATGTATATATCATAGGCCGAACCGAATTTTCTTATATATAGAAAGAACAAGGAATGGTAAATATAATATAGGTATATATATGATCATAGATCGAACATAGGTGATTATATATCCACCATTTCGTTTCTTATGTGCATGCCTGTGTTAGATAAGAGATAATAATGATTTCCCCCCCCCTCCCTTTACATATTCATTCGCTGTCCTTGTTTATCCCATATTGCCAGTCTAATTACGATGGTCTGAATACCATTGAACAGAATTGCCACTGGATCTATGGCACGGAGCTGTTTGGTGACGTAAATACGTTGTTGGAATTTACACACTCCCACACCTGCCACTATAATGGTATCGTTGTTCCTTAGACAGTTAGTCATACATCAGTGCTACGGGAGTAAATCTTCTGATCTCTGGGCGTTTGACTCCAACATACCGATGTCTGCGCATTCCGTGTTCGGAAAAAAAATTGTCCTTGTGGAATATCTAGTATAGACAAGCAAACTCCGCTCTTTAAATTTCAGTAACTTGAACTAAATGAGCAAAGATCTTATCTTTTTCTTTTGGAGAGTTAGAGGTACTCTGCAGCTTTGTTGACACACCGACGCCAACGCTCTTTGTTGAGATAGCCAAATATTTACCATTTGCATTTCGTTACTTATTGCTTCTTTGAGTAAGCCGACGGTTGCATACGGAACCCCACCTATTGCCCTCTTTAATGCATGGAAACAACCATAATCACATGGGCTTAAATCACGAGTATATGGGGGTTGAAGCCATCGCTCAATATTGTTCCCTTATCCAGGCCGTAATTTTACCAGTGAGGTGAGGTCTTGCATTGTCGTCGAGTAACCACACTCTGTGCTGTCGATCCCCACGCCACTTGTTCATCAATCCCTTCAAGAAATCGGGATATCGGGGAGCATTGATTTTATCGTTTGCTGGTAATATTTCGTAATAGCAAACACCCTTAATATCCAGGGCGAGTATCATCGACACCTTTCGTCCGAATCTATCTGGCACTGCCACAGACGTTGCCGCTTCATCTTGTCGTAGCCACTGTTTCGTTTGGTCCTTCTCAGGAAGTCTATGCAAGCCAACCCATGTCTCGTTTCTCGACACCGTGTGTTCTAAGAGACTGGTTTGTTGCGTCCTCAGGGCTGTTGTGTCGTCAGGTCTTCAAATTAGATGTCGAACACTCCACACGCATTTTCATCTGGTCAGCACTCAGTTTATGGGGAACCCATTTTGCATTGATTTTTTTCTTCTTCAGTATATTGGTGATAATTGTATAACACGTCGTCCGAGTGATCCCAGTTTCAGCCGCCAAAGGATTGACAGAATCAAGGCAGCTTTTGAGCAAACGAGAGCTAGGTCCAACGCTGCCTTGGTTCTGTCAATCCGTTCGTCTCTTGTCGCACCTGATTGCCGGAGTGACGAACGGATGAGTGGTTCGGCAGATTATGAACATAAAAGGTAGAGAACATGGTTATATAGAACATGTTTATTCCTCACACGAATGTAAACACTACTACAAAATGAATGTGTATTATACTGTTACTAATAACTAATATAATAAATTTAACATAGCGCGCTCGAGGTCAGGACGGCCTGGTGGCTTCCTTAGGGTAGACGCACAAATCACTTCGTTTCCGCCACCCAGTCAGTACACATCTCTCGACAGTCAGTGCGCCATCTTGTGGACACCTGTCTCGAGGCTACCGAAGCGGACCGGAATGATAGCCTGAAGTCCGTGGCCGGAGAAGCTGGAGGTTCAGGATCGTCGTTAGGGCGTCCAGCACGATGTCGTCATAGGCGTGAAGGGCTGAAGCCTCAGTGCCGGCTGGGCTTGTCCAGCATGCGCTCCGCCGAGAAGCAGAACCGAAGGATGAAGAGCCCCTAGTGAGCCGCTAGCAGGGGCAGTCGGTCGAGCATCACGGCAGTCCTCTCGAGGCAACGGTCCAAGAATGGCCCGGTGGCCTCGTCCGTAAGAGGGAAGCCGACGATCTCAAGGGGGAGCACCTCGGAAGTGAGACGGCATCCTGGGAGCAAGCGCTGGAGGTCGGGGTGCGAGTCCAAAGAGAAGACCTCGCACGCCGCGGGGTTGAGGGCAAGGCCGCTGGGACCCTCTGTAGTCGAGTACTCGCTAGACGTCGGATGCAACGGTCGCCGGATCGCCCGCCAACGTTCCGTCATCCATGTACCACAACCACAAATGAGCCTGGACGACGCAGCGAGGGGCCGAAGAGCCAGGCAAAAAAAGGGCTGGGCCCAGCGGGTCCCCCTGCTGGACCCCGCACTCAGAGCTGATGACGCCGTGGAGGGGCAACGATCGGATGAGCGTGGATGAAGGTGCTCACGCGGCTCGCGCCTTCATCCCCAACTGGATTGGGCCGAGCAGGTTCACGACCGTGTCCCTCTCGCTGGCCCACGCTATGGCAGGCGGCGGATTATGCTGGATCAGGCCGTATCGAACCATCCTTTTTCCTAAGGCCGATGAGGCGCGCCGAAGAGCGTTGACCGTAACGCCGATGGTACCGTGCCAGCCCGCATGCAGTCGACAACCTTAGCGAGGGCAGTGGCGACGGCCCCGAGCGCCGGGGAGAGCAGGTCCCTGAGATGACGCGACCGAAGGCCATCGTGGCCGACTGACGAGCTTGAGGGGAAAACGGCCGCAAAAACCTTATCAGTTGACATTGGGGCAATGTTGACCTGGGGGGGGTTCGGGAAGGCTTAGTCAGGAGGGGCGGAGGGGTGCTTCACCCTAAAGGCGTCGAGGGCCTCAGCAAAGTCTGTAGCCGAGTCGGTAGAGCACAGGGCCCGGGCAGCACCGGAGATGTCGACGCCGGGAGAGCTTTTGAGAGGCGATACGAGCAGCCGTCTGGCCCGTATCCGTGGGCGGAGTGAGAGGGCCGCGAGGGCGGTGACGACGTAAGGGGTACTCCCAAGCGCGCCCCGGTGCGGGAGGCCACCAGGTTCCCCCGAATCATGGCTGGGAGGTAGCAGGTGGTGTCCCCTTTATCCGGCATCTGCAAGACCACGCGGGCGAAAGCCAGGAGCGCTTCCCAGGAGGGAACATCTTTATTGGTATGGACATCCCGGAGCACGTCTGTGAGGGCCATGGCAACTAGGGAACGCGTAACCTTTGGGATAATACTGAAGACGCTGGCCTCGCGCATGGCCGCCTGTAGCTGCAGCTCAAGCGGTTGAGGTGGCAGACTTAGCTGAGGCACCGAACGAACCTCCGGGTGCAGCACCGTTATGTGCCCATTAAGGTCGCGCCGGGTGAATCTGCCCTCGCAATGCGGGCACGTGACACGCAGGGGGCCTGTGGTGTCTCGGGGTCGTGTGATGGGATCTGGGTTCACGAAGAGCGGGGCTTGAGGGCAGCTAGGAGGGGGACGAGCTGCAGCTAGGGGAGAGGGGTCAAGACTTCAGTGAGCGACCTCAAGGACGAGGGGCAGGCCGACGAGGCCGGTGGGGCGGAGATCCGCCTCGGGTCAGGCAGCAGGACCATGGGAACCGGAGTACCGTCGGACGGAACCACAATACCTCGAACCGCCGCAGCGTTCGAGCGGGCTGGCGACTGGGTCAACACCGGGGCCTCGATTGGCAGATAGACGCAAGGGCGAGGTGTCTTTTACCTGTTCGAGCACCCTGGCCCTGACGCTCGCGGAGGGTCGTTAGCGTCATCGCCTTCCGGGCGAGCTCCAGGGTGGACGCCCAAATTATGAGCCCGTCAGCCCCACCAGCCGGAGTGTAGCCCCGAAGAGCCTCATGAGCGCTTTTTTTAAAAGCGAGCATCTGGCACTGTTTGAAGGGAAGGGAAGGCCGACCGGCCTCGACCGCCCTGTCACGGAGCGTCACCTTAAACAACGCCTTTGATGCGTCCTTCGTACGATGCTCCGTGAACGGCGCAGCGTCCTCCCTCGCGTCGACGTCGTCGGCCGCTCCAGGCCTCGCCCTCTTGAGCGGCGGGACACTCGGCAAGTCATCCGGAGGCATAACCCTCCCGCCCGGCACGGAAGCGCAGGACGCACCCACTTACAATCAGCACCACGCAACGGCAGAGAGGCTGACAGGACCGAGCCTCGTCGTTGCTTAGCGATAGCGAGAAGAAACAAAAAAAGAGAGAGGAAGAATTCAATTAATAATTATATATATATATATTTGCATGCCCAATTCGAAGTAATGCCGATGCACGCAGGTGGTTGTCGGTTTTGAAGATCAACATGCTTGCATAGCCTGGCTGCGTTTTCCTTGGCAGTTGAAGATGCAAAGGTCCGTTCGTCAGTTCGACCCGCCAGCCTAGCAAGCCCTCCTTCGGGTAGCTACGTGGTCACGTCGACATTTAGAAGCAACGGGACGTCCTGCTCCGTGCTCTTCTCCGTTGTCGTCGCTGCACTGTTTTCCTTCACTGTCAATCCTATTTGCAGACATTTTCCTGTCAAACCAAGCTCGAGGCGTCCCTACAATTCAATTCAACACTACCCAACCCAATCCGACACAGCCGGAAACGACAGCAGAGCCATCCCTCTTGCACACTTTTCATTTTATACGACGTCGTCTATGCTGTAGTCTTCCGCTTCGCAGACGACGCAAACCAGAGGAAGCAAGCCAGTGAAAGCTGAATCTGAACGACACTCGCTGCGCATTCACTCGTATGTGTGTGCCTGCCACTATCTCTCTCTCTCTCTCTCTCTTGTTATCACCTACCCTGGGACCTGACAACGGATTCGTGCTCAGAAGGTGCGCTGCAACATGGCGATATGTATGTCAAATATGTAAATAAGGAACGCATTAGAGTAGTCTTTCATCCCTTGGAGGTCTCGAATATTTATTAGTAATTTAGTGTGGATATTTATTGTCTCATACGTGATACAGAAATTTGTCATACGTGATACAGAAATTTGAAAGGCTATCAACTAATATAGGAAGCATTTTGTTATCAAGCGGGCGTGCAAAGTCAACGTGGACTCTTTCCATGGGAATCGTTGTTAGAGGCCAAGGTTGGTAAGAGACCTTAATTGGGTTCACTGTTTCTTACCAGATTTTCTACGTCATGAGCAATTCAGGGTCGAGACGTCTCATTCCGTTACATCCTAGGAGTTTTGGCATCACAACTGTGACGGCACTCACATAGACATTCGCCGTGTTCTGAAAGTGAATATTTAAGATTTTTGTGTGATAGTGAAGTCTTTCGAGCATCGGCTTTCGTGTGATAATGGAGTCTTTCGAGTGTCAAGGGTGATGCTGAGAGAGCCAGTTATTAATGCTGATTGAATCTTCTATGTTATTATTCTGGTCAGCTATCAGTCGTGAACGAGTATCAGCGCTGACCAAATTCACTTGTACTGATTTCCAAATTATAATCCAAAAGTCATTTTGCCCCCCCCCCCCTGTAGCCTATTTGTGGTATTCATGAGGATACTTTTCTTCCTTCCAATATGGCTACTAAGTGTTTATAACCAGTGGGGGTGTAAGTTTTCCTCCGTATACAAAATTTTCGGAAACGTTGACAAGCCTCTTTTTCGATTTGTTTTTCATAGGGCAGCTTATGACTAATAACAGTTCGTGCTGGATAGCGTCAGCTCCTACAACAATGGGTAACTGAGTGTAGTAATGTATTAATAAGAGATTGGATGGTAACATTCTGTCACTTGGACTGAACATTTTTGGTGAATTGATGTCCACGGAAAATTGTGATTCTTATAAAGGAGCTCATCTAGGGGACCTCGGAAGTTCTCTCATTTGCGGGACAAACGCAGCATAATAATTTATCTGTATTATAGTATTATGTAGAGAGCTCAATTCAGCAACGCTGACGTGTTGGTAGCATTTTATTATAAGTATAGCTTCGACAGCCTGACCCCAACAAAATCGGAAGCCATATCTGCCTTTTTCTGATACAATAAACCCAAGATATTTGACTTTCTTTTGAAGGAAAGAATATTTTCCTACCTCATTCGTAGATTGGTTCAAATAATTTTCGGATTGTGTAATTGTGTTCGTCTAGTGATGTTCCGGTTACAAATATACAGTCAAGGTATGTCCTGATTCGGTATCCAGTTGATTTGTAGATGCGTTTCAGATAGATCAAGTTGTGTTCTAAATGATGAATGAAAAACGGCCTCACTCTCATCCCCTTTCACCGAGACCAGCACCCCGTTTGGGACACCACGGTGGCTGACACTCTAGCACCTAATTATGTCAACCACTGTGTAACCACCCCCCAGTTACGCGGTATCCCGCGCAGAACGGACCAAGCTGCTGAAGTACGCCGCACCCCAGGCAACCCACCTCTTTTCCCCCCTTGCCTTTGAAACCTTAGGCGGGCACGGCCCTCTCACTGCGAATTTCGTCGAAGGGGTCTCAACCATCGGCTGATCCGCGCCATCGGGGATAAGCGCGTAGGGTCTTTCCTTCTGCAACACCTTTCCCTCGCTGTGAGAGAGACAATGCCATCGCTTTCCTCCGGACAATGACGGCCTCGGCCTGACTAACTAACCCTGTCCCCAACTATTCTCTAATTATTGTATGAAGTTGTATATACTAAATAAACGAGTACTAAGTTGTGAAAGGAATCGACCGCCATTTAATTTAGTGAAAACCTCATCCGGGGTTGGAAGTCGATGATGGTGGTCTAGGAGACTATTGTTAAGGCCGCTTGAGTAGTCAGCACAAAGTCTGACGGTGCCATCTTTATTTGGACTATCACAATCGGGCCTACAAATTCTGAATAGTTTAACAGGGGTGATAACATTTAGACTGACTAATCGATCTAGTTTGGCATCTAGTTTTAGCATGACGTCCATAACCGCAGTCCTTCGTCGGTAAAATTGTGAAGTTTGTGGAATCTCTAGGATTGAGTACACTTTGTTGTCTCGGCATAGTAATTCGGTCAGTATGTATATATAATGTACATATATACATATATATTTGCCTTAATTACAAGAAATATTCGTTATTGAATTAGTTAATAACATTATTGCGAAATAGCTAATATATATGTAATATGAGAAATAAAATTAGTTGTTATTGAGAAAATAGTTAATAACGAAAGCTAATACTGTGACGTTGACACTATGAAGTGCCAATAAAAAGATCTTCCCTAGATTTCCTGTTTTCACACGGCCTAGAAAGAAGGCCTGAATTCCACCTCAACTAACTGAAAGTTTGCAGGCTTACAAAATTTGCACCCATTCAGGTCTCTCTCATCTCATTCGATTTTGCGTGAACGCATACATATATTGTTTGCGCACAATTTTCACGCCGTCTGTCTCTTGCATTGCACCTAAATTCGTTTGGGGATGTCTTTCATAATGTTTGCCTTGTCTATGGACATTAGGCGTCCACGTGGTTTTTCTAATAAGTAGCATTGCCAAGGTGCAGTGAGGCAATTTCGCTCAATATCGTCTGCCCAGTGTGCATAATTATAATCCTACTAGTTAATTAACTTATTGCCTGCCGTGACATAGTTTGAAGCGTTCTTGTCGGTCACTCTGGTGTTGGCCGTGATCTGACCCGGTGGCAGGCCTTCATATATTTCTACAGGAGGGTACCCTGTGGTCTGTCGTGCCATGCAGGACGAAACGGCGAGCTCAGAGCAACGTGGACTCGCGTCGACGCCCGAACATTCTAATGAGGCAACGAGACTGAGTCTGATCTAGAATATAAGTTGGTTTGGTTCCTTGGCGTATCAGAGAAAATCATTGCCCAGAAATTAGCCAAGATAAAATGAAAGGCGACACAGCAAGCGCCTACCCATGGCTATGTTTGATACTGTTGCTGTCGTTGCTGCTGCCGAGTTGCTGTTGCCGCTACAGGCAAAATGCATTGAGATCACAAAACAGATGATCTAGCACAACTGATGGTTATATGGAGAAAAATTGGCAAGTATTATTAGTGATGGCTAGACGGGCATCGTTCACACGAACAGAATGTGAGATTAATTTCATCATTGCTATACCAGTGATCACCTGGGCTGTGAACAACTGGTTTGGTATACTTTGAACTTGAGTCAGACTGAGATCTCCGGCGACGATTTCCGCAGTAGAATCCCCTAGAAATTCAAGTCCATAGGGATGGAACAAAGTTTAAGTTTGCTTCACTCACCGAACTTTCTGCTGCACCTATGTACACCGCAGAGAACTCGATCGGAATCGAAAGCGTTCCACAAACCCGGTTAATAAATCGGTTACGCGGCTCACTGTCGATGCGATTGTCAATGCGATTTTCACAATACGTCAACTGTTGCTGCTGGGCCACCTCTTTAATTACGTGAACTGAACATCGTCGTTGCTATCGTCTAGGATAGACGACGTGACCTGGCACGTACAACAGCATGGACAGTGATGAAGATGGCTGATGCTATGTAGAGCTCATATGCTTCGTGCAACCCCACGAAGGAGAGAGAGAAAGAGAGAGGATTTGAGATAAGACGGAAAGCATACCACTGAACTACTGAGTCAATAGACGATCCTCCTAAATAGATAACCTCCGCTCCGTGACCACCACGACGACGAAAGGCGTCCCGCCAGTTTCGAGTCGAAACAAACCTGCATTCGCATTTTCCACAAGGTAAGGCAGCTCCTTCTCGTTCCGTTTGTTCCAGGTTTATCCCAGTACTCCGATCTGCTCCCTATCTGGCCCGCGTCCTGCTTCAACTCTCGCGACTGGCACAACTGCGATTTACGAGTGATTCTGTTTTGTTTCTCCAAACAGACACAAAATCTCGCGCACCCTGGCCGAATCGCTGCCAGCCCCGACCCACGTGACTCAGGAACCGCTCTATGTAAATACAACACATACTCCACTCGGCCGGCGACGACTCACATCGCCTTGCGCGAACTCGGAACCGCCGATGCTTTGCTTGTGTTTACCCCTTTCGCGCCGCAGAACAACTGAATTGATTCGCGCTCGCTTCCCAGTGTGCTGTCCACTCTGACGGTGTAGCCCAATAAGGATGTCACTGTTATTCGAAGCATTTATACCATGTTTGGCCAACCCGTGCTCAAACTGCTTGTCAAACAGAACGAATACGTTTCTTGTATGGACTATATCGTGCATTCGGTTGGTCACGTCTGTTACTGAACGAGGCTAAATGAGAATAGCACTAGCAGGCGCAAGGCGCCATTGGGTTACAATCATCGCATTCCGAATTTTGGGAATTCGAATTCGAGTGGCCCAAGTAGCCGATGTGCCTCGTTATACGTCATCTATTGCTAATGCGTATTATGCTATATGCATCATAGCTATATGCAGATGTGTATGTGAAAAGTTTATTGATGGGCAGTAATGAAATCTCAAGTGAGTGACAAAATTCAAAATACAAACATTTCAACAAGCAACACTGTGGATAAAACACGTATAATAGATTAAGTTCGAGGCGTTATTAAACCGGGAATCGGATTCGGGTCGGATTTGTAGTTGGCAAGGGCACGTCCTAACCATTTTCTCACATCACTCCTCAAATGCGTTTATGCATATGAACATATTGAGGATGATATAGATATAAAAAAAAAACTTCAATCCATCAGTCATGTTAATCGTGTATATACTTTGCGTATATTAACTAAATATGAGCACATTTGGTTTCGGCTACTGGGAATATACTTAAGTATCCTTGCACCCGCCACCTCATGTAGCCATACAATCAGCAAATTTTAATATTACAATCGTTTTAAAATTAGATCTATAAATATACTCATGCAAATTAAGTACATGTTTAGCCTTCCTAATCACAAGGTTGTTTGAGCGCAGGAGGTCTGGGGTGACCCCACAGTGAGCTCCAATGATAGTTGTTGATAGTTGTCAAAAGTGCACTTGTTTGCATTATTTATTTAATTTGAATATCATCACAAAGTGCCTTATAGAATCTACATCGCCATGGCTATCGTCACATATACGTCACTAAAGAATCCAATCTGATTCCTTCGCACAGCCAAAGGCGCATAATGTTCCCAATATTTGAGATCCTTCCAGTCGAATTTAAATTCGGACTTGGTTTAGAATTGTTTCACATAAGTCAGCAGTTCTTCTCTCTCTATATACACCCCTCACTAAATTCAAAATGGCTCCTCGGCACTAAGTGTGATGGAGTTGTAAAAGATAGCTTTCCAGGAAGAGAACGATGCCTGTATTCAAAAAAGAAAACAATTGTCCTTATATTGTGCCTTTGATTCACACTCCTTCAGAGTCTTACTAAACAGGAAGACCTGGTGTATGTGATATTTTTGATCCGTCAAGGTAGAGCGGATTAACTCTCGAAAGGTTTCTCACACACACCTGTCTGTGGATACAGCCAGCTGCCGACGATTCTATCGCATACCCTCTCATATCAGCTCCGACTAGACGTTGGCCACGGCAGTGGGGTGAGGGCCACTCTGCCTGGCACTTAACTACAGAACTCGAGACTAGATAAATCCGCCCACTCAGGGAACAAGAGAGTGGGCCAAACCGCTCGTGGAGCCAGCAACGTCAGTCAGTATACTCATAGCGGGCCAACGCGATTACTTTTGACTGATATATGTGCAAACAAGAACCTTTCAAGTGGGTAAATTGACGCGGTTAAAGCGCGCCTCCGTCACCGCATATACATCACTTAGCGATTTCAAGATAACCGAACAGCCGATCACGACTACAACTGCCAGGCTTCCTTAATCTCAGGTTATTTATCAGACTCGCCTATTATACTACGTACGAATGAGTATAGTGGGTCTTCTCCACCTTATTTTTGGTCTAATCAAATGCCTAGAGATGATATCTAACCTAAGGGTCATATGCAGTGTGCACGTACGTTTTTTTTACCTACAACATGCAATGGGATCCCGTAGGAAAATTCTATCCGTCTTTGTGTGTATCGCGGGTGTAAATTTTTAGGCTCTGTCTTATATACATTTATATCATATGGTCATCGGTGGTGATATTTTTTCATTTTTCGATTCGTCAATCCGATCCAACATACACACCCAGCACGCATTAGCCAAGGCTAATTTCCTCCTTCATGTTTCAGCTTGAACAGAAAAGTCACGTCACCAAGTTAAGACCCATTGAAGCACCTACTATCGAAGTACCAAGCATTTCGAAGCAAGGACTCCCCCAGAGGTACGTATTGGTATCGATAATTGTTAGCTATAATGAAAATAAATCAGTGCCCAGCAACCGCTACGAGAGTAGATTATAAAACGAACAAGTTATAAGATTCTCCTCTTGCCTGTAAAACTTTAGGCGGCCCCGGTTCCCTCATTGGCAATCTCCTCGAAAGTGTCTGCCCAGGCTGGTTGGCGCCACCGGGAATAAGGGCCCCTCCTTCTACAACGCCTCTCCCTCGCAGTACAAGGAGGCCTCATCGGGACATCAGCATCGCTTCATTTGGTCACATAACGCTTTCGGCCTGGCACCTTGTTCCCAGCTGCGTCACTAATTATTATTATATATATTAAAACATACAATAAATGCGCATGCAGCGTTAATGTCGTTGTGACATGGAAGTTGTTATAGAGATGGCGCTAGGCAAACTGAAATGAAAAGTAAATATCCAATGCCGTTTCTCAAATTAGTATAACATAGTACGGGTCATTGTTTGTAGTTGACTTATGTTATTCCTAATAATATAAATACCTAGATTGTGTATTGCACTTTCATATTAGTGGCCTGCGCTAAAGAGACCTTAATGTAAAATCTATGGCCAGTTCAAATTTATTATGTAATTTATAAAGAAGCACAGAGAAGGTCGTTCATCGACTTCCGAGTTCGTGTGAAAGCTAATAAGTCTCATTTGCAGGAAGTCTCATAGGCGAGAAGTCTTACATGTAGGACGTCAGCCCGCTGCCTATTACGTCATGCCATACAAGGTGCCTTTACCTGCAAGGCAATATTTTCTTATGAAGACAGAGCAAAGACGTAAACAGGCCTGTCTCCAACAATCGCTTACGAAACCTACTCGAAATCGTCCTCTTTAAATGACAGACTTTCACATGCATAACGTACATTAGGTTACATTGTAGTCATTCTTTAAGACCCACCCACGTATTATAGTATAAGCATTCGCTAAGAGCTTGACGGATTCTTCGCAGAGAGAACTAATGACTGCACTTCACCGTAATCGTATGCGCATAATTTCACCGTCGAGTGCCACATGTGTGGGTATGTGTGTGTGTGTGCGGATATCAGAGGTGATCTAAAGTATCTCCTAAATATGGATAAAATGACTTGGGCGGGACCTCACGGACGTTGCCTGCTAAACCAAAGGGCGGTGCCATACAGATTGCACTCGTATCACCGTCACACTGCTCTACGTCGGGCAAACACCCGCCGTAAATAGGGTATTGCGGATGAGGTGTTACAAATGGCCACACTCACTTCGGTTTGAGGTTTTTTGTTCTAAACTTACTCACAGCTCTTCCGCTTATGTTATAGGCCTCGGCTCTGAGCATTTAGGTATTACTACGAGGGCATGCCAGGGCTAACTATGTTTAAATTTTTTGCCTTGTTGTACCTGGCAAGAATCCACAGATAAAGATGATTAAGATACCCAAAGATCCTCCGCGTCTAGCAGTATTTGAGCTTCGGCCGTATGTCCCGTCTGTCCAGCAATCAAAGACGCGTACCGCTAAACCGGGACGGGCTTAAGGACATTAACTCTCCGTATCGTCTTACTAGAAGGCTCATTTAGGCTACGTACAAACGACCAGCTGAGCGTCATCTTGCTATCACTACTATTGCTTCTGCTACAATAACTATTAACAGTTAATACGCTACATTCTCAAAGCATCGTACCAATCTCGCAGAGGGTAGCGTGTGAATAGTTGCTTAAGGTGCGCCGGCTATCCGCGGATGTGTGATCAGATTGCCAGCAGTGTGTGATCAATGTATCTATTATAGATTGCTAAATAATAGAAGCCGAGAAAGTAGGATAAACGCTCCTGATTGATTCGCCGGCCGAGTGTAACTGTGCCGATGCTCACGGCAAAATTGGGTCAAGAGACAGTATGCATGTCTGCCATTCATAGAAGTATCGACTCTTCGATTGCCGAGGGATGATGCACCATCGCACAATGTCGTCTCGCTAAGGCAAAATGAAAAATGTTTTCGATGCTGAAGGTTCGAAACGTAAGTTGATGTCAAACGTACCCCTGCATAGCTTCTAGCGATCAAATTTAGCCGCCCCCATCTTAAAAGAGGAACGAACGTGAATAGGCGTAGGCAGCATGCGAGACGAAGCTTTTCCGAGTTCATTTACGTGACAAAACAGCCTTACCACAATAGCCACTACGAAGAGCACAAGCAAATCGTGCTTCGCGCATAATAACAATTCCTCGCCAAGATGATCATTATTTATCATCTTACTTGGGCATTAACTATATGTTCTCTGCAAGCCTCAATACGCAATATATGTCCGATATACACAATCTAGTGTATCAACTAACCGTCAAGATGGAACGTCTTGGACTAATTTCATAAGAAAATAAGCCCTCATTGAATGGCAAATGCGCGGTCCAAATCGTCATATATGAGAACGCCATCGTCGCATCAGAGCATAAATTGATGTAAATCCCTCTAAATCCCTCACCGTTATATTGGTAATAGAAGATCAAAAAGTTGTTGGGCAACTCGGCAGTTGCCTACCTAAGTTACTTGATAACAAGTAAACGGCCAAGTCCAAGTTGGACGGTAGGTAGAAAATGTGATTTGAAAAATGTTGGGACACTGCTACGGAAAATTTTCTTTTTTGGGGCAAGATTTGCCGATTCAGGTTGGTCGGTGCAAAGAGTCGACAGATTTGAAGATGTTTTGAAGAGCTTGATCGTGAGGACTTCATTGGTTCATTTTCTAACACTATCCACCCTGAAAGGCTGGTGTAGGCTTAAAATATTAAGTTAATAATATATACAATAATTAGTGACGAGGTTGGGAACAGGGTGTCAGGCCGAGGCCATCGTGGTACCGAGGGAGACGATATCATTGCCTCTTTGCACAGCGAGGGAAGGACCCTACGCCCTTGTCCCCGGTGGCGCGGATCAGCCCGTGGTAGACGCCTTCGGGGAAATTGGCAGTGAAGTCTGGACCAAGGCGGCCTAACGTTTCCAAGGCGAGAGGGGGGAAAGGGGTGAATTACCTTGACGGGACGTATTTCCGTAGATTGGCCTCTCTGCGTGACCGCGAGCGGTTGCATCGTGATTAACATAATACGTTGCTGAAGTGTCAACCATCATTCCGTAACAAACGCGGCGCTGGCGTCGGTTGAATTGAATGAGGGCGAGGCCGTCGAGGCAGCATCAAAATACGAATGGAAAATTAGGTATACCAGAGATTATTGCTGACCAAATAGAAAATGGTTCAAGTACGTGTGGTAACGGTGCAAGGTCTAAATGAATCCAGGTGTCAGTCAATTGGGTAGAGAACTCGTAAGCGACAGTTCGCTATGAGCGATCCAATAGAGATTTGCGAAATAGCACCCAGAAACTAGATGCTACTTTGGGTATGTCAGCTCTACGTAAAGGCTCTACGTAAAGTGGCAATACCCCTTTATGAGTGGAGACCGCCTCAGTAGATCGGTAATCTATGCACCTTTTTCCATCTCATACGAAGGCCATATCTAAGTTGCCACTGCTAACCAGAACTTATCGCCTGACCATCGTACGTTCTCTCATTTAGTTGAAATGCAGACCAGTGCAATGCTAATATATCACGATGGTTTCTAACCCTGGACGCAACGGCTACGCTGAAAACGGTGCAATACAACCAGTTCCTATGTCCTCGACTTTGTTGTTATCAGTGCAGACGATTTAGTTGGGACGTTTCAGCTGATAATCACAGCTCGACTATTGTCTGCGAATTTCAGTGAGCAGGTGGAATTCAACCATTTCTTTGTACAGTGCACAGTTGCATGAAAACAATCACGGGCTGTACAACGACGTGTAATACTGTCATCTCTTCGTTAATGGTGCTGAATCGACCTCATTCAAGCGTAATAAAATCGGCATGCACGCAGCTAGCCTCGACGAGTGAGGGTCACCTTTGGCGCAAGACCTAGCTAAATTGAGGTAAGGACGGCCTAGCGGTAACAACTAGACAATTTTGCTGGAAAACATTAACACGCCCTATTGAGCGTGCAAGTGCCTAGTAGGAGCGATACATCTGCGGTGGCCCTCGTACAACCAGTCAACACTGACCAGCAGCCGAACGTGCTCGGCGTCCACTACCACTGTATCTCCTGGGTCAAGATGGCTATCTCACAACATACGCGTCTTATCATTCCCCTGCGAGTCGTCCTGTCTCTAGTTCTTGCTGGCTACATCATGCAGCCCGACGTCGCGGGGTTCACAGCCGGTCGAATCTTAATTGAGAGCGCAGCTAACAAGACCATACATTACAACGAGTTCGGCATGATCTACTATCCCGAATATTCGAAATTGCCAGACAACAAAAAGGACGCGGTGAAGATGCCACTGGTCGATGTTCTCGATCACGATGGCTGCCGTAGGCAGCCCGGTGACATGAAAGGAAAGGCTGGCTTGACACAACAGACGGTGAGGTGCACACTTGAGATTATGATCATAGCGTTCAATTCCGACAAAGCAGGCGCGCTGATAATTATTAACGACTTCCCTCAGCCTCCGCAGCCTGCCATCGACTCGAAGCGACTCAATAAAAGTAATATGACGGTCTGTTATGTCTCTCAGAATACGGCGTTTTACCTCAGAGCGTATCTCGGGGCCGGACCTGTCAGCGTATCTTTCTACGCCTGTAAGACGTGATTCGGCCATTTGCTTTTTGTGAGGGCCGAACCTTGGATTGCCGCGAACACCTTTCGAGTTACCGCATGTGTCGTCTGTAGCGGGAACTCTGTCTCGAGAGTCGTCTTTCCGAGGGCAATCTCAAGGACCAATCTCGAGTAGTCGACAATCAATTGAGTTTGACAGTGAAGCTCTCAAAACATGTGTTGGCTCTCTTGTTGTTGGGGTTTCAATAACAGCAACATTCAATACAGCGGGATACGCTAGCATGTCGAGATAGCGACGCCGTGCTTATCGGCCATGGGTACCACGCTCCATAGGAAGCTGGTGGAAAGGATGGTGAACATTTCTTCTGTCGTTCGTGCTGGTGTAATTGTTGATTCCTATTAATTTCCGTCAAATATATTTAAGATGTGCATTAATCAAGCTTTTTTGAAGCGCTCATTGTAAATAGAGATGCTGCGTTAGTCCCGGGTTATTGTTCTACGAGTTCTGCAGTGATTTTTCGTTAGCGTAAAATCGTGTGTGAGATCTTTACAATAGCAGTACTGCTAATTAGTACGAGCATCGGACTGGTGCTCTTGTGGTCAGTGGCAACGACACAGATTGGCCACTGATTACCATGTGTAGTTATGACAGGAACATGAGGCCCTGGCAGTGGAAATTAAGCTGACCCTTACACATATGTCAAGACTCGTGTCGAACACCCAAAGCAATTTATTGCGCTGCATAGACAACGCTAACAACATTTGCTGTGGACTAGCACTACAGACGGTGGCAGGCTTTAGTCAGCTACCATTTTTTTTTAACTAGAAAGTAATAAAAGAATTCCCCCATTTCCCTATTTCCTGTATATCTTTTCCTTGTTCGTTTTTTTTTTCTTTATTATTCTTCTTCAGTTTGAGATCATTTTGCCACTGTGCCCTTCATTCATTGTCGTCCTTATCGTGGCCGTAGTGTAGCGGTTGTTTTGTTGGCGACAATTTCCGAGGATATACGAGGTCCCTCCGGAGGACGCGGACTCGGCCGTTGTCCCTATGTTTCGTCCGCCTCGCTCTACGACAACACAGGGCGCTAGAGGGCCCGTCACTGGCTGCCTGGCTGCAGTCGCCGTGCTATTCTCAACGAGTGAAATCGCTTTCGCTTCCTCCTCGGGTTCCTTCCTCTTCATGTCGCCTCGGCCAGAGATAGATGCGCTCTTTTCACAATGACGCCAGCTCCGTGGGGTGCGGCCGACGTCTCGGCCACCCGTTGAGCTCCCGTCAACGTCCTCAACCAGCCAGCTGTTGTAGGAGCGACGGCCACCGTCGCTGGCTGCGACCACCAACGAAGTCCTGTAATGGACAGAAGTCGCCAGCTGATGAAGTGACTTGAACTCTCTGAGGCAAGCTCGCCTAAATTTCGGCCAGATACGGCCAGTACTAAATATGATATATAATAGTAAAACGGGGTCAGTAGACGTCACCGACTCCCATCTGGGCATTCAGATAGTACGGATTGTGCTTGAACGTTGTTTTGGATCGGGAGCAGAGAGAGAGGTGGGGGCTGGTGTAACCTGGACCCTTCGCTCGCTATAACCGAACGCGTCGCTTACTTGGATGCCTATTGACTCTCAGCCAACATTTAACGTGCTTTTGCATTGCTTTGCAAGGCTAAATGCAAACGCTTATTGACTGCTAGGATATAACATACCAGAGAACATACTGACAATGGTACTAGATCGTAGACTGAACAGTCGATTGTAAATTTCGAAAATAACATTGGGTACGATGTACTGTACATGTTTATGAAAATAAAGCAGAAAAAAACTTCATTTTGAACCCTCTTCGTCAAACCTCGGATGGACCATGCATTTGTTATGCGATGTAAAATAGCATAACTATTATATATATATATATATATAAAGCTCGTGCCCGTCATTAAACATGGGTTGTCATTATTTATTTCAATTTGCTAGTCGACCGGTCATGGTAAAACGTGCACCATGTTGGCTATTGCCGACATGGTGTTTGGTGCCGGAATCCAAACACGGACCAACTCACTAAGGACAACTCTGGGACCAACTCCGACTTCCGCGCTCCTTAAACAGACAGGCTGACCATCCGGCCAGATCTCCTGCATGTCACTAGCGATGGCAGATGACAGAAGGACCGATTGCCAGACCCGAATGGACCTTCAGGCCATGTGCTGTCCCCGCTAACCCCGTAGACACCGCGCGGATAGACATGTGCTACCGACAGATGTCTGCCCCACGCTCGTTTGGAATCTGGTTCAGGCCTCACTGTATTTCATTCGTTCTCCATCGGGGCTGCGATAGTCTATGCGGATGGTGGTCAGACGGTTGAACGGATCCAACTTGTGTGCACATTGGCCTGAGTAACAAAGCAGTCAAGGAGTAACAGTGTGATATGCACAGCAGCGAATAGAGATTTCGTATATGTATGTGAAATCAGATGTACGAGTAATCATATGGATAAAAGTGACTTCAACGTATAGTGGGAAAACTACCCAAAATGAGACAGAGCTGTGTCGGTGCGTAGTCGAAATTCACAAATTGTGCCGTTGATTGATAATCGATCAACAAGTGAGATGTAGTTGGAATCGCGCCTGAGGTCACGACAAATTGATTTTAGTACGAATTGAACAGGTTTCGATAGACTCGGAAGAAGGCGCGTAACGACACAAATGTTTGCAAGATGCATTTTTCATTCCGCTTTCTACAAGGGCAGACGTACACCGTGTGTTACGATATGGTTGATGCGCGTGCGGTCCCAGAAAATACCACTAGTCCTAGTAGAGTCCCAGTTATAGAGGATTTAACTGGCATAATTGAATTGCCATAGTACATAATTGGCAACCACAATTTTCCGAGCTCTATGACCAGCGGACAATCGGTAACAGGTGGACAATGAAAAAGTTGTCATTTCTCGACACGACATAGCCCGCTTGCCAGGTGGAGATCATTTCGGACCGACGTTACATTTATGGCAATAATCTTTTCACATCTTGCTTGTCTATCCGTCCACGCAGCACCGACAGAACCCGCGTCGCAACTTTCTTTCGCGTTCGCAACCCCCGATGCCTGCGCTTCGACGGCTTTCATCGGCGCCTCCGGTATAATAAAGCCAGGCCAATCTCGGGACCGCTTTCCAGCGGCTCGAAGTTCTCTTTGCCCAACCGCTTCCCTAACAAAGTTTCACGTTACAGCCGAATTACGGGAGCCTTCCTCTCTGCCGTTCATACACACTCAACCTCACTCACTCCCCTCGCACTCTAACTCCGCCTGCGTCCCGTGTGTCTGCCGTGGTCTGCGTTGGCAACAGTGGCAGCAGGGGGGACAACGTATTGATGATGTTGTTGTTGTTGTTGTTGTCTGACTCGCTCCGGAGCGCGAGCTCCTCCTCGCTACAAACGCAGCTATTCCCTCTCGTACCGGGCTCTGACTCGGTGGGCTACCTCGACCATTGCTGCTGATGCTGCCGCTACTGGTGTTGTTGTTGTTGCTGCTGCTGCTCCTGCTGCTGCTAGTGCTGCTATTTAGTCGCGGCATCATAAGCGAGAGATCTGCTCCACTGGATCGTCCGACATCAGAGAGGCGCGCCATTTGCCCTGCGCCATTAATCCACGTTCTTGACCCCCCGCCTGCAAGGCCACTAGAGAATCTTTCGTCTCTTTATCGTGACGCGTTTAGCTGATTCGTCTCGATGTTTCATTCTCGACGCATCCCATGCAAATAAAGAGCTTTTACGATAAGAGTACATTGGCCTGGAGATAACTAACCGGCGATAAGTAAATAGGCGCCGCATTCAGGTTAAGTATTGGTTTACGCATAGAAACAATTGATATTCTCAGGACACCCTCGGAGGACTGCTTGGTTAATACCCTCCATGCTATTTCGTTTGCGTTACCGTTCACGATAATGTCCGTGGGACCATTGCTCAGCGTTACCGAATTGCAACATGAATTGATCTTCTACGAAAATAATTCGATTCAGCATTGAGAAAAAAATTCGAAATAATTTACCGTCTTCGGCAAAAAAAAAACGCGTATTGAATCACATTAATAATTTGTGCATATCTAATCCCTAATGCTTCTTCTATTTTGGTCTTGTGACTGTGCTATCACGCATTTATATTTCTAGGGCCACCAGAGATTAATTACTAATGAAGTGGCGCAGGAGCTTGTTCATATCAGTCATCATTCTCCGCTATTTCTCTGTTCAAACTTCTACCATCCTGTAACACAGCCCTCTTTGTACGATAGCTACAGAACACAGACAGGCTAACCTGGTTAATATTAATCACTTTTAACAAATATTAGTGTGCTAACGTTTGCTGTAACAAATAATCCACCGTCAAATCTATACGATTGTACGAATGTTCACTGGTACCACTTTACTCGCCTACACCATAGATTCACAACAAAATCAGATCGATAAGTCCACATCGATAAGTCGTACACATTCCTGTATAATGTATAATTTTGCTCTTTTATTTGAGAGAAAACATATTTCGTAAACTGTTTTTATGATTGTTCGTTTTTCCAGTGTTTTGTTCAAATCTCTCGCTTCTGAATTGCCTAAGCTCGGCTTGCTTACCTGGCTCTGTCATTGACGAGCATCGTGCTTGAGCAGCCTGTATCTCTCATTTGCTGTTTTCTAAAGACGTCTGTCAAGCGTATTATAACGATGCCCTACGGGGTCGCAAGCGTTCAGTGGCTAATTGTGAATTTGCGTGACCGACCAAATCACCTAAGCTATTATTGATCATTTAATGACTCGAGACGTCCCCGAAAAGCGTGGCAATTATGTACTATACTCAGGCTGAGCCAAAAGTAATACGGAGCTCTGATCCAACGTTGAGAGATTCGAGAGAGCGCACAGGAACGACGAAACTTCGGAAATGATGAACTTTTAAGAATTAACACAGTCTCTAATTAGGGTTCGATATCCCGTATCACAAGTGAGGTAATATGATTTGACAAGGCAATTTCAGCTGTATACACGTATGCGTAAACAGGTCATTGTAGTGCGTACGCTCCATAGACAATTCGCACTAAGATCGCATATATGCAGGTTCGGAGCGGAGCATACCAATAAGTTGGCAACAATGAAGACGTCATACCGAGAAAATGAAGGCACGCACCATGCAGCGTTGGATGATCCCTCATAGGGGAGATTTGAGAACATGCTCTTGGCAAAGCGTTGCCTAGCTTTTGCTGTAAGCCGAAAGGCTTAAAGCTGGGAAAATATTCCGCGAGCACGATTTTGTGTGCTGCGTTTACAAACGCCCACCGGGAAATTGTTGCCGAGGTAAAACCAAAGTATTGCCCCAGCTTTCTACGCCTTATACAGCCCTTGCAGCACGTACAGGTAGCATATTCCGGCGTCATGCCAATCTCGACTGAGCTATACCATGGCGCCGAGGCTTAAGGATCCAGGAGACAGAACAGTATCGTTCGGTCGAAATACGTAGTGCAGGATTACGTTGGGTACCTTGACACAGGCGACATCGGCCAAATAATACGACTGTGACGGATGTTGGCGCATGCTATACAAGTCAAATAACGCTGCTGATATTTATTGAGTGTTCTTAATCATCACCCATAAATAGTGGAAACAATCGGAAGAACATTGACACGAACCTAATATCGAAGACCAGGCAGCGGAACAGTGCCGGGCAATCCCAAAATGTCAGATTTACGACGAATAAACGTCAAGACGTTTTCCAAAATAAAAATTGATCTTACCTGAGCAATTTCGTTGAGAACCAATATATATGTCAAAGCTGGGACGGAAAACCGGAAAACGTTTACTTCAAGTCGAGTACTACCTAGCAATGAGAGTGGAAAAACAATTGATTATGTACACTGCTATGATTCGACAAGGCAACTTGTTATGTTACTCCCCGCTGTGAGTAGACTAGAGATTATCTTGCGAACACTGTTGCATATTAGACATCGCGTAAATTGCTGAGGCTACATATACATATATGCACATCAATAATCTATAAAAAGCTTAAATATAATAAACAATTTATTCAAACATACAGTAGTTAGGAATTATTTCTAGGGATTATGGGGGGGGGGGGGCTGAGGTCAACAATGTCCCGAGGAAGGCGATGGCATTGCCCCCCTGCACATCTATAAAAATATATAGTTGCCGTATAGTCCCCACCCGTAGCTACGCACTGATGACCCGGCACTATCACAGCGAATACCTAAAATGTGAAGCTGTGGTGTGCTTTTGATATCCCTCAACCTCCTTAAAAAAAAGGTCATTGTCTGACAGACATCACCAGCCTCGATGAGTACTATAATATATATATATATGAAGGGCGTGGTGTCAATGTGCTAGTATATGATCTAACTGTTCGCTCGATAAATGAAGTCCGCTCGAATTTCCTTATTTTGGCAAATTTAAGAGATTAGACCTTGAAGGGAGAACTTGAGGGTGATATATGTTTTGCTAGACCGCCCACTAAAGACCAACTGCCTATGGTGTGGCGAGGCGATTTTGAATGGCCTTACAGTACGAGCTGAGAAAGTTGTTGCGGATGTACGCATCAGGTAAATCATACTCCGTACCTGTTATATATATGTATATATTCAAAGCCGCCTCGTCACACCATAGGCAATTGGTTTTCAGTGGGCGGTCTAGCGAAACACATGTCACATTCAAGTTCTGTCAATAAACAAAGATTCCACAAGAGAGCATTATGACATGTCTCTTTATATAATATTCCACGTATTCTTGGTTCGGTCTCCCCTTAAGGTCGAGCGGGCTTATATCAAGTGAATATGCTGGTTGACTTCAAACTTGTTTCTCTTCTCGGCTAAAAACTCCTCAACAACAGCGACCTTGTGGATGCGAGCGTAGTCGCGGCAAAGCTACGTTCGAGTTTGCGGCACGCCTCGTTCACAGATTCTTTGCCTAGATGTTTTTATACACTTCTTCGGTGACAGAGGTTTTCAGAGTTAGGAGCCGATAGAAGGCGATTCCATAGAGGCCCGTGTCCGTAATCAGCATTCTCTTGTCGCCAAGGATTTGTGCGCACACCTCCGGCTCGGCCGTCTCACTTGGGTAAAAATATTGACTACGCTGGGTCCTGTTGGGCTGAGTGTGCAATTTAACCCATGTCTCATAGATTATGAGAGTACGTTTCAAGGTCGTCTCCGTCTTGGAAAAATAGTTTTGCTCACAACTAGAACAGAGACAGAGGAAATCTCCCTGCCTTAAGCTTCGCACAGCATTCCCGTACACTTCCCGCGCACAGGGCCACACAATGTCAGTAAATTGAATTCAATTAAGCCAGTGTTCGGGTGTCATAGAAAGGAGATTAGCGTTTGACTCCCTGTCTTGAAATCCATTGGCCGAAATTCGAGTCTAGACCAGTCCACAAATTTTCAACAGGATGTGTGAACCCACTCCTAGTTTCGTTTTGAAAACGACGCAGCCGTCACACCGTTCTTTTTTGTAAACATCCTACGGACAACGTCTGAGAGCAACCTAATACTTCACTACCTTATTTCAGTTATTTCGTTTCAACAAATGCCGCATTCTTCCCTGTCGAATTATCCCCTCTTGCCAGCGGAAATAATCCGTTTCTTTGCTACCAATGACCTGTTACCTTGTTGAAGTATCTCCGTGTCCCCATTGAGGTTAAACAGTGATCTTGGGGGGGTAAAACTATCCTGAACAATCTGCATGCTAAGATAAATCTTAACCCGCTTACATTCAGTACGCAGTAGTGCGTAACATTCACATTAACATTGCTCGAAAATACTTGCCGCATTCGAGAAAAAGCTCAAATGAGATTGTTTCTCGACAAATCTGATTTCGAGTTTTTTGTTTACAGCTTGAACCACCAAGCATCCTATTTTGGCACGTGAACGTTTCACAATTTCTCAAATATTATCCTACACACAAGAAATCATTACGGCCCTTGTCGAGATCACTGACACTGTTGCAGCGTTCGCCGTACCTCCAAGTCAGGATAAAGGATATCGCATGCCGGTAGAGTCATTAACTCGGCCCTAAGTATATTGTTCCTATCCAACAACTATCCCTTAGGACAACTGTACCCAATTATTAAATGGAATGTACAAGAAACACATTTCATAAAAGAAACACATTTTAACAACGTTCATGTTGCCCTGAAAACATTAAATTTTCTCATCGCAATTGTAAACATTTCCTATTCAGGCCTGTACAGCCCACTTCTCCACATGTCACAACCCGCCAGCTCATCTTACAATCCAACCAGTGACAGTCGCAGGAGTCCTGAGATTACGAGGCGATGTAGCGTTCATGTTCCGTTTCTCGAGGGATAGATGAGACGTGCTACTGAACCAAGAACTCTGCCAAGATAGAGGACACTTGCTGAGATATGGAACTGTTTAGTTCTCTCAATCCGAGGATCGGACGGCGGGTCGTACACCAAGCGTGTATCGAAAAAATAAAATAACGTCCGCTCTCCACTCCGCACCGACAAAAATCGCCTCATGCCATATCGCCTAACAGGTCAGAAAATATGTATAGATTCCATTACAAATAGACAGCGAACCCATAGTGCATTTGAATGCGACCTAGTTGTTGTTTCTGTTCTTTAGTCGACCCCCGTCTAAAGGGTCATCCGTTCCTCTCGGATTGGCAGAGGTGTTCAGTTGTAAGTCGACTCGACATAACTCGTATGTGATCGTCCATCGTCCGTTCGAGTGTGTAATCTACGCATTGCGTTATTCACTGTTCGTGCACCCTGACACGGGGACTATTAGCGGCAAATACGTCAACAGGGACGGCACCATGCAACAACGAGCATGCTGTACGAACTACAAATCAACTTTAATAATCAATAACAATAGCTAGTGGTAGAGGGTTATCCCTAGCGTTAAGTGTTCATATGTCAAGCGTGCGTTTGTATCTGGGTTACCAGGTGAACATATTAGTACACTCGTTGCTGTGTTGAGGCTAAATCCGACAACATTCAGTCGTAAGTGCTGTGATACGTCAACTGGCAGACTGAGGTAACCTTGGGTCCAAGCTGGGTGCAGGGCCTGCACTGGAAGCTTCATCGTTAATGGCGGCGGCGGCGGCGATGTTGAATATGGATGGATGTGAGGTCGAAACCAAGTGAATCCGATTGGAATATATGTTCTGTGCCGGATTCAGCCGAGTGGTTGTGGAGCACGCTTAGTTCCTCGTAGTGGGCGTAGGGGAGTATCTGAATCGAGGTCAATGCAGAGATTTTGTCTATCTACAGGCGAATCGGAAGCCAGGTAAAGAGTCCGTCGAGAACTATGATTGGCAATCCCGATTTGAGTTACACGAATCGCAAAAATTACTATCTACTTTCCGATAATGGCCTTGTCAGCTGGACGCCAGCCGCTTATCAACATTCTTATCGAACGCTACTATCGATTGTCTAAAGGTACTCTCACATTTATCAATTATGATCTATGTATGCGTTTTAACGTGAATCATTATTTTATTGTCATTCCTAAAAATGGTCGACTGTTCATGGTTCAACCGTTTATCTGGCCATACTTAATCATACGCACTGCGTTTAAATGATGAATAACAGCGTTTTTGAAGGCTCATCTTATTTCTTCATAGATAAGTGGATTCCATTCTGAGCGACTGGTGATTCTGAAGCATGTTTGCGGAGACGTCCGCGTCAGTAGCGTATATTTAGTGTTAATTCGATGTGGTTCTCAAACTGTAAGCTCTCTTGAGAGATGATGCCAGTGGTGGAACAGCCACGGACAGCCAGTAACCTAGGAGTTGTTACTAGGCTCAGATCCGACGTGCACTCATGGGTTTTGGCGACAGGATGAATCGGCCAGCAACAGATATCATTTGCATGAGTGAACAAACTCGACGTTGAACAATTCACCTGTGACCTGAGATAGTGAATCAAAATAGAGTCGATTCCAAATATTCGTATTGAAATATTACTGCTGTTTTGTTGGCAAAACAACAGTTTCCGAAGGTTGGTGGTTCGATCCCCCCCCTAGTTGGGTAACTCAGTCAGTTTGTTTTAAGGAAAAGACTTAATTCTGGTCTTTTGTAGCTCACACTACTAGATCTCATTTAATAGTAGAAATATATACGACGATCGCTTTGGTGATTGGCTAAGTGTCAACGGGAAGCATTAAGCGGTCTGTCTAAGCAGATATGTTCCGGTCATGCGGGGAGGGTTAGCTCAATGAGTAGTTACACGCAGTCAAACTACTCATTTTTATTTATTTATTTATTTTTATTTATTTTATTATTTATTTTTTATTATTATTTTTTTTACGAAGTAATCATGTACATGTTCCGTAATTGTGTCTTAATAAACTTGCTTTAAAAAAAAAACTAACTTTGGGTATTTCAATATTATTTCGGTCACTCATTATCTATACTACAGTGTTTTCCCTTGTTTTAGCTGCTGTATGTGTGTGCGCGTGTGTGAGTATTCTTCTCTTCCCATCTTCTTCTCTGTAACTGTATCAGAACTGTCGGAGTCCACAGTCGGTTCGTTCGTTCGCTTCGTTCCGTGTTGTTAGTATCTGCACCGTTCACTTAATCGTCGTTACTCTGTTCTCTAGTGTAACGTCATCGCTGGCAGCATGAAAGCTCAGAGGGAGCTCATATTTGGTTCAACACATCCTCCCTACACAAGCGTCCTCGGAGATGAAGGCGATCACATGCCTTAGTAAACGCGTGGAGGTTTATCAGGCTCCAGATCAGGTACGCCATCAGTGAAGTCAGTTTAGAACCTGGACGCTCAACGTCATCTCGATATATTTCAAACACTGCTGCTGCCAACTCACTGCGCTTGTGTTCATTTGGAAGTGGCTCGACGCTACCATTGACCCGACTAGCTCAGCGATAAAGTTAGCCAGTAATATGCAGATGACAAATTTCGGGAACGTCGAGCAGAGCGTCGATGCCATATTGCGGCGCGCTCAACACCACTCAGAGAAACGCTCCAGCAGGGTCCCAAATCTACCAATTCAGGACAATGAACTCCAGGTAGCTCCTCGGAATATTCATCCAACACCCCATAGATCATGCTGCTATTGTCTAAAGTGTTACTGGTGCATCCTGTTTGCACTGGTCACCATGTCACTTCTGTTCACCATCATTGTGGTATTTTCACGTAATAACCGTATACCAGACTCTCATTGATTACAAGTTTCCTGAACAGAAGGGGGAACGCGGGTAGACATTACCACCACTACCACCATCTCGGCTACCTGATTCTGCCATGCCGTTTTAGGTCGCGACTCCCACTCTAGGGCGTGACACACAATCTTCAGCCCCCACCACGACTCATCCAGTAGCCTCATAGACCCTAGATCTGGGAATATTTGCCTGCCCGTCTGGCCTGTGTGTCGAGAAAGAGAAACGTATCTGTGTTATTCTCGTCGCTTCGAGCCCCACCTCGGCCACCCTAGCCGTTACCCCACTGGAGGACGACATGCTCGAAAGCATGTCCAATCTTGTAACGCGCTGCCCGTGCTCCACTTGTAGGCTTGTAATATCACTCTCATCATACACGTCGTTCATGACTGCTAATATATATATATATATATATAGGCCTTTAAGGCGGTCTACACAGACTTTCACTTCCTCTTTCTAAATATGCGTAGTGGTGCAATGCGGAGACAAAAAAAACAACACGTGGTGAACCTTTCACGAGTATATGACTTAGTGATGTAGAAAGGCCGCAATCGACGGCAGCGCATTACAAGACTGGACATGCTCTTGAGCATGTCGTCCACCAGTGGAGTAACCACTACGGAGGTTGTGTGTCACGCTCTGAAGTGGGAGTCGAGGCCTGAAACGGCGTGGCAGGATTAGGTAGCCGAGATGGTGGAGGTGGTAATGGCAACCTGCGCTCCCCGTTCGTTCAGGAAACTTGTAATCAATGAGGGTCTGGTACACGGTTATTACGTGAAAATACCACAGTGATGGTGAACAGAAGTGACATGGTGACCAGTGCAAACAGGATACACCAGTAACACTTTAGACAATAGCAGCATGATCTATGGGGTGTTGGATGAATATTCCGAGGAGCGACGTGGAGTTCATTGTCCTGAATTGGTAGATTTGGGACCCTGCTGGAGCGTTTCTCTGAGTGGTGTTGAGCGTGCCGCAATATGGCATCCACGCTCTGCTCGACGTTCCCGAAATTCGTCATCTGCAGATCACTGGCTGACCTCATTGCTGAGCTATTCAGGTCAATGGTAGCGTCGAGACACCTCGAAATAAACACGAGGAGAGTGAGTTGTACACTCCGACGATACTGATACAGTTACACACACACACACACAGTAGCTAAAGCAGTGAAATACGCCGCAGTATAGATAATGATGTGACCGAAATAATACTGAACGGGTGAAATACCGAAAATGAGTAGTTCGACCCCGAGTAAATGAACTAACCCTCCCCACATGACCGGAGCACAATGGAACATATATAAAGGTCAGCATAAATCAGAACGAGATGCTTAGACAGACCTCTTAACGCTTCTCGTTGAAACTCAGCCGAGCACCAAATCTATCGGCGTCTTTATTTCTACAGTTAAATTATCGAATACTATCACCTGTCACTATTATGCGTCCGCAGCAATATTCTAATAGCGGTTAGTGTGCGAGGCCCACAGACCAGCTTCAAGCAGCCTCTGTTCGCTTCTGTGCAAACGTGATTGCTCGCGAATAACAGCAGCCGACGTGGTCGAGCAGCCGACAACAGAAGCAGACATTTGGAGGGCGCCTGCACTTCGGGCGAAAAAAAAAACCGTGGAAAATAGCCGTACGCTATTCAAAGCAAAAAAGTGCGCAGCCCCTACAGGGGTTGGCGCCCGAGAACGAAAGGCGCGCAACTCTGCTGCTGCTGCTGCTGCGATCGAAGGCGACGGTCAATTATAACATGTGTTCAACATCGTGTTCAATTTCAATGCCATCCCTCCGACCCCAATTTCACTCCATCCTTTTCTACCAGTGTCCCTGAACGCAGGAGCGTTTCGAGCAGGCGCCGCGTACGATAATGCGCTGGTCACGCTTGCCAGGTTACAATGAGGAGCATTTGCAGGGCTGACAGCTGAGAGTTCGTCTCGGACGAACGTTTTGTTTTTTAACATGCACTACGGGTTGTGAATTTGAGAGACTCATTATCACTACTTGGTGGGGAACTTGTGGGCGTCAATTTTTTGTGTTTCTCTTTTGACTGCTTTACCAAATTGATTTACTCGGCTGAACGTCATATGTGCATTCGATTCAGAGTTAACCAATTAGAGATTTCGCTGGCGGCATTGTTAGTCACAATGTGGGGCTACATTGATCAAACTTAGCCAACTTCTTTTGCATATGCAGATATAGATATTTATGTAAATATAGATTTTGGAGTTGCTCACAAGCAGATGATGTGGAGCCGCAAAATAGCCTTTTCGAACGCGCGAAATACATAGTTCTCTCTTCACGACGCTTTACGCAGCCAACCGAATGGAATAGAAATCATAATTGTCTTCTGTGCGCTCTTTGCTCGCTGGTGTGCTTTCAAATACAAGAATATCCACTTTCTATTTATATACACATATTTTTCAAATGCATATTTATCCGTCTAACAGGTATAAAGTATTTTTACTATGTTCGTTGCTCTCTCATTGTTCCCCTTTATGATATTAGAAACAAATATCTCTGCATACAAAACAGATATATGATCTATCAATAACATTTAGTATTCCACATGTTTTCACGCAGAAAACGTTATTCCAACGCAATGATCAAGGTCAAATTTGCTCAAAGGCCAGATCCTGACCGAGGTCCGCCCGGTCCCCCGCCGCTCGCTTGCGTCATTTTTACCGACAAAAATTGCCGCCTTCTCTGCCTATGCATTGTCCGCCTAGTGCCATTGGTCTCCTCGGCTATCGCAGGGCCTTTTATACCTCGCTTCGGGACCCCATCCCTGCTGGCAGATGAAAAGAGACGTGGACCACATGGCTGCCCCGATTCCCTTTCTCGAGTTCTTCCTCTATACATATTTTTTTCCATCCTTGCTCTTATTTCTGTCTTTCTTTCTTTCCCATGCTGGCGTGTCTCTGTATGTGTATATAAGGGCAGAACCCACTCCAATCGAGGACGAGCACTCGTAGCGACGCGGATTCTGGGTGCGTTTGTGTACAGCTAAAAGCCGAGCAGCGATGTATCTATCTCTTCTACCCGCGTCATTGAGATATCGATGACCACGTCTTGTTAGCTAATTGCCTGGCGCCCCGGGGCGCTCGAATCGAACGTTCGTCAGTCCTCGGACGCCGATCAGTCGGTGTCCACTTGCCTGTTCTGTGCGGCTGTCGCTGGCAGTGGTACAATAGTATCTGAACCAATCGAATACGCGACGACGGCGGCGGCAGCAGCAGTTCGATTGTAGAAATGACACCAACAGAAGCGTAATTTGACGTAGGTTGACAGGCGGTGCATACATTATGTCGTATGATTCCCTAATACGGGAGTGTATATTTCTTCATCATTCACCATAAGCCTGACTTCCTCTACATATGATTATGGTTATTCTAGTGATTCGTTACTGTGCAAACGCGCAAAACGACTTTGTCCAACTGGAGACGAGCTATCATATGTCACATCGGGTCTTGGAGATACAATTTACTCGATATATTTTGTAATGTACAATAAATACGATTCTATCGTTTTGAGATGTGCTATCGCAAGGCCAAACAGCGAAAAATGGGTCCCAGTGATGCGTCCACGAACGAGTCATTCCGTGGATCATTCTCCTGCAGACAGTATAGTGTTAACGAGGCAGAGCAATAATTTTTTCTTGACGAAAAATAACGTTGAATTTATTGCTGCTGCTGCTGCAACTAAAGTCTAAAGGTTTTCGGGGTGATTCTCAGCCAACATTTAACGTCCACGGTACAACTGCTTTTTAGCACTGCTTCGTAAGACGGACAACCCCTAAATGCAAACGGTACTGCTGCTAATACTACTACCACCACTACCACTCTCGTGATGAATTGAAGTTGTCATTGTTGAAGACCGCTAAGCGGTGGTTAATCTGGGCGACGGTACATCGCTTTACAAACTAGTCGTAACGGTTGGGTGCTGCACTGTCAGTGGCAACCGTCTGCTTCATTAGATTAGCATGGATATCACACATTGCACACTAAGTGACTATCTCATTGAATCAGCTAGCATTGGCTTTTAATTTGCCATATGCATGCAGCATGTACGTGCAATCAGAATCATATGTTGTAATACATATTCTCCACCAGGCAAGGCGGCTGAAGCAGCAGCAATTATTTCAGCAGATTGGTTTCCTTTTGAGATCCAGCATATCCCACGTTCAGCTATTGCCAAGGCACGTTCGACTCCTGCCTCGCGCAGCTCCCCTGATGAATAATTCCATCGTTTCTTCAGTTACTGAAACCAATCGGCGTCACTTTTTTTTTTACTTCAACCGAATTCGATTTACAGCGAATTGTTTCACGCCAGGGCAGACTCTTCCAGCACGTCGTGCTTACTAGTGGTATCCACGCGGATAAGAATACCGCTGCAGCTGCACAATGCATGCATGCGACGTCGATGGGTGCATAGCATACGCCACCCGACGCCACAACCGCTTTGACGGCTACCACCATGAGCATCATATACCGAACCTTGTGCCGGAGCCACGCCAACACACGTTTTTACCGCTTGTTGTAGCAATAACCATTAGATCGTTAGTAGCTCATTTGTACACTGAAACAACCTTGAGGACCACAAGCGTCATAGCAAGGTGAAATTTCACCGGTTTATACTACAGTGTTTCGCTTCATAGAGCTCAGCGTTGATTCAGTTTCTTAGAACAGACAGGTCTAATGCTAAGAAAATTGCAGCGTTTCTATACAAATCTTTGGGTTTGGAAAGAAAATCAAGCCCGAAGGAACTTGTCGGCCTGTTATGGAATTCCGCTCGCCACATGTTACGAAGTTATAACGAAGAAATTGAAAATTACCAAGAAAAATGCAGATACGCAGATGGAAACACGTGAGGCATAGCCTGTAGGCAACTTACGGCACTATAAGCAGCTAAAAACTCGGCTTTCGTATGGATAGATATTCAATCAGATATTTTTGATTTTCATATTCGTGATGACAAAACCTCACCGTACGGCTGCTGTGACGAACTGGATGGTGTCCAAAAATCATAATTGATAGTGTTAGCCCTCATATTCTCCAGACTTATGCCATTGTTGTTTCCATGGAGTAAACAAGAGCAACAATTGGTGGAGTAGATTATGCAAACATCCATTTTGAAATAAGCTATAGTGAGGCAAATGAAAAACATACTGCCGTTTAGAAGACCCTAGCCGGTGCGTAAGGGCAGTACCTCTGATATATACTTAACAAATGATGGCAGACAGCAGTTATATCTCAGACAAGTATTCGAATACTAATTCCATGGTTGTAGTTTATCACGTTCCAGCGGTGAAGGTTGTTTTTTCTCGTTACTGCTCAGCTATCGCTTCTACGACGGACCTCGGCTTTTTTCATTGCGACCATTTTCGGCTTCGGTGGCTTCAACAACCAGTCAGGATCGCGAAGTTCATGTATTCATCGATTCTTCTAGATGCTCTTGGACGGTTGGATATGCTAAATGTTCCTTGCTTTTGTCCAAGGGGTCACGCTGTCATCTGAATGGTTCGCCTGGCCATAGTCAACATACACCGAGCTTAGTACTTCCGAATCATCTTGATAAATAGCTACCAAATTTGAAAATAACGAACAATCGAAGGGGCTAACATTCCACTATCTTAAAAGGGGCTACTTAATCTCTTTCATTAACGTACATGGATAAATGGAGTTACCTCTGAAAGAGTGATATCGTTGCTGCGGGACACTCCTAAAGTAGGAATTATTTCTACACGATGGTGGGGCGAGTAAGTGTAGGGCAGCTCTTTCTCCGCCGAACTCTGTTAGCTTAGGCCTCGCCAACAGAGGACACGACGTGCTCTTTTTGAGGATTGGGAGAAGGATCCACCACCTTTGCAGAGATAATAGACTGGTCCTCGGTAGTCAGCAAGTCCTGCTGGCAGTACGGGCAAAAAATCGATCTGTCAGCCGGGAGCACAAAGTCGTCCGCAACATCCAGTATGCTTAGAACTGACTCTCACTACAAACCCGTTGGGGGTCAGTTGCGAGGTCTATAAAACATGAGCTCGAGACTGGCGGGAAATTGAGACCGAAATTCCATCCACAACGTAATCGGCTTGTTACTGCGGGTGATGTTTTAGATTCGCAAAAAATGCTAGCCGTGAGGACCTGCCAAAGTGCCGTGAAGGAGCGTAATGGTATCTGAACGGCTAACTCTCATACTTGCTGAATAAACGCTTATAGATCGCTAGCTCGCGCCTCAAGACGTATGTTGCAACCCAGTGGCCTGAAAGCCGAATACAACGAGGTTCGGATGGCAAGGACAGAAAAATTAGATTCGGCAGACAGATACATTTCCTCTGCCACGTTGTCCCGCTGCCTATTTGCACGAGTACAGACATGACTCCGATGAGGATGTCCTCTAGATTGTCCCACATGGAATAAACTCATATAAGGTACACTCTTGACCCAGAAAAACTCAGCAAATTGAATAATTCCAGTGGCTCACGACGATTTGATGAAAAATTAATTGTGAACGCGAGATGACGGCCGGCATCGCTTCATCGGCCTGTCGGCGAGGAGCGCTTACAAAATCTTCCATCAACGCCGCCCCCTAGAAGTAATGTTCATTTGAAGACGTCAGAATTATAGCTTGCCCACAGCCGTCCGACGGCCGTTTCTCGCAATGAACGCAGTGAGCCCGACACAGTTCGTTTCGCAACGGCCAACCGAGAAGAGGGCCATTAGGGAAAGTGATCCGACGGCGCAAAGTAGCGAGGGGCACTTGGAGGAAGCGTGGTGGCTGGGACAGTCCATGTTTTCTGCTGGCTTCTAGAAAGTGGTTGAGTGGAAGGACCTTAACTGAAAAGAGGAAAAGAAATGTATTTCCTAAATATTTCGTTAGAATGAGTGAATGAATGAAGCTGTTGCGCGGATCCACTTACCCATGTCTTCACGACGCTGACCACTGAGGAAGTTTTGCTGGGCTTCAGTGCCTCATACCTGTGCCTGTTCCCGTATAACGTTACAGGAAAGATATAGAGGAAGGAGATAGTGAACCAAGTGGAGCAATGAGTTAATTCAGTACTACTTTGCGACTGGCAGGGTTTGTAAAGCTTGCAAATATGGAGCTTAGATAAACAGACCGCAGTTGGATATATCGAGGTTCGCAGGGTTCCCTCCCGACCTTCCTCGTAGTGATCTGCCATGCGGATAAATTAGTACCGACAAATGTCTGATAGGAGAAGGACTGAGGGTCGGCTGCCAATAAAACACGTGCATAATCTCTAAGGATCGAACTCCAAGCCCAGGCGGCTGTTGCGGAATACCGAAGCATGGGCAAACTGACATCATTCAAGAACGGTATACTGGTCTTATTAGTTGGAGCCGTATTCAAACTCGCTCGATAAGGGCGAAATCGAGTTACTGCGTGTAACTTCCAATATATATATATATATATATATATATAATGCATGGTTCCGGAAGGTATTGGCGGCTGACGTCACCAGATCTGTGCACATTTTCCTATCTTTAAAAACATGCTCAGGTTTGCACCCCTTGCTCAACGACTTCTTCATTTCTATCTCAGTATGTTCCATCTTATTATACTGCTTTTACCAATTTAACCTAAACGGGATGCGGCCCTTATCCCTTTGAAACCCTATAATTTCGCTGTCGTATTGCCCTCTTATATAAATCCCTTTCACGCGATTGTCCCATTGCAATTGTCTCGTTGCAATTCTCTCATTACCCCATTTCAGTTAACACACTGTTTTCGTCATCCCTAGTTGACTTTTCTGCTATTATCACATTATCCTGCCTCAAATATTTTATCGCATTTTTCCAACAGTACCTAGCTGCGGTTACCCAATTTCGCTAATTAATTAACTCCGCTAGCTCGTTCCATTCATTCAGTTGCAATCGTTATCCTATCCCCATGTGTCATCTGTCGCTTCCTGTCTCTGCAATGAACCCGTTACCTTGCAACCTATAACCTGTTAGTTGTCCTGTTACCTCATTGCGGTCCGTGCGTGATCTCAAGGTGAAACTACCAATAGTTTCTGGTATGCCCGAACAAACCTTCCATTGGCCATGGGGGTTTCATGGAATTCAAAACATGCCCATAGCTTTGTTTCTGTCAACTAACACTAACTATTCGATCTCAAGCAAAAATAGGTACAACAACAATTATCCTTTCAAAATTCTGTATTGTGCCTGTTATGCACAGCTAAGAAAATAAAACAGATCGCATATTTGGACGTTTCACAAGTGCTTAACACTTGTTGAGATAGCGATCCGCCTTTTATACGACTATTCCTTTACAACAATAGAGTTTTTTTTGTCATCTCAAACCTACGAACGAAAAACAAGCGAAGTTGTCAGAGATCATTTTCGGGATCGTTTCGACGCAAACATAAATAATAACAAACATACACACAACTTTTGGGCGCTTTAGAAAATAGAATATATACGTATTGTTATATTGTGTGGAAGGTCTAGAAAATGAGCGGAACAATTGCACTGAAGATGAAATTGCGGAGAAGGACACTTTCAAGATTACCAGGATCGAGAGAATTTGATAAAAAACGTCCACTTTCTAAGAAATGTAATAAAAGATTGACTAATTGATCTAACGACAGTCGAACAAACAACTGGCTTCTCACGTCTAATATGCATGCTGGGTGGCGGTATCCGCTAGGTCCTTGTCTTAAAATAATTTGTGTCACCCTTCATGAACTTACGGGGATAATTAGAATACGTGCGTCCTCTAGTCACCTGCTTGTAGCGTTATAAGCGTAAGACAGAGCTTCAGAATCCAATCATTTTTTCAATCGATTCCTAAAAACACTTCCTAGTTCCAGGTAGGATAATTTCCCCTAGTCTACGTTGACTCGGCGCCATTTTTGATATTTACCAGTTTAGCCTGTCTTAATAGAGCATATATCGTTACCCTTTATCTCGTCTCTTTATCGTTGACTAGCGGGCCCTGCCTGCAGATAGCTCGGTGAGACGTGGCTGCACGGCTAGCATTCATCGTTCATATTACGATTCATCGTTTATTGCTGAGTGCTTCGGAATGGCGCAGTCCCATTTAGCAGCATAGCTTCCCCCCCGCTGTGGATCAGGTGGTTTTACATGAAGTACCAGCGGGGCACTGCTAGGGCTACTCCTTCGTCCGTCAAGGATTGGCGGGTCGCTCTTAGCTTCGACCTCTCTGCTGCAGGTGGAAGACGATGTCAACTCTTGTGTTAGGAAGGTGGGAGAGCCTACGCCTTTTGGAGGAGTGCACTTGCGGCTAACGCCGAGTAAAATCTATCCCTTGGGAAACATTCGTTTTAAAGTGCATTTGCCTTGAGAGAGGCGGAAGGCCTCACTTCGTGGACACCGCCAGGCGCTTCATCCAGGAGGCGCTGCATGCAGGATCAGGGGCTGGCCGGGGGTTGGGGTTCATCGAGGGGACACGACAGCTGACGCTGGCAGAGCACCCGCAGCCGTCGGGTACATTCGAGGTGGACATCAGTGGAGAAGTTGATGCACTCACGTGCCAAACTCCTCTGGTCGCCAGCAGTCGCCATTTGAAGTGGAATAACGTTTACATAGCAGCAGGGAATTTGGTTTGGATTCCACTGAATTGGAAAAACGATCGGTGGAGCGAACATACAAGGCGAAATCTACTGCTACGTGGTCCGAGTGTGTGATGCCTAGCCAGCGTAGCCAGAGTAGCCTGTATACTGACATAAATGATCCGTACAAAAAACAACAGAAGGAAATCAGATGTTTGTGTAGATACGGCACATGGCGACATTGCGTGGCGTAGGTCATATTCGTCGATATAGTGCAGTTGTATTTAGTATTATAGCTCTATACTACAATGGTCGAACTGGCATGATGAGAGCTAGGGGGGATTATTTCTCACGGGGAATATACATTGAATTTTGGGCTATGCGAGATATGTTTTATATAACATTGATCTATAGTGTAACCCGCTTGTGCATTGAACCTTGTTTCCGTTCATGAGGAGTTCGAGGATCGCGGTAATCGATTAATACTCTTCCCCCGGTCTTAATTACTCCTTCGTTCACATTGAGTTAATGATTTCACGACAATCAAATTCGATTTCGGCCAGACATATGAATTATAATAAGAATAGGGTCTGACCATACTACAGCGCCCTTTCCTTAAAAACGTCATGGCCCGACTAGGTTCTATCGATACAACATATGTTCATGTATGTTCAACATATGTACAGCTGCATTTTGTCGCAGTGATGGCAAAATACAAGCAACTAGCAAGGAGGCGTCCATCGCCGTCAACCGCCACCGTCAATAGCCGATCTGAACAAGCATAGAGATGTCCTTATCAAGCTCTAGCACAAGCATAACTCTTTTGAGAAATCACGAGCAACTCGAACTCGAAGGGACACGACAAACGAATCTAATAAATAGCTTCTTTGCCTCTCAGGAAGAATAGACTACACTGAAATTGTTGTGCAATGTCACCGATTCAGGGACTGTCCATGTCGGGACAGTTCTGCGAAGCTAGAAAATTTATTACTTACGGAAAATCGGAATAGGTCGATATCGCATGCAATAATAACTTCCTCTGTCGTCACGTTATGCACATTGCCTGTATCCCTTTGCTTTATGTTTTGGCGAGAAGGCCTAACTGCTCTAATTGGACGAAGCTAGAACTACCCTGCTACGATCACCCGTACGCACGGGAGCCTTTACTGCGCTGGCTGGGAAAGCCGCGACGATTATTGCTCTCTAAAATGTACGCGGTAGTTAAATTGAATCATTAAATAGAAATCGTGTAACTGAGACCCGACTACGGCCGGATCAATATTGCGTCGTGTTAAAAACTTGAATTCGGATATGGAGACTTTCGATTTTCAAACACCCCGTCGAAATGCGTCTCCGATGGCCTTAGATGACTGGGTCGTTTTATTGCCGAACCTTTTACGGGACGTGTCAAGAGTTTTTACGAGAGGGTGCGCAAAATGGACCTGCTCAGCTATCGACATTGGTGCCTAGGGCCTATTCACATTTGCAAATAGCTCTCCCGATCGCTCTTTGTTTTTGTGGTTTTATCCCCTGCTTACACATCACTGGAGCAAAGCAGAAAATCCCAATCGCATTGCATGTTTGTGTGTGTATGTATGTATAAGCAATAGCAACTATAGCCCATTCTCCAATACAATCCCTAACGATTTGCTTTTCAAAGCCAATGATAAGTAAAATAAATAGATAAAGGAATCGCTTAATCTTACTTTAACACTCGTTGCTGAAACGACGACCTGAGATAATAATAATAATAATCAATAGAGTTGATCAAGTGGCAAAGGTGTATGAGTATTCTGTACGTATGTATATTGGGTTGACCCAAAAATAATGAGATACATATACATTTCATTTTTCACCTTTGTTAGTTATCAATATAACAACATGTATAAATATAACATCAATATGTTACTATAGGTGGTAGATAAGAAAACAATTCGCGGAAGTCGACCCAGACCTGTTCAGTGAGAACGCAATGAGCGACTCAATGAGACTCCATCATGTTTTGTGTGTGGAACGCGGTTTCCATGACCCCAGCGAATCCTGCCGATGCCTCAGATGCGGAGCCTCCTGCCCGCGAAACCATGCTGCAACGTGCCAGCACGTCACCTCGCTCAACAACCTGGCGAGATCGTCAGCAGCCAGAGTTCTGGCAACCTTCTAACGGCTAGGTATGCATCATTTATATTACCATTTATAACTTTGTTATTTAAGGCCTCTCTGAGTAAATCGATGTTTGCATACCTTTTGCCACCTATAGCCCTCTTTAATCGATGGAAGCAACCATAGTCACACGGGCTTAAATCGGGACAATGGGGGGGGGGGGGGTGATGCCATTGCTCAATCTTGTTGGCCTTAAGCCAGGACGTAATTTCATTGCTACGATGTGCCCTAGCATTGTCATCGAGCAGCCCGGTGCTTCCTATTGCCATGCCAATTATTCATGAGTCCCTTCAAGAACTCGAGATATCGAGTCCATTTTCTCTTTTGAGCCCAAAATCTCGTAGTAACAAATTCCGTTGAAATCCATGGCAAGTGTTACCATTACTTGAGGCTCGAATCTATTTGGTACTGCTGCCGCCATTGCCTGTTCAGCGGTCGTAGCCAGTGTTCCACTCGATGTTCTTCGTGTCCCCTATATAGGCTGACCCATGTCTCGTCCACTGCAACGGTATGTTCTAAGCGACTCTTTTGCTGCCTATATATCTTCAAATTATCTCGTGAACACTCCTCACGCATTTTTAGTTGGCCGGGACCAAGTTAATGGGGGATCCATTTTGCACTTTTTTTCTGCATCTTCAGCTTTTTTTTAATACCTCGACGACATGTTTCACGAGGCACGCCAATGTCAGCCGACAGAGTCGTCAATGACCACGCCCTAGTTTGCTCAAAAGGTTTTTCGATTATCTCGATCCGTTTGTCGAATCGAGATTCGGGAAGTGATGGACGCCCTTGATGTTTATTAATGTCTCAGCAGCCTTACCTAAACTGCGCACACCACCGGCACACCTGTCGTCGACTTAAGGCATTATGGCCGCGCACACTAACCAACCTTCGATGGATTTCAGCTGGACATTTCTTCTCTGGAAACATAAACTTGACACTTTTCTTGTGACAATGCAAGTCTGAGGGACCTGGTCCGCCGGTTGCCGTTTCGAAAGTCTAACGAAGGCCGAATGCTAACGGATTTCGCGCCGTCTCCTTGCTTATTGTTGTGTCTCACTACCCAGGCAAATTAACCGACCAATTAAGAATTCGGCGCAAGACGATAGAAGCCTCATTATTTTTGGGTCCTAATATATACAATGTGTATACATAATATATATATAAATGAGCGAGACGTCATTTCCATGTGCTCTTTGCGGGATATTTAAACAGAATCATCCTTTATATATATATATATATATATACTCGTTGTCTGCTGGCCACCAGCCCTTCTCCCATTAGACACTTCTCGGAACTCATGGCATTACTACGAGAAATGTACTATATGTGTGTGTGTGTGTGTGTATGCGTGTATTTGTTTCAAGTTCTGGAGAGTGTCCGTCTGTGACCGCAACAGGCCCCATTCGATGGATCGAAGGCTATAAAAAAAATCCTTCATTGAAGATACTGTTGAAGCCTGGCTTAAAGCGTTCCGCTTCACTGTCGCCGTCACCAGCGGCGCTTCGACTCGTTTTTACGGTCGTTTCCTTTCTGTGAGACGATCAAGTAATAAAACCGCTTCGGGAGGCTGGTACTATGTGCTAGGAGTACCACCAATCTTGGAAACATCCTATTTTAGGCTCAGCATCTAAACCACCGAAGCGACACGAAGCCGTGATTTCTGATATTGCTTATCTTCGCACTACTGCAGGTAAGATACGAAGTAGTAGTAGTAATATCAATAAGCAGTACCGTAGACGTTAAATATTGGCTGTGGGTCAGCCCGGAATGTATTTATTTATTAGTAGTAGTAATATACTAGTACAAAGTAGAGCATAGAAAACAAACAATGTTCAAGCGAATTACAAGCGTGTTTCGGTACCCTTTCGGTCTTGAGTATCCATTACCTTTCATGTTTGTATGAAAAGAGGATTACCGGAAAGACTGCGAATCCCTGACAAGCGCCTTTGAACATTGACACTTGGACATCGAGCGTCATTTTGGTAGCGCCCATCAATACTGGCTCTGCCCATTACAAAGTGAGTATCAATGTATTTCAATATAATTTCTATTGGTTGCTGAAATCGTTAGCGATAACAGAATGTACCCTTTTGACCTCAAGTATCAAGTATCTCTATTTGGAGTTTTGTACATTGCTTTGTCCCTTTACTTCTGAGGACTTTTTTCAATGTCTGCTTCAATACGGCAGAAAAGAAACTGGAGAAACTTTACCTGGACTGAACGAAGGGGTCTGGCGTCAGGCTGTGAACATGAGCGACTTCCACCTGATTGTGCCCCATTGTTTCCGTCCAGCCAAAATTCCGCCGAGCCAGCAGCCGGATATTACGGTAATTCTCCAAAGACGCTGCACCCTTTTACGTCATACATGTTTGCTGTACAGATTTGCTGCACGGATGCTATAGTCGTTGCAGAATAGAATGCTGTGCAAGGTTCCACCATCTCTAGCTATGGTATAAACTCCAAGCATGAACCTAAGGTTTTCGGGCTGACTCTCAGCCAACATTTAACGTGCACGGTACTGCTTTTTAACATTGCTTCATAAGACGTACCCCAAGCATGACACTACATTTACTCTATTTTGCAACCATAAGCTAACTTGTCGAAACAATGTAAGCTTAAAGAACTTTCAAATATGAACAATGGTGCATGCTCGTATATGATCTTGCATGAAATAAATGTTAGGAGATCGCGTTCAGCGTGTGTACAGCTCAGCTCATACAGGGTGAATGAATCCCGCGGAATGTACTTGCAGATTTGTGAATAAAGTTATAAAAAAATTGAAACACCCTGAATTATACATACCCCAAAAACTTCGAGGAAGTCGAATATTATTTTGTTCAATAAATGGGCACAGATGCCACAAACTGCATTACAACCCCTTAAGACTTCGATTCGAACTATAGGGTATGTCACTTCCCTTTCGAGGTATATATATAAAGATATACTGCTCATAAACACTCGAGACGCGACATTTCCCATAGCACCTTGCTTACATTTGTTCTCTGCCCACATTCATATTGTACGACGACATATAGCAATTTCTGTGGAAACTGTGGACCCAATGTAAAACTCGTCTTACCACGATGCAAATAAGCCATAAATTCACTTTTCTCCTCTAAATTTTGCGAATCCAGTGGTTGCTGTATGGATCAATAACAATTTGTTAATGGTCTATATACTTTTGCAAGCTTACAACAAAATTGATGGTAAGTGATGATACTCTATATGTCCGATGTCGACATAGGCCGAAGGTGTTGTTCAGCCGATGCATGTTTCCAACGATGCACATAGTCGAACAAGTAATTACTTGCTGACGAAGGCGTGTACGTTTGCGTGGGGAAACAACGCCGCTACCTAAAAAAAAACGTGCATACACATGACATTGCAATGCACAGGAAATACGAATCTTGCTTGGGGAGGACTCGATTCCTTTGACATGAGAATATCATATTAGAGGCCTATGCACCTATAGTATAAAGTAATACTTCGATATTCTAATTAGCACGTTGACGCGTTTCTTTTGGAATATATATATATATGTTTATTATAATGAGTTAGGCTGTACTCAGAAACAGCGGTCATCTTCATTTACTTTGCTCTTCGATGCACCTCCAGTTCTTTCTTATTGATTTGAACAAAACATTACTCTCTGAGGTCAATACCATCATATACGCATACAACAGGTTGAGTAAAAAATGTACAACTTCTTATACTGTTTAACGTTTACATTTGTAGGGGCGTCAATCGTTATCAGGTATGTCCATAAGTTAAAAACAAGTTATGTGAAACTATAATAGTATATTAATCGAACAAGCTCAATGCACCAGTTGTTTTCACTCAGGAACTTTTATGGCCGTCAAAGAACAAAGGTGTCAAACAATAGAAACCTGCTCTCCACGTGATCAAGTCTCACATAGTTTTTTTTAACTGATGGAGATATTGATCCCTGTTAACGTATGACCCCTTCCCCGATGCAGGGACACCATTCGAAGAGCCATTCGAATCACCATGAAAGTGGGCCGATCCAATGCAGGGGGTAGACGTGGATGACAAAACGTCTCTGCCTGCTAAAACCACCATCCTCTGCTGAGAGTCGGTCTCTTCCCTAAAGTCGAAATACGAACATTAAACAGTATATATTGTACATATTTTACTCTTTATATACATGGCATTTAAACCTGGCTCAAAGTAACGTTTCGAACCTTAGGTTGCAGTGAATGCTGCGAATATTTGACAAAGCAACATGCAGCAACTACCACAGTATATTAACCAAATAAATCTCATCTCTTAGATCTGAAAGCGATAAAACACGGTCAATGGTCAAACGATCTGAAATACTTCGATCCGAGTCAACAGCAAGAACTATACAACTGCTACCAGCAAGCTAAATTCAATTTCATTGAACTTTGAGATAAAGCCATGATGTCGCAACCTGCCGTAAACTCTGAAAGTATCCCCTGCAGCGAACTATGTTGAATCAGAGCATGCCATCAAACTCATTCAAGGCTATAGCGTCGTAGTCGTAGGTCAATATTCGTGTTGTGTGAATAGGACGACTTTCCATAATACTTGCATGACCACCAGGGTCGCTAACCGGCGAAATTATTCACCCGATTATTTACGCTGCCTTGCTAGAACCTAAAGGCTGGTCACCGGGCCGACAGTGGAAGTTAGCTTAGCTTTCTGTCCCCTGAGCGAACTGAATCCCGACGAACAATCTCATCCCATCTGATCAAGCTTCTGCAACACCCCTAGCGTCTCAGCCTTCTACCAGGCTCTGGTCTCTTAATAAAACATGCTAATGAATCCAGGAAGTGCTCGTTGGTCGTAGCAAGAAGGATATTACGACTCCTCCTCCTCTTATTATTAAGCCGATCTCCATATAATAGGAGTCAGGCTGGATACTACGATCTAAGCTGACGGAGAGTGAGTTTACGGAGTCTGCGGAACAGCTTAGCACAAACTTAACGTGCATCCGCGCACACATCCATGGTAGTTTTCCGTGGCGGAGTCGGGCCTCAATGATGAGTTGGCGAAGCACAGCGGACGCGGAGTGATACGACTGTTGTCGCTATGTTCCGAGTCAATGAGAAGGCCGAAGACAGCAAACACTTCATATGAGTGTGAACATGTATTTCGTCGGAATCAGCACAGGTACCGTAAACCTAGGCACCCATTGGGCATTTGCACGTGCTAAGCAGGCTCGCTCGCAGAGAAGACACCGCTGCTGCTTGAAATACGGGACACTGCTGGAGTGGGGCTAACATTGTCGTGATGGGACGCGTCTATTGGCTCGTGCGTATCACGACCGACGATCAACATCGCCTCCTGATGTCCTGGTAGATAGCAGATGCAAGACAGGGCGCTATTCTTTCTTTCGATCCATCCGTGTGCACGCTACCATAAAACTTAGGAGCGGCCATGAGTCTCGTAATGGCTCAGCTGCGTGGGCATTCGAGCGAAATTGTGACGACATTTTCACTGCTGTTATGCGAATGTCTACGATGCGTGCGACCACAGTAGAATTGTAACTAGTGGCTATATAGGGCGATTTTTCCATATACGGTACCGAAGGACGAGTATGATGATGGCCTAGGTAGAGCATAGAAAAGGGAAAAAAGCCAAAAGTGGATATCGATAGCGACCAGGAACGCCGGACTTTGGTAAAATCGATGAATGAGAAGGTTGAATGGTAACCTTAATAGAGGGTGGTCGCGTTGGGCTCGCCAGTGAGCGCATGTTGAGAGGTCAAAGAGGTGGTGGCGGCTGTCTCGGAAAGTAAGGTTGACTGAGACGAGCACATTCAAGCCGGCAACAGGAGAGCAGATCCCTGACACAGGGGCTCCTTGTCGAAGTTCGTGCGGGGTCAAATTCTGGGCGAGTCATTTCTTTCAGCGATCAAAAGAGTTCGTCCAGACCCGCATAACTCTAAATATAAAAGCACGTCCGATGTCGTTGACGAGCACAGACGATAGTTGATACGAAAATGTGCCACCCAAGGTCTTCACGTCAGCTGTCGCGGACTAAGACGGCAGCAAAGACACAGTATCCAATGGGGGGCGAAGAAGGACCAATCTTGATTAAGTGGAGTGACGAATTGTTACATGCGAGATATATCCATATTGATGTATTAACATGTACCACGCAGAAGGCAAGATCGTGTGGTTGTGATCACTCGGGGCCGATACCAGCCCAGCAGAGCAGAATGTTAGAACACAAGTGTCCACTGGCGAGATAAGATGCAAGGTGCGAACAAGGTTCTCAGAACATGGCAACTGTCTGTTCTGACCACTCACGGCTACGTGTCTACTGGAGGGAGCCATCAATCGTTAGGGACGGGCGAGCACCATCAGGCTGTAACACCGGATACGGCGGACGGAACCCTGCAGTGGCATAGAGAGTGATACCCTCCAAAAGCTCAACGCAAACGAACAATACAAGGTACATGTTTATTCAATTGAGAAGTATAAAATCCATGTATTAAATATATGAAATTATCCATGTACTCGTGGTGAGTTGCGGGTTTCTAGGGAAAATATTTCGAAAGAGTGGCGCACATCACAAACCTGAGCTATAATATAACGATCTTTTTTAGAACTTTATGTTCACTTGAGTATGGACCTAAAGGGGGTATTTATTTGTTCTTTGCTATATTTATTCTTTTTTTTTGGTATCTAATCGCCACCTATCGGGCTGAGAAATGCGAGGTCGTTATGTTCAGGACACCGTTAAGTCTAGTGACAAAACGCCAAAGTACTTGAGGCCACCGTTCTCGAAACAAATATTCTATAACGCCATATCACCTCATGTAACAACGGCTCTCGACAGCTATATTTGAGAGTTTTACAGGCTCCCACTCTCTTACGAGCAATCGAAATCACGGCGCAGCAGAAACGGCTATAGGATATTATATAACTAGTATGTCATTAGGAAGTTTTTGGTGCATCGAAAAAAACTTTGATAATATTCTAGCTTTTGATAATATTTGATAATAATCAGGTGAAATCTGACCTGTTTCTTGCTTGAGTATTTTGCTTCCCATGTAGCCTAGCGCTGATTAAGTTTCTTAGATCAGACATGAATCTAGACGCTGAAACATTGTTTAACGCTGAAAATCGACGTTCCGTGATCATTTTTTGTTTCTTGAAGGAATAAGCCCGAGTGAAATTCATCAACAGTGAACATGTTAGACATCTGTGGGGCCTTCATCCGGGAAAACGCTTACTGCTACTGTAATCAATTCACGAGACGACGTCTTATGAAGCCATGCCGAAAGCGTTAACTGCTGGCTATTAGTCAGCCCGGAAAAAAACTACTTAGGGGGTTGACTAGACTTTAATGAGGATGGAAACACGTATGGCATACTCAAAATGCAATCTCCAACAATATAAGTAACAAAAAAACTCGCTTAACGAGCATCGTTGCAGCCGATGAGTCTTGGGAAGGAAAATTGTTCTGGCTGTCTGAGAGAGAGAGAGAGAGACCAGGCTTCAAAATGATGAAAGGTCATATCGAATATTAGTGCCGAATAGATTTGGCCCCAAAATTATAATTACACCCTGCTATGGATGTTAACGACATTTGTTATTTTGGGTTACTGCGAAAGTACGGAAACATCAATGCAATCCGATATCTCGAGTCCTCGAAAAGGCTCATGGAAAGAAGGCATCATGAAAATCAAAATCACGCAGTGATAACGAAAAATCTCACCGTACGGCAGCAATAACGTACTGCGGTGAAGGACACACGTGTCTCGTGTATGACAAGCCACGACACTCACCGCTAGAACATCCTACGGGAGGTCAGCCATATTCGTCGATGGCTTTAACCTTCATATTTTCCATATTTAAGCCTTTGCGATTACGGTTACTTCCATGCATTACATAAAGCAATTGATGGTGTACATTATGCAAACATCGATTTGCGTCAGGGAGCTATCGACAGTGAAATTAGATACGGTAACGCAAATGGGCAGTATGCAAATCTGGAGATATAAAGTCGTGTCGAGTCGCATGCGCCCTGTGGGACTCGAACTGTAGAGAGAAAGAGAGACCTTAATGGGTACGATTCAGCGGTGTCAACTCTTTGCCATTCGGGTGGAGCATCGTGTATAGTAATAATAATACAAGAATAATAATAATACGATGTGTGACTTGTGTGAAGGTAGTGAACACTTTCGATCGGTCGGGTCGCTCGTCGTACACAATTTTTTTGGAACCTGTTAAATTTGAGCATAAAAGCAAACTCAATTCAAATCATTCAATTACCCGGGTGTAAGGAACTTCCGTTCGTAGATGTTATATTTAGTGACACATTGTGCCCCCTCGAAATTGAGGAATACTTTCACGATATCGGAAAATAATTGCCGGTATTACTTTACATACTCTTATTACGCTTTCTCTATTACTACGAGAGAGGCGGCATCGTTCACAAATGTGTTCGATATTCAAGGGTGTTTGTATAAACGTTTGCAGAGAAATCGATCGAAGACAAAATCGGCGCAATGCTTTACTGGAAAGGTCGCAGTTTGCTTATGCTCGTGTTAGGAAAATCACGAACAGTGCTGGTTTGGTGAATCAGTGGCGTTGATTGTTGCGATGTTTCCGATTCGCCAATCTTCGAGACCAACCTGATGAAAAATTCATTACACCGGAGATCTTAAGTACGGGCGTGTTAGTAGGTAGAATTATACAAAAGAACTTACAAGCATCCATTCCGAAGACGAATGTTTCACTCGGTATTCCCTTAGTAAACATTCAAAGATTGCTTTGGCAGTGTCAATTTTCGCGCACTCAAATGGGTTGTCGTTGAAACGTAAATCTTTCGAAATGTGGAAATAGTACCCTTCTTGTCTAATATCTGTACAGTACGTATGAACCTAAACGCGCAGCGTCCTTCCTTCTGCAGCGCCTTTCCCTCGCTGTGCTGAAAAGCAATGCTATGTTTCTTCGGGACCATGTCGGCCTCGAGCTGATGCCCTGTCTCCAACTGCTTCTGTAATTACTAGATATCTACACTATTTGTTTAGCTAATCGAACACAAAACATGGGGAGATATCATTTAAGTGCATCGTTTTATATTCATATTATTTGCGATATATAACGAACGATAGATATCTATCACTCTGTGGATACAGCGCCACCTTTTGCGGCTCGCCGTCAGGTCCAGCCTCCCGATGTGTAGACCGAAGCACGCAACAGGCACGTTGGCCTCAACTAGACCCATTTTGTCATTGACCGCTAAAACGTTTGGTATACGCAATTCGCTTAATGAAACCTTCGCGCGCCTATGCATAGGCAGTTACGGCGAGCGTTCCGATTCTCCAGGACGAACTACTTCACGCCGAATACAACGAACGCATTTGTAGTACGGCCTCATATTTTGTTTTGTAGGACTCGAGGTGTCGATATCGACGACCAACGTCCTTGATTGGCGCTCATTTATCGAATCTATCGAATGCTGGAGACTCGTGAACAGCCATTTTATTCGAATCGAAAAAATGAACCGAGGGATAAATAAGCGCTGATCAGTTTCGAAACTTGCAACAGCAGTAGCAGCAGCGGCCAGAATCAAAGAATAGGACATGTCATCACGAATCATCATATAGCGAGCGGAAATGAGATTTTCCCTCCACAGCTGAAGCCAAGCTTCATGGCGGTCGCCGCCTTCACCAGACTGTTGCCGCACGATCGCGAAACGCCAATCAAATCAGAGGATTGAACGAATGTGCAAGAGCGAGGCGTGTTTCTATGTTCCGTGTTTTGTCAGGCCAAGTTACGGGACAAAGAGAGAGAGAGCGAGAGATAGAGAAACTTTCCTAAGGAAATCAAGATACTGCTCTAATGGATAAAGGAAACTGCAGCACTTGTTGTAATAGGCGATAACGGAGGGGTCTAAGGGAAAATAAGCAGGAAATGAACAAGCAGAAATGTAATAACATATCAGAGATCTGAATCACAATGGACCGAACTCAACGTCGGTCAAATACTCAATATGTATTATATTCTGTATAATACAGCGGAATGGATCGTCAGATCGTCGAAATTCTGAATCGACCAAGGGATGCCGCTGTAATGAATGGACTCCATAAATCAACGAATCTCAATGAGTTGGCCTTACAGGTCTCGGCGAGTAACGGACGTGTTTACTTGCTTTGTGAGATAGCGTTTTACGTCGAGGAGCTGCGGTGTAGAATCGGTTTGATGAAATCAATGAATCCATACAGCAGAAGTGGTCAACATAATACAATACATCTATCGGGCTGTGTGTACGTGTGTATATTTGTTGATGCTTTTACAATGTTCACTAGGTCTACTAGGTGTGCTAGAATGATTTTGAGACTCCATAACTATTGCATATGTTAGCGATCGCTAGGGCTACTAGAGGATTGCGAGGGAAGAAACAAGTTGATTTAGGTGATGATGGGCAAGCGTCACTTTATTGGCAGTGGCAACCTCATTCACGCACCCATCGGTGGTTACTTATCCGTTCAACTGCTCGTCTCTACGCGGCTTCATGACGCTAGCTAAGAGACCCCCTCCCCCCTCCATATGCGTGCATACACCACACCTGCAATGCCACGTTACGACACGTCCCATGAAACTCCGGCCACTCTTGTTACACATAGATACACACAAATTTCCTTTATTGACAGTGAAGACGACTAACACAAAAGTGATCGGACCGACTCCAATGATGGCACCCATTGACCGCAACTCGGAACTTCCGCGCGATATCGAACATTCAGGACGCAGAAATCGAAAACATATTTAGCATTCAAATCGTGGTTTCTTGATAGGATTACAGTTAGAAAATACAATGCGGATGTATCTGAGGGGAAATTATACTTAACGTACCTAAACCGCGCAAACACAGCAAATAACTTTAGACATCGATCACACTGGCTAATTCGATATGAGCAAGATGTGCTTCTCGAAGCCAGCGAGCCGAGTCAATCGATTGTATCATTATATCTGATTTACATACGCCTAAGTCGAAACGCCCGCACCCTGTAATCATATATATATATATATATTAAAGATCTTTTTAATCACACGCAATTGCACTCATATGCATCGGGCCAGACCTTCGTTGATAGCACGTCAAGATAGCTCCACCACAGTGTTGGAGGGAATGATTCGCTCATTTCCCATATGTCGTTCGTCCTTGTTTGCCCCGGGGTTCTAAAACCGTCCGCCGCCTCGACACATGACGGTGGACAACTTCGGGACCCGTTCCTTTCTAGGCAATTGTGCAATTTCCTAATCTCCGCTACTCTCTCGTCGCGTACAGCTTTCGCCGACGACAGTCGCGTCTGGTCGGCGCCCACTTTTCGCTCAGACTTCAAGATTATCGCAATGAATTTCCTCACCAACCCAAACATGATAAGCTTGCTCAAGTCGAGGCAACGTGAGCTAATTCGAGAGCAACGAACGAACGACGGCATTCCCGTTACAACAGGGAGTTGGTTGTGCGCCCTTCGCTTAGGCGCAATTCAGCCTCAGAATTCCGAGCATCCCCGAAATCTGTGCTGTTTATAACCCCTAAAGCCCTGTAGGGTGATGCATAATATACTTTATTATGCTATACAAAGCAGGAGGGGGAGAGCTCGATGTGGAAATTGGCCAACCCATGAATTGGTGCATATCTATTTAAGTATAATAATTCGAATGTCTTGCGTTCAAGTGCTCAACACATTGCATTTGCATAGATTAATTATTACTTGTATTCCCCACATCATGAAATTTGTTGGCCACTAATTAGTCTCTGGCAATGGATGGGGCTGGATTCGGAAGGATGAGTAACACCATTGACAGAAATAATAAGATGTCTTGCAGTAACCCGTTGGATCCGCTGTGGAATAAGCCGTTTCTATATGATCGCTCACAGGCACCGCACAGGCGAAGCGGTTTAAAGGTAAGCGGGACATATCCAAAACATCAAATCCCTTCTGCTATTCCTGGAAGTCACCTCAGTCATAGGTGAAAGGTATCCTGCAGGTCTGAGCTTTGTTCCTACAGTAGAGGACTGTGCATATCGTATCGACATGAGACAACTCTTTATGTATAAGTCTCGCAGACATATACATAAAGAGTTGTTACCGAATTTCGACAATCGTACGCCCTTTTTCTGTAGTATTCGCGCTAGACCGTGTCCTTCCTGATGGACCTTGAAATTCGTAACTATCACATATGGAGGGAACAACTCGGTCATTCGGTGAGCACGGCGCAACGGGCGTCGGGGAAAGTGGGGTGACCCATCGATTGTAAATGGACTAAACCGCACACAAATGTAAACGAAATCCGAAAGACTAAATAGACTGCCACATAATTTGTTTCTGCCTCCACAACAGATATGACTGGCATATGCGTCCGGACTAGCGATGGGCGAGGAACACCCTTGGGGGGCGATGTTTCGGCCGAAAAGTTCTTCTCGAGTAAAAACGATGTGTACCATCACATTACAAGGGCAATCTGGATTCGACCCCTGGTATTGTAATTTCGAAGCTTGCTACACTTTCTCTCTGTCTCTCGCTCGGTTCGCTGTGTTGTCCTGTAGACGCGACGTGTGCTAGATTCACAAAGTCCATAACGGATTTGCGGTAGCTTGGAGAGACAAAATTTTCGGAAGCCTGTTTGTTGTAGACACGAAACTCGGCTCCTGTCTGCCAAAAACTCGCTAGGAGGAAGTAGCTTGTAAGCCTTCCTGAATATACTGCACGCGTTCGAATCGAATTGGCGTGCAACAGCCATATACAATGGAATACTACTATTCCCGCCTCACCAGCAGCTCACTTCACTTTGAGTGCCCCATACACTGCGAGTTGGCCTTGCGTGTATATATATATATATATTTGAGTGGGCCCAATTTGTGAGACGCGCTGTACCGTGAACTGGTGGCGTGCGATACGTGTTGTTCAAACCGTAAGCTTTCCACGAGGAAAATACCACGCGTTGCTTTTGAGCAAAGAACCCGAGTCGAGCAAATAGACATTCTTTGGTCGAGCCAGACGAACACAGCGAATGCACAAACAGTGAACTGAATCACTTTACCTTCTTAAACAAATCACAAGCGTTCCTCATTGACAAGCGTGAAGCTTGACTGGGAAAGACGGCCGTTTAGCACTATGCTAACATTCGATTGCTGAAGTTCATGAAGTTATTTTCTGTGGTCGTTTACCATCAATCTTCAATAGCCGCACATGACGTAAAGAGTATCCCCTCAGTCAACCTTCGTGGCACTGGTACAATTCTACTGTGTCGAAAAAAAACACAAGTGATATTTGCATGGTCACAATTTGGTGTAACTTATTGAGTGAATAAATAAAGAATTATTGCTGATTCTCTGAATCACACCGCAGCTTTTTCTCGCTTAAACTGTGTTGCTCCTGTTGGTGCTTTTGTGCCATTAGTGGTGGTGGTGGTGGCCGCGGCGGTGGAGATAGCGGAGGAGGTTAAATAAAAGTGTTATAGCTTCCATGACGGAGGATACACCACGTCATCTCACGGCCAACATTAATCGAGAAGTGTCCTGCTACTAAACTTGCTCAGTAGATATATACATTGTGGAAGAAGGGTGCTGTCGAAACGGGGTTGTATGCTTAGCTGCCGAGCAGAAGGGGGCATGCGAGCGAAAGAGGCGTCCCTGGGTTGGATAATGAAAATACTACAGCTGCCTTTCTGTTCGTCCGCCACGGCTGACCCACCCGGAGGAGATGCGGCCGTTCGTGCTGCCTCTGCCCATGGCATTCATCCCGGTCGGACGAGAACCGGCCGGGAGTCAAGGGCGCTACAGGGACGCTCCCGGGACCACCCCGTGCACCCAAGCCGGACAAGAGGTCTCGGAGCTGGTCTTGTTGACAGCTCAACTATGACAGCTGCAGAGAGGCGGAACTCGGTATTCATCGTTTGAATCCCCCGTTTGAAGAGCAGCATGAACATTGGTCCTCGCGCGGCGTCAAGGCCGACAGCACTTCCTCAACTGTTCACTGGATAAATATAGACTCGAGCGAATTGCCGGCGAACGCGTCACTAGTACACCGTGCACCGCTTGGTTGGAGTTCTTGACTTCCTTAGGGGAAAGAGGCCAATGCACACACCATAATAAAAGATTTATTATGTAGTCGTCAATCGAAGGTGCAAGTCGACATTATTTAGGCTTAGTGAATAAATTTCAGTAACAAAAGAATGTGGTGGAAGCGTACCACTCACATGTACGCGGTTGACGTTGGTTGTTATGTATGAAACTGGGACAAGTTTGCATCCAGAGCGAGTCCATGCAACAGTTTGACAAAAAGGGAGCGTTTTAGATTCAGGCGCTGTCGCCCGTCTCAATAATAGTCGTTTATTGATACAAGTGGTGGATCTGACACCCTGAGCTCAGCACCCAGCTGCTTTGTTCAGTTTGGCTAATACATTCACTAGTGTTATGAGACGCAAAATATTTCAGCAGCGCCCAGCTTTATTTCTGTGATAGTTGCACGTCGAACGAGAAATCATATCGAGGAGACACATATCGGTACAGACATCAGCTTATTACACGGTTGTACTCAGGGAGCTTTACCACGCAACGACGGATCGCACCTAACTTGTTAACAAGGGAAAAGAGTATAGGCCTAATGAGGTCAGGCGCGCCTTCGTATGCACGCAACAAAAAGCCTAGCTTAGAGGCAAACGACCTACGCATGCTTCATTAACTTCAAATTTACGTTTGGCGTGGCGCCAACCTCAGGCACTCACTCTAAATATACGCGTCGACATCTTTTTTTTTGTAAGGCCTGAAACCTCTGGGTACCAGTGCCCCCTATACCCCATTCAGACCGGGTCATTGCCTGTCGTGCGGTGGGGACCAATTGGACAGAGCTCAAAGCTGTGACTCACCACATTTCTAATATGATGTCTTGGACCTTCGATGCAATTTCAAAGTTGTGATTACGAACAACTAGCAGTTCAACTAGCGCAGTTATGTTGTTCACGCTGAGCGTATACGTACACGAATTGGGTCGGTGTAACAGTTTGTTTCATGAATACTACGGAGCGGCTCCGTGCATAATACAAATCATCAAGAAACAAAATCTGGCGCCACATCCGTATTCTCGATTTGCATTAGCAGGTATGAATAGGTAACTCCGCTACTTTCGGTATACTTTAGAGCTCGTACAAACATAAATGTATCATATTAGTGCAATAATATCTTTAATTAGACCGAAATCGATTTGGTATTTTACCAAAAGTAACAATAATATGTTTAGAATCGACTTGATATGCTTTCCTGCCACTTACATAGGTTTGTATTGGATATAAGCTCCCACTGCCTAGAGTCAAGGTTACCGAAATGTAAACCGATGGATATTTCATATTCGTTTTCTTTCTATATAATAGTCAGTTTTATATTATGTCCATTTGTTTTGCCTTGTTATAGTCCTGATATCCTTCTATCCTTGTAGGAAAGTGGGACGAAGTACTCATAAAAACATCGTCAGCGAAAACGCTCGTTCGCGCACCTACACGTCGGAAGCTTTCCTCAGATTTACGATAGTTTGTGTAGACCATTTTTTTTGTGATTTACGAAAACGCTCCCTCACGTCCTTGACAGCAGCCCTTCAGGCAATATGTTAATAATGGACACCCACCGACAATATTCGGATTGCCGACTCGTCGGGAGTCGCCGATACAACTGAGTGCATCAATAATATATGCAGCTCGGGGAGAGGCCCAGTGCGACAATCGTAGGACTTATTTATCATGACGATAATGAAGTGATAAAATTTCGCTGCTGCTGTCCTCAGAGGCCTGTTTTGATGTAATAGTATATAGTAATTCCTATTTCATACTTATAGTAACACCGAAAGGTGAAGTAGTGCAGTCCGTCACATATGGAAACAGCGGAGAGTCAGCTTAAAATTGTTTAGTGCTGATGTGTGACGCCACTTCCTTCTCTGTTTCATAAGGTGAGTATATAGATACGACGATCAACGGGCCACATTTTTTGAGCTACAATTGCTCCATGTCAAGGCGAACTCGGCTGAACCAAAATAGCCCCGATCACGGCTGAGCTCAAGGCCGATTTGTTTGGCGGCGGCGGCTCGGGCAGCGACTCTCGTTGTAAGCGTAACTAACAACGCGCGCTAGATGAGGACTCTTGTGAATCGGGACCTACCGTTGCTATGAGGTGCGTGGGTGTCGCTGTCTCAAATTTCTACCAAGTTCCGAGTTGGAAGCACAAGGACGAACTACTAATTCAGAGCTCAAGGCATTCATTTATATATTTGTATTACGGTAGACTTGAACAAATGATTTTTGTCTTCGAATCGCGTCTCGCTAATGAAGTCCCTGGGGAGGATCGTCTCTGCAGGACGGACGTGTGCAAATATGCATATATGAAAGTATGTAGGTTTGCCTTCCTGGGGAGTTCATTGTAAAAGTATACGGCATTGCACCACCGGGATAATATAGATGAGACAGAATTTCCGTAGCCGAAGAATGGCGGTGGTAAGTATATGCAACGAGGTCCGCTGACTGATTTCGTCTTTTTGTGAGTGGGCTATAATACATCTTAATAAATAATGATTATAATAACGAGGCTCGAATAATATACCTGAAGGTTGTTCTGTGTAATGCAACGAACTGCTCCTAAGAGGTTTCGCTGATTTTCTCAGAGACGGCCGTTTTGGCTACTTCATTTGCTTCTTTGAGCGATTGTATACATTTGTTTGTTGTTCACAATTTGGAGCACGTTATGCTTTGGGTATGTCATTTGCTCAGAGAAGGCTAACATTGGTTGCCTTTCGAAAGCGTTTGTCACAAATCGCTGCATCACTGAACGAGACCAGACTGCAGTGATATGAGTGGTGGTCATTCAGAACCTATACGACTCGTTCACTCTCGACCGATTGAACGATCACTGCCGTACAGCCAGTATCAAGGAGCTGAGCGAGGAATATATTATAGGATACGACTTATCTCACGAATTGTCCACTTTAGGTATACGAATACCGAAAAATTCAAGATCTCGCGCTCTATCGATTACGACAATTAAACGCATGTTTCCCATAGATCTCCTCGATGTATTCGATTTTTCTATGTTCATCAAAAATTGTGAACCGCCAAAATGTAGCCCTCATCATTCTCAACAATTCTCTCCTGGATATGTATAAGTATAAACAAATGCGTCCCGTCTGAGAACTCCAAAAACGCTATTTGGTTGACTACGGATTAGATTTCATTGAAATATTATAAATGAATGCTTCACGGAGAAGGACTAGATCATTTCATACGCCTATCTGCATACTTTGGGCTATTTCGAGTATATGTGTTGTTTCATCTCCAAGAATGTTCGACTTTTCGAAGCGTAGATAGCTAACTTCTCCAAGTCCACGAAAATAGGTGCTTAAACATTTCCTGTTCCTTCCACCTGCCGCTCAATGTCATATCTAGAGCCTCTATTACGACAGCAACCGATCACGGTCCACATCGTCGCCTTCCTTCGTGTACTACGTAGGCAGATCAACTTCCATACCTGTTCTAAATACATCGAATAATGCTTCCTAGGCTCAAATTCGAAGTGTTCAGCTGTGGCAGATTAACGCGTTAACGCTGTAAAAACAGTCCGAAAAATCCCGAGGATTAGCATGCTTGGTTGAACGTTCTAGCAAAGATTCATTTTGCAACGATCAGTCGAAGATGATACCCAGATCCACCTCCTGTACTTCATCTCTTATTGAGAAAAATGTATTTTCCATGCTGATGGAACTACTTGCGCATTGCATGGACACGGTCGGCATGTCAAGGAAAGCTTCGGCATCGTAGCGGGCCTAAAATGCTACGGATGTCAGACTCGAATGCTCTCTCTGTCCCACGATGTTACCTAATTCACGAGCGTATTTATTATATTTTGTGGTACAATCGTGTAATAATCGACTTTAGATAGTTAATGCGTCTGGATGCCTCGGTGGTCGGAAATATCCTATATGGGGCACATATTGATGCGACCCGCCGCGACTTGAAATCGAATGAATAAGAAATGGTGTACATATGTAAAAGTTTAGAAAAATGTCTGTCTAGATCATTAAGCAACTGTGAAGTGTTGAGTAGAACGCCGGTTTCTGACCTGTGTTTCGTGAAGGCTTATTGTTCCAGAAGCGTGGCGGGTCCAACGTTTCATATCCGAACGTAGTCGTTAACTCACCGCCACCGATTCAATCGCACGAATGACAGAGAGCCAGAGTTGTATGCGCTTAGAACGCCAAACATGTTCTGCATATGATTTAACCATTAATTTGCTATCACTGCATGCTGCAGTGATGTTGCCTAGCAAAGGGCAACGATGACGAAGGCAACTCTTCCGTATGCTGCCATCCGCATGCGACACAATTAACCAACCACACCTCCCTCTTTCTAGTCGCCTGGTAGGCCGCGATGGCTCGCATGAGTTGTAGCGCCTTGAAGGGACTACCGAGTGTCTGACTGAACTTCCGCTGTTCCCTGCGGAAGACATCGACAAAACGTGTCCTCGCTACCCATAGAAACGGCGTGGCTCTGCTGCTGTCACGAGGGAGAATAGCTGTGGTGTACAGAGACGACGACGACAACGACGGTCGACGGGCCGTATTAACGAGCCTCTCGAAAGGGGTGCTGACTCATCTCGCGGCTCTGTTCTGTTATAAGGGCTTTGTGTATTTTCTGCTTGTAGTCGGGAGTACGGGCGACGTTGCAAGACAGAGATAGGGGCGAGAACAGTGGCAGAGAGCAGCAACTTCGAATAAAACTAACGATATCTAGGTATGTCGAACGATCAAACTCATGGTGGCTACTTAATATATCGCGTAGACCTCATATATGTGCTGTGCACCAGTTTTATAATAATGTACTGCTCAAGGAGGTTTTCACTTTGTCCGGTCTTGATTTTGCTACCGCTGTAAGGCGCGTTCTAACAGTCGCTCTCAAGTTCGCTCAAGGCTGCGTTATTTCCACTAGAAATGAAAGGCATAATCCCGTGTAGTGAGACTAGCAGAGGTAAGTGGCGCATGCTAACACACACACACACACACACACACGCATGTGCACCAAGATACGCCGCAACAGTCTAGTGAGTCACATCAACCTTGATACGTTTCTCGAGCGGAGGCACCTACAAATATTACATAGCTTACGCACGGAAGTTGGCTAGCAGTGTTCGCCGGTCGGATGCTGGGGCACGTTCGCTGCAATTGCAATATTCAAAACTCTGCCATCGCGCATTTCGGCCATTTGCTTGCTTTCCTGCCTTCTACCGTCCACGTGAGCCATAATGCGAGCCATGTACCAGACCAGCAATAAGCGTATCCTCCCTCTTTAGGCCCCCGCAACCCCCCGGAGCAGGCTGACTGAAGGCGGAAAAAGAAGCTTAGCCGTCCTAGAGTTAAAATAAGGGACAAGGTAGGTCAATGCAAGCGGAACGAACACAGTCTCTGCCGGTGAAAAAGGGCAAGAAGTCGCCGGTGCAAAATCTCTTCGAGGAGGATGCGCCCAAAGCGGAACAATGGAATTCTAGATCAGCCAAGCGTATATCCTTCTTCCCCCAAGGAGCGGCTGTATAGTGAGGATGCTACACATATGACCTCACTGATGACCTCGTGCTGCTGCTGAGTGGTTTTCGGCCTCGAAGATACCCTCATGTAGATGATCCTCAGTGAAGCCCTTTCGGTTCTTCTCTGTTCCTGTCATGCGTTCTGTGTATGAATAACGAATTGGAATGTGCACTTTTGCAGATCTCTCTCTCTCTCTCTCGCTCTCTAGGTTGGCAGTGGACTAACCGTGTTGGTCAACAGCATAAAAAACAAACCCGTGTATTATAGAGTAAATAGACCTCGCAATAGACCTGTCTCGCAGGCGAATAGCTGCGTTCCTTTATGGTGATTAATTAATAGCACATTTTATATGTTGACATTCAATGTAAGTTAACTGTATTATTATTGATCTTCCTTATATATAAGGACGTAATAAGACGTTATATAAGGCGTATTATAGAATAAGACGTTATTCCCATATATATATATAGGGTCAGCTTATATGTATATATATTTATATATACATTGGGACGACGGAAATAGAAACGCACCGACTTATTATTTGTTCGTCGCCAGGCGATGCGGTAATATCGTGAGCCCCTCGCTCTGTCTTGGGGTTTACCAGCCGACTTCTTTATTAGCCGGACTCCGTCATCGTAATGCTCGTGTTGGTAACACAATTCGGTCGTGGCGGCGCAAGCAAAGTTAAATAAATTTTCCGCGCTGATTCTCAGCCAACGTTTAACAGCGTGGCGCATGGTATCAAACCCGTTCCACTATATATATATATATATATATATATATATATTGGAATAACGTCTTATTCTATAATACGCCATATATAACGTCTTATTCTGAGCAAGTTACGTTAACTCATAAAAAAGTGATTATTTTGCAAAAAGCGAAAGGCTATACACGAAATGACTGAAATATCGGTGTCTCTTGTATTAACATTCGCATGACTTTTAAAACAAAACCACTAACAGACGACCGATGCCGTATAGCGTGTACACACCGGCAGACGAAATTTTATGGAGCATATATATATATATATATGTTCCATAAAATCACGTCTGCCGGTGTGTACACGCGATACGGCATCTGTCGGAGATACTAAATTACTTTGATTGATGATCATATTGACGATGATATTAAACCTAGCTCAAACAGTCCCCGTAAAAAAACAACACGCAGTTGCTCGCGTCTCTCGGTCACATATTGGGGAAGTCCAATGTTTTAGCGTTACACGATCGAGTAAATTAATTAATAACAGGTATTAACAGGTTAAAAAGGCAAAAGAAATTGGCCATCGCCGACACCGTTTTCTTGACTCAGCATCGAATTCAAACTAACCGTAAACAAGCAAATATTTGACCCGTCATATTTGGTCACTGGCCAACTTCTTTTCTTCTTCTACAAATTTTACCATTCTTAAAATTAAAATGTTGTCATAAATTCCTTTTCACGAGTAGCTCTTGTATATAGCAGCATGGTTCACTTGCACAAAACTTCTTGTCTAATGGAACACGTGAAGATAGACGAAGATCAGCATCAATATGAGCAGGCTGCTCGAGCATGAGACGCTCCACAATGGTAGCCGGTCCAGAATATAGGTTCATATTGACAGCCCTAGCCAGGCAGGTCTCGTTGTCTCGGCTAAGCAGCTACAGATCGGGGCAGGTTAAACATTAGCGTGCACTTCCCAGCCCCTGCAAGTTATCCTTGTTTAGAGGGTGGGAGAACGCAGAGGCCCGGCGAAGCCACCTTCGAGATTCAGGTCACGTTCTGAGTCACATGGCTGGGCCCACGTCGCAACTGTCACTCGGCGCCGATTCGGAGTCCCGTCTTGAGAGGCCGGAACACCACCGGCAGAGCTCAACCAATCACACGCGCGGTAGCACGGTCATCAACTAGAAGAATGACTTAGCCTTTTCAACAGAACGGTCGAGCTGCAAAAAAAAAACGAAACGTAGTTTCGAAGACGACACTCCATAGGCAGACTACCACAGGAGTATTTTAATTAGGAGATGGCCCACAGTAAGAATATCTGGTGACCTCACTGGAGAGCGCGCAAAATGTGGTAGAATAACGTCGTCGACGGCTTCGAGGAAATATAATAGGAAGACATAATGACAAGGTTACATGAAATTTTGCGGTATCTTCTAGTATAGTGGCAACCCTAAAAAATAAATTAAGTGTGTTAGTGAAAAGGGAAAAATATTGGAAAAAAATTATTAAAATATATCTTAATTGGTTAGGTAGTAAAATTTCTATTTGTTGGGACGCGTTATATATATACATATATATATATGTAATCCAGATATTCACAGGAATATGGTCTTTATTCCTGTGTATATCTGCTTTAACAAATACGGTAATATAATTGTTTTGATCATTATTGTATCTATATTTGATGCTATTTTAATGCATGCGTCAGAATGTGCAAGTGCGTGGTTAATAGGGAACAGCCTTGGGAACGTAGCGAAATATTCTAAACGAAGGCAGCCGCTACCGCTTAGCCGCGGGCTATGTAAATGCAACCAGAGGCACTAAGCAGCCGATGTTCTGCCAGCGAAGCGTGAACTAACCCGGCCACCAACCTAAAAGACTGCGCAAGAGTAAAGAGTATATATAACAAAATTAAGGATGGCCTCAAGATCTCTGTCAGAGTGGCATATACGAGTGCATGCAGCTGCCTGCGTTAGCCGCTGGCCAGACGCCTTCCGGTCTTGACTTCGTTTGGCCTGGGAGAGAGAGAGAGATCTCGAACTCTTTTGAATTTCTGCAAGATGTGTAAGATAAGCTTATCTTTGAAACGCTCAACTGCCCATGAAGGTACTGAAGTCCAAGATAAATTGTAAGGGCTATACTTATTCCATTGCTGAATTCATGCCTCGTAATCATTTTTGATAGAAATAATACATGTTTTAACCGTCAAGGGGCCGTCATCCAAAAGTTATTAATAACTCAAATATGAATAACAGTGAACACAAAACCAGCTCCATAAGCAGCGAACTTGCAGGTTTCCAGGAATAAAATGAACAAAAACTTATTTAGCGTGTTTTAGAATTACTGGTACTGTCACGTCAGGCGTGTCCTCTACACTGTCACAAATTGACTAAATCTAGAAGAACGACTATGTAGAAAATTTCTCTGCAGCATGTCCCCAGCCAACCATCACCCACCATTCCCCCTGCGATTTTCCAGCATGATATTCTATTATAATCATTTGATGACGACTACGTTCATTCCGTGATTCTACGGTCGATCGTTATCATCAATACAGTGAGTGTGAGTGGGCGAATAATCATCGGAGATGGCTCACACAACAGTTGTCAGAGAACGAAGACGCCTTATTATGTTGATACATGCACACTCGGTAGAGACGATATGATGAGGTAGATTTTTCGGTATAATATTTTCAGGTTAGGGTCACACGACGTCCAGCTACGACGAGGTACGTGGACTACTGCTTTCATTCGATTACAGAGAAAAAACGATCCGACTCGGGCCAAGTACTGTTTTCTCAAGTGCATTACGCTCAAATAGGAGAACATGTCAGAGAACAAGGGGTATCCGGCCTTTCAGCCGCCGTAGGTCTCGTTTGTTTGGCCCTCCTTTGTGCTTCGGGGCAGCAGCAGCTGTAGTTGTGCACGCGGACTGCGGCACGATAGATAGCCCAACGAGAGAAATGGACCGTGACGGCCCTTTGGGGAGGAAGGCACCGGATGACAATCGCCGAGCGACCAGAGCTAACACGCCAGCCAGCAGCGCCGACACCGACGCCGATGTCGAGCCCTGCATCCACTCGCTGGCAAGCCAACTGGATGGAGCGAACAACGGAGAGAGTCGTTGTAGCGTCATCCGACAACTGTAAACAACGACAGGACGACATCAACAGCAGCCAAAGCAACGACAACGACAACAAGGGCGAACCAGCAATTATGTAGTCGTCATTAGCATCGGCAATAAACATTTGACGATATTCATCTTGTACGACTATATCTACTACGGTAGTAGAATACAATTGATGAAGCAAAGTGTCATACATTGATACATACACGCTGATAATAATAATAGACAACTAATAATTCCTAATTATTGTATGTTTGAATAAATTACAATTAAATTTGAATATATATATATATATATATATATATATATATATATATATATATATATATATATATATATATATATATATATATATATATAGACAACTTGAATGGTATTTACAACAGATAGCGTTTCAAATGTATGCTCAATGCACCAGGAGCCCAACGTCAAGTGCGCAAGTGTCGCAATTAAATTTCTGCAGTTCATCTCTGACATAGTTTTGAACCGGACGAAAAACGTGTCACGGTGTCATGTAGAATTTGAGAAAGAGAGGTATAATTCAATCCAGATGATGAATTTTCTGCCAATTCGGCGCAGTGACCAACAGTACTGATGCGCTTTCCGGATCACTGTAGTTCAAAGACTGGATCGAACTGCTGCTGCCCACTGGTATTGAGTAGATCTGAAGTAAATTTCCGGGCTGACTGCCAGCCAACATTTAACGTCCACGGAACTGCTTTCGACATTGAAGTATTCTATCTGCGCGGCTGTAACGTTTCAGGGAGGAGGGGACATACACGCGTGGTTCATTTAATGTCACAGTTTGAGCCAACCGCTAAACGTCCACAGGTATCATCTCGTAGGAAAGTATCGCGACGGATGCGAGAAAATTAAGGGAATTCGTGTGCAGAAAATGCTGCTTTAGGAACATTTTTTTCTGCAGAGAGTATTCGATTTCGAACGGATTCCTTCGATTGGTGTCTTGTTTCCGTCCAAAATAATTGTCAGATCATATCACATCTCGTTCATCTATCTCGAGGATTGAAGGTCCCATCCATCTACAAAGATGAGCCGTGACCAGCCAGCAACAAGTGGTCCTTGGAGTTCCCCAGCATGGCGGCTGAATTCGAAAAATCATACGCCTCTGTGTTGCGACCTGAGGGAAATTGTGCGGGCTGATGCTCAGTCCACACTTATCTTGCATCGAACCTGAGCAACGCTTGAAGCCAAAACTCACATGCTCTCATATAAAAGTGTGTGTCAAACTTGGTCACAGCTAATTGGCTGCTATGGGCAATTGCGAGCACATTCATGCTTCACTACAAATTCATTCCGAGTGACTTTCCAGCCCGTTATGGTCGCTGGCTTTTTGTAGCATGCAACGATCGCAACTCTCACATAAAGAACCATTAGTACAGAATGAACGGAGAGGACCTTGCTATTGTGAATTCGTTGCGCTAATTTGCATCTGCCGCGTTTTTATACCGAAGTTCGTCTCCTAGAAACTGCTGGTAAAGGGGCCGGGCGTTTGCAACACCCTACTATCATACCATCATCATACCAATCATGAGGTATTAACGTACCTGTTAGCCTTACAAGGATACAAAACATGGGACAGCAACGCTATATCTAGATTATACGCGTGCGTCGCGCACAGCTGGGCCCTAAGCAGCCACTATAGCGGGATAGTGCCTTCCGACTTATTGGACCCTAATTTTTATTTACTGTTTTTATTCATCCACTAAATCTAGCCAAAGATATTACAGCCGTTTGATGGTTCATGAAAGTGGTTTGAGGAAGGCTTTTCTTGCTGTGAGGGCTGAAGTCTTTCATAGCCGTGATATGAAACCTTTCTCTATTGGCTAAGACGGTTTGAATTAACCTGTTTGCATCAGTTAGTGCCTTCTCAGTCTCGGCTGCGGTAAATACCAAAGCCAATGTATAGTTAAGAATAGACACGAACGAGTGAAATCGAGTATGTATTATGTCGAGTCACGTGGCCAGAACATTTGATCGCAATCAACAGATAATGAGGTCCATGCGCATCGCAGGTAAGGAATACCTTAGGAATATCCTACAGAAATATTTTCGATTTGTACATACTGGTCATTCTATTAAATTTGATATTTTAAGGGTGAAAACCTTTCGTTTAAATGAAATTAATCCCGATTTTATTGTGTCACCACGAATCAGTCGAGCGATGGGATGACTATCCTTGTGCGGTAGTAATTATCAGCTCCGCTAGCATGTTGTTTTTGTATTTTCCGTGATACTTCTGTGATTTCAATACGAATCGATGACATCGTGCGTTACAACATATTGGTCGAAGAAATATCGTCGATGAGTAAAGCGTTCTGCAGAAATGGAAAACCGAGGGGTAAACACTTTGCATCGCCTCGAGATAGTATCACTGAACGCCTGCAGCCTTCAATGAGACGTGAAGGCCACCGCACGGCACGAAGGTCAACCCAAAAGTGAGAGGTCTTAATGGATATCAGCGAACCGCCTGAGTACAATGGCAAAAACAGCGTGCACCCTAATGGACCACCACCTAGCCCGTACATACAAAGCGACGATGGGCGCCATCTATGTTTCTATAATACATCAAGGAGGTTCTACGTCAACAACTTGCCACTTGACCTATCTTCTGCTACTGACGTTGCTTTATTTGCTGGAAAAGAGAGCATCCCGAGAAGGACAACAACAACAACAAACAACAATAAGAAATAAAAACACGACCAGGAATGAACGGAGGTGCAACTCGAACTGGTTTAATGTTTTGCCAAGGAGTTACTGCCCGAGAATGTTTTTGCTCGACGACGCCTTACATAGTAGGTGTAAGGGAGAAGGATGAATCCAGATGCACTCGTTCTAGTGGTAAGCCCCTGGCGCGAATGTAGTAACGCCATACGTGATCCAGGTCCATCTAACGAGGCTTTACCGGGTCACAGGGATTTCTAAGGGATTTCTCGTTGTGAAATATTTGGGAGGTTGCAAAAGCGATTAGCTCGAAAACAAACCACGATGAACAAATCACTCGAATCCCGCGAGAGTCTAATCCCCGACAGGTCGTGTACGAAGTAAGCGGTTATATTTGCAACACAAATGCACATCTTCACGAAATGGGACTTTTATTCGTACGTACCGTAGAGAACTTCTACGCAAGCTCAAGCGCTTGGACCTGGCTCAACGGTGGAGTTGGGCCTCGATCGCAGACTATCATCTCGAGTGTCAAATTCAGGTCTGTCGATTTGACATGTTTCATATCTTACAGAATAGATAGATATCTCGAAATGATTGGACAGAGTTCGTCTGTATTTCACCAAGCTAATGATAATAATTCGCCGGCGAAATGATTGCTTAGATGGTGTTTATATCCGGCAATTGAACAAGTGGCTTTTTATTGATTAGTAATTAAATCAGTGTATTGTTGGATCCACTGCATTTAAATTTAGTCGCCAAAGATAGCAATTAAATCTAAATGCTGTGGTTAACTAAATAGAAGTCGCGAAATGCATGCACCGTCGGCTATCGCGTGTTTGAGAAGATCCTATTTAAATTACGCCACAGTTCGAACGGATACAGTTAAGATGGGTGAGTGTGTGTATAGGTGCGTGTCATTGAAAATACAAGACCCGATTTATAGTGAATAGTGTACTCATTAAAAGTAACAGGTCTGAGCTTATTTTTTCCTAATTTCGCAATAGTCTTTTCAGTACCCTGTACATGTTGATATATTGACCTTCGTGTATTGGGGCAACGTAATGGCACGAACCTCGTTTGGCACGATGGCTCTCAACATGATTACTAAGATTCATACGGGATTTGTGTTAGCCACATAATATTGCATTTTGTGTTCGCGCATCGTATTTTTAACACATTCGAATATCAACGTCATACAAATCTGATAATAGTAATTTCTAAGGTTGTCTCAAAACATCCAATACAATGTAATGACAACCTGCATAGTCTAGGTCTAGTCAGGGGCCGGCTTGATGCCATAGCAACATGTAGTCAATCTCACTTCGGCAATACTTCCACCAATTGGCATTGCTCCACACCTGCCATGACTTCTCACGAACTGTAGGGGGCACCCACAAGGACACTCTAACTATTTGGGACATCACCGGCTGATCGGATTCGCCTCAGTGAAAGCCTACTGTGAACAGCGTCGAAGGAAGGGAACGCTGTCATAGAGAACAGCATCTATCTGTAGCAAACCTATTCCGCTAAAAAAACGCTGCATGTAACGAAATCATGACGCGGTATATCTGTTTGTAGACGGACACTGCTCTAGTATCGATCGTTCACACTTGTTGTTGAGATGGATCGATCGCTCTCCTCTCTCCAAACTTGATAGCGGGGCGAGCATAATTATCAGTGACCAAGCTGAACGGAAGCTCAAATTCAGGGGTTTCAGCTTCGTAGGTCGAGGCACAAGTGTTGCATTGAACAATCGATCGATAACACGCTTTGCAAGCCTGTAACTGCCGCTAAGAAATGTTAGCATTGTCAGTTTGTACACCGTTGTAAAATTCTATTTCGTCATCGGACTAAGTGAAACTGTGTTATTTTGAATTCGAAACCACTATAATCAAGCTATTGTCCTCGGAAAATACACAGAGGCACGTCTAGCGTTTAGCAGTCTATCGTCGCGGGTCCTACAGCGCATTTTACCAACGAAATGCTTTGCTTGGGGTGGTCATACTCTGGGATTTAAATTGCTTGGAATACACTCGGCAGATACCAATGGATCCCCACACCCTTGTGGCGTGGTGCATTCATGTGCCCCTTACAATCGGCGAGGGGTCCCCTGGATGGTCTAGTGGTGAGCGTCTTGGACTGCTAGACCGGAGGGACTTGTGTGTTGGGTTCAAATCCTGTCAGACGCGGAGAATCTTTGGAGTTCTATATCATCTTTCTTTATCTGAAGATTCTTGCCAGGTACGAGTAAGGAAGAGAATAAGCAAAGGTGGCCCCGACAGGTCCTCATAGTAATACCTAAAAGGTTAAGAGCTGAGGCCTGTCAGATAGGGGAACAGCTGAGAGTCAGCTCGAAAAACAGTTTTTACAATCGGCGAGGAGCCACGTAGGCACACGGGTTCAATCACCACCGTTGATAATTTGTATTTAAAGATTTGATTGATTTTGTTCATTATTTGATTGCACATTTGTATTTGAGGAGTCCGTCTTATGAGTGTAGTTGTACCGTATACGTGAAATCTGGGTTTTAAGCCAGCCTTCATTTAGGCTAACTGAATGAATGCTGACTCACAGCCAATGTGAATAACTAACTCGCCAACTTTTAACATCCACGGGACTGCTTTCGGCATTGCTTCATAATACGGACCCAATGCAAATGTGCAACGATCGAACTCATGCTTCAATCGAACTTGCCTACTCCGATTGCAAAGCGCGCACGAATGCACCACGCCACCGGGCTGTTGTCTACCCTAGAGGAAACAGTCACTTCATATCGATTTTAAGTCGTAACTGGTAGTGCTATGCTCACCTTGCCCGATTTATCGCTTTACGAACACGAAGTGGCTGAACCCGCACCCAGAACAGCGGGCGCGTTTGAGTGAAAACACTCACATCTCATGTACCTCACGCCTTCCGGCGGCCCTAGTTTCGCCGAAATCAATATGCTGCTAATGGAAATCTCATCAATCACAGTACACTAGAAAACAATAGCCCTGGCTTCCCCTCCCCGTGTTGCATGTGATATAATATATGTATGTGATTCTCGTGATGAGCATCGCGTCGTGTCGGTCTCTCTTCGCCGTTGAGTATGCGGCCTAGCGGAAATATGCAAATGACACCTCTTTAGCCTTCACTTCATGGCCAATCTTTGTCGTTACCCGTGGGTAATGGTAACGAGAGAAAATTATGATCAATATGATCACCTTCATACATACGCTTGAACAGCTAATCGCTAGCGGGGCCATCCATCTCGTTAGGGGCAGGAACAGCAGGAACAGAGGCTCGGCCTAACAAGTTTCCCCGCACGATCCGTCGAGCCCATTCAGCCACACCTGCTGTCGTTGCTGTTTTGTCCCTAGCGACTTGCTCTTCCAACGCCTTCGCAAGGGAGAGGTTGCAGGGGGCGGGGGAGAGGCATAAATTGCTATATATATATATATATATTCTATATGTACCATGCATATAATAGTGAATGATGATGCCCTTGGGCATCTGTCACAAGGATATCAGCGAGGTTGGTCAGTGCCACCTGCAGCAGAGCATGGAGAGACCACTAACGCCACTGCAAGCGCCGTTGGTCCAGTCCAGATCACTGTCAACAACTACCAGCAGCCGCCGCCGCCGCAGCAGTACTACCGTAAACAGAGGGTGTCCTGACACTTCGGAGCTGTCGTTTGCCACGCGATAAGCTTTGGGCATCGGCCACTCACCCGCCTCCCGGTTCAGGCCGCCAATGTCTGCGATGTGCTGTATATCATATGATATATCTCGTGACGGACACGACGAGCTGCGCCAGTCATGCTGCCGAGACGTACGACGACGCACAAGCGACAACTCGAAGGGACGACAACGTAAACTGTAACGCAAGCTGATGCTGCCGGGGGGTGCGGAGCTCGAATGTAAAGCGAGATGTGAGCCAGGCGCGTGTCTTCGTACGATACGCTGATATACTGTGCAGTGGCTATGTTACCTAGGTGTGTGTGTGTGGGTGTGTGTGGGTGTTCGTGCCGTGTGTCCAGTTCGTGCACCACGTAGGGGAACACAAGTATTCTCGCAGGCAAAACGCTCACGGGTGGAAGTGAAGTCTGCTTTATGTTTGTCCGGTGATCGGGTTGAGTGAGGTTCCCGGTCGCGGTGAAGGCGATGACGATGAGGTCCGACGGGGTGAAAGGAAGAAGGGGCGGCGACTGTTTGCCGAAACACATCGCCACGGTGCAGCTCGCCACGTTCGCTCTCGCTTTCTATTTGTCGCCAGCATCAACCGTCATCTCGTCTGCGCCGTCGAGCCATCCGCTATTCTATCGGGTAACCGATCGCGTTTTGCTTTCAACCTTACATACGTAAATACGTACATTCTGCCTAACCCTGTCGTCTAGTCAATTATTAATGGGACGACATGGATGACTTGGATGACAGGCTGCCTCCTTCCACCTCTGGGCATCGGACCTCTCTCTCTCTCTGGGTCTCTGTGTGCGAATGTACTTTTCCACAGGCATAGCCAGCCACAGCCAGATACAAACCCACGTGTTAGTCGACGTCATCGCATCGTGTACCCGATTCAGCCGACAGTTTTCTGAGGCGCGTTTTGTCCGTGGGTGGAGCCTATCCGAGTCGACGGATGGCTTGGCATGTTAGCAGACCGTGACGCAATTGAAGTTCCGGAGCTGTTGCAGTTTGTCGTGTTTGCTTTGGCGTGGCTACGATGGTCACCAGATCAGTATCGACGATCGATCTGCCTAATCTAGTTAGCCAAACAGTCTGCGGTAGTGCTTATGCAGATGGGCCTATTTTTGACTGTTTGAATAGCGACCTTTGAATGACCCTGATTATGCTTCGTATATTATGCAACTGATACAGGTGCTCCTCATAATCTAAGTTTCACGTTTCACAAGCATGCGCAGCGTGCGTGTTGCGTAACAGACGTTTTACCGAATTCAGCAATATTCGCACTATCACAATGTATGGTGTATGACAATTCCATAATACCGCCTCCAAATCATTCAAAGTTAAAACTAGAGCTTGACTAAAGACACCATCAATCGGCAGGCAACTCATAACAGATTGTTGTATTTCGGTTGTCTCACTGCGAATGACGTTTGGTCGATACGTGAGAGATGGGTCAAACGGGAAGTGGCCAAATCCTCAAAATGGAGAACTATTCATTCGTTTCTACTTTACAGAAATAATTCGCCGCAGCTGAAAATGTTGGCCACGCCCAGGTCACCTTCCGCACGCAATTGTCGTAGCCTGCACCTTAACCCATTTTAACACAACCTTAGATTTCAATTACATTTTCAACCTTACCAGATAGTGTCCAAGTTGATGGCAGGTCCATAGCTATCCGCTACTTGTATTCATAATAAGCTATACGGTCGACAATAGTATGGGAACTCTCAATCAATTTCGAATACTTCTCTTTTTATAGAGTTATTTATAATCTCAGCCACTTTACTTCAACATGATTAAAAGTGGTGTTCGAGTCAAGTGCAATTTTTTTTATTTCGGCAGCATTAGAGTGTTTCATGCCCATATAGAGCTAGTTAAATGCCGGAAAATAACAGTCAGAATGCACTCGTGTCCAGCCAGATGATATAGTATTAGAATCTTTTCACCCACCTACATAATATTGTAGGTAACCGATTAAGTTCAAGTTGAAACGTAGAGGGCATCACGGTTTCTGTTGAACAAACAATTCAGTTTATTAATGATTTCTAAGCTGGGTTTATTAATGATTTCTTTGGGTATCACTGTCTTATTTCAAATGTACCCACGGACGAATGCCACGGTACAATGCTTAAGCGATGGACCGCGATAGACAAGTGATAACAGACTGAGAATCATTATCATCAGCCATCGTCTCCGCAAGCCTCTACTTTGAAGTAATAGCAATTCAGTCCCAACATGGGCCTTTAAGCGGTATGTAGATCCGAGGTTTTTAGTGAGTAAGAGCTCACACTACCGCCGCGAATACCTATGCAGCAGTAAAGCCCACTGTTTGTCCACGATGGATTTTAGCATTCAAAACCTTACTCAAACGAAAAAACAAGCTATAGGCAACAGGAGCTTTGACATGCATACATTTTGATTACGCTTATGAGTGTCTTCAATTAGCAGTATCTCATATGGATTTTAAAAAAGCAAAACAAGTGGTTTGGCCAACGATGTGAACAACTTCTAGCGTCTCTTCAAAATACTTAAGCCTTGGTACTACGGACAACGAATATGATATTAGTGTAGATAAACCCCACCCTTTACAATGTCATGTAACAAGCAATACTGAATATTGAGTACCACCAAACAGGTCAATACCAAGTACCTCTACTAAGTACCAATATATCATATACAAATATCGTGTGCATTTAACGAACAGGGCGTCGTTACAGTCGAGTGATAGATACACGAAAACGTGTACTTGTCGATTCAATTAATGTTGAATAAAAACAATTATTAGCCCTTCTCTATCTCTCTCTCTCGACTCAATGTATATACTACGGTGTTGTCTTTGTCATTTCATTAAGAATCGATTTTTGTAATTATTCCTGCCACGTTGAGTCCGAGCACAACGGTTCCGCTGTGCCCTTGATTGCTGATAGCAGATAGTTCAACTTGTTTACGCGTTCAGAATTAATAATACTAATTACGTGTACAGGTCATACCCGCCCATGTTGTGCTAGCGGCTGTCCACGCATCCGCGGGGCAGCTAAATGTTGCCAACGAACGCGGCAACCCCCCCCCCCGCGCCGGGGGTAGAGACCTTGAGACATCGACACAGTATGCTTTTTGTATTTTATTGTACCCCATTAATCAGCTGGAGTTGTATCTCCAATCAATAATCAATGTCTAATCGAATTAGGCATTGGGTGGCAACGTCCAGAGCAAACAATGGGATCGGCTAGTGGAGGTGGGGGCGACGATAGCAACATGATCAACATTTTGATTTTTACGAATGCCTCACGTCGATGATAGTTACGGGGAAGGTCGAGAGTCAATTGCAAGGGTGGAACGATCGGCGTCTGCAGGGAGGAATCGCCTAGCTGTACGACGATATATATATATATATATATATATCTAACGTTGTCGTATAGTTGATGAGGAGATAGCATTTAGACGAGAGGGGAATTTTGCGAGACGATTGTTTTTGTCACATCTGCATCTTATACGGTTCCTATCGTTGATCAATATTTTGATCACTGTCAACAGCAGAAGCAAAGGCGGTCTTCCAAATGCAGAACGTGGTCATTAAATCTGCACGTTCGTTGTAATCCCGACGTGGGATCTGAGCTAGAGCGAAACTGACTGTTTGGTATTTCGGTCAGCGGACTAACGTGGAATGCGTACGCTGGTCTTATTCAGGCTCGACTTTCTAAGCTGGCGGGATTTAATATCTAATTGAAATGGCAAATTGGATTCACCTAAGTGTACTAAATACGTCTAGCGAGGTGATGATGGGCTGGTTACTTGCCTGGTCTTTATGTTAAGAAATTTTCGGTATTTTTTCTAGCACTATTGATTTTAAGTTAGTGCATTTTCAACGCATAGCAGAATGTACATAACATTTGTCTCTTAATCTCTTTGACTATTATCTATACCCATGTAGATATTTCCGGGTATATATTACATATATATATATTAGGCTTTTGGAGCAAAGCAGAGACAACCTTACGACGAATGGTCAAACAAAAACAAATTAACGCAAGTGTGTAAGAGCAACCCGCTATGAGGTGTGAACGTGTGGGTCCTGTTAATATAACTATTATTTTGATGCGTTATATTAACAGGACCCTCCCTCTCGCAGAGGATACAGTGGATGTCTTACTGGCGGTATCCTCAGTGCTGATAGTTTTTATCATGGTGCCACCGAGACGTTTGTCGTCGAAGCACGCAATCGCAGTAGTATGATACCTTATCAAATTGGTCTCCTATTGAAGCCAAAGTGACCTTACCCCGCCAGCAGGACCGATGTGATGGAGGTGTAAGGTGGAGGTGGATCTGCACACACCTAGCGGCAACATTCACATCAGCAACATCGCGTCCCATAGAAGAAGTGGAGCAGGTGGCTTGAGGGCGTCCGGGGGGTGCTGTATAGGTAGTATGCGTTCCTGAGTTCTTGTTCGCATCATCCCATTTACTCTCTGTCTCTCCTCGCTGTTCCGTGATACCCCGTTGGACACAGTACCTTTCCACCAGCCCCGACAACTCCCAGAGGCATGCATGTATCCTCATAATTCTCTCTCACTCTCTCTCTCCCACCGTTCCTCTCTTTGCTTCCGTGTGCTATGTGAGAGCCATAAATCACACTTAATTTCGTCCCTGGCCTGCAGCAACACGCCGACCTTGGGTCTCCTACATTTATTCCCAGGCCATTGCGTTCCCGATTCCCGAGGTCGACTGTCACTGGATAAGCTACGCTCACTGTTGGGCTTGGTTGATTACCTTGTAACTTGGCTAACTAATCGTACGTTAATTTTAATCAAAGAACAAGGAGGGTACTCGTGTTATAGAACAATAGTAGAACAGGTTCATTGACGATGCTAGCTAGTGATACGAATGATTGAAAATAGCTTGTTGATTTAATGGAAAACGTTCTTTATTATTACGATTATTATTATTACTATTATTATTATTAGTAGTATTCAGTTGTATAAAGTGCTTTTATTAATCAAAGTATAATACCTATTGCTGCCACAGGTCTCTTCCTTCGGTAGTTACATCTCAGCAATAAGTTTTCACTATGATTTCTTTTATTGATCTTATTCTATAGGCAATAACGCGAAAATGATTTAATTTGACTTGGTCAAGATTTATCGACGGCAAGGCTAGCCCGATGCGCAAGGAATACAAGCAGTTGGACGAGGCCAAGTATCGATGAGGATGCGGCAGCACCACAGGAATGAGGCGTTGCGGGACTCGTCGCCGAGGTGGGAGCTCCTGAAGCTAGTCCGCCGGACCCTCCCTGAACTTCGTGTCCACCAGGAAGAGGTCTGGCCTTCGCCTTCTTACCAGCGGTTGACCCTCCGTGACTGGCTGTTCCAGAGGAACCTGGGAGGTATCCACCCGGCCGATGCGGCGGTGGCGGATGTTTGATGGTGATTGAGCACCCGGGCTTGTACGGTCGACAGTTGTGCTCAAGGCCCTGGTAGATTTGACGTAGTGGAAACTTTGTCCTGCTGAGGCCCCCACAGCGGCTCGCATGGGCCTGAGTACATTCGTAAACAGAGTAGTACGCGCTGAAAAAGTACGAGGAAAAACAGCGTTAATGCAAACAAGCCAACCGAGAAAGGGGGGACTTACTTAACATCTGTTCCTCCTCTGTTTGCCATGATATTTGAGTTCGCGACTTTTAAGCGGTACTCGACAGGGAACCAGACCTGATCGAGGGAGAAGCTAAGGAAACTCAACATCACATAATAGCAGATACCATATAATTTACTGAATTTGTTCGTTAATTAGTCAATTAGTTAGATAATTTTATGCGTCCAGGTGAAATGAATGTAAACGCTGATATCTAGCGAGCCCTACCAGCAAAGATTTTGTAGAGTAGAAGCGTTATCATAAACATCTTGTTCAGGTTGTCCCTTCGAGTTGTTGTTCCGCGGAAAACGGGCTGCCTCAAAGGCTACATGCAACAGTCGGGAATACTGCTTCCTGCATGGCCCTCCTTCGGAACTCGGTCCAGGACTCGTCGACACAGGTGTCCCTTTCGTGTCAGAAGGAATACTGCGCTCTGAATAGATCTCGGCAATGCAAGCAGCTTCCCGAAGGTATTCTGAAACATTGGAAGCATATATATATATCACGGACAGCCAGGAACCTCAATTTAGTCAGTTTTAGAAGTAAAACTTCGATTCAGCTGAAACAGACTCATCGACAACTAGTTATGCAGGTTTCGATCGATCCGTTTTAATATAATATATTATTCTTACCAGTCTACTATACTAGGGCATGGGCCAAAGAAATTACATATAATGTACAAAATTACTGTTACCCGCTACTAACATAGTGAGCTTTGTGATATGCGTAAACGCTTTCATTTCATAAAACACAAACCGAGTTCATATGCACATCGGACCAGCCACCAACAGATTATAAACTATTAATAGGATAAGTACAAATAAGGACAAGGCAAGATTTGTGTTCACAACAACCGAAAGACAATTTAAGGGCGCCGACTTTTATAATTAAATAAATTCCCATTTAGATACGGTTGTGTCATTTAAGGCTGTTAGTCTGATCTCGGGTGACAGGTTTGAACTAATCATGTATACTCCTAGAGGCGAATTAAGTGTCTATTTTGGTGGAATTTCGTGGGGCATCACCCGCCAACTTTGGTGGATCAAATGTGGTAATTGGCATATATATTATATAATAGAAAACCATTGTGAGGAGCGTAGAGCAACGGCGCCTTCTGTCCGTGCCCTCACGGTTGCAAGCCGGCCTTTTTAGGTCGGCTTGCGGAGATAACAGTTAAACTAACGCTAATAATAACAGATTTTGCTGGGTAGAAAAATAAAGAGAGGATAGATGGTCGAAAGCAAGCCACTATGAGAATAAGAGGTGGTAGGTAAAATTATACGAGCAAATAGACGATTTGACGCAAACCTGCCCAAGCAATGAAAATTATAGTGCATATACTAGATAGTTACGAAGGACATACCCAATAATTCTTGCTTCGTGCCTCACCCAGATGAATAGCGAGAAATGTTCGGCATAGCTTATACTTCTCTCGAAAACCATTACGGTTCTCAAGATGTCCCAACAATAAACGAACTACCTAAACGTGTAGCGCCTTGGATAATGGAATATGATGAGTGCTTTGCTTACCCTCCTGAAAGGGTCCAGGTCTGCAAAGATCTTTTAGGACGTTCTGTTCCGCTTTCACCGTCTGGGCATATGCCGTCCTTAAATCCGTTGGGCAGGTCTCACTTTCGGACAAAATGCAGCTGAAATCACGAACGACAGACAAATGGAATACATATATATATATATATATATATATATAGCGTTGACGGCGGGCCCCCAGCCCTATTCATTGCGACGAGAAACGTCTGAAGGCAAACACCTCCCTAAAGCCAAGACAGGATATCGTATACCATCATTCATTTTAATCGACCTCTTATTTTTTTCATTTTAATGCTTACCATTAGAGTTGTAGGACTTTTAATAACAGTAAAGTAACTAGTGAGCATTGAACAGATATATGTACTGGCATTTATCGAATTATTGAACCTCACAGAATTTAAGATTGGTGGTCTCTAGCACTGCAGCGTACAATTACGGACTCGGTAATTCTGCATCGTTGTGACTGACCGTTCGGTGGAATAACGAGCAGATATTAACACTTTGATTCTAGGGTTATGGTTCTAGGCTATTTATCTGTACATGAATTTCATGAGCGAATTTCATTTTAGGAAGCCATTCTAGCGATATCTAGGGCAGGGATAAATGGCCAACTACTTGAGCTCCAATAGCGACCTTGAGACGAGCTGCGAGCTTTGACGACGATCGTTCTCCAATTCTGTAAATCTCGCATCAACTATTTGAAATAAAAAAATCCTCTATTGTTGAGAATTGCCCCTGAAGAGGCTCCGAAGACTACACTCGTTCTCGTCAGTTGAATTTTATACAATTGAAGGGTGGGTTTCCATCGACGGGCGACGATTAATTTTATGTCATGGGAATTCTATCTGGGATATTGTATGATTCTTGGCTGGACGTCGCCATTTAACTTTGTTCCTTGGTCTTAGTCTTAGAAATAATTTTCATCACTATCAGTATCTAATCGCAGTCAGAGTTTGGATGCAACTTGTTAGAATCATACGCACGGGTCCTCATAACGACAGCTTCACCATTTGACTCGAAACTAGAGCGGTATTACAGCATGCGTCGCATTTTACGGTTATGAGAAATAGTTATATTCCGTCGTTGGTTAGTCGCTAGTCGATGAAACTTCTGACGGTCGATGGCAGAACGTGCCTTTAGAGAGAAGGTCATTTGATTGCCAGAGTAACATTTGATTCTTGTATTGGGCCCAACTGATGCCCATGGCTAAGAGAAAGAGAGCGAGAGGGATGAAGGGTAAAGTAAAGCATGAACACACGAATATAAATCCCTTTGAGTAAACTGTTTCATTTGAATCATTTATCGTTTTATTAGCCACGTAGTCTTCTCGCTGTAGGTGTCATCCTCCATTGACGTTGAGACCGATAGCATAAGTGTTACTTTATGTTATATTTGCATATAAAGGGAAATAGTCAAAGAAGAGCAACACAACTACATTCATTAGGTGCAAGCCCACTAGGTAACAGCAAGCGGCAACCGAACACAAATTTAATATAGCTGGTCAGATAGACGACTAAGAACGACTCGCTCCTTTGGAGATCGCTCGTTGCTATCAAACACACACACACACGCCTCTGCACATGTGTCATGCATGAATGCATGGCTGTCTGTGTTTATGCCTATATGGGCGCACTAAGGAAGATCCTCGGAGTCGCAAAGGGAAGTCGTGTTGCTAAGCAATTGCAGACATACAAGTCTGCGAGAGCCATAGAGAGAGAGAGAGAGAGAGAGAGAGAGCGAATGTACAGAACTTTTGAAATACCGGCTAACTGTCCAGACCGATTCTACCTCTAGTCTCGGGTGTGACTCGAAACTATAATCCCCAGCCGCAGCTAGTGAGTCTGCCGAGCGCACCATTCAAGTCAGTACAACACTGAAAGGAACCTACTGGCGATATATTAGTAAACGGCAAACTATGTGATAAGCATCAACCACAACTTCAACAAACTTGATGAGTGAAAACGCAAATTCTCTCCGCATAGGCGTTAGGTTCTTGGGATACAGGGAACAGTATAATTTGCTAGGCATCCCGTAATCGGCTCAGAGATTTTCGTGATTTCGATGCGCATAAAGGGGCGCGAAAACAAAAATTCTATATTATTTTCAATAGTTCATCTTCTATAGCTGAATTATGCTATATTGCTCAGCAAAATCTACAATGACGACGACCAATTCGTAACTTCATCTCAAAGTACTTACTGATGCGCAGAGGTCATTTTATCACAGTACGCGTTGAGTTGATCAATATTTACAACAAATCTGGTCGAGGAGAGCTCCTCCTGAATATCATCTGCGCATGCTGCGATCGCTGAGTAGATGCAGCCTGAAATCGAGCACAGAAAAGTACACTATTCATTAAGTGATCATATGGGCCTGGTTAATAATTACTAGCTAGACCATAATAGCTTCTACTGACGTTCATCCCATGTGGCTAACCCCATTGTATTAGAGTCGCTTACGATGGTACCACCACTGCCGCCGTGAACGAAAGAATTCGCTACTGAAATCTGCTTTCAGTATCAGCATTGATTGCTCTGAACAAAGCTGATTACAAAATATATAAGGGAACCGATTTGCTGCCCACTCGATGATTGTTAACTTTCAACAATCTGGTTACAACATCTTCCCCCTGTGACTGGAGTATATCATATCACAGTGTGTGGCACATCTCCAAGTCTCAACATATACAAATTGACCGTCGCTCGCATCGAGTCGCATGGACTTCACGAAACGCCAATGTATTCTAAAAATATCATCGGTTGACTCGTTGATATATGAAGGCATAAGTGGTAAGTGAGCTTAACAGTAGTTCTGAGTCAAATCATAATCAGAATCGTGGTTCGCACCCACAAACACGTCCGTTTTGACACAAAATGGTAACAAAACATACGGGAGAGCGGAAGGGAGGGAGAGAGAGAGAGATAGCAAGATAGAGAGAGAGAGAGAGTGGGGTGGGTTCTGGTGTAACATTGTCTCTTTCTGGGGACCGCAAATAAATTAGCAGGCGTTCCCAGCATTTCCCCGTGTGTGTATTTGAACGGAATCCTCCTTGGCCGGCGGGGCTTGAAGACGACGAGGAGCGATACGAATAGGGAGTGCAATGGAAATAGAGTACCAGCGCCGACTTGGAGCAGCAGCAGCATGAGTGGAGCTGGGTTTTCTAATTATTTTCATTGTACGAATGACTGGCGGGGACGGCGGATAGGCGATCGAGCAGCGGAGAGGCACTGTGCTAGCACAGCATCCCTGTGGGTCCATCAACTTGGACCCCCGAGGTCTTGCCTTGTCCACTCGACCGAGCGACGGCGACCCTCAACGGCGCGATGTCATATTTGCTCATCTCATGTAGCAATGTCAGCAGCGACAGCAGCACGAACGTCGCCCGCCATGGACCGTAGTAACAACGGCAGAAACTACCACCACGCGACCGCCACTGTGAACTGGACCGACATAATAGAATAAGTGCGTCTCTTGAAATTCATATCCTCCGCCGGGGCCATAATCAGCAGCATTGTCTGGTGAGCCGAGAAGACACCGACAGACGGACAGACACTCGAATCGAGACGTTCGTTCGGACGGATACGGCACGCACTTTTCGACGGATTTCTGCGAGAAAATAATGCGACGTACACTAGTTCGACGTAATCGAACTAGTGTACGGTCGCTGGTTGCCGTATCTGATGAAGAGCAATGATAGACGAAGCGTAGACCATCTAGCACATGGACGGGACCCATTTCAGCGTTGTATTGTAATATGGTGTAGCTCTATTGCTCACCCTATCTTGTAGGCTAGAAATATTTATATCCTCATGCTATTTCTTAACGTAGTTATACAATTGTCAATAAGTGGATGGATGGCATTATTTGTTTGTACCAATGTAAGCTTAATGCAATAGAAATTAAGTAGATCTTTAGAAATGAATGATAAGGCGTGCCACAAGGTCACGTTTTTTTTATTTCCCTTCAACTCCGCTACCTTCGTGATGTCCAGCGAGCGCATGTGATAGGGTACACTTCGAGCAATTCGCATTTGGCAGTAATTCAGCCGATTTTGCCACTAAACGATTTTCAATAAATGAGCTGACTACTTCATACTTACACGCTCATTTATTTAACTAATTACATCTATAATTCAGCTCCCGTACCGCTGGTTCCCATTCTGTATGCCCTACGCCCCTCAGTGCAGATATCAGAGAAGGTGGCTACCTCTCATCCAATGGCTGATAGATGCTAGACACGTACTCGACCTAAACGAGGCGAAACGACAAAATGTAAATCCTTGCGACGGGGCACGTGCAAAATTCATTGATAAACACGGATTTCTCTCCCTTTATTCCATCAAGATGTACAATCGGTCGGCTATAATCGTCATTAGTCTAATGCAGGGTGTACGACTCCGGCAAGCGGACACGTTAGATCAACTACAGAAATGATCGTGTGAAGTACGATCTTAGTCGAATTCATATTAGGCTTTACTCTACTATAGGGTTCTTAGCACTTTGTTGTGTGTCCCGACGATGGTCCTATTTAACCTCGCTTTTTAAAACTTTCTTTGTCGGACGCTCAACATCGCCAAGTTATCTCCATACTTGTGTGCTTGTTGTTTTCATTCTCTGCTTCTGCTGAATACGCCTGCAGCACAACAGTAACAATAGTGATAATAATAATAATAATAATAATAATAAAAATAAAAAACCTAATTCCGATCTTTTCCTTCCATGACGAGATGATGAAGCTGGCCTGCCGCCCATTCCGCCAACGGGCCGACTCCTTCATCTTCTCTATTCTCTGCTTGCCTTTTAGGTAGCGATACTATTATGGATCATCGTCGTCATGATCAACAGCAGTAACAATAACAACAGCAACTGTAGCATAAGCAGCAGCGGGAGCTTCCGTCAGCATGAGCGGCATCAACACAGTAAGAACCTCACGATAATCTCAGCTACGTTAGATGTCATCTAACGCCTGGCTGCTTGCGTTATACCTCTGCGCCGTTGTTGCAACTCACTCATGCCAGTGCACCTGTCGAGTGCTGCCGGCTGTTGCTCAATCACGACGTCCGTCGTCTGTTGGCCACGCATGAATCCCGCGGCAAGAAATGAAGCCGACCACGAAGGTCTATAGCGACGCCTGTGTCTCCACGTTCCTTTGCACCGAGGATGACGGCCTTAAGTCGTTGTGCGCCTTCAGTCCTAACCTTTCCGCGTATCACTCAGGTGGTGCGTGCTATCCTAACGTTGCCATTAACTAAAGTTTCATCACGCCACGAGTAGCAGCAGTGGTGGCGTTCGGCGACGGCGTAGCCAGCAGCTGAAACAGCAGGATGCACCATCCTTTCGCTTGAGCCGACTCGTCTCATTTCACCCCGGCCCCCGTCAGCACTCATCACGCCTTCCGGTTCCTTTACACCTAGCGGCGGTTCGACCGGCCCGGGGTTACCGGTTGAGACCTTCGCCGTCCCACCGCGAAGCGAGCGAAAAGATACAAGAAAGTGACAGAGCGTTGTCACCGATCGTTGCCGCAGCAGGAGCCTGGCACTGGCTCGGGAGCCGCCGTCGCGGGCTGTTCCGTTGCGACTGCGGGTAGCTGGCACATCAGTCAGCCGCCGTGCCACCGTTGTCGCCTATGCGCTATGACAGCTATGATGACAGGCGGCCTTCGTCCTGTCCGCGCCTGCCGGCCGTCGCGTTTCGTCAGTTGCGCGTCCGACGTTCATCTCGTTCCCTCGTGCTCATTCCCTTCCTCGCTGCGCCTGATATTGCTACTGTCTCCTATGCTCGTCTGAGCGCTTTCAGGCGCCCGAGCTCACAAGATACCCCTCTCCCGCCGCGCGTAACCCCCGCGGCCCCAACGCTCAATTTTGGATGGCTTGCGCGGTTTCGTTCCTGTGACGCTTCTCAGGACAATCCAGTCGCCGCCCCATCTAAAAGGGCCCTGAAGCTGGATATGAAGAAGCAGCGCAAGAAGCAGTTCAGCGGGATAACGGGAAAAGGAAACGCGCCCGAGGATTGTGGGGAAGTGAGGGCTGAGGGATACAAAGAAATTCAGAATAGGAGAAGCTGGCTGGAGGGAACAGTCGGGATAGTGAGGGTCTCTTATCATTATACCCATCACACGCATATCATCCAGCTCGTCCGTCTTTCCGCCGCTCCCACTAAGTTGGAGACAGGGGTTGGACGTCCAATGATGTCTCCTTAGCCACCCGTCCAGCCAGCCAGCCAGCGAAGGCATCAACAATGGAGCGCGGCGCAGATAAAAGAAGCAGAAATAGAGAGAGAAGGCTCGGCGCCAGGATGAACGCGGAATGAACGTAGACGGACGAGCTCATCAGGAGCAATCGCATGCAGGCGGCATTAACATATGAAAGAGAACCATGTTGGGTTTCGGGTTTAGCGAGGGAGGGGCTCTAGTCTAACCCGAGTACCTACTCGTATGGATGGGGTTGAATGTGTTCCTGTTCACGAACGGATAGGACGCCCACAAGCGCGCATACACGTATGGCGCAGATATCGGACCGTGGCGGCGGAACATCCCCTTCGTGTACGTGTGCCAGCCACTCCAGTTTGTCTCACAGGCAGACACGCCCAGCGAACAGGTATCAGGTAATGATCGAGAAGGGTATAACTTATCTAGATAGCTTTCCAAAGCGAGACCGGGAACGGCAACAAGTTGCGAGTGGGCATTAGGCCGCATCAAGACAGGCCGTACTGCATCCACACCAGTAATGCAGCTCAATAACAGATATAACACGACGATTTGCGCCCGCACCCTTGATGCGGGTGTTAGCTGTTGTGGCCAGTGGTAATCCCTTCGCAGAAGATGGCGGGGTGAGTAAGCTAGCTGGAGCGAGTAGCAAATGTATATGTGTATGTGTGTGCTATACGTTGAATGCACAGTGGCACTGCATAGACCCGAAGAAATGCACAACATACGGATGGGTGCCCTTGGATAACCTATCCGTCCACACTCACTGAACAGAATGGGACCGTGTCTATACGATGTAACACTGGTAGAGCGTGCAAATAGATACATTCACACTGGTTAGGGTTTATTGGTTTACCCATCGCTCCGTCGAGATGTCATCGAAACTGACCAAAGGTAGCATTAAGACTACAGCAGCGTTAACCGTTAATCTTTGTAGGGGTTCTGCACCTGTTCGACTCGTTTGTCAACTCGTACTCGCGTAGCACGGCTAAAGGCTTCGTTTCAACGAAGACATCTTGATCAACGACTCGGATGAATTCAACGCGTGTGTATATATACTATAACATAATGCACGCGCAAACTGATCCAGCGTGTAAATCAGCTAGGGGTCCTCACTTCGATCAATTCGAATCCTTTGCCTTGAGGGATGACAGTGGACCTGTCCTCGTCGGACCCCCACCGACAGACACAGGCCTCCCGCCTAACCTTCCACAGCCCACACATTCGACCCCTAGTTGGCTGGGGGGTCGCATCAGCACCGGTTTACCTCTTGTCTTCGGCCGCCTTCGCCATCATCTCCACCGTCATCGCCACATTCGGTTGGAACAGCTGTGGACGTACGACATCAGGCAAAGGCCGCGGCTGCAGCGGCGGCGGCAATAGCAGCAGCAGCACCACCACCACAACCAGTAGTACGCAGGAATGGGACGCTGCTGGCTGCAGTGCGATGGGCGGCCGTTGTAGCGGCTCGCTCTGGGAGAAGAAAAGTGGATTCCGCTGCGAGTCGCGCCAGTCATAACCGTGGCGGTGGTGGTTGTAGTGGCCGTTGGCACTGGCTTGCCTGCCAAGGTTCCGGAGTTCGGGGAAAGCCTGCTCCCAGCCGTTGCGACGACCGTTGCAGGACTGCCGATGTATGAAGGGCGCTTGCTGTGGAGCGAGATAGAGGAAGAGAGGGCGAGATTGGAGGGAACGAAGACCAGACCGTTCCCGGGAACTTGTGGGAATTGCTGCTGTTTCCGTGGCTGCAGCAGCAGCTGCCACCGCCGCCCGAGGTAACATGCACTGCGGCAGGCAAGAGCAGGGCCGACTGTCAGTACCGCATAAACCCGCCGGCACCGCAAACGACGCGATGGGACGCCACGATGGGGGCTATTGTCTGGTTCGTTGTGGGTTCCGATTCAAGCGGTTCCTACCGGCAGGCCGGCGGGCTTTCGTGGACGACAACGACGACAGCCGTGAAGGAAAGCGCCAGCAGGTAGCAGAGACGGCCGAGCGGGCAGGCACACAGGCAAGCATGCATAGATAGAGCCAGGCCGCTACACTGCTACAAATTCTAGCCTTTTGTGCAGGGGAGGTCGTACCATGACGCATCTGTTATGTCCGCTTGCAGCAAGGAGGTGAGGTGACATGAGGAGATGAGAGGCCAGCGAACAGCAAAGCAGAGGTGGACGAAGTAAAGCGGCGAGTCGCGTTTGCAGTATTCATAGCAAGTCGAGGCAGCCAACACCGCTCGCGGCTCCCTCGCGCCGTTGGAACTGCGTTTCACAGCGGCTGCCACACCTTTCCCTCCCTGCACGGGAGGATCCTTTGTTCGCCCGTCTGTGTTGCTAATTGCGACTGGTGAGGTGCGATGCTACTTCAGTCTGCTAGGCCATAGGTTAGAGGATAGAATTTGTGGAGCCTAATAGTACAGAGAGAGAGAGAGGAGGGTGGAGAATGCATCATAGAACGTGCAATAGTGGAAAGAGGAGGGTCAAGGTAAAACTTCCAGTTTACTCGTGCATCCTGAACAATATATTGGACTAGAGGACCAACGTAGTAGACAGAAACATTTATATATATATATATATGGAAGTTGATTAGTCGTTTTCATATAGTATACAGCTGTTGTTGAAAACGACAAAACCAATATTTTTGTCTACTAAGTTGGTCCTCTAATACTATATAGTGTTCAGGATGCACGAGTAAACTGGAAGTTTTACCTTGACCCTCCTCTTTCCACTATTGCACGTTCTATGACGCTTTCTCCACCCTCCTCTCTCTGTACTATTGGGCCCCACAACCTCTATCCTATGTATATATATACATATGGTTATATTAAGCTGGTTTTATTATTTTGCCTTCAATATCATAATAATGTGCTTATACTATTATTGTAAGCAGCGCGGCCCATATTGTCCTAGCGCTCAATGATAACAACAATTGTAACTTGTCCACATCGTAAACCGTTGCTCATATTTTAACATAAACACGAACATAGTATTCTAACAATCTAGACCGACGTCTAATACTGCGAAAGCGCTTCGAACTTGTGGCCACTTGGGCCACATCGATCATTAAACACGGTGAAAAATATACACGCGGTGATGTACGTATAGCCAATGGCGAAGTGCCGCATTTGATGCGGAAACTAGACGAACCTAAAAGGAAATTCGTAGATTTAGCCTCCAGTTTAGCCATGTCTTATATTGTGATGATCTTTTTCTCTGTTACACAGCGCTGTGAAAAGGCCACCTAAATATTAGGCTAGAGCCATCAATAAGACGCATTCTTCTCTAACAAAGAACGCAATATCCGCCTTGTGGGCCGGGCATTTCGTGGGACCTCCCTTCCCCCCTATATATCTAACGCATATGTAACACGCCTCTCTGTGGGGAAAAGACCCAGATACTTTCGCGTCGTCTCTCATTGGTCGTCGATACCGTCCGGGCACACGCGCGCGTTAGGAAATGGTTGTCCGTATACAGTTGTTGTTCAATTCTGCCATGCTGTCTTCCTCCGCTCGTATCGATTCGAGCAAAGATCTCATAACCAGCATCTTTTCGTTCGAACTGTGGTCTGCCTTCGAGCCCCTTACGAGGCCAAGTAACTGGTATAAGTACCAACTGTTTGGGATAAATCAAAGCTTTATATCCATAAGAGATCGACGAAGCGGTGTAGCGAGAGTGGAACGCAGATCGGATTCACTGCGAAACCATTCCTCAATAACGAACCTATTCAACATCAGCTTCGATGAGGAAGCCTACGAAGATCGATGCCCGTGTTTACGATGCCGACACTTTCGCCATGTGCTTTGCGCCGGCCTAATGCATGTTTGATGTTGGCCGGTATTTATAAAAATGATGTTACTGTAAATAATTCAGCTCGAGCAGGACGATCGGACTTCTATACCAGCGTATCGAAGTCGATCTCTTGCAGAGAAAGCGCACGCAACTCGCTGTGTCTGCGTGAGTAAACTTTGATAGCAAGCGACCTAAACGGTTGAATATTATATTTCACAATACGGATTGATATCGCGTACGATGGCGATAGTCTCACGGGAGCCACTCGTACCCCTAGAGGCCGGCCGTCCTCGAGCCGTTCGGGTTCGAGTGGGAAAGATGATATATATATATATATATATATGAACTCCGATCACAATCACCATCCATTTACGCGAGCCAAGGTTAGACAGAGACGGAGAGAGAGAGAGGGAGACCCTAAGAGGTAGCGGGAGTATGGCAGGGCGCGGACGGAAGCCATATCCCATAAAAACACATATGCCCGACCGGACTGCTAACGAATTCATCCTTCTTAATCTAATCCGTAGTCTAAGCGGCAATCCATGGAAAGCCATGTGAATATTTTAGACGGCGGCCTCGGATTCGACCCCTATGAAATGACGCATAAAACATGAGTGAAATAAAAAAAAACTGATCGGGTATATTTAGCAGGCGACGGGCAGATAGCCACTGCTGCAGCCAGCGCACAATTTCAGGGTGTGGATAATGTTAGCTGTATAAACGGATAACGGAATTGAAAGAGTTGACCAAATGTGCCTTAGTCTGAACTAGTTTAGTCAGGAGGAGTTTTTTGTGTCAAGTTGTTGTTAAATGCGAATGTGCATTGAAATAGCTTGGTTTAAATTGCTGCCTTCTTGTTCAAATTGCACCTTCGTTGTCTCTCTTCGGATACTGAACTTTTGATAAAATGTCCACTGTGAATTACTCTAATCGTCGCCATGATGTGGGTCCGAGTAACGTACCCACATATAGGTAGTCGAATGCGCATGCGTCGAATTCTCCCTTGAACGTACGCGATGGAAATGAACGAATTTCCAAGTCACTTGAACGCGCGGATTAGAGCAAGTATAATATAATACGGATGAGAGATGACTAGGACATTATGTCGTTTTATGTGGCACCAAAGACACGCCCGGGGATTATATAGGGTATTATGGGTATTGACCGGTAAAAAATAGCGGGCGACTGTTTCAGACCGTTCCCCAAACTAAAGAACCTACGTCCCGGCCGCCGAGCTACATTACGCCAATCTCGTTTCTCCCAATTCCAGCGTATGCACATCATGTCATTGGTGATCTTATAATAAATGCCGTGAGATCCTTTAACAAATGTAATCAAACTGGTTACCCTAAGAAATTGATCGAAGGACAAAACGATCTAGCAATCGTTTGAGCTGTATATAGTCGCCATGTCGTGAAGACGTCACCGTTTTCGTCCATAATATACGACGTGTTTCGTTCGTGACGGTTCTGCAACGCCGATATGCGGAACGTGCATGTACGGCTACATTATGATAATCATACACCAGCTGCTATGCTAACCTCGCGCTGTCGAATAAATAGGAATTTGTCTGGGTTGAGCACCTGTTCGAGAAGATCCTGTAGTACAAATCACACACAGGTAAACAGATTCGATTTGCTTGATTCATTCTGTTTATTCAAGTTTACGTAATCGAATTGCATACGTATCGCAAAGTGGCCGGTGATGGTTCTGCGATAGAGGTCCTATACAGCTTAGGTCTCTAGATAGACGACGATGGTGGCGGCGGCGGCGGCGACGTCGCCGGCTGCGGTAGCAGCAGAAACAGCTAGAGCAGTAGGGCGGAACCAGTGAACGATCTTACGTTTGTGCCTTATGATCTGTTACAGTCTTGCTCGGCACGCGGGGGCCAAGGTAGCGAGGTGCAGTAATCAAATACTCGGACGGCTTCGCTCGTCCTGAGCGCGGTTTTCCAGGCTGACGTTCCCAGAGGACGGGGATGATCAGGAGGCTGAAACTCGATATATCGGGTTGTGCCCGCTGTTCGTTTGATCATCGCTAGCAGCGATCAGTTTGTCTACTTTGTGTAGGACCAAATTGGGTTTCACTGACTCCGTCGTGCATTCCCCGGTCTCAGGGGGACCCCACCTGGTGACTGCAAAAAAATAAAGCTAGTGATAATTGCTCGCAGTGTCAGTACGCTCATTAATGACTCCAGTGTCGGCAATTGCGCTTCCTCGCAGTCACCAGGTGGGGTCCCCCTGAGTTCTGATCTCGGCTGTTAGAGCTATTAGAGACAAAGACAGAAAAAGAAGGAGCTATGCCTTGGCTTATGCCGAACTCAGTAATCGTATTTATCACTTGGGTACGCCCGAACCACCTTCAAAGCTTTGGGCGTACTCAAGTGATACCCACCTTTGCGGCTGATGACAGCAGTGTCATATGCGAACCAGATCTCCGACGGAATTGTAGGTCTTCGACAGCTTAAAAGCGGGGAGGGCACAGGACGCGTATCGTGTAAATCTCTTCGATTGTGAGCAATTTGGACGGGATGAATCGATCATCGAGCGAGATTGTTGCTGAGATTGCTCTCAGAGCATCGTTCTGAATGAGGGTGCCCGTGATAGCCACCTCTCGACACGATCTATACAAAACAATTCCCCAAAACCTTTGGCAATATGGATTTTAGGAAACGCTCTCTAGCCGATTCTACCATTACAGTTAACAGGTTTAGGATACAATAAATGCATCTGGTTTTAACGATGGCAGGTATGGCAGCAGCAGTATTGATTGGTTATTGGGCATTTTCTATGTTCTCTATTTAAATGAAATCTTAAACCTATCTGGAGAATAATAGAGCCATATGTTATGAACACAGCACACTATAAATACGTGTGCTGCTATCAAGCAATCGCTTCAGAACATTGGCCGTTGTCGTTAAGGCCGCGAAAATCGCTCTCATCAGAAGGCTCGTAAAGGCACGCGCAGAGGCATCACTGTACTATGATCTACTATATATCTGTGACATCAGTTCCATCGTCGTCAGTCAACCGTATCTGTCGGCAATCGGCCGATGGCTACAGCTATATGATAAGTACACGAACAGGCGTTGCAAGTCCACATTTCGCAATTAATCAAACATATAAGCGACGTCGTCAATGAAGTATTCCCCTTCGACAGAAGCGACTCCCAACGGAGATTAGTGTATTCTATAGAAGGTTCCATCATTTGGCAGATACTGCGCATCGAAGTGATCGCGTATCACCATCCGCCTGGCGTTTCCACCACCGTTCGCTTGGGGTGGCCAAATATACGGTATTCACGTTGGCCTTGGCGTGCGGATCTATGAATGGCCCAATATGACACTTGTGCTGAGAACTGTCGGCTGGCGGGCTGTTACTGGACACAATAGACGTTCCCCAATCCACCCCTCTGCCCGATTCATATCACGAATACCCTTGAGGATCTGTCAGGAGACGTGTCGAAGTTGTAGACGTCTGAGGAATTCCCAGACGGTCTGGCCGTGACCGACAGTGCGTCACCAACAGCCCGAGACCAACTTATATCCACGGTGCGTTTTAAATCATCAAGGGACGTGTATTTACTAGGCAAACAGTGGAAGATGTCGGAGAGCACACGTGAGCAGTTTTCTCAGCGGAACTGAGTCAGGACCTCGAAATTATGAGCTGCAAGTGGTTGGATTGGTAAACCATTGGAAAGAGAGTGCAAGGCTATATGAAGCCCGTCGTAGATTACATATTGTTCACTCTGTTATTGCTAAGTGAGGCTGATTCGATATCTGAGTCGGCGCTGGAAATACAACAGAGTGGTACGGCGGCACACTACACGCGAACATTCAGGGCCCTCGCAGGACGCAGTTGCATTGTTACGACAATTTTTGTATCTCAACTGTTGTGCGACATTTGGAATCCATAGTGGCCTATCCCATGAAAACTAACTCCTAAGTATAAAATATTAACGTGTTGCTTAACTAATGTGTTGCTTACCAAATCTCCAATTGGTTCTATCCAAACATAATGCCCATTTGCGCTGCTTCTCAAGCCCAGTTATCATAACTAACATTACAGGTAAAACTCTCCATGATATTGAGATTTCAGACATAAATCTTTGCATCCTTCTATACCATGATGCTGATTGAATTTTAGACCGCTTTGTATGGCGAGGTGGAGCGACTAGGGAGACATTGGCTTCATTCAATCGGAAATGCGAGCCCCTCGATCCGAGACAAAACAAAGAAAGTCCATTTGGGTATTATAGCAAACACGGTTGGCATGAGTAGATATCGTCGCAATTGACTGGGAGTTAGATCGTTAAGCACATATGGCATTGGCTAGCAAGGTCGAGTTTTGCGAGGGTAGAAGCGAACCGGGAAAGCCATCTAACAACTGTCATCAACGATGGGTCGTTCGGGAATATCGAGAGAAGGAGCACGAGGTATCCATTCAGCCGATCGGAAGCCCTGCGTGTGCAAGAGAACGCAACGCGTGTTCCGATGACTTCTGGAGCTTAAAGAGTGTATCGTGCAGTATCAGAGAGAACTGGCCCAGTGACGTCGAAGTCACCCGTGAGTTTTCTTATTTGCAAAGTCGGAGCTTCCCGCACCCCGGCCGGTTACGGCTGTCGGCGCTCACCGAGCACTCTAAACACCTCGACGGGGCGAGATCCAATGGGGAAATGCCGCCTCACGATGACTTCGCACAGCGTCACATACGAAGTTCTTAGAAAGTTCTTGGTGCAGAACGATAGCTGAATAGCTATAGAGAAATAAGGTAGCTGCCTTGTCGAAATGGAAGGTAACATTCGAGTCGGGTAGTTCGTCCACTGTCACAACAAACGGTAAGATGCGGATGCGGTTCAGCTAAATGATGGCGGTATCAATTACATTGATTATCAATTCGTCAGCGTTTGCTCACTTACGGCGACGTTACAGCTGGACTCAAACTCAAGTTGGACATTCGCCGCCTGTGACATCACGGAGCGATGGAGGAAAGACAACCACAGCGATAGCTCACCTCGAGAACAACCCCGAGATTCTCCCAGATGAGAAGCATCTCTACGTAACAATTTTGTCTACAATGAACATATTGGCAATTGGAACTGCCTTCCACGTGGAGGAGCGAAGCATTTGTCTATAACGGGCCTTACGAACAATTAATAATATATAATAGAATGGACAGTAACTCTCTAATAGCTGTCCTGCGCTTAGCACGAAACAGATAGAGTAACACAATCGTGATGGGTCGGAGAAGACACGAGTGTCGAGAGGAGAAGCTTTCGCGATACACAGAGATCAGGCCTGATTTCCATAGTATACCATGCCAATGCAGAATAGCAAAATAATAGAAATTCCGTCCAGCTCGGCATTGAGTTTCTCACGCCAAATACGCAGAGGAGTGTTGTTTCGCATAAACCTACAGAGGAAGGGCCTGTAGACTCTGGCGAGATAAAGCCATCGTTTTTTGTCTGTCAGATATCATAATCAAAGCGTTCGTCCTATGAAGCCAAAGGCCAAAGGTTTTCAGGCTGACTCCCAGCCAACATGTAACGTCCACGGTACTGCTTTCGGCACTGCGTCTTATAAAGTTACCACCACGTGTAGTATCCATTTATGACAACGAGAGGGCGCAGAACTCCGCTGTGCTTTCCTCTATATCGTTTATATTTGCTAAAGCGATTTAGGATTTAATATGTCTACAATAAGGGTGTTTCCTCACTTTCATTTGAGTTAATGGGCTGAACGTCTTCGTCTGTCTGACAGATGACAGTTCCTCCCGATAATTGCTCGTTGCGTCGACTAAGTGATGAGAATTGTCTGATCCAGAGATGCCTCGGGGCCAGCCGAACGTGAAAATCCTTCTATATGTTTATTTCCGCAATATCGCCAACGGCATAGACGATGTCAGAACAGTTATTTTCTGATCCGTACGCCTAGCCACATGAGTAACACTATGTCGAAAAAGACTTTCTGGTGAAACACCAACTCCATGCCCAAAACCACACTGAACATCGCACCCGTTCAGCCTATAGGTGTTCGTGACATCTCTCCGGGATATGGACAGCGTCGAGCAAAAGACCAAGAGGTCCCCTTGCTCATGAACCGTCAGAGTATCGGCACCCGCCGCGGTTCGTACCAGAAAGCCAATAACCGTGACCAACATATAGGCCGCGCATGCAAATACTAGCATTAGCTAACAGTAAACAGATCCGTTGTTGAACAGTTATATTCTATTCATCTGCATGAAGCTACCCGTCGATATCACACAATATGGCGCCTTCCTTGATAAATACGATCATAATTTTTCTCGGCATCACTGATTTACTAAAAGGTCCATCGGCGGAGTCTTGGCAAGCCTTAAAATCTTCCCAGAGCGTATACTGTGGTGTGGCAGATTTTGGCATTAACCAATTGTCGAACTCGGCATTGTGCATTGAATCCATCCGCTGGTCGGACAGAACAAATATAAGCGATTTTTAACGAAAGTGTTTGCTTGCAAGTGAGGCCGCCTTGACCGTTCAGTAATCTTCACAGCAACTTCTTGAGAGACGACGAGAATTAAGGTCGTTGCCCCTGCAAGTTGGAAAGTCGCCGATGGGCTGACTTTCGCCCTAACCCTTGACTTCTTCCGACATGGAAAGCCTACACCCTCTCTGTCAACTCACTGTAGGTATTCACGGATGAAAGGGAGGTCCCATGCGCCTGTCGTCCCAGACCAGTCGTCGGTGCAACATCGCCTCATGCATGCGTGGTCACGCCTAGCCGATTGCGATCACCGAGGCATTTCCCATCGTTCTCGACAAGCGGCGGAACCACTCTAGTGGAAACTATGGATTCTCTTACGGATGACGAAGACGGACCTTCAAGGTCAGCTTTAAGGCTATTAGACCTATGATATCACAAAGCTGTGAACATCAGGGCTCATATAAAGGGCTCCGATGTTCACAGATTGCATGATGATGACCCAGCAATCATGCCCGCGCAGTTGCTGCCGAACTATGCCCTCGTTACACTTCTTATCATGTCAGCATCCATAACCCATGGAAGCTGCAATGGACGCTGATTAGCAGCATGTGTGATGGAGGCCGCCGCCGCTGCAGCAGCAAGAGTAGAACGCCACGCGTCGCGGGCACTTTGGCAGTCACCCGTTGGTTTGAACGCTAGTAATGCAAAGCGAAAGCCGAATCTAGAGAACGGATAGACGATCAGCAGAGGAAAGGTTTTAGCAGGTAGAAGCGTTTCGTCCTCCACATCAACCCTGCACTGAATCGGCCTGCCTTTATGAAGGTTGAAATGCTTCGTCCGTGCGTTTGAACAAAATTTCCTCTTCTACAAAGAACATGAAACACGGTCGCGAATGATATTTGCAACACCGTATAATTGAGCTGGTAGATGATTTGACTTGGGGTACACTATCCTTTAAATTTCTCGGGTAGACCCCCGGCCAACATGTGGCAGATCTACGCATACACCACACTAATCATTGGGTCACAAAGATAAACTAGCCGTATTGATGAGAGCATCAGGGCGGGTGGATATCATCCAAAAGCGTGTTCAGCGATAGTAGACAGTCTCAACGCGCTTGAGGCAGGGGTTGAACTGTAGATTCGCTGAGATCAAATCATATCTTGAGACAATGCTCGGTCAATCGAAACGACGATTGCAATTTAGATAAATGAACCCTCGACGCACCGGTTACGAGCGATAGGCTTCCTCTACAGGCTGCTGCTCTTCTAAGTTCCATCCACAAAGGTATCTTCATTTGGCAACAATGACAATCATAACAACAATATCTACGATTTGTCTGTGCGAGGCTGTCACTCGGTTCTGGTAGTGAGAACATTATCCCCTCGTCGCTGTTTTCCCCAGGACGGGGTGGTAACAGGCAGCGTCACAACAAAAAATGACCTCCATCGAAGCTGGAGCCATGGTATATATATACGTATATGGCTAAGGAGCATTCACTTGTGGCTCCGCGCTGATCTAATATATCATAACTCTTTTGGCGTATCTAATAGAACAGGTATATCCGCTGGTGTGTATACTGGATATCCTAATCTGTAATCTAATCAATTAGGCAATACGTGGCCTATCGATATTTCGCTACAGAACGATGAATCGTTAGGCCCGTCGGAAAGTTATCTGTTAGCTCGTATGCTCATGGGCCGTCAGCTTTGGGATTAGCCATTAGTCACTTATTAATGCTTCGCGTGTCATTGATCATCACATAACGGGTCTACGCCTATTCAAATAAGGCGACATGCAGGCATCTGAGGCAGAAATTTTCCCCGATTTGAACCCGTGGCATCTGACGTCAGAGAGAGAGTAACTACGTCTTTCTTCATAGATCGATACCTACCACCCTAGCCACAGCCTGGGTGGAAAGTTTCAGTAAAAACTAAGCCGCCCACCGCAGGATTCGAACCAGCGACCTTCGGCGTCAGAAGCCGACACCTTACCCAAGATTATACAGCACGATTAAGGGTCGCTTATTGCTGGCTGCAGACCTCGTGTGCAGGTATGACGTACGGTGTTTCAACCATTGTTGCTTGTGCCTACTCAACGAACGTTTCCGCTAAGTTTAGCCAGAGCCCTCCATCCATAATAATCAAATGAAATTTTGTACTCCGGACAGGCAGTTTGCTCTTGGCATCCTCAGCATTCATTCGTTCGGTAAAGTGCAAAAACGCTATCATGGGCGATATTTCGGTGCTGATTTCAGCTGAACGCTTGGTTTGTTCCATTTCTTCTCTCGTTGTCGACGACGACCGTGCGCGTTTTATTCTCATGTCTCTCTCCCGCAACTCTATCCTTGAAATGCGATTTTAAACACCCCTGGAAGAAGTTTAGCAGCACTTGCGCGAACAACGACAGGCTCCTCCTTTCAAACGAGCGTCGTTCCTTGGCGCACGACGGGTCCAGCATCCTGCGGGCAGTTTATCAGCGTCCCCAGATATGTCGCGTGCGCAGCCAAGCAAAATGACCGAAGACATGTCGCCCTTTACATCTTACTTACTTAACGGTTTTGTCATATTCGGTGGTTGAGCTTGCTGAAGTCGAGCATCTGCCTTAATGCTGGCTGACTGGCTAGCTGACCGGTCAGCGGGTGAGCGTTGCGTTGCCTCAGGCATTGCATCAGCGACGGAGCAGGAATGAAAGTTGAAAAGTCCCAGCTATAAGCAGACATTCTCCGAGTTAATGATAGTAACGGCTGCTGTCTCCACAGCGTGAAAATGAAAAGGAAGAGAGAGAGGAAAAGCGAGAGGCCGAGAGAAGCTGGAGGAAGCTTTATAGCAACACAGCCGTGTACGCCATGACCTGTGAGGCACATAACTGATATATCAGGTTCAATGGCAATTGTTGCTGATAGAGATACAATATATATAACAGCATCGATACAAGCGAGTCAGCAAGGATCACAGATCTCAGTTACTAGTATGATATCATGGACGTTCAATGTTGGCTGAGAGCTGGCCCGGAAAAGTTTCGTTGTTTAGTATGATATCTGTGGGTTCGATCGGCGGAACGGCTTGCGACCGCTGCGTTAGGTGGTGTTAGCGTCCCATATCAGTTCGGTAGAGCCAGGGAGATTTTATGAAAGAAGCGATTATTCGTTTTAACAATTCAGATAAGATTCAATCGTATGATACAAGTGCAGGCGTGCAAATAGAAGTATACATTAATAAGCAAAAGTGGAATGGAAGTTCTGACGTATCTGGGTTTGAGTCAAAACTGACAAATATGGCAGGTGGATTAAACTGAGTTCCTTTAAAACTCTTCGCCGACACTCGATTTTCGACAAACTTTCGTCAAGATCCAGTTGGAAGAAATCATATTCCGTGAAGATATTTATTCTCATATATACGCCACCATCTTCGCATACGCCACTATCAGAGAAAGTTTGCCACGTTGCCACAGAGCACTTCAAAGTAAAGGGAGCCCCCCCCAGGGTTAGGCCAAAACCACTTGGCTCAACTTGTGACTGAAAATTGACTGTGTTATTGAGAAAAAAATCGACGTTTCCACAACTATAATACAATATGAAGTGATAAGGTTTTGCTAAACTACGACGTTGACATTCGCATGTTTCGAAGAAATGTCACAAATAAAACCACTTTCGAACTCTGCAGCTGAACTCGCAAGAACTCCAAATCCACATAAAATTCGCCGTTAACTCGCAAATGTGAAATCGATCGTGTCACGCCGCCCGGCACGGCCGATACGATGACCATTTAAGATATTGTCACGAGGACAGCTGGGACACATCGAGATGTGTTGGTTCATGTTTGGATGCCTATTTTGCCATACATGAACAATCGAGGGAGGTGTCTGTAATTCATAAGCTAGTACACTTCACGTCAAGGAGTGCACGAGTCACATGACAGTGAGAATAAGGTTGACATTGAAATGGGCAATATAAACTTGGGGACACTATGATACGTGTGACTGTAGATTAATGGCTCATGTCAATGCTTGGGCCCAGCGGAACGCTGCCTGCGCCGTGCATTCAATACATAAGAAATAGATGGCTATATGCTGCAATGAAACACGAGCAGACTCGATAAGTATGCCTCCTTCCGGCAATATGTCCTCCATGCCTCTCATCGTCAGTAAGCACTTGATCACTGACAATTTTCGATTCGAATTTTGGACAACAGTATTTAGCTAACAAGCGAGTTATGATGGCAGCCACTTTTGAATCCATAAAATGCGTCGACGAACTGCCGTAGCGCGGATAGATATCAAGGTTACTGGAAGACAACAACAACGGATCACGCCAACACGAGTTGCCTTAATATTGGTGCTACGGTATTATAGTATACGACGATTATGCGACAGATGCATGTTTGTTATTATTCAAAGCATCTCGTTTCAATATCAACTAACAACATACGTAAATACGTTCATGCCATACAAACATACGCGTACTCATACGGAGCATGAGCGAATTAACTCAACCATCGAAAGTCCCAATCAAATACGAGACGTTGCAGATCCGACGTATAATGTACGTCTAATACGTAGCATCGACGTAATATATATGCAGTTTTCCATTAAAGCCAGATCATCACAGAAATAGCACAGCAAACAACCGTTGCAGCGTTGATATTGCCCCCCCCCCCACAAGCCCGTTGTTTGTCCGATGATTGCTCAATAATGTACATTGTAATGTAGGCTTCATCACCCTATCAGTGGCCCCACTAAATTATACGGCCACTGGCTCGTACAGCCGTTTCTGCTCGATACGCGTTGAGTTCATTGCACCTAGATATAGACATCGCGTTGCTTTATATGCTGAGTGCAGATATGTATGTGTATTGTATGTAAATATTCAAGGTTTGAAACTGCTAGGCTGTGTAAGTATCCCTGCATCGATATCGCATCGAAGATGGAGGACTTGCTCAAATTTACTGAGCATCGTGAAGTCGACCCCTACCTCAGCAAAGGCTGCCGAGCGTTCGTCGAGCGACGAGGAACTCGCACTTTGATACACTGATATCAGCTTGAGTAAATTTGCAATAACGTTGGTGACCGTCTTGACTACAAAACGATTTAGCCACTTGCTATTCGTGATGTGGATTCGCACAAATCAGCTTGGAACTGGATAGGCTTGTGTTAGAATAAGATCGTTTCACGAGACCTTGGACGGTTCATTGCTAGTGTTCTAGCAAAGGTGCCGATGTTATCTTACAATATTCCAATGAGTGAACCGAAATTACCGTCAGTTTTTTGCATGAGAATGTCGTTCACATTATGCAGCGCAGTCCTTGCAAAGAGTAAGGGCAACATTTGATGAGAGGTTATATATATATATATATATATATATATATTTCACATTGTACCATCAACTCGTCGAATGCAAGCACCCTAAATAGTAGATGGACGAATGTCGCTCCATGGCAGGCCATCATATTAGGGCGTACCAGGATCCTTCAACACTAATTCGCTCAACGGCTACGCTTGTGCTAGCATGTGCTTCGTCGCATGCTAATTGGTGTAGACAACTGAACTCGACTCTTCCGCCATTGATGGACAACGACAGCAGCACGGGGGTCTTAAAGGGGTTCCATTACCCCCCACGCATACGAATGACATAACGAACAAGAGGGCTCATCCTAGAATCTCGTTGGAGGGACGACGAGTGCTTCTACTGTTGCGGCTAGATTACCGCGACGAAACGGCGAAATTGTCTATGCACTGCACACCGCAAAGCTCCGAAGTCCAATTAGGCTTCTACCTTCAATTAGGCCTCGTACCTTTTCGTTGAAGTAGTCTAGTGAACCCATTTCTTAGATTTACATGGAATGCACAAACGGTTGGTGTTTTCGTACGGTTTCGTACGGATTCGATTGGTTAGTTGAGACTGGTCTATTGAAGGTAATGATCATCTGAGTTCTATAATAATAATAATACCATTGTCACTTCATGTGACCGCTAATGGAGGCAGACTATCTGCGATCGAAGACCAATCGATCACAGTATCCTATCCAACCTTAACTATAAATCTTGGGAGATCAACACACATTGAAAAGTTGGCGGATAAAATAACTATTCTTCCGTTGTCCATTTGACAACTAATCACAATTGCCAACGGGGAAACTTTCCTTCATAATTCTTGTGATGAAGAAAAGCTGAACGGATTATTATGAATTCTAATAATTCAAGCTGACCATTATGAATTCTCATTATGGTCAGCCTCATGCTCTTCCAAGAGGTCTTCTTATCCAGCGGTGACATAGTGCGTAAGGTAGACAAAACGATAGAAAAAAATACCCAAAGTCTGTGTCTGATGTGCTTTGACCTGCATAAATATGAATACCGCTTCTAGAGTGTAATTGGGGAGTGGTGCTCGTACAGCTGGTTGGTTTCGTTTCTGTCCTGAGGTTGCCAAACATATTTACAAAGATTTTCTGATGCATTGTTGAACGCCGAACGCAATGTCCAGCTTCAGCAAAGCAAATGGGTCTGCCCGGCCTGCCTGAAGTGTCGTATATATTTGAGAGACGGTGCAACAACCTCCGAAGTGCAACGCCAGCGTCGGGCTATTCGGCTTTGACCCAGGCGTGTCTACACATGCGTCCATTGGCTTTCTCTAATTAGGCAACAGTACACTTTGAGCTTTATTATCGTATGTGGCCGTGGACGCGGATGAACGATGTCTGCTCCACCTCTATAGATTGTAGTCTCTCGCATGCAACGTAGAAAGAAGTCTGATCGTATCCGTTCGAACACTCAATCCGCATGTTATTCGCTTGTGGCTAGGTTGATATATATATATAGGTCTTCATCATCTTCTTCTTAGGCAAATCTACACAATAAAATACAGTCAAAGTACAAAGCGTTCTCTCCCGGGGAAAGTCGATTATTGAAAACATGATATATATAAAATATAGTTGTACATAATCTCAATATAAGATCACAGTCGCCCGTTGAGGTCGTCGTCGTGTTGTTGATGCGAACCCAATCGCTGCTTCTGGTCGTTTTCCTTAAATCTTTCGACCACCCGCCTTTCGCCTGACCACCTCCGTCAGGCGAACGCTCATAGTGTTGCTGTGTGTTGTTATTGTTATCGCTGTGTTTAGCTGTGAATTACACAGCTACACTAATTACACGGAATATTACAGCGCCTTCATGAGATCCGCAAGAACCAGCGTCAGATTGAAAAAATGGAACGGATTATCGTGTTCATACCGCACCTGATCATAATTTGTGTCAACTCAAAGTGACTGGCACTACCTCATTAAGCAGTAAGCTACATGAAATAGCATCACGCTCTTGTTTTAATATATAGTAATATAGCCTTATATATATATATATAGTTTCTTTCTTTTTCGCTGTGTTATACTAGTAGAACACGTGCCACCAATGCAATCTCATTTTGAGTTATCTATTTGCTTATGTTATGTACATCATCATCATAGCATTGCTAATGTTATCATTATCACTTCATTGTGCTTTACCTTGTCCGGGCCTGCCAAGCGTCGCCAATGTCAGCACAAACATCAGGAGCATTTCCCACTTAGCTGACTCGTTTGTTCTGACAACTAGGAACACGTTTCCTAGCTTCCACCCCCCTAAATGCGGCCTCACGGCCCGTTCTCACATCACACTGTGAGGGCACTTTTGCACTTGTTGTCCGTGCCACCTACAGCGGTCATGTTCACAGCTATGATTAATACATATACCATAGATATACGTATGTCTATAAGTACGTGTAACGTCACCGTGAGAGTATTATCCTGAGAGCACAAGAGCGGCGGCGACGACAACAACAACAAAAACGACGACAACGACAACAATAACAAACACTGAATGAATGAAGTGTCATCCGGCAACAACACTTTGCGGTTCTCCTCGAAGCTCTCTCCTCCTGTACGCCACACATATACACATACACACATACACACAGACGCACACGTCCTGTCAGTCAGAATCACATTGCAGCTGCAGGCGTTTTCTACAGCTACTACGATGGCTGTTTACTATCGCTTACATCCACCCGCAGCTCAGTGTTGGGGCTGCTGTACTTCTGCGTTGCCTGGCGGATCGTTGCCTAGTTGTATGTGTATGCTTGTCTGTTTATGTGTGACGGTATGAGCGGCTTAGCGCATTCGCACGCACGATATTCTCCCCTTTCGATGTCACCACTTCAAAAGCGGAGCACACTTTGCTACACCCGGCTGCTGCTGCTGCTGCTGCTGCTACGGTGCGAACGATAACAGCAACGATGACAGCGACGCGAAGGGCGACGGCGGCCCTGCCGACGGCGACAACCACAGACGTAACACTGCCCGAAGAAGTATCGTTCTGATGGTAATTGTGGTTGGAGTGAAACTAGTGATGGTGTCATCAGCGTCTAGCAGTAGCGTGGCACCGCCTCTTCTTGCTACGGCTGCTGCTGCTGCTGTTGTTGCTGCTGCTGCTGTTGTTGTTTCCCTTTGCGCCACGAGTGCCATAACTTTGTCGTCGGACGCACGATGGCTCGCAACAACGGCATGCCTTCCTACGTATGAACTTTCCGGCTGCACAGAGTCCACCGGCTGGCTCCTGGCACCGGCGGATCTCAGCGCGAGCGCGCGCTCACTCGTATTCTATCTGAACGTACCATAGCGTACGGTGCCGCGCGTATACGGGACGAAGGCCATCCTCCACTCACTCACTCAGTGGCGGCAGACGTGGTCCCTCTCCCAACACCCAACGAGTTGCCCTCTCCAGCAGTCAGACGACCTCGCCGGCTCGTGAGGCTCCTCTTCTCCCTCGAGGAAACAGGTCTCCTCGGCCACGCAACGAGAACAGGCCACGAGAGAAACAGGCCACAGACACCGCCACCGCCGCCGCCTCCGCCGCCTCAGCAGCAACAGTAGCAGCACTCCTGGCGACGGCAGGCCGCGAACTCTGGCCGGCCATGCCAGACAAGAACGCCTATCCGAGTCACCCCGCCGGTCCATCTGCAGGAAGGACGCTGAGAGTGCAGAGCGTCTCCGCGAGCAGGAGAATGTGAGACAGGATCTCTGGTGTAACATACGTAGTGGCACATAATCGCTGCCAGCTCCACACGCTGGCGTATGGGATAGCGACCCGATACTGTCCATGCGGTCCATAGTTCCAAACGAGGGATAGTGCAAGAAACATACGCACTACGCAATATCCACGCTGACGCGGCCCGGCGGCAGAGTGTCGGCGGTCGTGCCGCCTCCGCTGCTGCTGGTGGTATCATCATGGTCCGCTGATCGTTTATCTGCCCAGCCGGGCTGACCGGCGTGGAGGGATCAGCTCGCTGCTGGGACGCTAGTTACGTCCTATGAGTGTGGAGCCGCTGAAACAACGTTTGTTGGGGACCCGACTGAGGCATGAAGGACTTGTGGGGAATGCTTACAACGAAGCGGACGATGAGGTCTCGATCCTTTCTTTGGCCGGGCTAGAACGGGACGTTTATATCATATTTTTATCACGGATAAACTTTCATATGCACAGGATGGAAGAGGACTCGCAGCGAGGGAAAAAACACAGGGATATATCAGGGATGAACACGAAAGAGATATGACGAAAAATGAATATGGTCATACTAAAAGTAGCCTTACGCTCCGCGTTTGGGTGTCTGTTATGGCAGGGCCAACACCATCAACTATAACTTTTAGAAGAGGAAGATCGTCATAGATCCAATATAGGAGTCATAGATTTCGGCTCATGCCGTCCAAGAATTCCGGATCGCCCGGAGATGGATCTTAGAAATGATCACAGGGTACAGTTAAGAAGAAGGATGTATTCTTTCTTTCTATTCGTTTTCATTATGTCTACCTGCATAAGTTACGGAGGACATAAACGAGTCACATACAATGTATTATACTTGTCGGTTAAGCCAATTAGCGCGTGGATTGACGGCACCCGACATTTTCACGACACGCCACCCAAAGCTGTTTGAGGTGGACGAAACTATCGTCAACAGTACATACAGCCAGCTTGTCGGGCATCGGAGCCGTATCATGCATTCAGTATTCATATCTACAAATTACCTGCGGCCATCTATATTCCACATGACCTCTTCATACGGCCTCGCCAATTCTACTCATAGACATATAAAATATAGACGCACATACATACGCCCTTGATGACCTCTGATCGCAAGCTCGTCTGCCGCCATTCCGCGTTTGCCTTTCATCCTTTTTCTTCGACGAACGCTGCACGAGGCAATAATGCCGCACGATAGAGCACGCAGATCGAGTGTTCACACAATCGCGTCGTCTTCCACACGCTGCTGTGGCGTACATGACCCTGTACATACGTAAGTGCACACACACACACACGTACCCCTTGGTTATTCTCTTTTCTTTGCTGACAGCAGCTGTTCTCGCTTGGGCTACACGATGCCAACGCGGTGTAAACGCTCGGATATCGGCAAGTACTGAGCAGGCAAGCTAACAAGTCAGTCGTCCTGAGCGACTGACCCACCCCCTCCGCTGCTTGGTCCCTAGCAGGAGGGCACCAAGGAAAGAAAGCAAGTGGGCAAAGCTCCTTGCAGCCGTCCTTGTCAGCATCATCATCATCATCAGCGAGAAATGGACGATATACGAGATGACTGACTTCTTCGGCCAGTTGTTGTCCGCCTAGTCCAGCAGGCCCCTCCCACCGGCCTATTTATTCTTCCCGCGCGCCTTTCTCCGTCTGGGTCCTTCGTCTCATCGTACGACAGCAGCCACAACTGCCGCAACACCTGCCGAAAGAAGGACACGCGAGAGACACGGACATACGAAGCGGCAAAGCGAGAAAGCACCGAACGGCCGAACAAGGCACAAAGAACAAGCAGAAAGGCTACACGCCTCCCGCATAGTGAAGCAGCCTGCTGACCGGCCGGCCGGCCGATGGGCCAGTCGGTGCCACCCTTCGCTGGAACTGCGAGAAAGCACCCGAGCCTGCATCGATACGGCGAACTACAAGTACGTCTCACAATCGAAGCCCCTCGGTGGATCGGCCGAGCAGCCGAAAGTCGAGTCCTCTCCGTATATCGAGTCAATACGCGCTGGCGGTTGCTTCGACGGCAGGGTTCTTTCTTCAGCGGGCTAGGCGGTGCTCGACTCGGTAAAAGGAGACGGAGGAGAAATCCCCTTCTCGCTTGGTGCTACCGCCATCCAACGGGGCTTCGCGCGCCACCGCTGATGGACGCCCACCGGGAGAAGTATATGGTAGAGTATGAGCAGAGTAAGCTACGCGGCTACTGCTGCTGCTGCAATTGTTACTGTTGCTGCTGCTGCTACCCTTGCTACTTATGCTACGTGAAGACCCATTATCTGAAGTGGGCCAAATGACCGAGTGCTTGTTTGTTTGCTGCGCGAAGAAAGAAAGCATCAGTGAAAGAGAGAGACGGGGGAAGGGAAATAGAGAGAGGAAGAGAAGAGAGATTGAAAATTGCGTATGTGTTTACTATATATATATATATATATATATATATATATATATATATATATATATATATATATACATATATATATATAGTTAGAGGGAGATTACCGGCCCGGCCCGATAACTTCCCAGTACACGCGGACTAAGGGCGGAGCGGATATGGACAAGAGCGTTCCATGGAAGGAGCGCTGCTAAAGCGGGATGAAGTGGGGGGAGGGGGCCTGACGGAATAATAATAATGATCCTAATAATAATAATGACAGCCTGGCACCGATTTGCCATAGAGATGGCGCCTCACCACATCTGTCTGCCGCTTCTATTGTTGCTACTGTTATTATTATTGCTAGCTGATTATAATTAATCCTACGGCTACTGCCAATGTTTCTAGTTATATTATACAACTGTAATAAGGTACGAACAGCTACATCAAAAGGTCTCGGAGCTGTGTAGGTGTGGATACGTCGGATGTTACAAGGTCATTCACTTATTGGATCGTTGAGGTATGAACTTTTAGAAAATACGTAGTTAGATTACAATATATCCCAGTCTAACGAGCGACCGATGTATTGTTGATATTTTTGTTGATTTTTTGTTGATATATTGTTGATATTTTTGTTGATATATTGTTGATATTTTGTTGATATTTTTGTTGATACATTGTTGATATTTTTCGTTTCATTTGAAAGGTTAATCCCGCTCCTATTTATTCTTTTAGAAAGATCGTGACCGGAGCCTCATAAGTGATTCTTGCTCAGCCGCAGACTTTTTTCTATAAATCGAAAATCCGGCTTATCTGCGAATATGAGCCTCGTCGTAGAACTACAATAGCGAAACCAACTTGTTACGCTTGAGCTGTGTTTGGTGGAGGCTGCTCAACTTGGTAAGCTTCTATACATAATTTTACCTGCCAAATAGGTCCCAGGTGAGATCCCATTCAAAGGTCGATAATGATCCTCTGAGAGTACCAGATTAGGCTGGCCAGTCTCAAACAATACGGGAGTTAACACTGACGTTTGGGCACCCACATTTTAAAACATTTGAATGATATAGGAAAAGCTAGCGGAAGCCTCATAAATACGCTCAATGATGATCATATCCTGAAATGCGCAACTGACCATTGCTCTACTTGATTCGTATCAAATGCAGTGTGGCTTATGTGGCGGAGTAGTTTCTGCACTTTAATATAACCGTATACGATATATATATATATATATATATTGGTCTTATCTTCGGTGGGCGAATGCAGGCCAACCATCAGGGTCCCACGCCGAAACAAACGCACAGCAAATTTGGCTGTTGATATCTGTTGGGTGGACACTAACGAACAAATCATCCTTTAGTAATTTGCGATACGATACATTGCACGATACGATAACGTGTGAAATGCTTGTTGTTCATAGGAACGGAAGAGATGATGCGCCAGGTACACATTAAGCGATCATGAATATATATATATTTTCTTACTTATTTCTTATTTTTTTAACTACTTAATCAATGATGTTTTTAAGTTACCTGTATTTGACTATACAAGGGACGTGTCACTTGGAAACTGCTGACTATCGTTTTGATTGACAAGTTCATTACGGTCTCTGGTTAGAGTGTCCTATTTTTGGTTCACAGCACAGATCCATCATGGCGATCGGTTCTTCGTCGAATAAGTCAGCCTATTATCGTAACAATATGTAGTCATCTGTTGTAGCCACTGTTCCTATCGAAAATTACGATTACATCGCTTAATGTCCGCCTCACATTGATCATTTCCTCCGACTCGGTTTGTGTGGTCTTCAAGGCGGCATGCTGCCATGCGGATATGCCCACACACCGTGGACTCAACTAAATGCCACGAAACGCGAACTGATCTCAAGTAACCTCGATGCTCGGCATGACAACAATACATTGTGTAATCATATGACTTATCTATACGACTTTGGTGTAAGGTCACACCAAGCGAAATTCGAGGCGAAAAAGGTTGCGTTTCTTATACAATCTTAGGGTGCTGTATATTTCCGACCAAAAATATGCCGTATACGGCTTATCGCTAAGCGCTCGAAATCGACCACGTTGATAGCACACATGAAACACGCCACATCGTCCTGTGAATGTGAACAGACGTCACTTGAGATTTATCTAGACACGCACACACGCGCACTATCTTGTCGCACCGTCTCCCCCTCTAGCCACGAAAGCATATTCAATGTGCAATAAATGTGGGTCTATAAGCCTTTGACGAGTAAATCACCGCACAGACTTGAAAGGTCACGGGCTTCCGCTGGCCTTGGCTGAATGATGACCAGTGCTTCTTCCTCGAAGATCAGTTTAGGATCTCTCTCTCTGTTCTTCTTTTTGTATTGTGAAATATATCACGACTAGCCCCTTAACCTCAGCTTGCAATCATCACCTTGGATAGGGCTCATAGGGCTCGTGTTGCGAATGATGCTATAACGTTTGGAGAAATCCTAGACAGCTCGTATCATCGTTCATTTATGTGCACGACTTGGGTTCGGAAAGCGCGCAATGGCGGCGTGTGTCTAAAGCATTGCTATAATATTATGTTTCGCCGTGACAGAGAACATAAATGAACGGAATGTTCGGATATATGAATATTATCGCAAGTGAGCTTGTTCGACAGCGATATCCCGTTATAAAGGCAGAGGTCGCATGGGTGTATTATATCCGAACCCTGCAGCGGGCTTCAATACGAAGGATAATACAGGTCAGAATAACAAAACATCTGCTGCATATATATATATATATATATATATATACAAATATTATATTAGCTAAGTCACTTTGCATGCTCGTTTCGGTTGTACTCTCTCTCTCTCTCTCTCGCTCCTCTCAATCTCCCTGGACTTAACCGTTAGCGCATGCCTGTTAGAGCTACGAGAGATTACCAAAGTTTAAAAGACTAATGGACGGGCTTCGTACCTATCTCGAAACTAGAACTAGTTAACCTAGTAAGTCATTGCAATCGGTCAGAGGTATGCCATTCAAGTCTCCACGACCACGCAAGTGGATGCATCAGCAGCAACAACAGGATTGTGGAATCTAACGAAGTTAGTAGGAACTAACTCGTCATTGAAGTAACCGCAAAGCGACTGTCTGCATAATGATATAACTACATGACCCCAAACGATTTCTCATTTCGGTTCAGGCCTGGTAAGGCTTGTTGTGGTGATTTTGGTGCCTCTATACATCACGAGGTCAACCGCATACATCATGACCTGCACTGATTTATGCTTATTTGTATTTTCCTTCGAAGATCAGCAACTTGTATGGTAGGAACAGAACTGTTGGATAAGGTTATAGCCTTACGCAAAGCCGTTTGTCTGTGCGATAGGTCGGGGCTCCGTTACGTCGTCCTCCATCGTTATCCTGTTGTCTCGCAGAATGGCCTTTAAGATACGCTGGATAGTAGTGGATAGCTCGCGTTGCGATAGCTTTTCGAGTACTTGAATCTGCGATAATGGTATAATAATAAATAATAATTGCCCATTCGTTCACGGGGTACAATTGTTTTCCAAATTATATGAATAATTCATGATCACAACAATTCTTGTATATAATGCCCTTTGGTATACGAGACACTAGATAAACCGGGACCCCTAACTTAGCTTTTCTCACCGGCGTGAAAAACCACCTGGCGAGTCAGACAGGATTTTTAATACCTATTCATATATTATATCAATTTCTTTCTTGCCAGAATACTCTCAGTACTACATAAGTTCGATATTGCTTTTTTTGTAATAGGTGATAACAAGGTAATCACCTCACTAGACTAATTATGGCATTGTGTCGTTTTGCCTTACCCATCCTTGCGCCCGAACAGGAGTTCATATGCTACTTTGAGCCACGGCATAATTAACGTAATGGCTCAACGCCCCTTGAAATGGTGCTGCCAAGCGGTTTTAGCTTATGTACAATAGTAATTAAGCATTCAAAATGGCATTTGTACTCTGGCATATGTGCGCGAGTTGATTCGTAATCACATTGCTTTTTTCGGTGGTTGCGATAGTTTTTGGCTAAATAAATCATTGGACAAGCATCATATTCTTGAATTATATTCTCTACGTAGCAACAGGTTTTTAGCTATGTTCACAAGAGAATCCAATTGATCCTTCGTGCAAGATACGGGCTGCGCGATCGATATAGGGGCAGTTGTAGCAACATGCCGTATGGATTCCTCGATCCGAGTCGGAATGTGTGGTTGTCCTTCTCTCTCTCTCTCTCTCTCTCTCTCTGAAACATACAAAAGATCATACACCGCCACTGCCGGTGATGTGACTGCTATTACTGATGGCAGCGATCCCATACGTAGTGCAAGTTCATCGCTATGAAGTGCTTGCTTTTTGCACTTTTCAACGTGTGCAACGGTTATCTGTTTTACTTTCCGACCTTCGGAACGTGAACGTTCCGGCGTGACCGACCCACATTCAGCAGGGGGACACTGCCAAAAGTGTTTACAGTTAGAGCGGAAGCTACTTCATCTATCAACTGCCCGTCAGCTGACTGAAAATCCATGTTTTACCTATCTGCAAACTCACCTGGTTCCTTACGGCTCGTCGACCTGACCCACCCCCATAATATTATTTGCAATATCCTTCCTGAACTTAAACCTTTGATCGTTCGAAAATGTGCGACCTCTTCCTCGTTCTATCCTATAGCTGTCGTCGAAAGGAGACCTTCGTCGGCACGTGCAAATGCGTTAAGCAGACGAACTTTTTTTGAATAAGATATTTAAACCAAGAATCCATCCCGCGCCGGGCTTCGCTTGCTAGGTATTCGCCGCAGTAGTGGGAAATTCCTGTCGGCAAAAAAAGTCGTAGACCTACGTCTTAAGAATTTCGGGACTGAATTACTGCCACTACTTAAAACCTACTATAACTTCAAACCACGCTTGAAGAGACGAAGGTTGATGATTGTGGCCAGTTGTCAAATCCGACCCATCCCGTTGTCGTGAAGGAGAACTGGAATGGTCGTGGAATGTCTCTGGTGGTGACCGTGCGTTTGAAGAAAATTTCCTCCTCTAAAAAAAAAAAAAGAAGGAGAACTTGGTTAAGAATAGCAGTCCAAGCTAATATTAGACAAATATAATATTAGGCAGATTTAGTACCTTCAATACTGATACCATGGTGTATATTCAGGCTTGTTTCGGAAATATATATATATATACGATGGTTTAGTTTTTTTGCCCTGAGTAGGTGCACGAACGGCAGAAATATCTAGCAGTTGGTTTTCATCGAGGCCGAGATTTCGTCTATGCCGGATCTGTATGTATTATATATTAGTTGCCTGCGTGGCCTTTCTGGTTTCATAAGCGTCTACGTCGAGCGTTCTTTTCTTAGCCAGCAGCACGACCGCCATCATCGCTGCAACAGCCATGACCGCGCCAGTGGCGCCCTGTACGATCGGGTTTGCTGCGCTGGTTGTATTCGCCTTCAACGAAAGGAATATGAGCGTATTGTCGTTGCCGATCGAGGAGGCCTCGATGGCCTCGAACATCCGTACATTCTTTGCTAAAATGACTTGGGGCGCTTTGGGTATGTGGGCGTTCGTTCGGCACGCAGCACGCTGTCCCGTGCTGGGTCGTGCTGGCCGAACAATATGCGTCCTATCCTGTTTATTCCCTATTCTTCATAGAAGGGAAGGTTTCGGAAGATCGCACTGTGCGCGAAAGCGGATCGCGACGAGGGGTCTGCGCGGCTGGGGGAAGGGCTGGGGCGGCGAAGATGGAAAAATGTCGAGAAAGAAAACTTTGAATATTCCCCTGAGGAGAACAAGTGCAACGGACAGCTCGCTGAAAGAATCTCCTATAAAAAAGATCTTTATGTGGAGTTTTAAGTGGAAGCATGCCTGTATTAGATCGGAATGTCCTCTTTACATTGGCACAAAGAAAAGTGTCGGCACCTATGAGAGGGGTAGACGTTCAGAGAGAGAGAGGGAGAGAGAGCGAGAGTTAGATAGACACAAAGAGATCAGAGCAGCGCCGCCGGATACGACGGCCACAATGACGAAGTGGTTAGAGAGGTGAGCATACTTTAGCAAACGTTCCGTATGCGGAAGCGTTTCATTAGGCAGGAGTGTACCATTGCAGCGTATCCGTCGGCCCAACGCATGGCAAGAAAAGTCTAGCGAATGGTCATAAAAACAAGAAACACGTCGCCTGAGAAAGGAATTCGACGAACTTGAGCTGGGCATCGTTAGCTGTGGGCTTCACGTTGTTCTGCGATCGTGCCGATACTTGGATACGTATTGACAGTCAAACATGTGAAGCCTGCTCTTGAATAGGCCGACAACATGAATGGGACTTGGTTAGAGCGCGCTAAACCAAGTGAGTGATTGGCGAGCCACGGATCACAAAGAACTTCTTTTGTGTACCCATGTTTATGTACGGGAGCGCCTGCACTGGCGCTGCTATGAGCTGGTATCGGCGGGGTTGGTGCGCATGTGGATATGGGTCTCGTTTAGAAAAGGAGAAAAGTTTCATGCAGTGTCTGAGCGGCGGACTTCGCATGTACAATGTATGTCGGGCAATTTTCGTGGTTTGGTCGAAGATGGATGTTTCACGAATTTGTGAGACATCGCGTTAACAGGTCCTCCTGTATTTGATATCAAGTACACATAGCGACGATGAAGACCGATTGACATTCGGAAACATCTCGTAGAGGAAAGTCCATCTAGCAGGTGAAGGAATATGCTCAGTTATGATTGTACGACATGATTTAGCTGGAGCTCAGCAATTCAAAACGCATGATGGAGACGTTTTCTGAATGAATTTTCGTATATTGTATAATACATACGCCTAAATATTATATGCGTGCTTCATCTTCTACGTCATTCGATGACACCACATTACCTCTGCCGCTAATTTGAGTTCAGAGAGCGAACACCAAGAACCTTTAATCTCAAACTCTTCTCTACTACGCAACCTCCAAAATTGGCAGCTGAATTTCGCCCTGTTTCAAGTTGGTTATCGCTGTCTTTGAGCTGGATGATACCAATAGACGAAGGCTGAGAAAATTTCATAGTTATTCACGTCGATCGGTGCAGCTCAATCGAGTGACTCTACCCCCCCCGTTGCTCGGTGACCGCACGCATCTGATAGCGTTCTCGCATGATTCTACTCGACAGAATTACGTGGACCCGAAAAAGTCACACAACTATTCTTGATACGCTTTTCACAAGGTGGGAGAGCCGATTTCTGTGAGATTCGGAGAACAAATATACAAATATAATATAACTGTTTTTTGAAGGGATCACCCATATGGATACATGTTTAAGAACGTCGGCGACATTCGACACAAATCTCAAGCAAAAAATCATAATGTGGAACAAATGCAGTTTACGTTCTCAATTTTCTCAGTCAAGCTCCGTACCAGAGTTCTGAATCAGAAAAAGCTAATGCAACAGTCAACAGTCCTCGTTTGCTGGGCGCGGCTTTATCAAGAGCCGCGGTTTTCATTATTCCCCTTATCAAATACCAAACCGTTTTAATTCCTGTGACCTGAGCAGCCTGAACAGCTGTTCATAGAAGGGGCATAACACGAGATAATGGTTTAGTGATCGCGCGATTCCGAAGACTGCAGCGAGGTTAATTTTTGGCCTCATCAGACTGGCAAGCAAGGATTAACAATCACATCAGAGGTTCGCATTGTAGAAACTTTCCATCGACACGTCAAGCGCTTTTTGTCAGTGTTAGCATAGTCTACCGTATACCTAAATCCGCAGTTACTGACGAGTCACAGAGCGAAATGAGAATCGCCCTGAGTCAATCTCACACTGTTCTACGAATGCATAGACGACAAGGTATCTGTTTTGAACAACAGAAGATGTGCCGGCCAGTGCTGTCTAGTATATGCTCTTATTGAATATGTCTCGGCGTTTTTCCTCTACTTAGCCAGTCGGTAGCGGCAGCAGAAACCTACTGGCTTCCAAGGCTTCGACGCAGACGGAACGTCCAAACGTACTCGACGTGCCATCGTGGTTTTTATACTGGTTACGAAATCAGGCTTGTTTGTTTTTAATTAAGAACGGGACTAATCTAGCAAAGCTGATGGGATTGAAACGAACTGCACTATTATTATAGATCTAGAAGCTGACTGTGCTGCAAGCAAGATCAAATCGTACGAACGGGACTCTGAAACCATCTGTGGACGGGGCATTAAAGCAGCTGTTGTAAGATAAAACGCAATGTAGAACCATAGATGTTGGTTTATATCGTTGATCAGACCAAATGATTCCGAGCATATATTGGATGATGACAAGCTTAGTCGAATTTTCCTACTATGAATCCCTTGTCCTGTGTGAGATATTTTCTCTAACGAACGTTGTGTCCATGTATGGTGAACAAAATTCTAAGGAGCTTCCCATTCTCAAAATGTGTTTGCGATTCTGCGAAATTTCACATAGACTTCTACCTCTGTATTATAAATTGAAAGCAGAGTTTTTTCCATCTATTGCACATAGATATATTGCCCATTGATCTATGCATGAACGTTAGATCATTTCTCGTTGTTTTTTTGCGATTTGCGAGCGAATGCGTTCGAGTAGAATAGAAAACTCTTCTATTTTGATAGAAGGGTTGCTGTGTTTGACTATTCTTGCATGGCATTTACTGAATACAAATGTCGTGGCTGGGCCACAGTTTCTGTGGAGGTCGAAAATATATTCTAAGCCACAGGTAGAATACACCCTCTTTTGCATCATATATTCTTTTGTTTCTAATAAAGGCTATCGACGTCGAAAATGTATTCGATTACCTCTGCGAGTGCGTCTCGAATTACTTCAGATCGTCACCGGCATTGCCTCGTTTGATAAACCCTCTCCTCAGACGGGACGGCTCGAAGAAACAAATACTGCATAAACTAGGCCAGCACAACATTTCGTTGAAATTGTTATGGTGGCAGCTGCATACACAAACTGTTAAATCTGTTTGGCCACATCGAAATATTCCGTTCGTTCTAATGCGTAGTCGTGTTTCAAATGTATCGAGACTCTCGGGTGAACGGTTGCCGGAAATGATCTCGGGCCTCAAAATGACCCAAACTAGCCCCTGAGGACAAAAATGATTATTGTATCTCTCACGATCTATATGTTGTTGTCCCTTAGGGACGACAATCGGTGATTGGTCCCAGTCAATGATTGGCCTGTGAATACTCGCACACGAGATGAGGTCAGCCGAACTTAGAATTGGGCGTGGGTCAATAGGCTTATGTTGTCAGCGTTACCTAGCCTAGATCTGTCGTCCAGTAATTTGAACTTGGACATAGAAATTAATTTAACTTGCTTCAACAGTTAGTCCAGCCTCTACCTCCGGCCATTTGCCGGCTTCCCTCTCAAACCATATAAACAATGTACTCACAACAGTAGACAACCCAGAGTAGGATCGATCTCTGAGTCAGGAGCAATTTGGTGGGAAACAGCACGGAACACATTCCCACGTGTATCGCTGCGTATTTTCAACCTACCTCGCGGACCCATTTATGGACCCAAAGCGAACTTGAGCAAGCAAATGGCCCGGAGCATTCGCCAATCAGCCGAATGGAATGCTCTAACAAAGTAGCTATTGGGACACACTCATTCCTGGAAGCACCCTAATGCTATGATTTAGGCTTTAGCGTAATTATACATATGCGAACATGTATATTCGGCATAGCTCATCATTTTGATCCAGATGTAAGCGCGTTTCAGGAGAGCTCTGAGGGATATCGGCATCAGCACGTAACAATAACATGACAATATTTTGTTGGAAATATTCTGTATTGTTTACTTCAATAAAGATTTACATGACATTATGCAGAGTATAATTTCGTACGAAGAAACATCTCAGGGCATTTGACCACGCCCCTAAAGCTTCACATACATTGTAGTCGGTTGTTACTGCGTTGGTTGTCGGCTAGGCCTACCCTCAACATAGCTGAAGGGTGCAGGTTAAACAGTAACTATCGCCCCTTTTGGAGAGGATACAGGGCCCACATTTAACCATTCAAAAAACCTGCAAAGTGAATTACTCCTGTGCACTTTTCAGGATGGCAAATCGATAACAGCAGCACTCCTGTACAGCATTCATTCAGCTAGCACAACGCCATCCTTCGGATCCGAAAAAAACAACGAGTGTTAGAATTTCCTGCGCATCTTAAGGGCGTCACGTGGGCTCATAAGTAGATCAGCAGGGGCCTGTAACACTTCTTCTCTTTGTTCGTCGAATAGAAGGTCACATGACGCCAAAACCTATGGTGATGAACTTTAACTTAAATGTCAACTGTTACCAGATTTAATATTGATTTTCTCGTTGTTCGTACTTATTAAAGATGAAAGATCCTTACCATAGGGTAAGCATGTGGTGTTATAGGGTATACTGTTGCATTTAAACAGTAACCTATAATTCCTTGGTCTGCGCGATGACTAAACATCGGCTAAATGTCCGCAGTTATCCGAAATGTATAGAACAAGTCTGCATCAAATACATATAAATGACATGTCGTCACTCCCACAAAGCCTGGTACATATATGTTCTTCCTCTGTATCGAATTCACTTGGTATGAGTCACTGGATCCTAACCAGCACGACCCACTCGGTATATATGCCTGTCTGCTAGCTGCTAAGCCACCCACCCTCGCCGCCATTGCTGCCACTCGCTGACTGACGCGCCGGTACTTAGCCTCGCGGGGTTGTATCATAATTGACTGATCTCAGGCGAGACACAGCTGGCGTAGATATTTCTTCGTCTTCACCACTCTTCTAGGTATTGTATCACAGGAGTATTAAAAGGTCTTCAGTGGCTGCCATGGCCTGGCCTAGTTAAAAAAGGTCCGCCAAGTCGTCCGATCATTCTCATGCTCGTAGCTGCTCATCAGGGCTAACGATCGTCCTAATCCCCCAACGCCAGCAGTGATAGCAATAGCAGAAGTAATAATACTAGTAATAAGCTGCGGTGCGTAAGTATAGCGAGGTCCGTGATCACGGATCATCAAACAGTGGCCGCCGCACGTGCAATGCGTGTAATAACACAGCCAGTGCAAGGAAGCCAACGAAGAAACGATCGGGAGGACCGTAAAGGTAGGCAAGGCGGAATTTAGGCCGAAGAAGACAACGAGATCATCACAGGGTATGTTGCCTTGTAGTGATTGTCGTCTCTACTGGATGCGGCTGGATGGAGTACAGGTCAATTGCTATCGGCGAGGACGGAGTCCGACGAACCATGGTCGTCAGCCGAACTACACGTTGGTAACAACAGGTTCTCCAGTATCGATCGCAAATCTCTCCTAGTAAAGGTCGCGTGGCGACGCGATTTGTCGACGGGAATTATGCGGTGCCTTTTTTCCAATGTCAGCCTGGTGTCAAGGTCGATGTGGATTAGCGGTCAACGACCTGACACAGTTGATGATTTCGTTGAAGCATAACCTCGTAGTTGATTTCAGCTATAATAGAGGAGACTATCGAACGAAGACAGGAGACCACATGAATTTGATCTGTTATATATCATAGATGTTATATTGTACATGTATTGCGAAACTACTATAAACGTGAGTTCCTATTTCGCCACCTATCGAGTTGTTGCAGCTCCCACATTTGTCCATAGTCGCGATAGTCAACCTGCTCGCCTGTCACCATTTCAGCAAACACTTGTCGTCCTGCCGAGAGTCGGCGGTGTCGCTCTACCGCCAAACCCACGAATCTATGCTTCGTCTCATGCATCAAGATAATCATAAAGGCAGATAGCTCTTTTCTTTTTTACCAAATTCGTCTTTATCGTTACTGACATACCTCGAGTCACAGAAAGCAGGACAAGCAGGTCCACTCTGCGCAGCGTCCGCATAGTAATAACCGAGTGTTCGTTAAGCTCCTGGTTTTACCGATCTCTATTCAACTCTAAGTATGATAATTACCCTTCAACGGTAATCCTCATCATCGAAGAATCTCCTTCCCTTGACCCTACCGTTGTCGATTAACAGCCCCCTACCTGCCGACCCCTATATATGGCTCAAGCTAAATACATCATATATTATTCTTATGATCGAGCAAGGAGGACCTCATTTCTGGCGCTACAGACGAACTCATTTAGCGGGTGGAAGGGAAATGCCTTAACGTGAGTGTATATCGATTAAGAAAATAATAATATAATGATAATAAAATAGTAATACTAATAATAATAATAAAGATGCAACAATTTACATCATGCTTGCACAAATTGATTTTGCCGATTTCAGATCTAGCAAACGGGCGAACGTTTGCAGCATGTAAAACCTTCGGCTTTAGTGTGACACAGCTGTAGGTAAAGCAAGACCGAGTTCAGAGATTGATGGCAAAACAGGCAACACGGTTACATAGCAGCAGATTGCCAAAGGATACGACTATGATAAATATTTTAGGAATTTTTTCTTTTTTTCATTTTTTTTTTCTTGAATAGCACGGGACACAATTATCCGACACGGTCCGCTGATGGCGCGCCGATCTGATGGAAATAATTGTCTATGATATCACCTGTCAACAGCCCTTAGCATGCACCTGATTTCATCCGCGTGTAAATCACCTATCTGCTACGTGTTTGCGGTACGTTGTGGGTGCAAATAATACTTTTAACTAATATCAAATAGCAATCAGTAAATGTCTCAAATCTGGTCCAATATACAATAGCACAATATGGCCTCGTCTGTGTTCGGCTTTCTCTCACGGGCAGAAACGGTATCTTTTTTTTCTCCAACAGGTCAGTTAACACCAGGCCGAATTTTAAAAACGGAACGAAGCCGAACTCTCACAGACAGACAATTTGTCTAAGAGGAAAATAGCTAGATTCAGTATTGAACAGCACTCCATCTTCTTCTTCTTTTTCTTCTGCTAGGTCTCGCGCGCTGCTTTAATCGCATCCCTCCCAACAGGGCCCTGGCGAGAAGTGGACTTCGATCATGCCATTTCAATTGCCCCAGTTAGTTTTTCTATCTCAGTCGCGGTGCCAGAATGAGATAACTGCAAATATATACATACATATATATATATATATATATATATATATATATATATATATATATATATGGCGAATTGGAAAATTAAAATTTCCATAGAGTATACGAGTCGACGAACTGCAATCTCTAGCAACCTTGGCATGGTTATAATCGAACTAAAAAGTTCGAAAGTACCTACTTCGGATAACGGCAATGTATCAAGCAACATCACATCATCGGACTGAGACGAAGGCGGGTGCGAACGGGAACGGTGAGAGAATACGTTTTTTGAAGGGCAAGTGAGGTCAGTACGAATCTCAACAACATTGGAGCCAGCTGAATCTGCTTATTGAACAATGCACGATGAGAGTTTTGTGAACAAAGGAGTACTAACGCTGTTCTGGAATAACAACTGCTTGTCGTGTCCCCCTGTGTATATGTCGTAACGTGATCATGCTACCACCTACTCTCGTTTGACGTATATTGGCTTGGACAAAATGCGTCTGACCGAGGCGGAGTGCGTATCGATAAAATGGTGAGTTTTATTTTTCCAAGAAGAGCTGGGGTCGCCCGTAACACGGCCACTGCTACGCTTGTTGCGGACAGACAAACGATCGTCGTTTTCATCTGCCACGGCAAATACCCATAAGGAGAGATACGCGTCTCGTTGCCACCGTCCCTCCTGTTGGGTCTAACATTCTAGTCGTGAAAACACCTCGAGATGTTATACAACCTCGCACGGGGCTCACTCCTGAGGCACACCGACCCGCTTGATTTCACCTACTCAACGTGAGTGATTAAACGAAGAAAGCAAGTGCCTTCGTGCACATTATGTTCACTCGTATTCTGTTGTTCATTAGTTGTACGTACGTGGCCTCGCTGTCCAGGCCTTGGAGTTGCGATCGTTCATTTAAGCAATTCCCAAATTAGGAATTAAACTCGTCCAAGTTGGTGCAACTCTTCCGTCTCTCGGAGCATCGACACAACGCTCGTCCGATGGGCGTTACTTAATGTGGAGTTGCCTCCATTCGGAGCGGATGATATGGAGCGAGCCGGCGAACGCCGGCGCGCTAGACGACGCGCCCATTTATAATTACCACTGCTCGACATATTTGATGGTGGGATGTTGTTGGCGCGGTTGAGCAGCTCGCTGGGCGGTGCGCCCTTGTGAATACAGCGGCGAGTGCGAACTTTTATTGAGAGCTCGGAACCATTCTTAGTTGGGATTCTGTCCGGTTGAAATACAACCCAAGCACCCCGCCCTTGGAGCGCCTGATGACGATGATAAACCGAGCCGGGACGCGGTGAGGATCATTTTCGTGCTGCGATAACTTCATTTAGTCTCGCTAATCACATACGGTGAGAATAATAACAATAATAATAATAATAAGGAATAGTATAATATATCTGAGAATGTTTAGTAGCCCACAACGTGAATGAATTTAGGTACACGTCATTTTTATCTAAAATTTCGACGATTCTAGTTGCTGCACAGGAAGTGAAGAGCTATGGAAGACCTATTGTGAAATATTTCATTGTCAATCCAGCTGCTTCCGGTCTCGTATCATTTCCCCTATCTTCTGTCATATCGTGCAAATACTTAAACCAGCTTGCTCTGGCGTGTGTTAACGTTCAAACCAACAGAAACGGTTAGCTCCGTGTGACACTCATTGAAGGACACTGCCAGCACTGATTGGTATAGAAATTGCTGCAAACGTGCCAATTTAGTTATTGGTCGCATTGTCCTTTCTGTTAGCTCCTGAGCTCGCCTTGCGGATCGAGTAGGGGTCGCGAAAGCAATTGGTCTGCCCCTTGATCTCATGTATAGCATACACGGTAATGATATATCGTCGTCAAACGAATGAGATCAGACCTTGTAAACGATTGTGCGTGCTTGTCCGCATGTTAGAATTCCCGTGCTGTGTGTGAATATGTGATTAATAATAATCTCACACGTATATCATTGACTCACGTGTGATTTCTCTAACGTCTCATGAGGACAGAATCGTGATTCGTCTGGTCCGCTCGACTCCGAATCACGGTATCAAGCGTGGCCGTGTGTTGCCGCTCTCTAAGGGTCGTTTCTAGAAATGATCGCCTTCCCACATCTGGGTATTCGGTACAAGAGACAGAAATTATGTAGCACTATATACCATATCGTTCGGGGTGCATATCATCTCCGACAAGAAGTACACCCTGGTTAGTAACGGTGCCACGAACAGTAGAAACACAAAGTCCCATGTGAAAGCCAAAGAATAGTCGGAGATCCAACGGGGTGGCCGGTTTGTCCACTACGAAGGATATTCACGATGTGTTGGCCGCCTGTCCATAAGCATTATACCTTCGTGGCACCTGTGTCTACAGGTGTCCGCCTGCGTGCACAGGCGAGTCGTTGTCTATCCCTCTGATGCTTGGTGCGTAGCCCCTGTGTTCGCTGTGGTAGGGTAATGGCGTATGGAAAACTGGTGTCGATATATTGGACTGATGCAGAGAAAGACCTGGGGAGGGCGGGAACTTTCCTTGATTGTCCTTGAGATAAACCTCAAGGGCTCTTTAGAGAGAGAGAGGAGGGGTCGCGAGCGTTGTACTGCCTTGGATTCCGTCTACTTGAGTATCTGCGTATGTATGCTCAGTTCAGTTCAGCGTCGCGAAGTTTAGTTCTCAGCGATGACGAACAGCAACGGCGGCAACTTGAGCAGCGAAATTGAGCATGTAATTGCTATAGCGTTCGAATCATGCATTGACAGGAGACATCCTCAACTGAAAAGCACTCTCGATATTATCCTTTAACGTCGAATCGCAAAATTATTCATAAAGATTCTCCTTGTCAATACAATAGTTATTTCCTAAAATTGCCGACGGCACCGTTTTTTCAATGTCTCTTGACAGTGGACACTTGAGCCATATATCCCACCGTTACCGTCATCGAATTGTCCAATGTTAATGAGTTAACTCAGCAGATATTTTGCCGGCGACAATCTCAAATACGGCTCTTCCACCTTTCATGACTCATGCGGGCACGAACGGGTCGACAAACAAAACAAAAGTTGCCACCTCACGCTGAAAAATGGCACATCCGTAAAAATGTGTTGTTCATATTCGAGTAAACAATAGAAAACCACGTGAATATATACAATACATACGAGTCGTATCTCGCTTTCCGGAGGGGATTTAGCTGCGGTGCGAACCTAGGTGACCGAGGGGCGAATGATGCTTTCTGTCTGAAATTTGTTAGCATTTACTGTCAACGAAACAGATTGTCGCTATGATGTGTCCCATTGAATGGACAACAATAATAATAATAATAATTAATAGTGAAAACGCTAAAAACTACTAATTTGGAGCTTTATGTGAGATAGTGTTATACAGTATTAAACACGAAACATCGTTAAGCGAGCAGTTTTCCTCCGTACCTGTCAGATGACTCAATTTAATATCAGTCATCCATTGTTAAAACAGTCATTCATTGTTGCTCATTTCGACTCGTAACTCCATTATCGAGCGGGATACGTAGTATAGGGTGTGTATCGTCGCTCGGCAAATCTCGCAGTCGCTCTCAAACACTTTCAAATACTTGTTTTCAGGTTTTTTTTACTGTCCGAGTTTCACGTAAGGTAACTATTATATGATCGGCGATCATGGACGCGGATCGACACCAGAGAGGGCCGCCAGGAGTGTGTGACTACTTGTACTGCAACTCGTAATCAATCAAGTGCTTTCATCCTAACATGTCTATTTACCTGCTAGAAGTACACCCGCCAGTCTCTTCAGATGATATTTGATATACATATACGGCCAATATTTAAAGTGGTGCAAAAGATTGTCTGACATTGCGGCGTCTTGGTGAAGAAAATCCATTTTTTGACAATACCACCCCGAACACGGCTAGGTTTGTCATAACTCGTGTAGACAAGAGATCACAGGGATTCGTACTAAATATAAGCACGGCCATTCGTACGTCGGATAGTGGGAAAGAAAGGCAAGCTCTCATCAATTTATGCCGCCCTAATGATATACCAGGATAAGGCCGTATACGAGGATAAGGCTTCATAATAACAAAAATAAATTAATAATATAATAATAGTAATAATGTTAATGCTAATAGGTACTCGGAACACACACACACACACACAACGCCAACAATATGATTAATAATAACATGTTTATTATTGTACACATGTCGACTGGTGTGGAGTGAGAGAGCAAACTGGGCAGGCCCCTGTCATTCGGAGGAGGCTGATTTGAGGGCGGAGGGAGTGGGGGGCATCAATTATGAGTTGCATAGGAACCTAGAGAGACGTTGGCAGTCGGACAGCGGGCCTCGGCATATCCCAGACTGTGTAGTTCCGATGCCTCTTCGTAGGTAACACGTGGACCTGCGTCTCGGTTCTTCCTCGTGTCTAAGCCGGCACAGAGCGAGCGAGGAATGGCGTTGTGTGAAGACAGCCCGATGGGAGCCGGTGGTGAGGTAAACGACACTCGCTCGCTCACCTCACCTCGCCGCTTCTCGTCCCGCCTCGAGCCGTCGCAACTATTACCATCGCTACTGCCGCTGGTGGCGTTACCGGTCGCCGTCGTCGGGCAACACAAAAATGACCACAAAAACGTTGCGCGAGGAAAGAAATAGATAGAGAAGGAAAGCAAACGAGAGAAGTGAGCTAAGGGCACCCCGGGGAAGCAGCAGGAGCTAGAAGAGAACTACGGTCAGGGGGGTGGAGGAGGAAGCGAACGAATGGCGCGATGTCTGTGGGGGGGGGGGTAAATTCGCAAGATGGCTGCACTCATTCGCTCACGAGCCCCTACTTTTGCCTTTGCCCTGCTGCTGCGGCTTTCGCATTCACAGACATGGGGGACATGGACAGACGCCACCTCCACCACCACCACTACCACTGCTCGTAGACAGACAGACACACACATACATAGAAGTGTACGTCCACGTGGAAGACTGATGAACACTGCCGCAGACTTCATCAAGACTCCCTCTGACTTCGGAGTCGGTGCGCTGGACGGCAAGTAGTACCTAGTAGTGGTAGCAGTAGTAGTGGTACCAGCAGCAGCAGTGGTGGTGGTAGTTGTAGTCAGCGGTCCCTCGTGTCTCTTCGGCTTCGTCTTCCTCATTTTCCTTTTGGTCGTGTGGAGGACCGGTCTGCTTTCCCCAAGCGCCCCGAGTCTGGCAAGCACAGGGCAACGGGGAGAAGAAAACGCGCTCGTGCGAGATCGAGAATGCACGACTATGTAAGGCAGTGTCACTACGCGGTAGTAGTTTGGTGGTTTTTGGCCGGGAAGCAAGCTACCGAGCACACCGAAGCAAATCTCACTCAACCACTGGCCTGGTGGCCTGGCTCACTTACTAACTGGCTCAGAAGCTCAAACCTCTGAATGGAATTAACAACGTATCCCCGCCCCGCCGGTACGAAACAGCGATCTGCGGTACATGGGTTCGGGATTAACTGCGTTCAGCTGCCAATGACAGCAATGTTGACGAAGCAAACACACTATAATGGAAAACCATAGGCATATAGCAAGTAATCTTAGAAACTGGCTGGCCTCAACTGCCCCGTGTTACGTTCTACGCAAGTTTTATCGGAGCGTGGGAGACTCATTACTGTGCTAGATTCGACTGATGCGAGCGCGTTTCTGCGAGGGCATAAGATGCCAAACGATGAGTTAATACTTGTGCTGACACCGATCTAACATTACCCATTATAGCTGAATGATGGATCCGCCCATGGCCATAGAATCTCTCCGTTGAGTTCGTTGCGGTAATGAATATCATGCGAAGAGAAGAAATCGAATAGGGGCAATGGGCAGAATGTGAACGAGCATGAAGCCGAAGTCTAGTTCAGGATGAATAATGGAAGATGAAAATGATCCATTCCATTCATCAGGTCTAACTCGCCCGCCGCCGGAGTAAGAAAGCGGTCAATATAGAAGGTCGCACACAGTAGAAATGCATGAATGAATGAACAGTTAGTTGCCACAGGACGCATGAACGACTAGTTCGTGGCTTTGGGGCCAATTTGCGAACGGGATTCTATTTAGTTGGTTCAACAGGCAGGAAATGACAAGAAGACTCTTCGCAGCTCAAGGAGCTGCTCAGAGACCCATCACGTGCTCTAATTATGTTTATAAAAGGAATCCTATAAACGAGCTGTAGGTCATACGAAAGCTTGCCACATTGTAGCTGATTTTCCCGCTAGTATGACCCGGCTTTCGGTAGGATTCTAGCACTGAAGATATTTGAAATTGTCATTCAGGAATGCTGTTGTTAATGAAACGGTGCTTCAGAATGATAAAAGTATACATTGGTTCTGTTTCAGTTGGACGCTAGCCAGCCACGGTAGCGTTTTTGCGCACCACAGCATAAGTTAGCAGGTGTTATCTTTAGCACGCAACTTATACTGTATCATTTCGATACGTAAGAAACCTACCAGAGAAAAGGGGGTCATTCTGTTGAAACGGGCTGCCGAAGCAACACTGCGACGTTGAGACTTCATGAACTGAGACCACTCATCGCTTCTGTGTCTATTGATAACATGAAATCATAACCAAATCAATACCCGTGATTTTGCTGCATAGGCGCGATCTTGCCGGTGACGAGTCACTAATGTAATAGGCTGGTAAGGTAGACAGAGAACTAATAGGAAATCGATACGCCAATCGTCGTTTTCTGAAAAATACGTCAAAACGAGTAGCAGAACTGGGACGATATCAGAAGATGATTCACCTAATCTCACTAATGGATATTCTAGTACAGGTCAGCCTTATGCACGGGGAAACCGTTTTCACAAGCGTCGCTCACCTTTAACCATCCCTATACAGACCATCAAGAGCATTAGCAAACGAGAAATTGTGGCGAGCAAGAAATTAGCATAGTTATGTGTATATATATATATATATATATATATATATATATATATGGGATCATTGGGACGTATGTTAGGGATCAAATCCTGCCAGAAGCACAGAACGTTTCTATTTCTTGAATATCCTTCTGTATTTGTGGACTGTAGTAATACCTAAAGGTTCAGTGCTTGTCACAGGGAACAGGGAACGCTGGGAGCCAGCTCAAAAGCTTGTGTTCAATGTCCAGTCGATATTTGAAACCCTCCTGTATCATCGTTTTTTATGTTTGTTATATTACTTTGTGGATTGTTGTTAGTAGGTGGGCCATAGCTAGGAACTACGTTCGTATCACTTCAAACCATATGTGCCCTGTGGAATGAGAACCGAAAACCCCTGGGGTGCCATAGGTAACTCGTACGTGTCCCGTCCCAATGTTGTTCGCGTTCAACGGCACTCGCGAAACAAATCGAATTACTTAATCAGTGCTAACAAAAATTTAACCACGCATCCATTAATACCACTGATTCCCACTTGACACATTGTACGTGATCTTGTAGCGGCCTTCCGGAATAATAGCGCGCGATGCCATGCCTGCGTGCACGGCGTGCATTAAGACCCCGCTCGCGTGTGGTGGCCCCTGCCGTCAAGGGCCTCGGACGGCGTCGCCCGCCGCTCGCCACTGTAGTTCGTAATACATTCCCGGCATTCCGGACGTACAATGCGTTCTAACACTGGCTCAGCCACGGAGTCAGCCGATGCGGCAGGCGCTGGACAGGGATTCCGATCCTGCATCAATTCATCCAGTACACAAGATCGCCTCGCGCAGCACTCGTCTTGTCCATGTGCTAACGCTTCCAGCGCAAGGGGCGAACTCGGATGCTGACGTGGGGGATGGAGTCCAACGAACGGTTAGCTTTCAACGTTCTCCGAAACCCTGGAGGTTCACGCTCTCGAATGTGCGCATGTGTTTTTTACTTGCGTGCCCTCCCCCGTTGAACTTCTGTGAATCCAAATCGGAAGGGGTGTACATGACACGACGTATGGATGAGAACAAAAAGTTGCACACGAAAGCGTATTAACGGGCTAATCACGGCTACGAAGTTGACAGGATAGTACGCGATGGTGAACGGTCGCTGTTCATAGTATGCACAATATGCAAAAACACTATAGCACTGGCGGCAATTGGAGATTTTTCCCGACCAATTTCATCATATGCTGGACCGGGCGACGGTGAAAGCATTGGGGTCTCGTTCGTAGAGACATCCCTCTGATAGACATTGTCATGAGGCAATGTGTCCGAGAAACGACTTCTAGATCTCAGTTGATTTATTAACATAAACCAACTCACGATGCTAATAAACCTGTAACGAAAACACCAACTACAATGCACACAATTTCGCTTTCTCAAAATACTTATACAGAGGCATGCTCTTATTTCAATACAACAATACGTACCACATCTGGAAGCGTAAACTAAGCACATGGTTATATTCCGAAATAGTCAGATGGACGACAACGACGAATCCGCTATCCGCCTCATTGTTCTACTTTTGAAACACAATTATAAAGTCTATTGTGGCAAGTACTCTACCCGAAGCTGACACTATGTCACTTCGTGCGGCCTTGTTTGGCCTGGCCTTCGCTGGAAGGCTGACACAGGTTGTCACCACCGCCCGCGTTTATTACGCGAACACGACTTGATTTTGCCTGGATAGACACTAGGCCTTTTTGTCTGCAAGAGAATGTCATGCCTTTACGCAGACCTAATTGTATTGCCTAGGTGATGCGGCGCATGATGCCAACGTTGTCGTCGTAATACCCACTAAAACCTTCTTCTTGTCCACCAGTCGCAGGTCTGCTTTTCCATTACTTCAGGTGACCGGTGACGACGACAACGATGACAACATGTAAGAACCACGCCGTTCGCATCGGCTCACCTCACCTCCTCACCTCGTGCAGCCTCAGCATCGGGAGGACATAAAGTCGACGACGGGACATCGTCGGAGGAACCGCCTTCGGCTTCGCTTTTATGGGTCCCCTTTTCTCTTCCAACTAGCGCCTGTTGGCTATGATTACTGCTTTGGCGAACTAGTCCCTGTAGGGTGCCCGCTCCCGCTCGTAATGCTGCGTCATTTGTTGGACGTGTTTTTTTTTTCTAGCTTATAACCGTATCATACGGGTATGCTATTAGTTAGTGTAGCGATTATGAAATTCCCTTCATGTATTAATTATAGTGCATATTGATGCCTGTCGGCAGGGTCATCCTGCCGGCTCGACGGGCCATTTGGCCTACTATGGGATAATTGGTGTTTGAAAAGTGAGACGTCTCACATAAGCAAAGTATTGTACGATAGGCGACACAGCACACTGCTTACAAATGTTAGAAGATGGATAATTTCAGGAGAAAAAACTTCGTTGTTCCCGACTGCCTAGCTATTGACGCGTTTGTCGTGTCGCGATTGCCGCAGTTAGTGTCCAATTGACCGCAAGTGTCAACCCAAGGGTATCGTCTGTTGGGATCTCCACGTGTAGATATAACCTATACATATTTATATATAATATTACAAGATGCATTCAAATTACTCAATTGCTCTTCTCTCGTGCTTAGGTCTTCTCCCTTAGTTGTTGTCGATATGCGATACTACGCAAATAGGCACTCCCGTCAACTAACCACCTCTACTCTTACTTCTAGTAATGAGAGGTAATCGACTTTGTTGCTCAAATTGCCTGTCATGTCTATTCGCCATCTCTTACTGTCCAGTTTCGGCCACCGGCTCAGCCATGTGCTAATAACCAGCAAGGCAGGCCAGCCGGTGGGCGAGTCAGTTGGTGTTTCCTGCAGAAGCCGCTTCGGCTGCGGCAGCCCTAGGAGCACCGAGACTCAGAGGCAGACCCACGCGACAGTGGGTCCTTTTCATGAGCTGGAAGGGAACGCACTCTCGAGTTCCTCACCGGCGAAACTCTAACAGCGCTGTGAACATAACGTCGGGAAGCGAGTGACATCAGCCTGGCCACAATCACTCTGCGTTTTTCTCAGTCTCCAAGATTTCAACTGCTGGTGCTGGTCACCACCACCACCGGCTGGCGGCCGCCCTCGACCACTATCGCTGACAGAGAATGCCGCGTGAACAAGAAGATTGTGTTCCGCTGGCCAGCACCATCAGCCCCATTCGTCCTCGCCACTCTATACTATGAGCTGTGTAGGTAGATAGATCGGTCAGATAGAGGCTACATAGGTAGATAGATCGGTCACATGCATCAATCAGTCTTGGAACGGTAGCGACGGGGAGGATAGTTTCTAGAATGTGAGCAAAAGGCGGGGGGAATCTCTTTGCGTAAACTTCGTAGTATGGGAAGAATGGCAAACCAATGCCAATACTACAATTGCTACGACTTGTACTGACACCGGCATCTATTCGAACACCACAGATGGCGAAATGCAAGTCAATTATTTCTTGTTCCCCTCTGCATCGTCAGTTACTAGCACGCAAGCAAGGCAAAGGAGGGTATGGAGAGCAGAGACATTCTGGGCATCCTTATCACCTACCTTGTCAGGAAACGAATTTGAGATCTTTCTTCGAAGGCTTCAAACATCGGTAGCAGTCTCCACGAAGGAAAACACAGTCCACAGTCGAAGGTTCGAGCCCCCTCGACGTGATGACATATAAGAGACAACAAACGTTATGAAAATTGCAGTTCCTTTAATACACCACTACCTTTTACCTTTTTATCCCACTAATTCAAAGGCCACCCGACGGTGTTTTGAGAGGCAATATTACAAGGTGACGCGGTCTGATGCCCTCGCTAAATACATATGTATATTAAAGTTTGTTTTGTTGCTTAAAAAAAAGCGACTAATAGAAAACGTGCAGCTTTTCACAGAGCTCTGCATTGGAAATGAAATGTTGCATGTTTCAGTGTCAACGCTGGATTAGCCAAGTGCGTTTTGTCGAGTCGATTATTTTTGTATCTATACGCTGACTGTCGTATAACGTTAGGCTAAACCCTGCCGCGCGAGGGACTCCAGCTCAACAAAGGGCCTCAGATGCAGGAAAGCGAGACGAACAGTAGCGGAAGAACTAGAGGTAGTGGCGCGCTAAGAAATGCGATCGTCGGACGAGCGGTTTATTCGAGAGTCAATGGCGTGTGAAAGGGATAGATAAATAGATAGGCAGCGAAACAAACAGGGGACAGGTTGGACTGTGTTCGCTCAGCCGCTGGAGGGCGCTGGTAAAGACCAGCTAAAGGCCTGTAGAGGGCTGGCTTTGGCCAACCCTTCGCAGGCCTTTAGCTGGACCTGCCAAAGGCCCTCTGATCCCAGAGGAACAACGAGAAGACAAGCGATAGACGGGTTTCCCTCTGACCCTTGACGGCTTGTGCTGCCACCGCCCGTGTACTTGTTTTATGTCGACATCGCACTGACAGCGGCGAAACGTCTTTATCCATCTCGTCCCCTATACGATCTTTCTCTCTCTCTCTCTCTCTCTCTCTCTCTTTCTGTCGACTTTCCGCCCAACGTGGATAACTGACTGCGAAAACACCGCTGAAGGCATGAAAATCCCAGCCATCGAAAACGATAGGTGTTGATGTTTTGACTATTCGAAGGTGTATGTGGGATTCTAAGTGGCAGACAGTAGGGAAAGCAACGTTAGATCGATATGACCAAGATCTCACCAAGGTAACTGCATACAAATGATGGCCGAGAGCAAAATTCGATTTGCCATCTCGGTTTAATCATTATCTTCGTGCAGAAAAACAAGAAACGAATCGAGTCGAATAAGTCGAACCCATCGCAACTGCTTAGAAGATGTTTCTCGTAATTAAGTCCCCTCTCATTAATTGAGATATTCAACGCAATACTTTTCGAAATCGAGAAGCATGTCACCCCTGCGTAAACACGAACAACGTGTGCAATCTCTAAAGGCTAAAATATTATAAGCGGTAACGTCAATGTATGGAAGTGATCCCATTTCGCAAGTCGTCTGCCGTCGACCGTCGTGGCTGTACGATGTCTTCGCATAGTGTCGTTTCAAAAAAGGCTCTCCTCACTATGGTCGTACCATATTCACTAACTGCGAGTATTATATCTCAGGAGTTAACTTAATCCGACTGATGGATCGGTGGATGGATGAATGCACAGCCGTGCTTCTTGACGAAGCTTTGCGTGGAGCCTAATGTTTGGATAAACCAGATGTACGCGCACTACCATAACGACGGCGCCAGGTGGCGTCATTTCCAGACTTCGAGGGAATGCTCGCTTGGTTAGCAAACTGCAGTTGAGCTCTGGCCTCACTCACGCTTTTCTTCGGGGGGGGGGGGTTGTAATCCAGTTGTAATCCACTTAAGTCGTTTGTGGCACGCCCATTGGTGATTCTGGGCAGAACGCGCGACACGTTTAGCTCATTCGAGAATAAAAGCATAAACGTAAAAGATGAACGTAAGATAATGACGGCGTACGTCATGGTCATGAACCTTCACTGGACAGAGTGAATGGTTGCCTGTCACGTTAATGTTAACAATTGTTACCCTAATCGTACTCCTCTTCCTTTTTAGGTTTCAGGAGTCCAGGTGGAAAGTCCATGTTTATTCGACATGAGTATAACCACGGTTGAGTACCCATGTTTGTATCATCTTCAGGAGTCTAAAGTAGACCCCTGGGTGTTTCAGCGTGGATTTTTTTAACTTGAAAGTTAAAAAAAGTGTCCTTCGCCTATATTCAAACTAGCATTCGAAATCCATTTCATGTGTGCTTCAAGTTAGACATCAAGCGAAGTATACTTTTCGAACTCGCAAATATTTCGAAAACGTTAGTCTGTATGTTTGGGTGGTGCTTACGTGAATTAAGATGGCTCAATCACATTACCCAGAAAGTTAGTTAATTGCTCAGATGATGACGATGACGACGACGACGACAACGACAACAGCAACAACAGCAGCAGCAACAACAACAAAGGAGCGATACTCGTCCTTTCCAAGGACAGTTCTCCCTCATCGTCCGTGAGGAGTTCCATTACCCCGATGTATTTATTAAGCATTTGAAACTAAACGGCCTGCGAATAGAGAGATTCGCACAACTCCAACTAAGTGGATTTAGTAAGAAAACACGAATAGTGGGTAACTTTAAACGCGTAGCGCCGTATCCCGTTCCAGTCATACACACCACGGAATGAGAACAGCGATAATATGCGGACGATAGTACATTTACCCAGATCCTGTGTGTTCTGAAGTTGGAGAAGTTGAACAACATTCAATAGTAATGGCAGTGGCCAGGCGCAGGTTGTTCCACAACACAACCCAGCGAAGGGTATCAGCATATCCAGAAGTGCTCGATTCAAGGAACGAACAAACACGGAGCGTCCCCAAAGGCGGCACAACAGATGGCGGTTTGTATACACACTTTCGTTTGGCCATTTCGCCCCACTGGTGTTTCGTTTCACCTAGCGCATCGATGGGGAACAATCGATATCATACGAGGCAACGAACCAACACTCTGTGACTGTATAAATGATTGGCTGGCACCTCGCCAAGTTATATCACCGATGCTTTCGAACGGTGAGTGCGCAAGTGGTGTAGCAAGAATCTATCATTCAGGATGTTAGATTATGGTGAGCACATATATAGGCTCTCTCTACATATTCTCTCTCTCTCTCTCTCTCGCTCTCTGCCTGTCTGTCTGTATATTTCTCTTTCTCGCTGTTTCGCTCAATAGGCAGCAGTCACCGCTTCGATGCGACTCGTCGGGGGCTCCGTGGAGTGCTAAGAGCGATTGTCAAGTGAGAACGTCAGCCTCCGCGCTCGAAACACCCTCGTATTTCTTCAGGATGTTGCTGTCTCGGCAATAGCAGCGCACACGCTCCCCCACCCGCGTGTGATCGCGAGCTGATCACGGAATAGCCGGCAAGCATTCAAACGCCAATCTGGGCAAACAGTATGTGAGCATTGTACCATTGGGGTAACAGATGCATGGCAACGAGACGCAGCACTACACGCTAAGCAACCAAACCTTTTTTTTTTCTCGTTTTGTTACCTCATCTGGTTTTCCACGACAGAACGTACTCGGTTCCTCTGTGTAACAGCGGCTTAAGAAGCTAAGAACCTCGAGCGTTCTCCAAGCGACCTGTATGCGGGCAGGGCAATGTAAACCAGCTAAACACGAACCACCTCTGTGGATGAAACCGGCCATCACTAATCGTGGTGCGACGATTCGTGATTTCCATGACAGCCGCATTCAAAGAGGCGTACACTACCCACCCAATCCACGCCTCAACCAACTTTTCATTTTTAATAGAGATTGAGGGCTAAATGCGTTACGTAGACCAGACCTCACGGTCAAGGCTTGCAGCGGAGGTCGGGAGTATCTTATGGATTGGCGTCCATTCCCGCGCGGGCTCATCCTTCCACTTGCGCTCCCCCTGCGAGGGCCCCGAAGGGCCGCAGCGTCTTTGCCTGGATCGTTCGTCAATCTCCTTCGCTCGCATCGTCTCCTCACCATAGGAGCTGATAGCTGAGCAAGCTTCCTCGCTTTCGAGCATGTTCATCACCGTTGTATCCAGTGAGAGGGGGCGCAGCAGTTGTCTGTCACGCATCGAGGGTCTCCTCCCTTGCATCTGCAGGGTTATGTAAATGCCGAGTTCGTGTGTCGTTCCCCTCTTGCCTGTACACGTCGCAACTAATCTGGCGTAGTTGTAATCGCCCTGAGGTAAATCTGACAGCGTACTGTGCTTCGTTGGGAGACGTAACGGCTTCTAATTAGTCGTTTTGATTATGATGAACTTGAATGACAATGGGGCCTACCTAACTAGAAAATGTTTTCGATTGTTCAACATTTCAACGTTTTCTTCGTATCGTTATTGATCTAGATGTTAAACTTTCGGACGGTGATTCGCTGTGGCTATCGATCTACTCCACTACTTGTAGAAAAATTTCCCAGGCTTTCTTATACAAAGTAATGATTAGAAAGCGATGCTCGGGATTGCCTGAATCAAATTTTCTATACGGTATTCTAGCAGTAACACCACCTGACCTGTCAGATATTGATTGATATCAGAATTGCGACTATCAGCAGTAGGCATCGTTGACGGAGTATCGATTGATTTCAACGCGTTTCGTGCCTGCGAAGGCCGTTGTAGCGTCCTAACACGTCGCATACGTGTATGTAGGATCGTGCATACACGTATGCGACATCGCCTTCGCAAATCTACGCCTCAAGGTCATTGAGAAACATTGCATGCCATGGGGCTCGTTCACAATCACGCTGCTATCAAGTTCGCCTCGTGTCGGGGCGTCTATCCGGAAACAAGCTTTGTGAAGGACAACTCCCATTCATCTTTTGCGTCGACTCGAAGTGACGGCATATATATATATATCCAATGCTACCTGATGCTACCTTCTCGATAAGTTCGAGTGAGAGCGGAAAAATGTGCTCCTTGGTAAGCGTATATCTCTACACTGTCTTTTCGAGATGACCCTCAGCTGTTCCCCGATCTGACAGGCCTCAGTTCTTAACCTTTTAAGTATTGCTATGAGGACCTGTCGAGGCCGCCTTTGCTTATGCTCGCTTACTTGCGTATATATCTATGTATATATATATACATATATTTGCTGTGAGACGAGCTATTATAGTGCCGTCTTTGACACGTGGTCAGCGGTAAACTTGACGTTGACGTCCGTATTCTTGACAGTGGTGTCCAAAATTCTTAACCTAAACCCATCGTGGGTTAGTTTATGATTTTTATTGATAACAATAAGTGACCTTTTGTAATTGACTAATAAACTACTAACTCATCTCGTATTTAGTAACCTTCAGCTGTGGATCCGTGCAAATCACGTTCCGACGTAGGATCAATTCGTATACGAGATTCTATTTAGAACCTACCCTGATTTTCCACATCAGAATTTAAGCACACACGCTAATCTAAGTGTCTAATAGACGGGTTTATATTAATGTCCACTTGCCGTCAATACAACGACTTCAGTAGCAGTCATTACTCATCGAACTAAGTCTATCTATGACAGAATTTATCTATCAGTCTATCTATCAGAGAATTTCTGGCACAGGATCCCACTTACTAAACAGGGGCCGCATACTTAAGGCCAATAAAAATTGAGCTATAGGCAAGCGAATAGTAAACAACTGCTAAACGACGCTTGATTTGCGTTGTCCATTCGCGACGAAACGCCAAGCTATACTGGCCGTGTGATTCACAACACATAAACCCTGGTCATCAATACACTGTTTTTCTGGTTGTCTTCACAGATTGAGGACAAACTGCTAACACCTCACCACCGATCAGTAGCTTAGTGATTTCTCAACACTTCAGGAATTGGTAGGCAAAAATTAAAATGTGCTACTGCTGGTCAGTCCACCACACGATTGGTTGCTCAATTCTCATAGGAGAGATGCGCTCGAAGAGTCAGTCATGCGCAGGACCGAGAGAGGCGTCCGGCCATGGTGACGCTGCTCGAACGTTATCCAACGACAGCCTCTTCCCAACGTCAGATTCTATTAGTGTCTCACACAGGAGAGAAGGCGACCGAGGTCGATCGCATTCGATCGATTAGAAGCAGGAGAGTGCACTTTTTGTGATGATACCCACGTGGTAGAAGACTCTGGTGCTGACTGTATGATTGACTGCATCTCTCTCTCTCTCTCTCTCTCTCTCTCTCTCTCTCTCTCTCTCTCTCTCTCTCTCTCTCTCTCTCTCTCTCTCTCTCTCTCTCTCTCTCTTTCTCTCTCTTTCTCTGTTCGAATAGAGCGGTCGGGTTTCGAATCGAAGAAAAGCAGGAAAAACAAATGAGCCTTACTGTGCGCGGATCGCTAAGCCCATTGGGGATATCGTCGATATCATTTGTAGCCAGTGCTTGTGAGTCCCTGTAGCTCATTCGCAATGAGGAAGCCAATCCACTCACGAGTATGAAAACAACCAATTCTGGTTGTAGCAGAAACAACCGTGGGATGGAGTTCCATTGGATGGTGTCACAAATGGTCGCTTTAGATGTATCGTATAGTATACCCGACACTCGTTTACCTATAAGGTAAACCAAGCATCGTCAGCAACCAGCAGTTACAAGATTCGACACGCTCATAGAACGAGCTAGTCAAATAATCACAACCCAACTATAATAATTACATAGGTATTGTAGACAACATGTATGTTAGCTGAGCAAAGGTGGCACGCGGAAGCGGTTGACGGAAACTGCTGCGAAACAATTTTCAGTTTTTGAGGAAGCCAATATTTTGCAAAAAAAATTAATTTAATAGATCAGTAGCATTTAATTGAAATAAACACATTTGATTAGCTGGCAAATGACAAAGCCCCAACAGAGTGTGTGCTAATTCCCTATCAGGTGCTAGACTTCTATCTGAGCAATACCGGAGATTATATCTATTGATTTTAGTATAAAATGTAAAGAGTTGAATTTTCTGTTCAATTTTGAGAACTAAATGTTATGGAAAAATCGTCGGCGCAAGCCCACGTCTTATCATATACACTGAGATAACATTCACATATAAGTTACTACATCGAGCATTCGAATTATATCGGGTTTTTCACGTACCTTATGAACGATATCTCAAATAGCTTAGAGTATTGCGGCATTATCACAGCAAGAAAGTATACTCGATTGACATAAAATTGGTCTACTGTCAACTATAATTCCGACCCATACCAAGCTCCTCTTCCGCCTGTAGGCAATTAATTCACTTCATCGTTTTTTATACAGTTATCCCCTCTTTCTTTCTGGCTGACTCTCAGCTAGCGTTTACCGTCCCCGGCACTGCTTTAGGCATTGCTTCATAAGACGGACCCCAAAAATGCAAATGTGAAACGAACCGGGCTCGACCAGAATTCCATCGGTGTAGACATGTGGTGTTGCCATTGCAACGGATCTGTGCAGCGCCCTATCGAAACTATAATTAAGCAGTGAATGACGTAGTAGTCGGCCTGCATTGAGCCGGTATGGAAAGCCACACTCATTACCAGACGTGAGGCACAACCACGTGTGGACCCAGACAAAAACCAACACTTCGCCTGGGCATGCCAACATCATCAGGCCAGGTCTCTGTACAAGTTTACGCAATCACTTCTGATATATATATATATTCTCACTCAGGGACTTGACATTACGAAGAATCTGGCACTGTCTCTGTTGTCAACGAAGGGTTTAAACAGTGTGTCTGCTTGGGAAGCACATCCAACCCGATTCATTGTGATGTTAGACGCATTGGAAGAGGATTCGCAGGGTTGAGATACAGACCATTAGTCTCTCAGAAATTCAAAATCTTCTCAGTGTCCGTAGACACAGTGTGGAAATTTCCTCTGATTACCATCGTCAAGGTACAATAGATAGAAAGGTAATGTGAGTCGCTTTACAACTGTGCACGTCGCCATACAAAATAAAGCCGGACCCAGCGAATCCATTTGTTGAATCCCCTTGTGACGGATGCCTTGGTTTCTTTACCCATAGGGGGTAAGATCTACTTATCTACCTGGACAAGCCAGGTTTAAAGGACAGGTGCCACTTCCTTAATTTCTTTCAGTAAGTGATCTTGGCGCACTGTGTTAAATGCATTTCGATAGTGAAGCTTGACCACTTGACCACGAAGCTGAAAACTGTAGGTAGCGGTCTCAAACCCATTCGACGGCTACAGTCAACTAACCTGGGTATCAAGAGGAGTCAGTCTTCTCCTTTGAGTCTCTCCGAGCAATCTCAGCAGCCATTCGCGTCAGTGGGAGCGAGCAAGCGAAAGGGTTGAACGAACCGTCCATCTTCCTCAGAGCAGAGAGCCGAGATCCAAGGACAAGTGAGGCGAACCTTGCCCCCTCGAAACCGCACTCCACCGCAGAATGTCAGCTACTTAAGCTAGTGACTCCGCTATATCAGAAGGGACTGCGGCAGATAATGATGACAAAAGGCGTCTAGAGGACCACGTGCACGAGCAACAGCAGAGCCTTCCATGAAGGAACATCGTTTTTCGCAACCCTCTAGCGTCGGTTGCGTCTCAGTCAAAACCCTGTAGTCGGATCACTCATGTTGGGGCTAATTCGTTAAAGACTTGTTCCCCAGAGAGAGTGTTGTCGACTTGGGTGAGAGTTCCCCAATAATGACCGGTACTATTCTTCGGGCATGTTTTCAACCACTGTAGATATTTAGAACAACCACGCCAGGAGCGCCTCCTCCTCCTCATTCGCGGACAGGAAACCTTGTACGCAGTTTTTTAAACATGCCCATTAATTTGCCCGCTTCAAACTCCCCCAGCAGGCTCCAATGGTTCCGGTGGACCGAAGGTTCCGGTGGACAGAAGAACAGCCCATGAGCTGTCTTTAAGACTCGATTCAAGCGCTGTATTTTTAGGTTGTCATCTCTGACATTATGAATTACACTAGTTGTCTTGCGTTTCTCTACTGTTCTGCACATTTGTTGTGTCAGGCTTCAAGTACACTTCATCCTCGATTATCCCATTCGCGGATAATACGTCCTGTCGATTGGCAAAGAAACGGGCGGTCCGCCACTTGTTTCCAGAGTGGTCGATCGCCCGTCAGTACTTCGTCGGCGGGCAACGTGCTCATCCGTGCGAACATACCCGGATCACTTCCTGCTCTATTAACTATCACGGTTGTCGATACAGATGACATTAACACGGTACTGTTCAGCGCCACGATGGACTTTTGATTTAAACCTCTCCCAAACAGAAGGACTTCAGAGAACAGTCTACCTTTAATCTAGAACTTATTGAAGTCTCTTTAACTTATTATCCTTTATGATTAATTATTTTTCTTTCTTCTTAGTGACCGATTTATAATAATAATCGGCGCATTACATACGTGCCACATCGTGCTTGTTTGTTGTGTAAACCCAATTGGCTTGATGGGTCACTAAGCAAATTGCGAACACGAAAGAAGGCGAACGCTTCATCGTAAACATATTGAACAATGCACTCACCACGAGATTTTCGTGACAAATTAGTAATAATTCAACCGATTTCGCTTGATGGCATTGATGATATTCATGGCAGGATACTATAGTTAGCGCTTTCCTTTGATATCATGAAGTTAGAAGACATCGATGTGCTGGCGTCTTGGTCAGCCCCTATGAAGTACAGTATGAATCAGCACGGGCACCATGTTGTTCAATTGGCGGCAGAGACGACGGCATACTCCATGACTGTCCGCAGGACCTCCAGATGGGTTTGGGTTGATTATGGACGTAGTCTAAACATGTTTAGCATAATCCTGACTCAGCGTTACTCGAATCGCTTCGCGCTATTGTTGTTCGGTGTGACGGCCCTGACCACCTAAGAATACTAACGATCCCGCTAACAGAAGAACTGTCACCTCGTCAGTCACAGTGTTTTTCGTCACAATAGATGTTGACCTGGGAGAAATCTAATTGCGGTGCGAGAATATGGAGCTCTGATTACCTACGATATCAAATCTAATCACGGAACCGGACTCGTTGCGTTATCATTGTTACTTTTGTGAGTCCTAATCATTTAAGTAACTCCAGCTTGGAGTTACTTAAATGCGTTTGTAAAAGCAACCATTGAAAAACCAACCCCTATAACGGCCCATCCAAGATTAAGATTAAGGCAAAGCTATAAAAATAATTTGACATAGACATGCCGTACTCACACCTAGACAGGAGTGCATAAGCGTCGTAGAATAGAGAATATATATATATATATATATATAAATGTATTTTCTTGATAAAGTATACGCGTATCTAGATATATAATGTTTCAATATTTATTTTGTGTCTTTTCATACCTTCTGGTAAAAACAAGTCGAGGGAACACGACTGTATCACGAAGAGATAGAGTCGGCTTTCGTCACCTATCTCGGCTACCATTTATATCCGCAAAATATGCTAACGGAAAGAAGCTGCTCATCAGGGAGCTACATCTCTCCTGCTCACAGCTCGTCGTTGGTTTTTTATTGACTATTAAATAAATGATATGGCGGATTCCCATAAGGCTCCCACGGCTGCAAGCCTGACAAAATAAGCGCTGTTGAAATAAGCTAGAGAGAGTAATTTAAACACACAGGACATGTGATACATGCTAGGGGCCCCCGGAAAGTTTTTTTTCGGTTTCAGTATATCGAACTATGATACCATGAGAGTGGCAGCAGCGGCTAGGGGCTAAAAAAGGCGGCGGGTAAAAAAAAGGGTTTTTAGTTGCTGCTGCTTCTGGGTTGTCGGGGCAAAATGAAAAAGAGCGACTCGATCGAGCTATTTTAACTAATTCTGTGTGACTTCAAGAAATGGATCTCTCTCGAGGCCAATTCTGGGCAATAATGCTTTTCTAGTTCAAAATCGGAGATACCGCAGGGAACAGGACTACCGAAATGAGTGCTGCTTGCGGACCTCAATCTCGCAGAGTGCAAACCCTCGCGAGGAAAGAATCTCTGCAGTTAATAACGGGGTAATAACCGCGATACTTCAATCGAACAGGGTGAGTCTGTTAGTGCTCCTCTGCTTGCTGTGCATTTAAACGTAGCAGGGAGAACGCTTGAGATAATCTGCATGCATTGGGGAGAGTTTATAAACTCGGAAAATGGATTCCCCATAAACTAACGGATGCACAAAAAAAAAAAAGAATTTCCGCTTGAATTTCCCTATTGCGGGGGGCAGAACCACTGCGATTTTCTCGACCGAATTGTCACGTGCGATGAAAAATGGCTCCTCTACGACAATGAAACGAGAAACCACTGCTGGACAGTGATGGGAGAAGCTACTCCAGCGCATCTAAGGCGAAAAACTTACAAAAAAAATATGGCTCTGTTGTGTGTTCGGTGAGGCATTATTCATCGTGAGTTCCTCGAGAAACCTGGAGATGTGATTACGGGCCAAATATACTCTTGTCAACTCGAGAGAAGAGTTGATGCTGTTGTCCGTCGTCAGCAAGCTGGCCTCGCATTAAGAAAAAGGCGTCACGACACCGCCAGGCCATACATGTCGAGGGTGGCATGGAGGATCAAGGCACGCCTGAATTCGAAAGTTTTGCTATACCCACCTACTCGCACCACTTACACAGGTTCTCCGAGAGAAGAGCCAGGCCAAAAATGGCGTGACTTCGTTTTTCAAACGTCAAGAACAAAATGTCTTTGAAAAAGAAATATATTCGCCGCCCGATCGATGGAGATGTTGTCGAGGGAGACCATTTTTGTTGAGTGAAGCCTTTTGGATATGATCCGCTATGCATTTGTGTGAACTGAATGGCTTGATCTCAATAGGGACAGGATCACCAACATAGTCACCCCAACATCAAGTAGAGCTTCCTCCAGTGACCTCTTCCAGCTGTTATAAGTTTATATTCACCTAATGGTTGCATGCATTGTAATGCCTAATGGAGATACCACCCATTCATAATCATATCATATGGTTCGACTGCATAAACAGCTGCAATACTGTTCTGGTTAACTCGTTTTCCTCGCTCAAATGTTCTAATGTAAGGTGCATCCTACAATTACACTTGCTTGACCGAGCTCGTTAATGGATCTGTGCTGTTAGAGCGAGCTTGCTCTCTCTTTATATATATATATATATATATATATATATGCTTGGGGATTTACTATTTTCACATATGGACGTAACTCTACATACCAAAGAGAGCATGAAAAGTAGAGATGAGTGGACGACTCGTGGACTAAGTGAAGAGACTATAATTTCGGCGATTCGGCCGGCCAATGCTCGAGCTGTGCTGGATTCCCTTTTTATTGTCTGTCATTTGTTTTGATCCAGAGGGATCTAGAAATAGCTTTGATACAACTAAACGTCGTTCAGCACATGAGGACCTCAACAGCGAACTAGCTACAAGCATGCCGGGCGCACTTTGGCAACATGGAGAATTTCTGTACGGTTCGTGCATAGAAGTTTGAGAAAGTAATGTCTCTTTGCATCGGGTCACGTATTCGTGACCAACGTCGACGCCTTTCCACAAATGTACGCGCAATGGAGTTTACGTGCCGGGTGTGTATGTCTAGTCGTGCCAAACAGGATTATCTGACAACTTAGCAGGGGGCGGAATTTCTTGTAGTCTGTTCTGTTTCACGTCATTGTATTCCCTAAAAATAGGAGGAAAAAAAGAGGAATCGGCGTAGATTACAATGGGTCAACGGCTAGGCCGTTATAGAAACAATCATTGAAAGGAGCTAGAAGATTCACATACTTGAAATCTTGGCTAGATCAGGCGGGGCCGGTACACGATAAGTCCAAGTTTAATTATGGGTTGAAGCTGCAACTGCCTACGAAGCAATAACAGGATAGCTCATACATTCACAGGTTGGATTGAACTTCATGGTGTTGGTTGTCATTAGTAGACACGCTCATCGCGGCCATACGACCACGTATATTAAAAACGAACTATCCTACTCCTTATCGAATCCTAAAAACACTATTTCCAGCTAAATGTCACCAAGGTTTCCGATTGATACCCGTGGAACTCTCACAGCTGTTGTAGGTGGCCAACATCTCAATAATAAATTCAAGTGTGGAACGCATACCATGGATTCCCTGGTGTTTACCCAACTTTCCTTCGTTAACCCTCCGATGGCGTTTTCATACTCGGTGAGACCGACTGCAGTGACAACGGATGTGGTGAAATGATGCTGGTAGTGTAAGCATGGCTAACAGACGCCGTATCCTTCATGCTCCGTAGTACGCTCCAGAGGCAGGCAGCGAGAACACAACCGCATCTGCAGGTTCAACCGCATGGAATGGCCTCGCGGTCATCCAGGCAGAATCTACAGCTCACTCGAGGGTAGCACGTTTGATTCAATCGTAGAAAACAGCACAATTGTCAAACATTTAACCCTTGGGCAAGATGCTCACTGCATCGCGTACTGGCGAATGCCTCGTAATGCAGAATCGCGTTGTAGACTAGATATTAGAGCCGCGAATGTTGCTATTGTCGAAACAGTATCATCGATAACTCGACATACTGTCCATACCGCGTTCAGGGTCATGTAATTGCAGTTGGCGCGATGTGACGATAACGCTATGATCTATGTGTTGAGATCATTGTAGATCATTTCTTATGAGCGTACAAACCAAAAGTTTTCAAATTCCCTTGCGAGATTATCGCTATCCAACCGAGTGACGCCAACGTAGAAGATGTCGTAGGCGTTGCCATAAGACTAGCGCATGCCCATTGGTTATCGAATATAGATACTGCGATAAGTGTGTAGGTGTGCAAAACAAGATGATAGTACTCAAAACCAGTGTGATTATAGAAATAACGAAAATGCCTCGCACGAAAATCGATTTACGTGCTATCTCAACACTTGCAAATCGGCAACATAGAGCACTGGCAGCGGATCATTGTGATTAAATTAAATCTTTCTAGTAAATCGGAGACCCCGTGAGAACAATCTACGAAGTGCCACCGTGCAAGACCTCTGTGAAGTCACCCAGTTGGTTCTAACACTCCGCTTGCGACTTGTTAAATAGTAATCGATGACTCTCTGAGAGACTCCGTGTTTATGGCCACTTCAACAGTCCCTACTTAGGCTGCCTCGATTGGCATATATATATATATATATATATATATATATATATATATATATACATATATATATTGACGTCTTCTCATGTACGTCTTTCACTATGGTATGTCCCGGTATTACACCATGTCACTGGCAATACCAGGCATCCTGTGCCGCACGTGTTTTGGAAGCGGCCACCATTATGAAAATTAAAGCGATTACATATAGCATTGCACAATATGTTGATCAGCTGCGACTAGTACAAACTCGATATCACTGTGCGTTTATATATATATAATACAATATTTGCTTGAACCACGTCATCAATAACTGTTTTGCCCATCTTAAAAACGACACGGGTATAAACGTTAAAATAACACGGGTGAATGTGAAAATCACTCGATATCCCAAACCGAATGGAAAATGCAAATCAAAAACTTCGGTTAAGCAATAGTTCAGCATCAATAACATGTTTGCTGCACGGCACCAGGACATATATCTGTAGTTGAGTTTGAGGACACAACTTGTGCGTGACCCGTAGATCGGCACGTATCGCTCTGAGATCCGCCGGAAGTGCTCTGATTGCTCTTACACTCGTATACTCCAGGTGAAAATTAGTGCATTTAATTAAGCTAAAAATTAGGTTCGATGAGCCGGTGGAGGTGGAGATATGCTCGAACCGTTTCGCTCGATGTTCTTCGTTCCAATTTTAGGCTCCAATAACAAACTGTTCAATTAAATGAACGCCAATAATTGTCATCGATCGCTGATGACAGTAGCATCAAATTGTCACTTTGGCTAAATGGTTCTCCTTGTTCAGAGGAGAACGACCGATTTGAGGATATCACCACGGTATTTTATGTGCCACCCTATTTAACACATCATTGGACCGATTACCCCGACGCCACTGATAGTATCACAACAAAAAACATACAGTCTCTAGCAAATGCTTCGCATTATCTCAACATCTCTAGTAGATATATCTATCCACACGACTACGCTACTTGCATCACCAGTAAAGGCGCTTTGACAAAGTTATCCAAAGATGAAGGGATGAAGAATATAATTTGTGCGGAGAAATGCCGCTACCTTACACATTAATATTTCATCAGTTCCTTTCTCTTTCTCTCCCTTCTCGCCGCTCTCACTCTTTTAGGAGAAGGGCGACCCGGATCATTCTTTCACAGCTCCCTCCCTACTCCGGCCGGCTCCCAGTCGTTCGCGCGACGTCAAGAAGCCAAACGACAAAGGGGAGCCCTGACGTCTGAAAGAGAGAAATTATGAGGTAGTCGCGATAGTTCTCGAGATATGATCGGCCCACGCCTGCACCGGCGGGCCGTTTTGTCCGAACAACGAAAACAGAGAAGGCGGGCTCGCACTACGTACCGCTCCCACGACGCGTACACGCTTGAAGGGTCTGCCAGTGTCTGCCTTCCGTGATGCTTTGCTTCGGCCGAGCTCCAGCCGGCCGGCCGGCCCGCCGGCCAAACCCACCACCTGGCCCCGGAGGAGCTTTCAGATGATGATGATGATAATAGAAACAGATGATCTTACAGCTCCACTTCTTACTCGTGCTGCCACCGCTGCTGCTGCTGGCGCCGAAGCGGCAGCAGAGACACCACCATCACCACCACGTCCACTACAACGACTACGAGGATAAATGTGGGCATCACATTTATTTTAAAGGCGCGCATTATCATTCACTGGCACCGCCCATCCTGATAGGTATAGATGGCTATGCGCCTTCCGGTGCTCAACTACTACTGGAGAAAATAGAACGGAATTGACGTATATTGGCGGCTGCTTCTAATGCTTCAGTAAATGGTTGGAGGAAGACAGGACCGATTCCATCGTCTTTACGTAGCTCGGATATATCGAATATATTGTCTATTAATGATATATATTTGAAGGCAGGCCATCGTATGTATGAATAACTAGAAAACCGTAGTCTATAGTATTTAAGTGAGCAATGATTTGATTGAGAAATAAATAAATAGAACTTTTTACAACGAATTTCCACCTTGCGCTTTTCTTTGATAGAGGTGCCCTGGTTGGCCGGCAAATCGCTTTCGCAATAATGCTTTAGGGGGCGACGGCCGAGGCGTACCTGAACGTTCGCAAGCTGAAAGACATATCATGGATAGAGACATTTCATAATCGAGCAGGTACCTTGAAAGTGGAAGCTAATTGTAAGAGATCCCTGTTTTTGCAAACTTTCTGTTACATTAAATTAATGAGGAGGATTTGCAGTCACGGGTTCCCAACTAACGTAATCAATGAGTTTGATTGCAGGGTGTTCGAATAAGTTAATTATCAACCGATATTTGACGTTTCCATAGGTCACTGTTTTTTTGCGGAACTGTTTTTATTCTCTTTCTGCGCTCCTTAAACAATAATCGGTATTTCAACATAAACAAATCGACCGGAAAACCAGAGAACGACAACATTTTCTTAAAATCAAAATGACCTTTCAAGATTTTATCGAAACTTTGATAACGTTCAACGTACGTAAGATAAGCTTCAACGAGTTTCTTGTCTTTCTATTTTATCTTATATTAAGCGTTTTTATCTAAACATGCATTGACATGAATAGGAGAACATACCCACAGAGAGCTACCTTCAAGCCAATCAAACCTCGTTTTGTCTCCGAATTTTATCGAGCAACGAAGTGAACAATCTCTGAATGCTGTTTGAGTGAACTAGCTCTTTCGATAAATTAAGTGGACACTGGTATTCTCTGAATTAGTCTCAGCTTCTAGCATCCTTCGTTTCAGAGAATCTCGATGATTACCGAATTCATAATTAAATAAACTTACGCTTATCGTTAGACATCGCTTCAGAAGAAATAGCTAACCCTCGGCTATGTAGACTCACAACACTAGTGGCACTCCATCCGACCATATAATACGTTGCCGTCAATCATATTTTTATTCGTTAACAAATGCGTAATATTCCTCCGAATCAGCCTGTTCGCTCCTCAAGCGATCGTTTTCATTATTGAGTACTGGGTATGGAGAATCTGAAGAATGGGTCTCGACGCCAACATCGATGTGCTCGGTTATCGTTGCTGTCGTTGCCTCAGCGCTATTCTCGGGGGTAGGCGTGTTCATGTCGATTTGCCACCTACTGCTTTTAGATTTGTTTCTTTTCGGGTTGGCCATCTTCAAACCGATAGTAGTGTTTTCGTTGACGACACCAGTCCGCGAATTCTGTTTCTCGTCGACCTCTTCCGAGGTAGTTCCAACAGCCTCGACCCCTTGGCCCGAGTCAGGAGTAGCCTCGATGTTGTCTTCGTGCATGGTAGCAATTGTGGCAAGTGACTTCTCTTCATCAATCTGAGTCCGAAGAGAGCCAGCTGAAGGACGGCCACTGCGTGAATGCTCTGTATGAGTACCTACATCATCGTTCGTAGTAGTGTCCACTTCAGGTTCAGCGGGTGTTCCTTGAGTTGGCGACTCATCCTTAACATATTTCAATAATCTCGGTTCTGCAGACGGCATAGTTGAATCTTTGGAACTCCACACAGGCTCGGTTGTACCTGCCGATTCACCATGAACTCCGTCATGACGTACAACTGCACAGTGAGCTCCAATCGTTAATGAGAACAAAATGGTGATGCATTGAGTGAGAGACATTGCCGCTGCGTTATGCTTTAATGAACGTTGTGTTGCGCAATGTCTTACAGCAACTACTGAATAGAATACAACCGTCCATTCGTATATATATACGAAATTGTGTCTATAGGATATAAACTGTTGCCAGTAGCCCGGCGAGAGGTTGAACTTCAAAGGGAATCACATTATCCTCTCTCAATAAACTCGTTTGGGCCCCCCAGTTAGCTGAACGCTGAACCACTAACTAATGTCGACCTACTCCACTGGTATCCGACCTGGATAAATCTGGAACCAACATTGCGAGATTACAATCACCCATTATGAACTACTGCTTCCATGTAAAACCGAATGAAATGCGTAACCTCTTGCGTAACCAATTTAAAAACCATTGATTAGATGTATACACGCTTATTCTTAAACTCTCATAATGGTAATGACGCCACGGACTACAAGGAACTGTAACCACGTTCAATCGTTACAAGATGTTGCATAGAAGTGCATTGGCTACCACTGCTATGTTAACTCAGTATAGTGAACCGATGTTGTGGTGGTTTTAAGTGGCTCTTTCGCAAAGAAAAATTATAGCTAACGAGACGCGAGATCATGGTATTCAGCAACGAATTATTGATTGAATTGAGAAGAATTCGAGTTATTATTTAACAGAACAACAGCATATGTCATCGGCATATGCTGTGAATTCACTTGTTTACAATGAAGACCTTTTGGCCTTTGCTGACCCGAAATGTAGTCAGAAAATTACACAATACAGCACAAACACTATTGTATTATAATAGTCAAGCGGGCAGAATTGTCGTGATATCTACATAAGGATGGTAATGTATTTATATGGGTGTGGAGATTTATATTTACATAACTATTGTCTGAGAGGTCGTGCTATTCTCCACAGAAGTCAAGTTGTTAATGAGCTCAGAACGCTCGACCTCGACGGCGCCTATAGTTCAGACGCTACATATTATTTCCACGAACCTCGAGAAAGAAAGAGGTCCAGAATGTTTAAATTTCCTTAGCTTATCGAGCATTCTGAGGAGAGCGGCATCGTGAACCTCTTTGATAGGCCTAAGCGCGATGTGTTTGCGCGGAGCGTCACATCTGAGTCTAACTCTCTAACTTCGTATGAACTTGTGCTGCATCCAATCGAGTATATCAAGGTGTTTTCTTAGAGAGGAGCTCCATATCACACAATAGTACTTTGGGATCTACAAGGTAGTTGATCAGAACCAAATAAAATGTACGATCTTTGATAACACAACAGACAAATAGTGTTACACAAATGGCGTTATAACTGAATTCGACGCACGTCCCACGTCTGTTACGTGCGCAACACGTCTAGCTTAGGACTAACGACGACACCCAGGTCCCGCATGGCGCGTATTTAGGGATGGGTTCGCCACTTAGAGTATATACACGGCTATGGATGTGGGACGAAATGGGACCTTTAGTGGGTGATTGTAGAGTCCGTTGTCAGCCAGCCCATTTCACGGACCATACAGCTTCAGATCGTCAGCGTACAGATTGTGTTCAACTAAAATGGGTGACATCTGTACGATATCAGATATATCGAAATAAAGGTCCGTTTTATGGTGCAATGCCGAAAGCAGTACCGTGGACTTTAAATGTTGGCTGTGAGTCAGCCCGAAACAATACTTACTGATATAAATGAAGAAAAGTAGGGGTCCTAGGCACGATCCCTCACTCACTCTGGCATTCTGCAGGGGAGCTTAGCCGACTGAACTGTCTGCCATTAAGATAACTACGAATAGCAATTTATGGTGCTGTAGTGAACCCTGAGCATGGCAAGTTTAGCGATGAGAAGGGGGGGTGAGAAACCCTACGAAAAGCCTAAGAGGAGTCGAAGTTAAATACAATCAAAGCCGTGTTTACGATACTTACAATCAATGTTTATGCTCTGTTTACGATTCGTGTATAGGCCCACTCCTGTAGCATACCAGCGAACTGGATAGAAGTGCACCTGCTCCTTGTCCTTCATGCCCTCTCCAGTTATGCACAATATTTTCAAAGATAATGCATGTGAGGGATCATTGGGCATCACAGACCTGCAATTGTTTAGACCTTTAGACTTCATATTACAAACAGGTCTGACAAGGGACCGGCAAGGGATTGGGAAGTATCGAGAAACGGCACCTTCTTCGAAGCTGCGGCTGAATAACAACCTGAGCGGCTCAACCAGGGCCGAGATGAACTCTGTGCAAACAATTGAGGATATACCGTCGAGGGTAACTGGCTGCCTTTGATCGCAAGCATCCTTATGTTTACAATGTCAATCTCGTCCATTCTACGAAAAGGCATATTTGCATCTCTGAAGAATTCGTTTTGAAGGGAGAGTGAGGAGTTTAGAAGAAGATTGATGAGGACGATCTGACATACTAATTAGTTATGCAGTGTGCCACATTGTTTAAAAGCTCTTCCAGCCAACTATTTGAGTTCGGTGTCAAGAGTTTCAACCATCTGGGTGTGATTGTGGCAACGAACGATCGTTCCTTCACGGAACACATCACGGACAGTTGTTTGACATCAAGATTGCGCTCGTTGCATCCTACGAGATCGATACTACTTACATGGGAACATCTTTCGCTCGCACAATGCGAGCAGCTGGACCGAGTGAAGCCTTCATTTCAGAAACACGTTATGGGGTTACACGGTCCGGCATTGGTCTTCTCCTTGGCGATACCCCCGTTATTTTTTGAAGATCTGGCGGATCGTTTTAACCAACCAGTGACGCCAGCGTACTGAGAATTCATTGCGATGCGGGAAAGAGAGATGGCAGATATTGACCTGGAATTTTACAATACGGGTGCGGTGACCAACGATAAACGGACGTTTTTCTAACTAGTGATCAACTTTGTAAACCCAAAACAATTTCAGATATTTCGTCGTACCAAACCGTCCGTGCTGAAACCGAACCTTACTACAGCATTTTCAAAGGTACTACCCACACAATCCACTTAGTTTTTTAATACAAGTATTTATTCCCGTGGATGTACCACCAATAACATCGTATTACCTGCGCGAATTGACTAAGTGCCAATTTAGCTACTGAATTAACAAATTGATATCCCTTGTCGAATTGCTCACTAGCTTTGACATGGGGCACACGTACCCTGTGTGAAACGTGAATTTTCATCCACCTTTAGTGACCCCTGCATCTATCATTATAATCAAGGGCTATTTCAGCCACTCTGACGATTCACTGGGGAGGCTTCTCCCTGACGTATCGTTTGATGCCCCGCTCCGCTGATGCGGTTTTGATTAGCTCCTACTTCCCTGACGGCATATATTACATCGAATTTCCTGCGAATGGCCACATCCCGTCCCATACGTGAAATGGCAAAAACGTATTCAAGCGTGGATACGCACAATACGCAATTATGCGTCAATATACGAATACGCAGTGATGAATTGACGTCTAGCTGCGTTATTGCCGCATGTGTATCTCTCATGTGTAATCGTATAGAGCTGTGCAAATCAGAGATCAACAGAACAACAGCAGTTGAGCTTCCGAGGGTTCCTTCATTGTTTATTCGTCCATATATTCGATGACCGATCTATCCAGGAGAATACACCGTAATGCAACTAAAAATATTTATACATTTACAAATGCATATATTTATATATGTATATATATCAAGGTCAATATCGTCTTATGGTCACTCGAAGCAATATTTTGTCGCTATTAAGCGTCTTTGCTCTTGTCCGCCTTCTCTTGTTGAGGACTGACTTTCTTTTCTTTCCAAGCGACTTCTTGCTTTTCGTTCTCCTGACTATCCGCAGTTTTCGAGTCGGCGGTGTCTTCGTTATTCTGCTCGGAGGTGCCATCACCTTCATCCTCGTCGGACTCCTTCTCCTTCTTGTCCGAGTGCGAACTGTCCCCTTGTAATTCCGACGGACTCTCAGTGTCGTCTTGGGCCGTTGACTCAGTTGGCGCGGTATCAGCACTGGCGTCCGCCTGAGGACTTGAGCTCATTTTGGCCTTCACCTGCTCCTTCTCCTGGTCGTCATTTGCAGGAGGTGTGTCGTCTTTAGCTTTCACTGGAGCGGGATCATCAGAGACCGAGGTAGAGCTGGAGGAAGATGCGGATGCGTGGTCGGGTGCGGATTCGGGTGTGGGCGCAGGCGTGGCCGTAGGTGTAGCCGTCGCTGGTGTGACTCTGTTATCATGATTGTCTTCGCCTAACACAAGAACCGAAGCCGCATCGTCATGTTCCGTTGCTTTGGCCAACTGGGTCGTTATGCTCTGTGCACTGGAGCTAACGGATTCTGTAGCCTCAGTCTCTTCTTGACCCTGACCGTCGGTTCTAGGTTTATGTTTATCTGGATCTTCCTCCGTGCTCATGATGGCTGTGGTGATCCTAGATCTCTGAGTTGTTACTCCAGTCTCGTCTCTAGCGTTATTGGCATCGTCATCTGAAACGGTGTTATTGTGTAGCGATTTAAACCATGTGAGTATCACACGTGGTACAGTGTCTGCGGTGAGCCTCCAATATTTGTAGAAGTTTCGGATGTTCTCATGGAAAACAGCACCTTCAAGTGTCGGCTTACTGCTTGCCGTAATGTCGCCCACCTTCACGGCGTGGGACGATCTGGCCCAAGTAGGTGGTGCAAGCTCATAAGAGGACTCGTTCACTACGTCTGCTGGCTGGGTTACGGTGGTAAGAGGCTCCTGGTTGGGACACAAGGTTCCAATCGTCTGTGCTCTCCGGGTTGTAGCATCGTTCTCTTCAGGGTTTGACTCGTATTCAGCTGGCCACGCGGGTCGACTAGATTGTACTCCGGCTCGCCTTCGGACGGGAGAATACGCTTGGATCATCCGGCCAAATTCTGGCAGTTGCTTCCGTACTGCGACATTGTCGTTATCCCTAACAACTGCATTAATATCTGGTTTCTGCTGGATGTCATCGTACAGGAGAATCGCGCAGTCCACTTGCATTGTCAGTGCTAACAAGACACCCGCGGCATGCATTGCCATTGCTTGACCCTCCACAGTTAGGATAATGTATTTGTTATTTTCTGTTATATAGTTTTTTTCCCGGCAGGACGTCGATAATGTTATTATATCAAATATAGTATTCCGAAAATCAAGCCCTGGCTGGCTCGTAATATTGCCATCCCAGCAAAAACTGTATGAGAATTATTCCTATTCGATTCCTACGTGGCCTTGCATTTTTCATAAAAGTTTCGTACGGTTTCCGGATTGGAACACCGAAAAACCTATTGGAGACAATATTTGGGTCCCTTCCCCTACATCTATTAGGACATGCACTTCAAAATTTCGCGCCTTTCGAATGGCGCACAATCCGAACTACGCGATAGAATGCGTTCATTTTTGGCGTGGGTACGCGGCGTGAACATGGCTTCCTTTCGAACACTGAGTGGTTTCGATACGATCAGAAAGATGGACGCTGCAGCAAAAAGTTCAAATTCCCCCAAAAATCAACGGGAAAACATCAAGTTTTTGTTTCTCCAAAGACACCCTCCACCTGAAATCCATCGACAATTAGTGAAGGCGTACGGTAGGTCTGCCTTATGCCTGCGCATGGTGCAAATTTGGTGCAAGCGATTTAACAGTGGAGATATGGACACCGATGACCATCGGGTGGGGACCACAAATCAGGTGCGACAAGGGACGAACGGATTGAAAGAATCAAGGCAGCTTTTAAGCAAACTAGAGCTTGGTCCACGGGGTCTTTGTCGGCTGAAACTTTGATTCTTCGGACGACGTGTTATAAAATTATCACCAATATACTGAAGAAGAAGAAAATCAATGAAAAATGGGTTCCCCATAAACTGAGTGCTGAGCAGATGAAAATGCGTGTGGAGTGTTCGACATTTAATTTGAAGACTTATACGCAACAAACCAGTCGCTTAGAGCACACCGTGTCGATAGACGAGACATGGGTTAGCCTGGCTAGACCCCCTGAGAAGGACCAAGCAAAACAGTGGCTCCAACAAGGTGAAGTGGCGGCGTCTGTGGCAGTGCCAGATAGATTCGGACGAAAGGTGTTGATTATACTCGCTCTGGATATCAAGGGTGTTTGCTATTACGAAATATTGGCGGCAAACGAAAAACTCAATGCTCCCCGATATCTCGGCTTCTTGAAAGGATTGATGAACAAATGGCGTGGGGATCGACAGCACCGAGTGTGGTTACTCGACGACAACACAAAACCTCACCGCACTGCTGAAATTACGGCCTGGATGGAGGGGAACAATATTGAGCGATGGCATCAACCCCCATATTCTCCTGATTTAAGCCCGTGTGATTATGGTTGTTTCCATGCATTAAAAAGGGCAATAGTTGGGGTTCCATATGCAACCGTCGACTTACTCGCAAAAGCAATACATAACGAAATTATATATGGAAATGCAAATGGTAAATATTTGGCTATTTCAAAACTCCCAGAGCGCTGGAATCGGTGTGTCAATAAAGCTGGAGAGTACCTCTAACTCATACCACAAAATCTTTGTTCTATCTCATTTAGTTCAAAAGTTATTGTCATTTAAAGAGGCGAAATTTTGAAGTGTATGCCCTAATATATATAAGCACATATATTCCTAGACATTTCTGATTCCAATCGTTGATAAGTATATTGGACCCGGTATTATATATATATATATAAGTTCGTTGTGAGTCGTCTGCTAATCCATTCAAGTAAGCTTTGGTAACACTCAAGCTGAACCCGAACAACGGTTACTACCAGCAGCTTCGGGCGAAAGCGAACCTGTTAAATCAGCTCTTAGAGATTGGCGACAACGACCACCAAGTGTAAGATCCTGTGACCCGGGCACAGAAAGGCCTTCCGACTGAGATTGGAATCGGAAGGCTTAGCATAATAACATGTCGAGTGGAGCTAATCACTCCTGGCCAGTACTTGATAATATAGTCGTATAATCTTCGAGCTTCAATTGTATTGTTACGTTCAAAAGTGTGATACTTTAAAGGAAAAAAAACTCAAAAATGAAATGAAAGACCAGCACGGTCTTAACCCTCTCAGACTCTTACAGCGAGACAAGTTTGTCACAGTCGAGTTAACCAACGTTTGCATCTATATTAGACAACACTATGGAGTGCAACTCATCTTCAGATGACTGGTATCGACTTTTGAGTGCTACATATGCGAAGATACTTGTCAACTTTTCATTAGTTTCTCCGTATACAAAATGCAAGGTATACTGACAATAGACGATTCCAAAACTTCCTGAATTGCATTTATCTGTGGTATTCGTATTAGAAAATAATTAGGTTACAATAGTTATCCCAGTGAACTCCTTCTATCTAAAAATCTCTCTCTCTCCCTCTCGCTCTCTCTCTATATATATATATATATATATGTATTATATCCTTCATTTGGGGGCTAGTTAAAAACGGCGTGTATGACGTAGTCGGTTGATCGCTATTCAACTCTCCGTATTGGATTGCCCGTTTTGGGGTTGTAATTTAAACATCATGGAAGCTCGTGACTTCGATGAAACGGGAGACGGAAAAGCTTATGCTCGTCGTTGCTTGGCGAATTGTCTTAACTTCAGATTGCGTGCATCTGAAAAGCAGCGTCTGATATTCGTACCACGGCAACTGGAAGTTGACGAGACCAACGACTACGCTGTTGTAGCTTTAGTACGATGTATTGCCATGTGGATGGGAGAAACCCACAACGGACACCACAGTTAAAGGTAAGCGAGCATAGAAAACAGTATAATCGCCGATTGTCGTTGCTTCTTGCCAAAGTCGTGTTCAAATATTTCGTGTAAGGATAATACGAGGTAACTGCGAAAAGTTGCGAATCTTCCTGAGAATGTTTTAGTTTGGCTACGTTCACTTTGCTGATACCAGTGATAGGTTGTCACTCGAAACTCTTCTCTGAATTCGAGTCGAATGTAATTTCCACGAGCCACTCCACAGGGGCCATGTGGTTCATAATAAGTATCGTTGTTGAGTCTATCAACCACAACGATGCGGGACCAGTTAGACACCGCAAGCATTTTATCCGCTTGGCCATTGTCATAATCAATTATCAGCAACTGTCAACAAGACAGTACATGAACTGACGGCGCTGCTACTTATTGCTGCGACCCAATCGGTATATGAACATAACAATACAATACAACATTTTTCGTCTGCTAACGGAACAGTAGTTTAGTTTCCAACGCTTAGGTTGTCGATATGCATAATGTCGCAAGCTCACTTTCGTTTTCCTCAGTAAAAAAAATACTTCAATTCCAGCTTAACACATTGTTATTTTGCTAGGCAAGCGACACATTTTCATTCGACCACTTATGGCAATACTACCTATTCAGAGTATCAAGTAATAACTCGGAATGGACCCCCTGTGGATTTTTTCCATGCTTACCGTTTTCCTTAACTGCAAGAAGATCAATGCAGCCAATCCATTCGAGACGAAGGGTAATCAATCATGTTCAAGTTTTGCCGATCGTAGCGGGCAGATACGTACGATCATCAGTTTGGGGGAAACGGAGCTAATATTGTAAAATGTGTATATTATGGTTGTAGAGATGAGAGATGAATTGGTTGAGAAAGTTGGTGACTTGAAGTTTGGTCGAGTAGACCGTCTCTGCTCAGTCGGAGGGGACCAGTGGACCGCTAACCAGGCTCAGTGAACACACGTTGTCTCTATGCCGAGTGGTTGACCAGTGTTTATTGCTTACAAGAGTCGAGTTTATATAGTGCACAACAGTGTGCCATGTCAGACTCTCTCTCATCTTACAGTATGTCACAGTGGAACCTTCTAGAGTCCGGGTTGTCATAGAACATTCTCGAAGTGGAGTCTTCTCATGTGTTAAACATTGGAGCGACTATCTCAGTATGATGATGGTGATGTTGGGCCTCTTGATAATTTAGGGCGCGCGTGGACGTTGTAGCGCTGGCAGTCGCGGTTGTTCACTGTTACTGTTTGTCACTAATAGATGTTGGTTAGTTGTTGATCTGATGTAAAACTTCCTTGGATCGCATGACTGACAGAAAGACTTAATTGTATATCTTACAATTTTCTATAATGGTATCTAATAGAACATAATCAAGATAGGAGATTAGAAAGAGAAACGACAACTCGGCATCGTCTCAAAGCATCACTGGTGCATGTTGTTCTTCATAGGGCATAGTATTTTGCTCTGATTAACCAGAGATGATTTTGCAGTAGTAGGCTTGTACTCCATGCCAATTCACCACGTTCATGGTCAAGTATTATATAATGGACATAACGGTTGCAGCTTAAGTCCGCAGATCGGCCACGGATGCAATGGAAGCGAGGACTGAACTCCTCTTCCTATGACGTTCCGATATACGATGCTTCCTTTGAACACAAGCGTGTGTTGGCTTGCTTCGTCAGCATTGAATAACACAGTCGAATGTATTACCAGCAACGGCATCTAGTGACCGTTCAGATAGATCCATTCTGCATGTCTTTGATTCCATTTCGACTGAAAACTTAATATGGGTTAGGACACATATGACATCCGGTTCTATGATATCTTGCGGACAGCTGTCAGAAATGTTCGAGACGTGAGCAATGACAACGCAGCCAACGGAGCATCTCTGTGAACAAACAGAGAAGATTCAAACTTCACTTTTATGACCAGCCGAAAACTATCTTCCTGTGCATCGTAAACCTCGTCAATGGTTGGATGATTCAAGAATTTCCCGGGAAAACTTTCACGATCATCGCCTAACGTTATTATCAGGCGTCATTGGCCAGGACTAGGAGTAGCCTATGGGTGGCTTGCTACACACAAAAGTTTCGGCAACAATCTTCCTATATCTTCCCTGTGTTCCTCAGCTTCTCGTTGTTTGGCGTCCCTTGTGTTCGTGCCCACGGAATTACAATGACAAAGTGACTCGGGGGAGGCTATGGAGGGAGACTTCTCTTCTTTGACGGTACTAATATAACGATGGTGATGACGCTACTCCAGTGGACGATGATGATGGGAACATGTTCCTCTGAGCACCAGACGACGCACACAGGGGAAAAGCATGGTATATTGTAGAGTGGAAAGCAAGATTAGCAGTTTTCCCGTATCGCCTAAACGAAGGTGAACGCATCGACCAAGGTCTACACAACGCCCGCGCGTGCGTGTGTATGTGTGTTTGTGTGGTTGTGCGTGAACGCGTCGAGTAGCAGCCGTGAGTGTGCCGAAGATCGTCGCTCAATTGCCGCTGGCAATATTACGTCACGAGCAAAAATAGCCTGCTCTTCTGAGATACACACATCCACACGCCTACACATGCTTTGAAGTTGTTTGAATCTTGTTATCGAACACCTATTGTGCAGCATGTTCGGGAAGTTACGCCGCCTTAGGGGATAGCAAGCGAAGTTTGACGCTTCTGAAGGCAACGTAATCTGCACCTCCTGTCTCCTTCATTCTTCTGCCCATATATATGAAGATAGTACAGTGTACGTTCAAGCAAAAAGATTATAGTATAGACAAATTTCAAAAAAAAAACAGATCCCAGAGAGCAGGAATCTTTAGTGAACATTTCGAAGTGCTAGTGGTGATTTTACGCAAAGCTACTTCGTTTACCTCTGGAATCTTCGTTCGGGATCGTTCTTCTCTGTGTTCTAAGGTGCACGTATCCAAATCGATGTCTAGTGAAGGAGAGAATACAAATTCGTGGAAGCTTACCTGTCAAAGCATCCAGAGTTAGTGAGTCACCCGCAAGGTTGCGTAACTTTCCGAATAAACTGTTCGGCTATAGCAATATCTTTCAGAGCGTGCTCCTTCATTATTGAAAAACTCCAGGCAAATATCAAGAGCTTTAGTCATCGTGGGCCTTCTTCGATACTGAGCAATAACCCAAAACATGACATTCTATATATCACTTATATTCAAATTCACACTCTGTGAGAATACGAAGCATTGGGATCTCCTGTTTGTCATACCATGGTAATACTTGGTCATGGTGGTTACGTGTGTGTGTGTGTGTATGTGTATATGATGAGGCAGACGACTCGAGCACGCTAGGGAACTAACAGATCCAAACACACATTTTCTTTCTAGACAAATAGTGCTCTAATTAAGGCTAGCGATGTGATCTATGTGTATTGGAGACTTTCAATACTGTTGAAGGAACATACATATACCATACCTTCTATGCATGATCTGAGGTGTAATACTTGTTGTAAATTTCAGTTGTGTGGCCCAAAAAATCGACAGGGAAGGTTTTTTTTCAATATCTCGTGTCGTTTATTTAATCGACTAAATAGAATATATAATAATAATAATAATAATAATAATAACTACGTTCGTACCTGTTACATATTAAATGATACTAGAAAGTGCCCTGCGGTCACTGTCAGTATTTACAGCATCTACAAGGGCTATGCACGAATTCAGTCAGCGACAAATTGTTAAATTTGATTGTTTGCAACCTCGGACTGAAATAGCCGAGTTTTACGACACGATGTTATATAATAACTGTGTTATTAAGCCAGCATTGGTAGCCACGAAAAATATTGGTTCACGTACGATCATCTCTAGGTGGGAATCAACCAGCCAGCCAACGGAGCAAAACGAGATCTGCGACGATTAGGCCGTACGTTACGCATCCACCATAATTCTCAGCATAATCATACTTGGAACTGCTACTACTGCTGTTGTTGCTATCGTTGTTGCTTGTGCTGCTACCGCTGCTGTTGTTCCATTGATGTCGTCGGTCTCTCTGCAACGTACAACACATGCCGCATTTTCCTTGGTCATGGAATGCCTATATCCCTGCTGTTTCGTCGACCAGGCGAATTTTGACGCTCAATTCAGTCCACCTCAAGATGACCTCGTGGCCAGATCCTCGCTTCACTGGCCCGCTCTTCTTCCGACCTTGACCTGTCATCACAGAAGCGTAGCACGTTTGCTTCCTTTAGTGAACGCGGTGGTGGCGACGAGGGCCGGGGACGTCGACCACCCCCGCCTAACAGAAGGCAGAAACAGAACTCCACGCGAGACTTCACCCCAAACCTCATCTTGGCCCTCACCATCGATATTCGTTTCGCGGGACGACCGCACACAGCCGCCAGCACCCTTCTTGTCTCTTTGGCGATCCCGGTCTGCGATCCCACCGCGCTCTCTTTCGTTTATTACCGCCGACCCCTACTGCTGTTTTCGATGTTGTCAAAGCCCTAAATATATATATTGTCTGCCGATGACAAAGCCACCCGGCACTGCTATGACTTTTCTCGATGGAGAGATTACCACGAACCTATCGTGTTTTGGTGGTTTTTCGTTGAAGGCGAGACGCTTTGCTGCGCGATTCGCCATTTGTCTATTGCAGGACGTCGGGCGGATTTGGCTCACTCGTCAGAGTATATATAATATTTATGTGGAAGGCGCATAGTCCAAAGAGAAATGTGCCGCATATGAATGTAGTGAGGGCAAATCAAGATTTGTTATGGCAGTACTATATGCTGACGTATACGCGATTGTTTGCGCGATTAATGCACATAATATCCTCCTACCGTTTCTTCTAAGGTCGTATGGCGTCTTTCGCGTTCGAGCGAGGTCAGGACGATGAATTACGAGCTTAAAAATGATCAGGGGCTTCTACACGGGGCTTTGTACCATATGCTCCGAGTGTTGGCTATGCGTGCTTGGCAAGATTGCCCACCCTCTTACAATTTTTGGTATGATTAATCGTATCATTGTTATTTCATGTGATCCAACCGCGTAGTTGCCGAAGGACTCACTTGAAAGTAAACTGATCGTTCCAGTGTCTTAGCGATCTCCTTCTCATCATATTCTCCATATAATACCACTGTGACTTGATTGCAGTCGCGCCAGTTGAAGATCAATAGAGGACGATACATGTAAACGTTCACTTATAGAACATATCTTACTAACACCGCCTTCAAACGACAGCTGTAAAAGGCTGTGTAATGAGTTTTTTTTTACATGAGACAAATGCCAACTTGAGAACGTCGGAGATCATTGCCGAGCATGACGACGGACGCTGATTCTGCAGTGCCATCATCTCGTGGGCAGAGACTCTGCCGGGCCAGGCGTTCGTCGTCCCGGCTTTATTCCGCATGGCGGAGCAGGCGAACGTCACGACACCGGAAGATGATAAGGGGAGAAGCCGAAACGAAGTTGGACGACGACGAAGTCACTACAGGGACATTAACGAGAGGGAACTGCCGGAGGAGACAAAACAGTTAGGTACAGCTTTCGCGTCCCTGTGCGGATCATCTACATCATTTACAACGACGGATGGAGCATGGCTCGTACGAGTAACGATGTGGTTTGTCAACATTTCCTGCTCATATGCTAACCAAACAGCGCAATGGCCATTGAAATTAACGCAGGCAAAAGAAGAATTAAATCACACTTCTATACATCGAACGTTCACCTCACGTATGTAGGGCTCCTTGTGGAAAAACGACGATCTTAGAATTGTATATCATCAAAACAAAACGAAGCTGATGTCGGATCCACTTGAACGGAGGGCGATGCGAGCAGAGCCTTCTGATCTAGGTGTAACGTATTATCTATGATTAGAACGGGATATCGAAGATTATAACGCCAAACCAAGTCATCGGTTGTATTTATACTTGGTGTCCATTTGCATATACTTGGTGATTTCATTCATACAATCGATGTATTAGATGAGTTAGAGACAATATGCAATTCACTCCCATGTGTTCGGCCCGTTTGGATGCTGGTGATGATGCACAGACGAAAAGCAAAACTACATATACAAGAAGCTAGCTGACAGGTCGAAGTTAAATATTGATTGTTTCGGCTTCAACGGCTAATCTCTTTTTTGTTCAATGTCACTGAGCAGAATTAAATGTATAGCTACCCCAAGTAGTTTATCTTAAAGTAAAGCCAAATGAATTTACACAAGATGGTCGTCATATTAGTATTATAATTATAATATCAGTACTGTGTCTACAGTTGGTGGTACGGCATATTGAAAGCTCGGTTACGCTGAAGCTTAGGTTTGAACACAAACAGATCTATCCATCAACCGATCTATATATTCATCAGCTATTTGTGGATTTGTTAGTAGATTTGCTCGCTCAGTCAGATGCTAGGTGCGGGTGTAATCTCTGGGGAGATAAGCAACTTTTTCCTTCGCTCAAACTTTGGCTCGTTATCGCCCGGGGGCATCGACTGATTACCAGATGCGACTGGGGCTAGAGAATCGGAGGCGCGGACCGGCTCGAGGGGAAGGCCTAAGCCTCAAGTGCATATTTACACCTGCTCCAATGTCTGCGACTGACGGTCGTCCCTTGTGTCACTTCGTCCGAGAACGGGGGCATTGTTGGTGTTAATCTGTTTGCACAAGCTCTTAGCCAGTCGTCACAACGTGGCTACAATTATATAATTAGCCCAATATAATACTCATACATATATATATATATAGCCATACATTGTGAGCGTTATAAGGCCATATATATATATATATATATATATGGCCTTATATATATATATATATATATATATATATATATACCTAAACGAGGCGATACAATACTTGGCAACCATATTGGTATGGCACTTCAGGATGTGTATGGGTAAATACCAATGTTGCAGGCTTTAGTTATTCTTCGCCCAAAGGAAACAGCCGGCTGAAAGAGTTGCTCGAAGACGAGCGTTATATTGCTATTTTCTCTATTGGCAATGCCATGTAGATGGTTGGGCGATACTGAAGAAGCAAGGAGTATTTTGATTCGTTTACTCCTGTTCAAACTTATTCTCCAATCGGCAGCTGTTTGCTTCTCTTCGCTCTTGCGAATTGGCCAGACTTGGGCCCATACATCTCAGTGTTTCCTATCACTGGCATCTTGATAACGTCCTGATGGGGCTACCAGACTCTTCTCGCTAACTGCCGTCAGTGCCATTGTATGCTATTATGCGAAATAGGTTTCATTGACTTACTGATGGGCTTGCCTCTCTTCTCCACGATAGGCTTCCGCCTTTAGGTTTCGAATAGCCAACGAACCGAGGGGTTTCGTTTCGTTTTACCACTGTGCTCCTAGCTTTGGGAATCAAACTCTCATCGTTCGAACAAAATTTCGAGTTAAACAAATTTCTGGCTGAAATAGCCTCAGTGCGGTGGATTGGACGCTCGTGAATACCGGAATCTGCACTATAAACAGATCATTAGGTATACCTTGCACAAGATTCAGTTAGTTGTGAAGCTAAGTTACCTTGACGTCGTTTCAATCACATTGGCAACTTCGTGAGCTAAGGAGGAACACCTTCACTGGCACTAGTTTTCAAAAGAGACAAGTTTTGGCAAATCTCTTTATCCTAAGACGAATCGCAAAGCATCATGGTACCACTGTACCATTGACATATCGCAGACGTAAACATGTGCAGGTGCATTCGTTCGCGCCCGTCTTACAATCGGAGGAGACATTCAGGTTTCCATCCCCCCCGTTGCACATTTGCATTTAAAGCGATCCGTCTTATGAGGCAATTCCGAGAGCAGTTGTACCGTGGACGTTAAATGTTGGCTGTGAGTTGGCCCGGACTATTAATGAACTCTTTTTTTTTACTTTTCGCAAACATGCACACAGATGGACGACTATATTTACGTCCCATAATTTCATTTTACCCGCCCAACACGTTTGACGCTCTGGATAGCCGCATACCGCTGTATTTATTTCAACTATTATACTGGACTAAGTGGTGGGCTCGGAACCGTGTCCTGGCTACGAATCCCAGACGGGAGTGTCATCATCTCAAATCAGATGGAATTCAGGCTATTTCGTTATCTCGTGACAGCTACAGTGGATACACTAAGTGTGAGAAAAGCTTTTACAACGACCACAATCACTCTCTCTCTCTCTTTCCCTCTTCCGCGGCGTTTATAGCGTATGCCTCCACCTGATGACCGTCTTCTAACGCAACCCCTCTTTGCCCATTTGCTCGATCCCGTGGTAGCACTCGAACGCCCGAACATCGGACGCGGACACTCTCGTTGGAGCTTTTAGCTAAGTGCTGTGCCGGTATCAGCTTGGCCCCCTGTGCGAGCCGCATACTTACCATGGTGATAGATGCTCGAAGCAAAATGTATCCCGGAGGAGCGGCGAAGGGAGCGAGTGTAAACATTTGCTACAGCGATATGTTGTATCTGGAGTCCATTTCATCGACGTCCGCCCTGGTCAGGCAAGACTCTCGCCGCCTGCTGAGTGGGTGGGCTGTCTGAAGGGCGGAGGCGATACGTACTTCTGGACCTACGTGGCCACTGACACACAGATAAATACAGACACACACACACACATATATATATATATATATATATGGGGTATCGACCGTGTATAATGCCATAGCGTCTCTTCAGCTATTATGTGCCATAAGATAGTTTGAATTGTTTTGAATAGTTGCGATCCAGCAGCGACTCGCCGATTAAATTAAATATGCCCGGAATCACGGTGTTAATCCTCATTGTAGCTTGATTGAAGTGTTCTGCATATTTCGAGACAGTTATTATAGCAGCTTCTGCTTTGATTGTCAACCTTAAGGGACGATGTTTTCTTTATCATTAACCTGCCATTCAGAGCCACTTAGAATAAATTGTAATACGCCCAAGACAAGCTAAGACGTCGCAAGGCTATCCAATGCAGTCGCATTGTGATGAGAGCCACCAAACTTAATAGCACCATAGCTGCGGGAAGGTGAGTGTCCTAAATACGACATCCCATCGAGATGCAGTCCGAGCTGCACGAAGGTGACACTCAACATGTACGTAGGCGTCCAGTCCAACAACCACCTGTTTTTCTAGGGCTCTATCTCAAGGGCTCCCCAGAGACTGCTACCGTGCCTTGTCCACCTGAACAAGGAGTCAGATGCTCCTTCCGTTAGCGTTTTCCGTTCTTGGCCCCCTCTCGACGTTAGACCTCGCCACTAATGTGTCTTTCTAAACGAATTATGGGTTCCTTTCAACACTTGCGTGCACTACCGCAGGCGGGGGTTCGTGTACGAACGTGCACGCATGCATGCACGTATACGAATACACCTTTCGCTCTCTCTCTCCCCTCTCTCTCTCTCTCCCTGTAATGGTTGCTATTTGCAGACCTTTCCTTGCAGGCCACTTTAGGCCGGCCGCGGCATTTCTCCATCCACGAACAACGCAAGCTGCCTTGACATTTTTGTGAAGCTTTCACTCGATATTGCCTCAGCGGGGTTTAACTCTAGCACAGCCTTAGCGATCTGTGTCAGTAAATTCGGAGATTGGTGGTACACTACAGATTGTAAATAGTAATACGCCATACTCTCGCATAAACACTCCACTCATTGTTAGTGCGGCAGCTGTCCTGTGCAAGGTAAGCAGCTATGAATGTTTGTAACTAAAACCGCCGCGTTAAGTAGCGGCAGCATGTAGGGAGCAAGGCAAGATTTATCGTTGGTATGTGTGTACTGTTTGTTCGCTAGGAAATACTGCTGATACTGTTGCTGCTACTATTGGTAGTATTATTGTCGCTGTTAGAATATCGTCATCTGTTTGTGATGAGCCACCTGTGGTGGGCCCTCTACTTCACGTTGAAGTTCTCGTTAGATAAGCATTAGCACAGAGAGCGAAAGAGAGAGAGTAATGTTAGAAGCCCATTAGTTGATTACTGCGTCCAATTCATTGGAGAATAGGGAACGACCGCTGGGAGGATGAATTTTACGTTACGGTGACGCCCCTACATATCTTCTGTGAATTCGCAAACAGGAGGCAAATGCTGGTATAAGGTTGTATTGAACAATAGCATCTCTCAGGCATTTATAACGAAGTGAATAAGCACTAAGAAAGCCAGTGATGAAGTTGTTGTCGTCTACTCGGTTCAGCCTTTCTGAGATCGACCATTCATGCTGAGATTGCGCACGCCCGCGAGAGAGATGGACTGTTCTCTCTGAACACATTCAATGTAACGATTCTTGTTGCAGCTCAATCATGCTACGCTTTAGTCGACATCGTTTGAAAAGTCCCATTATATCCAATTCTACCATATCTCTTTCGTATTGCCATCTCCCACTATCAGAGGTGAGTTTAGGTGCGTATGTCGGATATAGAAGAAGAAATGCTTTCTTGTCATCTCGAATATCAACACAGCGCGATGGTCTTCCGTGTCCTTCGATTTGTTCTTATTGGTTTTGTACAAACAGACATATAACGAACGTGATGTATTCCTAACGCCGATAGGACACTGGTCCTGGCAATCAGTCTGTCAGGCTCATTCAACAGGCGTGTGAAATAAAACAAAATCTTAATCTTTCCACAGCGAACCACACCTGTAGTTATCATTCGCTGGGTTTCGCTAGTAAGTCCGCCCGAAGTCGTCGCGGCGCCGTGCAAACACAGCCATTCCCCGTTCCGCTTGCTCTGTGAACTCTTCGAACGTCTGTCCGATCGACGGGCACCCACAATCAGCTCGAGAATCAGCGTCAGACACGGCACAGAGACGTCATCGACATCGTCGCTTTGATTGAAAAGTAAAGCTTCGTTAGACTATAGGAATAGCCCCCGCGTGGTTTGGCCTGCCTAACTTTTCCGCAAACTTATCCTTGAAAGCGAACGACACTCGAAACACAGTACGGCCACGGGGATACTACCAAAGCGTGACGGCTCCTAGTCGGCCCCGACCAATAACGGGATCCGTTCGACTCTGCCCGGACAATCTGTATCTGCTCCAATGTTGCAGCACGCGGGACCGCCTTAGCGACGCGAAATGATTCGATTAGATCAAACGACAACGACAAGCTAAGCAAGTGAGATCAAAATAATCAATTCGATTGGCGGGCTCTTCCCCGAGAAGACTTCAGAGGCTTAGCAAGAAGAACACGTGGAAGCACAAGACTGATTGAACTAGTGCGGATTGAACTGCAAGAAAATCATGTACGTAGTTGTTCCTTAAATTATTATTAATATTATTGGAGCAAAGGGCCAACAATTGTGTCCTTTGCTTCAATAATAAAAAGCATGTTGGATCTCTCTATTTTTTTCTTGACACGCCACGCGTTTCATTATTAGAGAATTAATTGCATAGAGGCTTTATGTGAGTAAAAGCATAAGGTACTAATGAGATACTATTGGAGAGAACGTAATAAAATTACGAGGGTAACGGGGAGCTTTAAAATGTATCGTGAATGAGAGGACAGCGCAGTGGCATGTTGAAATGGTATTGAAAATGAAAATTGGTGTGGAGGATTCGAGAGGAGAGATGCGAAAAATGGCTCTGAGAGCGCGTTTTTAGAGAAACGAGAGTCGGCCTAATGTCATTGGCATAGGTGAGGCCGAAATATTCAAGACCGTAAGAAATTCTAGAGGTAAAAAAGGCATAATACAGGAGTAGGCAGCAGCTAGGTTCCAGGAACTTGCGAACCCGATTAATGCCAGCTATTGCACCTGGCCACTTTGGTCTGAGACTAGACAAATGCACTGCTCCTGTGAGGTCATCGTCGAGAAGAATTCCTAGGAACTGGGCTACTGTGGAACATAGACCGATTGTTGCAATTTTATCTGGGAATTCATAAAAACGAAACTTTTACCTATCGGATTGTGTTCCAAGATCATGTTGAGACGATCATGTCACAACTTGAATAAGACAATCTCCTGCATGCCTGAAAATGGCACATGAGGTGTAAGTGCGTATCAATAAGGATCGCAGGCTGGCAAAGCCCACTGGCATGATATCATGGATATATATATCAAAGACAAGATAAGGCATTATGAATTGATTTTCATTACTGTGATAATACTTGGCGTTGTAAGTTTTCATTGTTGAAACAGTAGAGGTGTATTCGGGTCTCCGTTATAATGTTTATTAGGGCTATCTGATGTTGCAGCCATGCGAGGCAATATTGAGATGAGTTTTGATGTTTGAATTGAACAAAACTCGCACACCTGTTGATGAGAAGAATACAATCGTTTTCTAGACGCATATCTCTAGATACAGGGCATTGATTGCCGGGTAGAAGCAAACGCGATCAATAAGTAAAAGAAAAAATTAAAGAAATAGTTTATATAAACGTATTAGGTACCTCTAGTTCAGCGACCCCACGTTGTTGAATTAGTTTATGTACTGCCGACAAAAAAGCTTACAAATATCGATTAGTAGACATTTTAGAATTCCTCTACCCCGCGTATGCATAGAAAATGTTTTCAGCTCGCATGAATTTTGTCGTAAGCGTCCCATGCTCGAACTAGAACCTTAAAAGCCCATTATCGAAGTACAATGATGTGAAAGCTCATACGACCTACTCAGGAAACATACGGCAGCCCCGAAATGTGAACATTTCGTCTTTAAGAACACATTCTCTGAATTACAGAGCTTGCCATCGGACCTTCTAAACATTTGACAGAACCTCAAGTATTTGAAGTGGGGTTGTGACACGGGCCCATTAATAAGAACAACAACAACAATAGTAATAATAATCACCAAGGTGAATAATGCTATCAGACTCCACTGACCTGTTTAGCTGAGTCGGATCGTCACCGGGGGGGTCGTTAGCGTACAGTCCCGCGGAGCGGTCAAACACGACAGGGACAGGCGAAAAGAGCCGGGTAGAAGCTCGAGCCAAAAGCACTCCCCACCGATGTTCCCTGCCCGTACGGGTCCCAGGACACTCCCAATGGGAGCGACAACGAAAACGCGCTGGGGGCTGGGCTGTGAGCGTAGTGGTAGCGGGAAAAGAACTTCCGGCAAACAGAGGCACTGCACCGTTCGGGTCTCTCCACGCTGTCCCTTGAGGCCCTGTGTTCTGACCTTAACAAGCCTGTTCGCCAATCAGACGGACGTGTAATGCTCCGCCGACCCTCCGAGTCTCTCCCTTCCTTCATCTCGTCCGCTATGATAGATATTTTCTACGTACGTAGTGACATAGTGAGGCACTTGGCTTCTGCTGTGTCATAGCGCTTCAGCTGAAATGTAACGCTCGGATCGGCAGTTCCGCGAAATCACCAGATGCAAAATGGGACACGTTAGCAAAAGTCCAATAGTGTCAATATGCAACAATCAAGAAAATGTCTAGAGGAAAGTGTGCAAAAGATAGAACGTGACCAGCTGGCAAGCATGTTGGTGAAGCGGATTCAAAATAGCACCAAAAGATCCTGCTCATACTACAAAACAGAAGTTATTCAAAAGGCGCTCGACAGGCACAAAGAACGCACGTCTCTCGTGTAGCCTATCACCTAATCACGTATAATTAAAGGAATTATCAAATTTAATTTAACACACACATTTAAATTTATTTAGACTTCCTCCGTTAAGGCAACATAAAATAAGGAGTGAACGCTGAGGAGGTCTAATATGGGGTACAGACACGGACGGTTGGACCATTGTTTATTTTCTCATTTGAATGGATTTAAATAATAATAATTTAATCAAGGCTGTAAGTTGTAACTAGATAGGTATCGCGTTGGATAAAGTAACACCGCAGGGAAACAAGTATAGCGTCATTTGAGCCCCGTACGAGAAACAACACTAATGTGTGTTGTTTTTGAAGTGGGGTGTCTTTTTGAAGTTTTTGTCCCTCAACCCCTTTAAAAAAAACATAAATAGTTCGCTTCAATTGGCATCTCCAAGTTAGCCAATTTAACTACACCCTTTGACTCCGTCCCTTATTCGGGTCGATATAATTTATTGGTGCGAACTAGATTTTCCTACAGGTGACGGAAATGTCTCCAATAGACGCTAACTGCGAAATAGCATATGGTAAATACCTATTGTTTTTTTCCCTAGCCCTCTGAAAGCAGACTATTTAACAAAGACGAATCTATGACTTGTGAAATAGGCCTCAAAACAATTATCCCATCCGCAACCGGCATGTCAAATCGTATGAGATGGTTTATACATAGTTGTAGCCTTTGGATAAGTGTATGTTATATGTGTCGGTAACATGATTGTGAAAAGGTATCGTTTCATTGTATACACTTTAGACACTCTATCCAACTGCTCAATTTTGACAGTTTGCGCCGGCAGGTCGATCAACCCCTACTAGGCGACAATACCCATTCGAGACGTGCTTCAGGATAAGTTCTTCCGATCCCCAGCAGACGATATAGGACACGATGGGACATAGCAGGACTCCACCTCTTTATAAGCTCCCGTCCCCTTCCATAACAGAGGCCTTTAGGATAAATTTGCCGCTTGGCAGGATTACGTGCACTTGAACGTGACCGAGCAGGGAGTTCCACCGTGGCGGGCAAACAGTTGAACTCTATATTCCACCGCTCAATAACAACGTGGTGCTTATATTCAATTGTTGTTTGATGTTAGTCAGAACAGAGAAAGAGCCAAGAAAGTCGTGAGGGAAATACCCTTCAAGTATTGGGGAATCGGGGGGGGCTTCTTGTTCCAAATATTCTATTTATTAAGAATACATAGAGGAAGGTGTTCAACGAACGTGATGTATTTCACGTTCAAGCTGGCACAATTTTTTTTGTCGTCCACTTTTATAATCGACTAAAAGTAAATATTTGTCCTCAAACTATTATATAATTGGGTATCCTAAAGGCGCGTTTATTTGAAAATTTGACAAATTTGACGTTCCGGCCGGCAGGCGTAGATGCTTGGTTTAGAATGAGACAAACAAAGTAAATCGCATTGCGAATTCATCTTCATCGTCTACAAAGCACATTTGAAACCTTTTGCATGTGATAGGTTCAGTAGTGTACATACATTTAATTAGGGAAAGACTTGATCGATCTGAAGCGTCAGACAACGAACGAATGCTCCGGAAATTCGACTGTGATGTCATATAGGGCGATTGCCTAGGTTTTGGTTCGAGCTAATTTCGAACAAGCAATATCATAGACTACAAAGAGAGGAAATACCGATATATCCACTAGAGTCTCATCATAACAATACTATCTAGCAAAATAAAATAGAAAAGAAAGTCTAGCAGAGCGTTGAACTTAGTCATACAAAACGGTCGAGAGGTCCCTGCCCATGAAATGAATAGGGTGTATTTTGCACCGCCCTGCCCAAGCTACCATTGAGATGACGCAGTCTATTCTAAACAATTCTTTCTCCCAGAGTGATCGGCTAACTCGTTCTACAGCAGTTGCAAGCCATTCGACTATTGGGTGATGCAAGTGCTTTAAAACGCGGCACGATACTCTGGTGAATAAGTTTTCTGCACCTCGAACCCGACACTGGAATGGAATCATAGCAGCTGGGGACTAATTTAGCATAAGGAGTGAAGGATGGGGTTTCCGACAACTAACCTACCCGACCAATGGAGTTCGCTGGTGTGTGCGGTACGAGTGCTCCTTGTGAATTGGATAATCGATTTATAATAGACGTCATATAATAAGATAGCATATATACGCTTGGACTCTTTTAATCTCAATAAGTTCATCTATTCTATGAACTTTCAAGGCATCACACATGTGCACATATGGTGCACAAAACTCATGTACAACGTATCTATAATGCTCGAGTCATATTAATAATAATAATAATAGTAATAATAATAATATAGTAAAAAATAAAGCAAAAAGACAATACCAATTAGCGTATCAAGGTTCAGCCGCTTCATGTTTGGAAGAGACATTCCGTCTGAGTAGACTCCACTGAAGAGTCCTTCACCGAGTGGGAATGGAATGAATCTACTCAGCGTAGAGAAAAAACTCAGATTGCCGTCTGATATTTTCAGCAAATGTTCAAGTTAAATAAATAACGATCGTGCTGCAGATAGAGGACAGTCGGACAGCTACGAACAAGAGGGCGTACATTCGTCCTCGACAACGAATAGAGATAATGATAGATGGCGATGTTCGGCGAAGTCGCGCTCGACGAACGAGAGAGAGAGAGCTCGCCGTTGCTGCGTTCTGTTGTCTCTTCGGATGATCCCACCGTTCACTACCAGGCGAATGGGTCTTCTAGAAATCATTTTTTGGCGATTGCCCAACGAACGCTTTAGAGCAATCTTGTGGGACAAACAAAAATCGAGCGTGCAAGGTATCATAAATGATTTACGTCTATATATATATATATATATATATTGCCTGTTCAGCGATGAATTTTCCATTGGTCAAAATGTATTACCTGTGTCATTATTCAAATAGCAAAATGCGCTAGTTGTTTGTTAGCGATTGGATTTTCTACTACGATGCTCTAGCGATGGGTTACGTGACACCGACATATATGTATACATATCTCAAAACGGGGTAACGGGTTACCTGACGATCATGTCTATTGGTGGAGTTTTACAATTAGGCCGCCCGGCTGGAGTCGCACTAAGCCTTACACGACGCAAGCCTTTTAACGGAAACATGTTAAGCAATCGGGCCAACCTCAACTGGTTCGGCTGGCCTGCTCGTACGTTAGGACCCTACAATTAGTATAATATAGAGCTGATCTTGTGTGAACAGGGTCGGAGGACTGTCGTCCGTGCAACACCTCCAAAATGTGGATGTCGCACAGGACACACCTCATAAAAGGCGGAAGGGATCGCTTAATCTTCCGTGCCACGACTCACGTCTGTATGTTAACAGGACGTCCATTCATGGACTACATGTTCAAGCCGGTAATCGTCCCTCTTGCGGTTTGCTAACTAGTAAGCAAACTTTGTACCCCGGTGTTGTTACTTAGACCATGGTAACTCGGAGCTACCTTCGTATTCCTTCAAAACACCTGAGCCTTACGGGATTCGAACCGGAAACCCTAAAGTCCCTCGGCGTCACCCCACCCCTTCCCGCTTTAGTAAGCAAACTGCTATCAGGACCCTCAGTAAAACAATGCCATGGCCAATCGATGCTTATCATATATCTCAAATATACCTTCCAATTTACCGTTTAGTGAGTCACGAATGACCCATAACTACAACTACTTCTCCCTAGCTATCGCCGTCCTGTTATCAAGCAGAAGGTTCGTGCTCGAATCATGAACAAGGACCAAAGCTACTGCTTGCCAATGTATATGCATGTAAAATATTTATTACGTTCTCTACAGACAGACGACAGAGGGTGGCCGATTGAAGCGCCGTTTTTTCCCCTCGTCGTTGACATCATAAATTTTCTGCCTAGCCCAGGGACAACACAGACAACAGAGGCTGGCCGAGCTCGCGGTACCCGCAGAGCGTCGAATCCAATAACGCGTCTCGTTTGCATAATACATGAACATCTCGTTGTGGAGATTTCCTATTTGTGGTACGATGAAGACAACGAATGTCTGACGAACGCCGATCTCCGTCCTCAATCTTCACTGTACATTTGAAATTCAATGGCGAATGTCTGTTCCTTAACGCTCCCTGCTAATGGATTGCCCTGAGGGATGCAAAATAAAAACAAGCATATGTAAGTGCACGAGGGGGAATCGGCTGACCCTCGGCTGACTTTCCACCTCATGCGGCCTCGGTACCGCTATGTAGCATTGCCTGACACAACTTGACAACCAGCCCGCAGGATTTAACTTGAGATAATAACACGGCACCACGGCTATGTGCCGAACACAGCTGTTTGTTTGTGCGTGCATTTAGTAAAGACAACGATAACGACGGCAGCTGCGGCGGCGGCGACAGGGGGGAACAATGCACCAAAAGCTGGAAACACCCGCCATGGCGGTACAGATGGTGAGACTGCAGTGTTACAAGTAAAAACCAGCTGTTTGTTTCAGCGTCAATGCGTTTCGCTGTTGGTTTTCACTGTGAAACGATATCTTTGGGAAGAGTGCCTCATTGGTTGTTGTCTGTTCATTTGATTAAAAGGACATTGTATCCTAAACGATCGTCATGTCACATTGTGACGGGCGAACCCTTTGTAGTGAGCATGCATTTTTGCTCGCCCTCTATATATGTCAAGAGTGCAATGCCATCCGTTAGTAAATAGGTCTGAAATAGGTCATCACATCTCCAGCCAATGGTTGTTGGTAAACTTCTAAGAACATTGACTCCACCAAGGTGTACGTGTTTGTCCTGCTGCCGGCTATACATATCATTGAAGAAACGAAATAATAATGCAATACAATATACAATACAAGGCCTGGTCTATTAACGAAACTGCAGTCATATCACAACGCTCAACTTCTGGTAAAAAGAATAGTGGAAAAAAAGTCTCATCTCATAGATTATTTCAAGTGCGGCCTATTTCTGGAAACGGCAATATTTACATGCATTTTTTATGGTGGCTGAGTTTTCTTACGATCAATGGTCTTTCGAAGGTTGTTGGCCGACGATTAGATGTTTTGACGACAGCGGTGATTGGAAGTGCAATTGCACGATGAATTGGTCCTCTCAATATCTTGAATGCAAGAAGTGCGACGCGAACAGTGTCAATCTTACCTATTGGCAGCAGATCAAATTTCTCAAAAACGTCACCAAGCGAGTCTCTGCGACGTCTACCAAAAACTTGTTAACCATCTGCCAAGACGACCAAATGTCGCCAACCACAACCGCCTGTCTCCTCTCTGAGAGATATGAATGGAACAATCTGACAACTTCAGGCGAGCAGCCAAGGCACTCTAGCATTTGAAGGAAAAAGAGTGTCGCAGACAATTGAAGGCGGCCGCCACATACACCATCACCCTAAGTCGGGGTTGACCGTTCTCAATAGCGTCGGCGATTTCCTGCCAGAGATGTGCGAGTGCAAGCTCAGTGGAGCGTGCCCGTTGGAAAAACCAAACTGGCATGCTGAGAAGAAACTCGCTGAGTTAAGATGCCTTTCTAGCCTGGACATCATTACCTATTTGGAAGATTTTGGAAAGATAATCAACAAGCGACATGGGCCGGTAGTTCGAGGAATCTTTCGGTCACCTTAATTTTTAACGCGGACTAACTCTGACCATCTTCAACCTGCAGGGGAACATCCCGATTCTAAGGGACAAGTTAATAACATGTGCTAGAAAGCGAGCAAGAACCGACGAGGAAAACTTAATCATCTACTTGGTATGCCCAAGGCTCCAACAGTCCAGTCGGCCTTAGTTGAGTTCAGGGCCCTCTGCGTTTTCAATAGGCTAACCTTTGAGAAGGCTAATGTTGAACTCTGAACCGCCAAAATAGATGTCAACTATGGTCGAAGGTCCGCTTGAGCGATTATCCCAGATAGAGTATCGGAACCGACAGCACTAATGCGACGTTTTAATTCGTCAGCAATAGCCTGTGGTGTCTCCAGACGTTCAGAGTTGGATTCACGAATCTAAGGGAGTTCCGCTTTACGTAAATCTAATAAATCTCCACAATTTAGGAATATTGCTCGGCAGGCGGGTGCACCGATTTCCGAAGAAGGAAGTCCGGGCACCACGGAACTTTCGCTTATACCTGAGAAGACTGTCGCGATAGGCCAGCTCAGACTCCTGGGGGCCCACCCTAATGTACTAACGGTAGAGCTTGTTTACATACGGCGAAGGCCAGCAGAAAATTTGAATTTATCTCGACATTGGGGCGCAGTTAGCTCCACTGTGGTGGAGCATCTGTCATATTCTATGGGAAAAGCGTTGCTAAGTGTACTGAAGGCAATCTCGACGTCCTCCGTGTCAAGCACATTAAGCCAGCCAAGCTGGTCAATATTGCGGTCAAAACGAACAAGGCCTTACGCGTCATGCTGCATAACAGGGACTTGCACCACTGAGGAACTCTCCCTGGATCAACGGCAGAATTACCCGTTATGGCAACTGTAACCGGATAGTGATCAGAAAACACAGGAGTACGCTAGACCGCCGCAGAGATATCGAGGTATTCCTCACAATTGAAAACAGGACTTGGGTGTCGTCATCAGTCCTCAGCTAGATTTTGATGCTCACGTAACAGATATGGGACGTGCGTCAAATTCAGTTATAACACCATTTGTGTAACACTATTTGTCTGTTGTGTTATCAAAGATCCTACCTTTTATTTGGTTCTGATCAACTACCTTGTAGATCCCAAAGTACTATTTTGTTATATGGAGCTCCTCTCTAAGAAAACACCTTGATATACTCGATTGGATGCAGCACAAGTTCATACGAAGTTAGAGAGTTAGACTCAGATGTGACGCTGCGCGCAAACACATCGCGCTTAGGCCTATCATAGAGGTTTACGATGCCGCTCTCCTCAGAATGCTCGATAAGCTAAGGAAATTTAAACATTCTGGACCTCTTTCTTTCTCGAGGTTCGTGGAAATAATATGTAGCGTCTGAACTATAGGCGCCGTCGAGGTCGAGCGTTCTGAGCTCATTAACAACTTGACTTCTCTGGAGAATAGCACGACCTCTCAGACAATAGTTATGTAAATATAAATCTCCACACCCATATAAATACATTACCATCCTTATGTAGATATCACGACAATTCTGCCCGCTTGACTATTATAATACAATCGTGTTTGTGCTGTATTGTGTAATTTTCTGACTACATTTCGGGTTAGCAAAGGCCAGAAGGTCTTCATTGTAATGACATATGCTGTTGTTCTGTTAAATAATAACTCGAATTTTTCTCAATTCAATCAATAATTCGTTGCTGAATATCATGATCCGCGTCTCGTTAGCTATAATTTTTATTTGTGAAACCACCACAACATCGGTTCACTATACTGAGTTAACATAGCAGTGGTAGCCAATGCATTTCTATGCAACATTTTGTAACGATTGAACGTGGTTAGAGTTCCTTGTAATCCATGGCGTCATTATCAATATGAGAGTTTAAGAATAAGCGTGTATGCATGGTTTTTAAATTGGTTACGCAAGAGGTTACGCATTTGATTCGGTTTTACATGGAAGCAGTAGTTCATAATCGGTGATTGTAATCTCGCAATGTTGGTTCCAGATTTATCCAGGTCGGATACCAGTGGAGTAGGTCGACATTAGTTAGTAGTTCAGCGTTCAGCTAACTGGAGCCCAAACGAGTTTACTGAGAGAGGATAATGTGATTCCCTTTAAAGTTCAACCAATATTGTTTCATAGAAGGTTTGCCTTCCTCAGGTGTGCGTCACAGCTGGTCAGCTCCGGTGAAAATCGATAGTTTTGACCGCTTTTTGTCATCAAATCCATGTTTTGTGATAAGTAGAGGACTCTCGGTGTAGTGCAGCATCTTTTTGGCCGAGTTGTTCGTGACGAGACTCAAACCTGGGACGAAGAATTTGTTTGAAAATTTTCGCAGTGGTCTGGGTGACTCTCTATTGTCATCTCGATACAGTGCATGAGAAGTCCCTGTCTGGACGTGTAACCCTACACCCGCAGTGTAAGCGAAGCTTCTCTTGCGAAACTAGTGCTCTGTGGATCAATACATTGACACAGTGGAGTGTTTGCGGCTCTCCCATCGATATTGTTTCTTTACAACGGCGGATTCTGGACGCATTACTACTCTGTAGTGCCGTTCTGAAACGGCGGCTGAACCGCGCAGCCCCGTGATGACCAAACCAGGTGGGAACAATAACACTGGGTCTCAGTCACCCAGGAAGACAAGAAGTAAGGAGTCAAAACTCGCCGGTGGCATTTGCAAGCCCCCTCCGAGGACCGTATTAAAACCGGCGAAACTTGGCGCCCAGATGACAAATGGCAGCGATGGCCCGTCCGAGACACAACCACCGATCGAACGCATGGAGGAATCAGCTGAGCTTAATGAAGTAGAGGTGCTGAGTGACGGTGATGAGGGATCAGCAAAGGAGGATTGGATCCAAGTGACTAATAAAAGTACAAATCGGAGGGTTGGTAAAATGATGGCAACTATCGAGGCGATCAGAGAAAAGGCGAATCGAAATGCAAAAGGGCTATTCCGAGTTGTTGTTTCTTGAAAAGCTCAGCCCACTGAAGACAATTCTGCCACCGTTGTGGGTAAACCATTTGATGATAAACTACTGGCGTTATGTGGTGAAATTTACAAGAACTTCCCCGATACTAAACCAGAGTCCAAATTTGGTATGACAAATGTTTGGACGAATACCGTCGACGATGCAGTAAAAATCATGAAGCTGAATGAGCTTCTAGGGATACCAGTATTGACCAGGTGTCCTGAGTTGGATCATAATTGGGCCAGAATCTCTCAGGTTGACCGTGGATTTTCTGAAGAAGAAATCCATCAAGCCTTGAAGGAGTTCGGGGTCATACAAGTGAAGAGGGAGTCAATAAGGAGACAAACTGAAGGAAATCCGGTCACTATCCCTACCGATAGAGTACTCCTGCAGTTCAACGGGGTTCCTCCACCGGAAGTGTTCCTTGCTTGTAAGATACATAAGGTGATTTTATATGCCGGAGGACCTACTTCATGCTTTAAATGTCAGAAATTTGGCCATAAAGCAGCATCCTGTCGCAATGAAACGGCCTGCAAAAGATGTGGTCAGGCGGGTCACCTGATGCAAAGTTGCAAAAATGCGCCTAAATGCGTTAACTGCAGGGGGCCACATATATCCTCCTCCTCCTCGTGCCCAATACGAGCGTGTGAAATCGAAAGAAGGAAAGTTCTGATGGAAAATCGGTTGGTGCAGCAGTTGAAGGTAAAACATCCGGATGCCAGCAATGTCTGTGTTGTTAGTTCTGAGCGCCTGACAAACTCCTCAGAACCCGTTCCAGCCGCCGTCGATACAGCCGATACATCCAAAAAGTCATTTGCGGCAGTCGTACGATCCATTGTTGTGAAAACTGCTCAAGGTGCTGATGTCGAAGTGAATCTGCCCGGTGCTACAGCGGTGCCACAAGCACTAAACAAGAAAATACCTAGAAAGAAACCACTCACCAAACGTCGCATCAATAGGACCACAAAGAATAAATCTGAAATTGCCACCATGATTAGACCATTGCTTAGACTTTTGAATGCTATCTCCCCGAGAGCCGCCCGATGTCTAAGAGGACTTACGAATACGTTGGGACCTCTAATGTCGGTTGAAACTAAAAATCCCTAAATAACTATGGATAATTTTAATGACATTCGTCTGACTCAGAGTTGTAGTATTAAGAAGTGCCAGTTGTGGTGTGGGGTGCCAGAGTTTAAAACTCCAGGTTTTAATGGCAAAAAAACGCATGTCTTCAGTAACTTCGCGGCTCTTCACTTCAATGCTGGGACAGGGGGACTAAAAAAGCCGGGGCAACTTGAGACGTTAGCAGACCTCCTTGAGGGAGAGGGCACTGGTTTGGACGCAGTTGTGGTGAGTGAGACATGGTTAAAGATGGCTGACTATGGTGGCTATGGAATCCCCGGTTTTACCTTCATTGGATCGGGTCGTGAGATAAACAAACAGGGTGGTGGTGTAGGAATTTATGTACGCTCAGATTGCAGTATCTTAACCTCGAAGGCCAAAAGTAGCGGTGATGGTAATGTCCAGGTAGTCCAGGTTCACATCAGGAAACAGGGGTTTGAGGGCTTCATCATTGGGTTTTACTCCAGTCACTACTCCCACAGAGATACCTTACTTGACCTACTGGAAGACATCCTTCCTGAAGACCGAATTTTGCCGTGCATTATCATGGGGGATTCTAATGTCAACTTGCTGGCTGACTCCTGCAGTGAGCAATACTCAATGTTCTTTGCATCCAGAAATATTTCTCATATCATTGACAAAGTGACTCGTCCAGCATCTGGAACGTGCATTGACCATATTGCGATTGGTCACTGCGAGGAGTTTATGGTAATCTCTCCAGTTGTCTGGTGCACTCCTATGTTTTCGGATCACTATCCGGTTGCAGTGTTTATAACTGGTAGACTCTCCTCTGGTCCGAGAGAACTCGTCACCCCGGTAATGGTCAGGAAGCATGACAAGGATGCTATTGCGGAATTTATAGATCAAGTAGGCCGCCTGTCCTGGCTTAGGGTCATTGATGCAGAGGATGTAGATACTGGCTTCGATGCGTTCAGTGCTATACTGTGCCGGGCTTATGAGGAGTGCTTTTCAACTGTTGAGCTTACCTCTCCGCAGGGGCATGACAGGTTCAGGTTCTCGGCCCGTCTCCGTCGTCTACGTCAGAATGTCAACAAACTATACCGTTGGCACTTAAAAGTGGTCTCCCCCGAGTCTAAGGCGGCGTATTGCATCAGTCGTCAGAGATACATGCGCGAGGTAAAGCGGGCTCGAGCGTCTTTCTACAAGTCTCGGTTTAGATCTTTGCAGGCCAAAAGTCGTCAATTGTGGAAGTTCATCAACGTCTCGTGTGGAAGAGCTGCAAGTAGAGCTGAGCTTCCAGCTACCTTGGAGGGCCGCTCTGGTCCGGTTTCTGCTCCTCACGATGTTGCTGATGAACTGAACCTCCATTTTGCGACGGTTGGATCTAAGACGATATCCTCGCTGCATCTTGATGCCGATATTCGGCCTGAACTGGAATCGCTTTGGCATGCTGAAACACAAACGTTCGAACTGGCGGACGTTGCTGTGTCTGAAGTTGAACGGGCCCTGGGTTCAACTAAGGCTTCATGGAGTGTCGGTGTCACGGGGATTCCAACCAAATTGCTTGCGATAGCGTCGACCGTGGTCGCTCCTCCTTTAACGCACATCATCAATCTCTCGATAAGGTCAGGCTCCTTCCCAAGTAGACTAAAAGAAGCTAGAATTATCCCGTTGTTTAAAAATAAGGGTGACCGTAAGCCAACTAATTATCGACCAATATCCTTGGTAGATTTCCTATCGAAAGTAATGGAGAAGATTATTCTGGTTAGATTAGACCGATATCTCAACTCGAAAAACTTTTTCTCGCCCTGTCAGTATGGTTTTCGCAATGGTAGGTCTACCGAATTGGCGCTAGCACACCTATTGCAGGAGATAACCGATTCTATTGAGAACAACCAACTATGTTTGGGAGTCTTTCTTGATGTGTCAGCCGCTTTCAACTGCTTACACCACTCGTTCTTTCTACAAATACTTGACCATCTTGGCTGCAGCAGCTTGGTTGTTTCTTGGTTTCGTTCATACCTGACTGGGAGACAACAGGCGGTGAAGGTCGAAAACGTGGAATCAACCTGGAGGACAGTCGACATCGGCGCGCCGCAAGGCTCTATTCTAGGGCCCTATATGTTTATTATCCTAATGAACTTCATCTTGTTAGAAATATCAGCCGGCAAATTTTGTAAAACCATTGCATACGCAGATGACACGTCGCTCCTTTTCAGAATCTCCCCTTCCTCCATACAAGATGATGTTCATAGAGTGATGCCCAAGGTTGAAGCTGTGATTAAAATTTTCGAGAAATTTGGTCTGGTCATAAACGCTAGCAAAACGGGTATCGTCCTCTTTCGCTCGCCACAAAGGACGACTCATATCCAATCAGTGGAATTATGCAATTCGTCGGTTCCGGTGTCTTCCTCTGTCAAATGTTTGGGTCTTGTTCTCCAAGACACACTCAGATGGCACGAACACCTACGGACTATTACTCCAAAATGTTATGCGGTGATTTCCTCACTGCGCCGCCTGAGAGAACTTGGAGTACCTACTGAGGGATTACTGCTGGTGTATAGGATGTTACTCATTCCTCTGCTTTCCTATGGAATCACAATCTGGGGTGGGAGCTTTCAGGGAACGCTGCGCAAAGGAGAAATCATTCAGAACGACGCACTTAGGGCCATCTTCGATCGGCGTCGCAGTGCTTCCGTTACAGATATTTTAGATAATGCTGAGCTTCTTCGCCTCCGTGGAATCAGCAAGGTTCAGACTGCCTTTCTTGCCTTCAAAATAGTAAGAGGAAAAATTCCTGGTGACATCTCTTTCTGCATCTCTGCTATGGAAAAGCGAACGGCCCGTCGGGCAACGGTATTCGTGAGACCATTCACCACCAAAGAGTCAAGTCGCCATGCTCTGGCTCACCGCCTACCGGAGGTATGGGGCTCTCTCCCGAGTGAGATTCGATCCCTCACCTCAGCAAAGAAGTTTGTCCACGAAGTTAAGAAAATTTTTAGGGGTAGTGATCACTGTGTTTGACATGTAAAATTACGTATAACGTTAATTTTTGTGACTATGATGGAAGAGGAATCGTGTCAATGTATTTGCCCCTATGTATGCGTTGATATAATATGTTGTCAATTGTAACTTCGTCTGTTGCAATGTGATATTTTACACCTTTTACCTATTATTTTTTACGAGAACTCAAGCAATGTATGTTGCAGTTCCGTCAATAAACAGCAGTTTGTATTGTATTGTACCTCTCGCCGGGCTACTGGCAGCAGTTTATATCCGATTATATACGAATGGATGGCTGTATTCCATCTAGTAGTTGCTGTAAGACATTGCGCAACACAACGTTCATTAGAGCATAACGCAGCGGCAATGTCTCTCACTCAATGCATCACCATTTTGTTCTCATTAACGAAGGCTTTTTGGACACTACTTAATCGCAAAAAGGCAAATAAAAGAGTCGAATTATTTATTTCCACATTGCGTTATTCGCCTCCCATTGCGACATTACTAAACAACCTTGTATGGAAATCTCGTACAATTAGCTTCCACTTTCAAGGTACTTGCTCGATTATGAAATGTCTCTATCCATGATACGCCTTTCAGCTTGCGAACGCTCAGGTACGCCTCGACCGTCGCCCCCTAAAGCATTATAACAAAAGAGATTTGCAAGCCAACCAAGGCATCTCTATCAAGAATTAGCGCAAGGTATATACATATGATAGTATATGCATCCATGTGTATATACTTTAAGTGGTGAACCCTACCCCAAATAATGCAGCTGCCGAAAGACGGCCGAGTGACTTTGTCAATGACATGACAGAAGTTTCGAGAGGAGAAGAGCCAAGAGTAACTCTCAGAAGTGGAGCGAACTATTAGATCATTTTCTATCGCCCTCTATCTTCATATCGCATCCGATCGTAATCTATCTTTCCTAGTGTTATCTTAATTCAAGCCGGGGTGTTTTTTGTAATAAACAAACCTCTTATTCACATTAGTTAAAGATATTTCTTTTTATTGTATGTTGTTAATATAATCCCTGGGAATATAGTGCACGGTAGTTCACCCGGTTCGATCTGGTCGGTAGTTCTTGCACACACTTCATATGTCCTTCTTGCGAGAGGTACATATACTATACCTGCTCGAAGTTGTTCCAAAATTTGGTCGTTGGTAACTCTCAGTCTCCTCTTCAAGTGGCTAAAACAACAGGGTGTCTAGCTGGCCAATACTCTCCACAGCTTGATTTCCTTCTCGGCCAAAAACTCAACTCAACCACGGCAGCTTTGTGAGGGCGAGCGTTGTCATGACGAAGCCACGTACGCCTACAGTTTGCCGCAAGCCACGTGTCCAGATTCTCTGGCGATAAGTTTTTATACACCTCTCCCGCGACAGAGGTTTTCGCTGATGGGTGCCAATACATGGGAGTTACGTCAAAATCCGTAGCCATAATCAGCATTATTTTATCGTCGTTCACACGCCTCACCCGCTGTTTCACCTTGTTGCAAATGTTGGCGACGCCGATTCTCGTCAATGTGAAGCTTGACCCATGTTTCGTCAATCGTGAAATTACGTTTACGGGTCGCTTTCGTCTTAGCGTAAGTTCTGCTCTCAATAAAAACAAAAGAGGAAATCTCTCTGCTCCCGCCGCAAATTACCTGGCAGCAACTATTTGGCTAAAATCTTCCTCATGAAAGATCGTCCTTGAAGATGCCATGGAATACGACAATTCTATATGTTCCTCGCAAACCGAGGACTACAAAGATCGTTGTTTTTCAATGGAAACTGAGGCTTGCATTTTTTTCCTCAAAATTTTGCCTTTCTCGAACGATCCACGAGTGACTTCCCCATCAGTTCATTCAATTCGACTAGTGTTCGTCTCCAACTTTGTGATCAGAGAGCGTTTTACCAATGCACCACAGCATTCGGTCATTCAGCGTCCACTGTTCGTGGATGCTGTCCATTCAAACTGCTCCATCCCTTCTGTTCTTCACTGGCCTCAGCTCCGGCAGCAGTGCGGAACGGCTACTGGGCAGTAATTTTCGAATCGGACACAAAAGCGAACACGTTGTTCGCCGTACGCCGGAACCTTGCCCGTCGGCGTGTTTGCAAACAGCCACCGCATACTAACGCGCGAGTTTTTGTAGGTTATGATGTTTATTTTTATTGTATTTATTACATATACGAGGGTCTCTCTGTCTGTCTGACTGCCTGTCTGTCCGTCTGTTTGTTCATGAGTCCGTCGCCGTGACTACCAATGTCTGTGTGTCTGTACATCACTGTGAAGTTGTCTGTGCCTGGCCGTGTTTGCTGTGCACGTGTGTTCCTGTATGTTCATGTGTGGGTATGTGGTGTCTCGGTTCCTCAGCGAGCAAACGCATTCCCTCAGCGCGATATCTCCCTCTTTCTCCCGCTCGCCTGTTCGCGCTTCTGGACGAAACAACGGTTAGATGTTCAACACGGTGCAAATGGCCGGCGAACGTGATAGCAGCAGGCGCGCCGCCGGCGGCGGTGGTGCTTTCACCCAGCCTGGAATTGCCGGGCACGCCGAGTAGGTGGTGGTTTTGGCTGGTAGCGGCTGTGGCGAGCGCCCGGCCGTCAGTGTAATTTTACCAGCGCCGCCTTCTGCTTCCACTGCTACTAGCGCTGCAATTTTCAGGAAAAGTTTTCTTCTGACTCGAAAACAGTAGCAACAGCCACCGCCGCCGTCGTCTCAGTCGCCATCGCTGCCCAACGAATGAACAAATGGGTGATCGAGTCCTCCTGGGAACCTCAGGCTTGAATGGGAGCTGCTAGCGGATCGGGGAAAACGATTCAAACGAAAACGGCCAGTAACACGAGGAGAAGTGCTACCCTCGTAGTGCAGCGTTAGCCGGCTGTTTCTGGCTCGCACCAACAGGAGCGGGCAGGTGCCTTTACGAAGGCTAGGTGGTGCCGCCTCACCCCTTTACACTTGTCCTTATTCTTCTCGTTTAGCCCTGTCGTATCCGTCCACAGGGGAAAGAATGGACACACCGCTGCAACTCGGAACTCGGAAGAATGGGATGACAATTCGAGCAGGCAGAGGCCGTCGGTCGATTACATCCAACGCAGCAGCGGTCGGTTACAGCCGCCCGCAATGCTGATGGCGAACCAGGTCGGATCGGGCTACTCCTTCTTGCTCACGCTGCATCCGGCTGCTTGCGCTACTGCGTATGCTGCAAGTACTAGTAGTCCAGAGGTAGTGGTTGTAACGGGAGGCGACACATGCGAGCGATGAATGATGCGGGACCTAGAAGAAGGATATTCAATCACCACATACATCCGGAATCTGCTCTGCTGTGTCGCGAGCTGAACTGGGTCAATGCACAGCTACACGAGCGTGAGGTAGTACACATTCGTACATAGGGAAAAGACGGTGACCATTAGGAAATAGAAATGTGGGAGAAGCCATCATTATATGTTTTATTATTACTATTAGCATTAAGGAAGTGCACACTTATTGTAACAACATCGGATACAGTGAAACGAACTGAATGTATTCGAATTCGAGTCTGTAAGCCCAAACTCACGGGAACATGCTGCTTTACATAACATACCTTCTGTGCCGGATATTGATTATGATTGTGCGTCTTAAGATATACAACAATTAAGAAACAGTTGGGGGCAGGGTGTCAGCCCGAGACCGTTATGATCCAGAGAAAGACGACGGCATTGCCACTCTGCTTCACAACAAGGGAAGAGGCAATGGCCACAGGCTGACCCACTGTCTCTGGTGGCGCGGATCAGCCTGTGGTAGTCTCCTTCAAGAAAGCTAGCAGCATTGTTCCTTTCGAAGTGAACTTGATTTACATTCTATTGTATAGGCAAAATGAAGCGTTCAACATATGCTATTACCCGTGGGAATGTAGTGAATAAGGAGGCGCATGTCCAGCTGTTCGCTGAGATCGTTAACGAAATATATCACAAATACGAATCGATACCGATATTGCCGGTATCTATGACTACCCATTTTACAACTGTTTCAAGATGCGGGTTAATGAACGGTGCCCTAGAAGCACTCCAGCCTCCAATCCGGCCCTCTTAATTAGTTCTGACGATTTATATTATTGGAAACGGAAAGCGCCGTCATCTTCTATGCTCTGAGGCTTAAATCTTTCAGTGGTCGTTTGCAGTGCACAGACCGTATTCGGTCATTTTTCTCGAAACTCGATAGGATTGTTTGGGGCAGCTCTCGTGTTTCGCGTCTAAGCTCTCTCTCTTTCTGAGCAGATCCCACACAAACACACACACACACACACACATGCACAGACAGAGAGACACATCAGCCGAGTATTTCATGATTGCACAAACCTCTTGGGGGCATTGCAGTGCACAAAAGTGGACCTTCGTTTGCCTCTATGAAACGTGGACTCTAAAACATTTTCAGAAACTGAGATAACAACTATGCCCCAAGAGAGAAAACTTGCACCGAACTTTCGCGGTGCTGCGTCTACAGTTTCTGTTCGTTAGATTTTGACCACGTAGGCGACGCAGGAGCCTGCTCACGCTCAGGATGACTCGAACTGCTGAGCCGACAGGGCAGAGACCATCTTCGAAACTGGTGCAATAATATTCGAGTCCTTTCAACGACAACGTAAATCAAGGCGTACGATTTTCTCGACTGAGAATACAAAGTTCGCGAATTGGCTGACCGTCATAGAACCGACTGGAGATAGCCTACAGCATCCTGTATGACGCCTATACAACGAATCTGTCTTCAACGTAGCGTGATGCCACTAAAATGATCAACACGTTCATTCGAATCATTATAGCCTCCCCGAGCTCAAAACTCTTGGGCATATAATGCGAAGATGTTCGATAACGTCACTTAAAATGCAAGCTGATGAGGTGCGCATTTCTACTGCCGTCCACCATCTTGCCGATCTTGCTAGTGAAACGGCCATAACAATATCGGACCCTATCATGCACCGATGTCGTTATACTGATACGAGTCGATCCGAATCAGAAATTAAACTCATCCATTTTTCCCACTTCCTGCCCTCAGATGCGAGTTCATAGAAAGAGAGGCGAACGTTCGGCAAGGGTTCGTCATTCAAAAAAAAAGAAAATGTGAAAGCTTCACCGGGTCTCACGAGATTTCCTAGCAGCTTGCTTCGCCTGCCTTAGCGGTCACTAGTTGGAACAGTGTATAGGGCATGGGCGCGGTTCTCCACATAACTGGAACGATTATAATATAAACCAACGGTAAGTAGGACAATTTTTCGCAGCGTAGCTGACGGAACCCTCTCCCCCGGTGACATTTGTGGATCGTTTTTCGTTATATCGGTCGGACCAGCAAGAGAACACAAGGAAAACATTGAATCGTGACGCTTTCCCTTCAGAACGGAAAGTAAGGCAGAGAGCCTCGGGAGGACGGACGGACGGGCGGGTCTAGACACACCGGTGTTTCTGCCGATATTCCACCGCACGATGCACTCATGGCCGATTCGTTATCTGCGTCAAGGAGCACTTATCGACAAGGCGTAAAATCAGCATTCGTGTGGCCTCCGCCATCTCCAACTCCAGCTTCTGGCGCTGCTCGCTCATTTCCAAGGGGACTAACAGCTGAGATATAACCTTATCGTTCTTTGCAGTAGCTGCTTCTTAATATCCACCTCACCCGACAAGTGTGCGCCACTGACGGGAATCGAGAAGGGAGCAGACTTCGTGTCCTTATCAAGTGGGCTGCCCCCGTAGAGTACTCGACGAGTCTTCTCATGCGACATTCTACCCGCGCACGACACCTTTGCTTACGTTCGCCGGATCGCCGTTTACTGCGACACTGCCGCTTTGGCTCGCCGGCGACTCCTACTGGTGCCTGTACTTCGTCCTTATCTCAATGCAGGCGGGGAACAGCCCCAGAGGAGCCTGTCCCATGCCAACACTGCTACTACTATATCCCATAACTCAGACAGGTCAGAGAAGATATTGCAGCAGTAATAAGATTAATGAACCTATATGTGTGGGCGTGTGTGTGGGTGTGTGTGTCTGTGAGATGATACCACACTTTGAAATCTCTTTCTAACGAATCTAACGTAGAGGAGCAGTAGCAGGCGACAACATAGGCGTACGCAAAATTTCAAGACTGAGAGGTCGCAGTACCTATTCTATGATGCCTATAGTGGACGCTACAATTTTTTCGAAAACGTTTTAACTTACGTTCAACTGTAGTATCATACAATTATCATCAAATAGGTCTCGCGCTGGAAATGCTTTATTGTCTTACAATATAGAATGAAAATCACTCTGACAACTAAAGTGATTTTAATTCTATATTGTAATAGTATAACCGACCTGAACATCGTGTTTTTTGTCGATTTGATGAAATTTCCAATGTTTTAGTAACAAGCGTATTATTCATTTCTCACCTCCTTTCCTCTCTTGCTATTGAAAGCTTAGGGGGCCCTGACATTCTCACTGCCAATCTCCTCGAAGGGGTATACCTAGTCTATCCAGGCTGATCCGCGCCTCCTGGCACAAGTGTGCAGGGAAGGCTTCCTTCTGCAGCGCCTTTCCCTCGCTATGCATTCAAGACATACTTCGTTGAGCGAATAACCGCAACCGCTGTGCGAGACGGACAACACTTTAACCGTAGTGTCTCAGTGAAATTGCTCATAGAGCAGGTATTGCTCAATTGCCGGAGCTCTTCAAATCATTTTCTGGTCCTATTTACACTCGAATCGCCTCCGTTTCGAACGAAAACGGTCATACCCTTCGTACTCAAAGGGTAGAAGATAGCCAACTGTAGTCCAACGTTATGCCGTTGCCGATCGACCAGGTTTAATATCTGGAGAGGGTTGGACTAACGAAAGCAACCCTGTTGTCGATGAGATTCGAAACCGCCGTAGTGGAATCGCCTCCCTCACTCGCATGCTTTCTATTATAAATATGTCGTTCATTCAGGGCATTCATCGCCACGAGATCTTCCTTCTATTCGACCCTCGCAAAGAATCGTTTTTGCTTATCTAGTGGATTTTATGGATTACAGTGGATCGGCATGAGGAAACCAAGCGACATAGAACAACTAGTGTAATGACAACAATTATCAACTGTTGACACATATTGTTGTATATGTATTGTATATTGCAACCATATTGTACAAGTATCACAAATAGTGCTATATAATTCGAATTATATATCGAGCATAATATTACACTATATGAATATAATAGATTATACTATTGATAATAATAATTTTGGCACCAATATTTCAGACGGAACGAAGGCCACCTGATATATTTATTAATGATACGAACAATTTATTAGTTTATTAATGTTAATCCGAGAAGTCCATAAAGTCAGATATAATTCTATGGCTCTCAAGCCAACCACGTTGAATGTCCGTGTGAAAAGGACGATGACGGTATTGAACTCTGTGCTCTTCACATATACTTTGGCCTGGGAAGAGTCGTTCATTTCTACGGCAAACTCTTAATTTGCAGGTTGTTAATCACACGCATTCGTCAAGCTGAGGACCAGCTTCGATCAATTATGACTCAATTACGGATGAACAGGAAAATATCTCAGGAGGTCCTCTCGATCAGGACAACAGAAAATAGGACAAAGCAAGCGATTTTCAAAATGGCAGCCTCTTATCTCATCGATGTTTCCTGCTCAGTAAACATTTAGCCCTTGAAAACTCAGCTGTACTCTCGTTGTGGGAATAGCTGCACGAGCCGTATAGATGACCGAATGTTGCTGCTGAAGTATGTTGAGCATTAATCATAAAACATACCGCGCATGCGAACGAAACCTAGGTATAGCATCTAGCCTCACATAGGCACAGCCTCACGGGAAGGGGTGCTGGCGACCGCTGGATTAATAGGCTGGTGCCCTCCCCAGGGCACTCGCCATCGGCGTCCCTTCCACTCTTATGGCAGACCCCGTTACATTCAACCTGGCCACACTCAGATCTGTGTTGAATTATGCAATGCGTAAATCATGCCTGGTTAAACTCGTGGACGCCGCGTGGACCTCCGCAAAGTCTCACCTGGTCCCAATTGCAAACGAGTTGACCTTCGCTTTTGTTTGCCCTCGCTGCTGGTTTCGTCTTATCAGTTCTATCTAACCAGCTGCGGACAGAAGCGCCTTCGTTCACGTTCTATTCGCGCCCTTGTAGTGCTGCATCTTCTACAGCTGCTACTAGTGCAAGTAGCAGCATCAGCAACAGTGACAACAACGACAACAACATATGCAAGAGCCTGCCAACAGTCCCTGACGCTCGTTCGCCTTGCAGCCCGCCTGTCCTGCGTCTCGTCCTGGTGAAAGGTGTCTGACCCCCCTCTTCAACCCCAAGCGCCAGCTGGCCTGACCGCCCTGACGATGAAGCTGCAATTGCCGCCGCCGCACGTACGACGAACTCCCAGAACGGCCGTAAACAGCCATCTTTGTGGAGGGCAGCGAGTCTCGTCGTCTGCCCTGTCTCGCCGTCGGCCGTCCGTCCGTCACAAGGTGCCCAAGAGGCCAACCAATAGTTTATACAAGCACACTCACACTGCATGACACGTGCCATCACTGAGTATGCCACCGTAGCCAGTGCTGTTGCTCTCGCAGCCGGCGCCACCGCGGTTGTTGGAAGCGAGGAGAAGCAGAACATTACGACGGCGGCCCTTCGAGCTATCTCGAGCGGGAGCGAAGACGCAACATCATTTCCGATGCTCGTTGCCACCAGCTCACAGTATTCGTGCTAACGCTGCGCCGATGTGTTTTATACCGACAGTTATTTATACAACGGAAATTTGACCCTAATAGGGGCGGACACACGAGGACACGATAGCTGGCCGGATATGCAGTGACGGAACGCATCATGATGACACCAGGACCGCGTCCCTATCAGCGTGCTGTGTTCCCGTCTTGGGTTAATCCCGGAGATGCTGGGGCTAGCTTTGTTGACGACAAATTCAGCAGCTGGAGAGAATACCTTGGGGAAACCGACCGTAAAAGAAAGGGGTGAAGCTATTTGTCACGGGCTGGGGCCCCGTGGTTCAAGTCATCTTGGGAACGCTTCCATCCAGTTGAAACTGCGGGGTTGGAATTCATCGACGGGACGCACCGAAGGACTTTCCTTCTTCGAGAGCCAACTGCGAGTGCTTCACTCCGCATAGCAATATGCATGGACAGCTCCGACGGCTCGTTGAGGTTTAGGAACGAGGTACATGCAAGCAACACTAACTGGGTATATAGTTCCCGTTTGCAAGACTGCTTGTACGCAGGAAAAATTGTACAATATTTGTTGACGTAAAAGTTGTCATGCGAAATGAAGTTCGCCTGACAGCAACAGCTGATCCAATTAATCCTCGTCATGTGAAATCAGCACATGCAAAGCATTTTCAATGTGGTCAGTCAGGGTAAACGGAACTGAGCAATTGTAGCTACACGAATATTCCACACCGGTTCACTGCGCTGTTCGATGAAAATCGCGCTTAGTTACGCCACGATAAACGATGCGCTCACATTGTGACTGTGTGGACAAACTTCGAGTAGATGATCATTAAGTATGTCTTTCTCAGTATGCACGCAACCCTCGGGCAAATATAGATCGTCAGATATAATATTAGCAAAATGCGAGGATATATCATTCTTCCGGGCTCGGGAGTGTTCCCATGAGCGATTGCCAGATTTAGTTCGCTTTAGCAGATAGAGACGCACGTGTCTTCAATAAGTTCCCTCAATCCATCTTTACCTTAGTTCTCCTCTTCGTTGATCGAGAGTTGGGCAAACATTCATTTCAAGTAGTCCGACTAGTAGAAGCAGTGGTCGGCAAGCGAGGTGGGTGATTTGTGATTCGAAAATAATAATGCTTCCTCAACCCCCCCCCCCGCCGCCGCGCCAGAAGGAACAGTTCTTTAGAGAGGAAGGCAGAGCAAACGGGGGTAGCACACTGTAGGAAAAACGGCACCAGGGAAAAGTAATCTTTCTGGGCCTTTCTTCGTCCTTCTAAAGGATAGAAAAGAGCAAAGAGGAGGCCTTGAGAGCTCCTCATTGTATGCCATGATCGTATGTACATGAATTATACATACATTATATATATATATATATATATATTCGTTCGAGTATATGTTCGTATTTATGGCGGCGAAACACAAATACGAAATGAGCAATGCGAGCAAAAAAAGCATGACGATAAAAATTTGGCCATGTAACCAAACCTACCTCTACAGCGTTGGGCCACCGTAGGGCCTCCTACGTTTCATGTTCGTCGATGGCGTTACGCGGCCAAACTGCCAAACTCAGTGGACAGCTGCCTTAGCTCTCACGAAACCATCAGACGATCGAGGCAGAGGTGCACCCGTCCGCCTTCCTTCCACCCAACCAGTTTGCGTGTCAGTTTATCTCGGTGGAGAAATCCCTCGAGCGCCACTCGGCTCCGCAGCGAATACAGGCCGAGCTGACCGCATTGCCGATCGGCTCACTTTGAAACTGCGACCGCGAATGACGTCGAAGATGAACTCGCATCTCAATTAGTTATTAATTAACCTCAACTGTTAGTAATACTAATGGAGTATAGTATGACGTTCATTACACTTCTACTATATTGATTCAATTGCATGGGACACTCCCTTACATCCGTTATAGAGAACGTGATGCTATACAGCACTATATTTTACATTGATGAAATATAATTCTTGCGAATCATACTCATGTATAAAAAGATATTATGTTCGTGTAAGCTCTGTCCTTATTCTTTTTCGACATTGTAGCTATCTGGATTGTTCTCAAGTGCGTGACTTCAATGTGCCATCATATGCTCTGTACACAAACAGGGAAAAAATGCCAAACTGAGAAGTATAAGACCGGTGTATTGACCGATATAGCGTGCAAGCTCTTAGAAGATACGAGTCTATAACAACGACTTAGCAAAAGGCCAATAACCGCAACGCTTGATATCGGCTACACAGCTCGTCTACCAGCCAGAGAGCGGCATGGCACTACAACAAATTGAAACACAGTTCGACTGGGCAGCAAACGATGTCATTCCCGATTGCCTCGATTCCGTAGAGTCCGATCTCAGCGTTAGAAGATCGCACCACCCGCACCAAGCTCCCCCAGATACTCCGCATTTTAACATCGGTCACCATGTATTATTATTATGGATCAGTGGCTATCTTCGTAATCGAAGTATTCGAATGCAAGCAATCGATAGGTGTGCAGACCCAGCTGGGAACCACGTCGGCTATTTTTCAGTAACTTTCTATATAACCCGGATATAAGTTCTAAATAAATTTATACCCCATAGTATACGTTCTTTCAACCATATATTATATTATTGTGTACCAAACAGTATAAAAATTCCGATTCCTACGCCGGGAAAGACCGACCCCAAGAAAAACGTCCTGTTTCGATCACTGCAGCTCTCAAAAATCGAGAAAGGCTGATCACAAAATAGATTCTTGGTAAAGCCGAAAGTCAAATGCTCATCGCTGAAGAGCAATACGCCTACAGTAACGGAAAGGCGAATTTATCACCACATATGTTCTTGTTAATGTTGTTTAATGACATATATATGTGGAAGAAAACCGGTTAGTAACCGGTTTCTAGGTTCTGAAAGTACTTTCGAAGCAATGCTTCATGAATTGCCGATATCAGCCTTACACTCCAAAGGGGTTGGTAAAAATTCTCCAATGTGCTTTAAACTTCGGGGTCTTCCTAAGGGATCGAACCTTCGGAATAAACTCTGGCGAAGCGTTCTCTAAATCGGAGGCTGTGTCAAAGGGGCGCCCACAAGGCAGCGAGCTTGGAAACCTCTCATTTGTGCTATATAATCATCAGGGCAAGGACATTATAGCTAGCCGTGTCAGGTAAAAATTGTCCAAGATTAACGGCACACAAATGTGGGGTTATGCGTCTGCGCTCAAAGAATCCCAGTACGAATTACGTGATTTATATCCAGAGTTCAGACTAACTCGATTAAATCAAAGTCCCCGATGTGCGCTAACTAAGAAGACTCCTGCGTGGGAAGAAACGATAGGCGCTGGCCCGGCGTCTTCAGGGCCCTAGTCAACAAATTGTTCAGGTAAGGCAGATTGCCGAGGCTATGGAAGAAAGCCAACCTGGTTCTGGTAGGTTCGGGCGGAAGATCGGGAGAATCGGCCCACCGGCCTGTATGTCTCCTTGATACCATCGGGAAGATCCTGAACGTCCCAGACAACAAAGAGAACGAGGAAGTCAAAAATAAAGAGGCTCTATCAGGCGCCCAGTACGATTTCACGAAAGGTAGATTCAAGCATGAAGCCCTCAGAAAGATGCTGACACGTGCAGGTGAGGAGACAAGGAAAACCCTCTCAACGAGAAATTTCGTACTTCTCATCATCAAGCGTCCCTACGCGTTCGGGCATGCCTTCTATCTGGAAATTTTCTATCTACCAACGGACGCTAGCATATGCCAACGATCTCGCACTCACCGTGACGGGCGGAAAAGATGGTGCTCTGCAGGATGCAGCCAACGAAGCTTTGTCGAGAGTGTCAAGGTGGATGAATGATCATCACTTAAAGCTTTCGCCGGGCAAGTTGGAGGCATTATATCTTACCGGTGGGAAGAAGACGAGAGGAATCCAGCTTGTAATGGAAGGCCACCCGGTACAAATCAATGAAACGACAAAATATCTTCTTGGAGTCGTCCTCCACACTGGTTTAAAAGGAATGGCTCACATCAAATATGTGAGTCCTTTCTTATTAATTAATATCAGGAGGTTGCTGCGAAACCTGGCCCGGATAATGCCGAGGGTCGGCGGGCCATCACAGAAAAAATGAAGGTTTCTTGTTTCCGTTGCAGAATACATGCCCTGAGCAGACACGGCCCTTCGGACGGCGAAGAACAGAAATGCGCTGAGGTCGGCCCAGCGGACACTGGCCATAAGAGTTAGCTGGATGTACCGCACGGTATCGACAGAGCGCTTCGGGTTTTAGCCAGAATGCTGCCATGGGATCTTATAGTTAGAGAGCAGGGAGAGGGCCGCTGTCCACTCCTGGGTTGATAAATGGGCCCAGTTGGCAGCACCTAAAGCGATGACTAAGGGAAGCTGGACAAGAGATCTGATACCGGATCTCTAATTGTTGTACGACTATCAACATGGTGAGTTACCATATTCTACGACTCAAATCCTGAGTGGAAACGGCCAGTTCCAGAGGTACATGGTTAAGATCAACATATCCAATTCCGATTCCTGCGGATTCAGGGAGCCGGACGACGTGGAGCATACAGTTCTGTGCTGTGTGGTACTCAGGAAAGTAAGAGACGCGGGCTCGGGCGCCGTAAAGAACATACCGGTCAAGGGGATCGTGGGCTACATGATGCGCTAGGCGGAGGCATGGAGGGAGGTGACGATCTTCGAGTCCCGCTGCGTGACACATAAGAGATCTTAACCATTGTGAAATTGCAGCTCCTTTAATAAACCAATAAAGCTTACCTTACCTTGCCTTACCTGGTTCGACCCAATCATGACACTCAAGCAGGCCAACGAAAAGACGAGAAGGGGAAGTTTTGATCGACCTGTGGGGAAGTCGCGAGGAGAAGCCATCGGGGGAGGCAGCAACCAGGCCCCCAAGCGATGACGCTCGGGTTGTGGGCATTTGTTAATGTCTTATCTAATAATGTAGATGTGTCATCGGATAAGATATAGTGGACAATTGGAGACGGAGGTAATACCTAGCAATGTCCGAAACTTGTGGATGGGGGGAACACGGCTTTTGGTGGGTTTGTGAGTCCCACACTAGTCACTACGACTGAGTGATGCATGTGTATTAATAATTCCCGAAACCCCATAGAAAACAAACAGTAAAAAAGTAAACTTACCGGTAACAAGCGCAACTCACTTGGTCTCACTAAAATGATGCCTCGAGTCCACCTGAACATTGCCGAAAAGTCACAGCACAGTGACCGTATAAAATTGTTATTTGAGGACCATCAGAGAAGTATACTTGGCATCTTGTTCACAAAAATCACGAACGAACAACATCACATTCCCCGAGTAGGTATCCCTAAGTTTTGGGATTTGGATACAATTTGGACAAATTGTCACGTAAACATCAAATTATTATTCCTCTTAAATTTCTCTACCAGATCCTGCTAGCTGAAATGTTCCTGATGCATTCCTGATAGTCGTTTTCTAAGAGAACCAATTCGATCTTCGAGTTTTGGCAAGCTAAAAGTTAATCGCTTCCCTAACTTAAAAGGTCGGTTTCCGACACGGATCGAATGTGCGTTATTGTATGGTAATGCGCGCTTTACAATTGTCTTTCTTTACGATTCGATTTACCTCGCCCACATTTGGTGACTCACAGCGGAACTTGACGGAATGGAGTCCAAATTCAAGTCCTTCCCAAGGTGTCTCTAAGTGTTGGTCTTTAAGGTACAAACTCATCAACCGGGTAGATATATGAACCCGCTCCGTTAGTCTTGGACTCGAGGGGGCGCACGCTATCATACTCAGCTCAAAATAATCTCGACTGCCCCAGTGGCCCTCTCCTCTGCACGAACTTATATAAACTGATAACGCCAATTGGGTTACACTCTTAAAGAACATCATCGACGATCTTCTTCAGATTTATTCCTCTATGTCAACGAGATGCGCGAGACATTTTATGTACATTACAACGATCATAATGTAAGTATTGTAGCATGTTTGAGTGCTGATGAAGATTTTTCCTAGCATGATTATTACAGGAAATCTGTTTATGTTTGCAAACTCGTGAGCGAACTTAACAGCAAATCGAACAAAGAAAAAAACCAAATTGAAATTTAGTCTATGAAACCACGTCTATATATTTTCGCAGGGTGAATCGGAGGTTTTCGCCCACAACTATATATATATATATATATATATATATATATATATATTGTGTTCTTGTTTATACTCCTGGTTTTTCTGATGGAAATTGCAGAGGTATGATTTTACTTATCATACAACCACAACTATAAGAATGCAATACGGAATGAAAATTTTCGCCGACAGCTTGAGCCGCAGGCCTTGATAGCTTCAATCGTCGATAACGGAAAAGCACAGTATCAGACACTTACTGATCATTGCGGTCGTTCTGTGAACCGAACTCCTTGAACGCGCTTCTTGTTCAAAGAGTCTCCGTTCAAAAACAACGAGCGTATGCGTGTATGTGTGTGCGTGTGTGTATATGCATGTTTGTATGATGGCCCCGTCGTGTCACAGATAACCTATAATGTCAGACCAGTAAACCGCATCTACCGAAGGACGATTAGCCGGTCAATCAGGCATTCTTCTCTCTTTCACTATGTAGTGTTGCTTAACGTATTTAGAGAGACAGGTTACCGTGCCTTCGAGGGACTAAACTGTCAGACTTCAGACTTTCATCTTTTTTGCTTGTGGCTTAAACCCTACACCATTATGCTTGAAAGGAGTTCCCTTGCGTGGTGATTTTTTCTGCATAGGTCCCTTTGAAGGAGTCCTTTGTGGTGTCTTCATTGATACCTGTAATTTAGAAAAGACGGAGAGAGGTATTAGCTACACTCGTCACAACTTAATGTCCTACAAATGAAAATATGTGTGTGCTATTGCGTACACTGCACTACTTTTTATAGCATGATCAGGCTCTTACATCGGTACGGGCAATGCCATACATGCCAAACACACACACACACACACACACACATCAGTGATGGTTCGTTGTATTAAATTAAAACGCTTCGAACAAGGTTCAGGTTCGAACAAAAAAGCCAGGTACCGATCTCTTACCAAGACTGTTGAAACTCTGTGTTTGTCTTCCGACCCTGAGAGCCAATATACACCAAATATGTATATAGCCAGGACTTTCAAGATTTGGCTAAATAACCTTTTATAATAAACGAGGCAACTCCAAGTATCTATCTTCCCAGCACTATTATTCTAATTCATTATTGTTACCTATAGCGAGCGACCATTGTTAGCAAGCAAAGTTCCTATAAAGGTTCATACTTTTTTCATGCTCTTCTTTTTGGGCGGAGGCGACGCTTCCTCTCCATCATCGTTACCGCCGGTGCCGTCCTGCTCCTCATCATCCTCATCATCGTCGTCGTCATCGCTGTCATCCGGTGCTGGGCGCTTCAGTTTTTTACTGCTGCTCTGTTTCCCACCGGACTTCTTCGGGGACTTGAGAGGCGTGCGTTTCTCTTCACCTGAATCTTCGCCTCCATCGGCATCATCAGCATCATCGTCGTCAGCATCATCCTCGTCCTGGCCTTCGGCAGCTCGAGCTTTGGCGCGGGCCTTCCGTTCTTTGACTTCCTTTTTGATGGCCTGCTTACGGTCCTTCTTCCTCTCGTGTTGCTTGACGTTGTGCGAGATGTTCAGGTAGAATATAGCGCAGATCGCCTCGTTCAACGTCACAGTCTGATGAGAGTCGAGGACCTTTTTGGCGTCTGACGATGCTGAAATGTACGAAAAGCGAGCACTTGCGTCAACATCATATCAACAAAAACAAACGCAGAAAAGGTCACCTGACCGCATTCGAGCACTAGTCGCTTCATAATATAATAATTAAAATTCCAGTTTGGTCTTCAACACGGACGATGGGTCAGGGCAATTATAAATCACCAATACTCAGTAACCGATATCTGTAACTCGGTAGAAAATTCAACTTGTACTTACTGCGGTATACCGCGACAGCTTCAACGGCGTGACCTTTGTCTCGTTCACTTAGAAGAACGTCCACACATCCCATTTTCTTCTGGATTTCTTCCTTCGACACGTGCTTAGGACAGCCGTAAATTTTCAGCTTACGTCGATCAACCAAGCCCGGAGGGTGGCATTGACCGTTACCGTTTTCACTAACAAGGACCTCATGCCCGCGAATTTTCACTGGGCCTTTTGAGTTGATCTCCTTTAATGCGCGGTCAGCTGTTTCTTCATTTGGGAAGTTGAGGAAAGCGAACGTTCTGGGAAGACCCTTTCGGGTAACAGGACGCCGAACGACACGAACTGCCGGATGCAATTTCTTCAGTTCCTCCTCAGTGGCGTCTTCAGGCAATTTGCCTACGAAAATAGACGTGGCCGACATCGCGCGGAAATTGTCGGCAAACCTGTGTCATAAACCAGACCAAAACACATTGAGCTGATAAGTGAATTGCACTCTGTTCAATAAGTACTATTTGTTCAATACAAATTTCAATGCAAAATCAACGAGAAGTTTGTGTCAAAACCATCATAGAAACATCGAGAATATATAGCACAATGTCCAATAGAACAGTCAGCGTTCAAATGCCACCAGTGAGATAGCCGTACACTGTTTAAAAGGACGATAGCCTTGATATATATACTCGAATGTGTATAAATAAACAGTTCAGTTTGAAATCAACTGCACTTACATCTTGGTCTCAGCATCCGTCAATGGGCCAACAGCGGTTGCTCGATCTTCCAAAGGCTGTTTGTCACTGTCCTTTTCTTTCTCTTTTTTCGACTCCTGGGCCGCTTTCTCGGATTGTTTCGCTTCAGCTTTCTTCTTCGTTTCAGTTTTTTCCCCCGCCTTTTTCACGCTCTTGTCCTTTGGAGTTTTGTCCTTAATCTGTTTGCCGTCACCGGCCCCATTGGTTTTCTGCTTCTTAGCCACCGGCTGTTCGTCCTCTTCATCCGAATCTTCATCTTCCTCTTCGTTCTCGTCCTCGTCATCGTCATCGCCTTCTTCATCGATGTCCTCATCGTCGAGGCTGACATCCTCATCAATCTCATCGAGATCTTCGTCATCATCTTCATCATCATCGTCGTCGTCGTCTGAGGGCTCGACGACAGGCAGTTTCTAAAAGTCAAACATATGTACTTTTGTGTCAGTCAGGGTAAAAGTTCCGAGATAAATGCACAACACAAATATAATTCGTATTGTGTATTCTTAATGCCGTATAGGAATGCAAGAGTGGAACGACGAGCCATCCGGTGAACTCCAAGCCAGCCCGTCAAAATGAAGGACAATAGATAACAGCGTGGTCGGTAAATACCAGATGTCGTCTGCGAAGTAGCGCGTAATAGGTCGCCGATTGCGCGTGTAGTCAAAAACGAGAAATTCACTGGAGATCACCTATCAACGTATGCTTCTTCAGGGTCAACTATCAATGAAGCACAACATAGCTTAATATCAATCTAAGCTGACAGCATGCAAACCATGGCAGTACAGAGTGTTCCCAAAATGCGCTAACCCATCATGATTCGACCTTGCCTCAAACAAACGGATTATGGCCGGCAAGGGAAATAACACCAACACGAATTCTGAGTCGATGAGAAATTTTGCCGTACTCGAATCGTTTTCGGAATCATTTAACGAATTAATAGGTCCCCGTTGATCGTATCGATTTGTGTAACTTCTACATGGTAGTCGAAACACTGCATGTGGTCGGAAACATAGAAAAAGCATACATACAAAAACGCGTTATAGTGTCGGCTAGCGAACTCGATCTCTACTTATCCATGGACGCAAGGTATCCGATCGATTATCAATCGAATGAAACGGAACACCGTAACAGATTTGCATGAAAAGCACTAGTATCTAATCTTGAAAATCTGCCACGCGGCATTTTACCCGACCAGTGTGGCGATGTTTTACATAGATTATTATAACTATACATCGTTGCATTCAGGAGATGCGAACGTGACTGATCATGGCCGGGACTCGTTCACTGAGACAGGTGGACAGAAATGGCCCAAATATACACCAGAGTTCATCGCTGAATTGAAATATAATGGAAAAAATGTGACTTTTGATCGTGTTCCCCAACACATGTCACATCCTGGTCTGAATCAGCCATACCTTCACATTATGCAATGTCCGCGAACTTTATTGTGCTTGATTATTTTTATTAGAATATGTCTATATGGACATGGTCATCTTCTCGACGGGCGAACGGTCAAGTTCACCCGAATAAATTCGCGCGGTACGCGGTTATCTCTTGTAATCTCCAACGGCCAGCGCTTCACCGGCGTGCCGGCCCTCGAGGCGAAAGAAGAGTATGACAGACCAATGAGGGCCGGCTGTCCAGTCGATTTGGGTAGCGCCCATTGATTGGCGACACGATTCGACGCAATGTGCGCGAGCGCCACATGGCTGTCGCGTCCACCGAACAATAACACGACTACCGCTGACACCACCAAGGCAACAACAGCGATCGAAGCAGAAACGCGGTGAGCGCCACGAATAGCCGGGCAGCCATTTAGCTAGTGGCGCTGCTTGATGCGGGCAGAGTATCTTGTCATGACGACCACCTCGTGTGCGTCCATTTCGCCGCCATAGCACGTGAATATAAAATATTATCCATGTATATATATATATATATATATATATATGGCATAGAGTATTTTACTTACCTTGCTCTGAGGCCCTCCCTTCACCTGCTGGACAGGCTTTCCTTTCGGTGGCTTGCTTTTAAAAGCAGGCATTTTTCAACACGATGAGACCGAACGGTGACCGGAACTAGGCCAATGCGTGCAAAGGTAATATTCCGATCTATCACAACTTATGAATATATATATATATATATATATTTAGATATATATATATAGATATATATCGAAATATGCTCAAGGGAAATGCTCAAGGCTCTGAACGAAAGCACGGAGGAAGAGGCGATGGCAGCATCAGCAGTACAATAACATCAACAATACCAGAGACAGAAGCAGCAGTAGTAGCACACGGACTGTTCCTCGCGGTGGGAGACAACAAACAGACGAATTTCACGTCTGCAACATAAAACCGAACCAGCGGCCTACAGAGAGAGGCTCGATCGAACGGTCTCGCTGTTCGGCCTCTCAACGAACGATTATCGCATGGGGGCCAACAGTGAAAACACCACCACGCGACGATCACAGCTGAAAGAGAATGAACTAGAGGGAGAAAGAGAGAGAGGAGACCCAGCGAATCGCTGTATTCCAGGGTGCAGACGACGTTGATTGAAGCGCCGTCTAGACACCAGACACACACGAGAATAAGAGCGCTTGCAGGATCGCAATAGCAGTGGTGGTTGGAAATAATAATAATTGCAGTAGTGAGCCAAAGATTCGCGCGGTTGTGCCGGAAAGCAGCTGAGGAGAGGGGTGACACGGACGAGGAGGAGAGACTGAGCGAATAACCCGCGAAATACACGTGTTAAATTGAATCGCTGCTACGGTATTCGAGGCGATTGACAAACAAGAGAAATCGACGAGATATTGTAGCACAATGGAGTCGAGCTTGTGCGTGGAGGAAGGTTTATTTATAGTTATGTTATCTGTGAAACACAATGTAACAACCACGCGAAAACAAAAAATTAGTCGCTTTTTTTGAGGGAATCATAGCACATATGCCTGGTACTTTCAGCGTTGTATTTGCATAGTAAAACATAGCCTGACACATGTCATTTTCATGTGCTGAGATATTTAATTCTAAATGTATGTAGAAGAATCGAAATGAACCTAGAAATAGGTTATCTCGTTATGTCAGTATTGCTAATGTTAGCATTAAAAAGGCTTCTCATACCTATCCTTTACAGTGGGTTGAACCATTTGAAATTTCCATACAACGCCGCGTAATTTCGTATCTGCTAATAGTCACTGTCAAGATCCTGAAATGGCGGTGCCTCCACTAGAAATGGAGTTTAGAGAAGGTTAACAAGTAGAAATTTGACAAAACGGTCACATTTTACTTTATACTCGAAATCTTCGTTTGCGAATGTTTATTTCTAGCATGAAGGAGATTCCCGCAGCTGTACGGTCAGTCAACCTAAAATAATAGCAACAACAAAGCAAATAAAGAAATCGCTCACATTTACCAGAAATAACACGCTTCCATTAATTTCCTTGCAACATTGGGCGAAGCTCATTTAACTGAGCGTTCCGCCAATAACACACTTACAATCCTGAAAATACGGCTTACGCCATTCGCCGTGGCTTTCAACTTAACAAAATAGCAGGAAAGTCGATTGGACAATTAGAGGCACACGTACATATAGCTCAATCAAGTAATTTTCAATAGCGCAGATACAAAATTTCGAACTGAAGGGTTATAACAAAGAATATGTCAATCAATCTTCACCTTTAGTGACTAGGCGTAGGTTTATCCTGAACGATTCGCTGCATTTTCTCTCAGCGAACCTTGAGGTTAAGCGCAACTTAATGGCAAACTCCAAAAACAGCAAGGGTAAAAAATACAAAGCAGCGCATTGTATTGGTCAAAGCAAAGTTGAACTCGCGGGCCGTTCTGAACGGAGTCCTCTAGCGGAGTTTTTAAGTCCACCAGCTGTTGGTCGACGTACGTGAAATGACAGACGCAGCAGGCTGAGCCCATGGTTGAGTTTATGAAATTCTATCGAGATGCAGATTATTACACCAGAATTTTTTCCCACATTGTGATGTAATGATCGTCTTGAATACTTTTTTTAACGAGAACATTGTAAAAAGACTACAGCCTCGTCCATAAACCACAATTTGAATGAATCTTGGGCTGTATGCCAAAAATTCTCAATCTTAAATCATTCATATGTGAAGAGATAACTCGAACGAAATGTTCCTGCTTGACCTTAATAGCTAAGTAATGATTTGTTTTAGTATTATAGTGCAAAACAAACGTATGACACTACCTGCTTAAGGTGAAACCTATACTCTTGCCGAGATGTAATATAGATTTCTATTTTCATATTCCATGCAATCGACGATGTATTATTGAAAATCGCAAAAGGGACCAGGTATATATATATGTAAGAAAAATCATAAGAAATTGTGGTCGACCAGGATAAAACAATTACCAGACAAAAAATGAACGCAAAATCTAGTTCAGTTCGCTTACACTATCAAGAATCAGTCCCGCACAATATTTTCTACAGATTCTACACCATGCTCCGTCATTCTCGTCGCAGTGGTTGCCCAATGCAATAATGAACAGACATGTATTTACATTTATTTAACGCTAAATCGCTCATACGTTGAGCTGGTCGTCCAATCCTCGCAGTATTCTTGCACGCTTGCTTCATCCGCATGTTTCTATTCCAAAAGCTAATATCATTACAAAAACTTAACAAAGCAAACACCGCCCACGGTCGGGCTTACTATAGCACAGCTCACTCGCACCGGTGCCATTCATCGTGGTGCTATTAATTACTAATTCATTCACCCAATAAACCTCACAGGTGCTATTAATTACTAATTCATTCACCCAGTAAACCTCACAGTCGGTCTTGTCACTGGCATTGTGAAACTCCAACCTCAGCATACAGCTTCAATGTCACGTCCCATTTACGTCGGCTCTTCTGTATCCGTACAGGAGTCCACCTTATATTCTACAGAAATCCGGCATTCGGTCACAGCCGTGATATACTCCAGTTTCTCTTTCCTTCTTCGACTTCGCTGCGCCCTTCCTCATTGTCGGCTTGTTCCCGGCTCGTGAAACTTTTACTCTTAATAATTGGATCATAAATCTCTCTCTCTCTACGTCTCTTATCACTCCCGCATGGATTTTTACTGCTCTCATTCGACCTGTATCATGCACGCCTCCAAATACATTCATCCATGTTGAATCCATTCATAGATTCACGTCATTTTGAGCCATTTTACCTTTAGCGTGCTCGTTAGTGACATGCTTTCACCTGCTTATCATGTCAAGGGACTTTTGACACACGTTTCATTTCATTCGCCTAAATGCAATTTGAATACGCTAGCTCGCTTCATTTCCCTCCCAGCTCCATTTGATCGCCGAGTCGGCGTCCTCATTGTCGTGATCGTTCCCCGTCGGCAGAAAGAAGGGACCGCTCTCTCGTATCGGACTTTGTTGCTTCGCCTGAAGTCGGAACGAACGCAAGAGCGAAACAAAATAAAAAACAAATGAACACACCCTGAATCGGAAATTGAATTTTTTTCTTACTTATTACTCGACCGTGACAAAGCTACAAGATGGAAATAAGAAAAGTTTTACAACTTTTCTGCGGCACTACCGTAAGACATGTTAAATTGAGGAATTGTTCTCTGGTATTTTATAACTTGTATTAACGAGTAAGTTAATACGAATTACTCACAACTAATGCTCCCAGTCACCGGTCAACAACGGCTAATCGGGTACATAAATGGTTAATTTACCTTAATTTATTAATAATAGTAAATAGAGGTAATATGATCATAATCAAGTTAAAGTGTAGTAGTATAGTAATGCCATTATTATAATTATTACTATGAAATTCTGTTTGGACTGAAACGAACAGCTGAGCAGGGTGATACATTGATTAGTGACTGACGTCAAATTTGACATTTGGGTGTTGTTCGCCTTTTGGGCCAAGGCCCACCGCGCTGTGTTATAAAATGGCTAGCATAATAATTGATTCATTTGTTGAGAGGAAAGCATCTCACATATATACCTCTTGTATACTTTTGATATCTTTCGGTGGGGGAATAAATCGCCATAGTGACGAATACCGCTTCACTTGCTTAAGGTACGGATGCCTCGAAAGCTGCACACAGTTCGGCCTGTAAGGAGGAGTATTTTAATCATTAGATTGAAATTACTTGCATATGACTATATATAGATATTATATGCAATATAATATCTCAGACAGCTTCTACGTTCTCGATATTCGTCAGTAGTCTCACCTGGCTTCGGGGTCATAGTTGAGGCACCGATTGGTAAAATCTGTGAAGGACTCCTTGAAGCGCTTGGAAGCGTTCAGCGACGGCACGACATCGCGAAGTTTGAACAGAAGTGCTTTTTCAGGCGGTAAGCCCGCAAACGGAGCTCGTCCGTTGGCCAACTCGAGTGCTAGAATGCCCACGCTGTAGAGGTCCGCCGCTCGTCCATAACCTCGCAAATCTTGAGCGAGTACTTCGGGTGCTAACCATGGCAGATTGTGTAGCGCATGTTGTGAGGGAAACTCATGGCACCGCTCACCGTAGCCCGATACGCCGACGCAGTGCCGCATGCCTGCAAACGAAATAGCGCAAAGGAAATAACACACGACACCAATATGGGAATAGTACAATCGTTCATACCAGTTACGTTCCTTGATAGCCCATAAACTCCACTTTGAATTTGTCCCAAAATATCTATATGGTATACTTTCGTGGCAATCATTTGTTTCAAGCTCGTCCTTTGGCTCTATAATAGATTCAAGCAAAAAAAGACCTAATTATTTAGAATAGGGAAGCCATCCACGTGCTTACCAGTGATACACACACGCCCCCGGTCATCACAGAGAAGATGCGCAGCGCTTAGTGCTCGATGGACGAGGCCACAGCCATGCAGGTACGTCAGCCCGATGAGGCATTCGCGAAGGGTGAAAGCCACTGCATGCTCTGGAAGCCCATTAGGAAAACCTCCTTCCAGCAAACGGAACAAAGAGAGCGACGAACACAGACGCTGCACGAGGATGAGGTGGTGACCTGCAGTTACACCGACATCAAAAGCCCATCCTCGTATTGCCTTGTATTGTAGATACCATTAAGTTACTTACTAATAGAATGATAGAAGAATGCAATTCGCTAGTGGCCATTCTGCCGTTGGTAAAATGCTACTACAGCCTGGTGCTATCCTGCTTCAGTGCTATCCTGTTTTTTTTATATATTTTTTCTCTTTTTTAGTAGCCCTCCTTACTAATAGAATTATAAAAGTACCCTCTTGACGTGAAACACAGCCAAGAACAGCCTCCCCTATATATGCTTCGAAAATAATATTAAAAAAGAAGGGACCCACTTCCTTGGTCCTTGAGCGTGCTAAAAATTGGAAATTGCGTTGCCCTCTTGCATATCTAACGAAAATCTTTCTTTTCAATACTCGGTTGCACGTGGCTCGGTTGTTTCCTGGTGGCTTCTTCCCAAGGCTATTCGCATGATGGTTCTTGACATATGATGATCACTAGCATGGACACCTATCGAAACTCAGCAGCTAGAACTTACCGTGCACAAACACTCGCAGAATTCTTGCTACGTGAGCATGTCTCAGAGAGCACAATACGCGTACTTCTCTTTGGGCTTCTTCGAGCTCGCCCGGAAGTTCCAAATCGACGACCTTTAGAGCAACTGCGCGTCCACTTTCGAGCGCCGAGTACACTCTTGATCCCCGAGACCCACAGTCTAAACGATACGTAGAAATTTCAATATGTTGCAATTGTCAGGACAATTTTGATTGAACTCTTCAGATGTCGCACTTACTTTCTAATATCAAGCAGCTATTTGAAGAACGATCTTTTGAAAGCTAATACGCAATGTGTATCGAATCGTTACTACTACCACATGGTGATGATAGTGTATAATGCCGACTCCCACAACAGTGCTCACCCAAAAATCGAAGATTTCCAAATGTCCCCGAAGGGATTATGGCCGAATCGTCGAGCAACATCCCGGTCTCGCGTCGTCTCTGCTCCAATTCTGCGTCCTCTACAACACCGCGAGCGACTTGACGGCTTTGGCTCGCCTTTCGACTTCTCGTTCTTGGCGCCTGCCCACAGTGATGGCGATTGTGGTCGCGTATTCAGCAACCGATGACGCCGACAACGATTGTTTCAGAAGGAGAACTCAACGTACAGTAGCCGCCAGTGAGCCATCCAGATAATTGTTGATGTTGTTGTGTTCGTCGTCATAATCCGTATATTGTAATTATAATTATTGTCAACCCACCGGCAAAACCGGCGTCATCCGGCCCCGGTGTGGTGCCATACGCGCATAGAGAACGCAGGGAGGGGCAGTTATATTTTTGTTTTAGCAATACTCATTCAGCACTTCTACGTGCAATTGATATTAGCATTGTGTCGATTTGCATACTGCCCGAAGGGCACTGCTCCTCAGTCGTGTTTTCTTCCTGCTGTTGTTGTTCGCGAATGTCGCGCTCGTTGGCGATTGCTGCTGGCGGGGTTCGAGTGGTGGGAGGTGTTGAAATAGCGTTTCTATATTCAGATGCCTGTTGCGACAACCTGCTGCATCATGTGCTCAACCGAGCTTTGCGATCGGCTCAGTCACAGTATCAGTCGGAAAAAATGAGTGTGGTGCTTCACCTCTCACAATGGTGCTTTCGATAATGTTTATATCATTGCTACATTAGGAAAACAATCATGAAAAAGTCAAGGGAGGGGTTGTTCGTTGTCGTAACATAACTTCAACACGCCACAATGTACACACACGCATTCTCATTCAACATGATCTATTTCCAATATCGGCTGATATCTCAAATCACCTCTTCGAATGCGTTGACCACTATCGTTACCTAATAAGTGAATCTGTCACTCCTCGACCATCGTACAACACAAGCAAGTCTACTGTAGTGTAATTAGCCTGTAACAGGGGGTCAGGGCTGTGTCACGTCGCAATGATTCTAGTTGTCGTGAGAAACGACTCACGGGACGTCGCGATGTTTGCTTGCCTGCTCACAGCTACACCCTTATCGGCATTTGTTCACAATTATTTGTGACAATTCCTCATTACAAATGACTCGTTCATAGAACATTAGTAGCAGCAGCAGCACCGGACTTTGATCACCATTAGCCGGTCGGCATCCGTTCCGCCATCCGGTTCAAGATACTCACTCACTTATTGTATACATTCGTATCATACAGCATTTGAAAATGATCAATCTGACGTTGGCCTGTGAATACGTCAATTGGGCTCTCGCGATCGTTGTGCACGTATTTTAGACTATACAGTTGTTTGTCTCTGTTTTCTGTTCTATGCAGACTTCAAAAATAATAATCATCATAATAATAATAATGTTCTTGAGTTGTGTTCTTGCTGTCGTCCGAGATGTCTGCCCGAAATGTTCTGTTCCTGTTTCTCTTCTGCCATCCACACAGATGACTTCACTCGACCACTCCACGGCACAAGCCAAAGAGAAACAAAGTTCACGCAGCTGGCCCGATCCACCGACCGACCGACCAAGCGATCGGGGCGCACCGAACCAACAACACTCGGGTCTTTGGGGGGAGAGAAGCTAGAGAGAGAGAGAGAGCGACGATAGTAGCGAAACATGGCGGAAGGTGGGAAGGACGGTTATTTCTGTCGGTAGCTATCGATGGCTGTCTGCATGGTGCGTGTGTGGGTCGCTGGCGATCGGTAACCACAATGGTGGTATTGTGAACACCAGAAACAGCGCGGATGAAATGGAGGACTCACCCAGACGCCTGTGATGAGAAGTTTTTTGCATCTGTTGACAATGGCGAAGTTCGTCATGTTCGTACGAGTGAGATGCGTTGCCGAGCCGTTATATCGCCGACAGATCGATACCAGATTGAATTATATGGCACAGATCGAGCTGAGGCGATTCTAAATCACTCAGGCAGCCGTTGTTGCTATTTGTTGTTGTCAGCGCAGCGCAATGGCGGGCAGTGTTTGAATGTTATCGTGGGTTGTAATATACCTCGACGAAGGTGGAAGTCTACTGCCCAGTGAAGATCGCAGTAAACACTAATAAAAACACAATCAAAAGTGATTCAGACGGAGTTGATTGACGACAAAGTGAAGTTTGTGTTCCGTGTGCTCGTATACCAAACTGACTGTCTGTGTCTCTGCTTATCTGAGATGCGAAATCGAAATTTCGAAATACCTGATCCTTAAACGATATGATCTAACTTTACTGTAGCTGATTCATCATTTTAACTATATCCTGACGTTGGTCTATTTTGAGGCATGGTGATGGGTTTACACCAATCTGTTCTCGTCCGTTTTTCGTGTATGCGCCTATTTGCTATCAAATTAATGATACTGTGTGTTTCTATCTATGAAAATGGAAGTCAGCCAGACTTCATCCGTTTATACGAAACATGTGAGACCAAATTCGTATGGAGGGCCATAAATTCTAACGTTGCCCTTGTATGTATTTTTTTATTTTTGTCATAATCAGAAATTTGTGAGAATGTCCGAGCCGGGTTCATCCGGATCGGGGGCAGTGGCCTCGAGAAAACAGGATCGAATGGAAAAGCTCCGCGCTCTGCACATGAGAAAGACCGAAGCTTCCAGACTGAATCATCAGGTAAATGGGAATATAATTAACCAAAAAGCAATCGTCGTAGTAATTGATCAATCGTTTGCAGTTCTACTCCTCATCTATATTTTGTTTGTTCTGACCTAAGCGTTATCGTCACTTAGTGTTATACTCGGAGCAACTTTGCAAACTTTAGCAAAACAGCTCTTTAACTTCGCATTTGTTTAACGGTTCGTTTCTTAGGAGGTCATCGAAGAGGATCGCCGAGCGAAGTTACCTAGAAACTTCGAGGAGAAGCAATATTGGGCTCAGTACAAACTGGACGAGGAAAAACGAGCAGAGGCGGCCACTTTGAGAGGGGGCGACTATGATGTGAGTTGTTTTTGTTAAAATTTTTCCGCGAATAATATTGTATATGGCAGTACATATATCTGCACAAATTTTCTGCACATACAGGTTATGATAGGGCGGACACTTGCGCGTTCCCAGGGCTCCACCACGCGAGAGTAAGTCTGCATCTAAATGGATGATATTCGCGACTATCTAATTGCGATTCAAAATTGTTTTTACTTCGTAGATTGAAAAGCTCCGCGATATGTCAGCTGAGGACGCCGATCGTATCGAGCGAGCTCGCAAGCGTAAACAGAATCCGGATCAGGGATTCTCGTCGTTCGAGGCTGCCACTGCCCGACAGTACCATTCACTCGTAGATCAAATCCGACCTGACATGGAGGACTACGAGGCTAAAAAGCAGAAGATGGGTGCAAACTTCTTTCCTTCATCTAATACAGTCATCCACGGAACACACCGGGACTCGCCGGAAGCTCTTGAGCGGTATGTAATACATATATATATATATATATATACAATAAAAAGCGCCCCTCCATTTGATGATTTACTGCATGGTCATTTCAAATACTTAGTGTTTATCGTATTATTTGCCATAGGTGTATTAAAAACCTCCGTCTGCTAACATTAGAATAGATATATTTAGATTTTGCCTATAAGCTTGTGCTTAACGTTGACAACAGTTAACAATGTGCCGTTTTGATATGAGTGTGAACTGTAAACACCGCTGCTGACTGAAAATATACCCATCACGAAAAAGTCAAAATATTATTGATATTATATATCACTTTACCTCTTATCTGTTGCCGGGATTGTCCGGTGCGATTTAACTATTGCCGAGACTGAAATGCTTCTTTGGTTTAGATATATATATATCTTTGTTACAATGCGATTGCAATTTATTGCTGATTTCAATAGGCTGTCGAAGGTGACTCACCAAGTGGTGGCAAAGAGGGAGAAGTTTTCGAGGAGACGCAGATTTGATCCAGACGCCGATGTGGACTTCATCAACGAGAGAAACCAGAGGTTCAACAAGAAGCTTGAACGATTCTATAGCGACTATACCAAGGAGACGAAACTCAATTTGGAAAGAGGCACAGCCCTTTAACTTAACATCCATTACGAACAATTTCATGCCCGTTCCAAATGCTCACCCACTGCTGTTGTACATACGTTTTTTTCTCATAAATCACCGTACATAATATGAAATAAATACACTGTATGTAATTGACACAAATGATGGCTTCCCTTGCCTAATTATTATCATGATCGCCAATGATCATCTACTTTTCGAGATGTTCCGCGTACCGGTTGAGGCGATTTAGTTTCGTGTTGTGTTTATTTAAAAATATATGTTGGACAGCGCTCAATTAGGTTAGCTGCGAGTAAACCCGGAAAATTTATTTATAGGCTAGATGACTAAGAATAATTTCATTGGTGCCGTAGAAATGTTACGAAATCTTCTCTGATGAGCGAGTTCGGTATTTGGATCATATGGGTTAGCACAGGTTGCAATAACCCGATACATCTCATTGTTTCCACTTATTATAACTCGTTTATGGTAAAACGTCGCATCCGGGATTTGATCTCGAACTCACATTAATTCGAGGTTCCTCTTGCGTTAACTATATATTCGAAGGGCAACCCCGCCTCCAAAAACCCCTCTCCACGATTAACCTAAACATCGTTGGTCTACAAATGGCTATATACCCTTCCTTGTGCCTGGAAGCACCTAGTGATTGTTGGTTATTGTGCCGTGTCCCTGGGCATTGATCTACGGGTCTATCGATGATCTACTAGTTCGTAGCGGTCCATTCTCAGTTGCACTTTCGCTCGCGTATGTATCAAGCATATTAAGTGTCGTAAGCAGCATATTAAGTATCAGCTGAAACCTGACATTTGTGACGATATTTAAATATAAAAATACTGCTCACAGCTATTTTCCCCGATGTGACTGTCCACCCTTTACATATCATTGTTCTACTATTGAAATAATAACACATTCAGAACATTTTCGTTTTTTTTGTTTCTTTTGACATAGAGGCTTTATTATTAAATAAATAGCAAATAATTCTTATATAACTTCCTCCCTCCATCGAAACTCGTGGTTAACAACGAAGCACCGCGGTGGTACTACACACGGCAGGATACCAACCACACTTTACACAAAGATGCACTTCACCAGTTGCAGTAATAGCAAGCTCATCATTGAATTGCTTTCGTTTTTACTAACTATCATCGCCATCGTATCATCGTTATCCGCATCATCATCATCGACCATCATTGTTGTATCACCCAACCGTTCTATAATAGAAATCATGATCATTATCTTGTAATAATGTGCTGTGATGATCCGAGTTCCTCGCTTTGCATTCCTACTACTGATAATAACATTATCTTGCCAGATTGATGTATATCTCTATATCTCTCTACATGTATATATCAGCCTAAAATCAAAGACGTAGTCCCTCGTCCGCCTTGTAAACTCTCACGCGTGGTTGTTGTTCCTGCACCACCCGATCTAACTGCGTATCAATCAATCAATCTATCTATGTGTGTATGTATGTCTGTCCGTATGCATGCGCGTATAGCCATTTCGTCATAGAACAAGTACCTTGCTCTATATGGATTGTTTATGGACGTTCTTCTAACTGCACTTTCATGGTACCATTTGCTGTATCTCTCTTACAATGTTTTACGATTTTTGTGTTGTTTATTTGCATTTGATTTGCTTTTGTTGCATTATTCGTATTCTTTATTGGTTGGTTGGTTGCCTATTTATTTGCGTTTCTTTTGTTGTTTTTCTTATTTCTGTAATTGCCGCCGTTGCTCTTTAACCCCCCCCCCCGAGCATTACATACGATGCGCCACAATATTTGTTGGTTTTCCTAACTATCTTTATTATCATTATATAATATTTTACCATTTCATTATTATTAGTTATATATATATATATGCCATATTTGCTCATTTTGTTGAATACCAGCTATACTGCCGTTAGTATTTAGAAAATTATAGCATTGGAGAATAATTCCTCTTATTATTAGCATCATCAATATATCGCTTGGAGTTATCGTTTTTTTTAATCTAATAATTGTGATTTCGCTCTCTTATTATGATTACTATTTTTCCTGTTGTAATACATAGTACTAATTATAATTATTACTCGTGTTTATCGATCTTTGTCCCGCTGTATTTCTTCCACCTTCTCTGTCTAATTGTAATATTACTTATATAACCATAGTATATTTTCCTGCCTTTTATCTTCTTTAATTATTATAATTATTAATATTCTAATTGCCATTATTATGATTCTTTGTTTAATTCTATCACCACCAAGTACATCATCACTACAGTACACAACATCCACACCTAAAAAACTTCTCCGCTTCCTCCACCTCCCCATATCCCACTCACACGCACACACAAACTCGCTTAATGATGGTAGTTACCGACAGCAGATGAGGGGGCGACCTTTGCATTTGTTTGTCTATTTCTTCATTGTTCTTATTATTATTTATATAACATCCCGTTTCCGTGACGCAAAGTGTCATGAATGTGCCATTTATTACATCGTCGTCTTAACCATCATAATAAAGTCATTTTCTGTCACTTCTTACGTTGCAACCGCTGCCACTGTCATCAGTATTATAATTATTATTACTTATTATAATAAATGAAGTAATGAATCCTATTATTACAAGTGTTCCCACTCTGTTTTCATTCTTTTTTGCTTGCGGGCAAAAAAGAACTATATATACTATAATATATACTAACGTACAAAACACGCTCGTTGCCCAAAAATCGGTGATACACAATAAGGCGAAAAACAAACAGAAAGGCGAACGAACATACCGTCGCCTCATCTATTAGATATTATGTAATATCAGCGACAAAAGTGTCGACTTATTAGTGTTTGGTTGCTTTTCGGATTTTTAAAATTATTTATATGTAATTTACTAATAAGGTTGTTGTTGTTGGCGTTGGGAAATTGTTCACGTTGTGGCGATGGTATACAGCGCTGAAAAGCTGTACATGTTTGCGTGTGAGTGACCGTGTGATCTGTATGATGATTTACTAATGATGTTACGCCACAAGGTGAAAAAGAGACGTTCGTTATTCTTCTATGAATTGTTGATATTGTTTAAATATGCGTCCGAGTGATCTTGTCGCATATATATGCGTATATATTGTTATTACTGTTAAAATCATTATTTATTACAGTATTTCATCACTCACTCACGTACCATTTATTGTTATTCTTATTATTATTAATATATTGTCATCATCAATGTTCGATTTTCGTCGTACAATTTCTGTTAACGGTCTCACCTCCATGCGGCTTTTAGCATTTATGGCACTAAAAACCATATATTATAATTTTATTACTTTTGCCATTATTATTATTATTATGTTCACCACTAAATTAAAATGTAAATATTCGTCAGGCGGTTGTTGAACAATGTTGGCTTTCATTGTCATCGTTTTCATTGTAATTTGCAATCACCATGACCACCATGTTTATTTTCTTTTTGTTTTCTTGTTAATATTAACTAGTACAACTACGATATATAACGCAAACATTGTCGAATAACAAACGGTACAATACTCCTCCATTATTACCACTTTAATAACAATGACCACGATAATAATCGTAATATAATCGAGACGGGATGTGTTACAATTTCGCGGTCTCGTTCGTTGCTGATATCTATTACGTGTGTTCATCGTATCCCTGTCGTAATGGGAGTGGCAGATGGAAGGTCACGTTAAAAATGAACAACAGTTTACGCTTCTCTACTGTTTTTACTTTTGTAAGTTGATAACATTTCGGTAGTGACCACTGGCATTCAGAGAAACATTATAGCAATAGCAATAATAACCCATGTAATTATAGTAGTGATCATGTGGTGATGACTGAGCCGGTGGCATGACGGCTGGTGAAATGTTTAATTACAGATACCGTCGTACGCATGCACTTTTAGCTCAGCTCCGACGAAAGCCTGCACAATAGGCCAGCCAGAGACACCGGTGATTCTCTTGAAACACGCCAGACAAACAACATACACAGAAGCACACACTCATAGTACAGCCGAGTCAAACCACACTCCGCATCCAGCATCGCATTTTAACCAAACGTTCAGATTTTAAGTGAAAATCACTTTTAGTATCCTTCTCTCGTACTTCATACATCGTTGTACTCATCTCTCTCTCTCTCTCTCGCGTTCTCTCTGTGCGTGCATGGTATCAAACCCCGAAAAAGTGCACTCCTGCGCTCCAACTCATTCAAAACATTTACACTCAAACTACGCGTGCAGCTCTCTCAAAGTTCTCCCTATCCACGGACACACAAAGAAGTCAGACCAGATTGAAATACACCCACCTAGAACGAGCTCGACCTGTTTTTAACTACAACCTCGATCCCTTATAGCAGCAGAAACACTAACAACAGTAACGGTGATGCCGCTGTGTGATGCCATAATGCCATATCATCATCATCATGCGACGACAACTGTTTACTGCTGTGACTAACCACCGTTACCGCGACCGGGTGAATCGATTGGCTGCGAGAAATGCGGTCTGACCACCGACAGAAAAGTGACTCCTGTTGTTCTTCTGTGTACGTAAAAACACTTAATCTCTTGTTATAGTAAAGATATAATTACACTAACAGAATCTATCTATATATATATATATATATATATATATAGTTACTATGTATATTCTAACTACCATATGCCTGTATGTATATAGTGGAGAATGACCAAAAAATATTGTTTTTCTTCAAAAAAAACAACAGAGAAAACGACTACTTGTGTGGATTTGTGTGCGCGCGAGTTCGTCACTTTCGTCTCGAGAGAAAGCGAAATAATTCACCATTGGCCGACCCCCGCTATGCTAGCTAACTGCGACGACAGCTGCCGGGTTTGTTTTGTCATGTTCGTTTGCTTTTCTGTGTCGCATCGACTCAATCAATCAATCGATCAAAGCAGCTATATCAATGATTTGACAAATCACTGATCGTAGTGAGACGTAATGAACGACTGAGGCTGTCGACGAGAACGGTCAAAAGAAAAAAAAAAGAGAAATATATCTAGAATTGAATCAGTTTATCAAAGAGAAAAATCCACTGAGAATGGGATGGGGCAGGTAGGCAGACTGCTATGTCGTTTGCGTATAATGCATATATAGATTTTACGTTTAGATTTCTACGAGCGAAAATAGTGCGAAGAAATAGACAAACCTGTAGAAATTCGACTAAGATAACAACAAATAAACAAACAGCGTAACGAGGGAGTTCGACAAGGCAGTGACTGTGGACTCTCGAGGTAACGCAAGAAAAGTGAAAAAATCCACCCTTTTCCTCCCTGATACATCGCAATGATGAATGATCAATTGCGTGCAGTGAACTGTTATGTTCGTCACTCCCATCATTGACTTCTATCTCTCTCTGTCTCTCTCTCTCTCTCATTCTGTGCGTTGTCCTTTGTGCTACACAGCTGTCGTCCGAAAATCGCCGCCAGAGGTATACGAAACGAGAACGAGAACCTGATGATAGAGAGGTAACACAGTGGCTCTTTCTTACATAAATATCTCTTCATTAGTTTTTGTTTGCCCAAACGCTCAGTCTGCTCAAACGTTCCACCGGGGCTCGCTAGACGATTTAGAGCCGTTTAACCGCGCGCTCCTTTTCGACGCCAGTGTCAGCTCCAGTGCACTTTCCAACTGGTTACCCCGAGATAGAGAAGTTGGCCCAACGTTGCATACCTCTGCAATCCACCGTCGTCGAAAATGTCCGCCGTCCCTCCACTGTGTCAACCCAAAACGTCAGACAGAAAAAAATTCTTCCTCTCGACATCGATCAACAAATGACGCCTTACACGTTTTGTCTTGCTTAATTTTTCCCTATACTGTTCTTGGCGGCAGCAGTGCGGTTTAGCTTGTCCGTAGCAACTGCAACGCCCACCTAACAAATTCGCTGCCAACAGCTCAATAGTAACCTAACATCGATCGATCTGACTAAAGCTATTGACGAGACGCGCTCGTCCTGTACAACAAACGGTAATGTGTATATGTGTGTTTGTGTGTGTATATGAATTATTACACTCGATTCTGATATATATATATATGTCCCCTAATGATCTCCCACTATTATTTATCATATCCCGCGGTGCAGCGTCTGCTGCCATCATCATCGCCATCTATCTACACACACACACACGCACACACGTTCGTACTTTTCATCATTTTCCGCTCTTCATCAGCCAGTCAGATTCAACGCGTGGCAACCCCTGTATCATATATGGGATAAGCATGTGGTGTGTAAAGGTGTCCCTCTCTCTCTCTCTCTCTATATATATATATATACTTCAATTCACACACATCCTCAATGTTTCTAATCTAGCTCTGTAGAAATATATAAATATTATATGTATATTAATGACCAATGATATATATATATAAATATATCATTAGTAATCATAAATGTTTTTTGGGAACAACAAGGCATCCGTGGTTCTCAACTAACGCGTGGCACTTGAATTCGCTCTTTCACCTTTCACTCAACCCCTCCAAATCCCCCCATCGCCGCACTTCTTCTGAATCCCGTGTCCCCGCAGTGATCTGTTTATCTGACCAGAGCCTTGCATTTAGTAACTGTCGCAAATCACTTACAAGTGGCTGTCATTGGGGTGTTTTTTCGATTCGTTCTGCTGCATACACAGATGCAACCATTGACTCTCACGCTTTCAGTAAAAATAAACTACAATCCGTAAATCATCAGCATAATGGCGTATATATATATATATATATATATATATAAAGTATGTGTGTGTGTATATGTTGAGTTCTCGTATATATTATAGAGAATAGCGACAAACAATAAACCAAAAAGAGGCCTTCTTTTCTATTATATATTATATGCGTTTGCGTTTACAGACGAGTACTATTCGTGTTGAACAGGTCCAATTAGATGATTCCTGAGGAAAGTACGCAAGTAAAGCATCTTAAGGTTTGATTTCACGGGTGCTAAAAGTTACGACCCAAAAATGCAATCGAAAGGGTCTGGCCCCAGGGAGGTATGTGTATCAATTAAGTCATTGCAGGGTCAACTTTGCACACCGAGGGAGAGGAGACAGAGAGAGATAGAGGGTAAGATAGACGAAAATCTGTTTCAGCAACGAATGGAAGGCAATCGTCAACGATCAGTCAGCTATCGATTCTGGAATTGAATTCACTGTTCACGAGATAATCATCTGTAAGCCGCACCCACTGAAAACCCCTAGCGGAAATGTTTTATAATCCTTGAATGTTCATAACTCGAATTAACTGTTTATAGCACTGTTACGTTCTGCCACCCACGGTCCACTACTGCTGTCCAGGCTCATCATTTTCTTTATGATTTTGTCGTATATATATATATATATATATATATATATATATATATCAATGTATCCATTTCTGTATATTTATTGTCTTCTATGTGCGACGGTGTGACGTGTGTGTATATGGAAAGGTTTCAGGTCAGGCTGTTTCTTCTCTCGAGTTCAATAGTGATCACTATTGAGAGTGAATTCGCTCGTTTCGATGTGTGCGTATGCCTGTGTATACTCGGGTGTATTCATTTCACGGTAAGCAATCGAATCGATTTTGTGGCGCACCCCACCCAGTCTGCCCGCCCATATAAAGACATGATCACTGCTCGTACGTGCACACGTTCGATTCCTGCACTCGGCACATGGCACTCGTTTGCGACTCGTTCGTGTCTTCCTCCACTGTCACTAAACAATAAGGTCCCTCTCTCTCTCTTATTCTATCTCAATTTGTTTTTTCGTTATCACTCTCATTTTCCAGCCACTGTCCGTGTATTTCATCATCTTTATCTCACTTTCCTCTTCACACTACCACTCACGCCTCGCGTATACCTTTTTACATAGTTCGACTCACATAATAATAATAATAATAGTAGTAGTATTATCTCCATAACCGTCATCAAATTTGATATATATATATATATATGTATATGTAACTAATAATATGTATATATCTATGTATATATATAATATATACTAGTGCTGTGCCACCTTCTCACCAACAGTAGAGCGGCTATTCTCGAACCGTTAGTACAACATCATTTCGTCGAGATATTCTCGTTACGCTTCTTCTCGTGTGCCTTCCCAAATTAGCAAAATGCCAGCAGTTCGACACATCGGAATTCGTCAGTATCAATAGACCCCCCCGCGCGCGCTTTGTCCACCACCCTCCCCAGCTACAGCCCACTCCCCTAGCATATACAATACATTCATTCAATCACTCGCTCACACTCAACCGCTCAAACTGACTCGCTCGCTCGTTACTTGTATATCACTCATGATGGTGGTCTTTGCGGGTCTGACGTAGGTTAGCGTGACCAGCATGGCCATCTCGTTTGCTGCCTAGGTCATGCTTACTACTGTTGATATTACTACTGGCGTTACCATTCGGGTGATCCCTATTGTGATCACCGTCGTCGCTGCTGCTGCTGCTGCTATCCATGGACACAGCCTGTTGTTGACTTCGGCTCATCATGACCTTCACATCGAGGCGATCGTTGATGCCGAGCAGCGACGGACCAAGGAACTCGAGGAACGAGGGGTCATCGTCCGAGCGATTCTTCGGCTTCTTGTTGTCGTAGCGCTGCTGCTGCTGCTGTGATGAGCCTACGCCGAACGCCGGCGAGTCCTTCACGCTGATGTTGCCGTTGAGAATCGGGTAGGTTAACCCGTTGGCAGTGTGTTCCGGTCCGGCTACGGCATGTGTATGGCTGCCGCTGCTGCTGCTGCTGTTGTCCTGGCGAGGAAGAGGCGGCTTGCGGGAGTTGTTGTTATTCGTTGCGGCATTGGTGTTCCCTCCACGAGGAATTGAAGGGAGGCTGTCGTCTCGCCACTGCTGACGATAGGTACCCGAACCACCGCGGCGCAAACCGCCATCGAAGCGCCGTCCCCCTCCGCCGCTATGGTGGTGGTGATTTTCGTCATATCGGTGACCGTCGTGGCCATCGCGTTTCGGCGATGGATAGTACCTTTGGCGATTGTGGTTGTTGTTATTGTTGTTTGCATTGTTGTCGCGCCGGCCAGTCGAGCTCTCTCGCGAGGGCGCCTGCTCGTAGCCGCCGACTCTGGGTCGGCGCGCCCGAAGGTGTGCAGCACCGTGTTCCGGATTCGAATATCGGCGATCCTCCCGTTGGCCACCGCCGCCAGCTCCACCTCCGAAATTTTGATGATTTCGGTTGTATCGCTTTTCCGGCGTGAGGCTCCTGCGTCCATGGTTATCGAAGCGTCCGCCGGAGCGCTCCCGAGTTGAATCTCTCGAATCGACTCGACGACCATCGCGTTGGTCCCGTCGACGGTGCTGGTATCCCTCACCACCATCCCGTACACCCAAGTGCGAATCTCCGTGCGAGTTCTGACGAACGTGATTGTAGTGGCTATTCACGTTGCCAGTGTAGTCTGCGGATGCCGCGGCAGCAGCACCTGCAGGGGTAACCGTTCGCCTTGGTTCCGACAGCTTGCCTTCCGCAGCAGCAGCAGCAGCAGTGTAAGGGCAGTGTTGCGGCTGCTCAGCTTTGTGAACGGCTGAAGCAGATTGTTTAGCCAAACTTGGATTGGGCCCATCGCCCCCGCCCTCCTTTACTTCGGCATTGTCGGCAGCCCTCTGCTCGTGCGAGGTGCACTCATCGTACCAACTCTTCGTCGACCTGCGGTCGCATCCGTCATCACTCACACACGGTGTTACAGTGCCAGCATTGAGGTGATCGTCGACGTACGTCACCTCACCACCAGCATTCGGCTGGTAACCGCTTGGCCGCTCGAAGATGTGAATCTCTTCGATGATCTCAGTGACCTCGGTGACGTCCGGGTCCTCTTGACCCGCGTGGTGGTGCTGGTTAAACTGCTGCTGCTGCTGCTGCTGATGGTGGTGATGATGGTGGAGCTCGTGGTCGTCTCCGCACGACGATCGCAGATCACCGCTTGCATCCTGAGACTGCATTCCGTCATCGAGCTGTTCGCAGTGCACAGGTTCCATGAGAATTTCACCAGAGGGTAACGGTTGGATACGCTCGTGGTGCATGCCACCCATGGCGGGTGCGCCCTCGAGCGGTACAAAGCGGTCCGAGATCTTGTACATTGCTGGACCGGGCATGTTAAACGTTGGAGGGTGTGCTGCCAACATCGGCGGCGGGTGGGGAGGTGCGGCCATTGGCATGTAGGTGTAGTTCGGAGGCGGCACCGAGAAATCGTAAGGCACGGGGTGGTGAACCGGCTCCAGCGGGTGAGGTAGGTAATGGTGGCCAGCATGAGCATGCATCGGATGCATAGGTTGTAGGCCGAATCCCGTCTGAGACGAGGCAATGGCTGCTCCAGAGTGTACCACATACACCGGCTGCGAATAGTAGCCAGCGTAGGTCGTCATATATTGGGGCATCACCATCGGCGGTGTCGGCATATACCTGTAACACGATAGTGAATCGGGACACGAAATAGAGGAAGGATCATGTGAGAACAACAGGGAACAACTATAATAAGCTAATAGTGGTCGAGCACTTGTAATGATTGTTTGCCTACCTATACAAGTTCTCACGTGTGCTTTTTGCATCCCGTCAAACAGTGTACTGAATATGCGTAAAAGTAAATATGAAATGAGACATTCTATTTATTATTATTTTCCCTGTCAACGATGTGCAGTTCACGACAAGATGACATAAAATGACATGCGTTTGATGACGCAATACCCGCGGACGAAACTAGCGCTAATCTCATGGTCCTGTTCTCCTCTCCAGTGGCCTCGGCTACAGGTTGAGTATTATCCACACGAGAGGTTGCTCTTTCGTCATCGGCGCTTTCGACCAACGTTCGCTGATCATGCTCCCCTCAGATGATGTCAACTCTGACTCAAGCGAAATTCGACTACTGTCATCATCAGCATCACAATATGAGTGGAGCAGCGAGAGCAGCACCGCTCGATTTGCGCCTGCCGCTCGATTTGCGTCTACGTTCTCATTTGCATTTTAGAGATCGTTAGAGAAAGCCGCCCCGTGCTTTCAGTGTGTGAATCACGCAGACAAAATAAATCCACCTAGTCAAGGCGACCACCTCCAGCACGGCTGTCGAACTTCTGCAGCGCACTCGGATGATGCTGATTGACCAGCTAAGTACCAGCTAGCATTGCTGTCGGCTGCTGCTGACAACACAGAAGTGAGTGTAGTATGGTATAGCCGTTGCTAGGTGATGCTGCGACAGTAGCAGTAGCAGCAGCAGCAGCAACTGATGGTGTACATGTGCCGTTGCATAGAGAGTAGGCCAGCTAGCGGCGTGAGAGACCCCGTGGCCTCTGTTCCCCTTCCTAGCATAGCTAAATCTGCCTGCTGCCCACAAACGTTAGAGACACCTTCACCGGTCGCCTCTATTGAAGATCTATATTCTAGCTCTACCGGTGTGTGTGTGTGTACCAACAGGACGTTCCTGCTCTCAGGGCATTGCGCGCTCTCTCGATTGCACGGAAGGAACAACGAGCCGAGCCGAGTCGACGACAACGACAACACGATTTGCCATCCGGATCACGATGATAACGAAGTCAATCAGCACTGTCAACACGAGCACTCCTGACGGCAGCATTGAGCAACGAGAGATGGAAATTAAGAAATTCCCCCCTTACGAAGGATAGATTATGCCGAAATGGAGAGGGAACCAAGGATGAAGTCGGTGGAGGATAACCAACGAGTACATTGTGTTTATTGTGTTGTTGTGCTGCGGCTGCTACATCGGGTCGACACATTGTAGTCTTGTAGCCCCAGTCGTGCAAGTAGTATACTTATTATACTCTCGTTGTAACTGACTCTTGCTGTTCCTGTCCCAGTGTGTCTGCGGTTGTCTGCCTGCTGTCGGTCTGCGTTCCGTTTCTTTCAACGAATCGTAGCCGGCAAGCATGCGGCCACTGCACTCGTCGCCGATCACCCTATTGGTAGATACCATATTATACACAAACTACCGACTGGTAGACATCTACCACCACCGCTACTACTACTAGTAGCAGCAGTAGCAGCAGCAGCCATTCATGATGACTACGATCGATGAAGAGGACAGACTGGTAGAGACGTGGCCGCAGTCGCAGCAGCAGCAGCAGTCGCCGCCGCCACCGCCGTGTTCAGCAACCTCCTCATGACGGCCGGTCTCTGTCTCGGCCAGCTGCTGTCCTCCCCTCATACGCTGATGCCGGTGCCGGTTCCTTCGGCCGGCGTTCTCCAACGCCGCAGCTTTTTTTTGTTTTGTTTCTCTTCGCCGTGCCACCTTCTTCCTCGTCCTCGTTCCCGGCCCCGTCGGCAGTTGATGTTCTTCTTTCTGGCCGTTCTTTGCCCTCCTCCGTATCGGTTTGTCCGTTGTCATTTCCTCGTCGCTTCCTCGTTGCCGACTAGGTTACCGCCGCCATTTCCACGGCGGTGACTGCTGCTTTAGCTCCCCTTTAGCCTGCGGTCGTGTTTCTCCCAACGAGAAACAAACAAACGAACGGACTGGCGAGTGGACCAACTTCTCTGCCGCCATTCTAACAACAACAATAACTAAAGCAGCAAGAGCCGCGGCGACTACTGCAACTACTAGGACTACTATACTACAGCTGCTGCTGCTGCTGTTGCTGTTGCCACCGGCGTTGACGCCATTCGCGTTCCAAGTCTGCCGTAGTGCAGCAGCATTTAGCTGAGAGTCGCGATGGCAACAGCAGGCATCGCCGTCACCGCCACCGCCACCACTGTCGCTGTACCAGCAACATACAGCGACAGCAACAACCAGCTGACACAGCGCCCACCCAGATTCCGAGCAGCGGCAACAACGGCACTGGTGATGGTTTTAGTATTAGCGCAGTACCGCTGTCGTTGTGCCATAGCGGCGGCAGCAGAGCTACGGTAGAGTAAAGGGACGGGACAGACACGGACAGAGACAGACAACCGCTACAATCGGCTGTGTCTGCCATCTCTACTCTGGTGCGATTACAGCGGCAGCAGCAGCAGCAACAGCAGCAGCGTTGCTGTGTGCGTGTGTCTGCGATGCCAGTGGTGGTGGTGGTGGTGGTGGTGGTGCTGACTCTGTGTATCTGTCTGTATTGCTGCTGCTGTTATTACTTGTTGCTGTGGCTGTTGCTGGTGATAGTGAGGCAGTAGTTTGTCCGGTAGACGGTCGGCAGCCGGAGCATCCGCAGCAGCACATCGTCGTGTGTCACTCGCGCTCGAGCTGCTGGACCCACCAGTTTCACCAGAAGTTGCTGCTGGTTCAAAGACAGTGGCCACGACCAGCAGACATCTACCGATGCAACAGCATCAGCACCAGCAACAAATTCAACAAGCAGCCACCATCGCAAGCACAGGCAATGGGACAAGCGGGCAGGCTGGCGAGCGGGCCGTCGTTCGAAGCAGCCAGGAAGCAAGAAAGGAACGGGGAGGTGCTAAAGCAACAACTCCCGTGTGGTAAGCTTGCCGATGTCAAGCAAACCACCGGCGGCGGCGGCGGCAGCATCACCAGAAGTCAACTGCACAAAGGATGGCTTAGGCTAGGCCTAACAGCCCAGCCGATTAGATCGTGCGACATATCCAGGGCCAGAAAGCACATTTGGACACACACAAACTAACATGCAAACGCTCACACGCTACACAACCAACCATCCACCCACAATGATAGCGTTAGAATGAACGTGAGCGAGCTAGAGAGGAAAGCAAAGCGGGGCAGGGCATGTCAAAACAAGTCAGTTGCTAACAGTGACAATGACGATAATAACAATAATAATAATAATAATAATAACAACAGTAATAAATCATCATCGATTGAGCTGCATCAGTGAGTACAATTGAGGCACTCTACGTGCGAGTAATCGAATGTTTGTGCATGTGAGTGAGTGGGTATAAATGCATGTTTGTATGTGTTTCGAGGTTGAGCTCAAATGCATCTCTCTCTCTCTCTCTCTCTCTACCTCTGTAGATGTGACAGGAGCAGTGACGGCCAAACTGCACAGAACAGAGTGCAGGGGATAACTCACGCATGTAAGGATACACAGACACACACAGACAGTAGTCATTGCACAGCGGTGCAGACCGAGAGCGTCATGGAGTCATAGCGTTAACGTGAGTAACGGCGGCCCCTCTCCTGGTCGTCTACGACGACAACGAAGACGGCGGCGACGACGGCGGCTGCCGTAGTCCGTCTTCCTCGTTCTACCAACGAGCCAAGCAAGCAAGAAACGATCATCCTCCGCCTCTTGACAACAACATTGACTAGAGACGGCGACATCATATCAACCTTCCATCCGTCCCGTCGTCGAACCATACTCCCCTGCCGCCTGGACTGCTCGATCAGTCCGGCCGTCTGAATTGTCGTAGGAGATGGAGACAGCAGCCGAACATTCGGTCAGTTATTCAGTTTGTCTGATCTTGCATCAGCTATTACTTCGTAGCATTCACAGGGAAGGGGGAGCCCGGCTGGCCGGATGGCTTAGCTTGCTTGTGTGTATAAAGTTAGCTAGCTGGTACCTATAATTCGCTCGTACTATTGATGATAGCTAGCACTATTGATGCTCCTTGCGGAGAAAATGAGCACATTCTTCAGTTGCAAGACAACGACAAAACAGCAACGGATCAGCTCAGTTGCTTCGGCAGCAGCTTCAATATTGAGATTCCGAACGACACAGAGATCTACACAGCAACAACTGTTCATGGACCCTGTTTCTAAATAGAAACTCATGTTTGTACGAGCGAGACGATTCATACCGCTACCACTGCTGCTGGTGATGATGGAGATGCTATTTGTACAATGACTAAGTCATTAGTATAAGAGATTTAGACGGGGGAGGGGGGTCATGCTGAAAAATCGAGCGTAAATAAGGGCAGGAAACGTGAACTCAAAGAGAATTGCCGATGGTGTAAGAGATAGTTCATCATGATCATATGGCTACAATGGAAGCGCGTACGATCAGATGTGCCAGCACACAGCACAAGTATCTCTTTCTGCGTCTTGATTTCTATTCCCCAAAATCACACGGGCATTCCTATTCGAAATCTTCCACAGTTTTTTCAGCGTGCTGCATGGCGGCTATCAGCAGAACACAACAGTAACCAGTACACACATTACATATATATATATATATAGCCATAAAGGAATGATCCCTTCTAGAGCTTTCGACAACATTGCCGCTCGGCCTACGAACGGCTGGCTGCAATGGCAACTTAATCTCTGTATATATATAGAGAGTATCTTAAAACACACGTCTCTTCTTACGGCTTGCTCGTTTGTGAACATGATCCGCAGAAGTGACAGTTAGATGGATTTGGTAGAGGTTTTTGGCCATTGGGACTTTCGCAGCACTGCAATAGTGGGCGAAATCTTTGTCGGTGATCAGTACCTCGACGAAGCAATGCTGCCATCGTGGACCATGTAGATATTCAAAGGGTATGATAGGTAGCGAGTTACCTTCACATAATAATAGTTATGATAACAATAATAAGTCCCGTCTCTTCATTGTGTGCTTGAGTTCTGTTCGCTTGCCCGAACAACCGACTGACCCCTTGGCAAGCACTTAAAAACACGTATCGTCATATACTTGCCTGTCATAGGTGTTCTGTATAACTGGTGACGGTAAGGGCGGTGGACAGGGTTCAATCCCCACCGGTTGATCCAGGGTGCCGCGTGGCGATCCACTCGGCTCGGGGGTGGTGGTCGGTGTCACGAGGCTTTCGGTGCCGAGCGAGTTGGCGGGACTTGCTAAGCCATGGGGCCTCGGAAACCCGTACACCGCGTCGTCACGGGCCCTCTGCAGGGCTCCGGATTCACGTCCAGCCTTGTTTAGCTGATGGCCCTGGACATCCTTGATATCGTCGAGTTGTTGGGGCCCTCCGGGCGGGGGCTCGCTGGTTAGCCTTGTAGTAGTCGTTGTAGCAGCAGCAACACCACTGCTACCACCACCAGCATTGCTGCCGCCCGCGATTCCAGGCTGCGCCATGTCGGCCGCGGCCGTGGATCGGGTTTGATCTGCTCGTTCACAGCTTGCTCGACTCGGGCAGCACTGTTCTAGGGGAGTTTCGTGTGCGTCTAATCGGATGGGGGAGGGGGAAAACCACGGGAGCACTTTACACTTTTGTAACAGGAATATGTTCGGTCGGACTATTGCCGGTCTGTTGGTTTGTTGCTGAGGTGCGGTGGCACCCTGCTTTTCTCACTGCACTTTGCTGCCTGCCGAGCAAGAACTCGGCATCGTCTGCTCGCCCACACTCACTGAGGGCAGACATGTTTGTTTACCATTTTTGGTGGACAATCAGCGGCCTCGATGCGGCTGTGCCCGTGGGGAGGGTTATTGGCGCCAAATCGTCACGAAGTGTGCCGCTAGTTATGATGATGAGTGGATGAACGAATGAACGGCTAACTAATAATAACAGCGGGTCAATTCACAACAGCTGCTTTATATATTATGGCATCTAGTTAGCTTGACTATCGGCTGTAGAAGTGATTGTAGAGATGGTGGTATCTACATCAACAAACAGACCGCATGAATGGTGCACCCGCAGGTTTTGAGCTGACCCTCCTGAGCTAAATCGACTTGTACAACAAATCATTATGGTAGGCATCGTTATCTCGAGCGTGGTTTCATGCACATTCGATTGTATCTTTAAGATCTTTAAGATTTCTCTCATAACACAAACACTGGCTGGTGAACTTCATACTGTTGGCTTAGACCCGTCATACAAGGCATTTGTGACACATTAGTCACAATGGAAGCGATGAATTATTGTTTAGGCTTGATATATTTGCGTTCGTTAGGTACACGAAGAGGGCCGTGTGGGTTGTATGAGAAGTGAGAAACCAGCCCCGTGATTAGAGCTAATGTGTCGATCCGAAAAAAATGCCCCTATATCTCGCGTGGACTTCTACAACTGTTTCTAAAGTGTAGTATAAACAATTATTTGTATTAATGTGACAATTATTTTTATCTGTGTCACTCGTTTTCGAAATGATGAACATACAGCATTAAACTTACGCCACTCATTAAATATTGCCGCATCAACGGAGCTTCGAACAAACCATGTTCATATCTATCTGTTTACTGAATGAAGAAACCAGCTAAATGAAATGAAAAAAAAAAACAGAATGACACTAATTTAATATCTACGAAACGTAATAACTGCATGCTCCCTGCTGCATGCGTAATTCCTAGAACTAGTTCCTAATTATCGTATGTTTGAATAAATACCCGTCATACTGCATGCTTCCAACGGACGATCTTATCAGGTTGTACGCAGACCTCCATTGTTGATCGCTATGTATTTGAAATCGCTGTCTGCCAAGCTTCCAACCAATGATATCTGCTTGTCGTCCAATGATTGAGATAAGTCCGGCAAAAACAGCCAGCACAGAGGTCACAGCCTGTCATGCGAAAATTTGGTGACGCAGCAGCAGGAAGTTTGTGATGATAAAGAGTTCATAATAGAACGTGTGGAAAAAGACACGTTATCTATACAAGAATATAATTACAAATTTATTTTTGAATTTTTCACTGAATTTGTCGCTTATCCGGTTCTAATGACTATTAATTCACCTTGTAACAGTAGGGCTTGAAATTTGCATTCATCTCGAATCCCTCCTGTACAGCTGAATATTAATGGGTCAAAAAAAAATCATTCGCTCGTCATAAAAAACCGTCGGTCAACTTTTTATGACCACCGAGAGAGAGACAGAGAGAGATGCTTAAGAGAACTTAAGCATTCTATGCAGTTCCTTTAATAAATCAATAAAGCCTTACCTTACCGTTGAGAAACCCACATCGAGTGTCTAAAATTCGACGTTTTGCACTTTTAGATTCCAAACAAATTCTCCGAGGATAGCTCGTCTTGAATAGACGTTCCGCCTATATACGGTCAATTAAGCGATTGAAACAGCTAATTATATTATCTGTTTTTGCGGGCTGACTCTCTGCCAACGGTGTGTGTCAGCCCGGCCTTTGTATTGCTTCTTGAGGCGGACCCTTGGATGCAAAAGACGTCGACCTTTAAGATTTGCAGAAAGGTCTAGCAACCGATATGGACGAGAACCGCTTACTCGGATTAGCCCTTTGGTTGCAAGTACTGGGAGCTGAGAGTGTAAGCTTCACAAGCTGGCTCTTCACCGGAGACAGTCCGTAAAAGATCAGTTGAATGTTGATCCATCCGTCATCGCTGCGTATCCACAGGGTATCCACCAGACAACTAAACGTTGTCTTTTATATCGAAAGAAGGCATCGTTACCGCGCTTTTTCATCGGCTTGTATCAACCGATCGGAGATAGTCAAGGCTTTAATGTCCCTTAAGTCCATGCACCGCACGGGGCTCGTTCAGTCAATTGCGGGGAGCTCTATCATTCATACTCGGAGGTTTTCGTGTATCAGGTCCTTGGAGTTTACGTGCACACGTTTGTGCATACGTACTGGCATGTGGCAGAACAAAGCAAAATGAGTGAATGAGAAAGCCTTTTCTCGAATAGGACACAGGTAAACGGCCTCTGACTGCTGGAGGTCGACAAAAATGAAATGTCTTTTATCTTTTAGAATATAGGACATTCAGTATCTTGAAATAAACCGCGAGTGACTTATCGTTTTATAAGAGAAATCCTCCTACAGGTGAGTGTTTGACGGGACCAGGAAAATATGCTTTTTGGCTTACCTATATATATATATATATATTACCACATAGAAGAAGAGATTAGGTATCTTCCGTAATCGAGCACACACGAATGAGTAGTATTACTATTTTTCAACAGGCGCTCTGTTTTATTTATCAATCAACAAATTTAGACTTCAATTATTATGTACAAACTCAATTACAGTCAGCCGCAAAATGTTTGGACACACAAACATAACACGCCACAACCGATTTCAATAATTCATCGCTGTTGCTGCTGCTACTGCAGTCAATTGTAAGTTAACTGTACTGCCGTATACATATATATATATATAATGCATATATAATTACTTTAGCACTAACAATAAGTATTATGACGATCATAATACTCTTATCATACACTGTCTCCATAAGAATCAAAGTAATCATTTCATCATTGTTAATATTATTCATGTATTGTTATAATTAGACCGCATAATGATAATAATAGTAACGCACCTACTACTACTATTACTACTGTTGGCAGTTGGTCAGTTGAGGATTAATTAATTCGTTCATACGTAGGCACGAAGCGGTCTTACAAATTATGTCAATTGATCCACCTGGTAAGAACGACAAAACTGCAGCTGAATAAAACACTGGCAGCCTTAAATCAGCTTCTCTTTCAAATGCTCAAGATGCGGCATTAGATAAGATGAAGGCAGCGAAGAGGACTGTGAAAAACAGTGAAGCTGCGTTCAGAGGATGGCGTTATTCGAAGACTCCCTCCTGTTCATCGCGGCGAAGTATACGAATCCTTGAAGCAGGAGCTTGGCCAATTGCGAGCAACAAACAAGCAGAGGGTTCACAATAAATAAATACACCCATTGGTGGCGATTCCACAGGCAGCGTCGATATTTCTTGTTCTGTATGGCGGTACGCTCCAGCGGTCGATTTGTCGGATCAATCGATCAGGCTTAGTATTACTATAGTTATTCGAACGCCACTCGTGACTCGTTGATGCCGCTTCGGGCCGTAGTGAATGGGCTATGAATGCACTGAGGAATAATCTATCACATAAAATAGACGCTCACAGTCTGGCTGACTAGCGCAGGTCCAAGCAAAAGTCAATGAAGTGCGATCGGCAAATTGGTGCACAAAAGATACGCGGCTATTCATGTACGTCGAGTGTGTTATTATACAAATATTATTATAATGTATATATATATATATATTAATCGAATATATTACAATGGGTCGGCATGGTTAGCAACATACTACATGCCTTGTGTATACATGTGTGCTATGTTTGTGTGAAGAGTGATAGATAAGGAGAGAGAGAGAGAGGGCAGATATTGGACCTGCAATTCTCTCCAATAGTTCACGCGTAACATCGAGCACCCGAGATTGATAGACAGATAGATTGTGTGAATGAAACGGACGGTCTAGATACGGGAATTGTTGACAATGAATACTTGGTTCGATGGTTGCATTTGAGAAAGTCGAGGCAAATTATTTTAGGCTTCATTTCGACAGTGAATCTCTGATTAACAATGCGTTGTCTGCTATTAGTGTTCTACAACAAGATAATCTGTGACATAGATAAAGAACCCTGCCACGTACGGCTGCCGGATTACGCCAAAAGTAATTAGTTATTTGGACGAATCGTTGCTAATTCACTCAAATTCATAACTCCAGATATCCCAATGTTCGGCTTTGATTCGTTACCTAAATTCTAGTTCGGTTTGTACATGTTGCATGCGGCTTCTATTATTCACATATTCATTACATATTCATGACTTGTTTTCTCAAATGTCACGATATTTGTGATGAGAATTTTGCGCAGAAAATAAGTGCAGCACCAATTCATTATAATAAGAATAATAATTCATTTAAGTTAAATCGATAAGGGAAATAGACACGAAAATGTTGTTCGTAAAGAAGCCTGTGCCACACAGTGCCGTCATGGCTGATATGAGTATCTAAGGTCTAATTAAATAACAAACCTGCCTCTATCCAATGTACATGCGTTTCTGTTACAACGATATTATCGGGTACCGATTCTGCGAACGAATGCTAGACACCCTGCAGGCGAGCAACCTCGAGAATCCTTGCCCCATCTGTGGCAAGTTAAAAGTACGTAATCGCCACGAATTTAAATGCCACACCTAACTCTGTAATAATTACGAATTGCAAGACTCCTCGGATACCAATAATAATAATAATAATACCACCATTTTGACATTGCGTAAGCTCTCCGTAATTATACATTTAAGCGGATTTATTGTCCCAACGTTACGATAAGTCAATGCATTGCAGCATGTGGGAGCAGTCAATCAAGATGTCTTGAATGCAGACAGTTGATACGCTTCGTTTATGATTTGGTGAAATTCGTATTAGAATATATTTTTCTACGGGCGCTGCTTAAAGAACCAACACGATGTACGTTCAAAATCGGATGGGACACGCTGGACGCGTGTCTAGCATGGCATCCATAGGAACTTGTTCCAAGGTTGGGAAGTCAGGGCATTGAGGCTTTGGCGGGAAGGCAGACTCCGTCCGCGGATATGAATTGGCGCAGAATTTTCGTTGGGTCACGGAAAACGCACGGTATACTGGCAGCGGCCGATGGCGCACCTGTCCCGTTTGTGCACGATATACTATTCAAGTAATCATATTTGAGGTTTGTTTGTCTGTCAGATCGATCGATCATCGCATTGTTCTACCTCAAGGATGATCATGGCTGACTATGGCGAGCGGCTGTCATAGAAGAAGTTAGAGTAGACGGGATTCACAATGGCGAACTGCTGCGTGTTGTTGCGGTAGTCAGGTCTGGTGAACTGCGAAGAGTCCCGCCATTCAGTGTCTCCAGCCGAAAGGAAAGACAGGGGTGGTGGCAGTGTTTGTTTATTGTTTTAATCATGCCTCATTTGTACGCGTGTTCTCGCGAGCGATGTATCTAGTCTCATTGCAAACGGAGGTCCCTTAAAACATCGAACGACGCTTACAAAATGCGTCTAACGGCGACCGGAAATCTTCGAGCGTCGCCAGTGACGAACGGTCCGCATCGAAGAACTACTATTTGGCGTGTCCACTGCATTGCTTCTCGGAGTAGCTTGGCAGCATTGTGACGAAAACGCGATACGCATCTCGTTTTTCTTTGTTCCAAATGTCCACATTCGGAGTCACCGTGGAGAATTGGCTACATTTCCATCTGTTATAGCACTGCGAGTTATATTGACCTCGTGTTTAGCTGTACTCGTAGAAGTGGTAGTTGTGCCGACTAGCGCTATAAGCTGAATAACTTGCCACCTGAAATTCAAAGCACAGATATATAACTATATGAGCTTCTTGATGAGAAAACAAAGAAGAGGAAATTCGAAAGGAAACTGCTGCGCGTTCTCCTTCGAGGTCGTGTGCCCTCGAAGCATACAACACCGTAAGCGGCACATTTTTCACCAGTCAAGCAGCCCGTTAAAGGTATTGTCGCTGGGCGTATCTCGGATCGGCATTTGCAAGTCGCGTCGCAGATGTCAATCGTTTCAATTTTTGACCATAATAATTGTTTTTTTTCGAGCTGACCCTCCGCTGTTCCCCTATGTGGCAGGCCTCAGCTCTTAACATTTTAGGTATTACTGTGAGGACCCGTCGGGGCCACCTTTGCTTAATCTCTTCCACTCGTATCTGGCAAGAATCTTCCGATAAAGGAAGATGATAAAGAACTCCAAAGATTCTCCGCGACGGACAGGATTTGAACCCGCGTCCCTCCGGTCTAGCGGTCCCAGACGCTTACCACTAGACCATACAGGGGACTCAATTTCCGACCATGAAGCGGGTCAAGAGTCCTTGCGCCGTATCGATAATGGCACTTTTCATCATAAATATCATTGGTAGTATATCGATCGGTTCTTACCTCGTAGTTCTTGAGTCTAACGTGAAGTGCATAGGTGATCACGAGCCCAAGCAGCTGTATCACGAGGATGCCTGCACCGAGACCGGCGATGTAGGACAGGTTTCGCTCGATTCCGCGTGCGATGACTTCGACGCATCCCTGCATCGACATCGAGAAGGTAACACGACATGTGTGGAACAAACATTAGAAAAGACATATTAGAAACGATGATTTAGTTAAGGTAACATCATGATGCAGGCTTTTACAAACGCTAGCATAGTTGTGGGTACATCTTCTGGCCGTACTTGTCGTTGTGCAAATCGTCGATGCAATAGTGCGAACACATTGATCCTTTGGTGCTTTAACTGCGGGTACACGCACTCTCGACAGGAAAGTAAATAACATATGTTTTTATGGGAAGAGAAAAATGCTCTGGTGGGTTCTGAGATCGCTTGATGTCTTTCGATGCGGATACGATGAACTCGCTACGAGGTCCTGAGTGTTTGAGAGCGTCGGGGCGATCCGACTTTTGCATCGATTAGCCGTGTGATTTCTATTACATGTATAGAATATATTAGCCGAATACAGGTCAGCAAGCGCATTTTTTGCATGATATGCTAGCATTCTGTCTACAGTCAGGATGGCTAAGTCTCTGCGTTTGACGCCGGAGGTCGCAGGTCAAGTGGTTTTAGCCTTTATTGTGGGCGGCTTAGTCTTTATAGTCTACAGTCTTCTGTAAGACCAAGTGTATGCAGAAATTCATCCGTAGAATATAACAGGTCTCACACTCGATGTATCAACATGGGACAGCGTGTCGTTCGTCAGCTTTCGTATTCGTATATGAGGAAAATCCCTTCCTTGCTTGGGTCGAGTTTTAATATCCGGACTCCACCCGACCCGGCTCGGCCCTGGTGGATTCTATTGTCGCTTTCTGTTTTAGACAAATGTATCTTCATTCATGATGACCCTGCTCCAGTTGAATCCCAGCCATGTCCTGACCCGCGCTGTCGACTTGCGTCGGTTAGTCGTGTTAAATTCTGCCCGTCTTTTTATGCATTTACTGCAAAGTCGAACTCCGACCCCAAAAACTACGAAAACAAACAGATTCAGACAGACTCGTTGACTCCGGTGGCCTGGTGGTGCATTCGTGTGCCCCTGCCTTGCAATCGGAGGAGAGGCACGTAGGTGTGCGGGTTCGATCCCCACCGTTGCCCACATTTGCATTTAGGGATTTCTCCTTACGAACGAATAAAAAGCAATTTTCCGTGAACGTTAAATGTTTAAGGCTGAGAGTCAGACCAAAAGCATTTTTATTTAATTCAGGTAGAAGCAGTGTACTTACGTCGTAATGAATATTATTTGGAATATCCCATTTTCCACAGAAGGGATCCCACGTCTTGCAGCAGGATGTCGGCACTCGATTCATATAGCTGACCGACTTCTCTCGCCGCCATTCCGAATTCCCCCAGTCTTCGAAGCCGTCTATGCCGCAACATTTTAACTGAAACAGTTCGGGTGAGAACCACAATAATAATCATAATTTACTTATTACTTAATGCCTTTGGCATTGAACACTAACAACTAGCGACGGTGTGCGTATGCGCACGTGGCACACTGACTATGCATCGTGTTGCATAATCAGTGTGCCACGGGGTTGTATTTATATATATATATATATATATATATGATTGTGTCTCTTAATATATACGATGATTAACGACGCGGCTAGGTACCGAGGTTGCCATGACGGCCACACCCGAGATAGGGGATGGCTATTACCTCTCTGCCATTTTGCTATCATTCATCGGACATTCACTGTTCCAAGTACACTCTCTCTCTCCTTAATGTTAAGTTCATATATCAGTTATTGCTCCATTAATTTCTGTAAGTAGCTAGCTAGTTAATCAATCAAAATTGTAGACACCAGAAACAGCAAATATATATATATTCGTCGATATTCATCAGCAAAATATGCATAGGAGAGTCCTGCTCGTGCCTTCAAGGTGTATTATCGTCAATCATCGTTTGTAGTCTCGAGCTGAGTGCGAATATAGCATATAAGAGTGTATAACATCGGCTTGAGCTTGCACTACGTTTGTGTTCTATTCATAGCTTCCTCCTATAGACCGGTTAGCATTAAAATCGAGATGTAATCGACGTTAATTCTCTAAAGCCGGTATATCTAGGAAACATCTTGGAATTCAGCAAAGAGTTCCTGTCGCAATCCAAACAAGTTATTCACCTATGAGTTGGTCACCGAAAAATGACGCAACCTTAAAAGATGCCTAGAAAGTTACTCGAATATCCTGAAAAACCTTTATTGCCCATTTCATCTTCGCTTTCGAAGTAATCAACGTAGAGGTATAACCGGCCTAGATTAACATTCGTATGTTAACTTCTCCATTAGGCTTTTCTAATCAAATGAAGGTTAGCATGCATGTCGTCTTGAGCTGTGGAGCAAGAAAATCAATTCAGCAGGTTTGGTGGCATTACACTCCTTTGGATGAGGTTGACTCTACGAGAGGCGCTGTTATCTTTGCCGTACAGCTCGAGGAACAGTGAACGAAATTCGGCCCGAAGCTCTGCTTTCACCTAAAATCGTGTCCGTAAACATAAGCAGCATATTAACATCGATCATAGAGCTATCAAGGAATGAAGTGGATGTGGAGTTGTTAACAACGACGCGACAGATGCCGTAAACGCGTTATGTGAAATGGAAAATCAGATTTCGAAAAAAAAACGGTGGCTTCACTGCTGAAGCAAACGTGGCTTCCACTGAAAGCTACTACTTTTTCCCTAATTGTGAATCGTTTCTTCGCGGGGTCGTGCACAGTCTGCTGTATCACTATTTGTAATTTATACATGAAATGGCCAGTGGTCACTGGTCCCCTTTAGTCTTAAGGACATTGCAGTGTCCTGGTGGAGGAACCAATTTCAGGGGATCTATATTTTAAAGCTTTTATTTGTATTAGTTCATACAAATCGTGTGTATGTGTACGCCGAATCGCAGCAATATAAATGAATAAATGAATTATCAATCCTAATCAATACACTCGAACACGGTACGAACGGGGGGATATCGTAGGAGGTCTCCAAACGACGAAGAGCAACAATGAGTTCTCGCCAGATGCCGCCGAGAAGTGAACGGCATGAAACACCCAGTAAATTTGCATGAAGAGGCTAAAATAGCTCGAGGTCAACTTACAAAACCATAGGAGAAGAAGCAGAGCATTCCGCACGCAGCCTCAAGAAAGAGAATCATCACCAAGAAGCCGCCGTACTGTCTCATGAAAGCAAACATCATTATTATTATTGTTCTTATTGTTATTATTATTATTATTATTATTATAGGCAGACCAAAGGAAAGGTCGGCACTTGAATTCACGTCTCGTCTACTGGTTATAGCGCGTAATATGCGACTTCTTGTCGGCAGACTGGCCGAAATGACTGTTGCATTGCATGTGTTTGTATCTCATGGGCGTCTCCCTCTGCGGGCATCTTTTGCAGGTCTGACCCACTAGCAAGCGAATGGACGGCTGTACGAACTGTGTTGCCTTATTGCATTTTAAATGTCTTTTTCGAATGCTAAATTATAAACATATATACATAGTTGGCCATTGTCTAAAGGTCGTGTTTTCAAGGTTTTTTTTTTCAGTTAAATAAGAACAAACTAAGGGCTCAAGGACAGGTTATTATATAGATTTTTTTCTGTCCTTATTTATTTGGGCAAACAGCCGTTTCAGAGTTTTGCGCGTACGGACGCGTTGTTGAAGCCGTTTTCTTAGTTTCCTTCACTGGATACAGTGGTTGAAGAACGATGTGAATAGAAGAAATACACCTACCTATCACCACAATGCATATGGAGCGACGAACATGGTTACATCGAAGCGCCTAGATACCTGTCAATATCTTGCTTGCCCTTGAAAATTGACTTGGATAAGGATTTTTGCAAAATGTGCTATGAATATATCATACCCACGCCAGCGTGCCGCGGTGTAGCCGCCAGATCGAGAAGCAGCCAAGTAAACTGATAAAAATGACGAGACCGGCAGCGGCGATCAGTAGATACGTGGCGACGACGTGAACCCTCGTTGAATGTTCCAAGGCACGGAGCTCGGACACTCCTAGAAATGCTAGAACTAACCCTGAAATCTGTAAGCATCAGAAACAGAGCAGAATTGTGGTGGATTTTGTTTATTCGAGAGGTGGCATCGCTGCGAAGCTTACGTAGTATAGTTCTTTAAGCTTGATTAACGTGTCGACAACTTTGTCACACACCAAAAACATGACTTACACATAACCGCATATTTGCATCCGGAGCGATTGCTCACCTCTAGTAAACACTATTTAAGCTGTGCGGTTTACCTACTTAGATTTGCTGGCTTAATTATAGACAGGTTATCATTAGAGCGTTGTATTGCGATACAGAACTTCACTATGCTCAGGGCTTCTGTTGCTCGATAATGAAGGAAATTACATGATAATGACAATTGTTTTATATGTAGAAATAAAGGTAGGACAGTTTGCATTGCAGAAATTATTAGATGTTGTTCCGAACCTCCTTTGAGAGACATAAAACTGTTAGAGCTGACCCTCAGCTGTTCCCCTATCTGACAGACCTCAGCTCTTAACCTTATAGGTATTACTATGAGAGGACCTGTCAGGACCACCTTCGCTAATTCTTCCTTTGAGACACACAGACTCGAGTGTTGTCCGTTGTTTTTTGTTAGCCGACTCCCATTTGACCCCTATATGGCAGGCCTCGGAACCACTTCGGTACCACATCAAGAATCTATCGGTGCCACCTTTTCTTATTTTTACTTTATTTTCTTTTAACGTGCCTGCTGAGAATCCACAGATAATAAAGAAAGATGATAAAGAAATATAAAGATTCTCCAAAGCGTCTTGCAGCAGCACTTAAGCCTGAACATACATGTCCCTCCTGTCTAGCAGTCGAAAATTCTCACACTAGTAGACCATCTGATGCGACGAATGTTATCCGTTGATGAGCCCGTTAGAACCCGTGGCCAAGCGTGTCTATCATTAGTTCGATGATATATATATATATATATATCAACACGTGTTTTGCTCACACAGTGTCGAGTATATTATCATTCTAACTAAGATTGGACATATGATGAAATCAATGTGTGGCTTTCGCCTTCACTATTAGTTTCATCATCAATCAATGCCAATGCCAGCTGTTTATTGCTCTGTCACATTGCTACGAGTTGGCTGTGGTTGGCAAAAGCGCAGGGGCTCCTTGCGGCGAGGAGCGGATATCCCTCAATCCGCAACGGCCTGCTCTACAATTTCTCACTCTGTGAATCCGCCCAGCCAAAAACGATGGTCGAAACGACATGCAAACATTTTGGCACACGTGACCCGAAGTGAGAGTTGCCTCCATTCACCGTATCGTATATCGTATTTTTCACGAGCATTCGAGATCATCACCGTCAATGCTGTCGGCAACGATAGCCATCACCCATGACAAATGGGATCAAGGGTGACTGGCTAACGTTAGGTGTTTTATTTATATATATATATATATACTTTTTGCCAGTAAATGAACAGCTGAATTAACAACGCGTAGAATGGCGGTGTCTTTCCAGGCTGACGAATACGCGCGGACACACACACACACTCAATTCGCTGACGCTCTCTCGCAATGGGGCTGCTGCCACGTTTGCTTCAGCGGCGATCTGTCATAAACCAATCAATCACGAGCGGAAACGATTAGCGAGCAAATTACAAGAGGAGGATCTTCTCAAGTCTTCTCCCATCGTCATTCTCCCATACGAACATATATTGGGTGTCGATTTTCATTTCTCTCGCGCATGTCTGCGAAGCTCTACTTGTTGCTCTACGTGTAATTACCGCTCAATTTCTTCTGTTGTCATTATTTCTAATGTTGTCACCATCGTGATTTCTGCCATTGTCATCATCAGTATTATTGAGAATTTAGTAGTTATCGTCGTCGGCGCGTGACACGGCGAGTTCGCGCGGTGAGGCTCTACCGTTGTGAGGACCGATGGGAGCCAATCAATAATAATGATAATCATAATAATAATAATAATAAAAACGGGAAGAGGAATCGGTAGAAAGGATAAAAGACCAGTCGAAGTCGATGACATCACCATTTCAAGCAGCGACCACAGTACGGGCATCGTCGCCAACGCCGAGATAGTGGTGAACTGGTCCGAATCGCGCGGCAGCAACAGCACCACACATACTTCCGGGGACCCATCGGTGCTGCCAGGGGGGGGGGGGTGGCTGTTGCGTGAGGCTCGGGAAGCAGTGACGTTCTGTCACGCATCGGCGGACCAAGCAAGTAAACTAACAAATGTATTTACACGCCATGACATGAAGAAAACGAATACTACTATTATTATTATTTATGGTCCGATGAGCTGATTTGGTTGTGTTGTCGGTGGTGTTGGCGGAAGGTTGTTGCCTGTTAGGGACAGGCAGAAGGTGTTCTAAGCACCAAAGCATGAAAGGGTTTAAGGTGCGGCCTCAATTGTGCCTCATAGAAACGACGCTAGCTCAATTTTTTGCCTGTTGATGGCCGTCGGCCGTGTGGGGTGAAGCTAGTTTGGCGGGAGGAAGTTCCTCTAACGGAAGGTGGACTTCGGACTATTCCCAAATGACGATCGCTTGGGCGTCTAGGCTTAGACAGACGACAGCTTTATTTATCTTCTCTGTGATTTGAACGCGGCGGGGTTCTTTGCGACATGGATGCAGCCGAGCGGAAGTCAGAAACAGGGTACACTTTGATTAAATGCCGGTCCCACTAATATGATAGATATGCATAAGGAACGCGTCTATCTGCGTTAGCCTCTATTTTACAGGGAATACAAATGTACGTGTTTTATTCATATTGGCTTTTTTTTGTCAACGTAATTAACGCCTGCGTCATCAACACTGGACATTTGCCAGGAGGTCCTGAAACAACCGTCACACCGAACGCGAAATCGTTCTAAATAAAGTACTCGCCACTCCTCTCAGCACGTGCAGTAATCTAATCATGAATGAAATTTGCCGTCCCTGTTTGGCCGGTTTTCCTTTAAAGCAATTTATATGCACTGAGACGTACTTCGAAATTATGGGCTTAAGTTTGTTCTATCATATAAAAATAATAATAATCGATTATTATTATTATTATTATAGTTAATATCAGTCCATTCATTTCAGGGCGTATGTAGAATACGACCTCTCTGAAAGTAATGTGTCTTATTCACAGCCACTTAAGTGGACACAATCAATAAAACGTGCCCGCATTTTTTATGATGTTATTATATAATACATATACCACATATACACACACACACACAGCATTGTACAGACGTCGCGTCGCGCCACGCCGTGCCGCGGATAATCCGGACCAAATGCTTCCTCACCCTTGGAAAGGGTCATGTTCCCAGTGCTCCCACTGACGGATTTGCCACTTTTGCGCATTTGTCACATTTCAGTGCCGCTTTCTATTACAGCCATTCCCGTAATAGCACTCTAGGTATACGATCTGAGCCCAGTTATGTAAGAGGTCACATGCTCACCACACAGTTATTTCATCATGTATTTGTATAGACATAATATAAATATCGAAAATGTATTCCACGATCGAGGCGCGGCCCCAGATCACGAGTCGTAGCTGTTCGCTGTGTCTACGTCGGTTTGGGTGAGTGCGCGAGAGGGTCCATGAGATGGCGGACGCCTCGTAAACATTATAAATACACTGGCATCGTCTTCTCCTTCATCATCACGATCATCTTTTGCACTTAGCCGAACTTCACTCGTCGGTTGGGTAACCCGTCGAAATTCACTGTAATTTTTTCCTGCTTCGTCGTCAGCGGCACGCTTCTCTTCGCTCGTAAGGTCATGCAATTCGATTCGATTCAAATCGAGTATATATATATATATATATATACATCTGTGTGTGTGTGTGTGTGAAGACTATGTGGTTCGCGGTTGTGAAGACACCTGAAAATGCTCACTTCATTCTACTGCAGAGTCACCACGGTTATTGAGTTGCCTGTCACTGCTATGATACTTGGATTACTATGTTTCTTTTTTTCCCTGTTGGGGAGAGTGGGTGGGCGGAAGGTGGCTGATATACCGATTGTGGCTGTGCCGTCTGTGCTTCGTTATGTCTCTTTCTTTTGATCGTTATCGATTGAGTCACTCGGATAACAACTGAAGTTACTGTTACAACAACAGCTTCGTTGCAGACTCGGCGCGGACAAATCGTCAAATCGCAGTGGAGATCGCTGGAGAAGCCATCTATTTATATGGAGATATTGTAGCTAGATGCAGCTGTAGTGGCTGAAAAGCAGTCGATTTTCCTCTGTGTGTAGGGTGAGCAATGACAGTCATTGTTCGATATTGTACAATATGGTTGGTATATATATATATATATATATAGTTATGAATACGCCACCATCTATATTGTGCTTGTATATGCCATATGAGCGCTATCATGCGATGTTCTTGGGATGCTATGTTCACCTCGATAGCAACGTCAACCATGGCGAAACAACTAACGTGCATTTATTTGGTAATACTGAATTGATGAATGGGACCGATATGTAATCGATCGAATCAGATTTGAGTTGATACGATATTTTGGGCAGCAGAAGCAGAAGTGCCCCCTAAACTTTGTGGGGGCGACCACGTTTTGTGAGCCACTCACATCCGAACGTTGGAACTCCGGCTACTCCGCCTTGAGTGGGATACGCACAGCGCCTCAATTAGCGAGCTCGTCAATCAACGAAACACATGAAAGAGAAGGCTAGATTGGCACAATCATCTCTAATGATGGCTATGCTGGTGACGATTACTGCCGCTGTTGTTCTCTGACAAACAAAAAAAAACCATGGTACCTCTTCAACCGCTCAATGGGGATTTTCTGTGAGACTGTTTCATTGGTGCGGTTGACATCGATGGGTGTTCATGGCGTTTTGGTCTTCGCGCCCGTTCCCGTTAGCCGGCCCTGACAATGAGACTAATAATGAACGGCAACACGATTCGAATATTCGACATATTTCGTATTTATTTACGTATATCTCGCTGCTGGATATAGTGCGAAAACATTGGCATACGAGTCCGCCCATTTAACTAATTAGCGGCTTATTGCCGCAACATCGTTTGCGACGGCTTAACGAAACGCTGGCCGTATCGGTATCGAGAAGGCAAACTGACTCGCTATGGTCGAACATGAAAAACTAGCCACGATAAGATCTCTGCCAAGCAGAGCTAATCGCTATGACTGCGATTGCGTTGATTGCTCGTGCTGTTGCTGCTATCGCCGGCATCAGCTATGCATCAGCTGGCTCTATCAACTACATACACGCAGTTAGTATGATATCCCCACGTATTGTTACACGCCATTCTACGAGTACTGATTCGCTACCCCGGGGGCGTTCAGGGGGTGCGACAAAGCGAATCGACTCAATCCGATCTTCCGAGATGAATACGCTCCAACGAGTGAAGCAAGCCCATTGTGCCGCCCAACATCCACCGATCGATCGCGTTCGATGCTCAAGTGGCGAATAGTTTGCTGAGAACACGACCCGTCCAAGTGAGAAACCATATGATTGATTCTGTTACGAGTGACGAGGACGATACACTATCGGTGTATTTCGTATTACCGTTATCGCCTACCTATAATGGTACGCCATCATGCGGCAAGCGGTGTCCATCGATGAGAGGGAGTTCCAGCCCGAAACGCGCGATAATTATCCCGTTATCATTCTGGCCATCTCGTCCATCGATCGCGATCGAGCACTGCTATAATAATGTATTATATATAAGGGCTAACGATCAACAGACGGTATACAGGCTATGAGAACGTAAGTCATTTAAGTGCCGACTGGCTAATCGCCAACATGGATACGGTGGTCTCAGTCGATTGTTGTTGTTGTCAATAGCAAGGGTAGATCATTGCGAAAATTATGTGATGATGTTTAATTATACATCTTCTCATCACAAAGTAGCCGAGGGAAATTCGCTAATTATATTCCGTCCGGCAGCGTATCATTGGCGGTATCTCTTCATCTCGACATCATCTTATTTTCATAGAGTCAATGATGACATCTTCGCAGACATTGATGTGTTGGCGCACGGTTGTATGCAGGGCAGAACTCTCAAGCTTCCTCTCCCTCTAGCCGTCTTTACGTTTATCTCGGCGCTCAAGAGCCTCAGAGTTCAAGCCGGAATGAGAAGTAACAGCATCAGCAGCAGCGGAATCAATTAATATTTGTTGTTACATGATACGTGTAGTCCCTTAATACAGAAATTACATAGCGGTGGCGTCACCATATATATATATATATCATTAGCAGTCGATGTATTGGACCACTAATGTATTACACTGAGACCTCCCAAGACGAATGAAAGAATATGACGCGCGTAGTGTGTTCTCTCCCATCTTCTCCCCCTGAATGAATCAATCAATGGATCGGTGAAATCGAGATGCGTGACTTAAGTAGGCGCATCGGGTCCCTATTATGAACCTAAGTGCTCTGTTGATTTCGGTCACATGATCCTGTTCCCGCCTTGAACAGTGGCAGACAAGAGTTTCTACAAATATTTGCGAATATATTGAAGTGTGTAGGGTTGCTGGACATATATATATATATATATATATATATATATAGAAACTCTTGTATATATATATATATATATATATATAGCGGTATATTGTTCTTATTACTTTGGATCATTCGGTAGGTGAGGTGTTGTGATTTGCCAGGCTGTGTGTTTTATTTACAGGTGCGTCTTTCACCCCCTCGTACACACAATGCGTTGCCGTGTCGTTTTGTTTTCATTTTGACTCATAATTTCCTCCAGAAAAGTCGTTCCCTTGAGCCAAGCCACCTAATGATTTCACTATGCTATCGATTAATGCGTTTTGTATATCTCAGAAAGTGTAGCTACCTAGTGAACACACTTCATTCAATCATGCATACGAGGATGAGTACACATTGAACCAATTTATAAATATTCCAATGCAGGCAACAACCGGCGTCGTTCATAAAAGAACTGTCGTGATTGCTTTTGGTGTAGTTCTCGGTTTTGGGCTTTTTTGTTTTTAATACATAAATTATTTAGTTTAAGCAGCACCCGCCAAGCAATCACTGGCAGCAGCCGTATATTCTGCCAACTAATTTAATTACTCGTCTACGAGCAAGCGCACCCTTGAAGATTTCTCAATTTTTCTTCATTGCAATACGAAGAATATCGAAACCCGCTCAGTTTCCCCTCTGTTTTCCTTTCCTTTTTCAGTGGTACCACCCAGCTGCAGGACAAACAAGACACGAAACGATTCATCAACAGACACACACACACAATGTATTATTACGTTACAAGAGTCGAGGCGCCCCTGTGGAGTTCGCACAGCCTGAACGACATCGCGATAGGGTGATGCTCCATGATTAATGAATCAATGAATGCCGCACGAAACACATGTGTACAGTAGAAAACGTAAATTATAATGAGCCGCACAGGATACAACGGCCGCTGCCGTGATCAGCGCCGGCCACTGTCATATTGGATTATATTGTATGGTATTGTTGCGTACGCGCGCAGCGTATTCCCATTGTGGCGTTGCGCCGCATTGGCGATATCCGTCAGCCTGTCGGGTAGATAGGGCAAAAATGCACTGCCTGAAGTCCGCTCTAATACAATTAACCTTCGAGAGGTTTCAAACGTTAATTAAGATGGAATTGAAACATCTATTCGTGTGCTGCTGCTGCGGCTGATCCGGCAGCCTCCTGTTGCATTGGACCGCGCATTGTCCAATGCAGCTGCAGCCCCTGTCGTTGATGTTGCTGTTGCTGTTATCGTTGACGTGCGCCCTATCGCTGATGCGCAGATGAAGAGAACGAAATGACTTTGCCGCTGTGGGTGCATAGTGCGAGTGTGTCTGCGTACGCGTACACTGTGTGGTTAGTCCAGCGCGGCTGAGTGTTTGTTGTTGTTGTTGCAGAGCAGAGGTGATTTTGCTGTTGGTAGCGGGATGACAACGGAAGCAGGAGCTCGCTTGCTCCGACCAAACGCGTACCTACATCTGAACGCATGAGCGTATACTGCTTGTATGTTACGTACCGCTAATGAGCGGAACGGATACGCCGCTGGATGGAGTCGGAATGAGATAGCGGCGGCGGCGGCGGCGGCGACTATAAATGATCATCATTCGGATGTCTTCGAAGATCTGCCTCAGTGGCGGTGGCCATTTGGAGAGCTAGGGAACCCCGGAACAGTTGTGGTCATCACGGCTGTGGGAATAATGCCACTATAATAATAAATACTATAATAGTTGTTCGTATCATTCTACGACGATGTAGACGAAACGATTGACATACATCGAGTTAGCGTCGTCATCCTGGGACCGCGTGGCGGAGAGCAGGCAGATGCTGAGGAATATATATATATATATATATATATATATATATATGTTGTAGTGTCCATTTTATACTATACCAAGTAACCGTTTCTATTATACCGTTTGTTTTAAAATACTTCTACATCTATTTTATCAGTACGCCGACAACCACGTAGAATTATATTTGCCGGCGATAGTTAGTGACTACTCTCTCCCTCCCAGCACAGCAGCTCGACGTGTTAGCAGCTGTTAGCGATAGCCACAACATTCGCCACCGACTCATCACGTGCATGCACCACCACTCCCACATCGCTCTTGTGCACATCTCTCCTTCCCTGTGTTACTTCACCGATACCGGCAGGTTTGACATCGAAGTCGACAAATGGGACGTAGGAAGAATGAAGGCTATGGGTATACAACTTACGTACAAGGACGTCTGCCTGCAACATCAAGAAGGTCCTCATCATCGTGATATCGAAAGGAGGCAGGATATACGGCGAATTCTATCTGTCTGGTTAGCTGCGCGTCAGTCCGTCTCCGACCGTCGATCGGCGGTGACGCTTAGCCGGCCTTTCTGGCCAAGTTACGCTGCACATACCTGTCCAAGTACAGCGTATGCCACCCGTGTCTGTGCTGTACGCCATATCCGTGTTGTACTCTCAATACGTTCAGCCCCCTAGGCTGCAATTATCGCGAACCGATCGTATGTGTAGTTACGTGCAGTGAACCGATCTTACCAATAAACATCCTAAGTTCACGGACCCGTCATCCTCCTATATGTTTTTAGTTAGCGCCGTTTTAATTCAGTACCCTTCTCCGAGTTAGCTCTGGCTTACCCAAAACTAAGCCCCGGAGACCCGCTCAGCCGTTGGTCTCGCCCATCCCTGACAATTATCCTCTACCCAGTTAACCCCTTTTAATATCATACCCACCTCCTTAACATATATATATATATATATAAGCTATAAGCGGCGCTGCAGAACAACCAAGCTTTTGTTCCAAATTTCGATTCGTTTTGTTTTCTATTCCAAGTTTATATGTGGTCTCGAAATGACCCGTACCACCGCAATACCCCCTTCACAGATGATAAAAGTGTATGTTGATGCGGACAATAGGGAAAGTTCTCTGTGAGGGAGTACACCAACGGAATTGAGTGACACAATGCCCTGTTCTGTGTGATTGTGGCTTGTATTTGTTATTCATCAAAGCATGACATGAATACCCCGCCGCCCCATAATGTAATATCATCGTGTAATAAGAAAATTGTTGTCTGTTACGAATTATGCATATTATAGGTATTGTGTGTCATCTCATTATCGACTCGTGTTCCAAAACTGACAAAACATCCGAAGTTACATTGGCCCTAAAGTTTAGTCTACGATGTAAGTTGGCGTTGGCGAGCAATAGAAATTCGTTTGAGAATCGCCCACACCAGATATCGATTCTAAACAATCTGCCAATCCAGAGCGATCGTACAGCTAAGTAGCGACGTGTTTATGGTCGGGACAGTTCGTTGGAAAGGGAAAAGGCCCCAATATCTTCCATTTCTTCGCCTTTGATATCTCTTCTCTGTCCAGCCCTGTCAATAGCTACACAGTATTATAGCAATAACGATTAAACCTACGCAACAAATGAATGAAAAATGAGCGAAACGATGACATTCTCAATAAGAAAAGTGCTAGCACCGTCTTCATTTTTCCTTTTGCATCTGTTTTTTGACGAGAAATTCGTTCGAAGCGTTATCATATCAATACAAGTCTGTCGTCACTGGTCTTCACCCGGAACATACCATGTGTTCGCTGTTGTGGCAGCAACTCAAATATATATATATATATAGCATGCTCGCGAAGGCGCTGAGCACGTTGTCTTTCGACAAGTGGTTTCTCTAGTGCGAACGCTACATAACTTCGGCTTTTCCGTAACGCCGAATGAAATCTATATTTATGAACTTATACAACAACAAAAACAATCAACACAATGTAACAGCAACATTTACTACTGTCACCTGATATCTCGGATGCGTTCAAGACGCCTCTAGCTTTCATGGAATATCGCCGTAACAGAGCAACATTGTGGCACAGAAAACGATAACACAGCAAAAGTCCGATTTGAACAGTTGTATCTTGTTTTTTTTGTTCGTACTTCTTATCAGCGGTGATGGGAGAGGACTTGACAATGTTGACGCTTGCCGATGACCTTCTATCAGGGTTGAGTTGGCGCTCCACCCTACATTATGTGATAATGTGGCCAGGCATTATACAATAGAAAAAGAGCGATTACGAAGGTTAATGTGTCATAAAATAATGACGTGCATCGTTACTGCACTGCTTCGGTCATAACAATAAATAGGGGCACTCACCACGATTGATTTGTAGCTGTTTCTTTTTTAGGGACCCCTAAACTACATATGCATTTACGTGCTGAGATTCAGCACTTAAGTGATAGCATCGTTCGGTGGGTTACAGCTGTCACATGTTTTTGCCGACAAACTAGATTAATCGACCAGATACGGGATACCGCTAGCTGAAATCCCGGCCGTGGCTGGCCTTCGGAAGGTGTGGACTTTGCCCTCCAACATTCCCCGTAATAGTAATGCTACCCATACGGAGACGTACCGAGAACTGTCTGGTGGACAATGATCTGAGGGCCTTTCAGCCGCCAACGAGACGTTTTTGCCCATTTTGTTCATATACACTTATGATATATCTAGTGGGACTAGATTTCAGCCAATGACTAATATGTATTATAATACATAATAAAGTTCTCTCCACATCGTCGCCTGAGCGCCAACCTGTCCAACTCACAATGTCACTGCCAGAACAACACTAACCAACCAGATGCTTTCTCCAACGGTCTCCTTGCTTCTGTTGCTTTTCCCTTTCGGCATCTTTCTCCTCCGCATCAAGAGACATTCGACGAACATTCATACTCCTTTTCCAACAACGATCCAGAGATTTTTTGTTCAGCTTCCTCTTTGCCGTCTCTTAGCTAGTGGCTGTTTTCGCTGTTGTTACATATGGCATTGCCTTGCTATCCCGCACCGTCGTCAGCATCAGCAGCAGCAGCATCGACACAATCATCACACTACGTCCTTCGTCTAGGCTTTCGCATTCACTCGTCAATCCCCCCTTCCCTGCCTTTTCGTTCGTGGGCGAGTGAACGTTCGTCCATCTATAAGAGTACAGCTCATATTTGACTGTCGGTCCGTTTCGGTTTGTGGGTCATCCTCTTCGTCTTTTTCCGCTCAGGTTGTCGTTGCTGCGGCGGCGGCGGCTGTTACAGCTGGTAGTTGTAGCAGTAGTGGTAGTAGTAGGCGTAGCAGCAGCGGCCAGCAGAAGGACTACCAGAATCTAGCAACGGTTGAAACGGATCGATCGAATGTGAGTTTATTTATTGTCTAGGATGGAGGGGGCCTCCAGGGTGCGCGGAGCACACGCCCGGTCCACTTGTCTGTTATTAAACGGCGGTGTCGCCGGACGTATGCGGCTAGTAGGTGGAATGCAGACGAGGAAGGGTTACCCATAGGCATATACACAAGTGCAGCTACATCGTTACACGATATCTCGCAAACTTGTGGGCTGCTCTTGTAAACAAACAGTCTAAGCGCTGTAGCCGTAAGCCGTGGCTGGGCTGAGCCACAAGGCGCACGCACAGATGACGATGCGCTCCTCTCGAATGTTTTACTGACATGCCACAATGGTTAAAGCTGTCAGTCGGCGGAGAAATCATCACCGTCATGTGCGGCGCCGGCTCTACTGTGTCTCTCGGTCTGTGGTAAGTTTTCGGTTGGCCTCAAGAACGCGGTGTTAGGGTTTCAGCAGTAACCTTTTGATCGACTTAGCGAGCGTAATCGGCGACTTGCGATTGGTGGCTAGGCGTCCGTGAATTGTGGACCACAACGGTCCGGTCCACGCTCGCAATCTCAGTTACCAAACGAATGGCCCAGTGTTGCGCAAAACAAATGATGAAGTTTGCCGAGTTATCTCAGCAGCACTGACGCTACCTTCCTCGGAAGAATCTGGAAGAATCTCACACGGTCACTGTGAATCACACTGAATCTCACTCACCAGCCACCCCAATTGTGTGAAACGAGCAAATCTACGGTCGACACACGGTGGCGATATAACGCCAAGAAGGATCCGCGTTTTCCATTCCCCGTTAGATCTCTGTCGGTTAATCGAGATATACCATGTGACTATTTACTTCAACGGTTTACATACATTTCGTCTCTGAGGGGAGGGCAGGCTGAAGACATTTCAGTCTAGCCGACATCCCATAACTGCAACGATAGCAAGAACAGACAGGAATCTAATCCCCGTAAGGGACCAGCAAGCAGTACATCGCTCACCCATTATAATGCCTAGAGCAAGACCCTTCAGCATGTAAGAATCAAGGAAGGTTAGCAATCGTAATATGTGGATTTACGCTGCTTTGCGCAGGTGACCCGAGTTTGAGAGATTGAGCCGTCGAAAATCGTTTTGCTTTTAATTAGCAATAATTTACACTGGACGAAGTCAATATCGAAATCGTGCAATTAATCCGGCGATTCAGTCGAGCCGTTTACGAAGCTGCCAGCCTCTTTTTGCTGGCAGTAAATTTCAAAAGCATGAAGATATCTGATTACCAGATTACGCGCTACACCCATTTATGGCAAAGCAAATCATCGTCTATTCTGTTTTCCTCCACCGGTAGGGTAACGATAGATCGGGCAACGACCTTCAACCAAAGGATTAGCCAATTCGAAGAATGAATTCCGAGATGTGAATCGTTGACGGATTGTGTATCGCTCGAACCGTTCCGGCAAGAAGACAAACAGTGGTCGTCACACAATGGCGTTGAAGCGCGCCTTGTGTTTGTCGACATAGAAGCATATAGGGTTCGTCGCCTGCTGTTTCCGCATCGAGTACAATAAATGGCTTATAATTATTATTATTATGGTTAAACGTTTCAGTTTCGCCATCTGTTTAACTATACTGTGTGTATTGCTGTTTGACGATACCGTGCTCCGTCTGATATCGATTTAGGTGTTTCCTCTAGCCTCAGTACTGAGTGACGACTTGGAACGACGACAACGACCACACTTCTGATGATAAACTTCGTACATTTTTATGCAGACCAATATACAGCAGTAAGTGGGGGTGAAGGTGGGGGGGTCACTAGACGACGCCTTTCTAGTCTCAATCGAAAAAAAGCTTGCGATAGAACGAATTAAAATGTACTCTTAAATTTATTTCCATCGTGGTTTCTTCCGGGATCTGCGTTCGACACTTATTAAGATCGCAGCATCGACAGCACAATTAACGGAATGAAGAACAGGCATCAATCTTCTAACGCTAGCTCGCTTCGAAGGATGACGCAAGGCGTCGGTGTTTGCCCTCGCACTCGCTGTTATTGTTTACCGTCAATTTAGCTATTGCGTACGATCAACTGTTCTTGATCAACACGTCAGACTATCGCTTGATGATTGGCGATAGACGCTGACCGTAAAGTGTGTTACCATGTCGGGTTGGGTTAGGCGAAATAGCCACCACATTGTTCAGTTACGATACAGAATATCGGCGACGCCGATGAGCTGATTTTTTGGTTCATGCTTCTCACCATGAACACGTTCGTTGTTTGACATATTTATTAATGTATGATCTATGCTAAAATTAGATTTATGATTAATAACAGCGACGGTTCTCTGTTCACCCGTCTCGGTACGCTGTGGCCACTCTTGCGTGGATGAAAATGAGTCAATAGAAGAAAATATGAAAATAAAAATGGTCAGAATAGTTCGCGATCATTCAAAGTTTCGAGCTGCTTATGTGTGTGTGTGTGTGTGTGTGCTTGTGGAGCTCGTAGAAAATTTGTGCACCAATGGTGATTATTATTATTATTATTATTAATATTACGCTTATTATATTGTACGCATCAAAAACAAATTCGAGGGAATTAACCTATTTATTGGACGAACTATACGACACGTACATCGAGAAAGCTGTATCATAGACACTCGATTTTATGTCGTTTGGCCACTAATTTCGAACGTGGATAAGATGCTGATTCAGTGTTCAGCTTAACCGAACGAACACCTAGAGGGTGTAAAGATATATTAGGAGTAACAGTATATCCTCTTTGTGAGTATTACTGCCTTAACATAAATACAAAAATAGCGAAGTTGATAGCTCACAGATGATGGATGGACTATGGCACGAGGGCGCCTAGACGAGCTGTCCTTTAATAGATCTTTTTCTTTTTTGTAAAGGCCGAAGCCTCTCAGCGTTAACAGCCCCACCCCGTACGCGCAGTTGGGCGTTTGGAAAAATTCGCATATTCTGGGTAATATTTTAATTTTAACAAAAAAAAAGTCCAACAAAGTCCTGGTGCTCGTAAAGGTTACGCGTAGACGTCGCTTAGATCAATGTACATATAACGTGCCATAACAACGAGGTGTGATAAGGTAAACAGGAGATTTACTCGCACTTTATTAGCGCTTTCTGTCACTTCACGACGTAAATAATTGCAATGTTCGGTCCGCCGTCCCATTTTCCAGTGGAAATCGCCCCGTCTGCCTGCTCTATCTACCCGGCCACTTGCGAATTATCATAGTAGTCGCTTATTGTTTTGTCAAGATTCCGTTCGCTTGCCGGCTTCAGTGCAGCAGCACTCTTCGATGGAAGGAAGATCTCACTGAATTTAAGACTTGTTAAATTCTTCTCTTGTTCTTGAATGTGCCGTCAAATCAGTACTTCGACATGCTGTGTCAGCGTTGAGCGACGACTATATTGTGCTAGCAGCTGTTTTGCCGGTGAGTTGGTTTCTCACGCGTAGATCGACCGGGTCGTCACATTGAACAACACCCACGTTGAACAAAGGTGTGAACGACGAACGACTCATTGGAGGAATGGCGCAAAAATATTACAGACTACAGTTTCATTTAGAAGCGTTTAGTTGCCAAAAACGTTTCGAACACCAAGCCAAGTTGTAGTTGCACGTGTCCCCAATGGGTCAAGGGGTCCGTCTTATGAAGCAATGCCGAAAATAGTACAGTGGAGGTAAAATGTTGGCTGTGGGTCAGCCCGGAAAATTTACTTATTAATGGTTGTCTAGGTAATGTGTAAATCACACGCAATTCGTTTTTGTATTTATTTCTTGAAACCTTACACGTGAGCGTTTCTCAAGCATGCCACGCGCAGTTTGACCCCCGAAACTATAATAACAGCGATCGGCTTTCCCGTAAGCCTGGAACGCTTTTGCGAGCCACCAGACCGGCAACCTAAACCTCTCCCATATCCACTAATCCACTAAAGAGCTCGTTAAGCTAAGCAAGCAGCGGCAGACCCCAAAATCGCGAATGGTCTATGCGTGCACCTGTGCACAAGTGCACAGCAACTATTGTTCTGATCGTCTTGTGAACAATTTAACGAACAAATTGACATTCGAGTCTGCAGACGCTCGACAACAACAACCAAACCCCACTCTCCCATCGGACTTACGCGACGTACGGCATGACGCGCTCATCATGGTCGAGTGTACTCATTCAATCGAGGATCTGCTTAAACATCTGACAGTAATTGCCTGACACTCAAATCGTTGTTGAAGACTGCTGCCAGCATGATGTCTATGCCATGACAGCCATGTGCAGGCGGTGCTAATCTTCGTGACGGACGAGAGCAGGTGAACGAGCCGTCGACACGGCGACCAATCGCGCAGTTCGCGCGTTGTCGCCGAGAATCGACGGAATTTGAACAGGCAACGGCGGCGTGAGCTGATGTGAGCTGAAGCCGCTTCGCAAGTGAATAGTACCACAGATGAATATGCTCGTTCATATGCATACGTTCTTCTGAAAATGGCACAGTGAACGCTGCGCGGCTGTAGGTCTCGCGATGCCGCTTCCTGCCTTCGCCAATCAGCGCTCAGGAGACCGAGCGAATTCCGTCAACGATGAGTTATGCCGAGAACCGTCTGTGAAAGCTGCTCCAGCAGCAGCAGCCGATGGATCTGGGAGGTGATTTGGGGACTGGTGCGGCAAAGACCAGTCAACCATCGACGATCAGTCGAGGCAAAATGGAAAAAAATTGAGTGGCGCGATCATCGGATTTTACATGCCCATCGGGCTCAGGGGGTGGCAGAAGCGATGAAGGTGTCAACACAGCGTAGGCTGGACGAGATTGTCCATGAGATGGTTTATAAGCGGAGCAACTACTCTACGAACTGATGGGGACTTTTGCACTGGCGAAAATGGATTTCTCAGGATGATGACAATGATCTTTTTCGAAATAGTTTTGTCGATCTGTGGTTGTATTGAATGTCTGTCGTTGTATAAGTTGTGTCTAATATGACTGAATGCGTTAATTGTTTGTGTATGGAGAAAACGTGCAATTTGCATGAACCCTCCACGAGTACCGTTGATTTTTGTGGGGTATTTGTATACGCATTCACAAGCTTTTATGGAATTACCACTGAGAGAAGTCAGATACTCTCCCTGGTAAAAGCGATGACCCACATTAGATAAATATATTACGAAATACCCCTGATAACCTTCATCTCGTTCCCCGCAACGCATCATGTCATATTCCTCACGGTCTCGAGTCAGCACATTTTTATCAGTGCGCTGCACAAAATGCGCACAGGATGGCCTTCTTGCAGTCGCTTGCAGAACAGCAAGCCTTAAGCAGAGAATTCGTTCCAGCAACAAATATACAGGACACACGCGTGCACTCATAGCAGCACCCACATATACGCTGTTGATGTTTCATTGCCTCGTACCATCCACCTTGTAGATTATTAGTAAGGTCCTACGTAACTGAGCGTCTCCTCACGGATGTTCATCTATCAAGCTGGCCCCGGCCGAGTCAATGTAGACACAGCGAAGGCGTCTCAGAGAGTTAGTTGTTGTCCTATGGCTCTACTATTTCAGTGTCCCCATTTCACCATAAATACCTAGCTACCTTTGAATCGTCGTTCTTTTCACAGCTCGTGCGCATTCCGACAATAGGCCAGGCCGGCGCGCTGCCCGTATAGCTTTCGTGACATGTGTGTCCATCACTGACGTCGAGAAGAAGAAGAACAGCGTGTCGAACCGTGAACACGCCATTACGCGCGATTGCTGCCTTCCACCGACTCTTGTTTTCACGCTTAATGCTCTCTCTCTCCCTCCCTCCCTCCCTCCGTCTCTCTATCTCTCTCGTTTCTTCTTCACTCTGTGCCGACGTCAGAAGCGGCTACCGCGAGCGGCCTTTCCTAGCCTGACGGTCTTACTCGTGCACGAACCACAACAACAACAACTGCAGAGGCAGCCAATATCGGTCTACAGGGTGCCCCCCTGGAAGCATCGGAGGGTTGGTCCAGGCTGTGCTGGCCTCGCATCGCTGCGCGGTTTGGGTGACTATTTGCCAACGAGATTCGATGTTGGCACATAGGGGCCTCGGGAGGGTTGGACGCAGGAGAATTGTGCCATAAGCTCGATATAATTCCGAGAGGGAAGGCTGTTCCTATAAAAATCTACTGTCCTGAGTATCGTAGAACAACAATGTCTGAATATGACAAGCGAAGCTGTTTAGACAACACAAGTCGAGAGTTAGACGACGAAGCCTTTGTTCACCTGTACACAGTCACCGACAGTTATAATAATAATAATATGCATTTTCGATGTTCTGTCTTATTGGGGCTTCTTCTTGGACGTTCATTGATCGGAATATGCCAAGATGAACAGAAGATGCATGTTTTCATCAAGTTAAACATGGGCTAAATGGGAATATATGAGGAGATCTTTACAATCTCAAATTATATGTATATATATATTGCTTACATAAATGTGTTGTCATTTAAGACAAATGTTGGCATCTCAATCGAACTTAAAAGGGGGCGTCATTATATAATTGCCGAAATATATAATATATATATAATAGTATTTGTTACATATATTTATATAAGCCCACCACCCACATTTCACGTATGCGTCAGATTGGAGTATTTGAAAGAGTACACACTTCCACAAATGTAGTCTCAATCTAAAATCGTTTGAAAGATGAACTTCTACTCGTAAGCATTGACGGTCACAGTTGTTGCTTACCGCCAAGCCTAGCATACAGTATTGTATTTAGATGCACTATATCGGTAGTAATTAGTGGCTGTTTAATATTAATTTCCCCCTCGCCCGACCAGCCTTCAGCGCGCGCGTGTTAGCGGTTTGAAGCCGAGAATTCACTCTGTGCGTAGTCTGTGTCCTTTTGTACGTTCGCTGTAATGTATTCGCGTAACGATTAAGATCTCTTTACTCCCATTGTTCGTCGATTATGTAGTGATCCCCTGGATCTCTATGTCCTTCATTACCAAGCCTTGCTATCCGTGTGTGTGTGTGGACAAACGCTATCGTCTAGCGATGTTCAGTTAGCTGTGCGATTACAGAGAACGACCGAGCTGAGAGGCGCGTTTCAGCGATAATAAATAAAATTATATTAATGTGGATTAAATGTTGTACCAGTAAATGTGAACATTTCGACATCGGAACGAGGGTTGAGGAAGGGAACGCTTCGTTTATCTGCCGTCCATTGGATTATTCTCACTGAATAAATGCCGATTTAATGAAGACTGACAGGAAGATAGGGGGACGAAATACCGTAATCACAGTCGTAGTTTCACTTATCAGGTTGATTAAAGCGTCGAGTCTGATTTCAGAAGTTTGATAATTACAAATTAGTGGCGTCGAACTCAACGCGGGTGACGAGCGATCTTGCAACGGATAGAAGTATAGGATATATATATAGGCTATCTATAATTACTTTGCTATTTTCGGTAAAATCAATCAGTGTTCCACGATTCCGTTTTGAGCTTCCTTTCTCGTCAGCGCCGAAGATGTCGTTGTGTTGGTCACCACCCACATTAAAAACCTCGCTGTTGGCTTTGTACAGTGAATACACTCACCGTTATTGGGAGAGGAGGATAAGTTCGGACAAGTAGAACGTCTCGATTTTCAAGATTACTGCAAATTGCCACGGGGGAGAAATGAGCGATTCGAAGGCTGGCGTCGAATCATATCAGCTGCATTAATGCTCATTAAATGTTTCAGAAGGTGGTTTTGAACAACAAAACGAGCTTTACAACACCAAACTCCAAAGTGAGATTCACCTTCAGTCAGTCACTATGTTTGCAGCAGTATGGAAAGAAATATAATATTAATATTGGGTATTTTCGTTGGGTATAGAAATCATAGGGTATTTTCATTCGCAACCTGAATTTCGATAGATATCACTTTTTCAAAGATATCGTTATGTTCCACTCGTTAATTAGCTCGGCGAAGCACGAGGTAGCTAGAACAAAGCGGCTGGGTCGGCCGTATTTCCTGATACGCCAAAAACGACCCAATGAGAAACAAATAACAGGTACAAACAGCCCCATCTCCTATGAACATCTGTACTGAACGTTAATTCGAAGAGTCCGCCGCATATATTCAATATAAAATGCGAATGAAAGGTCGTGACCGAAGGATGTAGTCTTTCAGCCCAGGTATATACATATATATATATATATATCAGTTTGAAATGCCCACAAAATCATATCGATTTATGCATTTATGCATTTCAGGGCGGTGAAAGTACCTATCAGCTGCTGGCTAAAGGCTTTGTTTGTTGTGCTCAGAAAGCTTGTCCCCGACAGCTGTGGTAGGAACGGAGCGGCTGAGTACCAGCCCCGTAATGGGGAGGACGGCTGCTACAACAGCAACGGCATCGAAGGAGTCAAGGAATAAGCCTATATTGACCGGTGGGGTTCTAAAACCTTCGAAGGCAGCAAATGCCAAGGCGAACAAGACGACTATCGATGCTGTCGCGGTTGGCGTAACGAAGAAGGCTATCGCGAACGGCGTTGCAGCTGACGGAGCAACAGCCGCACAAGCGCCGATAAGCAGTGCACCGGTAGACATCAATGAAATAGAGACACCCATTGACATAGATGGGGAAGTGACAGCTTGCGAGCATGGTGCAGATCATGAACACGGATGGAATACGGTCGTAAACAGGAGCACGTCTAAGAAGATCCAAAAGATCAAACTGGAGATTGAAGCTATGCGTGAAAACAAAGTGGGGACGGTCAAAGGAGCGTTTCGGGTAGCTATCTCGAAGAGAGTCGAAAAGAGGTGTGACAAAACGGGCGCGGTCACTTTCGTGGGCGAAAGTTTTGATGGTAACCTGCTGGCGTTGTGTGGAGAAGTATTCAAACTCTTCCCCTTCTCCAGACCAGAATCGAAATCTAACGTGATTTTTGTGTGGGTGGGTTCTGTGGAGCACGCTAAGGAAGTGTTAAAATTATCCAAATTGCTTAATACTCCGGTAATAGCGAAGTGTAGGGAGCTGGAACAATATTGGGCACGAATCACACAAGTCGACAGGGGTTTCTCGGAGAATGAAATCCTAGTAGCATTGGAGAAAGTAGGTGTCACTACCGTCAAGCGTGAATGCATAAAGAAACGCGTTAATGGGGAGCTCCGCGAGTTCCCAACAGATCGCGTACTATTGCAATTCCACAAAATTCCGCCTGCAGAGGTATTTCTTGCTTATAGGGCCCATAAGGTCGTGATGCATGCGGGCACCCCCATCGCTTGCTTTCGATGCCAACAACTTGGTCACATCGCCTCATTCTGTCGGAATGAGGTAGCATGTAAGAGATGCGGAAAAGCGGGGCATCTTATGGACAAGTGCAGAAATGCGCCACGGTGTGTTAACTGCAAGGGAGCACACTCGGCGTCGTCTCCGAACTGCCCGCTGCGGGCTTGTGAAATTGAAAGGCGTAAGGCCTGGATGGAGTGTAGATTGATTCAGCAGCTGAGAGCGGACCATCCTGAGGCTCGCAAAGTCGCGGTAGTGCATACTCCGTCTACCCCCCCCGCAGCCGGAAACGGGGTCAGTGCCCGCTGTTCCCGCCGAAACGTCTCAGCCTTCGTACGCTGCAGTGGTACGGTCGCTAGTTTTAGACACGCCTTCTGGATCGGAGACAAGAGTCAATCTGCCGGGCATGACGCGGCTACCACAGGCGGCCGAACGGCAGGTGAAGATAAAACCGGGTCCACAGGCAGCCAAGCGACCGGCGACGAATGAGTCGGGACCACGGAAGTCGGCGCCGAAGAAAAAGCGCATTTTTAGAGGAGGGAACATGGCGATTTCAATGCAGCCGTTGTTACGTCTCCTAAATGCGATGAGTCCTCGAGCTGCCAATCACTTAAAAAACCTTATGCGCGTTCTACAGCCTCTTATAAGTGCAGTTTTTACTATGGGAGCGGGGGCAAAAATAAGAAAAGTAACAATATAATATGACAAATGTTCATTTACCCAACTCAGATTGTTATAATGTGAGTGATTGCCAGAAGTGGCAAGGAGATGCTGAATTGTTAGTCCCAGGCTTGAATGGTGGGAGAACAACGGCCTTTAGTAACTTTGCAGCGCTGCATCTGAATGCTGGGACAGGAGGGCTGAGAAAATCGGGTCAACTCGAGACTCTAACTGACTTCCTGGAGGAGGAGGGCATCGGGCTTGCCGCGGTGGTGGTAAGTGAGACCTGGTTAAAAATGGTTGATTATGGCGGCTTTGGTATCTCTGATTTCTGTTTCATTGGAGCGGGACGGGAGGGCAATAGGCAAGGAGGTGGCGTAGGCATCTATATTCGCTCTAGCTGCTTGGTAGTCGACTCAGAAACGAGAACTAGCGACGATGGCAACGTACAGGCGGTGCGCGTCCTGCTAAAGAAGCCTGGTTTTACTGGCTACTTAATTGGTTTCTATTCTAGTCACGCTTTGTACAGGGACACCTTACTCAATGTACTCGAGGATATTATCCCGCGAAATAGTGCTCTGCCGTGTATCATAATGGGTGATTCTAACACGAACCTCCTTATTAGGTCTTCCTGTGAAGACTATTTATCGTTCTTCTCGTCAAGAGGTTTCCAACACATCATTGATCAGGTCACCCGTCCAGCATCAGGGACGTGCATTGACCACATTGCGATTGGTTATTGTGAGGAATTCTTGAACATCTCTCCAGCCGTGTGGTGTACCCCTCTTTTCTCAGATCACTATCCTACTGTCGTTTCGCTCACAGGCAGGTCTTCCGTTAGTCTAAGGGACGCCGATGACAGTGAGACGAATCTAGTCAGACAACATGATGGTGTTAGCATCGAGAAGTTTTTGGGGAACACTAGCAGACTGAGCTGGCAGCGTGTCTACCAGGCGGTGGACGCGGACGAGGCTTTCGAGGCTTTCAGCTCTATTATAACGAGAGAATACGATAAGTGTTTCACTGTCAGGGTGAGTCGTAGACCTCCACAGCAAAAGAGATTCCAGTTCAATGCGAGACTTCGGAGTCTGCGCCATTCGGTGAACAAACTATACCGCTGGTACTTGAGAAATAGATCCTTAGAATCTAAGATGGCGTATTATCATAGTCTTCGTCGATACAGACACGACCTTCAAATTGCTAGGAGCTCGTTTTACCGAGAGCAGTTTGGGCGACATAAAGGGAATGCAAAGAAGTTGTGGGAGTTTGTAAACGCTGCCTGTGGACGGGAGAGACAAAAAGCGGCACTGCCAACAGCCCTGGTCATCGAATCCGGCGAACTGACAAGTCCGCAGGAGATTGCGAATGAATTAAATACTCATTTTGCTGCGGTGGGCTCAAAAACGGTTGCCTCTCTTCGGATCGACGATAATATCGAGCCGGAGCTTACATCGATCTGGCCCTGTCGAAACACCACATTTGAGTTCTCCCAAGTCAACTGTGTGGAGATTCAGACAGTGCTTGAATCTACGAAGGCTAGTTGGTCTACAGGCGCAGCAGGGATCCCCAGCGCTCTGGTAAAACGTGCGTCGGCGGTGCTCGCGAGACCTTTTGCTCACATAGCCAATCTGTCGCTGAGTAGGGGGACATTTCCACGCAAGTTGAAAGACGCTTCAGTTATACCACTATATAAGAAGAAGGGGGATCGGAAGCATCTGTCAAATTACCGACCAATCTCGTTGGTTGATTACTTGTCCAAGGTGATCGAGAAGGTAGTGATGGTCCGCCTGGAGAAATATCTTCACTCGATAGATTTTCTCTCAGCTAGTCAATTCGGTTTTCGTAGGGCACGCTCGACTGAACTCGCAATGGCCCACCTGTGGCAGGAAATATCTGACACCATTGAGAACAACCAGGTATGTCTGGGCGTCTTATTAGATGTCTCTGCTGCGTTCAATTGTCTTCGGCATACATTTTTCCTGCAGGCCTTGAAGTGCCTTGGATGCCAACCCGGTGTCGTTGACTGGTTTCGCTCGTACTTGTCCGCGAGGCGACAGGCGGTGAAAGTAGCGGACATCGAATCGGACTGGCTGGAAGTTGACATTGGCACGCCCCAGGGATCCATTCTAGGGCCGTTTATGTTTCTAATTCTAGTCAATTTCATTCTTCTCAAAATCGCTGGTGGGAAATTTTGTAGGACCATTGCATACGCGGACGACACTTCGCTTCTGTTTCGAATTCGGCCTTCATCGCTGCAACTCGACATCGAAGAGGCTCTAAAGAAGGTGGAGGGGGTTATCAACACCTTCGAAAGATTCGGTCTGGTAATCAACACGACCAAGACCAACCTCATTCTCTTTCGCCCGCCTCAACGAAATGTGCAGGTGTCGCCGACACAGGTAGCCGGTGAAACGATGCACTGGTCATCGTCTGCGAAGTGCCTTGGCCTTACGCTTCATGAAAACATGCGCTGGCAGGACCACATAGGGAGCTTCATGCCCAAATGCTACGCAGTGGTGGCCAACTTGCGTCGCCTGAGAGAGCGTGGGGTTCCTGTGGATGGCCTGTTACACCTCTATAAAGTTTTATTGGTACCTCTGTTGTGCTACGGGATCTCTATCTGGGGAGGAGGCTACAGCATGATTCTTCGGAGAGGAGAGGTTGTTCAGAATGACGCACTACGGGCTATCTTTGGCAGACGTCGCTCCGACTCCGTCGCCGACATTCTGGGGAAGTACGAATTGCCTAAGCTGAGCGTTATGTATTTGATTCACGTAGCTCTTCTTGCCTTTAAGATGTCGAAGGGACGTATTCCAAACGACATTACTTTCCCAATTACCACTGTGGTGCGAAGAACGGCCCGCAGACCAACTGAGTTTGTGATACCTTTTGCCGTTAAAGAATCTAGCCGCCATGCTCTCGCTTATCGCTTGCCGGCAGTCTGGGGCTCTCTTCCTCGCGAGATTCGTTCACTCTCCTCGGCAAAAAAGTTTGCAGCGGAGGTGAAAAAATTTTTTATCAATCAGATGTAGATATTTTTGTGGATAGTTGTTTTGTATCTTACCCAATGTTTACATATTGTACAAAAAAAAATGTGTACCCTTTATATATAAAATATACGTTGCAATAATTCTTTTAACTATTATTTTTACGAGAACTTAAGCATGTATATAGCAGTTCCGTCAATAAACATTTGTTTGAATTTGAATTTGAATTTATGATTCCGAGCATAAAATCAGTACCTCGAAAGGTTTGGTTCATTAGGAAAGTACATAGAAAATGTCTCAGAATCGACCGCGTAGGGCAAACCACCCCCGAAGCCTGACAATAAACGATATGTTCTGATCTGCGATTCAGTTCTACCTACTGCTTGGCATGCCGCCGTCACATCCTAAGCCTTATAAAAGCTCTGAAATCATTAATCGGTATATAAAGGCGTAATTAATAATCAAAGACAACGTCCGCCATTCACTTGTTGTTCGCATGAGTACGTCCTAGGTCAATACGCTAAATCGTTATGAAGATCTTCTCAATTTGTCTTCTATTCTAGTTGTACTCTACTTTTGTTCATTCCCGCATTTTGCGCAGAAAATACGAATAGTACTTAACTCGTTGGACAGCGTTTGAGCATAATCTTTCTAAAAACTATATTTCAAATAAATTCAAGATTATATTACATTTTCAACAGATATAATGACGTACAATAACATTTGTATCATATTGCACCGACATAAATGATTTAGATTGACTGCAACATTCTCAACAAACGATTGGCTCACCTTGTAGCCGAACAGTGTTTTTTGTATTCAGTCCATAAGAATATCTCAAGTAAACGAATCTAGCCAATATACTTAATGCTAATTATAGTCATTTCGTCCCCTTGCGCGACTTGTCTTAGCGACCCCTTCGAATTGTTCCAATTGACTACGGATTTTCGCTTATAATCGATTTGCGCTTCGTTTTCCATATACGTATGCCGGGTGGCAATTTTTTCCATCTTCAACTCAGCTATAATGAATCGGCTTCGTTCGGTAGAGTCCGAAAGCGGGTAGCATTTTTATCAACCCGCGCACTGGGGCACAGTGCGTTTCGCGAAATCGTGACGCCTCCATCGAAGGATTTGAGTCGGCCGAGATGATCCGCTGTAGCAGATTGCCATCAGTAGGATCTTCTTTTACTTCTTGTTCATGCCCCCCCCCCCCCCTCGTGCGGCACCGTGGCGAAATTATCCTCCATATTTTTCTCTGGGGTAATTATCGGACATATTCGTAAATCGATGAAAAGCGCCAAAATGGTTAATACACGCATTTTATACGTGTAACGTCCACGAATAGTGGTCGAGGAAGACGTTGGCCAGTTGTAACGAATAGCAATCCGTGTCCATCTATATATATATATATATATATATATATATAGCTGAACAAAAATTAAATATTTGGCTAAATCTTGCAATAGCACGACTTTGTCAGCCGTGTATAATATTGACGTATGAATGGTCTTCACGGTAAGCTCTGACCTTTTCACTACGCCAATGACCACTCGCTCGCTAGGAGAAATACTGATCTGGTGAACAAGTTCGGCTTAGACAGGGTTTCTCACTTATGGGAATACGCAGACGCCCCCAATCCCCGTCCGTTTATTTCTACACGGAGCCCAAACTGACCAATTCGAATTGCGCGACACGCGAATTTCATCTTTCCGTTTCGCTAAGACGGAATCTGAACGATCTCTGTACTTATCAGGGTCTAAGAGGCAACTCGATTGAAACTCTACTGCAGATCTGTTGCATTCATTGCATTTTGGGTCTGGACAGTCGTCTTCGTGCATTTCAATAACGAAAGAAATACATATATTGGTCTCCAAAGCAGAAGTCGAGTATTGTTGTATTTTCCTAAATCGTGATGCTAATGGCCTTTGACCGCTGATGCAAACGTTTGAGCCAAAGACTTTCAAACTGCCGGTGTCTTTCGTTGACATGGCACATACATACCTCGTTGTTAGACACACATATATATATATATATAAGCATACATATTAATGCTTTTTGTGAAGGATACTTTCTATCTCACTAGGGTTACGTCGCACGCTTTTATGTTTTCGTCGCCTTGTCTTGCCCTGGACGTCTGCTGTTCACCCGGCTAGGAATCAATTTTCGAAGGGTTAACATTATTTTACGAGCACCTTCATATCTCTGTGGTGCCATATCGTTATCGACGTTTACGACCCATTAGATACTTTCAAAGACAATACCACGACGAGGTACTGCTCAATGCTCGTCAAAAGCCGCGGTCGGTGTACAACGTAAAATCGTTATTAAAATGAAACCAAGAGACAAACGACATCACAAAACAAAATCTGGAGATGATATCGCTGCCGTCGAGACCCCATAACATTGTGCCCACCCATCGTATTCTATCGCTCATTCTTATTATTTCCTTATAGTGGGCCGTGGAACCCGAGGCTATTTTCGGTCTTATGGTCAAACGTCCAAAGAAAGAGACATAAATCCACGTGGAGTGTGCAAAATAATACGACCCTATGCTGCCGGTTTGTAACCATATACGATGCAATGCTGGTGGGTGGATGGATAGGTGGCCTCCTGCTTCAGTGGCGATCGTAAAAGGACACAGCAGCAACAACAGCAGCAGGAGCAACAACGATTAAACGGGTTCATATTTCGAAAATGGTGAATTTTCGTGGCATCTGTACGATGGTAGATCGGAAAGGATAAAGGGAAACTTTGATATTCGCCAATTTTGACACTATGGGGAAAATCGACCATATGAAATCGGTCTCGCTGCTTGGTGACCACATACACGGGAGGCATTCATATCATAGGCGGGTTTGTCGCATCGACAGTGGACAATGGACGCTGTTGTGAAGGCTACTCATAAGCGACAAGGTGTGTGGACGTTAAATGTTGGCTGGTGAGTTAGCTCGGAAAATTGACGTGAGGTAGAGATGCGTGATTCTGGGGACACTAGCGTCTCGCATAAAATCGGCGAGTCGAGCCACGTTCATGCTTTAAGTGTCGGGGGGGGGGGAATCAGCGTTAATAATCATAGTTACATATGATTACTATGTAACTGGATAGCTCTGACAATGGAGCCCTTTGATGAAAAGCATTGTCGACTAAAAAAACACACTAGGTATTCTTAAAAAAAACATTTTTACTAGGTACCTATGTGTAATGAAATGTGTACCGTGCAATACCGTGTGAATAAGTGATGAATTAAAAAAAAAAATTAAAAAATACACCACTCGGAAGGTGTAAGCTGAAAGGTATAATGGCTATATTGATCAGTCTCCACAAGTACAATGACTGCATCAATTCAACCCAGTTCGGTGTTCTTGAGGATTTTGACGAGGTCGGGCCTGTGCTTCGAATATTCCCAGTCCCTAATAGCCCCCGCGCTGATCCGCACACAAAATACACCACCGCTATCCATATATATATATATATATAATTCACGATATGTACGGCTGGTAATAACGAAGCAAAACCTTATTATCTTCAGTTTTCTCGAATAATAACCCCCACCCTAGCGTATTATTTTACTCATGGTGCCCTCGTATAACGGGACGATACGAGATTGCTTCGGTCGAAGCCACCACGACACCGAATCGAAGCCGCCGGAAGAAACATTGGCCAATTACGTGGTCCGCGCATGAATGAATGGGACGGATGGGTCCGCTGTGCTATTCGATTCTTCGATCGTTGCACTAATCACCGCGAAATAAACAAATAAAATGAGAAGCGCCGAAGACCTTCGATTTGGGCTCGACCGACAACCGAAGTCGAGCGACCAAGAAAGCGACTCGCTGAATCGCCTGGCCCGTGCGCTCTCTGCCTTTGCCGCAGGGTAAGCCCACGTAGCAATAGATATTTATGGAAATCGAAGGAAGAAGACGACATATACGGCCCGTACGTACCCAGCAATGGACATCAATTGAACAACAACAACAGCAGCAGCAGAACTTAGCAACAATGATGGGTGACAACAGCGGCAATAAGAATAGTAATAACATTACTAATATAATGGAATGTTAATGGAAGTCGTGTAACGGACGATTACATTAGTTAATGTAAAAAGATGTCTGATTTTAAAGCGGAATTAGGAGAAATCGTACTGCCATGTACGGCCAGTGTACTCACGGCAATTATGAGTGAGGTTAATCAAGTACGGCACAGCAGTGCTATGGCGGACCTCTTTTTTACATTAGCTAATTCATCGTCCGCTGCACGACTCCCATTAACATTATATTATTAGTAGTGCGATTATTTCTCTTATTATTGCCATTGTTGTCAATATATATATATACATATAGGCACACAACTGTGGACTCCCAATCAATAAGATCTAGAAAACAAAGACACTTTTGTATAAATACGCAGCAAGCCTAACAACGACAACAACGACGAACTCTTATTGATGAACGGGAGTATGTCGAGTATTTTCTGGAGTGAACTTCCTCGATAGAACCTGCTATAAAGCAAAAATTTCAACTAATGTTCATCGTGGTTATAGGTTATATCTTTGTTGACGGTGCTCTATCATTTCGGGTAGTTTTAGAAACGCTATTGACTTCAAGGCGCACACACACACGCTTATGTCAAAGCTATTTTTTAGCTTTGAAAATTCATTCATCATTCCGTGCAAGGGTAAACTATTTGTAACGAACACATGTTCATCCCCCTGCGGGTTAAACAGATTTTCACGAGTGATACATTGATAATGGACAACCACTGTTGAGCACATGGGAAGTCCGTTTGAGTATACGACATAATCCAACAACGTATCAGCATTTAAGGAAGATATGCAACATCCAGAGGCAATATCCAGACACACACATAGAAGCACACATGCATATAGCTTTCATAGTGAATTTTATAAAGCCATGGCCATGTTTTATAAAGTGTCACGATGCCGCGTTGGTGGCACTGACCGACAAACTAAATGCGAGAAAACCCCAACTTCCTCCGTTCAAATGGAAAAAAAATTAATACCGCACATTTTGCTTGCTATATCTTCGCAAGCAGCGAAGCATGCTCGGCTGACATATGTATATATATAATATATATATATATATATATATATTACTCTCATCTGCCACCAATGCATGAAACTGTGTGTATGTGGTGCGTGGGTTGCTGAGATTTGATGTGGCTGCCGCAGCGGCAATACTTCCGAGCGAGTAAAAAATTTAGCAGTAGCTGCAGACGAGGACGACATCGGACAACAGTGAAGTCGAATGAAGGATAAATGGAAATCGCATGTGTGATAAAACTATATGAATATGCAAAAGATGAAGGCAAAAAAAATATGTTGGTTCCTCTCTGCTGCTGCTGCGGCCGCCTCCGCCGCCGCCGCTGCTGCTGCTGGTGCCTTTTCGATATCAGCGAAAAGGCCGCGTACAATATGCCGTGCGTAGAGGCCCTAACGCTGCTGCTGCTGCTGCAGCCAATGATGCACGGCTAACATGGATCGTATCCCTGCCTGAATAGTCCATTGGTAACGGCAAACTTCGTTTTCGCTCCGTTATCCAATTGTTGCTCAAGACCAATCAACAAGAGCTATCGATCATCAGCCAGCGTTGGGCAGTATCGTAGTCATCAATTTCGATTGATAAGGCTTCCAGCACATAGTGGCTATGATGTTGTTTGCAAGAATATTACGATCTCGCCAGCGTCAGTGTCCGCGCAGAGATAACCAGCACCATGGAGAATATTCTATGTAACGCTGCCGTCGCGCCTGCGGAAGCGTTCAGCGTTCAGAAACTCCGTAGAACAGCGGTGAACGAAAATGCCAGCTTCGGTTTCAATGGCAAAACGTGTGTTATTTGTTGTTAAAAACGCTCGTACTTCGCGCATTGCGAATTGGCTACGACATATTCATCTATCTGTGGCGTTTCCCAGCGGAATATCGATGTCGAAATCACCTCAGTAGTGTGTCATGTACTTTATTGGGGGTGTGGGCTTGTTGACGCGATCGTCGTTCAATGTGACGAATTCTCGCAGGAGCGTTCGTTTTTGTTTGTCGACTTGTGCTACTGCAATAAACGCTAACACAGTCGAGTACGACGGATCGTTTGCTTCAACAGGCCTGTTGCTATAGTCATAGTGAATCTATGCTATGGACGAATGAACGAATCATAAACTTGTTTGCGTTGGGATTCATCAGGCTGTCATAGACACTTACGTTACGGAACCGATGTTATGACGATTGTACCTGATACATTCACATTGGACTCATTCGATCGTAGCTCACAAAATTGACCTCAGAATTTTAATGCCTCATACTTTAGTGAACTAATATCATTTTCAAGGCTCACAACCCCTTTTGCTGACTGGGTTCGTCACAGGTGACACAGGCTGAATGAATGCGCGCCTCTCTCTGAACAAAGTACATCACTCGATGGTGGCCCGATAGCTAACTTCCACATTCATACCTTCATCACTGCACAATCACTTACACCACACATTCGAAAATCGCAGACAGAAGTAAGATGTCCTGTCGCAAGACCTTTTACAAACGCTTTTACGCTGTCTTCCGACGATGGTAAGTATTAGCAGCTATGTCATATAATGAACGCTATGGAGTCGAATCTTATTTTATAAGGATGGGTCGATCATTGATACATATAAAAAATTAATGAATTACTATCATATCTACGATGCCAACTTACCAAGAAAACAACATTGTAGGCATTTAGGAACCACTGTAGCGTGGACACGTGCCACGTGCACATGATCCTTCCGTTCCGTCGGGGCAGTTGTGGCCCCTCGAAGGCCTGCGTGGCCGGGGCCGCGATCCGCGCCAGTCAGCTTTGCCCCCTGGGCACGACCCGCACGCTCACTTAATTCGCATCCCTCGATTCCGAATGCCACCACACAACGATGTCGGTCGTCCGCGACGCTGTAGATTGATTACAACGGAAAAATGACACAAGCGAAAGCATGTTAATATGTGACGGACGTTGGCACGATATACAGCGTATGAAAAGTGTTGATGAGCGGTTGTCGTCAACAGAGAGGGTCTCCGGTTTACTCAGTGGCTCATATGTACATGCGAATAGGCAGAAATGACAGAAAAGTTTTCGACAATTCTCATACTTTCTTTAATTTCGTTAACCCAACTAGGAAAAGGGCCATTGTTTATGTGTTGTTATGTTAATGGCCAATTATAACACAATTAACTATTATCAAGGTATTTAGAGACACAGTTTAATCGTGAGATTAGCGATGAGCAGAAATCGAACGAAATGCTCTTGTTATCTTTCGATCTATCTATGCCGATCATTGGTTGTTGAATCAATCAATCAATCAGTGTATCGCTGCTGCATGATTCACTTCGTCCGTGCGCGCGGCGATTGAGGCTTAAGCACGCGCTGGATCTTCGGAGCGGCTAATAATGATGCCGATGGGAAATGATCCTCGATCGGCGTCGGCATCAAGACGAAGGAAGGGAGTGTATCTGTCAGCCCACTTGAACGGCTGCTGTTGTTTGATCCGCAGCACCCCGATGCAAGCACGGGCTCTCCGTGGACCTCTCCTCGCTTCAGTCAGACACTGCTGAGCTCACCAGTTGTTCTTCTAGCAAAAACAGCCACGAACACAAAAACCTGACCGGCCAGGATCGAGTAGAACCAGAAATTCGCCCGAGGGATTAGCTGTCCCCGCAACATGAGCGAAATTCAATACTCGTTTGTTCGCGTCACCGTCAGCATAAGTATCATCGGCGTGATTGATAGGAAGCTGATCAGGATATCAGCCTATACCGGGTCGCCGGCCTGTGAGCCGTTCATGAACCATTCAGGGGTTGTGCACGATTTTGGCGAAATGCAAAATTTGCGATGAAACCAAACCCTGTACGTCTGTCACATGCCTCAGAGACAATGGCAACGAGAATGGGAGCGCTCGGGAGGGGAATGAACATCTGTTGCATTAGGCAATACAACCACACGGCACTTGGACCTCGGCACGCTCTAGTGGAACAGGATTCACATAAACAGGCTGTGCTTAAAACGCACGGCTGCTTGATACACTGTGATTTGAGCGAACCATTTCCACTGAGGTAGGCAGTAACGATGGGTGATCGAGAACTACCTCACCACCGCGCCGATGAAAACGGCTGTTCGTATCGTATTTATTTATTATTATTATTATTATTATTATTATTATATATCTACAGCTTATCTTTGATTGACGCCCTGGTGGGCCGCAGCGGAGGGCTGATTCTCAAGCCAATACACAGGTTCAGTCTGATAAGTTCGCATTCATAATAGAGAGACAATACGATAATCGCATATCCTCCTGATGTCTACCGGTGCAGCCGCCACTCTCAGCTAGCTCATGTATAATATCTACAATATTTATAACACTCATTCCTCACAATGCGCGTCTTTACTTGGATTGGCCTTTATCACCAATTTGTCACACGGAAAAATCTCATTACGTGGGCTGCGTGCGAGTCACAACAGCAAATACACAGCGTTTTCGTCACCATACGACCCAGTGGTGGTATAATCCCGACGAACTGATGATTGAAAAAAAAAGCATAAACGACTTTTTCGTTCATTCTAGAGCAGATTGCTTATTTTGTAATGAAATTCGTTTGCAACGAATAGCCTATCTATTTCTTCTCTCTCTCTCGCACTTCGTGTTCGCTTCAGTAAACCTGCGTGGGTACCGACCAAACAATGAGTTCAGCATATACGATATATATATATATATATATATATATATATATACATTTCAACCGATACACAGCAACATGTGAGCACGGGTATTATCCTAGCTTACCAGCGGCATAGAGCTCATTTATCAGTGGCGATGAAACGCGCGAAGTCGCCTATGAGTGAGTACACACATTCAGTGCCGCTAGCGTGGAGAGGCTCACCGAGGCAAACCACTACGGTCTGTTGCACTGGCACAAATTGTAGTGTCAAGCCGTCAATTGTAGTGTCGTGTATATCAGCGGGCATCCCTCGACGAGAGCGTTGATAGGAGTAATCTCGAACGGAGCTGAGAGAGGGTTGAAGATTTTATAGCTCCGTAAATGCCGCTGGGAGTGAGCGCCCGTTGAATGGACGACCGCTGCCACCGTTGATGACGGCAAGTGGCAATTAACATTGCCTGCCCTTAGTGTAGACATACTAATTCACGTGGTTATTGAAAACATCGTTATACCGAACACACTTAACGGCGTATGTAGAGCACTAACGCAATAGCTTATATGAAACGCGACAACCCGTCGTTAATAATAACAATTTACACTACATAATCCTAAGGCGTCATTACTCTAGTGCCAGCTGAATAGATTATACAATAATTGTGTTAGTCTTCGTTTTTTCTATTTATGAAGAAGCAACGCTTTTCGGTTCAGGAATCAGAAGTTGTGCAGCCGGAGTCACACCGTTACGTAATCGAGCCACTCGCACACATGTGCGGACCTGCTATAGATTTCAACGACCGGCAGTTCCTGAGGCGGAACTCGTGTAGCTGAACGTAGTTCGCCTCCCGGTTCGTTGTCTCCAAACTTGCGTTCAGATCGACTCTCGGAGCCAGTTGTCTACACCGAATGGGAAGGCATCGAGCCGCGAATTTCTGGTAACGAGCAGCGAACGACAAATGTGGTTAGATGGCGCCGGTCATCCGAATTGATCGCCGTTGAATCGCACCTGCCGTCGACGTGTCCAAATTCATTGCTCACTGTCGAAAACAGATCGCTACAAACCTTTGCTTCACGGGTGGTCACAGAAGGGGCATCAGCTACTGTTACTATTATAAAGACCATTCAGTGGGTACGATTTGAGACAGAATTACTGTCTTGCTCTGCCAGGATGTGGCAACTCGAGCAAATTGTAGCAGTTCTCGCCGTGTTTGTAAGCGACGCGGGGGTATTCGGTGCAGATCTAAGCTAACAAGGTCGAAGGACCTCGGTTGAGATGAATCCCATCCAACTTGGTCTGTCTGGAACAGGCGACCGCGTTATTCAATTTGCAAAATGGTGTAACGCAAGCAGGGGTATCTGTAGCGGTGGCATGGTGAAGGCTTTGCACCATCTGAGGTGGCATTACATGTGCGGCCTTCCGCAGATATGAGGAAGGTGATCTTTCCGATTGAAGAGTCATGTGAAGTATAGGGCTATATTGGCCAAAGACGTCACTAGTCCTCCATTACAAGCGTTTCAGATGCAGAAGGCTCCACCATTTGCGTTCACTGGTGTAAATATAGCAGGGCCTATCATGGTCAAATGATCATAGATGAGCCATTCAAAGGTTCGATCTTGTCATGCGTCTATGCAGTTTTTCACGAGGACAGCGCACCTGGAGCTCACAGATGACCTGACCACTCGGGAGGTTCGTTCGAACCTCGACGGTTGTTTAACAGGTTTTCGTCAATGACTCGCACGATTTCGGACACCGTTTTTGCGCGTTGGAGCAGGTACATCTCATTTAGATGCGCGTGAATAGTAAGCGAGTGCGACAAATGCCAGCCGATATCGAACTAAAATGGGATTTCGTTACGGAACAACAACGCTCGTAATTTGGGCGAGCTTTATTCTTGATTTTGGAGCGAAAACAAAAAAACGGGGTTTGGGAATGATGCACTTGCGTGAATTGACACACATTTCATTTCGTTACTTCTGCTGGCGTCGCCGTATTTTCGCCTATTCGCCTCCCATTATGTCAAATGCTTTCATTTGAAAGATGTCCTGGCCACGCTTCTAGATACGAAATACGGCAGAATATGTAAGGGAAAGCTCGTTTGATCAAATTGGCTTGTTTCTGCAATGACCTTGCTCGATATATATATATATATATATATAACAGGCTAATGATATCGTAAGTCGGAAGTCGTACTAATAACAAGAATCATAATTATTTCTATAATGATTCAAAATAAGTCATATTCCTCTATTGCTTGTCACACGGCTACTACTATCTACTGCTCGTGATTAGTGATTTCGTTGGGTATATCCAAGTGTAAATGTCGCGTGTCGCACTTTCGCCGTGTGATTTTGGCGACTGATTCCTGAATCGATATTCGTTCGTTTCGTCGTTAATCATCTCGTCTTCATTTTGTGTCTGTTGACATTTCTCCGAAGCATATCCATACCTCGTCGATTTAGAATCACTACATATCGATTTTTTTTTCTTATTTGCGAACAAAAAATTGCCTCTGCCCAGCAGACACTGCTGACCAAGTGTTAACTCGTTCGTCTGCGCATCGAGCGTCATGGTATAACATGGACAAGATGTGACGCTCCGCCGGCGGCTAACGCACGTCATAGAATACAGAAGTGCGACTGTGACCGTAATGGGAGGGACAGCTCTCCGTCGGTCCTTTGGCTGGCACCGTTCCCGGGCGCCGTGTTCTTTACCTAATCCGCGTCGGGGTTGTGAGTAGCTGTAGTGCTAGTTGTTCTGGTATTATGGTTGCTGTACTAGTCTAGTGATCAGATGTTAACCCGCATATCGATCCATTGGCAACGAGGGACGATTGACAAGGAAGGAAAAAGGGACCACTCCAACGGGAAGTGTGCGTGCGCCTCTGGTTGCGAGCGAGTTGCGCGATTTGGTGATGGTTTTTTTTGCGCTGTTTACTGACGGCGACGGACAATAACAATGACCTTATTCGTCTCTGGCTTGATTGATCCTATTGATTGATATTTCACAATTTGATCCATTGTCGTTCATCTGTGCGAATGTTTCTTATGCACATATTATATATGATGTGAGTACGTGCGATATCGCGTGCAGGTGTCTGAAGGTGACGGACGCTGAATGTCTTCCCGGTTTGAGTTAACGACGTGATCATATTTGAAATCAATGGAGCAGTGTGGCGTGCTGGCTCGAACAGCAAGACTTGTTAAAAATTCTCGTTTATATAATATATATATATATATTTTTTTTTTTTTTCAGTTATAGCTCTAAAATCTTTGCGCCTCCACGCGTGCGTTCAGGATTACATAGTTCTCAGTACAGACAATACCAGCATTTGGGAATTGATAAGATAATGATGAATGACGATGGAACACGAAATATTAAGGACATTGGTCATGATCCACCGTAGCATATATTATATAGCAATATTATATAGGACACAAATAAATACATAGTCTCAGCCGGAATTTCCCAGAACCCCACCTATTTCAATAGCGGCTCAAGTCAATGTTTCATTATGTAAGAGTGCAATTCATGTGGGTAATCCGTAAAGGGTCACGAACTTAGGTTATAGTTACAGGGGAATACAGAACAATAGGATAATAATTGCTTTGTAGTCACACCTGCCATTAGAAATATATATATGCATATAATGTATCAATCAGTGCAAGCAACGAATTCACAACGGTAGTACTCATAATTACGCACCTTGCGAACCACTATCAATCGTCCTCCGCAAGCTCTCACAGTGATTCGACACTGCTTGTCAGATTTGAGTGCAATTGCTTGAACAATTTCGAATTTTCTAACAGATATGAACACCAACATACACTCCCGCAAGCACACTCAGTCACAATTTGTCAAGCCTACACAATAGTGCCAATAGCACCTAGTGTTATGCATGGATAAGTAACTCTGATGATGAAAGAACCGTCTCTGCTCACCGTAGTTTTGCTACGATTATGAGCACTGCACTGTCTCAGAGCGAGGTCCATATATATATATATATATCTTACCATCGGATGAGAGGATGTGAGTTCCCCCTTTGCACTACGTTTTTGACGAATGTTTGGTCTATCCCAAACTTTGACCACACTCGATTTTTAGGTGGCGGAGATTCAGAGCGTAGAAAAAATCGCATTAAACAATTATTGAGGAATCATTCGCCAAAAGCAAACAAATAAAGTAGTTAACCACAGGCTATACACAGCTCGAACATCGTCATCATTTAGGCCGCCGTGTATACAATAAGCATTTGGTATGTGGAAATTTTACGAATGTTTACAAAGCACACGGTATAACTGGCTAAATAACTGACTCAGACACGGCCGCAACATTCAACACGGTGGAACTAACCCATCGCTTTATATCGATTCGATTCTACAAATTTGGTCAAAATGAGGACGTCAGCCTGATGGTGGCACGCAGTTCGTTCGATGTATTAGCTCCAAGTATAAATATTAGCTATGTTTAACCGTGTGGTGATTTTTTTTGTTAACGGCTAGATAATTCAACGTATGACTATTCTTTCGTTACTAGTCTAGGATCGTGATGGATGTTCATCTATGATATCAACAGCGAGATGCGAGACAAGAGAGGCTTGGCTACCGAAGGAGTCAATGGAGACACGGGCCAAGCGAAAAGGATTGACCTCGATCTATTATTAAATATGCTTCGAGGAAAATGTGGCTGAAACTGTTGAACTCACGGAACTGTAAATTTTGGTGACGCTTTGGTGTTGATGTACAACCAGCGGAGGCAGTGAGATTCGCGGAGGTGAATCTACACGACGTACGCTACCTGTGTACTATTGGGTACGTATAAATACGATGCGACTATGGTTTGGGGTCCATTATTAGGACGCAATAAAAGGTGTATAGTCCACATTATTAAAGCGTGTGATTTAGTTGTGCTTCAGAAGACCATTTTCACTTCCGTTTTAATATTGACTCACCCCCGCGGTGACGTTAAAGAGTCTTCGTCTTGGTTTTGTTAAATAAACAAAGAAACCCTTAGGATTTCCATCTGTTTAAGGCGAACACAATCTTGAGGATAGGAAATTCAAGATTTCGTCAGGACCGCATGACTTTCTTTCTATTCGGTATTTCATGAGCATCGGTATACCAATAGCAACAGCAAAAGAAGCTTCTGATACCACGTCGACGTACCCATCTATATGGTATCTAGTTGTTATAGCTAGTTATAGCTAGTTGTTGTAGCTGCGTGATTGATTCGGGGTAGACAATGACTACTGATACCTTGAGCTGACACGAATCGCCGTCAAATGGAGTACTCCTGGAAATGACGCAGCTGCGTACTTGTGTCTGGAGACCTGATGTGTTTCTCTAAAAGTGCTCCAGCGACAAGCATTATCATTTAGGGCCAATTCAGCAGGTGTGCTGTTGGTCTGCCAAATCTCGAAAGGATCCGCCTCTATACCGATCTATTATCAAGAAGAGGAAACTATGAGAATCACTCTCGGATGTTACATAACCAGTCTTGCCTCGCAACGATTATCATAAGTAGACAGCCGGCCATAAAACCAAAAACAGCGAATCATGTGTTCAACAAGGCGTTCAGCTGTAGTCTCTCGCCCTTTCTCTCTCTACTGTTGCTCGTTTTCAGCTGGATATCTCCGAATATTCTTTAATTCGTTTCGTTAATTGCGCACGCGCCCATCAACAACGAATTCCTTCATTGTTTTCGCGACGTTTTTCAATTTCACGTTTGTAAACATCAATATGCTTCTCTTGACGATAAAAACATCGCATTAACCTGCACCAAATATCAGTGGCATCTTACGAGACTTATTTCACCAGGTACATAGCTTCTCTTCTATACAGCATGCCGATCCCAAGCTTATAAAGTTGGGAATTTTATAAAAAAATAAATGAATAGAATTTAGAAATATTATTATTATTTTTAATTAATTAAAGAAACTCTAAAAAATATATGAGATATCTATAGATAAATAAATGCTTTTCTAGTTAGCGTTTAGAGATGTCGACAATAATATCGGTTATAATTGGGATCACTCCGCCGGTTGCTTATCGTGTCCATCCAATTGCTATTATATAATATTCCCAACGGTGACTATGACTGGCAACACAAACTCAGGTTCTTTACCGACGTTGCGTTCTCTGTTATTTCTGATTTCGGCCGTTGGCTGTACGGTGGCGCTTCTCGTGGCGTACAGGCGTCAATAATAATACACCGGCAACGGAAAGGCAACAGTCACCGGAAAATGGTAGCGAAGTGGAGGGCGTTCGCTAGACATGCATCGCCTGATCTCCTCTTGTCGAGCGTCTGTCAGACTTTTCGGTAACGCTGACCAAAACAGATGTTACAACCGCGAAATAGTGACCTCCTCAACCACCGCGCACAGCCGACGTCAGCATTGAAATTGACGAAGAGGTTAGCATCGTCGTCGTTGCTTGTATTAACATTATTAATGTGATTATTACGACGTAAAATAGTTGATGTGGCGATAAAGAAACTAATCACAACAGCGACTAATTATTGGGGAAAACTTCTCGTATGTTGTTAGTATGCTGTACAGATGTGTGTGTGTGATATAATAGCTCCAGTGAGACGAGTGAGTTTGCTCTGGCGGTGATATCCATTGTGATTTTATTCGTAGAAAGTATAAAGTTAATTGTTTGTCTTTGCTTATTGAAAACGTACGATTTAACCAGAATTTCTGGCGGGGGGGGGGATCAGAACTTCTTTTGCCGCCCTTCAAGCCACTGTGTAGGCTCCCTTTCAGTCGATATTTTCACGTCCTAATCTGGTGTTCTGTTGACTGGATGCACTATGAGAACTACAAGACACCAGCATGCACATAGCGCTAGACTGAATTGCTACTAAAAACCTGAAAGATGCGAAAACTCACTGAAAATCTAGTCCGCCTCAGCTCCGCATCTACGTATGCTTCTGTGAATATGTGTTTGACCAAGTTGTTTTAGTTAGATGCCGGTTCCAAATGCAGTGTATCCGTTCGATCCGCACAATATGAATGCACTTAGGGGGGAGAGATCACAGATTTTACGAGTTTCAGCATCATGGTTATTTGCTTTCCGCTATACTCGTCCACCTCGAATAAGCACAGCCTGATCCGCAAAGGTTGGCCGGGTTGGCATCACTGACTCGGAGCCATGGGCCAGCCGCCACATCCTCCGCGCACCACTGATCGAATGACATACGCGAGCATATGGAGGGACGGACGACGAAACTGCCCACCCAGAACCACCGGGCACCCCCTACCCAAGGGAATAGCGCGCGGACCGCGCACACGAGGCAGCGCCTCCGACCCGCCGGAACCTGCCTTCGGATTAGCGGGCTTAGCAGCGAACGCATGCACGACGTTGAAGACATCGCGTCGACCCGAGCAGGAGTCCACGTGAAGCTCGAAGGGAGAGATGCGTCCGGGGGAAAGGGCCGATGAGAAAGGGAGATCCCGTTCAGGAAGGAAGGAGGGAAAGCTAGAGAAACGAAATATGCTGAGGTCGATCCGCGCAGGGCGGTAAGAGGGACCAATCGCAATTGTTCAGACACGAACACAAGGAGAGACACTCACGGACACATGCATATTCGAACACAGAAAGGCTTCTGTGGAAACCTTTCGGATATAGCGTGGTGCTACCTCGGTTATGGTTTTCGTTGGAGGCGGTGTTGGACGTTGTCCAGACCATGATGTGGTGTCACCTGAGGTTACGGGACGACTGATTCTCGGCAGAATACAATAGACGAATGTATGCCATACATGAGGTTACACATCATATCGATGAGACGTATCATTTACCAAATATATCTCAAAAGGTAGAATCCATTCAGCTGCTAGCTGAGCTTCGCAGCTCTCACTACCCGAACTGTGTGACCTCGGGAATAAGAAGGGTATGGAGTTAGTTTAGGGGCACTGCTTAACTGAGCTCCATTTTTTAAGAGAATCGATTCGTTGCAGCTAAATGTTAATTTGATTGGGCGACCAACTGTCGTATGAAATTTCTGCATTTCTACGAGACTTCGACCTCTCGGTCGGAGAAGCTTTATTTTGTCGTTATACACAGTACAGCCTTCACTCCCTACCAATCTGGTGCTGGCCTTTATTTAGCGTTGAATCGAATAAATATAGACGTCTTTCTTGCAGCTCAGTGTATATCGTCGAAACTTGAACTGGTACAGCACAGCTTCTGCAATCATTATGACTACATCAAGACAGCGCTCCCACTAAACCGTCTTCCATTCGATTCGCTAGGAATAGGCGGGCAGCCCTTGGCCCCGGTGGCACAGGCCATTCGCGTTCAGGCAAGACGTTCGTTCACCCTGCTCTGGGACTCAGATGAATTAGAACACACCGACCAACAGCCATCAAGCCCAACAGTCTGGGCCACCACAGTGAAACTGGTAGCCGTAAATATGACGCTTGATGTGGCACCCCGCTCCGTGAAGTCTACCCAGGACCCCTTTCTGATCTCAGCCGCGTTGAACGGCACTAGTGCCCCTGGTGCGAGCATCCGGTAGATCTGACTGCCTGCCTACCTTCCTCTAAGTTGATGTCGGATTTCAGCTGCAGACCACCTCGCCTTAGGCTGCCTCGTCACCAACGAACTTGAGGATTACTAAACACAACGTTAATATAGCATTAGTTTACGGGATATTATAAAATTGGTTTAACAGTTCGTCTACGAAAACATCGACAATGGACGGAAAGCTGCAGTCTTCATTCTTTCAATATATGCATAATTACTATGTACTTAATGGTTCCCGAAGATGGTGTAGCAGGCCTCTTTGTGGCGGACTGAATCTATGAATTGTTGTGTAACGCAAACGAAAATATCGACGTTTTCGAAAGTATAGGACATTCATGCTTGGCCAGTTGAGTTAACCAAATGAACGGGATGAACGCCAGAATGTATGCTTTGCTCAGAATAAGAAAGGCCCGTAAAATTTGTATAGATAAACGTATCAAATAGATAACCAGAACCTGTATAAATCACACCTTGTACTGAGGAATCGGGGCCTAAGTAGTCACAGCCATGTCTGGCGTTAGTCTTTCCCTCCCCCGCCGTCTCTGTCGGGGCCTTATTCGAGGCATCTGTTGGAAGAAGGTGCGACCTTGGAGGTGGGTGGCGCCGCTATGACTACAGGTCGCCTGTGTGCGATTTTGTGGCTGGCAGCAGCGAGGCAACAGGTGATAAATGAGGTGAGAAGACGCATTGTCGCACACGAAGGGCCACCGCTCGTCTCGGAAATGGCGCCTTGACAACGGTCACATAGAAGGCCCGAATTCAAGGAATACACTCCTACTCATATAGGAGCAGTTGTATTACGAATAGATAGGTTATTCTCATTACTGTTGTATGTACGTGATTGGGACCAACCAGCACCTTCTACAAGAACTGTCCAGGATGACAGTGAAACGCAGACGACAAACTTCAGTGTCATACAGATCTCTCTCTCTCTATCTCAGATACTTTTTTCTTCGCAAAACACCAACGGTTCTTCGTAACCTGACATCTTCTGTGCTTTCTACACATAGGTACTATGTACTGTATTATACATTATATATATATATATATATGTACCTTTTATATTTATTACAAAGCACTAGATTATTATCGACTATATTACTTGCCCCGGTATAACTCTTAGAGCAGTGCGAGCTTGACATATCACTGTGAACACGTGCAGGGGGATTTAAGCAATATGTGATTTGACGCACGAAGTTGGATTCATCTGCTATGGCATATGGTACGTTGGCTGGGACTCAGCTAAATGCTGCGAGAATGACGAAGATGACCTGAACATGATCCGATCTTTGATTCATGTGTACCCTGTGCGCGGACGTCGATCAGTGACAGCGTTACACTAATAGCACACAATAGTATCAATGTAGTTCTCGTTCATATTTGTAAAATCCTAATGGGTTCTTCAAACGGGCACTATACACTACGATACTAGTGGATGAGCTGTTGGCGCTGCAGTACAAATTGACACGCTATTTGTATATACCAATGTGTGTGTGTGTATACGTGCAGTGGTGAAGAGTCGCGTGAAAATACATAATACTCAAGCGACCAGAGAGAAAGTGATACGGCGAGGACTTTTATTTGTGAATTTGGCTAAAATGTATCCGCAAGAAGTGTTTGTCCGTCTTGAAACGGGAAGAAATCTGTATAGTTGGCTCTCTGCTCTGAGCGTTGTCGATATTTGAATAGCTTTTGCTGCAAGGGTCATTCTATTGCACACGTCGAAATATTCAACATGATATTATTATTATTACTAGTAGTAGTAGTATTAGCAACGATAAATGGATTCATTGAAGAAGAGTGTCGATAAGTCTGTTTCACGATCATTATGCGGCGATCAATAATCAGAATAGTTCACTGCCTGTACACGTACGGGTGGCCGTTGACGTTTCGCATGAGTTTACCATTTGTTTAACACAGGAGCAAGTGCTCTTCCCTATACTATATTTGTTACGTTGATTATCAAACGATTATGTCGCGCTGCTGCCAACGCCAGGTTCCAGTAACGTGGCCTCTGATTGAACGCGCCTTCTGGATACACAACGATTTCATTCATCCGTCGAAATGAGCTAAGCAAATATGAAACTTGTTGATAACGAATGTCCTTGAATTTGATTTTCACGCTATAACGCTTACGGCCGAATCGCGTCTCAGACTGTTTCTACCAACTAGAACCTGTGTAGTCGTAGACGCGGCGTGCCGATGTATCAATGCCCTTCGCTGCTGTAGTATAATCATTCCACTTATTCCGAACGAATGCCGTATTCGCGTTAAAGGAACTCTCGCGGCGCTCGGCGCTCCTGTTTTCTTGATATTGTTCGTATTGTTGCATGGCTCCGCCAGCAATCGATGAATCCAACGTTGTGTTTTCGAGCCGTCATTAATGGTGATCGAAAGCTGTCTAGTTCTCGAAAGACCCCAGAGCCTGACACGTGCACGCGTGCTGGAAAATAGATGACGCCGCTTGACCTACGCGTGAAATTCGATAGAAAACGTCTTAATTAGCACATTTCAAGCATTCCTTGAAACAATGCCCTCTCTGCCCCGTGTGCCGGTGCACTGAGTTGATCCTGGTCGGCGGTCGCACCGACTTCTCGACGAGTTCCTGAGCCTGATCGGGATATCGTTAGGATAAACGCTTAACGAGCCGGTCGCGCTGACAAACGCGTGACGTTCGAAAGGGAAACGCCTGACCCAGGGCTTAGCGGGCTGCAAAGAGCCGATACTATACGAGCAGAGCGTGTGCACTGTGTCATCTATTGCTCGATGACGTTTCGAGTGTGATCTCGTTGCCAGCAGGAAGATGGTACCGGCTGTGAGCGAGCATGAGAGCGGTCGTGTCACTCTTGTAGCGCGATCTGCGGTGAGCTAAAACGAAGCCTGCCACTGTAAGGGAGTTACCGAGCGGGAACCAGGCCTTGAGAGTCGTCCTCCATGATGACCGATATAGGTCTCTCAGCTACATGATGAAATGTTACTGTCCTGTCAAACATTAGAGTTGTAGCGAAGCTCTGAGTGAAGCTGTTGTTAACTGCGGATTAGACCGCACCAGTATCGTGGGTGGCAGCTATCTGGCGTTGTCTAGTTCCGCACCAGGGCCGCGGGGAACGGTGGTCGAAGTGAACGCTGGTTTCAGTCTAATATATAATCATATAGAGTCTAGGCAGGGAGTTTGTCACACATGTGTTCCAGATCGTCGACAGCGGAACCGTATCATCGGCTGACTTTCGTTGTGACCGGGTTACAATGAGACTGAAATGGAAAACTGCTCAGTTTCTATAGATAAACACGTATGGATGACTAGTTCAAGGCTTCATTTGGATCCGTATGATTTTTGTCGGAGGCTACGTCACAGCCAGCCTTACATCGCCGAATACGCCCCACACTTTATATTACTTAGATTTGTCACACAGTCATTTCGAGTGTAACCATCTTCCGTGTTATGAGCTGGCCTGTCACTATTAACCTGTGTGCGACAAACACACATGTTTGATAGGTGATTTCCGCAAATTGACATTTTCCGTCCATTGTTGTTCTAACAATTCGCACTCATGATCACGAAGCAATCAATTGTCCAATGAGAATCCAATGCGATGGGGGAGGTTTGTTTAGTCGACTGGTGGACTATCGATAAAAACGAGCACAAATTTTATTTGTGCGATTCTACGTGGCGCTGCTGCCTGAACGAATGTCTGACCACATGAATTGTGTACTCCTAATTGATCCAATGCAAACTGCTGAAAGCTGCTACGCAAGAAGCAACGACAACAGTTCCAGTCATAGATACAATAGGCAATACGACGTCACAAAGTGTAGCAAAAATTATACACAACGCGAGGGTCTCTGTATGCCCTATGTCCCTATCTGTGATGACAATATCGATAAATAGAATTCAACAAGATTTGTCCCTTTTCTCGTTCCCTCCCCTATGATATCCGTATGCCACGCCGAATGAGAAACAAATTGGCTTTGCCACTTTAGCTATTCAAAAAGGCCGCCGGTGCTCAATCGCCGGGCCGCCTTACAGACACACACGGCCAAAGCACAAACGTGGACAAATACAAATACACACACACATATATATATATATGTGTGTGTATGTGTGTGTGTGTTACATACAGTACATGAAGCTCAAAGAATGCGTACTTTCTTTGATGCATCCAAAGTGACACCCTTCCTGTGTACGGGTGTTATGCTTCGCCCGCTCGTGGTGCCCGCTGAGCACAATGGTCTGTCGGAGCTGGGCGAAAAGAACATCTGTCTATATCTGAACGACTTGGTTCGGGTCGTCCCAAGATACATGCGATTGCATGACGGCTGTATGGCAGAAGCACTCGCTGGCTGTCGACGGCCGGTCATGCTGTACCGATGAAAGTAAGGCAAGATCTCAAAGAAAACGACAAGTCACTATGTTGTTGCTGCTGCTGCTGCTGGTGGACCTGGTGAAAATGGCGGGCTCCACCTTGGCCCCTCTACGTTGTAATAGCCAGTACAAAGGCTGTAGGAAAGGCGGTGCCCCCTGTGGGACCACCGCCTTAAATGTCACAAAATCCAAATGTGATTGGGAATTCGGTGATTTGGGTGGGTATCGCGTTCGTGGAGAAAATAACGAATAAAACCCTGCCCTTAATCATGATTTCTGTTAGTCGATGTGCGTTAAAATTTTGTAACAGTCCGCCAGTCCGTTGTCTCGTTAGGCCCAATACAGAGAAACATCTTCGCACAGTTCCACGAGGATAAACACACTCGTGTAGCGATGGATGATAGTTTTACGCGAGAAGTTCGCTTTTTATCAGTCATTTGAAGAATGACTGAACGCGGAGGGTACACTCAATGGACAAACGAGTAGAGAGGGTCGTTCAGGTAACAGCATTTTGGATTGTTCATTACGTTAGCTATATCAAGCCTAAAATATTAATTTATTCATATATCCAGTAAGAGTTATTGACGGAACTGCAGTTGTACAATGCTCAAGTTATAGTAAAAAAAATATTAGTAGAAGTGTTTAATATGTCGTAGTACGGGTATATTCTGTCCCCGCTTCCTCTTGTACATATTAAAAAGCGATTACAAAAATGGATTGCAAAGATGATTTCAAAGATTATGTTTGTCATGTTGTTGTGGTACTGTCCAACAACATCACGGGACGATGTACACATACCGACAGCGGAGACAGCCTGACATTCGATAGTACTCGACGCCAGCCTCTCACAGCGGTCTTCAAATGCTTATCTATCGAAAAACGATGGCTATCTCTGTGATGCTTGGAATATCTGATACGAGTCGCTGTTAAGAACAGGCAACAATTCAAAGACGATATTTCACGATAACCTACAGCTAGCATCGGGAGTTACTGCGTCCATGCCATCATTAATGAGAACTATGGATTTCCTCGCTTGATGATATTGCAGTGTACAATGAGAGAGATCGGTATTGAACCCGAGTAGCGCCTACGTGTTCCAACTTTGCTATGGTGGCAGGAAGTGAAGAAGTACGCTTCTATATCTACGATCAATAGGGACAAATGGCTAACAACTAATGGAACACCAATTGCACATAACCATTGAATAACACGGGCTAATTGTTTGTCTGATACAAGACGGGTAGCAAAAATCGCTCAGGCGGTGGCGTCCATGATGTCCGCCTTACGACGTGCGTAGGAGCACTATCCCAGCTCATAATATCGTCATTTTTCTGAATAGTAGCCAACTGGCTATCGCTGCTCACCTGTGTGTGTGTTTGTGTACCTGTGTACCATTCGTCGATTGTCATAAACTCGTGTGGAAATTAATTGATGGTGGTACAGCACTTGGTGTAGTGTCAGCACGCGAATGTCACTCGTCATTATTCAGTTCTTCATTAAGGCCATTTTTATCGGTATGGTACGGCTATACGCGTTTGATCTTCTACCACTGCGTTGTATTATAACGATTAGCATCAACAGAGAGGGACAGATAACTTTGCGATTCTTTACTAAAAGGAAAAACCGCTAAATCGTTCGAAATAAGATTTTCCCCTGGGGTGATTGAGCAAGATTTATGAGCCCCGGTACTGTACGAATCAAGATATTGTTGGCGTCGCGCAAAACGCCCATCATCAGCCTATATTGCATCTGATCGGATTATTCAATAGAATTACCTTGCTATTTTTAATGGGATTTTTCAAGACATTAATCTCACGAACATCGTCCCGACAATTGGCCATTTTCGTCATTTTTGTCATTTTTCGATGGCTCGAAACAAAGCTTTCGTGTTCATGTTAACAATTAATTTTTGATGAAAGTCCGATACAGAAAGATGTTGTATGTTGAATCTAAGCGGAAAGCATCTGATCAAGGTGCTTTGTTGTGCCAATAGACTTCCGTCCGCCTGTGTCGTTCTGCCAGCACAGGTGTCTCTTACTTGAACAGAGGCCAACGAAACCAGTGAACGCAGCTGTGAATTAGTTCCACATCGTAGAAAGCATTGATCTAATTGAAATTGATATTGTCGCTGTGTTGCTTTACCATCAATTTCGTTTGCATGCCAGCTAATACGGAAGACCATCAGATCATAGGTTAGGCTATAGACCATAGGTTTTACTAACAGAAAACAATAATCGGCTGTTGGAGACAACAAAAAAATGGAAATTATTTGGACTCACTCTTAGCGAACATTTGACATTCACGGTACAACTGCTTTCGGTACTGCTGATATAGACAGAAATGTCGCAAGTGAACCGAGCTCTTTAATCCGTTTGCTCGTAAATAATTCCGGCCAAGCTCGAACAGCCAGAATGTGTAAAGGGGCCTTCCTAAGGTGCTGCTGGCACCACAAAAATCAGCTGATGAAGCCGCCTCTGTTTCGACTGACCTTTATCGAATTTGATAGACAATACATCTATTAAATGATATGAAAGTGATATGTCTGTGTGATCACTCTCGGTAAGTAAAACTATGGGTACTATCGACGCTTGTTGGGCACAGCTGTGGGAACAGCCGATACATCAGCCATAATAGTTAGCTCACAGCCAATATTAGATCAACATGATTCGATGCTATAGATACTCTAGGCTTTCTGTTATAATACATATATAATAGTTAAGCGTACAATGTTCTATGTAATTTTGCGCGCTTAATTATTGCACGTTGGCGGTCTCAGAAGAAGCTAGTAGTAGTAGTAGTAGTGAAGCTTGGGTGCCAGGGTTGGCTGTCCTAAGTTAATCGCTCGCTTTTCTGTTGCTGCTGCAGCAACTGCTTTATGCTGACGGCAAGTGACTTGGAAATTACCGCTGCCACCCCCGATTTATCGGGCCCACAACGGCGGTTGGGTTCTCGCTCTGGAGTAACACGAAAGGGGACCAAAGAATACCAAGGCGATGTCGCCCCTTTGCCCCGGGTTTCTTGTCAGCATAACACTGGCATCGGGGTATGTCAAATCAACAAAGTCTAGTGTATCTTCTGCGGAAGTTCGATGATAGCAAAGATATGCACTTCTGCTGTCACTGACATGTCATCTTTGCCGACGTCTCGTATGCAACAGGCGGCTAAAGACATGCACACGAAGAATTGTGTGTCTTTTCTTGCGGACACGGGAGACTGGAGATACTCAATATTATCACCGTGGTGGCAAGCACTTGTGCAAAGCGTGGGCGGTATGACGGGAGAAATCTTCGACTTGCGCCTGCCCTTGTTGGTTCCCCGTTAGCCGCCTCCTTCAAGACTCGTTAATCCGTAATCGTCTCGGTATGATGGGTCTACGCGCGGTTTCGTCACTGGCTGACGCCGTCGATGCGAGTGGCAGCACCGAAACGACCTGCAGGCTCGTTGTACGGGCACACTGCAGAGGTCAGTTGAGTGCCAGTTAAACTGGTTAAATAAAATTCAGGCAATGTCGGCCGAGACATCTACGGAAAACGCCGCTCTAATCTGCCACTCTGAGAACAGACAGCCTCCAGACCTATGGTAAATTTGAGGTGTACTCAACATTACAAATTACACCTGTTTCCTGTTCTAGGCCCTTCCGATGGGCTAATGCCATTGTATGATATACGTGAACAGTCGGACATTCATCTCGAAGCCTGTTGATAAGAGATGAGAACTTCTACCATCGGACGTTTCTGAATGACAACTAGCTGCAGCGGAGAGACAGCCCTTAAGTCATCGATTTGCCTTGACCACCATCTTCTTCGTCTGAATTTGGATCCAAGTGGCGCGCGCGTTCGTCGTCAATAGTCTAGCCAATTTGCAATACACTGGAGCATGCATCGAGTGGACAACGCCGAGTCGTTTTCGTCGAAGCGGTCTGTCAATTCGTTCACGATCGACCCTACAACATTGGCAGTGTCCAACAGCGCCAGCACGAGTAGCAGTTGAGCGCTGAAGAGCGTGTCAAGAGCAAGGCGGAGCGGAGCGAGGCAAGCGGACTGTCGCTTGCTTCACCGGCATAAGTCAAATGTCATCTCGCTTAGCCCGCGTCGTCAGCCAATTCGTCAGCCGGGTCAGTCGCTATTTGTATTTAGCGACTCGTCCCGTCATTTCTCAACGAAAAGTTGCCCCGTCCTGCTCTCCACTGATGTTCCTCTCATATACGATTACACTTACCGTTCGTGGTCGACTCCTGTACCCGTAACCTCTCGCTGTTTCCGGGTCGGCGTGTAATATTTTAACAACAGCAACAACAACACTACCACCATCAACGACAACAAGCGTAAAATGATGCGGTCACTGGCTTCTGTAAAACCTGTGGTGCTTTACCGGCATGCATGCACATATATACATATATATATATATATGTGGACTTGGTGGTAGCGGTGTGCTACTAGGTTAGCGTTGGACGCTGCCGTTCCCCGACTCCAGAACGTTATGGTAGGTATGGCACAATACGATAAAAGCAACAAGAACCGCAAGCGAGAGAGGCCGGAACGAACGCATCCGTCGGATCGGATCGGGCCGTGACATCGGGGCACGTTGATTTTTTGCACGGCTGTCAGAGTGAGCGCAAACGCAAGTCAGAGACAGAAATAAAACGAGCTTGTGTGAGCGACCGAGCAGTTTCGGATCGGTGGAAGGGGGGGGGGGGTGGGAATAGAGAAATGTAATCGACGCGATTGCCCACTAGCGGCAATGCCACGTTCTTCGTCGACTCGGCCCATCTTTAACATCGTTCCTCATCTTGTTTCGCTTGTTCCGCCGCCTCGTAAAATTAATAGCAGCTGCTGGTGACCTCGTCCACCCGTTGGTCTTGGCGGGCCAGAGCTCGTCCAAGTTGTGGCGTCAGCGCGTCAAAAGATGCGCTTGCCTTCCTCAGCCCTCTTCGATCCGACTAAGAAGTGAGTGAGAGAGAAAGAGAGAGAGAGAGGCTGCGTCTACTGCATTCGGTTCGGGTTTGTCACAAACTCCTAAAATCGAAGACGAAAATTGACTTTGCCTCTATCTCTCACAGTCTGCCTGTCGTATCTCGGTCTCAATTTCTCTCCCTCTGCACCGACTGCAGAGATGCTTAGCAGAGGCGGCTAGGATGAACGGTCACAATGCGGCTCGTTCTGGCCGATGAAACGAATTAAATTGTAAGGCGTGAATCTATCGGCTGCCTCTCACGGCTGAGGCGTCGGTTCGTGACCAATCTCGCTGAATGTGCGAGAACTACTGAAAATGTTACAGCGTCACCACTCTGTGGACTTTCAGATTTTCGACAGTCGGCAAATATTGCGTCATAGCAGAATTATTCGCTTGTACATGAACGATGGGTGCAGAGGACGCTGTAAACAACACTCTATAAGATATTGAGTTGTCATCTTTAGTACACTGTCCCTAGGGGAACAGACAGCAACGAAAAGCCTAATCAGCGTTTCTGGCTCTGGAAAACCATCATACTTGCATGGCGTTCATTTTACGAGCAACCGTTGAGCAACCCGCCATGTTCTGTCACAGCGACGTAATGGAACGACCAATATGTTTGACCATATGTGTTGTTGGCTCTGTCGGCCATCATTGAAATGGTTAGCGACGGTGGCCCGTTCGGTCTATCGCAATCACCGTGCTAATGTTGCTCGGCACCCAGATACAGGCACTAATGACAACGGCCTATGACGACCCTTAATTGAAATTTGTGTCTTCTCTTGGAGAACGTCGAAGGCGGGGCATTCAATCAAAGCGGCCCATTGAAACCTAAATAAAAAGTTAGGCAACATATAAGGACGGCCATCTCATCATCACAAAATGCTGAACAGTAGTGTCGTTAGTTGCGATGAGCCCCTCACATCGGGGGACAATGGCGAGTCAGCTATGATGGACTCAGCCATTATTTTTTTTATCTAGAAAGATAATTTAACTAACTTTGTACTTCAGCAAATTTTCTCGTGCGATTGAGCATTTCGGAATGATTGATTAATAGTATATGTTTAGAAATGGAGCATATCCACCGACGGACGCGCTATAATATTGCGACTGATCCCCTTACAAAAATATTTTCTCGAAAACTTAAGCGTTGCAAAATTAGAATTTCATTAATAAATCACATATTGAATTGAAATTATCAGTCATGGCAATCTGTTCATTCATATTTGGTTTACAGTACCTTGATCATGGGCGGAGATCGATGTTCGAGGAGTGGCCATTTCGAAATATTGAAGCGTCTTCCCGTCACGTCCAGTGGACGCTGAAAAGTAGGTTAACAAATTGAGTCAAAGAAATGTATTATCTATCTTTTAAATTTTTTTTTTTGTACGTTTATCGTGCTTTTTTTAGTATAAATACTGATCAGGAAATCTTCTCATTCAGTTGTGGTTTATAATCGGTCGGTGCTTAAGTTTACAACTAGCTCCTTCAACAAAATTAGCTCCTCTTTTGTGCTGCCAGCCAATAAGCACAGGCAATGAACGAAGTACGCATAAGTGGCATAGTGATAGTTTCAAATTACAAGGTAGCAAATATTAATGATTCCTTTCTGTGCAGTATATATATATATATATATATATAACATTTTCTCGAAAACTTAAGCGTTGCAAAATTACAATTTACATGTAATATATATATATTATATATACCAAGTTCTAATCCCCAACTGTACATATGCGTCGATATGGCCCGTACAGACGGTAGCACCAGGGGTGACAGATAGCACCGGCGACACAGCACATGTCACCACGACATTCTAAATTTGTATCAATAAATCTTCCTATTGCAGAGGTCGTGATTGCTGAGTACCACCGCAAAGAATCACGCCTCTGTAACTCTAAGGGCACACTGCTCTCTCTCCCTCTCTCTGTCTCTCTCTCTCGCTCGCTCTCGCTTATTTCATAAGCGATGGCTCTTCGTTCTGATCTCGTACGGGTGCCGCCATTCATAACGGTTCGACGTTCAGCCAGTCTATCATATCTAGCCCCTCAATTGAACGATTTCATTTTCGTTTTTGGCCGCCCGGCCGCAGAATCAAACAGACACACTCGAATGGACGGCACGGAGTTGGTTCCCTTTCTATTCTGACTAGCATTTCGGTGGCTTTTGCGCGGCCAGCGAATTCGTGTGATCGGCGATACGCTCTGACCGATCAGTTTGAGATGGGAGCATGCTAACGAATAGCGTGTGAGCAATGGGGAGAATCCCCATATGGGTCGCAGGCCACGAATCTTCTCGTTTCAAGGTAGCGTGCGGAGGCCGTTGCTCAATACAGTCGTTACTTCTGTCCCTTCGGAGTTGGAAACATGTGGAGAGGACGAGAGAGATAGAGAGGGAGGTAGCTGCCCCGACGAATCCACGTATCGTACATATTGCGTCAATAATATAGCGCGGTGATTATAGAAATCTGAATTCGTGCCGAAGCGTGTCGTTGGATGAAAATGATTTTTAATAAGCAATTCAAATAATACCTAATAACTAATAAGAACATATGACAAATAAATTGAGCATAGGTTACCCGTCATGTACAATACCGTAGATCTTTAATAGAAGAGGATAATTTGAAATCAGTTTTATTCATTCTCGACATATCCGACATAGACCATCGATGCATGAATGACTCGCCTTTATTTATGAATAGTCATATTTTCAAACTTCATAGCGCCGAGTTCGTCCCCCAGCTCGATTGGTACGTATAAACTGCTCAGTCAACTACTCTGTGGCAGAAATCGATCGGGTTAAGCACTCCATTTGTGCCTGTATCTAATTCCATGCGTATATACCGTGTATAATCAGTGATTGCGGGGGAACTGTGGCGTCAAAACCTCTTAGCTTAGGGCCATCAAAATTTCATATGATACCCTGCACCTTACAAGTTTCTCTTAGGTTTGAAGGGAAAATAACTTCGTGGAGGGTTCGCTGTCAAGTGACGAGCAGCGGCGAAGTGGCAAACGCAGTGAGGTATTGGAAGCTCAACGTGTATTACGGTGAAACGTTTAGAACCAATTTAGATACATCTCTCCCAAATGCTGTGTTAACAAAGAACTCGAAGTTCTGTCTAGTCTTACGAAGCGCTATGGAGCAACTTAGCCACAGTCTATACAGTGTGTGCCTTGTGTGTATGTTTTGAGATTTCGTCGAACGTGGAGTATCGGCTTCGTTCACCTACCTGAGATTGGAAAATACTGTCGCATTAAAAAAGTCACTATGATAATTTATTTCAAAGTAAATGGTACAGTTGGCAGATACACAGAATATCGGTATGTTCAATACTTCTATGTATAAGCTCTAGTTAATCCACGTGCACTTGGTTGCCATGCTAGCAGCATGCGCCTTTGTATTACAGCCGTCTCTCTTTTGAGCTAATTGTTCGCAAAAACTATACGGCCCTAAACAAGACGACTAATGGTATTTGTCGGAGCGTACGCATTTCCTGCTAAATCTCCGCGTCACCATTAATACGAACAGGATCCATACGATAATCGTTACGGTGCAACACAAAGTGAATTTGTGATCGTAGCTCTACCATTACCTGAATCACCATCGAGCCACCATAATTATCATCTGCATCGACAGATCAACTGCGGACGATTAGCCATCCGGTATCTGTCAATTTGTCCCAATGAGAGAAAACGCTACAAGCGCTAAAGGAACAACGCCACGACCAGATGGCAATTGCGAGCGAATTTGTCGCGATGTAGTGACGACTACATACACTCGAACGCCTCAGCCGGATTAAGCCATGTAATAGTCAAAGACTATTGTTGGTGACGCTGGCCTATCCGGGCAGTAGTATATCTCTCGGAGATCGGCAAACGAAATGGTACGACACCAACTACTATATCACCAACCCCCTCCCCCCGCCCTGCTTACTGTTGTTTAATAACGACTATTTTTAGCGGCGCCTGCGTCTAACGACGCCGATGTCGCTTCCACTGTGTCTGGGCAGGCCACCTGGTTATGTCAACGAGTGAAGTAATGAGATCGAGGGACGAGGGTGCGAGTTTCGTTATGTGGAAGGGTCCGATCGGTGTAAGGATCGGGGAGGGTGGGACCCCTCTCGGCTAGTTGGCAACGGTATGTATGATCAAAAATGTTATGCGGATGATGGGTGGATGGACAGGAAGTAAGTGAAGTATAGACGTGGCAAGCAGCGACTTTGATAGAGTTAGCAGCGGACGGTAGTAGCAGTAGAGATATATTGTCGGAAGCATTCATCATGAGCGCAATAAGCATTGCCAAGGACCGCCGTTTAGAGAGAATGAGAACGCTCGGTATCATCGCAGCTGTGTCGTTAGTAAAACGAATTTGTTAGATGTGTAAGGCAATTTCGCCAACTATTAATTACGTCGAATCACAACCCCTTGCTGATACTAATGTTGTTGTCATTAGCGTAGTACTGGTAGTAAATCATGAAGGTGGTAGTTTAGATGAAGGACCTCGCCCGCTACCTCGTACTAAGTTCGAACTTCGATTGTGACTGGAATCACAGCAGCGGAGTGTATAATATACTCGGTATTATACAATACATACATATATATATATATATATATATATATATATATATATATATATATATATACATATATATATATATATACATATATATATATATATATATATATACATGCGATTGAGTGCCTGGAAAACACGAATTATTACAGCCACGGCATTCAAAAGTCAATTTGCAATGAACATGGCGGGACACATGTTACCTGGCAGCTTCGAGTGAAATTCGAATGGCTAAATACTCGATGATATAGGAACACTAAAATCAGTTGTTTTTATTTCTATTCCTAAAGGGTTAGCTATAGTGTGAATTCGCAGACATTGATGTTCGTTCGAATGTCGTGTAGAACTTGTTCAAATGAGCATTTAGAGTAACGCTTGGCTGTAGTCGTAGTTGAAGTGGTTGATTTTCGTGTAGCGCACGCGTAGGCTACCTTTGAAGTTGGATATGCTCGATTCGCATTTCGAGTTAAGCGAAATCACATTAGAGGACTATATTAGTCGAAAGCTAATCTGCTTAAGTGCTATTCTGCACTGTTATTTTTGGGCAATATTTAACAAAGGAGGTCTTGTCAAGCACGATTGTTTCCGCAAGCAGCATGTAGGCACGATGCGTTCAGTGAACCGTCCGTCGTCTCATAGGCATTTGGTCGCTTGGACCGGGATCGCCTTTTCAAGCCTTTGTTTCGAACTCGAAACAGAATCTCGGGTCAGCCAGCTGAATCGTGCTTCGCCCGTAGAATCTATACCATGATAGATTCGTGTAACCAGCGCTCAGCATGACTCCAATCTTAGCTGCGAGATTTTGTATCAGATTGATTCATTCTACCGCTTTAAGTTTAGCCGTTGTAATTAAGTAATTGGCTCACCAGACACTCCTATCGAATATGAAATATACAGAATGACTACGTGTTCTTTAATCATTTAATTGATTCACATATTTTTGCTCTGCTATGGCGTCAACTCATCGAATTAAGCGCTCGGATGTACGTGTAATACTATATACGACTACGTATGAACGGCTTGAATTTTGGTGCTGTTTTCGGCCGCGTTGGCTAATATACATATAACAATAGGTACTTGGGGTACCTTCTCATAAGAATGGCTCACACCCCCATTTCGAAATTAATTCCGATCGTTCCCCCGACGATGGGTTATGACCCCTCTCGTAGACGGCTTATCTACGAAAGCTTTTAGTCGCCCTTTCTATATATAAGTGTACCTGAGCGGTCGGTTTGCCTCTGACATACGATAACTACAATACCTCGCCCTTCGAGCTAGAGTAAGCCATATACATGCGCATGACAGCACACTTATGACCGCCAGAAAAAGGTCACGGGCCCAGACGAAAACCTCCGTCTAGCGATTACACCCCCGCTGGCATTCGGCCTTGAACGGCGCCACCAAGTCTATCCCTTCGCCCTGCCCGAAACCCTTGATGGTCTGGCCATCTTCTACGGGTAGGCAGTTCGCATGGCAACGCCAGCAACCCGTACCGTTGCGTTTGCGCTACCAGGCCGCAAGGCGGGAGAGAGGAACACTTCCTGAACACGGCTACATGGAGGGAATTTGTCATTTTTAATTCGGAAATTCGGATTTCAATTGCCGAATTTGCACATCAGGAGCGAAAACACGAACTGAGATCGGGAGCAGATAGATTTTGTAACAGATAGTGGGATGCGTGATATGTTTAAACATGTGTGGTAAATCCACCACTGATTACTCAAGGGTAGCCACATACTTTTGATTATGACTAATTAGGAACATTTCGCAATTCACATGGTTACAACGAATTAAATGAAGTAAGACAACGATATAGGTAAGTAACTTTACTGATGACCGCGGGTATACGCATGACCAGTTATCATGTGTCCGACGAATGTGAACATAATCACTCATTGTGTTCACTACATGTCCTGTTCTGCGCTAATCTTGTTCTAAACATGAGACATTTCTGTGCTCATCGATTAAACGCGTACGAGGAACTGAAGGTTTTTATTTCCTTCACTCCTTGATGATATCGGCATACGTACGCGATACCTTCGTTGAGCTCTCGTAAGACTTTTAGAATCATTCATTTGGACGGATCACAGAAGCTTCTCTTGTGTCCGATGCTGTTCATCAGTCAAGGTGCAAGGGCAGAAACCTCGTGGCAGATCGCTTCGCCTATCTATGGCTAAACGCGGCCAAAGCGAGGTTGATCATCCACGCTCTTCTGAAGGTTTACCAGCGAGATCATTGCCTACCAGCAGTATTTAATTGTTAAGTAGCTACCAGAAGGGCGGGTTCCTGTTCCATCATACGCAAAAGCGCATGTTCATTGAATTTTCGTTAGAGGACTAACGCTTGCTATTCTGGATAGGCAATGAAAGCGATGGAAGCGATAGCAGCTAGTACAAAAATAGCTTTTGCATGATAACGTAATTGCAATATATATATATATATATATTATATATATATTATATGTATATATAGGCTTGCAGCTGACTTCGAAAGTTATTAACAACAATAATTACTGCTAATGAAGATTGAATGCAAATATATGCGTATAGACAGATATGTACACATGACGTAACATGTTAGGCGTACGGCCATATAGCTTAATACAGTTGTATACTACAATTAGTAAACAGTCATCCATATCTATGTTTATCATAATCCATAGCAGTCGTCCTTTCCCTCGCTGCTGCGCAAACAGGCAGTGCCTCCCTCGGTACCATGATGGCCTCGGCCTGACACCCTGTCCCCAACTGCTTCTCTAGTTATTGAGTATTTTAATATGCATTAATATCGGACAAGGAGTAGGACAACATTAAACAGTATTTACTATCAATTTCTTCCATAGTCACTAAACCTCACGTGCATTTCCTCTATTCATCTACACAGCGAAAAGAAACAGGGTGCCTGGGACAGTGATGTCGCCTACATTTCAGGGTTGGGGCTCCCTTACGACGTCCTCAATCAGGACCATTCCAATTGCTAGCGACAGGCTCAGCGCCGCTGGCTGCAATAAACGAGGAGAGTCTATCGCCTGCTTCGAGTGCTGTTCCATCAGCAGCTAAATGATGACGTAGACGAAATTCTCACCAATATCCAAGCGTACAGTTACAATGGTATTGCTTCCGATGTACCATACCGATTTTTGGTATAGCAGCTTAATGCTCGATACCTGAGCGCAATTACCAGTTAGGATTGTTCGGGATTTCATTAAGGAAATGTCAACATCTCAAATGATGTTAATTACTTATTATGTGTATACAAATTAAAAGTGGACTGTTTGCTTCTGTAGCAGTCGGTTGGGCAGCTCTGTGCAGAAACGATAATCCAATGATTATTAGGAATTCGTAAACCGTTCGTTGCATTGCTATAATTAAATGCGGGAGCACTTTCATAACATTCACTTATATATATATATCTATATATATATATATATATATATATAGATATTTTTTTATAAATACAAATACTTTATACAATTAGATGGGGGTTTGTCAAAATCAAAAACAAATGTGATGAAATAGTGCTTGGCAACCAACACAAATATAGTGTCGAATTTGAATGCGTCGCCGCCTAGCAACAACTTCTATTACGCTGATCCTGTTAATGAACGAAACGGGCCTTTTTGTACCAGTTAGCATCTATGGTGGCTCAGCAATCCGCCTAGTTTCTATTGATCGAATACTTGGTAGCATTGACAAGGTCAGAAGCGTAGCAACTAAATAGAAAAAAAAGTAGATGCTATAAATAATAAATGCATTCACCTTATACATTTATTACCTAAGACGTCTGTTCTTTTGCTTATATTTTAGTAACGTATTTTTAGTAACCTAAAGTGTTTTCCTCATGAGATTTGTGGCATACACAAATTTTGTAAAACGAATTTATTACTGCACGTGTAGAGACGTGTCAATGCAGAAAGAACAACGTGCTTCAACGGTCTCAAACTGCTTTTTTTTGTATACCGGCCACAAACGATCACACTAAGCACTTTCGATCCGGTCGCACGAGCGAAATTGGGCCAGAGCACGGTATCACTGGCGTCAGCTAGCGCGCTAGCCGGCTGTCCTTCAAAGTGAGATACTCCAGATCTCGAAGCACGCCATATATAACATGTGCTTCCTCCGGAAACAACGTCGTCAATATAACACTCGACTCACTCGAATGAGCGGCACTCGGCAATGAGAAAACATCTCGTACTTCCCGACCGTCGCTCGTCTGTCTGCTCAGATAAAGACGTTACGGTTGCGCGGAATTAGCGTTCGAAGAACGGTATGGGGCCAGATGAGGAGACCCAGACACCCAATGTGAAGTGATCGCACGACACCGGAACGCACACATGCACACGCACACACGTAGTGCGATGAGAACGTCAGCTCTCACCTCACGAGACACAACTCGAGGGGACAGGCGTGCGAAGACAGGTGCTAGAAAAGGAGGAAGAAGATGATGAAGTGCCTTCGACCTCATTTTAAGGCTTGATGTTGTGGTAACCGTAGGGTGAAGGCAGCGCGCCTCAGACCTCGCTTCCGAATGGTCTACCCATGACCGGGCAAAGGGCTTTGTATAGTATATGCTGATTACGGGGCAGACCATAGGCGTCATTCTTACGAGAAACTCACAGGTTTGCCATAGTGCTAGAAGGCTCAGGAGAAAAAGTTTGAAAGTGACTGATTTTACGGAAACTAATTTCGATTCACCGTGCAATGATGAACGCTGGGGTTCCTGGGATCATTGGCCTGTGTTGAATTAATTCGTGCGTATACGGTGGGCTTAAATGTACCTGGATGAGTCGACCATACGGTAACGGTTACAGGCTGAGCTTTACTTTTTAAAAACGTAACACCTTTATTTATCATATATAATACATTGGTAATTCGAAGTAGCTTTACAGATCCTGAACAGATAGAGGTTGAAACAAACGTCTCCTTATTTCTGGTACTATATGTCAATCTACTTTTACACCGCTCACTCCCTCGATCACAATCCTTAGCATGAATCGCTTCAAGTGCTCAATATTTAGCGAAATGTGCCCTTAATTTAAGGAATTGAGATTACCTGGATTAGTATACCTTGTCCCTGGTGTTTGTCTGTCCTTACATTTATGACGGACTTCGCCAACGAAACTTGCATAATACTCCCTAAGCAAGTTGTATATTCCTCTTCAATACCACTCATAGAGTTTGTCACTTACGAACGCCACTGGCGCACACCATATATTCCAACGTGTATCCAACAGTTCATAATGAAGCGTATCCGCACGCTAATTGCACGAATATTCCAATAGGTCACGATGAGGTGAGATCATCTTGGTTTTTCTTTATATTTAGCAATAAAACTACATCTAATATAGATTGTGCTTTAATCATGACTATATAAATAATTCCACGTTTGTAGGGTAAGCCACATTATCAGCTAACTGGGCAGTAATTCCCGTTATCTGTCACCGCTGTCAATGAAGGTTGACACTATCACCGGTGGGCAATGACAACTTATCCAGTATTGGCAGACATTGGGTTCATCGTCGTGGCCGTAGCTACGAGTCATGAAAAATCGGTTTCTCAAAGCCCTCCGTGCGTGCGTCAGGTGCCCGAAGGAAGGGCGCATCCAGGAATAGCGCGAAAATATGAAAACATTTCACAGTAGCAGTCGCGGTCGCTGCCGCCTCGTCTCGCCACAAGCACAACCAAGAGTCCACGTGAGAACTCACAGAGGGTAAGAGCGATCTAGGAAAGGCAGGTCGACAGGAGAAAGAGAGGGTAATCGGTCTGCAGGAAAGTCATCAGTGGGAGAGGGCGTTGAGAAGCCAAGACCTAAGCCCGTGCGACACAAACATAGGCCCCGAAAAAGCAACGCACGAAGGCCCACTGACAGGCACAAAGTAAGAAAGGCATAGAAGGGCATACGCTAGCTCTTAAGGCGTAAGCTGCCCAGTTCGCGCGTAGGGTAACCGCCGTCGCCGCCACGCCACAGAGTGCGCCATGCGCATGAGGCACGCTCGACTTAAACGAGAAGCGAAGACGCTAGGGGTTCATTCACGAATTCGGTCGTCGTCGATGACGGCATTACGCGGGCATAACGGTGGGCACGCGCCATCATAATCCGTCCGTGCGTCGGCAAGTAGAATAGCTGTACCGAATATCGGGTCTACTGGTAGAAGAGATTCGCCTGCCGGATGGAAGGCAGGGGGTGGGTACACAGTGCGATAGGCTGTTTAGCAGAAACAGCCACTGCGGCGCTTCTTGCGGATAAAGGGCGTCCACCCGCGGCGCGACGGCATCAAATCAAACCGAAAATCAAGTCTGCTACAGTATGGGGAATGTCGCCAGCATTGAAATGAGGGCGGCGAATCATTGATACTTGATGTTTAGTCACTGAGCCATAACAGAACATCGTATCGGGCGAGAGTCAACCGGAGCTGCTACAGGTTTCACCTGCGCCTGTGTGTTTGTGTATCAGTAAGTCAGCAGCATATATAATACATATTCGATTTCGCTGTGAATCTGAAAGTATTCAGCATATTCGGCCGGTATAGTTCAAATAAAAATAATAGGGGACACGAGCGCATCCGACGTGTGACTGTTTGCCAAATGTCGAAATGCATAGAAAAGTATTTGTGCAGGTGACTAATGCCAAATGGCAGTAACATAATATGAGAGCTGAGGTTACGAGCTGAGGCCTGTCAGATAGGAGAACAGCTGAGGGTCAGCTCGAAAATAACAGTTAGCAACATAATATGAGATGATAGTAAAGACAGCTAAGCGGGAAGCTAAGCTTGGGCAATGACTTAGATGCCGAGATCTCCTTATGCTGGGAGGATCTGGCGTCCGATTTAAAGATTCAGGCATCGATGAACAGCTGTACGAAGCGATGAGGTTCACAGAAGGAAGGACCTCCCTACAGAATTAAGGACCCTATCGGGATAAGGAAAATCTAGATGAGATGTGACTTTGTTAAAGGTAGGCCGCCACACACATTGAGAAAGGCCCGGATGTGTGTGCTTATTCTTATTAGGAACCCCGTCTTGATATAATGTTACACAGCAAGTGTCTGTAAAGGCGCTCTGTGTGTGTTCTTTCTCTACACCCATTGCTATAGCTGTTTAGGCAGGCTCTTCTTGGAGGGCAACAAAAAAAGCATGATGGCTTGGGTGTTACAACCCCCCCAGAGCCACTGGGCTCTGGAAAAAGTCCATTAGCGAATCGCTACAGTGCCAACACGCTCTGGTGTTACTTGCCCAGAGTGCGTCGTATGTGGCAACTTCATCAGAGACATGGTATCATTATAGAAGAAGTACGTGGACGGTGATTTTGGTTTAAAAAACATTTATTTCTCTCCCATAGATGAAGTTTTATGTTGGAGGGCCCTACGCCTCTAGTAAGTAATATAGAGGACTGGGCAACTACAGCCAAGATATCAAGGAATTCGAGATAAGAACAGTTTTTAGGTGCGTACCATGCCTTCGAAATGGTTTACGCTTGAGTGGACCTTCCGAACTATAAGCGATCTTCCATGTCACCGATATCAAACTGCTCAAGGTTCTACACTTGGTGTGAGGAAGCTCAGTCAAACAGTCAACAAACCCGGTCATCTCTAAACAACGCCTGCGCAAGGGTGAGAGCCCTCAGGTCCCACAAGAAATGTTCAGTCAATAACAGTTTCGTTAATTCGCCACTGGCACTCGTTCAATAGAACTATAGCGATTAAACCTTCTCCACAATAGTAGATATATCAGTATCACCAAGCAAGCATGTCTCATGTGGTTATAAACCTTTCATGTGCTTGTACAGGGTGCTTGTACAACAACTACTGCTGCGTCTTTCTCTTCTCTCTGTTGCGCTCCATGCCTCTCTCTCTCTCTTTCGCTCCCGTTGATTGAGTGCCACCTACAACGTAGCGGGTTGCTGGCTAAGACCGCATTTCACTATGATATGATGTTTGCCATTGCCAGGTGTATTTGTGTCCCTTTTCTCTTGGCCTTCTCTCTGCCCGTTGTTGTGGTTTCAATCCGAGCGAATATCATCACCTGCTCAGCTCAGAACACGACTCGAGCAGGGCGTGTCGTTTCTATTCCTACATCATCATCATTCGATTTGTAGTGACATCTGCTCGAGCTCACACGCTCATGTACACAGACGTAAACGCTCACCTAAGGCTGCAGTGCTCGTAGGGGCTTTCTCCTTAGTAAAGCCAAGCGTTCCTCTACCCACTATCCCCATTTCGTTTCAGCAGGACGATAAATCTAGCGTCGATAAATCCAGCCGGCGACTTAGCAGCACCGTGGTGCGATTATGACGAATTGTTCGATGACGACCTGCTGCTCCTTCCTCGTATAACTTCGGGCTGCACGAGCGAGCGAGAAGCGAGAAAGAGAGACGAAACGCAAGGAACAGCGAAAAAGACGATAATAGACAAAACTAAGAAATGACTCTCGGCTGAGATGATCGGCGGCCGCAAGCTCGCCCCTCCCCCGCCCCATAAGATCTGACCACTCTGGCCATCTGAGTGGGACGAGATTACGGGTGACGACTGACGCGAGGATCTTAAAGCAACGGGAGACAAAACATGTTCCTTCTTTTCGGACAATCGAATCCTAATTGAAGAAACAACACGAAAATACCAACGATGAAAGGAAGATAAGGAAAGAAAACAACAACAACAACAACTATAACAGCAACAACAGCAGCAGCAGCGGCAACCAACGCGAATGTTGTTGATTCTTAGTGTCCGTCGGAAGCTGGGGCATCGCCTGAGTGGCGGTGCCGGAGTGATGTCGATGCGGACGTTATTGATGTACGTTAAAATGCATCATAGCAAAGCAAAAGTTAGCTGTGATTGTCCTGTTGTTTTTTGTTTTTGCGTTTTTGTAAGCATAAGTTCACTCGGTGTTTGTGGACCGCGAGAGGTGTTTTTTTTGTGTCGGTGGCTACGCAAGTATCATGTTTCGTATCATTGTGATACAAACACTGGCAGTTGTGTTTGACGAATTCCTCATCGATAGGCGAAACGCAACGGACCGCACGAAATGGCTGTATGCTGACTGCAGGATATCGATCTATAAATCTATACGTGTTATAGGTGAGCGGATCGAGCCAATGAATGGGTAATGAATAGAAGCCTCATATTGCTTATGGTTCCGAAACTTACTATAACATTGAATTCAATGTGGTAGCGAATTAATCTCAATTTGCACAAACAAGAACGAGCCATATAAATGAAGCATCAGCATATTTCGATAATGCAACAAAATATTGACATATTATCTTATGCGGCGAACCTTACCATGTCATAATATACAACGATGAAGTCACAATGTTGTACCTTGCCTTGCCAGGTATGATCGTAGCACGTTTGTAACTTTAGATACATGAAATTAGGCGAGAACAATTCTAGAATGAGTGCATATACATTCATGTCACTGAAGAAGGATGGACGTTATGTTATTTCGCGCAACGCACACCCGTTGCTATACGACGAGTCGTTCACCGACAATATTGCGAGGTATCGGGCGAACAGCAGCGAAAACACTGCCGAACTGCTCATCGTCATCCGGTTGGAAATTTCCGATGGGAAGTCGTCCAGTGAAGCATGCGTGTAGCGCCCGCCCGCTAAGCATCGATCACGCCGATGGATTTGCAAAGCATATTCACACGTAGAGGTCCGCCAACACAGACACAGATGCACGTAGTCGCGAATGGTCAAGATGCCTATTTGAGGCTTGCAAAATCTCGGATTCGACGTCAGTCAACCGACGTCAGTTGGGGACTGAACATACAACCGGGAAGTTTTGAGAACAAAAAAGCGACACGATACGACTTTGATAAAGATATGATGAGAGAGATGAAATGAAAAAAATGTATTCCAAAATAAACAAGAATAGTTAAATGCCCATGGCCAGGTTCTAGTGAGAGTTGTGAGGGAGATTTTTCTCATGCACAGATTGATTTGTGATAGTCAGTGTTGGCGTTTGCCTGTACCGACCGAGGCAGCAGAAGGCAGTCAGATATTTCCTTCGTGTGGCCGGGCTGATTCAGCGGTGGTTAAATCATTTCGGTGAAGTGTTGTCGGATTTGGGTGTCATTGTTATGCTCGTCGATGGGTATGATCAGATAACGTAACATAACAGAAGGGGCACCGTTTGCACCTCTCATCCTATCACATTGTAAATATTCAATCACATCAGCTTTTGGTTTTATTATGATAAACAGTCTGACGTGAGTAGATTTTTCCATTGGTAACCACAACCACTTTCTAATTGCTAAAATGAAATTAGAATATTCAGATGACGTAATATTAACGATATAAAATTGAATACTCTCTCTCTCTCTCTCTCTCTGTCTCCCTCTCGTCGAAGCAAAACTGTATATGCGCTCATTATTAGAGCCAATAGCAGACTTCTGAGCTGTGCATTAATTATATGTTTTCTTCTTAAGGTATAAAGTATGTCGGACCCAGTTTTGACTGAAAACTACTGTGGTCAATAGGGTGTCTGTAGAAGGCCCCGTGTATGTAAACATGCAGTATTTATGACGCATACACGGGGTGTACAGTGCCTTCTTCTCTGCACAGTCACAGCTGTGCCGCAGACCACATTAGTTGGCATTACTACTTAACAAATCTTACTGCGGAGATACTGCCTATAAAAGTAAATATGGCACCACTCAGATTTGACCCTTAGACTTCACAAAACTCTCTCTTTGGTACTGCCTACCTTGCCCATCGTCGAAGAGAACAATACGTCTAGGAAAAGTTGGGTAACGGAAAAATAGCTCGGGTTTAAACCGATTACATCTGAACCCGGTTTAGGAACGTTAGCAGGATAGCGTGCAGGCAATAGTGGCGTTGTGTTAGTCTAGAAGGGACGAAATCGTGTTTCAACCTCTGCCTGTCTATAGCTATTAAAGGTTAATTGGACTCAAGTTTGGCCATCAGGCGTTGCGGTTCGTTGTCACCACTACACAAATCCGAGTGGCGAGAAAGCCTAGCTTAACCCTCCACAATGATGATGATGATGATCATGGCGATTACTACAGCATCCGTTGAATTTACCATTGCAATTTTTTATCTATACTTTAGTCTCGTCTTTTGTCAGATGATAGCTACTATCATATATATATATATATATATATATATATAGAAGCGAGGGCCAAGATCGAAGAAATACCGTGAAGAAATAGCGCTCTCCCTCCTCCAGAAGAGTTGGCAGAGCCTCCAGAGCCATCAGCGACGGACGACAACGGCCGGCCATTATTATTACTATTCCAATGAATATTCCAGAGAAGATTGCTCTCTTGCTGCTTCTGTGCGAAGCACTACTGACAAGGGTGTAGGTGCGAGTGGCCAATAGGGGAGTTAGTTACATGGTAGCCTCCCGCACAGCAATCAGATACTACTATAGAAGTACAGATTTATGCAAAAATGTATTGATCAAAGAAAAAACACACACACACATACACACGCACATACGAATACACCGGCTACAAATGACCCTTCTCTCACGAAGGGTCCACTATCGTGAACTCCGCTACCAGCAATGTCTATGCGGCAGCAGCATGCGCCAGTGCAGTAACAACGGCAGTCCCAGTGGTAACAGCATCAACAGCGAGTAATCTTGCGGAAATGCTGGATGTAGTTTTTTTTGTGCCGTTGGCTTTGTCGTCCGCTGTATCTCGACTTGCGGCTGCAGTCACATCTCGTCTGGATGGATTTCTCGTCCTGACGAAAAACGTCGCGAAGGGAAAAATCGACCAATCATTTTGCTGCTGCTGCTGCTGCCGCCGTTTCTGAGCAACCCAGTACAGTACCTGCCGCTTGCTTGCATGCTCGTCCGTTCGTCCGTCCGTTCGGCCAACCATTGCGATGACATTGAGCATCCATCTCGAGTGTGTCGTCGCCTTGAGAATCTGTTAGTAAATCGTAGCGCACATTTTATTTGGCGACGTCATCTGAGAGATTGCTGTTTTAGTTCTCGTAGAACTAAACGGCCATTGCCTTAGCAGTACAGCCAGCTGTCTAGAAAGACAATATTTGAGGATCTGCGCTGTGATGTACCCGGTATTTCAACGGCTGCGTCTGTTTGTTTGGTGGACACCCGACGGTCAACGATGACGCCAATATGATGACAAATTAACATAGATAGCTATAATCCAAGAGAAAGGCAAAGCTTTAGGGGTTTATTAAAGGAACTGCAATTTCACAATGGTTAAGTTCTCATTTATGTCACGCAGTGGTACTCGAGCATGCGGCTTCTGGCTTTTTACTGCCAGAGAGTTGGCCGCCCAAGCCACCGCGCTGTTGGCAAAAGAGGGCCTATTTGAGCGAGCGTAGAAATGAAAACATTATTGACGCAAGCATAGCAGGTAGTTGTGCGGAATAAGGTTGATGTGACAAATCGTAATTAAGACAGATCCTCTTGAAATTCATTATTACAGTTCGTCTTGGACCCTACGTATATCTAGGCGGAGTGATCTGAGCTTCGAAGGCTCGTGAAGGATGCCCAAACCGAATGGGTATCGTTCAAGCTGTCGAAGCCCATCTAATTCACATTAGATGTGCTTTAAATAGTGATTTTCGTCCTTATTTTCTCGACGGGTAAGTCGAGATTTCAGCTCGAATTCAATACGCATTGATTATCATCCTATGGTCTCTTTGTCCAATTCTCTGTAATCCCATCGGAGTCTTTGGTATACAAACAAATTCGACTGATATATATATATATATATATATTGTATATATATATATATATATATATATATATTGTATATATATATATATATATATTGTATATATATATATATATATTGTATATATATATATATATATTGTATATATATATATATATATATATATATATATATTAGTGGAAATAAAACGCACTGCAGTCATTCATCGATATGCCATGCTAGTACACGGCGTGTACGGCGTACTCAATACGATTAGCTAAAGCGTCCCGTCATTTTCTTTTGAGCTCATATAATCAGTACCGTCAGTTGTACAGTGCATCGCGTTGTGCATGTGTGGCTTTCAGCGGCTACCACCGCCGACGCCGCCGCCGCCGCTGCGGCCATCGTCGTCAGATTCGCTTAGGCCCAACATCACAGCTCTGCTTTGGAGAGCTGTGAGCAACCATGAGCACGCATCGAGAAGCAGTTCTCCTCAGCCCTGACAGATGTAGGTCGTTCATCGGCAGACATTTACTCACTAGCCGTGTATATACTACTCTATATAGTGAACTATCTATTATTTTATTGGCGTTCTGTGCGTCGCGAGCTCACCCATCGGCCATTGGTGATGGACAGACGGTGCATTTTGAACTCACTCGAAATACATCAACCGGACACAGCGAGTGAGCAGTGAGAAGTGAATGTCTCTCTTGAAGTCTCGCTGAGTGGCATCAGCACCACGGGTAGGGCGGCGGAGTCCATAGTGGCCGATGACACAGAATCGACCCTACGAAGGACGACAGCGTTTAAGCTGAAATAACGGACATGATAGAAGCTTGATGAGACGGCAACAATGACAACAATAAACACATTGACGAGCTGTCGCTGCGGCTGAATTAGCTTCATAGCAAATGCAAACTCTGTGATAATTTCACGTCACAGCATACACACGTCGTCTCGCGAGCCCTCCACCGAGTGACTGATGAGAAGCTACAATTAGGATCGAAATGTGATTGTGCATGTGACGAATTTCGCACAATGCAACTGATGTCTGGTACGGACGCATAATATAATAGTAGCGGTCATATGACTATTGTTGTTAATATTATGAATCTCGAGCTGTACCCTTTGGGCCATGGTACCGGCTATAGTTGTCGCTGATCTCTTGTCACGGATGTCGGTTGAGAGAGGACACAGCCCGCTAACCGTGAGCACCGCTTGGCCTAGATATTCGACACTGGGCCCTGAGCGTGCTCATGTCGTCACATGGTACAACGCCCTTTTCTTGTACATTCGTGTACATTGACAATGAGGTAGACAGTGTAACGTACGCGTACTGAACCCGACCACCCGGAGCCGACGTTCGGCTGGCTGATGGCTGACGGCGGGCTCCACCTTCGCATCAGGAGAGCAACAATGGGTACGAATGGGCCCTTATGGCTCGTCTTAGGCCTTAGGGCCACTGCAGTGACCCGCAGCTAACCGGCTGCAGCACCAGCAGCAGCTGAGGCGACGACAATAGCAATATAGGGAAAAGCCTCGAGAAAAAGCATCAAAATATTGTTATAGCGTGACGTGGCTAGACGTAGCTTGTACCCTGTCCCGACTGATACATTACGAGGAAATCGAAGACACATGCGTACACTGGTCTATAAAAGGTATTCGATAGAGCCTTAGCTATGATCTATATTCAGGGCCATTCTATGATCGCTGGCCGGCTGGCAAGCGACAGTTGTCAACATGGACGGCCACTGCTGAGATGTCGAACCAACTGACACATGTCATCCAGCCGGCTGATTCGCGAAGCTACAGCCTCGTGAGAGATGAATGGCTTCGATGGTTCGCAGTCATTGATGAGTTTTCAAAACGTTTTCGAAACATTTCATAAATTCGTCATTAGCAGCATAATGAGATAATCGGAACTGTTTCCAGAACTCCCACAAGCTAGCCGACCAACCTAGGTTGACCTAGGTTGAATAAGAAGGTGGACGACATCAGGGAAAATACTACGAAATTCATTCAACAATCGCTCGTTGTCCATCGATCATTTTGCTGACCGACAGTAGTTGTAGTATTATATATAGAATATATAATATAGTATATTAATCGGTTCGGAACGCTTTGCCGTCCCACAGTGATGACCACGGTGTCATCTGTGGCTATTAATGTATACTTGATGTGCGCCACCCTAAGCAAACGGCCTCTTCGAATCCGACTAACGTTGTATCGTCAATAATCGATAACAGACAGTTGCCAAAATCGGACGAAAACGGGGGACGGGGATCTCTTTGACGGGAAGATCCAAATTACGCTGATTCTCCGCCCGCTCGATTTCTGCCTGGATAATTTCAGCTGTGTATGTGTGTGTGTGTGTGTGCAAAGCGGTCTGTGTTCAATCGTGGCGTCATGTCGGCCTTGTTCACGCTAGTTCACGCGAGCCGTTCGTTTGTATTCTCTCGGCGACTACAGAATAATTCCCGCTTGAATCGTTGTTACATGAAGATAGAGATCGCTACTCAAAATGGCTACACGACGCGTTCGTCGCTGGAGGTGTGTACGGTTAGGTTATGTTCAATTCATCTGAAAAAAAGAAGCGAATATAATAGAAATTGTGTGATTTTCAGCCAAGTGTGTTGCCGCGCCAAGCAGACATACGCCCGCCGACATCTGACGACCGTTTATCCACAGGTTGGAGTGCGATGTGTTTCAAATATAGGATGCATGGGGTGGAAAGCTATGAATTTAAGAGTCACGACCCAATGTAGTTATCACACCAATTTGCGGGTAACCCAAGATCGTCAAGGGTAGAAGTCATTTATCTTTCAGGTCAGCTCGTCCGACGAACGAGTAGGCCAATTTGCATATAATTTGCGTAGGAAATATGCAATGAATCGTTGAACGATTCATTAGTCTTCCAAAATCGTCCTCTGCTTATACCTCTGCTGCATACATGTATCTATCTACAGACGTTTAATAAATATGTGTCGAATAATGAAATATTGCAGGAATACGGTAGATGCGAAATGTGAACAAATCTATCTTTTTCGCCTGAATGTAAATTTGTAAAATCGTGCTGAATGAAGATTTCAATGCATGGAAAATCATGCAATATTATATATATATATATATATATATGTGCAATTTGCAACCCACATAGTGCAATTATGCACATTCGTGAAACGTGATGCAAAATAGCAGAAGCGCCGAATGGGTGGCAGGCGAATTCGCAGTTCGAATTATCTCGAATAGAGAGTGTATTTAGTCTTTGCCGAAGCACGGAAGTGCTGATTTTGATCCCTTGAAGCCCTGCTGCAGGAAAAATAATCTCAAAATTCCAGATCAATACCGTGATGCACTGCAATCACCGCAGAAGAACAGGCGGCGTTGTTGTATACATTGTATGCAATTTACTGTGAGATTGGGTCCCGCTCTCAGATCGACAGCAGGGATGTCCTGCGAAAACTAACCTATCGAAGATGACCGGATACCCTGTCATTGAACGCAACAATGTCAAAGATATCTTTCTCTCTCTCGTTCTCTATCTGTACTGCAAACGCTTGCAGAGTCTATTGCTAAGGTTTTATTACAGTAGCGAAATAGTATTCGTCCGCCCCCGCTACATCCCATGTCCTCGTCTCGGATACTACGATCAGTCTCTGTGTATATGTGTGTGTGTGTGTGTGGGTGCGATAACAATATGTGACTATATATCAAGCCCGCTTCATCCCTCGTTCCCCACTAGAACACTCGCAAACGCTAACAAGATTGCTTATTGCTGAACGTTGGATGATGGACATGTACCGTAATGTTTGTGTGGCTTGTTGATTTTCTATTTCTTTTTTGTATGAACTGACTAACGTGTCATCAAGGAAATACTCAGCTTTAAGTACACGACGACATATATATATATACGTATACATATATGCATGTACGTGTGTCCATGCGATTCACACAGGGGGTAGCCATCTCATCGTCTTGTGGCCATCTGCCATTCGATGACATGCGAATGGAATCACTCTGTCATTCGGTTCGCAATTGCGTGACATACAGTCCACACATTTAGACGATGTGTGTTGTGAGTTCCGTTGAAATCTGTGCAAATCCCAGCAACAACGGACGGCTTGCTGGATCCGTCACTTAAATCGTAGAAAGTGTTTATTTTTTTCTTTCTATTTTGTTTTCTTTCTATTTCCTTTAGCCTGATGACAGCAACACGATGAAATGGATACTTCACCAGTGGCCGCAAGCGAAACATGATAATGCCCTTGTAGGGTACTCGTGTGCTGTCCTATCGACGCAAGTAACCGACTTAGCAAGAGCGCCATTCACTTCGTTAGTCTGTCAGTCAGATCTGATCAGTAACCAGCCTGAAGTCATCACTCGTTGCGATGCGGTGCACCACAGAGCTAAAGAGGCGTCATAATGCTATACTATCACCACTGCTACTACTACAACAACAACTACCACTACTACTACTGCCACTAATAATAATGCCGATGACGATGATGAGATTGCGTGGGCTGGAACATCGCTTCGCGCCAAATAGCGGGAATCATTGATGCGGCTGCTGCGTTAGGCCCAGCTCGAAACGATTGCAAGAGATAACTTCCCGAATCTCGACCGAGGCAGAGATCTTTAGCCGAGCGGCACGTTAATGACCACCACCACCGTCCGTCTTCGTGTATTATAATTACACTATAGATACTACGAGCGACGTTAGAATTTCGTCTCTTTTTTTTTAGTCGTCCAATGGCTGCGACACTCGCGACGAACAGGCGGGATGGCCAGCGGCGCGAACGAGACAGACGTTCTATAATGCACCACTGGATCGGGAACAACGTACGCTATAGTACGAGCATTTCCTGTTCGCATATCGCCGTACACGGACCTGCCGAATCGATGTTTTGCCACTTAGGTCTTTTAATGTGTAGCCATAGACGGCGATACCCTTTTACATGGCGTAAGTTATGAACGGTACGGTAGGTAATGTATGCCGATCTGACTGTCGAGGCTTGTTGACGAGTGTCCGCCTTCGTAGCTAGCACATCTACGGAAGAGTCGACGTTCTCGCGTTCTCGAATTGTTCATGTGTGAAAGCTTCGAATGTCATGTTACTCACAAACAGTAAGCTTTTTACAGCCAGCATGAAATTCGGAGGATAGTTTGGATGGCCGCGGACAGCTAGTACAGGATGATCGTGCTGGTGACCGTGTCAATATTGGATGATGTTTACTTACCGAGTTTTCGTCGTAGCAGAGCGTCCGATGTAGAGTCGACAAAGCATGCCCACATTTATACTCGGCTATACGAACCCCGATCAATCGTTGACTGAAATCAATGCAAAAACATAGCTTAGTCGATTATGTACTGCTATGAATAGTTATACCGTAATGCCCGCTTGTACAATTATCAAATACAAGGTTGATCATATTCCAAAATATAGACAGTCAGATTGGGTGACCTCAAAAGAAACAAACAATTATTACCCACGTAAACACATGGTTTTAATAACAAAGTAATGGACTTTTTTTTCTTTTTACACCGTCACCACCACCGAATATATTCCTGAAGTGCTCCATGTAGATATATGGGCACCAAATTATTTCACGTGTTCAACCCTATGTACAACCCGTTGCTGCGATATGCTGTCGGCCGCGGCCCCCGTTGTGTGAAATTGCAGCTCCTTTAATAAACCAATAAAGCTTTTACCTTTACCCGAATCATAAATGACTGTGGCTTATGTTCCCGACACTCAGCATTGATTGAGGTTGTATACACGGAATAATATCGGGTGCACACCAGGTAGACTACCACTAGCCTGTACAAGGTGTCACTGAATGCTTCATGGCGAAATGTTTTGCTAACAGTAGAAATTCACATGGTAAGCGTTTGTGTCACATTTCAGCTGCTGTTTCTGCTAATGCTGCCGAATACGCATGGTGTTCGAGCCAATACAGAGAGATGTCCTTGAGTTTTCGACAGCCAGCCTTTGCCCAGAGCTGGCGGCAATGCCTGCGCCGGACAAACGCTCGCTGGCAAAGGCTAATATTGACCCTGGTAAGGGTGATACACCTGAGTATAGCAGGCAACCAATAGATAGAGAGAAATACGTCGAAAGAAGAGGCAAACGAGAGGCAAAGTGAGCGAATAATGTCAAATGATGTCGTTCAACTCAACTCGGCTCGGCCGCCCATTAATCACAATGGGACAATAGACTCATCCGCTCACACACAGGCACATACACACCCACATTCGCTTACATGAAGAAAGATGAACAAAGATAGATAGAAGACAGCGTCGACGATCTATGTGAACAGCGGGCCTATCGATCGGGGTGAGGTGAATAGTTGCGAAGTCAATTTAGAAGACCTACGGCAGAGTGTCACTCTACAGGAGATTCTTCCGAGCGATTGCTGCCGCGCGCGGCGCAAGTCAAGGCAAGGCTTAACTAACTAAATACGATAACTAAACGGGCCAGCTTCGTAAGGTAAAGGGCGGAAGCAGTTCGAGGCTCGACAGTGACATTTGTAAGAGGCGGGACGATTTCGAGACGACCGAAAGGCAGCTTGCTGTACAATAAGACAATCGAAGACCAGCGAACAGCGGCGGTTTTGCTTGAATCGTGTGGAGAAGAATTGGCCGAGTTCGATGGCATTATCCTCGGAGTAGCAAACAAAACAGCTTAGGCTGACAACGCCCTGACAAGGTTCGACACGGCTCACGTCGATCTGACTTAGGTATCAAGAGGAAGCGGGGTAGCGCTAAGTGAGGGTGAGCATAACCGAGGGATAACTAACTCCTTGGTGGAGAGTTTGTGTTTCATTTGGATAGAGATTGGTTGCTGATTTGAATGGAAATGTCTCAAAGTGTTTTGTTATTGTCGGGAAAGGTCGCGGGTTGTTTCGGCAGTCCACTCCGATGTGAGGGGCTCTTGAGCCACCGCGAGATATTTCGTGATAAAGATCGTTCTATATTCGCAAGACAGTAATAATAATATTTACAACAACTAGGCTCGTCTGAACTCTGCCGGTTCGGAGAGACGGGGCGTCCCGAATACGCCGTCACGAATCCGATCTTCCTGATTTTCACCGATCTCGGGACGAAGCTACCTAGAACGATAACATGATCGGGCTTTGCCACGCAGCAACTGAGAGATATTTTATTGCAAAATATCTCATAAGTAATTATCACAATTCGAAAATATTTCAGACCCAACAACGCGGGCGGTGTCCACCGTATGTCCTGACGTTCACTTATAATTCAGAAAATATAAGAATGGAACCAGTTTATCTAATCTAATGTTAATCTGTGACTCCGGCCGAGTTCAACAGTCCATTGCGTATATACCCCGCCATTATAAATGCAACCCGATGATGATGGAGAGAATTCATAGTGTCAAGTGCAAGGCTAGATGGTGAGATTATTATTACGCATAACATCAGATGTTGTACCACTCAAAAAATATATCGCTGTTATTATTATTATTATTGTTTTTATTATGGTCCCTGTTATTAATCTGGGACAGAACATTTTCAAAATTAATTGCTGTCACACGCCGGTCCGTTCAACGACTTCGGGTTGACCTGATAGTTGTCTACATAAAAATATGGATTTTGATATTATACAATCCTCGAGAGACCGTTCGATTGCTTGAGGTTCCAGAATTTTATTCGATTTGGATAAGAATATATTGGTAGGTCGTCCTTATTTGATAGAACTCATAATTTATGGAATTATTATACTTGTATCCTTTCTTATCGTTTACCAATTCATGATGCTTTTCGTTAACGTCACAGGCATTCTCTAGCAATAAATAACCGGGCTTATTTGTACGGCTCATGTGGACGATCTGTTACGATTGGGGCAGATTCGTCGCAAATAGTCGTCACCAAGTTGGTTTTTTTGTTTGCTGCTACGGCAAAAACCTCGCAGATGCGGCGAAATATACTAACACCTTCGGAATAAACTTTCTGGTAGAACCGATTTTAACGCATTAACAGACGAGAATTCAATGCTCCGACGTCCATCAAACTGAATTTCATATTAAAGACTGAGTTTAGGTACTCAGTGAAGGACCTAAACTCAGTGCAAAGAGTGTCGTCCACGTGATCGAACAGGATGTCCACAAAGGATTCGAGCCGGCCGACAAGTCCCTACTTTTACTCCTGAGCCGCCACTGAACACGATCCATTTATTCCCTGTTCGAGGACCTTTGGATTTTATATATATATATATATTAATCATTCCAATTGGTCACAGTCGGGAGAATGTGAATAATTGAAATAGATATATTACAGCGAAAATTCACGTCACAATGAATGATCGTCGTGTTTACCCGGGCGAAACGCAGCGCATGCATGTCCTTCACTGATTAAGATGTTTCGAATCGTTGAAATCGAGTTGGGGGAGAATATGAGGGAAACAGGAGAAAATGAGGTATTTATAATTGGTTCTACTTTATCTGTGATGTATACGAATGTGAGAAGGAGATCACATTCGATATGTTGTAAGGGACTTCGCCGACTTGTGGTACTTTTGTGACACTTCGATAGCTGACGTCCCATACATAGAACGTAACCCTGCATATGCCTATTGTAGTGGCTAACAGTGTCTTCAAACTCGAATAAAATTGAGAGTGCGAATGGGAAATGTGTCAATTTGAACTCACATCTAGCACTTTCAAGCGAAATAGGTGCAATTTTATGAAGAAAACTTCTAATTCAAAACGAACACAAACTCAACAGAATCGGCACCTAGACCCTGCCAGCGACCTGGTTTAGGTTGCCAAACAATCGCTCGTTGACCACGAGCAATTGACTACGAATCGAGTAATTCGTTAGAAACCCGTTCGATTCAGCGCGTAATGAGCCACTCCAGTCTTGGCAAGGAGACGTATGGAGGGCAAGAAAGACTAATCACTCGGATATTTCCGAGAAGCTGCTTAAAGAGGATGAATACACGTCGATGTCTATGAGACACAATTTCCATGATGCTAAAAATAGGCCGAGAGCAATTAACCCGATTCAGGTATGACTCGAGTTGGATGGCAGTTATAGGGCGATGAGCCATTCGATAGAAGATCGGATAGGTAAACAGAGAGACGTAATGCAAGTGTTGGATACCCGGATGATACCCAGTGCGTTTGAATTGTGAGTAGGCCACGGTGTTTGGCCAGGCGAAAAGCGGCTTCAATATATTTTTTGTATGGGGAGTCTACTTGAGAACGGACGTGTTTGACGGGTTGCAGAAGCAACCGCACATATTTAGTATTAGAGACTTCTCAGTATGTGCCAACGATCGTGCATCCACCAGCTTCGAACCAACTCGATGTAATTCATACATATATATGCGATCATCTATACGCTATAGGCCGAACGCTGACTGAATCGGTCAGAGGGCGGTTGAAGCTCTTCAATATCTTTGAGTATGAGGTCCCTGAGTTAGCCATGTTTGTAGTCTAAAAGCTGACTTCATTTTAGACATTAGTCCATAATGAATAATGTAGCGTTAGCCGATAAATGCCACACAGCAGCCGCGATGTCACAAACCAATTTACTGCTACATGGTAATTAGGTAAAAGTTCTACTGCTGAGCATAATTCTCTCGGCAGCATAAACACTGCAGAAAACTGACAGTCTAGCCGGGGCATACAGCTATAAACAGATGAGTTCGTGTATATAGTATATCGTATGTGAATCAACTCTTTGAGCAAAGGTTATAAATATCTTCGAACGGCTCGGCCCGCCAGAGGACCCGTCATCGACGCGCGCTCGGCGAACAAACACCACCAGCTCTCAGTAGTTAGCATTTCGAATGAAGATGTCTCGCGTGCGTGCAATTCGTTAAACCATCTGTCACTGTTCGCAACAACGAACATCCGCATACACAATGCACACAATGTAGTTTATCAGGACAATTTCGTATGTCTAGCACGTACTGGTGTCGGCCGGATCGAGCAATATTGGCCGCATCGTTCGACGAACGGTTACCACCGGGAGGTCGTGAGTTCTACATGAGCACATTGCGTGCATTACTAAACACGAACGCATAGAGATGTAGCCATCCTGTTAAAAGAGTCGTAAAAACGTTGCTAGCCGCGATGGGAGCGGCCCGTATTCTCAAGCAGCAGAAATCCTCAGCAGATTCGTGGGTTATTCTTCGTGTCGCGGAGACGTTTCACGCGGCGGCTGTCTCTTTCTCTCTTGATGGCCCTTGTATTCGGTTTCTGTGAAATGTCCACAAACATTGTGTACTTCTTATGCCTGTGGCTTAAGACACATCCCTCGGACGCGCCGGCGATCACACGCCGTATACTGTAAACAGCAGACGATTAAAGGTGGATTTTTCACATTTGTATTGCGGCCACAAACGGCTAGTTTGTAGCTAGGACACGATAGCGAGAGGACGTTGTTCTCTGTGGCGCAGTGCTGCGGCTGTTGTCAGCCATGGTGATCTGGCACGCGATGACTATGGCTTATCTATATCGTATGCGGTAAGTAGTTTGCAGATGAACGCCGAATCATAGACGATTGTGTTCTCTCTGAGGTGAATAGATCTTTTACACATGGACGGGGAGGGGTAGGGTACAATCGGCCCATTTATTGAACTTCTAACAAAGCTAGTGCTATGTTTACGTCGAGCCCCCCTTCGTGGTAAAATGCTTTATGGTTTAGCGCGGTAGGCCGGTCGATGTCAACGAATGCTGGCTGCATCTCATTGTTAACCAACTGTCAACTTCTTCAGTGCCGAACACTTCTCCAGCTTGTGTCTGCTTTTTATTGAAATGTTGGATACAACCTGGCGCGTCACTACAAGACACGAATCAAATGTTGAGGGCGGGTTGTGCTCTGGTACGCAAATGGACACACCAATGGATACACCATGTTTCGGGCCCATATGCACAAAGGCTGTGCTTTTATGCTATAACATAATGCAATCGATCACGTCCATTGTATTCGAGCGTGCGGCCCTCATTATCTTACTATCATCTTAGTACGGGCGTCAAAGAAGGAACGAAAGCATGGCCTGAACCCGGTTGTCTAATGCCAATGCGTGTCGTTTTGCCACGTCTCTCCTGTGGCGCGATTTATTTGTCAGGGACAGGCCTGATCAGGACCAGTGAACAAGCAATATATCACACATTTGTCAGTGCAGTCCCGGTTCACACTGTGCCCTTATTCACGCTCTGCCTGCTGATGGTGAATACTTAAATTATTGTCGTTGCCAACAACGACCTTTTGGGTGACCACCCAAGAGCGATGGTCGCTCGCAGAGCTATGCAAGAGCTCATGCGCGAGCACACACACACACAAACCGTCGAAACGGATGAGTAAAACGCGTGTTTCGCTGTATAATCTAATATCTCTTCGTCGCTGGAGAATTCAGTAGAGAAGCATGAAATTCTCAAGTCAAAGCTCTGACCTAGATAACAACTCGATGAAGGACAAGCGTGCCACTACGAAGAGAGGGAACGTGCATGGTCCTGTCCCGTTCGAAGACGTCATATGCTACATCAGGCCAAGTTCGTGGAGTTTGTTGGCCTAGTAAACCCCGCCGATCGAGAGTTTCACTAAAAATCAACTGCTCAGTTTTAAAAATTCACTTCATCTCATAGCTAACACGTAGATTTCGCTCTCACGCTATTTGAATCTTCGCCGGTCAAAATAACGTGATCCAACTCGGCATACACTCGATCAAAGTGTCATCTTGCATCATTTGTAATGACGTCGGTCGAATTCGGCGAAACAATGGCCAGCTTGCTCCAAAGCAAGCAACTGCCTTCCGCAATATACGATCGTATCGACATGCAAATGTAACACCTACAGTGCATATAGTTCTTTAGCAGAGCCCAGCCTGATTTCATGAATCCTACCGCTGAAGATATTACGTCCAATGTATTGAAAATAATTACAGGGTGACAAAGATACATCTTCGGAATATTATGCGTATGATATCTTGACAGCAAGCATAACCTCTTTCCTTTATCGAAAACTCCTAACTGCTCGAAAAGCTAAGCGAAACGTATAGCGACTCGTGACATGCGAAGGAACCCACGACGTGGATTACATCCACCACATTTTTGCAGGGAGAAATTATGATATTAAAAAAAATTGATATTTGAAAAAAAATTATCCTCCTTCTATCAACATACCGATGTCGGCCTGGTGAGCGGTCTTTCCCTGGTTTCAATTTTTCCAGCAGACGCGGGGTTCAGTTATCCCGAATATGTTCAATGAGTATGGCCGCCACTTTTATATTCCTTTGAATGAAACGCGCACTTATGTCATCTCCTATAGACATATCTATTTCCATATTTGCACTGGTGTTTGTCGATCCCGTCGTCAGGTGTCGACCATGGCCGGAGGACACGATCTGCTAATAAATCACACACAATTGCACGCCATCCACGAGCACCAGCAAGGTAGCATCGAACTTAATTGATACAGCTCGCTGGCAAGAACTAGCTACGATCGAAGATACAGGTAAAAGCGATAGATATTTGAGCCGTTGTTGGAACGATGTCCTCATCTATTTATCAATCTATCATTGATCTATGATAGTTGTGTGCACTAGGGCTGAGAGCGAAACCGAAATTGAGGCACATTACGGAAAGAGAGATCGGGAAGGTCCCGGGTAAAACCTTTCATGACATAGGCATACGCACACTTAATCTTAACGCCCGATGGCTACCCCGTCTGCGTACAGTCTACCCTTGGTAAAGCCGATTTCTGGCGTCATGAATGACCCACGTGAGACTTCGAGGATGAGCCGGTTTATTGCTGTGAGAGAAGAACGAGAAGATCTGTGTGAGAAAGGGCCGAGCTGAGAGGGCCGTTCGCCAAGCCAAGCCGTGACTAGCAGAGTCGAGCCAACGGGGACGGATGATCGACTTAGCTAGGTGATCAGAGAAAGGAGAAATATGCCGGGAAACCTGCCCAAGAGGATCGGATATGTCCAGGGAGGCGGCCAGCAGGTCCCATCAGAGCTATGATAGATTTAAATATTAACTTAGAAATTGAAAATGAGTAACGGCATCACAGCGACTTTCCGCCGTTCGGACGCGAAATCGTCACCATGTTATTTCACGACGTAGCACGTTATTACCGTCAGCGTCGTTGACGTACACAAAACCAAATAGTGGAAATTAAATATGTAATGTGCAGTATTCGGTCACAGGTTCTTGTAGAAAGTCGTCAACAGTTCCATAGGGGGGGCGGCCATGGTGTTGGCATGCATTAGCATGCCAACACCCCCCTTAAAAGTTCTTGTAGAAAACCAAACACAAAATGAGCAAACATCAGACACCGAGGAGAAGGACCATGTTGCCTTATTATCCCCGCCCTCGATTCCATACGAAGGAGAGCCAGCCATAAGGTCTAAGTCGTCTCGCCGGTTCTTCAGGTCCAGCAGGCTCAGAAGGAAGGAAAGATACGGAAACGAGCAGACGGATGAGCAGGCCGCGACAGTGGTACCAGCTATTTCGTAGCAAGATATATGGAGGGTACAGCTGCTCCGGGCTCGCGATGTCCGTCGAGTTGCTAGCCAGCTTGGCTTGTACAGCAAGCGAAGAAGAATATCTACGCTGGTAGCAAGCCGGATACATGCATATATAGGCCTATGTGTCCAGGCAGGCCTTCGCTGCGACTAACATCAGGAACGGCATTAATGATCCAGTCACAGAAAAACACTCTGGCACGTTCGCAACGAGACGCATATGATCGAAATATACCGGCTTTTCTAACATTTCATACCAAGCAGTGTGGGTGAGTTATGGTGAGTTAGGGCGCTTGATGCATCTGTGAAGTTGTAGCTGTTGTTGTTGTTGTTATTAGACCCAGCACTGATCTCGTGGCTGGCGGGGACCGTGAGAGCAACACGACGGATAGACGCGTCTCATAGACACCTATACCATTTAGTTCAATACGTTAGTTATGCCGGCGTAGACGAAACATTGTGCATTGAACCCAATATATATTTATATATATGTATAGTAGAACCTGCGGGGGTTACCTACAGCGGCTGTTGTAAAAGCGGATGGGCCTCGAAGTAAAAAATGACAATGATATTTTATTTCGTACAAATGGGCGCAATGAGAAATCTCTGCGAGGACGGCTTACCGCGTTCCCTAAAACCCGCAAAGGTCCTCCGCTATCGAGGAAATCACTGCAAATCGTTTTCGAACCGTTTGCTTCGCCTTCTATTTGGTGGTGGCGGTGGTCCCCTTCAGACATCTTGACGAATGGCAAAGTCATACGCTCTAAACACGTTCAAGCCGACTGTTCTCCCTTGAGCTTTTGGGATGCTCACTACATCTGGACACTTTCAAACCGAGAGGGCTGACATTGGAATCACGAAAAAGGGTGTTCTGTCTGGCACATTTACGTGACAAATGTACTTTTTTTGGGTTGAGAGGATGGTGGTAAAATGAACGATCTGAAAAATCGCCATAAACCACTATTTATCAGGAGACGACGACGAGTATCACAGGAAAATGAGAATCGTCAGTGGTCGATCGGTGTGCCGTGGCAGTGCACAAGATACAGGTTGTGTTATATCTAAGGTCGGCAGCGTCTGAAATGAATTTTCTTACCGGTTGGTCAGCTTAGCCCAATGAACATTCCAGCAGTACATTGATTCTATTATCATATAATTAGCATCGCTTATTAAGGTAACAAACGAAGACCCTAGAGCTTCAAAGAATTACGTAGAAGTGCTTAGGCGCATTCAGAGACTTTCTACACACTCACGATAATGCGTAGATGTAAACACTGTGTGTCATCCATAGAAATATAAGCCACCGCTCTGATCAGACAACCGATCTCTTGCAGCGTGCTGACGTGGGTGGCATCCGACGACTGTCGTTAGCGTATTTTCCACAATGATCAAATCAGGCATCCAAGCTTTACCGGATCGTTGAGATGTTCGTCAGGCATCTTCAAGAGCGAAGAAGGAAATTGAAAAGCAAACATAGCTCAGGAATAAATGAATCAGCTCAGAGCCGTCATAAATTCATCATTCCAATGATATAGTCGGGACTGCACCCTTTCGTGGCAGAACGATGTGCAGTGTTTTTTTGGACAAAAATTTAGTGATTTATTTCGTTCGGTGATGAGGTGCTCCTTTTTTATCTCGTAGTAGTAGTAGTAGTAGTAGTATTTGCAGATAAAATATCTGTTGCAGAAATTCTATCAGTGGATATAGCAAAAAAAAAAGAGAAGAGGTGAAATGCAATATATTATAAATATTGTTTCAAGCTGTTAACACTGTAATACTTGTTTGCGGGAAAAGAAATTTAACATATATATATATATACGAACCAAGCAAACTATTTAATTAGGATTTCTGATATGAGGATAATGAAACTAATCGAATCTTCTGAGGTAATTCTATAAACTAGAACGATTTCGTCGTACAGCAAATAGTCACTTGCTCAAGCAAAGGCATATCGAAAGGTGGTATATTTGTCAGCGAGACACAGTTGATTCACCTATGATGCTCTTGTTGCGCTGAATATTTATCGAGATTATGGTAATATCGAATCAGGCAACTGTATACACTTATTGTCTGACAATCACGTACTCACAGAGTAAAATTATCGCATTAATATTCAGCTCATTAGGTTGACTAGCATTGATGCAGTTCATCGTACCGGATGTAGCAAGAATTATGGGACGCCATTAAGCAAGCGACCCTTTGATCGTAAAGGCGACTTTGCTGTCAGTGTTAGACACTCGATTTCCATAGACCGGGAAATCACTCGGGCTCCTTTATTTTCACGTGATCGTTTGTGTGACCGCATCTTTACGCTAGGGAACATTTTGCCCATTGCTAGCTAGACCTTGCTAGCCAGATTTTATGGCTAAGTTGTTATTCACGAACAGTCTGTCGCTGCGCATCTACAAAACAACTCGAACGAAATCAGCAACAAAACGCAGTCGTCTTTCGCTGGGTTAAGTACAATATTGTGACTCGCTAATATAATACATACGCTATGCATTACCATCACAGCTGGCCATCCATCTCAACTACACTGCTCTTATCGTCTTCTCTAACTAAAACGAAAGTATAATCTAAATTTATTTTCTGTATATTCTGCATTTTAGTTCATGCTGACTTTAAAGGTCCTGTATATTTACGTTTTTTTTAAATCAATAAATAAATGAATCTGCGAAATAGTCGTATTATATAATGATGGGCATAAAATGGTGGAGTTTGCCATTATAAATATATATATATCAAATCGGGACGCTTAAACCGATAAGCGATCTATCTGGGATCGCTGGGTCGAGTACATCTAGAGCTCTGGATAAAAGAGCAATAGATAAGGATTGCCTCTGTAATATATATATATATATATATACGTATATTAGGATCTTTCCTCCTGCAACACCTTTCCCTCGCTGTGAGGCAGAGGGGCAATGCCATTGCATTCCTCGCGACAATGTCGGCCTCGACACCGGTCCCCAACTGACCCCCCCCCCAATAATCACTAGAAACAATTATTGTATGTTTAAAAAAAAAATTGTTTTGCCACCTATATAAATATATATGTGTGTGTGCGTATGTTCGGGCGACATTGTTGCAAGTACAAGCAGAATAATTTGCCACTATTCTTTATGTGTTCGATTTTACCCGTAGCTCTTCCTCACAACATTAGTTCCGTACGCTGTACACCATAGTAATAATATTAATTGGGGTAGTAACAGGCAGGCATAATGAAATTTGAAATCAGAACCCCCACCTTCTCTGTTCGTATTCACAAAAAAAAGTGATTTCTCGCAAAATCTATGAGGTGGCTCTCGTTTTTCCACGACCGGCTTTTTACGGCGGACTCCACATATTCTAACTCAGTCCGACCTGATCAACAATGGGACCGCTTAGATCAGCTGTGACCACCATTTAAATTCTGCCGCCGACGCCCTCTCTGTGTTTGGCAATGTTCTCCTTGTCGAAGTTTCGATACGCCTCTCTACACACGTTTTGCTCGATCGACAGGGACAGCAACAACGGCAATCTCCGCCAAGATAATGTCGGAATCGCCCAGTGACAGGAGATCGTGTCACTGCTAAAGATCGATGCCGCACGCATCGATTTTGCTGCAAAGTCGATTCTGCCGCTTTTTCACTGTGTTTTTCTTTTTCGGGGGGGACGGACGGACGGACGCCACAGTTCAGCGTTGGACAGACAACACCACGACGACGTCAACGCGGCGGCGGCAGCAGGCCAAGCGAACCCCCTGCGGTGTCGGGAAATCATCCGGTTCATGCATCGATCAAAGTGGCGTTCGGGCGCTCTTCAAATATCGAGATCGAAGATAACACTCTCTCGTGAGCGTATGACTTCGAGACGAGTGTTCGTCGCTGGCAACCCCTCATCATATGGCGTCAATTTGAATTCGCTGTATAGGATAACAATGGTACCCGTACACAGGCAAATGCCGTTTAATAAAGCTTACGAGGCTACTTTTTTTTTGTGGCTCGTGAATAGCTGTATTCAAAAGCCTACCTTAGGAATGTAAATAAATAAATAATGCTGGTAGCCTGTTCGTTGAACTTACCAATATTATCGGCAATTCAATTGTGATAATTGTTGTATCCGCTCGATTCAACTGAATCAAGTGCGGCGTTGACCAGGATTGGTAGACGACTCGAAATACGTTGGCGATTCGATTCCACCTCTGATTGATGTTCAGTAAAATGACCACGAGTGTAGAGCTGCTCCGCATTAGACAAGAACCCAGCCTTCTATAACATGGTGGAAACTGCAGGCTGTAATTGGGTTTGTTTGGTCTCACATACACATGTACGAGCCCAGCGAGCTTTCTCCATCTCTCTGCATCTCTCTCCCTCTCCCGCTTTCCCTGTCTCGATAAAAAAAAATAGCTCATAATATCGAGCGGGTGTTTTGAGAGCTCTGCCGAAAGGAATAGCTGTTATCACTAGAAGAATGTGATGATGTCACACGGGATCAATTCCATGCTACGCAAATGAGAAACCCGATCAATGTAATATATCAGCGTTTTGAGTGGCCTTCATTCTGTCAGGCGAATAATTTCCATCGACGAGAATCCACTCAGCGTAGCGTTATCTTTCTCTAACTTGGCCACGTGGTGTTGCAGGGTTCATACGACTCGTATGTAATATTGATTTGTTTACACACAATCGCACACCTCCACCCTTATAAATGGGCATTATACATTATACATCTACATAAATAGGCGCTTACACCTGGCACTTTTGTTCATTCGTAATTTGCGCGGGCTAGAATTATTGATTGCGGGATACCGCTGTCTGTGACGGTCGCTGGGTCGATTGATCTGGGCGGCGGCGGCAGCAGCAGTGGCGTCTTTGAGCCAACTGACTGACAGCTAAACTGGCGCTCACGAACGGATCTCCACGAAGCGGTCCGTCGCAATATCAGAGCGCTACAGGGCGTCCGCGTCAGTAGTCACCGGTAGTCATTCGTCCCTCGGGAGTGGGAAGGCGCGAACAAAAGTCATTGGATGATGTCGTAAGGGACCGAGATGTCGGGAAGAGGTACCTAGCTAGTATTATGAGGCCCTTTGAACTGCGCTCGTCTCAGTGTCGCCAATGGGCTCGAGATCGCGTCGTAGCGGTAATCGTTGTCGACGCCAACGGCGATGGCAAGGATCCCGACGGCAACAACGAAATACAGTCAGACTGAAGAAGACAAGAAGGGCGGCAGCGACGAACAGCAGCGGCCGGACACGGAATGAGACGAGACAAACCTGGGAAATATTGTGGCGAGTGTCACATCCGCGCTAAGCTTCGCTGCTAGAGCTCTCGAAAAGTTTCTAAACAGTTGTATCCGAAGGGAGAACACTTGGTAGATAAAGCTAGCTGGCTTACTGAGTTGGTTAGTTAGGCCGTTGGTTTCGTGCTTCGGGTCATGCTGTTGGACGCTTGCTTTCGATAAAAGCTGGTTGACCAATCCTAGCCTCTTCGACAGCGACGCTGTCGCCGGCCCTCCGTCGAGGGAAAAACCTTCCCTCTACCGATACTCGTGCTGTTCTACCTCTGTTGTGGAGTCCATGCTTGTGTTTGTGTGGACGTGTGAATGAATGAGGCTGTTGACTAAATGAGGCAACGTTGTCGTTGGCGGTTGGCTATCCATTAAATTGATAGATACCAGACTCTGGCCCGTCGTTAACGGGCTGTGGGATGAGTGTGTGCAATTAAGCGTCGCCTATGCCTTTCTACCCGAGAAACTTTTCGAGGGTCGAAGGAAGAGAACGAGAGCACGAATAGAGGAGAAAATAAAGAATAAAAAAAAACATAGAGATGCACACAACAGGGCGTTCTCTTTTGTGGGGGCGCCGTTTGGCAATATGTCTATCGAATATTTTGTCAGCGAGCTGATCTATATATATATATATATATTATTATAGATGTGTAGCAGCACTTACATAGTGAGTGAAGCTATTAGATGAAACTTGTGATGGTCAGGAAGACATCTTGCAGAGGAAGGGTGACTTTTCGATGGCTTATTTTCACTTACTTGCTTCCTGTTGTGTGTTAATGGTCTGACCTTAGAAAACAAAATTTTACAGCAGGAGCCATAATGAAATACCAATCAATTTGTATCAGTTGAACCGTGCTTATTTTCGCGTTTGGGGATTGCTATAGAGGGCTTTAATCCATTAGGTTCAGTGAGGCTTCTACCCGACATAGCGTGCCAACATGACACCTATATAAATGGATGTTCGCAGGTGAATTACGAAATTGGATTTAGATTTAGACGACAAGGCTCAACCTTACAGGTACCTCAATCGTACGAAGCGTCTCAGGTAAAACTACGAACACGGCCCAACTTAATCCAGTATGGCAACTATACTTCTGGAGTTCCACGTAGAGGAAGTTCAAAATGGGAAAATTTCACGGTAGAATTGCCCAGGTCAAGGACAACGCTTCGGTAGATGGGTGTGCCATTTTTCACAACTATAGCGTCTATGTCCTTTCACTCACAACCAATAGAATATGCGTAGAGGTAAAACCGCACCGCCCCCTAACACTAAACACAGATGTCTGTGAAGCCTTCCGCTGAGGCGACCTTAGACCACTCGAGGTCACCCTAATTGGCTCATTCGAACTCTACCCGTTGTCGTTACCCCTATGCAATGCCGACTCAAGCCCTCTCAGTTCGTGACGAGGACGTGGCTTAGTAGCGACCACTAGCAAAGAAATTCGCTCCGCATTCGTCTGTACTGTATTAGTATTGTTATTATCATAATATTTCTTGTGCCGCGGTTCGACGACTTCACATTGGGCATTGACCACGATTCGGCCATCGTGTCGCGTGGAACGAAGTCAGTATCTCTCTTTTCCGCTACTAGTTATTACACTCGGTCGTGCAAAATAAAGAGAGGTGACGTTTGAGATACAGTAAATGAAACTTTTTAATTTGCAAATCATAAGCTACTTCATTCGAAAACAACCAGGGCAAACTGTCAGCGATTATTATACGCACAAACGGCCGTCGACAGCAGCACTGCACCGATGTCTCGGACACGTTATGTCTACTTTATTCAGAGATGCTTTAAGCAGATGGAGGATGTATTTTTTCCTTTGCGAACTGCAACAATATTCTAAAAACGTTTAAAAATATTAGAGTATTCCATTTTTGCTTCTTTCGGCAAGGCGTCTACAAATGTAGAAATGTTCGCACAAACATCCATCATGATCCTCTGCGTCCCCCAAGACACCTAGCTCGGGAGCCAATCAGGGCTGCTCAGATTATTTTTACCTTATTATTACTATTGTTGTTGTTTGTTGTTGTTTTTAATTATATATTTCGCAACACCCTGTTCACCCGCAGTTCGAGAGAGATGAGATTGTTCCCGATTTTTATGGATGTGTTCGGCTGCAGCCATGTATGATCGGAGACATTCTGTTTATTTGTTTGTACTTGTTTTAGCCTTCAATCGTCTGTGTTAGGTTTCCGTCTTGAATCGACCCTCGTCGGGCTGCTTTCAGCCTCGAGAACAGCGGCAGCGTCTGTTGGTATTGGAAACGATCGGCATTGGAACGAAGATTAATGTAGGATCATTTACATCGTAAATTCTGTCCTGATAAACTATAGAAAAACAAATAAAAGTAGGAGAAACCGTCACAGCCATTCACTGTCTGTTCGTTGTTTATAACTGCCTGCATATTTGAACATGTCCGACCTCAGTTGTTTTTGTTGTTACACAGTGATGTCGATGAGGGTAGCTTGTCCTTCTCCATTTGCTGACCTATGTCGGTCATGATATGGGTAACTACTAAGCTACCGTTACTTACCCGTGACTAAATGTGATTTGTTTGTCTAGAGAAATACGAGAAATAATAACTTTCAGTCGGTATCACGTATAAATTACAAATGCACCTGGTCACAACAACGTAGTCTCTGGGGCGCCACCATCAATAAATAGACTGGGGAGAAAACTTCAGTTTAGGATTGATCATACTTAGGGTCATAACGTTAGGAACAGTGTAGAGCAGACGTCCCACTTCGCTATACATCATATGCAGCTGTTTTTAGCAGATATACAGGTAAGGTAATGTTTGTCAAGTTTGAATGGAGCTATTAACGGTGCCGGGTAGCAGCCACCACCGTATCCAATCCTACGAATATCGAAAACATGGTCTAGATGAACTGGCCGAATTGTACCAGCATATTAAACCTAGACAATAAGAGAAAAACTTGATCGATGATAGATGATGAATTGGCTATATCATTGGCTATATCATCATCATCGATGACAAACGTTGAGCTTGGTGGCTCTTGCCCAAGATGAGTTGACAATCCTGTTGACATCCTGAGCTCGGCAGGAGTCAAGGAATTGTGATCTGATGTTGCCGAGTGGTGGCATAATGGAAATAGAACAATTTAAGCCATCTAGTGTCTCCGAATGGCGTAAATAACAGCGGATGTTGTTACGTATTCTAATACCCGAGAGAATCAAGGTGATACCGAAAGTGATCATCTCTGATGCTCGCAAATTGTCCGCTCCATAAAATTTGCTAGAGAAAAATCAATCACAATCTTGTTCTTGGCTTAGAGTCAAGCGTAAAATAACCGACCAAAATACCACCCTGTTTTATAGGTCTTACAGAAAGTCATGTCAAAAACGTCGAATGCCTTGTGAATATATATCTAGCTGAATTTAGTACAGGGTAATAGCCGCGGGTGCACATCGCGTTTTTTTGAAAGCGACACGCGTTTGATTTCCTCTTTCGTTAGTGCAGCATCTCGCCAAACGGGATGATGCACTGGGTTGGGGTCCGGTAGGCCTTCTCGTCGTGACAGCGGCGGCGTTGCTGTCAATTGTAAAGTTCGTTTGGGGAAATGGTCAATGTCGTGGGCCCGGGCAGGGTACAGAGATACTGCGGCCAGATGCTTTACTCCTCTGATGGTTTCTGAGTGCTTCTCAGGTTAGGCGAATTCAGCCATTAATTTTTCCGCTATTTCATTGTGGAAGTCCTTTCTATCCGTAGCGGTTGAACCAGAGCAAATCGTTTTACATTAATTTCAAGAGTTGGTTTTATATATACGAGTGTGGAGCGCCGTTTACGTCTGTGCAACCGCAGCTGCCGCGGTAATGGATGGTCCCAAGAAACGGTTTTATTTACGGGTCCAAAAAGGCAGTGGATATCGGCGGACTGTTATGATTTTCTAATGAGAGCTGATTTGAAATAGTTTTCATACCGACGACCACGAACAGTTTGCAATTCAACTCGGTTGAGGATGTTGTTATTTGTTGTGTTATTGTTGTTATTTCAATTTAAAATCGACCAAGGACGAATCTTGAAATATCGTTGCGGTATCTCTTTATATTATAATATTTGTTCTAATATGATTGATTGCTTATTTTCTACACTCTGTATACGATGATTAAAATGCTCGGCTATCAGTTATCTCGCAGGGGCTGGATGATGGAAAGAATACGACGCCGCCCTTCCCTCGCTTCTGTGTGTTCAACGAGTCAATCTCATTGCCTCCCTTGGAACTATGACCTCTGCCTGAAAGCCTGAACCGTGCGCCTCACCGAAAATGCGTAACTGTAAATTTTTTAATAATGAATAATGTATAGGCTTACATATGACAACGTCCAATGGTTTAGTTCTGTTTAGGCGCCATTATATGTATATGCGTAAGATCTCATAGGGTGTTCATTATCGCCAGGTGTGTTCGTGAGTGATTTCACGAGTGTTTTAATAATGGCGGCCGTGCCAGGCTTAGATGCTCTGCACCTGAGGAGTAATATATTATACTGGTACAACGCAGTCGTATTTGATATATATATATGTCACATCTGTCTGGTTTCGAACGACAACAGGCAGATTATCGTGTTGTGAATTCTTTCATTATTGAAATAAATATTCCAAGGGGATTTCTTTGGATTAATTCTCGTAACAATAATTAATCGCGTTTTTCGGCTAATCCTCATAACGAACATTTGTAACTCTATGTTGTTGTATGCAGTGGCTCTCCTTATTTGCCACAGATATCCTTGAGGGAATTATACGGACTTGCAAGTTCTCCATATATATATATATATACCCTGTGCAATTTCATCCCTGCCAAAAACGCAGTAAATGCGGAGAGCACTCTTTCGGCAAATTCTCCCCGTTAAAGGTGAACAGCCGCCTCTCCCTACAAAACAGATGGATATCCAAACAAAATATGAGCAAGCAACATCAACAACAAGCATGACGAAACATATGATAACGCTTAAGCGCAATCACTCCACCGTAAAACGTGACTACACAGACATACACTCGCTCATCTAAATACGATTCATGCATCGTCATTCATTCTCACCGTTCGCTCGCTCACTGGCGCGCACGCGCGCGCATTCAAAATTCATCTGAAGCTCGACTCTTCTGGCATCAAAGGGTTCGTTTTTTGCTGTTGGCTGCTGCGGCATTACTGGCTTGATTCACTGCGGACCACGCAGTGGAAGACACACACGCACATATATATATATATATATACAGACACGGAGGAATGGGAGAAGGTAGGGGTGGTGGGTCCCTGCAGGATGCGAAGGCCGAATGGCGTCTTGTGACATCGTTCGCTTGAGGCGAAGACCACCGTGTGAGACTGTCATGAGCGTCATGCATTGGCTGTTTGCTAATTCAACGAACGAGTGACAGGGGTTGCCCGGGGGGTGGGGGGGTAAGCCTTTCGAGATGGCTTCGGTGTCAGCATAGAATATACATAGCTTGGTTTTATTATAATAAGGATCGCTTTGAGTCAACAGGAGAAACTACAAAAGGTTAAAATGGTTTTTGTTGCTGGGGAGCTGGAGTTCGCCGTTTTATTCAACTGTTCCGCCCCGTTGTCTTAAGCGTATCGGCCGGCTTATATTCTGCATCGATCTCGTATAAAACGATTAAAAGTAGATCCGTTTGATTTCGCAACGAAGAGACATGTATGTGACAATCGAGCCGATCCGACTTGTGTATTCAATATAATTAATTAATCCGCTCACCCATACGTAACCATACGTTCACCACAAATTGGCATAGTCGAAGCAATACGACCGCCATTGTGGTCCTTATTACCTGTCGTTGTGGATTCGTTCGATTCTTTGACGAAACGCAAACTCACACACACACATATGTATATGACTAATCGTATTAACAGTAAAAACATTACTAATTATGGCAATCCTGATACGCCATTACAACTGCCTTTTATATCCGTCACTTAATGGCCATCTTTTGCAGCCACAGTGCAGTCCCCATCGAAACACCAACAACAATAATAACTGCTGCCACCGTCGCCGTGACGGTTTAGCGTTTCGTGGTTGTTAGCATTTACCTATTCGAACTACTGCCGCCTCTATCTCTAACAGAGAGACAACACCAACACCAGGCCGCGTGCTCATCTCTCTCTCTCTCTCTCTCTCTCTCTCTCGGCCACCGTCAGTGCGACGTAACCACGAGCCAACCCGCACGGATTTCTCTCTCTCTCGCTCTCTCTCTCTCTATCTATTTTCTTTCTATTTACGGCTACTACCGGTGGGAGCAGTGTATCGCGGACGCGAGACAGCAGCAGCAGCAGAAGAAGAAGAAAATCCAGCAATCTTAGGACCGGGCGGTGGTGCCGGTCGGTGTTGTTCAAACGGCCAAAGAACGCTACGAGCGAGAAAGAAACAAGAGCGGGCCCGGCGGCAAACCACCCTTGAGCAGAGACTCAACGAAGACCCAACGACACTGCCGCCGACAACAACAACAGCAACAGCAACAACAACAACAGCGAAGGGAAATATCTCGAGAAGACTACTTGTGATGAAGAACTCCTCCTCTTCTCGTTCTGTTATTACTCCCCCCATTCCCCATCATCTTTTGGTAGTTGTAATGGTAGTAGTAGTTGTTGTTGTGGTTGGTGTCTTCATTCGTGATCTTCCGCGCTCTCTGTCTCTCTCTCTCTCTTTCTGTGTGTCTGAGTCGGTTCATCTCATTCGCGTGCCATGAGCTTCGAGTCACTGGGCCATCCCTATCGGTCGATCCCCCTCCCTTCCTGACACACCTCTCGCACAGTGGAGCAACGCACGGCGACTTACTGTTGTCGTTGCCCTCGCAAAGTTAACCGCTTACAACAGCTTGCCCGCTGTACGAAGGAACCGCGCTGTACAGACAGGGAGAATTGACACCCGTAAATTTTTCTAACGCCCAGGCGTTAATGAAACCTTGTACGCATATATATATATATATATAAACGGCTCAAAGGTCGGTTCGAACTCAGGAAATCTTCGTGATACGGGTGTGCTCAGTTAAATGCCAGCTCCGGTCTTTAAGCAATAGGGGAAGAGAAACACTGGCCCACATCGAAGCCTTGGTGTAACCATTGATTGATTCGAACTGTAAATATGTGATGTGCAATAGTAGAAATGGGTCTATGATGCTCTGTTACAAGAAAGAAGAAATCAGTATTGATTGTATGCTAATAGTATCTAAAAGCAGATGCGTAATTAAAAAATAAATCTGTATATTATGAGGTTTTGTACCGAGCGAATGCATTTGCTTTAATCCTCTATCCCTTCTTCATTCTATCTCACTCTCAGCTTACGTTCAATGGCAGAAAGCTTTGGTGCCGTTGCTCATGGAAGTACTGCTTCAAGGACTTGGCATGTCGATCATGCTGGACCTGTCTGGGCTTTCCCCAACCCATCTATGTGATGACAGGCAGGGCAATATTAACTAGGGTTTAGAGGTTTCGTTTAGTGTCATTCAAGCGAATATGTCGCTTCATGAGAACTTTATATATATATATATATATATATATATATATACATATTGCTATACACTTCTGAGCACCGTTTTTTTAGCGCAAATCACAGTATCTATGACACAGTCAGATGTATACGCGTTCGTATTGTATACCACACATCAATTCGTATACGGTCACTCCAGGTTAATCTCATGTCTCAACCAAAGTAAGTAAACTTCACTTCTGCACAATCAGGTACCTACTACTATCCCAAGTTTTAAAGTTGGCCCATACGTAAGGTAGGCATCTATACATGGAATAGATTTGTATGAATATTTTGTTGACCGGAGGCTAATCATAGCACTCCCGCATCAGAGCACAACGGTTGCGGTCGAGGCCCGAATTTGCGTCCCTTGCGTCGCGGACCGCGTTCCATATTGCCGGATCGATCAGCGAATATATTGAAATCATGATCTCCCGGACAGAGCCATGACTGGTCTTACTATCACACCCACAAACAACCGAGTATGTACAAATGATTCCTGGTCAACACTACACATGTGACCAGTTGTCGTTTCTCGAACTCGGTGTCGACATTTGGCTACTGAGACCACAATAATGTCTGTGTCTATTGTGCGCATATCGGTTATGGTTCCACTCAATGATAATAATAATAATGAAAATACAAAAATCGCGTGTCGTGACCAACGATGTTGGTAATGATGTGTGAATCTCTCGTCGTGCTCCGAGCCGAGCGGTATCATAGTAACAGCAGTGGTGGGTAGGTTTCAACTGTTATGTATAATATATATATATATATATATATATAGAGTTCATCTTCGAGCCATGGTGATAGAGTGAGAGAATGCTGATGTTGACGAGTTAGAGTCTCTGTCCACATAGAGCGGACGAAGATGAGACAGATCTTGGTGTCGATCGGTGTCTCGCCAGTGGTATATCAGTCGCTTGAAATGTGGAGGAGGGTCTACGATTCTTATTGAGATCTACGGTCTTTCGACCCCGTGCTGAACGCGGAAAGATATGAGTCCACGTTGACGCGGCCAAAGGAATTCAAACGCATCACGAGCATATTTACGTTTTTAAATCGTCATCACAGATCGCTCCCGTCGAATACGAAATAGCCTGACTCAGATATGTCAGCGCATTTCGTATCATTGTTATCCTCTAATATGACACGAATATTCTCAAAGTATCCGCTGTCGTCAACGTTGTCCGCTGGCTCCGCTGGTTAGAGTCGAAGAGGACGCGAGAGGCTTAGTAAACGAAATACCTTTTTACTACGGCGGACACGCGAGCAGAACGCTTAGGTTGTTTCAGGCAAAAAACGAACATTTCTTCAACATTGAACGCCTGACCTCCTTGGTTGACCAGTTAATAGACACTCGCGGATGAGACATATTTACATAATGTAATCAAGCAAACTACAATCAGCCCTATACATAAAATAGAAACTCTTCCATTTTGATGGAGGGGGGAGGGCGAATTGGTAAGTAAAAAAAAATATATGTATATATTAATTAGGTTGACCTAAAAATAATGAGACACATATAAATATCAATATCGGCTTAACTAAGTAAGTTAAAACAAAGATTTTTTAGAGTGAGTTAGAGGTATGCACCAGAGTTCTGGCAGCCTTCTAACAGCCAGGTATGCCCCATTTCTATTACCAGTTATAACTTCGTTATTTAAGGCCTCTCTGAGTAAATTGATGTTTGCATACCTTGTGCCACCTATAGCTCTCTTTAATCGATGGAAGCAACCATAGTCACACGGGCTTAAATCGAGACAATAAGGGGGTAATATAAATAAACATAATAATGCCATCGCTCAATCTTGTTGGCCTTAAGCCAGGACGTAATTTCATTGCTACGATGGGCCCTAGCATTGTCATCGAGCAGACATACTCGTTGCTTCCTATTGCCATGCCAATTATTCATGAGTCCCTTCAAGATCTCGAGATATCGAGCCGAGTCCATCTTTTCTTTTGGGCCCAAAATCTCGTAGTAGCAAATTCCGTTAAAATCCATGGCAAGTGCTACCATTACTTTAGGCTCGAATCTACAATATTTGGTACAGATACTGGCTGTAGGAAAGATCAAGTGAAACAGTGGCTGCTCACCTGGTCGTAGCCACTGTTTCATTTGATCTTTTTCCGGTCCGCTATACAGGCTGACTCATGTCTCGTTCACTGCAACGGTATGCTCTAAGCGACTCTTTTGCTGCCTATATATGTTCAAATTGTTTCGCGAACACTCCTCACGCATTTTCAGTTGGCCAGGACCGAGTTAATGAGGGACATATTTTGCATTTTTTTTCTGCATCCTCAGATTATTTTTAATAATTCGGCGACATGTTTCATGAGGCACGCCAATTTTAGGCGACAAGGTCGTCAATGACCAAGCTCTAGTTTACTCAAAAGCTATTTCGATTATCTCGATCCGTGCGTTGAATTGAGATTCGGGAAGGGGTGGGCGCCCTCGATGTTTATTAGTGTCACAGCAGCGTTACCTACACTGCGCACACCAACGGCACACCTGTCGTCGATTCAGGGCATGATGGCCGTGCACGCTAACCAACTTTCGATGGATTTCAGCTAGACATTTCTTTTTGTGAAACATAGACCTTTTTTTGTAGAGAGAGAGGAGGAAATTTCCTCCAAACGCATGGACACCAACAGAGACACCTTCCAATCTCTATGAAAGTGGGCCGATCCAGTGCAGGGTTGACGTGGATGACAAAACGCCTCTGCCTGCTAAAACCATCCTCTGCTGAAAGTGTATCTCTTCCCTAGAGTCGGCACGCATAGACCTGACACTTTTCTTTTGAAAATGCAAGTCTGAGGGACCTGCTCCGGCGGTTGTAATTTCAAACGCCCAACGAAAGCCGAATGCTAGCGGCTTTCGCGCCGCTTGCTTGTTAATTGTTATGTCTCACTACCCGCCAAAATTTAACTCAAACGGGCCAAGAATAAGACGACAGGGGTCTCATAATTTGGGTCAACCTAATATGTACTATATTTCATATAATTTAGCTGTTAACTTCGTTTGTAGAATCAAACGTGGAACGGCAGGGTCGCTGTCACTCCATGTGTGCCTTCCGAAAAAACGCCTGAACGTTACTTGCTGGACCACTCGCGTGGTTCAAAGTGAAATGAGCGTGCTAGCCGATTAAGTTGTCCGCATAGCTGCAGATGCGCAATACTTTTAATTGAACAACAAACGAGACGACGAAAATGCCACAATGAGTTTGGCGAGAAATCCTACCAGTTCTGGCATCATTCCGAACAGAGCAGTATCAATCTGGCTGCCAGGTGTTCATCAAGGACTTGCTAACAAAAGTGGTATTGGTTTCCTTCAACTAATTTTTACTTGTGTTCTATTGGCATTATTATAGAGTCAGATCAAATTCGTCAGTTTGACTTTATTAAATAAACAGTCGTTGAAATATCAGGCGGAAGGGAACACCAATGAGGGATGGGTGGCCTTATTCGGTTACACATCTCCAAAATTCTCAATCGAAAAATTGCTTGACCAGCAATTGATTCTGGTGGCGTTCTGTTGCTACTTTCGGATTCCTTTGCACTGATGGATTCTGTGCATTTGATCGTTGTTCGTTCGGGCCCAGAAATCACTTCACTACTGAAAATCGATTTGCAGAAACTGTTTCGTGCTGTTTGGCGGATTTTACACGAAACTCGACACAAATTAGGTGCGTTCATGCTCCGTGCTGACTCAACCAATGGTCGTAAGCCCAGTTACCCAAGCCCATTTCCGTCGTTCATTAGGTTCAGCGGAACAATAAATTAAAAAAGAAAATTTTACACATACGTCTTATTCTCTCGACGCATGTTCACCCAGGACAGGCTCTCGTATCGCGGGAAGCAGGCTATTTCGCGACTCGACGACACTAACATATTCCACGTGCCCTCAAAAATCAGCCAAAAGATCTCTCTGCTGAGCGAATACACGACAGTGGTAGTTGTAAACGAAAATACAAAAATGTACATAGCGCCCAAATCATCAAAAGTAAGAAGCCGCTACCAGCAGCAGCCAAAGATCGCGCGCGTACGGCGCTACCGTCAATGATGACGCGGCTCTTGAGGTGCTTGTCGGCGACTTCACATATGAATGTATTGACTTTGCATAATCAGTAATGGTGGCGTCGATGACTTAATTATGTTGTAGATAATTCTACCACCCTATCGCCATCGAAATAGTGCGCAGTAGGAAATCTTGCCCGTGGACCGGTGAAGACCAATTTCGAATATCTTGCTGGCTGGCAAGGTAACGATGTTCACGCGGACGTCGAACGTGACTGCGACGCCAACGGATATGAAGAACTCAAATAATTCATCGAAATTTCATCGAATGTCGACTGGCGATTAAAATCAGGGCCTCTTCATGTATTGAAGTCCGGCGAGCTAGACACACCCCCACACAGCGCCTAGTGTCTGCAACTAATTCTTGTTATCCTGAGCTTTGTCCAATTAAATTATCGACGTGCTTGTGCACGTTTGAATTCGAATTGAAAGTCGCGGTGCATTGGCTTCAGTGGCTAGGTTACTTGGTCATAGATAGAGCCAGAGATCACCTGTCCATTCCACCCTCGCCATTGACGCATACCTATACACACCATGTGTGATCGTTAAATGTTTCTGTCGAGGCAATGCAATCTCCATGTTGGATACGCTCAGAGACTCGGACGATGCAATGCACTGTAGGAGGGCTCATACATTTTGGTGAATGGGATCTGTAGTCTTAATTATTAATACACGCTCACGGGGTAAAAACAAACTGTTGTAAAAAGCATGCATATCAATAATTATACTAAATGTTTAAATGTTTAGTTTTAATGTTTAAATTTGAGTTTATCTAAATTCCCGTTTTAATTCAACGCTACAATTTCGCATCGATCGTAACGATCAACAACATTTGTTTTGTTATTGATTAGAATTAATCACGCTAAATTAATACAATGGCTAGATAAATATGACACTATTTTATATCATTTCAATAACATTAGTATATGAGCTTCTCCAGTCAGCAGTGACTTAGATCCGTTAAGATACGAAGTGATACTGGTACAACGTGCTCACTAGTTGGAATCATACGTGAACACCTTTGATAGCACCGTGTCGTGGGACAAACGACTCGTTGAATTTCCGTTTCCAGATGGAATTGAAGAAATGTTCGTCCATAGAGACGCCACCTGTCGCTCGGCGATTTGAGTTTTTCGAACTTTAGCGTCAATTAGAGGACACGCGTCCTTCTACATTTGACGGCCATCATTACAGGTCACTAGATTGACATCCCGATCAGCTACGAAAGCGGTAATATAATAATACTATAGATAGATAGTGTAGTATTTCTGTGTCTATTGATTTTTCATTTTCTTCTCATGTCCGTGTACCCATTGCGAATGTTGAATATAGTGAATTTTGCCCGATCTGACAAGAGCAGACGAATGCAATCGTGGCCATTTCCAGAGGTTCAGAAGCTCAAATCGTTGTGCATTTAGTCGAGGCGGGACGAGACGATCCGGTCTGCCAACGTTCGCCTGTTATAACAACATTGGCACACGCGTAACCGCACGCCACACACACACATATATATGTATATATATATATATATATAGCTTGGCTGTTGGCTAGCTCTGCAGAGCGGCTGCATCACCAAATTGACAGGCGATGTCACTTTGGTCCTTCTGTCAGCAGAGTGCGGCGCACGTAAGACTGACTCCGTCCGTCAATAGAAAAGAACCTCAAGAAGCGTTCGTTATTCGTTCCCTTTTTCCGCCCTGTTGACGCTGTCCATTTTTGGTGGACTTCAAAAACAGAAGGAAAATTCAGAAGAACAAGAACAGATTGCTGAACAGCCGTGTGACGCTGATCCAGGCAGACATCTGCCGCCAAATCTCGTTTAGCGCCACGGATTCATTGGCTAACTTCACCCTCATACAGAAAGATACAATGCAGACATATATATATATATGTCGGGGCTACGAAATACGAAAAAAAAAAACATGAGTTGAACAATGTTTATTTGAGTGGCGAAAATCAGTCGCAATGTTGATCTCCATTTCAGATGATGTTTCTGCTCTGGTATTTTATTTTGTTTCTATTAAAAACGTTGAAGACCGTTCCTCTTAAACATTACAATCACACTTAACGCAAGACGTCAAGAAGAAGAGAAGTCAACGTGCCTTATAGGAAAGTGATCGTCAATTCTTCTTATCGGCCGAAACCCTCACGACTATATATATATATATATATATACATATTCCCTATAAAACTTACATTTTGAAATTTCATTGCGGAGTCTGCTTTCCGTCTCTAATCGTCCTGCCATTACTAAAATGTGAATTCAATTTTCGAACGTAAATCTCCCGTTGGGCGCTGTTTGTCACGAAATATAACAGTTCTGTGTTCTCAGGGGTGGTTTCGGGCGCATACATACATCATATAACCGCATTGATCTGAAACTAAAAGCCGCAACGAGCCGACACCGAAAGACGTGCTAGCCACCAACCCCTAATTATTGCAACGGGAGCCGAATCAACATGACGGCTTGACGCGTGGGCTGGCGCCGCATACAGACGCTCGGCACGGAAATCGACATACGCTCGATGTACGTAATAATTTTTAATGATTTCAGTACTAAATATTACGTCGCTGTTTCATGTTTGCGTCAGGCCCCGTCCCTCCTCTCGGGCGACTCCTTCTGACGGCCTTCGCCAATCACGAACATCGGACGAGGCAGGGGCAGATCGATCGGCCTATCGATCTATGATGTTTTAATTTTGGCTAACCGTTGTCATTTCGTATACGTCAAGGATGGTAACGAAATTGGCGGCCTCCTACTTATCGACGAGAGGAAGGGCTCGATAACACAACATATACTATGGGCCGCGGTGGCATGGTGGAGCATGGCAGCTGTAAATGCAGAACACATTGATTGATTTGGTAACATGTAATCGTTTTCTATTAGCGACACTTGTAACTTGCAGGCTCGAAACGTCGAAATGAGTGCGGTAATTGTTTTCAGCTTGAAGAGCTGGTCAGGGGGCTTACAGATTAGAGTCGAGAACGGTAAAGCATTGAGTGGTTTCACAGTGACTAGTTCTTTGACAAATTGTTTGTAACATTCGATGGATAAAATTAATGGTAGCTGGCGACCCGTAACATACTAAATGCTTAGGAAGAAAATCTCTGCCGATTGAGGTATGGATTCGATTCCTTAAATAATGACACGTGTAGAAACCAGAGGTGTATTCCGGGTGCAAAAACCAGTATCTCGATTTGGCACGAATTGTATTGTCCTAGTTGATAAAAAAAAACATTCAGTATGTATTTAACAGCTTTAGATGCGTGTTTAAAATCATTATTAGACAAACAAACGTTCCGAGTCAAGCACATTAAGTAGATCGATCGTACGAACGTGTGAAAGCCAGTGTCAAGGTCCAAGACTATCAGGTCCACGATTAGGGCAATCCTCTTTCACGCTTAAGTGATTTGTACAGGAGAGCACTGCCATCGTTGAATTTAATAAGAGTTCGGTCGGTGGAGGGCAGCCCGTTTTGGCAATGTAAACGCTGGTGAGCGAATGATATCCGCGAGAGTCATTAACTTGTCATTAACATTTTTCATTAGTAAAATAACTATAAAAACATCCTACACTTGAAAACTGCACCTGCTTCAGACTTCAAATCACATGACTAGCTACTCGAATTATTATAATTAAGTGGCATTTTATAGTATTTCATGTACGGGGCAGCGATCCGACAAACGATTATAAATCGATATGTAGTTTGTCGGTGAACGTGGTTGAAACGTTTGACAAGCATTATTACCTTAGGAAAGTCACACAGAAGCACACTGATGAGCGGTTGAAATATAGATACTATTTATTTGTCGAAATTTGTACTATAATAATAATCAGCATTTAGTGCAACAACGATTTTTTTCTCATCTAGCTCTCCACTGGACATTACCTTAAATCGCCGATACTGAAACATAAATATGAGATCATATGTTAAGTAAAGTACTATATATGTTTCTAGAGGTGTTGTGAACTGTTGTTGTGGTTCGGAACTGCTACTTTCCTATTACGGTAAAGCAATATGTGTCCTGCAAGATTCAAACCTCAAATCTCAGAGTTCCAAGTCTTGAGCATTACCCTCCACGCTATCCTGCTTGACTTATGTAATGTACTTGGGGCGACATTTCGATCTAACATATAATATTATTAAATAGATATACCCGTTAAGCTGCAGAGTACACATGTATTTCGGTATTTCTATCTCGACACTCATGACGATGAAATATAATGACCTGCGCACCCAGCGCAGATAGTATCGGTGCCACGAATGTGATCAGGTCGTGCGGATATTTTAATCATTTAAGTTTACTAAAGGTGAAAGGTCGAATAAATCATTTACGTCGGTGATTTCGCACCCGACCGCTATCATAGGGAGGTCGAGCGTAACATATTATAAAAAAAATATATATATAGTCAAAGACATACAGAGCTTTTGTTTTGAAGAAGTTTGAGATTCTTGCCACTTGTCCGATCTGTCTATGTAGCTTAGCTACCGGGGTGTGTGAACCACACCTTCAACTACCTTTCCGGCTGCCTAGTTCACCAGGCTGATAGGTGATATCGATGGTACAACGACGACATCTTAGCCGGCAGATTCCATTCTAGCATAGATCAGAATTCGACAATGATCTCTGGCCCATTCATATAGGCGAACGCTGTGACTCACTAAAACAACAGCGTGTAATCGGTAGAAAGCGCGAGTGCGAGAAAGCCGACCGAGGTCGGCATCTCCGCATGAACAGACAGCTTCCGAAAGTGTTCTTACTCAATCTGTGGGCGAATGGGCATTTCCAAGACGAACGCATTGATCAAATGATGGCGGAACGAACCGCTGACCTTTGTCCACAATCGCAATAGCCTGGCCGACAATGGCACGCGACAGCAATAGTTGATACGGGACATTGATCGCATATGCTTTGATGCTGTTCGAAGACTTTCTTTTTCATGTTTCACACCAGAACGTGTGGGGGCGGAAAGAAAAATATGGCGAGCATAGGCCGGACAATATGCACCATCAGTGAGTAATTTCTTGGTCATATATACAGGGTGGTTTGTATAGTCAAGCAGCACGTGGAAGATTAGCAACGTTTGTCAGTTGACAAGCCTTTTGTTAGATCGATTTTTTTCTTTTCTTTTCGAAGGGACGCCTTGATCAGCATGAATGATTAACTACACCGAATACATGCACTTCGCTGAAACTCCGCCAGCGCTTCAGAATTTTAACCAAGCCGGTTCGATCGCCTGACAAAGCTCTTATGGCGCCTTCCTTACTGTTTCCTGTTTCAAATTGCATGTTATACTTTAAATATGTATTTACATGCATGGAAAATAAGATGAATACAATTGCACGAAGTGTTGCTGTTAAGCAAACGGTCAAAAATATAGTGGCTAGTCTCGCACGGGGTAGAGCGGTTTTCCGGAAAAAAACAATCGTACCGACATTTTCTGAATCACCCATTCGAATATATGTAGACATGCGTTGCTGAACAAAAGGCGCGGAGAGAATATCTAGCATAAATGGTGACATTGGTTCTGTATGTAAATTTTTTACGGTCCCAGCTCCACGCTAAGGACGTCCGTGATAAACACTTGCTGTGTGAAACCAACCAAATCTACAATCGAGGCTGGCAAGTATTGACGCCGATTTCGACGAGAGAATCCGAGTTGAGTACGATTGTAGTATAGCTGTCTCATCTGACTGCTTTGTTAATATCCTTTTCTTTCTGATTATCAGTTGAATGTTACACCCGAACCAGTCATTTTTGGCGCGCGATATTGAACGAGATTGTTTAAATTTGTGAAGCGTCACAATATGAACACAAGTGATACTCGCGTATCAGCCAGGGACTACCGGTTGCCGAGAATCACCATCAGCTTTGTTTTCAGCGTCTGAAAAATGACTTGTGAACGAAGACGTCATACGTGCAGCCTATTTGATTACTATCATGCGACCTCTCTGATAGCAGCCACAAGAGAAATGGCCCGCTCTGTGACAGGGGTTCATAACAGCGCAGCAGCAGCGAAATCCATGATTATCTCGCCAAAGATGATTTCGCGGAGATCGAAATCGACCACTGCCGACCAAATAGTATGTATGTATGTATGTATATATATATATATATATATATATATATATATGTGTGTGTGTTTACGTGTTTGTACATTAAATATGATCAGATGCCAGTTTTGACTTATCGTAGGAGATAAGAGACAAGCAACGGATCATGCATGATTCGGTCGGCACGTGAAATGATATCAAATGGCATTGCATTCGTGATCTGTCGAGTGCTATCTCTAATGAGCGGGTTGCCACTATACAACGTGTCGAATCGAAATGTCACAGATCATCCACACTTCGGGGGGATCGGTTGTGAAGTAGATCGCCGTTTAATTTGGTGCCACCGGACCGATTCTAGGGCTGATAAATCGCCAGCCAGGCTCTATCGTCGTAGATCGATATAACTTCTCTGTGGCCAACGATAGGACAGCGGCAGAAGCGCCAACTACAAGAACACTGTTCCTTGATGCCACACCAAGAGCAGGTCACAAATAGCTGAAAAGAATCGAAGGTGTAATGAAACGCGGAACGATTCAATTGAAAAGCAGCCGATATGCGGTCGGACGCCACGAGAGGAGATGTATGTCTACATGATCTGTGAATGGGATGATTGCGTGAAATTGGTGCTTGAAAACAATTTAGCACACGCATCGTTAGCTGTAGACGATACCCGTGTGAGTTGAGAGAAAAAAAGGGTCCGCTTTCATCGCTGCTGCAACCGCTGCTGCTGCTACTGAGCTCGCGTCGTCGTTCTCTGCTGGGACAGGCGGAGCATATCCACAACACTGAGCGCACATATAATAGCAGAAGGAACGCTTCGTTCTTTCCAGTGAGTTCAGATGAGCGCTCTAGTATGGATTTCGTATGTTGCATTGGAGATGGCTCTGCAGATTTGATTGTGACAGCTGCAGCTATTTCACGTGCTGGAAAAAGTGTCGGATCGAGAACATTTTGATTCGAAATCCGTCGCTGTTGCGTGTTAAATGTCGACAGCGATTGATGTTTGGAATCAAACTTGCTGACGGGAATCTATGATGGACTCGGACACCTAACACGTGTGGTGATTAGGTATAACTTCCTTAAAAAAGCCCCATTTATTCATATCATAACATATTTGTTTATTTACGGAACTGCAATTGTACAAACGCTAAATTCAGGTGGTATCGAATGATCGCAAGGGCTGAATGAAAAAATTTAAGAGTTGACTTGCGCGAGTTCAGCATTTTCTAACGTAATCGAACCAATGTGCTTATTGCACTCGCCAACCAATCCATTTAAAGATGTTCCTTGTGTCAATTGCCTATGCTTTTCTAGTGTCTTCTTCCACAGAGACATGTCGTTCGAGACCGGTCCACGAATAGATATCACGCACAACATGTCAAGGTTTTCCGCTATTTTGGGACCCGGCCAATGTGAGAATCACTCTCTGAAGAGCAGAAAAAAAAATAGCTTTGGAGTACCACCAACACGTCGTGCTATTTTTCTTTTCAGGTTGTTTCTCTGTATAGGGTCGTCTCTTTAGTCTCCCTCTGCATCTCTCGAAGTGAGCGCGGACCCGCGATGCTAACCTTATAGGCGAAGACGAGCCGTCGTAGGCGAACGTGTACCGCCTACTCTTTTGCGAAGTAGTTGGAAACTGGACACAAACGCCGACGGGCTGAAGGAAACTGCAGGCATCATAGCAGTGTCAGGCCTAATTTGATTATGGCTATATCAGCGGATGTGATTATAATGAAATGTTCATTTTGTGCTCAACGATCACGAGCCGACAGGCGATTGAGTTCACCAGCAATGATTCATTTTGAGCGTTTTGAGTGTAAACATAGGCCTGTTGCACTTACATCAACTGGTGGATTGCTCACACCTGGCTTCATGGTGGATGTTGCGGGCTTCGTAATCGTTGCCGGTAATGCTCCGAAATCAATTCGCTATCAGATACCGCAAGCTCGTTTGTCGTTACAGCAAAAGTTTATGCGCCGGATTAAGGGACTGGGCGAAACGTGCTTGAGGTTGGGGATGGACGTGTGGATGAACATTGTTCGTATCACACTATCACATGTCGGTATCATGTGTGCCGGATCATGTCCATGTGGGACTTGTCACCTTGTTAGCGTGAGACTCCATTACGTTCGACTGTCTAACATCCACTCATTGGGTAATAACGCGCTGTCGCTAACCGCAAACTATAGTTAATGCTGCTGCGGTATCACACGTACCTTACGCTTATTAACTGTATTTATAGAAGAGCGGACAAGATACACCATTTCTGCATGCTTATTACACCTAGTGAATTTACGTCTAGGACGGGGTATCTGTCCAATTTGACTTGGATTATTGTTCTGAGGCCGAAAATCATCATCCTTAGGCGATAGATAATACGTCACGAGGCTATCACTTGGATGATTTGGGGGCTAATTTCACGGTGGCGATATTTTCACCGATGCGGATTGTTGCACTCGTGGCTGTTTCAGCTTAAACAAGTTTCCCGTACCTAAATGAACTTGACCGCTGAGGGATAGAACATGGTTGGAATCAACAGGCGGTCCCTGCAAAGCACTAACTGAAGTAACACTTTTGGTAGTCCCGATCAGTTCCCCAAGTCAAAATCTATATAAATTGCAACGCAATCCTCTGTAGAGGCGAGTACGCATTTGATTCACTGTCCACATATCGAGGTCGCATAGAGATTATCATTATCCCTCATATATAACTACCACCCTTCCAGAGGACTATAAATAATAGACGGCTCTTGTGAAACACCGATGCATGCACTTCTGATCATGCGGCCGAGCATAGGCGGGGCACAGCCAGACCGTATGCAGGTATTAGTATGAGAGCACAAAGTGCAAGTTATCCTTAGGTCCGGGTAGGCGGGTGATCTAAGGGTGGGTCGTAACAACGAGGTCGCATCCTTTCCCGCTCTATGGCACGGGAAGACATAAGGAGAGAACCGATGGTCCCTCTATGCCTCATAGATACCGGGCGAGGTCAACGAGCTCTGCGGTCAATGAACGATGCGGGACCTGCAGAGGAACTATCGTTCCTATAAAGGTCAAACATGAGCATGCTATGGTGATCACATATCTGGAAACTATTGTCGTAACTTAGTTTTGTAACAATATTCCAAATAAACGTAAAAGCAAACGCAGAAGGTCAACCATGGACCATTTCGTGATGTCCTCCATTCAGCGATTATTAACGATTCTGCCTAAATCTATCGCCAAGAGACCCACTCCGCCGGAGCGAATATGAACGAGCGACTTCGCCTGGTCCTATCTAACCTCCCGAATACTTTCGAAATTGTCCTCGTTGTCCTTCTTGCTCAGACCGATTTCTTTCCGCAATGTGGCAACCCCTATAAAGGGAATGAGAAACCTATTGCGTGTACCTGGTTCCCCTTAGCATCGCTTTCGAAAGAATGTTTCGAAACACGATTTGAATTCGCTGCTACCGCCGTATTCAAGGGTAACCGGATGAATAGTGTCTGGAGGCGAAGATCGCCGAAGCTATTCACCATGACAGAGGCGTGAAAAATTCCAGAAGCATATATGTATACGGCGGTTCACGTGGTTCTGCATAGAACGCATGTGTGGCGAGAAAGCAAGGGAAGTCTCGAAGCAGAATTGAGGCGGATGAATAGCCGTTGAGGCAAGCATTGTTGCCATGCTATAGGTAGACATGGTAAACATGGAACGGTGGCGGGAGTCCCCGTTAACGTCATAAATTATCGTGACGCCAACCGAAGCCAAGCCGTCTAAGGTTGTCAGAGTTTCGCTTACGGTTATGCTGACGTTTTCGCATACGCGCCACTCGGGGTCACATAAATAAATGAATAGATCTGAATTACGAAACATCCAGAGAACGATTTCGTAAGCACGATACATTTAGGATTGATATAGACAAATAGCCAACCGGTCTTCAGACTCATTTGGTCTTCCGAGAAATTGATGTAACTCAGACCTATACAGACAAATGGAATAGATAACATCAACACAGCGTCAGGTATCAGAATAGCCGGTGGAAGATCAGAATACGAATTTTAATGTCAGTGGGCTAAGCTGAGCTCTGAGGGCATATCTATTAAGGATTTGTGTTTATGAACGCTTCCGTATTTCTCTCACTGACACCTTTCTCAAAGGGCCATCCGGTCTTCGTTTGACCGATCCACCTTATTGTTATAGAGCACACGCATTGCTCAAGTATGCTCGCCGAATAGTTTGTTTTTTTGGCCAAGTGCTGGTTTATCCTGCCTATTGAAAAAAAGCTATGGGCAAAGTAAACGATCGAAGTGAGAGCTTCAGCGTAATAACCCGATGTTAATGGTTCGGGCTGGAGTTTAGCTGGAGAAGTAGATCTATCAGAAACTGCGTCAGTCGTTTCCGAGGAATCCATATCATTTCGCCCATGACAAAGAGTGGACGTCGGTCACTCCTCGCTTCGAGCCGTCCAACTGAAACTTCAGCCGTCGTACTTTGACTTGGTATGACGAAGTTCCAACATCGCAAATCTATTCGATTCACGATGACCCACCGGCTCCAGTGAATCCCGAGTCCAGTGCGTATCAGCTTCCACCTTCGGATACAACGACCGCGGACCTTGCCGCAGGATTTGTAGGTTCGCGGACGAGCCTAAGATAGGACGAGACATAAGCATTTGTACTCGAGCCCGGTGGCTTGATGGTGCATTCGAGTGCACCTTGCAAGATGAGGGAGACACGTAGGTGCACGGGGTTGATCCCCGTCATTGCACATTTGCATTTAAAGGGGTTGTCCGTCTTATGAACCAATGCCGAAAGCAGTTGTACCGTGGACGTTAAATGTTGGCGGTGAGTCAGCCAGGAAAATTTATAAGCATTTTTACTGCTGCGCCTTGCGCTACGGAAGCAAGCTTCAGTTCAAGTTGCTTCTCTCTCTCTCCCTCTCTCTCCAGCTTCTCGTAGGCCTCTATTTGTTGCCCTTTGACGTCTTAGCGACTAAGTTTCCAAGTACTCACTTCCTCTGAGAGGTGGGCCAGGTCACCCGACACTAGTTCAAAGGGCGATTTTCCAAAAAACTTCCGGCCTTGGTGTGGTTATGGATTGCCCGATGCGCGAAATGGGCTCAGTTTTGTCCAACGTCTGCTTCCTGAGTGACCATCCCCCAGCGGCAAAGCATTCACTGTACCGGCCGGGACATCCTTTCCACAAGGCCATTTTCGTCAACTGCCCTCTTCAATGTTGTATCCTGATCGAGGTACTTCTCGAGCGTTGCCGACCAAACGGATGACGAGCTCCACACGCCTAGCGGATTAGACGCAGTCTGGAGTGCCTCGAGCGTACGAACGATCGCACTCTCCATCATACGCAGCACAGTAATTCAGTTGCGCATTCCGCACACCATAATCCACGGCCACTCACGCACGGGCGATAAAAACGGTCCCAACTCGTCGAGTCCCAACGGCGCAAATGGATGATCAGTGGTCTGCGTTGAATGATAGGTGCCTCCCGCTCTCGTGGGGCGCTCGGTGAATCTCGCAGATCGCACACTCTTGAACGAAAAATTTCACCGCTTTTCAGAATAAAGGGCCAATGTCGACCCCTTCAGATACTCTGCGACACGACGCACGAACGCCTGGGTACCTAGCCTGGTCTCGTGGCATGGCCCAATTACAGTCAATATATATATATATATATAATTACTAATTTTTCTTTGTAATTATGGACCTAAGTCTCCATAATTACAAAAAATCTAAAAATTAAAATAGTCTACAACAATAAGTGACTCTTTTATTGGATCTCAATTAGTTGTCTGCAGGCGAAAGGCATACTGTGGGTTCTCTATCGTCTTACCATGTGTCGATTTACGATTTACGCGTGCAGCTGATTTTGTTGTCTAATTCAGATCCTTATCAGTAGGTATCCAACGGAAGACTCGAGCAATCGCTCCGTTCCTTTTAGTCTTTATGATAGCAATTATGATAATACATTAGCTCACCAAGACGACGAGCACAGGGTGCACGCTTCTCTGGGGTGTTAGAACCATAATCACTAAGAACATGGTCTGTACATGTCCGCTTAATGATATCAGACCGCCCTCTGACAGAATCTGATTTCATTTTCCTTACCCTGTTTCGATCAAATAGCTAACCAAATATAATCGAGTTGCTCAGATCAAAATCTGTAGATAATCAACGTCAGCCCGCGAGAATTGATATGATTGTTAAGTCTGTTATTACGCCGATACCGAATGGTATCATCATTTCAGCGGCGGGATGATTAACTGGCCTAATAGCCAAGTTAACGGCACCAAGCTTTGGGTGAACATCTCCACGACAGCCCGACGCTGTTCTTTCGTTATCTCCTATGCAGTTTTTTTTTTCAACAAAATATATTTTTCAAATTGTCGCCTATACATGTAAGTAGCTCAAAGTGCCGGGCTATATGTCGAAGGGTATTGTTTGCGTATCGCCGATTTCAGTCATACGAAAGTAAGCACATCCTTGGACGGTGACATCTTTTGTCCTAACCGCTCGCATGGGGTAAACCAGAGACATACGTGGACCGGAGATGCGACAACTACACATTGCTATATCAGTACAGATCATGTGACACATAACACATCGTTGTCATACGTGTTGTATAAGTAGAGCATATTATCAAATAGTCAAAACAGTTGAAACAAGAACAGCTAAGATGGTTTGCCACGTATCAGGGGCGTAATTATTCTATACGGCCAATGTGATATGCGAATAATTCAAAGTTCGCTTCGAATTATTTTTATCACAGTTTATTGCCCTAAACATCTTGCTGCCTGCTTTGGCGGCCATAAATAAAAGGTTGGTAGTGGCATGCACTTACGTCCATCTATTCCGAGTTCCATAATAATAATAATAATAATAATGATGATACATATAAAACTGTCAAACGTATTTAGGTGGCGTCCTCCCAAGCCCAATCACTCAGCTGGATCCAGCTGAAATCTCACAATAAAAAGCAGTAAAAAGTACTTTGGCGACTCCCTTAGACTCGTTTTCGTAAGCTGCTGATTGTTCCAAAAACACAAGCAGGCAACACCACCCACAGCAGCAGCAGCAGCTGAAATACACGTACGCTATTAACAACGGTAACAGAAATACTACCAGCGAACACTTCTCAGTGAGCGATGTACCGCTCCAATTCTATTGTTAGGAAGTAATGGCGTGGCATCCGTTGCCATTTTCTTGATATATCACCACCAGCTGAGAGATCAGACGATATCGAGAGAGAGAGAGACGGAGAGAGAGGACGCGAAAATGTTTCGCAGTATTACGAACTGACACAGAGAACGCAGCGAGAATCCGGTTCACTCTCATGTGTCCTATTCAGGAGGGATTGGGTGTGAGGCAAGCTTCGATGTAACCTCCACCCGCCATCGGCTCCGCGATATGCGAAGTACCAATGTGATATCCGAAAAGAGTGAAACATTTTTTTGTACGGTAACGTACCGATTTGTTTGAGTATCTCGTATTTTCGCTCTGGAATCTGCTATGAATTGTTGCGGGGTCGGCGACTGTTTTCGAATGGGTCCGAAGGCACGAACGGCGTTGGTGTGTCCTTGGAACGATATGTTTGAGTACAATTGCACTTAATTTTCATAAAATGTGTTACACTTTTCGGATCATATTTGAAATTGGACTTTGTAGTTGAGCTACAAAACGGCGGAATTACTGAACATGCAGTGCATACAGTGAAAAATGTATTTTCTTTTGAATTACTTTTCCACGTGGCAAAGCGCGTGCCATAGCCCCTGTTGGTGAGCACTTCTCTTGCGGGAAGCGACAAGTTGTGGACCCGATCGTCCAAGAATGTAAATACTAAATTGAAAATTCCACCACTACCAATTAAATTGAAAATTCAATTCAGAATGGATATCCGATGATTTATTCGGCGGAAGTTTGCTGGTTAGTAACGGAGTATTATTCAAAAATTGCCGCGTTCACAGGTTCCGGATCGCGGCACAGTTTTATACTATCTCAGCGAGGCGCATGATTGAAGCCTGCCCACAATCGGCTTGCCTAATATTGCATTTCAAATTTGCGTTGAAATCGACAGCTGGCCAACGTAGTATCACTGGAGAATGATGTAGCTAGTCTTCTCAACAATTCAGGCCATTGCGAAATTAAACAAAGGCCATTAATTTTCGCCAGGACCAGGATATCGGTGTTGCTAAAATGATGTTTAGTATTGCTCTCTTCGTTCTGTTTCGGTCCATGTTGTAGAAATAGAATCGATGTCCAGATACAGCTCTGGCATATGGGTGACACTACCTACCATATGAGGAAGCCAATTGTACAATGTAACCATTATGGTATGTCCTTAATAAGAAAACTGTACGAAGCTAGGCTATAAAATACACCTGTGCTCCAATAATGGGCGCCCTATATCTTACAATATCTCACAAATACGGGTAAGAATCATTTCATAGAGCAACAAATTGCCACCTCTTTGCTCGACAGTTATCAAACTTCGACTTTTAATAGCGATAATAGCGAATTGCCTTCTTTTTACCTGAGAACCATCCTTCAGCTGCAAATCGAGACGGCATCAACTTGAATTGAACACAGTCTCGTACACTGTATTATCATAGTATTATACAAATACTATTCACGGCAATTTTTGGTTCTAAACTTAGTACAAAAACTTGCTTAGCTGAGATAAGTTGCCGGATCTCGCGTGAAAGCGAGCTTCAGACAGCCGGCAATCAATGCGCAAGAGTACGGCGGATACTCCTCCTGTATAATTATAATTATTATACATGCTGTACTTCCCAATGTATTTACCGTATGTATATAATTTCCCTAGACTGCACAAATGGGCGGTGGATTATCTCTTCAAATCACATTAACAGATTGTTATTTTCTCTGTAGTGCACATATCGCTCTCTGAAAGCCATCAACAATCAGCCGCCGTCCCCTAGAAGTAACCATCGTAGAACAATGAACATGACAATAATAATACGAGTAATTCTTCATATTTATGTATGTGTATATATATATATATATCTACACTATTTTGTTATGATGTATTAATGTCGACTCGTTCTAGGCGAGCACACATAGTTGTCTCTGGTATTTATTGCATTTGCTATTATATATGTATTACATAATAATACGAATAATGATTAGCATTATTACTCTATCTATATTTATGATTTTATATATATATATATATATATATATATATATTTGATTGGATTACTGCAGCACTACTATCATCAAGTCGTTGTTACGGAGCCCGTTACAGAACATCGCCGCTCGCGATGGATGTATCAAAGCCCGCCAATAGCGGCAAAACACCGCCATCAGCAGTAACAACCGCTGTTGCTGCTGCTGCTGCTGCTGCCTCACTGTGGACGGAACTATAGTCACCATGACCACCACAACCACAATCACCACGGCCGTTCCCACCAACCAGCGAACAGGACGAATCATCGCTGGACGTCACCATCGTGGACGAGACTGAGAGAAAGTCCGAGAAACGGATAGAGGGAGAAAAAGGAGCGACACATCGAGGAGCGACATAGATAAAGATACCGAGAGATACATTGAAAGATTGCGCGAGCGAGAGAGGTAGAAGAAAACGCGCAAAAATTATTCTGGACAGCGATGTCACTTTTGACTTTGGGATGGATAAACCGATGACGGCGCGGCTGATGATGATGATGAAGAAGACCCTCAAGACAAAGACAAAAGGCCGAACTGACCAACTGCGACAGCACGTAAGCACGTAAGCCTGAACGTCAGCCAGCCAGTAACCGAATGGGTACGGACGAGCGGAACGCCGGCGGTGAAGAAGACTGCAACTGTCCCATCCGGGAGATTCTGACGGATCAACGCGACGAGCGAGCGCGAGGACGAAGTGAAATAGGGGGGAAGATCTCATCTCATCTCGTTCCGATCTGAGCCACGATCGGCTGCGGGCAGCAGAGCTTCGACGGGTTTGCTCGGCAGCAGAATGCTGCTGGTGCTGCCAAGCTGCTGTGCGCTTTCAGCACATCTCGCGTGGCCCCATGCCTGCCCACAACTTTTGCCGGACGAAACTCGCGACGACATCTGTCAAAGTAGTAAGCGATGTATAATGCGCAAATCGGCCAGAGACTCGCACGGGCGGATACAAGAAGAAAATTGTTAATAAAATAAAACAAGCAAGCAAGCAAAAAAAACAGCTACAACAACTTAAAAACACGCTGAGGCTGGATGGATTTAGTTGTGTGCGTTTTTGTTGGTCAATTTCTATGAAGGCATCGCGATCTGCCTTTGAATAAAAGGTGTATTTGTAACATTATGTGAGATTGGCATAATGAAATTTTCTAATGATTTCATGGGAACGAGACAATGATGATTGCTTTGCTCTTATCATATAATCAATCACAGAATGTCGGCTTATAATGCTGACACACGTATGTACATGATATAACAAAAATGGCCAAGGGTCTACAAACGAACTTAAAGGAATGACAGTTTGTGGGAAGCTTTCGTTGGGGCATTCCTACTTTGGCGAAAGCGAACGAAAGGAGAGAGAATATTTCACTTGCGCATATGAATTAATCGATATAACATTGCGGGTCGTGGCAGAGGTAGTTCACAACTGCCACAGTGAACTCAACGAGGCGTCTTAAATGTTGGGAGTTATTTCGTCGACTTGGGTTTATTGGGTCATTGTTCCTTATGCGACATTGCTAGCGTTTTTCTTTTGCATTGTTGGGAACCATGACAATGAATTACTGACATCAGCAAATCAGCAAAAAGATAAACGCGTGGTTTTGCAACCACTGCTTATCCCAATGGCGTTTAACTCCTGTCAGACTTTCTAGAACGATTTCTCAAACACACATATTTGGAAAATGCAATTATTTGGCGAGCAGCGGTCGTTCGTACGACTGCACTTGAAAACTTCAACGATCGGTATTCAGGTTGCTCGGAAACTCATGCAACCATGTGGAGTTTAAACTAGTTACGCGACTCGCCATAGGAAATAGGCATCATTGTAAAGTATGCAAAAAGAAACACAACCCTCCCTTAGGATGATGTCACCGTCAGAGCCCGACATATGGAGGACTGGGTGACTTTTTGAAGACATTCCAAATAAAACCGCAACCTCATGTAGTATTAAGTTTCTATTGAACGTTTTGCGATGGTGTTTCTATGGCAGGGTTACGTTATTTTAAGGATGAGCACAAGGTTGCGTGACTCTCTGAGCTATCCCGAACGGTCAGATAATCATATTGACCATTGATACTGATGGGGATTGTTTTGAGGTCTATGAGATTGAGTATGCGACACCTCAGGCCATATCAAATGGCCGGTGCCACCTACCGCCAGCTAGTCTCACCGCATCATGCAAGCTGTCAAAATCCGCAGCCAAACCCGATCTACTAACCATAGCGGTTTTGAGCCAAAGGTTCACCGTACACCGAACAAAAAGGTGTTTACCACTGGCGGAGGACACGGGGAGGGGTGTAGCTAAAATGACGGTAACATAATCGTACGGACAAAGATACGGCAACGATATGGGATACGATTACGTCGGACTGGCTGTGCCAGCTACACCAAGCGTAGCTGCAATAACTAATCCGGTAACAAGATCATGGTTTGGTTAAAACACTCTCTTATGTTTCATTCGAATGGGTACGAAATCAGCCGCGTCATCTGACCAACTGCGAACGATGAGACCTGATACGAAGCGCCTCAAAACCTCGTATTCAAGTGAAGATTAGAGTATTAATAGCCACTGTGGCGATGGTAGCGATATCCCGCCGCTGACCGCAGAACAAAAGTAGTTTATTTTGCAGTTTTCACATCGATGCTTCCAGCGAAATTGTGGTCCGTCTTTTTTGCTGTTGATATAACAACCATGAGTTAATTTCATCAAATAGGTTGTAGTATCGTTGTTGTTGTTGTTGTTTCGCTGGTAAATGTTTGATCGTTGACGACAAGGTCCACATTCGAGAAGATAATTAGAGGGGGTACAATTGTCGCCCACTTTTCCAATTGAATAAATTAAATATAATATCGTGGGGTCTCGCTGATTACTCCCTATTATGAGGTGGCTATTGAAATCCGTATAGTATTGAAGGCCACGATTCACATGTTTCTATAGGTGGCTACTCTGCCGACAAGTTCCATAATGTAAACACATCGTACATCTTATACCAGCGAACAGCAGGGAACGGTGGCTCTGTCAGTAAGATGGGTAACTTTTCCGAAGATTTTCTTATCAAAGAAATTGTTAAATGCCACTAACAAATGTTATGGGGCGTGTCTTGTAGTAGTTCTGTTCAAGATTAACTTATATGAATATATTAGATATATAACTATCGAGCTCCTAGAGGGTCATGCAACGGTAGGTATTACACGGCGACAAAGGAAGAACGGCAAAGAAGGTCCGATAAATTAAAGAATTTATAGTGTTCAGACGTTCTTCGCCGCAGTGAGATTGAAGAATCACGTCGGAAATCACGTCGGAAATCGCGTTGCGCATCGTGCGCACTGCTCAAGTCATCTACCGTTGTGAACGGCAGACTGAAGTACGCGCCGCTATATTGCAGCTCTGACCAACTACATCCATGACATTGAGGGCGCAGCAAAAATATACTCACCCAACAAATACATCGGCAAGTATTTCATTCAGAGATTTTTTTTCCTCTATGCAAACTAGCGTTAGTCATTGTTGTGGGACCTCACTAGGTCGAGCGCGGCGTAGCAATGAACGAGTGTTTCAGTCAACTCACAGACGTTTCTGTCTACCGACAATTTAACTCGGGTGTGCCGTCACGTTTTTATCCGGTTACCTCAACGATCTCCGATGGATCTTCTTCTGTCGCGTTCTGCCCGCTCTTCGTTGCCGTTTTTTTTTTATTGTTGTTGTTGTTATGTTCGATACTCTATCCGTTTATCGTTGGGCGTTGTCTGCCACTCGTCAACACGGAGACACCTCCCTCCTAGCTGAGGCAACCTACTGTGCGATTAGTATGACACAGCACAGCAGATGACGATGGCCCGGGCCGGTCGTACCCGCCCTCGTCTCGAGACTTCCACCAGAGCTTGACGACTGGGTGGGCCGCGTTTCACGTGCAGCAGCCGCAGCAGCAGCACCAACCAAGTCAGCCACATACATCAACGGCTCACAACAATCACCTCGTAGCCAGCTACGCCACGGATCGCAGTGTCAGCGTAAGGGAACGGCATCGGCCGCCGCGCTTACCCACTGAATCACGCGTACCACCTCATTCAACAGAGCACATAGCGACCCCATGAAAGCGGCCGCATTTTCTTCTCTCAGTAGGTAACACACATGTACGAGGCGTTGAATGATAGATAAGTAAGCAGTTCTCGTTGCCCTGCTCGACGTCGACGTTTCTCGGAGAAAACGTGGCCGTGAAATACTCGACTCGGTGGCCGACCGTAGGTGGGTGATTCATTCAACTGTGAGGGTCTGATTCAACTCAGAGAAGTCATTATGAGCACTACATTTAGAGGTAACAATGCAAAGTCCCCTTTGCAAGAAGGCCTTTTTCTTGAGAGCGTCAGCACTCCGGAAGGTAGATACAGTGCATATGAATGTTTTCTGCTCGAAGGAATACGTGTCTGGAAGAGTACTGAATAGCTATCGGCTGTGTCGATATTGTAATTTCCGTGGAAACAGCTTTGTTTAACAGTGATCCCGCAGATCTGCCTATCCCAAACGAGAGTCCGGCATTCAAACCCTGTGTGTCCTGCAAGGGCCACTAAGCGAAGGGCCTCCCTATCAAGCCGCTCATTTCTTCATAGATCTGCGCTCATACTTTCTCTCTTTCTCTCTCTCTCTGCATCTATCTCAGTGTGTGATATTTATATAGATTGTAACAGAGAAATGGACAATAGGTGTAGACAATAATCGTCGATTGGCACTCTATCAATAGAACAACACAGGGAGAAGTTCCCTCCCACTATTCGACGGGACTGGTGGGATATTTTGACACATATTTTGACCTCTTCGTATCCCACCTGTGACGATAATGCTCCTACTGTTGTCGCTGATGACGTGTGAATTGGGAGGTCTTCTGACGGACCCGGCTAGTTTGAGCTAGCCGACCCCTCCAGGCCCATTGCAGCTAGCGGCTGGCTTCCCTGTTATCTCAGCAGGTCAACGAGAACTAGCCGTGCAGTGTTATGTCACTTCGTTTACTGCTACACGCGTCCGTTGTTCTCGTCCTTACGCGGCGTTATTGTGTATATCGTCGCATTGTTATTTACGCGGCCTTTCTATGAATCGTGTTCGTAGTAGTCGCGATTTGAGTTCTGTCACACGAGCCCGTAGATTCGACCGTTCGTAAATAGAGTCCGTGTATATTATAGAAGTCGACTCTTAGCGATACAGCGAAATCATGGACGAATGCTCTGTTGTGTCAGATACTCGACGTTTACACATGGCTAGCATTTAGGTAGGATGTATACAGATTGCTGTTTCGTTACTCGTGTGTTTGTGTATGTGTGATGTCTTGCACCTGGTCGTGGTACCGCTATGCATCCTCCTGCCAGCGATTCTAAGGCGCGCTTTTCTTGGTCAGGGCGACTTGAAGACGATTCGCGATAACGCGCACGCGCGTAATTGAATGGCCAGTGCCCTAAATTAAACTACCGAACCTCTCAATCGATCAGTCCATCTTGAGTGGTCACGACCTCAGGCATAGTCAAGGGGAACACGAGAGCAAACGGCTACCCAGAACCTAAAAAGTACCCGTAAGCCTGCCTAAAACAACTGTATATGAACTTATGCCGATCGTCTTAAGTTTCAAAGTATTCTCCATCTTGAAGATTGAACTAATTATTTTTCACAACCAAACTTGTCGTCTAGAAGCAACGAACCGTAGTTGTTCGAACGAGGTAGCTTGGTCGTGTACTGTGTAACAGACGGGTATGCGTGTAAGCCAATTGGAAGAGGGTTCGACCTTAATGTAAACAGGTACCCTCTCACGGCAGCCTACAGCCTTGTAGCTCAGCGGTATAAATATTCATACCGCTTCCATGAAATGTCTTCCTTATGATAAAGTCTGATGCCAGTACAGCCCGTGCCAGCCCATGTGACTCACATGATTAATTAATTTTGTGCTACAGACTGAGCCTCTTCGAGTTTTACGGCTAGCCATAAGTGTTGGATTGTTCTTTTACGCTATTTATATAATAGCAACAGTCGTATTATTCTATCCAGACTCTCTCTCTCTCTCTCAATTGGCTACTAGTTATCAACGGCCCGAGATCCACAACTCAACAGTCCGTTCTACCTGCGTCGATGAAACGCCACTGACTGTCAGAGCTCGGAAACGGTGGCATCTTGCAAGAACCGACAAAGTGGATCACCTATTCATTGATTCAGTTTCAGAGGGGAATTCAGCCACACTAATTGAAACTAGGCATCTCCTAACCTATTCCTCAGCGTACTGAAAAGTGTAGCACAAAGCGGGAACATAATCGTTGCAATAATAATAATAACGAAGCGCTAACAACCTCTTTATAATTATCACTGACCATAATTTATGGGATGAAGGTCATATATCATATTGTTGGCCTGCCGACGAAAATAAAGCGTAACCATTAATACATCATCAATGGCGTCGGCCATGGCGCCGCGGGTCCAACGAACAATTCGGGCGATTTCTATTGATAGAGGAACTCGAGCCCTCTATGTATCTATCGGCAGGAACAGAGAATCAACCTTGTTCTTGCTCATTAGAGCCAACCCTTTCCTGGGTAACAGTGACGATGCTTCCCGTTCTGAGTTCCGTCTAGTTTCTGATCGAGTACCATTCGAGAGTCGATGGAACGCTCTTTGTTGCTCTGCCTTGACTCTACGACAGATCGAATATCTTTGTTTCGTTTTCCGCTTGCCTCGAGTCCCTCTGAGCTGTCCCATTGTTGCAAATGCTATTCGATCTCTCCACCATTGACCTTGATGAAATCGGTACAAATCTGCTAAAAATGCAATACGCGCTGTTGGTGACATTATCTACTATACCGCATGCTGTAGGTGATATACGGGTAAACACATTCCATCTTAGTTTGATTTTGAAGTTCTTTAATAGTACGCATTGATTCATTTTGTATTGGATTGAAAAAAAAACTCTACGACATTCTTTGTAGTAGAGACATATTATTGGTGCTAAACAAATCATGCATTATTCAGATAGCTTGTTTCATAGGCGATTGATACGACGTCCGTGGTGTATACCAAGTAGTATATGCCTTGCGGAGATAAGGTGCTATGTAGTTCATGCCTCGTAGAGACTTTGGCTTGCATACAGTTGCCATATTCACGAAATATAATCGTAACTTCGATAATAATAATAATAATAATAATAATAAAATCAGATCAGTCCTGTCCCACATGGACCATTGTGTATTTCATATAGGGGAGACATATACGACCCGCATGACACGTTAATGTGCGCCTCGGTAGTCACCTTTGAGCGGTGTGAGCACAGTTCAAAACCAATAACCTTCCGAACTTATTTGGATGGACTAGTTGACTGTTTCTTGTACCGGGACCGACGTCGCCCTGTAAAATGATACGAGCCAAAACGTGGCAACATCAATTCCCGAATCTCGGGATAGTGCAATCGCTACAAAAGCATATCGTCCTCGATGTCACAAATAGAGCAAAGTCAATCTCCCTTTTGTTTCGCATACTCCCAATTGAAGGCTGATATAGTCACTGACTATTAAGGGACAGCTTCGACTAGAACACTATTCTCTCTCTCTCTCTCTCTTGATAATCGCACAGCAGTGGCAACTGAAATGAGCATCAAACGAACATCATGTGTCGTAAAGCAAGCTGCCAATTAACGTTCTGGGAACGAGTGGATTGCCTCGACAATAATTATTGAACTGATATCATCCAGCTAGCTAATACATGTCAGCCTGCAACAGTCCCAAACGTTGCTTGAAATTAGCTAAATATCAATTATCCCTCCTCCGCCCCCCCCAATCTTAGTGACGACAAGCGGACCTGACACGAAATGCGCCCACCTCGATTGGCAGGACCGCGCTGAGCTGCGCAATTGATTTCATGTTTAATTATAATTTACATGTGTATTTTTTCTACCCTAACTAATTACATACGCCGCATGTCATCGACTCATCTACGTCGCGTAGCAGTGTCGAAAGCCACCCAATTAGATCGCATACGAATTCATCAACCATAAGAACAAACTACGTTGGTTCACTGTTCACTTGAGACATTGTTTACTTAGGCTTTTTCATCCGCATTAGTTTCTATTTTACATAGTCTCGCTCTTCAGAAATAGCTGTTCGTTCAATACAACTAGAAAATGTATCGCAGTTCAGTACCGCTACGATGCTCACCGGACCTGCAACGCTCAATCAACGCCAGCATATTGTAACCCGTGTATTTGTTAAGTCGTCGACACAAACGATATCATTTATCGAAGCTGTTAACTCTGTCTGTAGGCTATTATGTTATAGATTTGCCCGAATCCTTCACGCGACATAAACGCTGCTGAAACATCTGCAAGTGCAGTACCAGTATATATGAGCGGTGTCATTCTAATTCTTCTCTGCCTCAACCTTGTTTCGGGTTGAGGTGACTAAATGTCCCATGATCGTTTTCAAGTATAATAACCACCCCGTGTTAGCGTGACCTCGTGCTAGTCTAGCCGCAGTGAGTATTCTTTCCTTGCGAATGTTTACGCTCGCTCTATATTTGTAGCCTCTCTTCCTCCTCGCACCATCTGATCTTTCCCTCGGGACGGCTCAGGTTAGGCACTTACCCACGGCGTCAGGTGAATGCGATCCTATATCGAGCGTCGTTACAGATGTGATGATATTCGTGATTGACTTTTGCTACACGCCATACAATGAAGTCGACGAAGCTGATCTAAACAGGAGTTGGCTAATCTATCCATTTTGTCTCCTGTCACTTGTTATGCGTCGCGCACCCAAATGGCGATAGGTAAACTCTGCTCGCCTGAACTTCTCCCGGCACCTGATCAACTACGCATCAAATTTAAATGCCGAAGCCACTGCCACATATAGCTAGCTATACGTTTCAATTGTTTACCATTGGCAGCATCGTCGACGTCAACGCAGTCGTCTCACTCTGCCTATCGATCTGTCAGTCCATTTGACTTTATCTTTTCTGAGTCGACAAAAGCTTCCTTCATATCGACCTGCTGCTATACACCCACACACGCGCACACACACATTCAGTCTCCATTTCAATGGTAGGCAAGGCTGTGCTAACTGGGATTATTGCATCACATCAAAACAACAGCCCGAACACAGTGGACAGTGGAGTGACCAGTGAATTTCGGCCGTTGTTGGCGTTGCAGTCGCTGTTGGCCTTCCTCACGTAAGGCGTACCACCAGGTTGGACTATTTCTCTCTCTCTCCCTCTCTCTCTCACTTGTTCTTTCTCTCTCGCCTTAAAGCAGGCGGCCACTGCCGAAATAAATAGTGTCCGGCCGGCGATCTAGGCCTGTTCCTATCCTCGGCCTTGCCTATCTGAATCAACCGCAAAGAGTCAGTTGCTGCCGGACCACCTTCCTTCCCCTTCGGGCTTCCGTCGTCGTCGCCTTGTCGCCTGCTCCTTGTCCTTTTCCTCTGCCTGCGTAAGCGTTAGCTGGGCCGTTCGTTCGTCGGCTGGAACGCTCGCTCGCCAATTGTAATCGTAGCCCACCGGTCTCGACTATAACAACAGCAGAACAGACATTTACTGTTGATTCGACGACGCTTCCACGACGCGATGGCCGGGAGCCTTCTGCCGAGATGTAAAGTCGCGCTCGGTGCGCTGGCGCGGTACGGCTCACGCGCCACGTGAGACAGAGAAAGGGCTGTGCTAGCTACGTGGGAAGGGTTTTTTCCTGAACGGCGGGGCGGTCAGCACGAGGGCCGGTGGTTGCCCGTCATCAGATCAGATCGGAATCGTGCAGCGGGCTGACCGTGCCAGACTATTATGTGTGCTAAGGCTGGGTGATGATGGTATATCATATAAGTAAGAGGTGTAGTCCGCTCTGACGATGTGCTTGCTAGCGTCCAGAACAGCAGAAGGGTTGAAGCGGGCTGATTGACTAGAGAGAAATGCGTTTTGCAGGCGGGCAAGTGCACCACATAGGTATAGAGTTCAGAACGAGTTTGTAGCAGCAGCAGCAGTAGCAGCGAAGACAACAGCAACAATAACAATGACAACAAGACCTTGTCGCTCGCGCAACCAGGCGCTGGTGTGTTCGCGTTAACGGCGCCGTCGGTAGAGGTCAGCAGTACGGCGAACCTGTGTATTCTAAACCAGTTACAGGACAGCTGACTGGCTGACTGACTGACTCGTACGGTGTGGCGCAACGTGTTGTGATGAGAACATGTTGAGAATAGAAATTGTTTCACTATTGCTGCTGCTGCTGCTGCTGTTACCAGTAGTATTAGCACCGTAGCGGTAGTGGTGGTGGTGTTTTTGCTAATAGCGATAGAAGTAGAGTAATGATAGTTATATCCTTGGAGACAGCGGAGGCAGTGGTTACCGCTGTGGCGGTAATGACACTAAGCTGTGTGACACGGAGGGTGAAACAACGGAGGATACGAGAACGAGATGATATCGGTCACTGGGACGGCGGCGGCGACGACTGCGGGCCGGCGCTCAATGAACACGAGACGGCAGACGGCAGCTGCCGGCTATGGCTCAGTTGCGGGACAGGCTCTCCTTACCTACGAGAGACTTGTGGTCATGTATCGTACTATACACAGATCTAACGGGTATCGTTCGATTCGTCTATGTATAGAGAAGATAACCGGTACCACCAGCGCCACCAGCAACTAATAACAGCAGGCAATACAAATGTTGGTTGCTTAGGTAATCCGCTTGCGTAGGGTCACTAACAGCATCAGCAGAGGAGTAGCCTTGTGTTAAGATTAGAACAGGCGACGGGTAAACGCAGCTTCGTGCGAGTGGTTATGTTAGCATAACTACAATATAATAGTTGTTAATTTCGAGATCGGTCACCGAGTGTGAAACGGCCGGTAATTAACTCATCGTCTAATTAGTAGAAATTTGCTTTATAACATTGCGTCGTTAAGGCTTCATCACAGTCGATGGTAACATCAAAGTGTATTCTACGAGAATGTAGAACTTGTAGGTGTATTTTTATCTCTAATAATTTTAATTGTTATTGTTGTTGTTGTTGCTGGCGGATAGTTTAACGGAAGACAGCGAGCTTCATTAGTCTTCTTGTTTCATCCCCAAAATAAGAGGAGATTCAAAAGCATTGCGTCGGCTGGACGAATTGAGATCACCGCTACGCACAGCACTATGTTGGCCCAATATGAGCAGCTTGTTGCCAAGTGTTTGCAAAAATATATAATATGGCGAATAGTCCCAGCATCTATCTTAGCTTCCTTACAGATAAACGCATCCGTCAGTAATGAACATAGTACGCGTTGTGAAACAGATATGACCTCAAACATAATTCCAGTACATATGGTCACATCGGATCACAGATGCGCTATATTGTCGGTTTTAAATTGGATACAAGCGTTAGAAAACTGGTTGGCCAGAACGCCAACATTGAGAACATCGTTTGTTCCATCAATCATCGTGTGAACGTGTTCGAACTGAAAATTGTCTTGCCGTCACAGCGGCTGAGACCTATCATAATAATAATTATTAGTATTATCACTTTATTGACAAGCCTGCAAGTACAAGATTCGTGCGATCGGCACCGATTCGCACGTACCCTGAGGGATTCGAACCGGGTACACTGTGATGGTACGCCCCGACGTTTCCTCCACGTCATTCGGGTATTCCAAAATGCCCTGTATTCAGCGCAGCTTTTGATGGAAAAACTTGTCAGTTTGAATGCAGGACACAATCAAGGGACTCGGAATCGCGCTGTCACGTCACTGTCAAAGGCTCCACGCAGAAGCAGGCCCGAAAAGAGCATCTTGTACGACGTGTAAAGGTGTGGACGCATGATATATGGTGATAGACAATTTCGGTTTCGCCGCGTTCAGCAACCGCTCCCTGTAGTTTATGTGGAGGTACTAAGCGCTGTCACGTGGCTAAGGGCGCGGCATACCTACCTCATAGCAGCAATTGTCCCAAGATTGTTCAAGACTCTCTCTCTTCGAGCAGGAAAATCATTTGAAAGCTGTCCACTGCGTGGAGCATGTTGAAAGACGGCCGGACTAAAATGGACAGACTACAGAATCGAAGAACAGCGAACGAACAGATTCGATTTTATACTTTTACGAAATATTAACGCTAACTGAGATCTCGCTGTCGATTGTTATTATGAACTCAAAGCATGTGTGTGTATACTCTGGCAACATTATCGTGAACGAGATGGGTCATGAGGAAATCACTAGAGTCAGTTGAAATCATTTGTTTTTGCAGGAAGCTGGCTTACGGAAGTAGGCTGATACAGATCGAAGTACCGCCTATGTACTCTACTCTGTAACGATAGTTGTCCTACCACTTGATTTTGTCTTTTTTAAGTTAAGGACATAACTTGGCCATCTCGATTTTTCGCGATTTCACCTGTTTTTTTTTGTCCGGGCCGACACATTCGTCCTTCTAGATAAGTATGTATTTTATATATATACAGAACTATTGAAGAATCACCATACCGGTCTACGAACGAACATTATTATTCACCATTTCATTAAAAACATTTATAGGAATATCCACTTCACGAGTCGTTTTCCGAATTATTGAACAAGTTTTGAGTCGGTAACCGATTCAAATGTCCAGAGGATAATTTTGCATTTTTCTAGTAAATGATTCAGTTGAACGAGTGCAGGCTATCTGTATTTTCCTGTAGTCAAACAAGCGGCATGAGCGATGTCTCTAGCCCATCAATAAACTGGTGCCATTAATTCACTTGTTCAGTTGTAGGTCACTGTCATTTTGTTTACTTTTCTAATACAATATACATATATATATATATATATAAACAAAACAACAGAATACAGGCAATATATATATTGCCTGTATTCTGTTGTTTTGTTTTTATTAAGAAAAGTAACTGCCATATCGAAGAGCTAATCGAATTAACCAGCTTCTCCCTCTCTCATACTCCTTCTTGAGGGAGAATAAACGCTTGTCCATTATCCCTCCTCTCCGCTGATCATCTGTCCTATGACGAAGTCGTGCAAGCACGCAACTATACCGACCCACAGCCACACGCCCTTACTACCATTATTGTTATATCTAAACGACGAGTGACCAGGGTCCAACGACGGTATAGTGTTGCCGCTCAAGTACCGCAGGAGGCAAAACATCGTCTTCTATCCGGCCGTCTATCTCGTCGCCTTCTGTGCTGATGGTGGTAAGCGCCACCAGCAGCAGCAGCAGCAGCAGCTCTGTTGGCAGCCGGAGCCGGGCCTGTCACCGGCGCCGCCGGCGTCGTCGTTCTGCTTAGCGACACACCTATCTGTCCTCTCGTTCGCAAACATGCTTACGTACCAGTCTGTTTACCACTCTGCCCATCACATTTTTTTTCTCTTCCTTGTCGGCTTCTTCCTCGTCTTCGGTTGCTCCCATCCTGCGGGGCCGTTCATTTTGGGGACAGTTGAATAACTCTTCCAAAATAAACAACAAACAAACAAACAAACACACACACACACCCGAATACTGTTATTGGCGCAGCTGCTGTTGCCGGCTGTGGTAGCGCGCAGCAACGCGGCATCTTGACCCTCCGTCACTGCCTGTCGAGTTCTTGACGACCTCGTATCTGAAGCAGCAACGGCTGCCGAGATTGAGCGATGCTGATGTGTCCAACTCCTGTGGCGGTGTACTGCAGCATTCGTTGTCGTTCCGGCAGAGATCGCTCCGAGGTCGCGCGCCTGAGCGGGAGATCGCGCGCCGTCGTCTCCACTTCCTTGAACGGGAAAACGCCGGCTGAACGAGCGAGCATCAAGCAAACGAAACAGCGGGCGGCATAGGCCGCTCTCTCCTCGTGGTGCTGGATGCAAGTAAATGCTGGCGGCAGCGCAGAATGCTGGTACGGCACTTTGCCATCATTGGTGCGTGTGGGCCTCTCTAAATAAGGCTAATTTTAGTAGCAGCCCATGCTGCAGCGGCCCTTGCTGCTGCTACTGCTTCTTCTTCTTCTTCTGCTACGGGCCGATATTGCGGAGAGTCAGTTCCATACTCGAGCGATCGAACGGCTGATGACTGGCTAAATGGACTAAGCGATCGAGGACGGACGCAACAGATCGTTGATTGGATATGCTGCATACAGATAGCTCGCGGATGGGACTGGCCTTGCGAGGACTGCCTGTTAGTTAGCGTTGCTATTGTTCGCATTATATATATATATATATATATATATAGCGGCGATTTGATAGCCATCTTTATTTGCAATCAGTCAGTTATATGCCTGGAGTGATGCGGGGTGGGTAGCTTAGTTTTATTCTATCTTGCACATTCTATAGTTTTGCTAGAGTCGTCACTTTCTAACCCGCCTCGTTGCGAATTGATTACGTATGAATTGCTCGAGGAGCACGCCCATTCACATTGATCTATCTAAACACATATACTATATATTCAAACGGTCTAATGTTTCGATTGAACGGCTTCTACTTCGTCACTTCTACATCTAGTCATGCACTTAGCCCTGTGATGCAATTCGTTCTGATCCAGTGATAACAATTTATTTGTTGTTTTTCGAGAGGCAGCGGGAAGCGAGTTACTGCAGCTGCACAAATAGCAGATGGAGCCAGACTGTTGGGGGCATGCACTATGCATTCGAGTGGATGCACACTCATTGAAATGTATGAGGAGATGATTGGTGGAACCACTGATCTTGCCCAGTGTATATTTCTTTCAAAAATCGCGTAAAATGTATTAAACAAAATATGCAGTAAAACCTAATGTCCAATAGACAATATAGTATGTTTGTAGTTTTTCATTTTTTGCTCCAAACGCTTACTCACTACACTCTACTCGTACTCCGTGATACCGAGAAAGCTTTCGAATATAGTAACTCGTCACTTTTGTTTCTAGCGTTCACCATTTGTTTGCCCTACTGTTCGGAAACGAATTTACATAGATACTTTTACACGCATTCTATACGAGTCTATCTCACTCACAGCGTGAGGACGGCATTAAAAAATGGGTATAAGCGTCGACCACACATTACCAAACATGATCACCAAGCTACTTTTCCGCCGTGCTCGATGCCGTTCGACAGTTCGCTTGTGTCGTGCGGTTGGCCAGCCGGCGAGCTGCTGCTTCCTACTTCCAACAGCTCTGCGCCCCACTCCAAATATAGCACGCGCTCGGCTCCGTTCTTCCTTTGGCCTTTGGTGGATTTCCTTGAAGTGAGAAGCTTCGAGACAAGGCGTCGCTCCCGACTCTGGCTGACGCTCTCTCGTTGTTGTCGGTCGCTGATGCTACGACTACTGCGGTAGCACTTACTTGATGTCAGATTCGGATTTTAAAGCTTTTCAGCGAAATCGCGTTAATCTCATCATCCTCTCGGAGCTGTCCCGGATCCCGCCATAGTTATTCTCTTCTTCTTCTTTTTTGCTTTGAGTGGGTGGAATATTTTCTGAATCCATCAAGTCTCAGCGAAGTGTAGATATAAAACATGAATAGAAACGTTGAGGCTACTCTGTTCGCGGTAGAGCGCATACGATACGCTTGGTATCTGGTGTCATTGCCTTGGCATTCAGGTGTTAAAATTAGCGCTGCCGCTTTTTGGCCAATCGATAGAACGAGATTGACAAGCTCCTCAATAGAAAATAGCAGAAAGATCAATTTAACAAGGCATTAGATGCTGTTTTTTTAAACGAGGTTTATTTCAACGAAAATCATTATACCTGCCACAATATCACACACACACAATAGCGCAATTGGATCTTTTGTTACTTAAGGTTTGCCCTTACAGCCTAAATCGTTTCTATCGTTCTCTTCGGTGCAATCCGAGGTTATACGAAAGAAATAGTATGTTGCAAAATATAACGAGTACAGACACAACAGCAGCTTGACCTAAAGGCCAACCTAGAAATAACCACTGGCATAATAGATTACAGTAGTAGATTAGGAGTTGCACGGAGTCATGATGAAGCAATGTAACGCAATCTCGCTTATGATATTTATAATAGAATCAGCAGCTTTCTTGGCCAGTTCCGCCTTTTGATGAATCCACGTGTCCTGCCTGGAAACACTGGACATCGTCTTTCGATAAACTGACCAGCTGAATATATAATTATCATTGAATTTCATATAATTGCTGCCCTTATCACGTTATTAGCCCCTCGGCAATGACATCATATGTCAAGTGCACTATATGTAGTGCGCATCGAAGTCAACATATAACTCAGAGGCAGTATCAAAATCCTATGCAAAGGCTTCCTCAACGAGTAACAATATCTTATGGATTATTGTATTATTACACCGAACTACATTCACAATGTTTTGGTTACTTCTTGACACCGACTACAATGCTGACTATCGACATTCGAGTGGCCATCATCTTTAAGAATCGATCTTACGTTCTTTTTTTGGCGCTATCCGGTGACGATAGCGACACGTCGACAGCGACGACGACGACGTCGGACTCATGCTGCACAAAGAGCCAATACTGCGTATCAATAGGGCTCCCACAGTTTGGCCAGTCCACGTTGATGAGATTTAGCGTCCTGCCCATCACTGCTGCTGCTGATTGTCTCGGCCGGGTCTCGGAACACCCTCGGGGTTTCGCGGCGTCTCTTACGCGTGGCCAGTTCTCGTCGCTGAGCTGCCATCGCGGCCACCACCGCCTTGCGCCGCCGCCGCCGCCGCCGCTGCTACCGGTTCTAGAAATAAGTCCAACAAAGACAAACTACTAATAATGACGTTTAGCGTATCCATCACCAGCAGGATCGTCATCAGCGTCCTCATCAGATATTAATAGATAACAAAAGGCGAACACAGCGACAACGAACGAACAACCGCTCAGAAAATGAATGAAGAGATGAAAGCGCTTCGGGATAAAAACGCTCCCTTGTCGACGGGTTGTTGTACCCTCTCTCCTTCCCTGTGCGCCTCGTCGCCCGATGATCGCAGAGCACCATTTAGCCTCCGTGACAAAAAGACGAACAACCAACAACAACAACAACAACGATAAGCACATAAAACTATGAAAAAGAAAATACAACGCGGTACCGCCCACCGAATTTCGTTTAATGATCGATCGATTATTATTATTATCATTATACGTACATACATCTCGACGAATCCGTGAGTCGTGTGTATGCGCCTACTTGAGCAGAGGAGAAACGTGGTCGGATCGTTGTGTGGCATTGATGGTAAGAACATCGACGAGCGAGGAATAATAGTACAGTAGTCAAATAGCTATGTATCTATGTTGGCTGAATAAGCCCAGCCCCCCCTTCCCCCCCGGGAACCGATCGTTCCGTTGCCCGTCCGAATGACCTGAAACAAGGTAACACAGGAAGTTCAGCGAGACTGAGGTATAGATTTGGGTAGCGGGAACCTCACCTCACAAGATCCCGATCGGACCACACAAGGCGATGTGATGTTTTCGAAGGCGCCGATGCCGAACTCTTTGGCTCGCCCGTAAATTTGCTGGCATGCGTGTGCTAACGAGACACCGTAGAAGTCTACGAATGAAAAGCGCATGAAGAAATTCTGGTTGGAGAGCGCCTTGATGACGGGACGTTCATAGGGGTTAGTATTTTCGAGTCTGGTATTCATGTAGCGTTTTTTGTCGGCAATGGAAACGTGTATTTTCCTGGATGGAACAATTTACTCTGTGAAAGAGACCCGTGGGATAGTGATATCTAGAAACAGGTCTGATCTAGAGAGAATCCAAAATGATGCACGACTAAGATACGTGTGGCGTACTGGGTTGCGTAAAACGTAAGGCGAGATTTCAACATAAAATCTGTTTTTCATCGGAAACCTATGCCGGAAGTTTTGGTATCAAGCGGCTACCCAGAGGAAGTGCTAGTTTAGTGCAAACTGATAGTCTATTGCTGAGGAATCTGAGGTGTATGCTGATGATTACAGACGTGCCGAAAGATCAGAGCCGAAACAGCGGATTTCAATGTGGGGTCAGCTCTCTTCAGCTCGGAACATGCCAAGTTACCCATCAGCACCTTGGTCCGAAATTGGTGAATTCGCTGTCTTTTAAAAATCGAATGTTTTCACTCTGTCACCTTTAACCATGTATTGCAATATTGTAGTTTTATGAGTCCTCTACGCTTAATATTATTCCTGTTATACTAGTGACGTGTGCGATTGACATGATGAGCCTATGACCTATCGTTCGTAATAATTAATCAAGCTCGAATACTTCGTGTCTTACTCACCTCTGCTAATTGCTCAACGATGTCTGATGTGTGGACTTCACTGCGAGGCCGCTCTTACGGCGATGGCGAACCACGTATTTCAGTTTCTACTATGACATCACACGTTAATGGATCGTTCACGCATCAAATGGGGTGTTGTAAAGCAATTCATACAAGTATGTGAGATGTGGCACTATTTAGACTACATTGCTGAAATGAATTAGATTCGGTTTGATGGTATAGAGTGCATTGGAGCTCGCTCGACGTCGTCAAGCCTACGTGGGTTTTACAGTAGTCTATTAGGTGCTCAGGTGCTCCATCACGTTGCGAACTCTGCCGAGGCGAGCAGAATGTTGTTGAGTTAAAACTATTATCACATCGAGTAATCACCGCCTCAATGTATTTGCAGGCTAATCTGTGCTGGGGTATTGCAGTACATCGAGCCAGCGAGGAAGAGAGGGGAACACAACATAGAACCAAGGAAACAAGCGGCGTCTTATCGTCCATAGTCGGAGCGGATGCTTGTTCACATCATCACAGTGTGTAAACGGAATGACCGATCACATCGTCTTAGCGGTTGTCATCGTCGCGCCCATGTGGATCACCACTACACGAAAAAAACCGCTCGACGATTTGAACAGCCAGTCAAAAGTGTGTGGCTTGGAACGGGTGCGCTTTCTCTACAAGCGACGTTTATCCAGCTGCACCTAAACGTATGCTTGGTGCACACTAAGCCGGCCCGTGTTCATTTTTTCGATATCTAATGATAAATAGTAGCATACGGTGGTAAAGTTCACACCAACGCGCCGATAGACGAACCTTCACTGAAGCAATCTAATACAACCTGCTGAATGAGTGTTCTTCTGGAGAAAAACAATTGGTGAAACGTGGACATTGGTTCACGCTATCAGGCCGCCTCAATCAGAGTTTCGGGTCACTTCGACTCCATAACTTTGTGAACCAAACGCTTGAGATAGAGAGCAATGTACAACGAACTGACAACCCAGTAGCTATATAGTGTCGCTTACTACTTCCGTTATCCATGAGCCTGTGGTGAGAATTTACATATCGAAACAAAGAAACGGTTCTTTACTTTTGGTCATTATCGCGTAATAACTCTATATAATTCATTCATATCGATGGCAACTATCATTATTGCTTTGTGGCCAAGTCTGTCTGACACAGGAACTGAACTGGCTGTTCCGTCGGAGCCATAGCTAGGATAATTCGGGTATTTTCCTGCGGGGTTTCGAGCATGGTTAATGCATGGTTAATGTGTCACTCAGCCGTAGTGACTAGTGTGGGACTCAACAAACCCGTCTTCCCTTCCTCCCACCCCCAAGGCTCGGAAATTGCTAGGCAATACTTCGATACCATGGGAGCGGCCTCCCGACTCCTATTGTCCACTTCACGTTATCCGATCACACATCTGTATGATTAGATAAGACATTAACACTTATCCATAAGCCGAGCGCCCGTGGGCGTATCGAGAATCATCGCTTAGTTCCCTGGCTGCTGGAAACCCGTCCCTCCTTCCCTCCTCTCGACTTCCTCTGATAGCTCGATCAAACCTTGCCTTTCTTGTTGTTTCCTTGTCCGTCTTGAGTGTCATGATTGCGTCGAACCAGGTATTACCATTATTAACCAGGTACGTACGTCGTGTCCACCCTCCAGGCTTCCGCCGAGGTGATGTAGTCTATGACAGCCTTCATCGGTTGGTTCCTTAGGGAGCCTGAGCCCGTTTCTCTGGCTTGCCTGAGTGCTCCACACCGCGGAACTGTATGTTCCACGTCGTCCGGCTCCTGTGAGTGACATAACACGCAAGAATCGGAGTTGACGTTGTTGATCCTAACCATGTAGCTCAGGAACTGGCCGTATCCAGGCAGGTGGCCTATTCGTTAGGTATAGGCCCTGCGGCATGATACTCTGCACCGCACTATTTGCAACCAAAGTCCCCAAGTAAATCGCAGTGCCAACATTGCCTGGTGCGTCTCTTGGTATAAAAACCAGCTGCCGATGAGCACCAGAATTTCTTGAGCCATTGAAAGCCAAGTGTTTGTCCTATCTATCTGTTAAAGGTCATTAGCCAGCGGTATACACTCTTTAAGTCATCATATTTTTAAAAACTGAAACTTTGATTGAGACAATCCACTGTCATATCAAAATGTCACAACATTTCGTCAGTTAGCCAACAAGATGCGACAACATTGCGTGACGAAACGGCGTCAATCAAGCACTAGAAAAAAACATTCAACTCAATACACCCATTTAACCGCCATTCTGAGGCATTTTCTAGTAAAAGAAAAAAAATGAAATATGGTTAGAGTATTGAGAGAGATTCACCCTTCAATCCCCCACTCACAGTTAAGCGTATCAGGTGAGGTTGAGCAATGCTTAAGCTCTCTTTTATGTCACACGTATGTATTCGAAGCAATAAGCACAAACAAAGACAAACGTGATTCTCTGCGGGATTATATAAGCGTAAGTTAAACGTAGGGAAACTTCAAAATATTAACGTTGAGCCAGTTATCGGAAAATCGATCTTTCGATAATTGTCATGCAACACCGGGATTCTGATTGTTTTATAATACTGTCGATGCATTAGAAATGTATAAGCGAGACAGTGAAGCGAATCTGTTGAATAGAAGCTACCTGCTAAGGGTCTTGGTTGAGCTAATTATTGCTGCGTTACATTCAGGATGGACTGAAAGTCATTAACGTTTTTCTTACGGACCGTACTCTAATCTAATCACTATACTTAATTGTACTATTTGGACATAAATAGAAACACTAAAGCGTTACTTCTGCGAATCGTTCTGTTCACAGCACGTTCAGGGTTGACGTTTAACTGTCAAAGTTGAAGCGTTTCATGAACTATACGAACTAGTTTATGATTATACGTTGAAAAGTCAGAGTCGCTGTCATATTGAGGACAGTTGATATTTTCAATATCAACTAAGAAGTATGCCTCGTGCTGGACACAGCTCATTGGCTCAGTTCTTAAACGGTGTAAGTATGGGTATTCCCACAGCAAGCGCTACCCTGTGCATGTATGGTCGAAACGTCTTTCAACCGTGAGAAAGCTGGAAAGCGTTTCGTTTTCCGGGAATCAGAAATCCGCCAGGCGTTTCTTCCATCATTTTGCTTACGAACTTATATTGAATTTACAATAAAGTAGGACAGATATCACTAAACATTCATATATTTGATTTCTTCCCCGACCTTTGGTCAATGTCTGAGTACTGCACCTAAAGGCACACATAACGCTTGAATAGCCACCGTGGTCAAATGATCTCATTGTTTCGTTATCGAACGGGTTTCCAACGATAAAGCGAGTAAAGATATAATTTAGAATCAGTTCATTCCATAACTAGAAATCAGTCTAGTGATATATGATAATAATAATAATACATCCAGGAGAATCTTCGTCTCCAGTCAAACTTATTCTTCATTCCTTTATTTCGAGATAAGGCTGGGGTACGAATATATATATATATATATATATGTAAGAGAATAAGAATTATTGAGGCGGAAGCAAGCCATGATAGATGTCCCAAATGACTTACCTACATTCGCAACAGACACGTACATATATAATTATAAACTCTACAGCCACTACTACAATGATAAAGTATAGATAGATAGATGTCAACGTCAATCATTAGCTGTCAGCAACAAACAGCGGCACCGTCTTATAATTATGTCAGTGTTGAAGCTCAAGAGCAGAGAGACAGAGAGAGTCATTCTCTCCCGTCGATTTCGCTGTGTTCACTAAACTGCTCGTGCAGTGCATCGGTATCTATCTTGGCTTAACCTCGGTCTAAATTGGACAGTTATAATTTGTTTGTGAGCACTCGTTTCAAGAGCAGCCGTTTAGTGTCCATGTTCCTGCATTTTGTCGGCACGCATGTTGTCACTCATTCAATACCGTTGTACACTCGATTCTAAGGCTATTCATTAAGCTTTCACCTCGACTATACAGATTTATTTTACCAGCGACCTGTGTATGTCCCGCAGTAAATTATAGTTCAATAAGGTAGAATATACACGTCTTGATTCACAGCAAACAAACGTTCATATTCGTGTGTTCGTCTCGATGTCGTATCTGATCGTTGGCCCCACAACCGTCCCAACTGAGTCGAGCGATTCCTTCGCCTGATACGCGTTCACCGCTCGCATGAGTCGAAAAATTAATATCAACAATTTTCAAACATCGTCACGCAATTACGAGTATATATATATATATATATATTGTTACGTGGCTGCAGTTGGTAGTGTTGCTACAAGCTTGTCGCGGCACATAGGGATGATCTGGTGCACAGCGATTTTCGCGCGCACATGATACAGTTCTGTTGGTGTAGCCGTTTTGGGTGTGTATGATTTATTGTTATATCCATGTATGTACATATGTATATGCACAACGTTCAGAGTGTCCATTCGTCCACGTGTGACCCGAGTACCGACTACACGTCGAGTGCTTAGGTCACCTAGTCAGCTATAAGCGGCTGGCTGGCAAGCAAGCTTGTCTCTTCATTTACTCATGTTATTCCGTTTTCTGTTGCTGTTTGGGACCTCTCAACGAGGATGTTCACGGAACGTCGTCGACAGTGGCGAGGCTCTTACTCTTCACTCATGTTCTTTCTGATATTTCTCTATGTATTTCTCAACATATGCATTTACATACAACTATCCATATATATTTATTGTTATTGTTGCTTTTCTTCGGGCTGCTTCGGGGCGGTCGGCATGCTCAACTGTCCGGTAGACGGATATCTCCGCTACGCGGTGGTGACAAGCGCTTTCGGCGCAGACGAACTCGTGAGCGAGCATCGAATGTCGAAATGTATGTGTGTATGTGCGCGTGTATCTGTGTCTATGTGCTTATAGGTCTCCGTGAGGAAGAGCTGTTGCTGGCCGCTTTCTGCTCGGCCATCACCTCATCTCTCAGTCCCCTGCTGATATCGGGACTGCTGTTTCGGGCTGCCGCTGTCGATATCGTCGTACACTCCAAGCCGGATGAAGGAACATGATGACAATAGCAACTCACGAACGACGAACTCCGCCCTTCACCGTTGGCCTGCGGTTTCGTTTGTTCGTGTCCAGCGGTATCGTATGAGAGAAAAACTAAAAGAGGAAAAGTCAGGGCAGATGGGCTGCCCCATAGATCGGTAGGCAGCTAGCTAGGTACTTGCCTACCTGTCTACGGCACGATACGCCGCCGTACAGGTCCGCAAATAAACTTGTAGACGGAAACAGAATTGTCGTTTCTATTCACCAGTCAACTATCTAGCTGGCTTCAGATATCGCTGTTGTTGTTGTTGCTGCTGCTGCTGCGGGTGCTATCGCACGAACTAGGCGTAAGCACCACACCGAGCCGCTGGGAAGACTTTAAATCGAGCTCTTAAGCTTATAAACAGCACATTTAGCTCCAAGATAAATTGAAGCACCGCCGATCCTCTCCTTAACCAGTAAAAGATGTTTGGATCTTAACAAAATCTTGTCGATTCGGTTATTATTCTGATTTCAGCATGATAGTAATTTCGAAGGAATATTACCACCATCATTCTACTACTTGTGTTAGTATCATTGATAAATGAACCGCAGTGAACGAATATATCAAGCCATTAAAGATTATCAATCACCAAACTGAAAAATGAGTGAGTGCTTGGGAAGATTTTTTTTGTTGTTATCAATTATGGTCATTTGCAAGCAAAGCCTTGAAAAAATTGACCTCCGTAAGATGCAAGCAAATGTGTATCCTATCGACAACGTTAGTGGCTCGCGCGTGGTGCTACCTGGGTAAACGGCTACCTGTCGATATTGCCTATTATGAATAAGATGAGAGCGTATTTAAGATATCACAGGTAAAAACTTGTACAGGAACAAAAGTAGAGGAGCATGGTACGACTGTCAACCCCCAAGATATCATCACTCAAATGCGTCACATGGAGATGCACGTTTCAACCAGTTAATCAAACAAAAAAACAAAAAAATATATACGGTATCTTGTATGTCTCTCTTGTCGAACATCTTCTTTGGTGCAAAACAATCTTAGAAAGAAATCTATATTCACCGCTTACTGGCCGGTGGCTGTCCGACATATTATCCGGCAACGTTTATCCACACGAGGGCGGTGAGCTCAATACCGGACAGAGTGATTTCTAATTTCAGGAAGTATACCGAGCGTTCGGCTCTTATATGGAATAATAGTAACTAGACTTATCGTCGGTCACGCATGGAAAGCAATGAAACGAGATTGTTGGGTCGGATGGCGCATAATACCCGAAAATGATGGCCGATTCGGCTATGAAAATGCCAATGTCACTTTACAACACCGTGTTGCGTTCTTGTTCACCTTGCATGTTGTGAACTTTCTATTTTAATAATTAATTTTTATCGCACCTTAAAGTGTTTGAAAGTAACTTGAATTTTAGTTTTTATATTGGCCGATTGCCGATCATTCGCCGCATCTGACTCGGCCAAAAATGAATGCAATTTTGTCAATTCGACGCTCCAGGTTAAATTCAATTAGATGACAAGTATAGTATATATATATATATATATATATATTACGAATTGTGTTATATTAAGTAATGTCCGTTTTATTACATTGGGTTAGTGTTACAGATCTTTCACAACAGTTAGACGAGTGGCAAGAGCAAGAAAAACCGTGGACGTTAAATGTTGGCTGTGGGTCAGCCCGGAAATTTTAGTTAATTTATTTTAAGAACAGGAAATACGCGTCTCTCCGACAGAAGCACTTAGATCCCAACCCCTTCTATATTGTATGTCTGTAGAACAGCGTCTAAAGGTTTTCGGGCTGACTCTCAGTCAACATTTAACGTCACGGTAGAACTGCTTGGTGGTAGAACAGCATCTACTTGCACTTTAACTAGCAATTCAATTGACTTTTAGTACTGAGTAGAGACTGCGACTGAAAAAATTGAAACTACTAACTAACTCGCGTTGCTAAACAAACTATACTCAAACAGTTACGTAAAAAGGGACGCTGTTGTCCGCCTGATTGCTGACCTGTACGTGGGTACAGACGCGACCGGTGAGGTAACTGATTGGCTTCGGGCATCAGCGATGTCTACGGTGCTATCAGCCGAATACAAAATAGGAGCACGCGATCACCTCATCGTAATTGCCGAAATATTGGACCCATGTGGACCCACCGTAGACGTTAGCGCAGATTAGTGAAGGGCGTGCTTGCCTGCTTGCCATTGTTGCGGTGCCTCCGGCGCCAATGCTACAGGTTACAGCGATCTACACGCAGAGTCGATAGACAAAGATAGATAGAGCGAACATTTGCCTCGGCGGCATCGAGAGAACACAACGAGAACAACTCCTACAGCTGTCTTAAATATCGGCTGATTGCTGTGCCCCACTGAGCCGATTGAAGAGCTACCCAACTCACTAAACGTTAGAGATTTGTCGAGGGACGGCGAATCTGGCCAGGCGAACGTGAACGCCAGGTCGCCGCGTTCAGTCATGCGCATTCGTCCTATTCTAATGCTACTTGTCATAGGTCTCGTTTCAGGTAGGCGGCAACGTAAACGTCCTGTAAGTGTATACGCAGATAACATGGCAGAAATATCTGGAATCGGAAATGCGTACCTATATTAGATCGTCTTCTATGTGAGACAATTATCTAATATAGAGTGCATGCGTACTCACGTGTCCCTAAATAGTTATTCACGTTTGCACGCCGATGCGCTAATTTTAAAAATGGTGATTTGCAAAAGCATTTCCAGTGTACATTTGACCTCAATCCGGACGATAACCGTTCAAGCACATACTGCCCCGTTAAGGATAATTACAAAGTTAAGCGTAAATGATTGTGGCCGCCTACGATCGTTATTCAGTAGTAAAAGGTGACCTGTCTACCGGTAACAGACGTCCTTCGTAATATTCTGGAGGGTAAATATGCTGCACGAATATCACCGCTCGTCTATGATATCGCCACCACTGTCAACGATTCGTTCTCACGACCGATTCCCTCCCAGAGCTCAACTGTTCGAAGACCTACGGAATTGTCCTCGGAGCTTGAAGTGTGCCCGACCGATTGATTAACCGTCATCCATAGGAAATGAGCACGATTATACCGTGTATATGCGTGTGTGTGTGTGTGTTTGCAATACTCAGCTGAATCGAGCTCGAACGAATACCACACGATAACATGGTCAGAATAGCTAATAAGCATCGACGGCCATACCTAATTAAGGAATTGTTTGAAAGCAAACGAATGATTTCTCCTATGAGCTAATACAGTGTGTTATATATATATATATATATATATATATAACATACCTAATTAGAAGAGTGACAGCAATACTAGGACTTAACCCGTTCAGCGTGCCAGCCAGCCATCTGAGCCACTTTAGCAGCGATGTCTGTCAGTATGCGACTACTCACCTCGCCGATGTCAGAGTGTACGTGTATTGTGATTGCAAATTCACTAGTTTGTTCATGCGGTATAGCAAGCTATGAAAGTGCGAAAATAGTTTCCGCTCGGGAGTCAAAGGTCTCGCAACGTGAACTCAGTTAATGATAATTGTATGTCAAAAAGTTCAATTAATGAGAGAAATATTGAACAGAATGAATATCATATGCGAGAGGCAGTACCAAACGTATATACTTCCTGCTTAAAAGCATAGCTACACATGAACATATTCTTTAGAACACTGAGAAGCTCTCTTATGGCCTCTTTACCCAACCTATCCAAAGTATAACCCAAACCATAATAACTCCAGGGAGACCATGGCCACCACCAGCTCCTGTGGAAAACAAGTTGACATCGGCTGGCAAAGATCTTCGCTCCATTTAGCCCCGGCAACTGACAATGTCATATCGAACAAACTGCACTTAGCGAGCTGGCCAGCATATTCCAGGACTCTGCCCTGCGTCGTCATGGTGAGCTGGAAAACAACAACGGAAAGCTCGCGTGGACTGCAGCACCCCCGGCTATAGAGCGTACTGCTGCTGCCACTACAATCCCGGTCATAGCAAAAAAACCTCGACCTGCCGCGAAATGGGCCATTTGAAGAAACTGCTTCCAGCTTTTTCTATTGGATGCCTATTTGTATTTGTTGCAAACATGAACCTACACCACTCACCAACGGAGCTGTTAACTCGATCTGACAATTGGCCAAATAGGCGACGAGTTTCTACCAGAGCTGGCACCAATGTGAAATCGTTTGATTCGGGTATCATCGCAAAGCAGGTCCCGGCAACGGGACAATCCAATCGGATAGAGTTAGTGCCAACGTTCAATGAACAAGTAAGTCTCGACATCAATCACAAATATCAGCTCTTCAAGGATCTTATTCCGTTCGAGGATCTGACGATCACCGAGACCAAGCCACGTCTGTGTCTAGCCACAATAGCTTCCCTCGACGTCATTAATCACCTGCCTAATATTGTGGACCAGTGGACGCATCCGATTTCCCTAGCACTCTTTGCCGAAAGCGCCACTGATCTTCTGTTGATAATGGCGTTCGTGCATTTTTTGAGAGAGTGCTCCAACCTGGCAAGGATAGCACTGCAGGTCCATGTCGCTCTTCCGCTAAATATGAGCCCCAATTTCACGTTAAAATACGATCTGTACAGAAAATTTACATGCAGTGAACTGAAATCGTCATTTTACGAGGCGCTGATCGTTGAGCGCACCTCGAAAGCTGAGGTGCCTTTTCCACAGAACGTTCTCAGAAATCTGGCCATTGACGGATGCCAAAAGTTTGCAACTTCAACACATTTCCTCGCTCTCGATATCGACATACGGCCCAGTAATCAGCTCGCTGAAAGGCTCGAAGCGTTTCTTGCAACTGAACCCGTCTGTTCAAAGTGCGTTTTCGTTCTCCCGACATTCGAAGCAAGTCAAGGATTGCCAATGCCGGCAAGCAAGAACGAAATTGTTCAGCTGATGAAAAATCGAACGATTGACATCTACCATCGGACAGCATACGTGTTCAATCAGAGAGCGACGAATACGACCCGATGGCTAGCAATGCCCACAGCTAGCAGTGCCGACCTCAGCGTTGCCTACGAACTTCACTTTGAGTTCGGCTACGAGGGTTTCTTTGTGGCACCCTTCAGTGTGCCCCGCTACGCGGAGATGTTCATCGGGTACGGCTTCACACGAAACACGCAACTGCTGCTTTGCTACGCCGAGGGCTATCGGTTTCTCGTGCTAAATGACGGCTATCTCATTCACGATGGCATGAAACGAACGAGCAAAAATGGGCCGCAGCGCGCCCTCGAGAACATCCATAACGGTCACGTGTACTTCAAATTTATCGAAGATGCCCTTCAAACATATCCGAAGCTTAAGCGCGACTTTAGCAAAATCAATCCGGCACGCTATCCGATTGAGCGACCCGCAAAAGATACCCATTCGCCTTCAGCGTCAGCAGTTCGTCGTCCACCTCCTCCTTTGAAGAAAGCAAACAAAACGAATTCTGAGATCATGTCTCGGCACATTTCTATCAGAAAACCACAGTTGAAAGCAGCGAAACGGGTTGGGCAGCTGACGAACGCGAAACCCCAAAAGGCGATGACTGCCGATAGGAAAAATAATGCAAAACCCCAGTAGTGATAGCTGTGGCTAGTAGATGTTTTAGCGCCTGTTCGAATTGTGCATGATCGTCACATCTGTAGATACCTGTATATAAATGTGATATCTTCGATTGATTCGATGACAACGGTTTATCCCGTGATGTTCATCCCGGGTTTGTGGAAATGGATGGCACCCCCTTGACTCGTGTAGTTGACTCGGGAGATGTTGAAACAACAGCAAAAAACACCATCAACCTCTCGAATCCTGAATCCGACATTGTTGCATAAGTGACTGTATGGATGAATTTGTTGGGTCGCCTCAGGTGCTCGCGTCAACGAGACGTTTTTCAGGGGAATTCTTGATTCTTATGTTTTCAAAATGTGATCCGTTGCACCGCACCGTTTGTAGGGGGCATTGCCTGCATTATGATCCAGATTAGATATTCTAGTTTGGAAGATCCAGTTCTTATTTGTCCATTGCGTCCTGCTCGATTTCATTGTGCCTCAGATCCACGTATCTACATAATATACAATTAGCAATTGCACCTGCATTGGATCTACTACACTTGCCGACCGCTTAACACAGTGAAACGCCATCGAACGATATCGATCAGCATCTGTTCAACATGAAGTTAGAAAATTATGCCCACTGCATAGTACAAGCCCAGTACCCGAATGGCAGATTTAATTGAAGAACGAGCCCGAGATTCAGCAGTTGGCCAATAAACCCCGGAGGCTTGCAGCGATCCGTTTCAGAATCTTCCGGCTTAGACCCCTGACGAGGGTGCTCCGCCAGGAAACGTTTGTCAACGGAACCCGTCAGGTATTCTCCCATTTTCTGTGGGATTCTTCTTCTTCTTCCCCTTCTCTGGGGCTGATTATTTTTGAGTCACTTATCGTTGTTGTGGCCAGCTGATTGTGTTCCTTTATATGTCTCACACGTGTCCCTTCATGAGGTCAGCTATGGCCAAGCAAACAGCTAAGCAATCCACGATGATAAACGCTTCCAACCCTAATCTCCACCCGAACAGTGATTAAACCCTTTTGCGTTTTTATAATATTTTAATAGGTTTTATTTTTTTTTTCACTTTTCGATGTTTTTGTAACAAAGCCTATCTCATATATTGCAGTTAGTTGTTCCGTTCGAAGATACGTTCGTTGCGAATGGACGGCGCTTGGCTCGCGTACCAACATATCCATGCACGAGAGTCTATTTGATTCAGGGACGACTAATCTGGAAGCGAGTCCGCTGTGTACCTCGGGTCGTTTACCGGTTCGCTTGACGTTACATTAGCAAAAAAATTTTTATACAAGTGATACTATTATCCAGCTGTAGTTATCGACTAATTCATGCAGGCGTCTACTGATAGTTTGACCGAAAAGTCTGAGATATATTTATAGAGATAAATGCAATTATAGAGTTCAGGTGCGCAGCTAATTAAATTAAAGAAAAAGAACACGTTCGATAAGTGCCTAATGATTCGAATCATATAAATTGCGACATCAATTCTGTTATATATCTATGCGATATTGTCATCCATTCGAGTCGCGATTGTTAGTGAAATGATGAAACTGCCAATCTCTTATTTAATAATACCTGAAGATTTTCGGGCTGTCTCGCAGCCAATTTCTCATAATATTACTAATGATTATGTTTATTCATCTGTTTCAGGTTCTCCAATGCCACCGCTGGAAGGTGAAACACATATTCACAGTAGTGTGATGTTCTCTTGGCGCTAGATCATGAGATACACCGATGCATTTAGTCGACTACCGCGCTGGTGATTTGCAAATGAACTGTTGACTATGGCAATATGATATTGTCATAGTCACCAAGGACGACACCACATGATGATGTGATTCAAAAACGCAGTCACAACACGATTATCTGCTAGTGAATTCTAGACTCAATGCTGCCAAAATAACGGAATTGTGCTCGACTCAGGAAAGGAGCTAGCTATCTTATAGTTCTCTGAATGACATCGGGATCTCGTCGAGGATCTCGCTGTCGCGTAGATCTCCGGCAACAAGCGATCCGGAGTCGTCCGTTATTGTTATGCAGCGGTGCTACTATAAATAACAACGATTGTCACTGTCGAGCAGAATAGCAACGACTTGTTCACTCCGTGAATATTATTCAAATTACTATACTGCTACTGTCCGCCGCCACAAGCGTCTGATTATCTTCTCCCAATGATAACATTTCGAAAGTATTGAATATCTATGTGTATATTCAAAATCTAAAAAATAAACCTGTCTACCACGTTGTGGGGGTCGAAAGTCGACGCGGCCTGTGTAGTCTCGCGTAGTCGGTAGTCGACAAACTTTGCCGGACAAGATGATGCCAACTTGCTTTACGCACATCTCCACAATTGGCAGTAGGCTCCTTTCATTCGGGTCGAATAGACTAGAGAGAAGACATGTCACACTGAGCATGTTATAATGACAAAGCCGATTTTAACAATTAAAAAAAAAGTAATATTGTTTATTTAGTCAACGAAATTCTATGTACATCATTTCCACGGAAACAGCGTCCCCCGTATAGATTCGCCGTGGAGGCGGAAGCTGTCGGTGGACAAATAAATATCGTTATGATCATTATAGGTTCGTTTTTCGAATTTGATTGGCACCCATCATCTGGTCGGCAGGTGAGAGAGATCGCCTGTCATGCTTACGCTTCTGACAGCGAACCGTTGACGAAGTGCTTGTCTCTAGCTCCGCCTCTCTGCCGAACATTGTTGTTGTTGTTGGTGTTGTCATGTTTTTTTTTGGACAAGTGCGTTTGTTCTCTGGCATTCGTGGCTGTACGTCTTAACGACAACCGGTTCTTCCAACATTTGAATATGGGTAACTCGCACAGAGATTTGTCATAGACGGACCGCTTGGCGTTCTCGTTCAATGCAAGACGTACAGAATCGCTGTCGTCTTTGTGTAACGTCTGAATACAGATTCGACACTAACTAAAAGTGCATAGCATGGGGCTGTTGTTAGCCGATTGATGACGCGTTCGGGTGCCTCGCTATGCATTGCTCCCGAACCAGAATGCTCCAGAAATATTTCGAAAAGTGAACTATTTCTCCAGAAGTAGTTCGTTAGCTTTATGAGAGCATTTTGCATACAGCTTATTCGTTTCATAGAGGCGCGTATTTCACATGATAATGGCGCGCATATGGATTAAACAAGGGAACCGCCGATATGCTTGAAAGCGCGCGTTGATTTTCTCCAATTTCGCTAACTCTCGTGTTCTGTCCTCATTACAGAAACACAATATACATAATTTCAAATAGGCCTTGAATTTATAACAAAAAAAAACACTTGCCAATTTACACACCTGTATCTCTGCTCTTAACCGAACCACGTGTCTATTTCCACGCAACCCAGTGTCATCCATCTGTTGTATATTATAAACTCATGCCTCGCTCACTTTCTCACTCTCTGTGTGTACCTGTATGAGGGGAAGTGGTCCTGTGTGTCCCTGTACGTGGATTCTAGCGGGCTCGGTGATAATACAACGCAAAAAGTTGTTGCGTTTTGTGGTCACTAGCCCGAAGGGAGGAGATGTTAGAGCACCTGCCCTTACAAGATTTTCTTCTATATGCATACATATATAGATGTGTAGTTGTGTGGTTGGCATTTCAATTTGTACCGCTGTCTGTCAGCATGAGCGTCAACGTGATGGCCGATACAATATCGACCTTGATGGTTGCAACAGACTTTTGAAGCTGCTCGGAAAGTGTGAGCCTATCGTAGAATAGCCGTCGCCCACCGGCGCGGGATTGGGATCCATTGAGGAGGCATCTCCCCGATGCTTTTGCTGCGCTTTCCCGTAATTCAATTGGCGGGGTTCGTTGTTATTTCGACGACGGCGTTGCTCATCGGCGAATTCGCCATATAGTCGATCTGTCGGCGGATTCCTCTGCTCGTACACGCCGTAATCGCGCTGGTAACGCTCAAGCATCGGAGGCCGCTTGTCGAGTGTTCCTGCCGAGCCGGAATAGCTTCGCGACGAGTGTCCCGATCCAGAGGACTTTGTGTCGGAAGGGTGCTTTTTCCCATTCTTCCCATCGACCTTAGTCCCTATCACAGCCTCGGGGTAACGATGAGGGATATTCGTCATCTGCAACTGGAGCTCCTTCTCTTGGAGCTTCTTCTTTTTAATGTCCTTCAGTCGACGATTGGATCGGAAGTTATTTGCCATGATAAGCGAGCCAGCGATTAGAACCAATGAACCGAAGCCGAACACCAGCATAGCAATGGCCCAGTTCGGTAAAAGTGGCGGCTCGACGAGACGTTCGGACGCCGGCGTCTTGATGTACTTGAATTTGAACGAGGTCGCGTTGGGGTCGAGAACGAACTCAAAATCGTTGTCAGAGTTGTACGCCATCACGTCTCGCACATCCTCGGTCAGTTCTTGATCGTCAATCATTGGCTCGGTCTGATAGAAGACAAGGAAGAAGTCGACATCAACGCCCTTGCTGAAGCCGTCAATTAGAATATAGTTGAGAAAGTCGCCGTAGCGTGTTTCGTCGAGGAACGACTTCAGCTGCTGCTTCACGTGGAATGCCAGATACTTAAACTCCTTCGTGTTTCTATCATCGAGATAGGGAGACCATTCCCAGCCATCGGTGATCCTTGTCTGCCCCTCATAGTAGACAAGCGGAACTTGCGAGTCCGGCTCTCCGAAATCGTCTGGAACGTCCTCTTCGACAGTTCGATACGTCGATGTCTCGTGGCCCTTGTTTTGTGCTTTCTGGCGGCGGTAGATCTCTTCGAAGTCAGCAAGGGACGGGCCAGATGGCCCAGACGGTAGCGAAGGACCAGATTTCGGTGGGCCAAACGGGTACGGCTTTCTTTCGGGCCTGACCGTCGTAATTCGCTTGCCCGGCTTACGGATCCTCACCGGCTGGAACTGCTTCGTCTTCGGTCGATCTCTAGCACGATCGAAGATTTTCACTATCGGCCGCACCGTTCGGAGTCCCGGAGTTGCCGTTGGTTTCTTGGGACGGGCGAAAATGCCGAACGCGGGCCTCGATTGTTTTACCGGCCTGCCTTTGATTGGCGCAACGGCGTTACCATCGACCTCCTTGTCCCGGACCCTCGTAGGGCGGATGCGCACAACGGATGGCCGCTCCTTCGGTAGATTGAGCTTCTTAAATTTGACAATTGGAATCGGCGACGTTACAGGCGCCAGTGGAAAGTCCTCGTCATCATAATCGTCGTCGTCTTCCTCGGCATTATATTCAGGCGGCGGCGCTGTTACCACAGGAGGCTCGGTCGGCTGGTGGGCGATGCGGACACCTACAAACGAGTAGCGTATCGAATAAAAACACAACATTATATTAGAAAGCGGTCAAGGGGGGGACCAACTGTCGAATTTACCCAAAACGATTGGGAAGGGAGGGTGGTTGGAGGTACAACCGGACGACGATCTGTGTCGTCATTAATCATTCGAATCATATGAGCTTTTTTTAGTAAATATGTAAATGTGATCCATAGTAACTCTAATAACTCTGCATAGTACCTGCGAAACATAGGAATTGAACGTTATGTATTATATAATACTACGAAATATTATTCTTAAGATGTCTTACTTACCCACAAACACCAGCGACTTGTTTTTTGTGAATGAGTATTAAATTACATCATAAGCTTAAGTCATACAAATCAAGTTACCAAAGGTCAATGGACAAGCAAATGAAATATTTTATAAAAGATGATTTTATAATGAAATGTACTAAATGGCTCAAATATGTTAAAAAGAAATAGTACAATAACGTGGATTAAGTCCGGTAGCAGAGCATTCGCGTACTGGTTAGTGCTGACCATGATCAGTGTGAGCCCTGTGTGCGACATTAACGCAAAAGTACCCTTATATAATTATTAAGGTTATAATCCCTCTAGATCAATTGATGAGAAGTAAAGAAAGTTATGCGAACAGATGAGCGAGTAGGTTTCTGTACTTCGTTCGTACTCCGATTGAGCCATGATATGAATGGCCGTCATTGGATTTAGTGCTGCGCCGAGAGGCGGTTTGCCCACTTGGTCGTGTTAGCTGGTACCCCGAATGTTCACATGTCAGCTATCCTCATCCGCAATTTAAGAACGTCGAGAGGTGCAATTGAACGAGCTGCGTCTAGATCCATTAAAATTCGACCGCGGCTGAGTCGTCCACCAGTACGTATGTACATTGTAACCTATAGCTGAAGCTCGGCGATACTTTCAAACTAGCGAAGTTCACGAGATCAGCATGTCAGGCTATTACGATTGACCAACAGCGTAGCGTTGGACTCCCTACCCGTAATATATCGATATGCCATGTATGTAGTCCCCGCAGTCGAGCTGCAGTCGCGACATTTACCGAAGTTATTTTAGCTGAGAGGTTTCAGCGTCCGCTCAGGGAAAAAAGCATTGTTCTTGTGTCACTGAGCTCTCGACAGCATAGGCTTAACGGTACGCCACATAAAAACGTATATACAAATATTTCGGCCAATTTCGGCCACAAATCGGAGTAGAACGGTGCAAGTGAAAGTAGATAAAAAAAAATAAATAGATAACAATATATGACCAAGAGCCGAATAATTTTAAATGAACTGCTTTTACGGCACACAGATATGAACGCACGCTGTTCTATTTGGAACGCGATGTAGAGCTGGTGGTGTCTAACGCTGGCCGTTGTGGGAGTTGGCGGTCAACAACAACATGGCAATTGCTGGGAGTTAACCCAGCGACACGAACCTTCAAGGAGAATCATAAAAATGCAGCCACTGTTTGTAGCCAAAGCTGCACGTCGAAGCAACGCTAGTGGTTAGAAAATGAATAAATCATCAGGCGCGTAATTATGGTAACGTCATTAACAGCGCATGAGCAAACGTTTCGGTGGTTGTCGGACGCCGTAGTTCGGAATCAATAATTAGCACGAGTTTCTCCCATAGGAAAAAAATTCGTGCTAGCACTGCCTTAGTTGGATTATTATCGTTGTTGAATGAAGAGTATATATATATATATATATATATATATATAATATCGCATATGGCTAAAGTCAATGTAGTTCATGAGCTTCAAACTCTTGGATCCACTCAACAATTGCGCTTGTACAGAACTTTTAGTAAAAATGTCTATATCATTCAAGAATAGAGAGATAAATAGTAGAGCGCATCTACTTCCTAGAAGCGCAATCCTGTTGGTAATTTATAAGCGCATTCACCTGCTGTACAGCTCGGGTAAGATACAGAACGAAAAATCTAATGAGTAATTTGCTTAGTATCCAGCAAAAGAACGTTATTAATGCGATGATTATTGTCCGCAAGTTTCAATAGTGTTGAGCTTTTAGGATGTTGTGTTGTTACCCCTAGCTAATCCTTGAAGGTAAAACAAAATTAATCCGCAAGATCTCGCAGCACAACGAGATACCTTACGCAAATGGCAATCAATTGATACAGTTGGTGAGCGGCGTCTCTTAGGTTCATCACGAGGCGTGAGATCAACTACTCAGAGAAATTGGTTTCGGAGTGGACTCGACTTAGCGTCGTCAATGCAGCATTCAAATTTCATCTTTGAGCTGAACGAGCGGAAGTGCGAAATGTGTTTTTTTTTGCTATTTCGGGAGAGAGGACATGAGCATTTGTACGAGCAAATTAACGCGAATATATATATATATATATATATATATATATATATATCTCAATACTGTAGCTAATTAGTTGTATTGAACGGTACGTACAGTATTACAATATTGCGCTGTCGACACGCCGGCAGGCTTCTCAAAGCTGCATGGTCAGAGTCGTAGGCTTTTGTTTCGTTTAATTACAATCTGCACCATCAGCAGCAGCAGTGCCGTATATATGAAGTAGCGGAAATGTGTTTCCATTGTATTGGGAATTTGTGCAGCTCATCTTCGTTTGGCGTTCACAGTGGCGTTCTTTCTCTACTGCCACCCGCGCCTCCTTACACGCGTATTTCAGACGGGACTAATCACTGGCGAACAAACACCGCAACCAATGTTATTGATTGTCTTCGTGTACACAATATTGACAGCGGTCACCACCGGGCCTATACCACCATCAAGTCCGCATCCGGCAGCGGAGAACAACGCGGACTATGTCGCCTACTAGATAGGTAGACGCTCACGAGTAGGGTACCTCTGTATACCCCAGGCCCCTACACCGGCTACCTCGGTGTTCGGGATCCACTCAACAGACACGGCGGATGCTGTGTAATGGCATGAGTAACGTACGTGCATAAGCATGGATGGCATCACAGACTTCGTAAGTGCCATAAGTGCATGTTATATATATATATATATATATATATATAAAGATAAAAAGCAGAGCTGGCGAAGCTTCAATCATCATATGATTTCTTCCTACACCCGTTGACCTTTGACTGAACCTCTCATCCCCCAACCGTTACCACGACTGGACAGCGCCGTAATCGCCGTCAGCGGAAATGCGGCCCAAGAAAAGAATATCACCGTCTGTGTATCATAATGATACTGTTTGACGATGCAACGTTTGATGACCTGTCGACGGGGAGCCCCTTTATGGAGTAGGAATTCGCTCGACGGAAATGTTTTCCCTCGGAGAGTACGAGCATCGGAGCTGTGACAATGTGTTGTTGCTTTTTGAGACTGTTGTACACAATGAATGAAGTGAGATCGCCTTCCGCATCGATAATCAGCGAGTTCTACGCATTCGCTATACAGGAACGTCTTTATATATGAAGAGAGACTTAAACATGCCTATTTCAACCGGTCCTAGCACCGATGTCATTTCGTTCTTCTTGTTGCTTTTGAGCCCAGAGATGTTCTTACGTCGGCCATGGTTCGGAACGATATCTCGTAATTTTCCCATTGCTTCGAATCGGTATCTCGTAATTGAGATATAGACAGCAAGGTTTCTCTACGTTTTATCGAAATGATACCGTAGGAAGAACTCAACGAAGGAACAAAAACGGACACAGGTATTATGAGACAACTCAAAAGAATCGATCCCGATAACAGAAATGAAAAAAATAGGCAATAACTGGTAAAAATGTGGCACCTTAACAAACACGTGAGAGAGAGAGAGAGATGATGTGAACGACATCCCCACCCACGGGATGATAAATACAAATCATGGCAAATGATTGATGCATGGTTGAATTTTCTCTGTGATAGACAGTACCAGACAACAGCTTTAGCCATGCATATTAAATAGGGTCATGAAGAGCTAAGCTATAAATTAACTATTTTCCCGCAAGCCTCATGAATGCAGACTTTCTGTGTCCACATCTGGTCGCGACATAAAAACGCAAATATCTTTTAACCAACCCCACTTTTCCCTTGTTTTGAGAGAACTCGTTTCGAACACGGAAAACTCGCCCGCAACAACTGAGCTATGCTAATCTAACAATAAATACAAGCAAATACAAAAAAAAGTTGTTATCTTTTTTGTTAATCTCACCAGCGGGTAGCTTGGTCGTTCTTCGTTGTATGAATGAAAAATATACAGTACCAAGTTGTACGTGTCCGTCTCATACAGCTTGGCAGCACCGTCAGGTCTGTATCTGTCCAGCTGCTTAGCCCGCTATCATCTTCTTGGCTGATCCTCGTCGTGATATATACTGCGACGCAACCAGCTGAAGAACACGGCATACGATTTCGTAGCTTGAACTTGGCGACAATCTACGTGGCGTCGCCTTGGGTCGCCTTGTTAATTCGTGTAGGAGTCTTCACTGTCGCCATTTCGTCTCCTTTTGCGTTATTCTGTTCATACGCTGGCTTCTTCACAGGATCTTCTTAGGATCGCGTTTGCGTTCAGCGGCGCAGAAGCCACCCAGCCAGCTAGTCAGTCCCGCTTCAACACAACTGATAGCTAAGTGAACAGCAGCGTTTCTGTGGTTTTTTTTACTGGGGATAACGTTCGCTCGTACGCGTGAACCCAGCAACACGTTGCCAACGGCAGTTACCAGGCAGTACGGCGCACGTCGGCGCTCGCCTTGCTATGCGACATCTACTGCACGCCGTCCACCGGGGACGGAGCCATCACGCTGTCGTGGTGGCCGCATCATGCGCCTAATTTTCCTTCATGCATACTGTTATCATTGCGCGTTCGTTTGCTTATTGTTTCGTTTCGTTTGTATATTCAGTATGTGGCATAGTGTGTCCAGGATATTGTGCCAATGCAATACAAATTGGGAGTTTAGGAAGGACAGATAACTCCGCTTGATTCCGTTCCTCTATCTGTACCGACACCACCATCCACTGTAGCGTTGTCAGCGGTGTTTGACTCGGGCTGACCAGCTCAAGTGTATCGCGCGGGGCTTTGAAGGCTGTAAATTTGAATTTTTGCAAAAATAGCCGCTAGACCCAACGGCGGACGCACCGGCCAGCCGGCCAACTGGAGGCCGCACTAAGGGAGAACCACCCTGGATTCCCATAATTATACTTCCACCTGACCTTTAGCCTCAGCCCCGTGCACACTGTAGTCGCTGGGTCGCGATATAATAATGTGCAGTGTGCCGGGTGTTGCGGCGGCATCGCTGATGACTGTCGTGTGTGTGTGCAGGAGCACCGTCATATAGATCTCAGCACGACGGTATAACGGGGGATGGCTAGACTCTGCAATAGCGAAAAGAACGACATCCCGGTTGCAGCAGACGTCACCAGGCAGGGGTTACCCGGCAGGGGATGGTCGACCCACATCTATTATATTTGAGCAGACAATTGCTTGATTGAACAGCGGAACCAATCTTAGACTAATATCTACAATATGTTCGTACACTATGATCCACAGAGAACGAGTCGGCCAGCTTAAGAAGATGCGGACAAGTTTCTCTGGCGAATTCAGCACGATGCGAGTCATGTCGCCACCGATAGATGAACACTGGTGGATGATTTTTCCGATTCGATACCTGCTGAAGTCTCATGCGGTCAAGCCCAGACGCACCTCTGCGTGTGTTCGTTTGTCGGATATCCGTCGCAGAGGCCCGTGGGTGGCAGGTATGAAAATTAACAAAAAACATCCATCGACCTTTACTGGCTCTTGCTCTGTACCTAGATGATCGCCATGGATATTCTGTTTCTCTATTGCACACACATTCTGTGTTTTATACAAACTGCCCCGAACGCCGATAATGGCATTCGTAACACAATGCTAAGGCTGGAACTGCGTTTCTCAAAGCTCTCAAAGCTTCTCAAAGCATCACTCATGATTATCTGATGAGCATCTAATGACGCAACAACATTACGCCTCAAACGTTGGTGCAATAATAATTTCCATCTTGATTAGTTTAACTAAGAAAACGCGATAGGTATCCGGAACACGGAAGCTATGCTGAACATGGGACTTTCTCATATAGAAACGGGACAGGGGCCTGGCCCGCTTAGCGTTCACATCTGCGGCAGTATTGACTGAAGTGAAATCAGCGAACACTATGTCGTTGTTCACAGCTATTCCCATACGATAAAACTTCATAATCGGCTGGTAAGAGAGACGATGAGCGTAGTCAGTCAGTTTCACGCTCAGCGTGCTGATGAAGGCGTGCTAGAATATTATGTAAAATTAATCTGGACAGCCAATGCAGACCTAATGCTAGTATGTGAAGTTCCTCTTCTTCTTCGTCTTCTATCAAGTGTGCCAAGATAAGGTGCGCTGCTGTTAGCAGTTACTATCAAGGTTAAACCCCTGAAACAGATTTACGTTGCTGGTCGCCGTCCTCGTCCCCCTGAAAGAGGGATTACGCCAAGAACCGGGGGGTCTACTGTGTGAATTAGCCGAGGTGGCTGTCCCACGTGGGCGTCATCGAGCAAATGATGACTGAGAACTGCGCAACGTTTCGACCGCGTGCAAAAAATGAAATATCATCACTGGTCTATGCAAAGCAATACCCCACATAAGATTTGAGTGAACCAGATTTGAGTGATTTGAGTGTTGTCATAAGACGCTATCCCTAGATATCGGGATTACTATTAGGGCATACGGTTCGAACTCCCCGCTCTTTAAATGCCAATAACTTTTGAACTAAATGAGGTAGAACAAAGATTTTTTGGTAAGAGTTAGAGAGAATTTGAACTTTTTGCTGCAGTGTCCATCTTTCCGATCGTACCGAAACCACTCAGTGCTCGAAAGGAAGCCACGTTCCTGCCGCGTGCCCACTCCAAAAATGAACGCATTGTATCGTGTAGTTCGGATGGTGCGCCATTCGAAAGAGCGGCGAGTTCGAACCGTATGCCCTAATATTTTTCCAGTATGTTATATAATTTGTTAGCACACTTGTCGAAAAATCGAAGATAATTGAAGGGTATTTTCCTTAAATGAAAAGGCAACCGCTGCATCTAAGAGGCATACATGCGACTGTACAGTAAATCGCTTAAACTTTCTCGTCTAAGATGTTTTTCTCGGACCTCCACCGTTGCAAATTTGCATTTAAAAGGGGTCCGCTTTATGAAGCAATGCCGAAAGCAGTTGTACCGTGGGCGTTAAGTGTTGGCTGTGAGTCACCCCGGAAAATTACACAAGAAAAAATATGTTTCTTTGACTTTAACAACTTGGATTTTCTTTGCGGTGAGATTTGACCAAATACGCCGGTAGACGTATTTTGTGGAGTGGGATTCGCTGATAATTCGCTGGAAAACATTTGACAACGATACGTTTCCTCCTCCTACTCCTGAAAGTATTGAAACGTAGTTACATGTACTCGATCTGAATTCGTTCGCCAAAACTCGCAAATAGCTCTATGGGTCAAAATATAATAACTAGCCTAGGTGTGCAGATACATCACAAAAGCAACTCCGGTTCGAACGAAGCAGTTGTGATTCCCGTTGGTGATGTTATCTCATCGGAGATATGGACATCATCGTGTCAAATATGGAGAAGGCAATTAGTTGGATGTGAATTATTGGACGCCCTATTCGCAGTATCGGGATGAGCTCCGCGTGTCTATTTGGCTCAAACCGACTGTTAGCTATGTAACTTGCTAACAGCTTAAGACCCACGCCAGCCGATGTAAGCTTCGGTAGTTTCTCGGTCGGCTTTTATCCAGCCACTTGCCATAGACAACAGCGTCTAACACACAATATCCAAAACAGTTGCTCGGTCCTTGGCAACTTTCAACGGTCGTTCCATTCTTCTACTGGTGGCCAGACCTAATAAACATTACAGTCTTGCTGGTGTGTGTAACACCTTATTTCGGAATAGCCGCCATAAGGCGACGACAATAACAGTGGTGATAGTGAGACCGAGTTAGAATTCGCATATAACTAGAAGCAAATCTTTCAAGGCAGGTTCGCGGGGGTTTTGTTTTACGCCCCTAATTATTAAAAGATGATGTCTAAAAATAAGCGAGGCAGACTCCAACAAAAATGCCCCCCATGTATACATAACAGATGCGAAGCTTTAACGCGTAATTTATAAAGATAGTGCTACGCATGGCTTCCTTCGGGCTTAAAGCCTTCTGGGTTTACAGTATGCAGGATGTATAATAAAGGATTTCAATTTATGCTGCAGCACAACACAATCAGCATGCTTAATAAAATTATCTGCAACGAGCACTTGAGCATCTTTAGGAAGAATCAGAATAAAGCTACTGATGATGTTTTAAGAATGCTCCAAAATTTGTTGGCAGAATTCGACCGCATTTACACACCGAACTGAGTAATTATTATTATATTATTATTATTATTATTACTATTATTATTGTTATCTTTTTTATTTAATGGCCTTCTCGGCCTAACACAAATCAGAATAATGATGATGCTAATAAGAATAATTGTGGCAGTTCAATAAGGTCGGCCTCTAAAATAGACTGGTATTCATTCTGCATTTCTACTACAATATTTTCGCTTATTTCAGCGTTTCTTGTTTGTTTGTGATAATGTTCTCTGTAGCGCCTGTCCCTCGCTGTGCAGAGAGGGAATGTCATCGCCTTCCTCTGGACAATGTCGGCCTCATCCCCCCCCACCCCCATAATCCCTAGAAATTCCGAACTACTGTATGTTTGAACAAATATCATTAATAATAGTATTCTCTGTTACTCTGCAATCTCGTCGTGTTCATTTCGCTCTCTGTTCAGTATACACGCACACGTCAGCGGCGTGATGTGTTCAACAGTCAGTGAGTCGTATTCAGTCGCTAAGCCAATTGCTGCTGACGGACTTTTGTCTGGGGTCATGGTGTCATTTCAGATGATTGTATTGTGCGTGTATTTGGTCCAATGTGTGTATTATAGTGTAGCACGAATAACGATGATCATAGTGATAATAATAATAATAATAATAATGTGGCGTGGCATTGTCATCGTCTGTGGTCGTCATCATGTTCTCCTGGTGTCGGCCTCACCCGGTAGTTGCCAGATTTTCATGAATTTTCAGATTGCCTGCGGTCCATGAACGTATACGCGCGTGTGCATCAGATATATATATAGCTAAGAGTCTATTTTCTAGAAGAATGGACAAAAATATAAGACACCGTCGCTACAGTCGACAGCAGTCCCCTGTTTTCCACCGTCGCAGTTGATCTTATTCGCCACAAGTTCATTTCTCGTTACATTGTACAGGGTCAAATTGAAGAAGAGGTACACAACTGTGTGGCGCTTCCAGCAGAAAACAACGACAGCAACTCCTGTAGCAGCAACAACGCTACCACCGCGACCACTGCAGACCAAACTGCCTATGCGCAGAAAGTGATTCTAGAAGTGTCCTGTCAACGGCAGCGCAGCCCAGAGCAGGGCAAGAAGAGGCGCACTGCAGTGACCAAGGTAGTCTGCGGTTGCTGTAAGCGACAACCGTTTTGAAGCCTGTCGTGACATAGGAATGGGAGGTTGGACAAAGCACAGCTGTTGTTCGTGTTCACGTCAACAGATAAATGAACGTGATAACGGACTAACAGCGAGCGGTGTTTGCTACCGCCAGACCCAGGCGGGCATCGGGCTCGGATAGGCGTTCAGCGGGCTTCTGCCTCCCGGCGGCGGTAGCGACGGCCGTCTGCGATCGCACCATTGTTGTCGACAATATCGCCAATGTGCTAATACTGACGCTGTCCAAGAAATGTCCAAGAGAAATGCTCGAGCTAGGGTGCAGAGTGCCATCTCCGTAGTCATTTCCTACTGCAGCTATACTTACTGATAGCACATAGCGTACGCAAGGTATGTTCAAACAGGTGGATCATTATCAGGAGGCGGAGGTGGGGCTGGGGTTGGTAGGTGGCTGTCTTCTGAATAGACGGACGGCCGCGGAGCGGCCAAAAATGATCGACAGAGCAGCTCCCACTGTGCTCTCATTGGTCTTTCGAATCCGCGAACGTTACAACGACGGCAAAACCAGCCGCCGCCGCTGCTGCCGTCACCATCGTCTCCCTCGTTCCCTGCACGAGATGTTTCTCTACAACTGCACCAACTGGTGCCGGAGCAGGCGTCGAGCCACGCAGCGCAGAGCACCTCTCATTCTTCACCATTTGCGAGGGGGGGATGGAGACCTCCGTTGGCTTTGTTGGAATTGGGCGCTATTTTACCCCTTCCAGCTGTCACCAGCAGCTGGCACGACACGTCTACAACTCGCAGGTATTCCTTCGAACGGTGTCGCTAGCCAACGACGCGACAGATATACATGCATATGTATTTAGGGGGTATGTGTAGTAATAGAAGTTTAAGCGCGTCAACTTCGCTTCTACATTTCCTTTGTTGTCGGGGTCGTCGCTGCTGTCGAAGCCGAAAATTCGTCGGCCCCTGCATCATCCTTCGCAGAAGGCGATGGAAAGCAAAGCAGCTACTCACAATGTGCGATGATCGCTTTAGCTGTTCGCCCCCGTTGCTTCCGTTGGGAGGAAGACCGTCTTAACATTATCATCATTAACAGCAGTAAGTGGACGGCGGCGTGAGCTAAAACGCTCGTTCACACAGGAAGCAGCATAAACGCAAGCAGAGGAATGATTTTCGGAGAGGTGCACAGCGTTCGTGAGCGTCATTGAGGGCTTCGTTACAACTGCGAAGCAAGGGCAGGAGCGCAGTGGTACGATACATTCATTTTTCATTTAATCAACCAACAAAAACTATATATATATATATATATTCTCGGCCAGACACCCTGCCCTCAACTGCTTCTATAATTATTGTACGTTTCCATTTTGTTTAGAAATAAACGGCCTATATATATATTCTGAATAATAAATTTGTGGCTTTTAAATATTTTTACATAGCTTTTTTTCAAACCGGTAAACATATAGATTGTACATATATCGCAGCGGTTGGCAAATTGATATGATTCCGAATTCTGGGTCGGGCAGCAACAAGGCAAATTCTCCACAGGTCGATATGCAGCGGGGCGACGGAATGAAATATTGGAGGCAACGAACCAGCTAATAACATTGTTGAAGCAAATCAGCCGGAATCCACACGATCGAGGAGATGCGCATAATAAATCGAGACAGCCAGTAACGGGCTATGGGTCACTTGTATAATCTTTGGCTGCCGACGATTGGGTGGCCCTTCTCTCGATCCTTTTTTGGCCAACGAGTTCGTTGTTGTGAAATAGTCAAAAATATTTTCACAAGAACAATTCGTGTGATGAAACAAACGTGTGCCGAGCTATCCAGTAGACTTAGATGAATTGAGAATACAGTTGAGCAATATATTTTGACCACGTTTTTGTTGGAACTCGACAGCTTCGACAATCTAACATATCCATTGTGTTGGACGCAGGACAAATCGAGGTGGCAACGTACGATGTTCTGTCTTTAGAACGTGCGGTCTTTCCTCAGTGCGGAAGTCCGATCGTCGATTACGCGAAACGCGCGCCCATACCGAAAGCGTTTCATTCGGTTATGGGCTTGATTCATCAGAAAAACGGAATGAAATGTAAGAACAAAACACGGGGCAAACTGACCAAGAGAGGCAGGAGGCTATGCTGGCAGATGATCATGTGCCGGTGTGAAATTGATCCGGTTTCTAGTTCGATTTAGTCCCGATCTCTGAGGAGCGTTTCGAATCGGCAAAACTGCTCAACGTCACCGTTCGCAATTCACAGATCAGACCGGGCCAAAATTTAGGTCGAGTCCACATATGTATATATATATATATATATATATATAGTGGCTACTACACAGGGCAATAGTATAGGCTACCATCTGTATTGTCTCAGTACAAGGTAACGTGAATCGTTCCTGCATTTCTACCGATTGCAGGACTTACTTCAGTCGCGCACATATTTGATATCATCAACAAAATCCAATGGCCGAACATGCAATTATAGTGTAGCAAAACAGGCAAACAGCTGTTGTTGACTATGCAATCAATGTGTGTTGTTAAATTGTGACCTTATTTATACGAATTTGTTCATCTTCGGGTACGGTGTTTACGTTTCGTGGATCCGTGCCTTATCAGATTGGAGACCCTGATGGCCAGAGACTGTTCCGCCCCCACAACCGATGATCATGTCGACTATGGGGCCGTCTTTATTTGCTTGTGATACTACGTACATAGAAAAACGGGACCTGTGAGAGGAAAATACTGGTGTATTTCTATCGAATACAACAGAATGATCTGATACCATTCAAGCCATCATTCCGTGTTTACCGACCCGATCAATACCCGACAAAAGGACGCCGCCGAGCTGAGCGCACCTTATATTCACTCAAGTGCAACACTTCCACTCATTTGTTCTGCTCCATTCTACCATCGACCATTGACGAACGCGACAACGATTGCCTTTGATTCGCATATGCGTCATGTTGAGCTGTGAATCGGGACATGTCAATCTCTTGTGGACCGACCGAGATGAGTATAATCACAACATCACCTGTCTGCCAGCCATACACCGCGATTGAGCATTTAATGCGGATTTTGTTGTTGTAGCGACCCGTCAGTCTGTCGCTCTGTCTGTGTCTAGATCGATGAAACACGTGAAGTCGCTGGGGCTAAATCAAAAGGGTGGTGCTTGCATGACCTATAGTGTGTCTGTATACTTATATATATATATATATATATATATATATACATATATATATATATATACATATATATATATATATATATACATATATATATATATACATATATATATAAAAAAGAACGGGTGAGCTGGCTGTTCGTTCGATTTAAGAAAGACGCCGCGAGCTACGCAGCGAACAAACGAGCTACCACCACCACCACATATGAACGTAACTGTAACAACTAACAACAGCTGAGTGCAGTTGCAATGTAGCTGCGGGACCGACCGAATATATTGGCCGCCGCACACCGCAGCATTGGGCAGCACCACGACGATGTCGGTAACCACGATCCTTGAAGGGAGGGACATCGGAGTCAGGAGTGGTGTTGGATGTGTGTGAACGTGCGAGTCAAGCAGCAACAGCAGTAGCGGTAGTAGCGGCGGCTGTTGCTGCCACAGAACAAAAATATCGGAAGTATGCAGTCACCCGACACAAGGTCGCCACCGGCCACAAACGGCGCCACCGGCGAACGAACGCACGCCGCGGACAGTGCACTTGTGAACGGGTTTCCTACAATTGGAGCACAAGATGCCAACAGCGCCGCCAGACCCCGACGCCAGCGGCGCCAGCACCAGGACAGCGTTGAGCAAAGCTGGGTCGCAAAAACCAAACAGACAGCCGACCCACGAACGATCGTCGACATCGGGTTGTACAGTTTGGACACGCGATGAAAGCGCGTAGTCGTGCTGCTCCTGCTCCTGCTGATTCGACAATTCCATTCTATAATAGGATAGATTCAATGAAGGTGAAAAGGGACAACACTTCGGTCGGTAGACACCGCCCCCCCGCCCCGCACCTCCGCTGCTCGTTGAATTTACTGCATCGTTCAGATCATCATAACACGTATATGTGTTGTCATTGTTGTCGCGCGAATCCCGGTAGAAGTGGGAAGACGACATGGTTGGACGTCGGGGTGACGTCTCGACCATCGCTGGGCAGAGCCGACTGTCAGTCATATCATATTATACGATACGTGCATATCATACACGACTCACATCGATTGTATATATATATATATATATATTTGTTTATTTTCTTTGGAGGTTTTCGGATTGGCTGCATGACGCATATACGCCACTCAGCCTGCCAGCCAATTATGCCAGTGATTAGTGAGTGTGAAGTGGGGGCCTCACTCACAAAGCCACGAACTCACTAAACTCCCTTGTGTGTTCCCTCATTCTGGAAGTCGATACGCAGCCTAGCCGGTTCTTGCCGAACGATGTCATAGTATTCTGGACAAGCAAACTCCGTTTTTCCACCTTCTAGCCACCTCTATATGCTACCCTGGCGATGCGCGATCTTGTGCTGCTGGGTTGGTCCTGTTGCGATATTGGCCCACAAGGAGCGACCCGAGCATATCGTTCATATGCCACTCTTCGATAGACAACTACATCGTCGCAGGCGCTCACCGTTCAAATGGGCACAGAATACAAATAGCCCAATGATGACTCCGTCTGTGAAAACGGTGTATGTCTGTGCGTCCGTTCATTTAGCTATTTGTTATATCTACCGTGATGACGTACGCTTGGCGAAGACCCAGTATTCGCTTTATATATATATATATATATATATCGCATAGGTTCAAATCTAAAAATACGGAACATCGTCATGGGACAATCTGCTTCGAGCGGCTGCTCTACGGCCTTTCCCATTTTGTTCCTGTTCTCTCTCTCTCTCTGTCTTTCATACCAACTGGTGCAACTACGATAGATAATACTTTTACTAGTCGGGTTGTCTGTCGACACTACCGCTATTCGGATATATATATATATATATATATGATGTATATATATACTAATAATAATATACTACTAAATATATATGTTTTTTTTTCAAATAGTAATAGTTGGTCGACAACCCAACTAGTAAAAGTATTATCTATCGAGTTGCACCAGTTGGTGTGAGAAGGCATTATATATATATATATATATATATATATATATATATATATATATATATATATATATATATATATAATGTATAAATATATAGTCAAGCTTTCTTCATCGGCGAAAGCATATCGGTTACCAGTAGCTGTCATCAGTCCCAAATTTACAATCATTCTGCTTGTCCCGCACCTAATTTCCTTTGGGCGTTCCATCGTCGTCGTCGTCGTCAATATCATCACATTTTTAGACAGCAACTGGTCGAACTGCTCCCCTCCCGCTCATGTCCCCCAATCCTGACTCGTTTTATTTTTGCTTCGCGTATCGAGATATCTCTGTCTACGTACGGAGACGAACGATTCAGGGCAATTTGTAACTTGGCAGATGACCAGCGCTCTTTCTCTTTTTTTCCCCGGCATTTTTTCGAAATATACTGCAGCGGACAAGTGACTATTATAGATATCCGGTTTGTCCGTGGCAGCGGGACGACATCGACGGCATCAGCAGCTTGAGGCTGACAGACAACGGCAACTGAATGCTATTATCGAAATGTTGCCGAGACGTTTCCTCACGGTTCGTGTTTATTCGCAGGTTCGTGCCATCCGATTGATATGGCCTCAACGAGTGACGGCGACCCGGGACGCTGTTGTGTGTTCTAGCGATTTGCCCGAGCCTTCATTCAGTCATTTATTGGCTACGATGGCCGATAGAGCGCGCGCGCGCGTGGCACGACGCCTCGCCGCAGTTTTCCCAGGAAAAAAAAGGGAAAAACGCAGCCACAGGTCGAGCCGAAAATGAAGACGAAAGTGCAGCCGCATTATGCCACTACTGCTGCTGCTGCTACTACTAATGTCATACCGAAAGCAGCGACGTAGGGGAAAACGAACGACTGAACGATGCAGAGGCGATGCTGATGTTGCCTAGCAGAAAAGCCACAGGTCAATGGGTCGTCTACGCTTTTACCTTATGCTTGCTACTGATGTTGCTGCTGCAGCTGCTGCTGCTGCAGCTGTGGCTGCAGCCGCCACACAATGAATGCTAACGCAGCAGCGTAACATGGCGGTGTTATGGTATGTGCCGCTTGTTGTAGAAACGAAGATTATAGCAGCACAACAACGTTTTGATCGGTGGCAGAAGATGTTCACAGCAGAAGGGCTGCCCTGCCCCCGTTCTAGCAGAAGGATGTGGCAGGTACGTGCACTGTTGTCGTCGTCGTAGACGTAATACATAGGCCACCGCGGTGTTTCGCAAATGCGAGCGGGCAGCGGGCGGCGGGCGGTCGGTCAGGCAAACAAGCAAACGAGCAGGCCGACGGTGAAGTCAATCTACCTAACTAGCGTCCATAGACGCAATAACCCGACCGGCATCTTCACGGGGACAGTGTCAGTTTGTACGGGCATTACGGCATCACGCGAGCCAATGGCAGAAGCGGCAACGCTATCGCCATTTACGATGGTGGGACTCATTGCCACGTCGTTTTGTACCCGACTGATGTCAGATACCGTGGTGGTAGCAGCGGCGGCGGCGGCGACGGCGGCAGCAGCAGCAGCAGCAGATGTCCATCGCCACGATGATCGGTAGTTGATACCAGTGGGCACAGCGGGCCAGTACACCGCTGGCATTGTCCAACGACCTTGTCATGAACAAACAGCCAAACAAACACTCGCTTGGCCTAACCAAACACGGTGTAGCACAAACAGACACACAGAGAGTGATGCTGGTGACACAACCCCTGTCTGCGACAGGAAAATAGAACACAACGCTCTAGCTAACATAATTATTATCATCGTCATCTGCATCATCATCATAATATCATTCATATCACAAGAAACGAAGTGACCATACACATCGGTCTGTCTAATGTCTAATGATGATGAAACAACAAAGGCAGGTGGGCGATCGCAGGATGATTTAACCCGTCAACACAAGCGAATTTTGACCATCTTGTTTGACCTCGGTATGCATGACACGAGGTTGAAGTTATCTTGCTTCTGCAGATTACGTGGACGATAAACTTACTTACGGGCGAAAAGATTGATTAGGAGAGGTTCCAGTAAGACAATACTCCAGTGGCTTACCCGTGGTTTAATAAGAAAAACACTACTATATAATATATCTAGACAATGGTCCCGTTGTCAACTCCAGACCAATCCGTATCTGTTATATTATAACATAACATAACATTTGCGGTTTATTTCCGGAACTGCAATTTTACAATGCTTGAGTTCTCGATTAAAAAATAGAGTAAAAGGATATAGGTAACTAATAGGACATGCCATACTTGGATTTAAGACAATATTCACTCGAAAAGTTGTTATATAATATATGCGTACAAGTCGGTAACGCAGCGGCCGATACTACCCATTTTATTGGCATCGATGGCGTGGGCATAAGCAAAAAAGCGGATGCATTTTATCCCATTAGATGCAATTAGATAACATTAATGACTTAAGGACTATTATAGCGTAGTTTGTTCAACCTTACCCTTCCTAGCTTTAGGATCAGCCACATACAGTATCCGTGCCTCGCCAACCTCATTTTGAATTTGTTTGAGTATCTCCTGGATGTTCTCTACACCATTCTTCGCATCGACAGACAGGCCAGCAGTGTTGTTCTGTGTTGGTTTACTCTGTTCATCCTGTTCGTTCAACTCTTGCTGGGTGAACCTGATGGAAGTCTGCGTAACGGCATCTTGAAGGTTGTCCTCCGGCAGCGAGCTAACAACTTCGCCGTTTTCACCGAGTTCCACACCGCTGACCTTGAGAGACGTTCGAGTTACAGCTTCGTCATCACCAGCAATCGCAGCGGCTGGGCCACTACTCGGAATGTGAGGTCCAATCTCGGCAACGGAGCCTTCCACTGAAGTCTTCGTCACAACCTGGTCGTCTTCAGATGCGTTGTCTTTCTGCTCGGCAATGGTGGCCTGCACTGAGGTTTGCGTAACGACTTCATCGGTTGCCGCTTGTAGCATCGGCGGAGAGCTCACCTCAACTGGCTGGCCATACGGATCGACTTCGACCACCGAGGATTTGATCGATACGATCTCACTTCGGGTAGTGACGCGGTCGGTTGGCGGTATCGCCCTGGGAAGGCTTGGCACATGGATATTGAGCAACGGCGGAGGCGGCGATGGAGGCTGAACCGACCCTGAAAGTCCTTGGGACGATGCATCTCTCACGAATACTCCTAGGAAACACACAGACCACAGTAGTAGTAGGTGTAGTCCACCTCGCAGGAAGTCCGGGGACTTCATCCTGGCACCACTTACTCCAACGGTAGGAGGTCACATCCTATAGGAATCACATCATACCACGAACAGCACACAGTAGCCACCCGAAGCTACAACAACGAGTTAGCACGACACAACGACGGCTGTCCGCAACATGTCGCCGTCGGGGCGAATTCCAAGATGGCGCTCTTCTGCCCAAGACGATGTCTGTCGTGGGCCGAACCGCGGATTTGACCCATATGAATGAATGGTGGAACACCGTTAGTGCGCGGCCCCTCTCCGCGCGCGCCCTTACCACACTTTGCAGCACCGTTATCAAATGAAGACGTGCAGCCCGTGCTGCCATCTAGCGTGAACCACCCGAAAGCAACTGCTCAATCGGTGTGAAGAGCGAGCGTTCGTCGGAAGAGAGCAGATCGTCTTCATTGACGAGGCTTAGCTGAACGTGGCTCGACAATCACTCGCGCGAGTGTTACGACGCCACCAGTATCAATGGACAGATACGAGAAGCAATCGAATTTCGAATATTTTTTGACGTTAGTATTAGTATCTGGTATAGATACTACCGAGCACTACGCACGCATCAGAGCTTAGCGTATGTCGACCTCCCTTTTAGCGGACGTTGAAGTCTCTCGTTGTGCTTGGAGTCGAATAAGAAAGAAGCCAGAGGCGACAGAACAGCTACCTCGCCGAATTCCGCTATTATCAATTTGTTACTTTTACACATGACTTTTAAACGCACAGTGAGTAATACAAGGGGTGTCGTCCGCGTTCAATCGCTCCAGCTCTGTCGTAATGAACAAGCATCAACGTATGAGACGGGTGCTTGAGCAGGCCCCTTCCAAGCACTGCGAAATACGGGATGTTTGTAAATCTTTATCGTCTTTATTTGCTCACCTCGGTTAAGAAGCGGTCAGAAATAATCATACGACATCATCTTCGGAGGTGTTTACTGCCACCCTCAACCGTGGACGAGGGCAGCTTCTGCTACAAGCGCCGTTGCTGAATGAGGAACTGGGGCGGAATACACGCCGACAGATACAGGCATCCCACCTCTATGGAGATCCGTCATCGTTCTATATCACACTACACCTCCAGCGGACACTTGCTAAAGTCAGCTGAAAGCAGCCATATGGGGGATCAGGAAATGAAATCGGACCTAATTTCTTTTCAATCGATTGAGAAAACTGCAGTAGTTCGCTCGTAACCTACTCCCTATGGAAATAAGTGCAGCATGTAAAACTTATTAGAAACAATAACGCAAGGGTCAATCCGGATCTAAAGCGAGGATTCGGACTCGCCTCTTCCCCGCCGTTCGTTACACAATGAATCAACAACTCGGTGGAGATCACGACGCTGAGAGGTTTCAGCTCGAGCAAAAACTCCTGCTTTCGTAGCATTGTATTACACTACTACACAGAAAACGATTTTACTTTTTCATAACGAATTTACAATCGGCACAGATCTAATGGGTCTCATGATGATATCATTGGGGATGGTCGGCTGTGTTACATTTCGCTTCTGCTCTATTGTTCTCATAATCTCCTTTGCCGACGTCGTCACGATTCATTTCTTCGTGGTTGTTGCTCTTGTTGTTGTTGTTGCTGTTGTTGTTGTTCTTGTTGTTGTCGGGGCTCATTTTGTCTTTGTCCGCATTATTTTTCTCTTCCTCTGAATTCCTTTTGTTTCGCTCTTCCACCAGACGATTTCCCATTTGCTCCTCTTGCGAATTTCCCCTCTTGTTCTCTTCACCGGAATTCATTTCCTTTGTGTCTTCAACCGAATTATTTACGTCACTTTCATCGGGCGGTTGAGATTTGAGAACGTTGGGTGGCTCATTGCGTTCAAGTCTCCGCTCTTTCGCCATCTCCTCTTCGATGGTGTCTTTCGCACGCTGGAGAGACTTGAAAAACTCGCGGAATGAACAGCTATCACTTTGGCTTGACCCGCCATCCGAAGGCATATCGGGCACCCAGCGGATCTGAAGTCGCGCATGACGACCAGTTGCCGGATCCTGCACCCAGCGTTCACTAAGCGATTCACTGCTACGGTCGACGCTTGCGGCGGAGTTGCAGCTCAGACTGGATGCGCCCTCCGAGGTCGGCGATAACGTGTAGTCCCATGGCGAGGGTGTCTCCAGCTGTTTCTTAATCGCGCGGCGCACTCTCCAGCAGACATTGCGCACTTTGCGCAGTTTCGTAGATCTTGCACAGCGCCGTTTTAGAGACCCGTAGAGATTCTCGGCCTTGATAACGGCATACCTCACGCCACTCACGAGGCCGGCGACCATCAGGACGGAGCAGCGTTTCGCATGAAACGCCAACGAGTCATCCTCATCAGTTGGCACGCGGTTGGCTGATCGGCGAGCTTTCTCCTCGGCGAGAGCTGCCTCGGCCTTCGAAAGTGTCTTTAACACCATGAAGGGCGCCGTTCCCGCCGTCCCCTCGGAGAGTTCGCCCTGAGCGTTAGCATCTCCAGACATGATTTTCAAATGGTAATTTCGAAATCTCTAATCCACACACACACATTGGAGCATCGTTTTTTCCTAACGAAAATGGCAACCGCTCACTTAACTCAAAACAAAAATAGTAACCATTATTATCCATTAGCGAGTTGCGTTGTGCTTCTGATTTGGTGAATCACCTCAGTCGGTGAACGGACGTTTAGATGGGTCCGGCTGCTGACGCTCTCGGTGCATTCATTGAGGAAACGGTCACAGCGAAAGACTGAGCAGATGTCCATTGCTGGCGCTTGTTGGGTTTGACACGCGTTTCACACTGCGCATGTTGCAGGGGACTTAGGACCTGAATGTGGGACATCGATTTCTAGTTTACTATGAGCTCTCCCATTATACAGTCAGCATATAATAGCGAAAAATTATGAACGTTACATTATCCAGAATGTGTAAGCGCAATCAACGAGTGTACCCGCGTAGCACTTGGCGCCTACTTTCTAAAAATTATATATTACAACTGTTTGATTTGTCAACGCTCGTTAACCCTATGGAAGGTTTTTGGTTTTATTTACGGTCTCTGATACAGGAGGTTTGTCTGTTGAACTCCGTGTGTTACTATAAGGATCCTTCGGGATTATCACGCAAGAATCGTTCCACTCAGACTAGTGTTGAACAAACGTGACCGCTGGGCAAAACGGAAATCATCTAACGAAAGGCTGCCAGTTAAGGTCTGGCTTAAAGATTCAAACAAGAATCACAGATGCCGTGACCATGAATCACATCACCACCCCATGTCAGCTATCTTCTGAGCATGAATACGGAGTCTGGGACTACACTGTGGAAAATGCTCTGAGATGCTAAATAGTAGATACTATTTTTTTTTTTTTGCTTAAAAAAATCCTATCTATAGACTTTGTCAAACTTTCGCTCGTAACTCTGCAACAGTCGCCCCCATTGGACGACCTCATCGGGACCAGTCACTTTAAAGCTGTTTATTCAGATTTCACCTTGATGAGGGCAACGGACGGCTAAACATTTCGTAAAAGTCTAACTCGTCTGCCCTAATCGTCCTTAAGATTTCTATTCCATTCTTGTTCTTAGTTATCACACCTGCAAAACTGAACCTCAATTTGTGCAACTGACGTCAACTCAGTTCTTTCTATATCAAAATTACATCTCAGTGTCGTTCCGTTAATCTCAAATGTCACACACGTACAACGGTTATAAATAAGATGATTACCCTCCAATTAAGTCGTTTGTGGCTTTCGAAGGTGTACCGTTTTCGCTAACCATTTCTCGACTGCTCACAGATAGCATGACGGTGGTTGCCAATTGAAAATCCTCGAAAAAAATGGGTTTGGAAATGCAGGAGATGCGCTTGCCAGATCGGGTCAAATTGGAGTCAGCTCATAACAAAAATAAATGTCTAGTGCATACATTTGTCTATGAAACAATTTAACTTGTATTGTGGAAAAAAAATCATCGCCTAGTTGATACATCATACGCAGACACGTGATCAGCATCTTGGACGGCCCCTGGTCGACATTTTGTACGCACGAGATACTGGCAAGGGTGCCACAAATTGATGCTCTTGTTCACTCTGACACGATCCAATCCACGCGGTTCATGATTCATCAGCTCAGACGAATTCACCAGTAGGTTATGCGGTATTTACGTCCCTTCGCAATGTTAATTATTTCTGGCTAAAAAGGAGAGATACCCGGATGAGCTAAATTGAAGGAAAACTATTGCTTTGGGGCGCTATCTCGATCATATGAAACATGTAGTTGCTCTTGCTAATGGTGTTAACAACTAAATTATTTGTGCGAAAAATTGAGTCAAATTGTGTTAAAAATTAAATTAATTGTGTTAAAAACTAAATTAATTGTATTAAAAATTAAAATAAATTGCGTTAAAAATTAAATTAATTGTGTTAAAAACTAAATTGATTGTATTAAAAATTAAAATAAATTGCGTTAAAAATTAAATTAAGTTGTGTTAAAAATTAAATTAGTTAGTTACTGCTAGTTAGTCCCTTCGGTTATTTAGTCTGTTTAGTCTGTTCCGAAGATGTTTCTAGTATACAAATATAATTAATAGCGAATGATACTTCTCGGGCTCTTGGAGGCCCTCAAGGAACGCGTCGGAATTTTCGGCGCGCTCTTCCGTTGACCACCCTCTCCGTTAAAATCGACCGACAAAACGATTTGCACTAGTAAAGTAAATTTTCCGGTCTGACGCTCAGCCAAAGATTAACTCCACGTTACAATTTCTTTCGGCATTGCGTCATAAGACGGACCCCTTTAAATGCAAATGTGTGGATCGAACGCCGTGCGCCTACGTGTCCCCTCCAATTCCAACGATTACTACTACTGCTGGCACAACCACTACGACTGGACAATGACAAGAGCAGCATATGTTAAGAAACATTTTTATCTTTATTGAAAGCAGTCGAAAGTCGTCGTCGTCGTCGTCATCGTAGTTATCGTCACGGATATGTCCGTCGCGTCGTTCCCCTCAGGGCAATGTTCAGTTTATTTGTGTGATGTTGCTTATATTCGCTATCGTCACCTATCATTTCTATGATGATACGTAGTAAAAATAGTTTGTGTGAAGTGTCGCCCACCGGGGGTTCCGATAAATAGCTATTTCATCTCCTGTTGCGCTCCCGACATCTTCGCAGTGACAACCTCGCGAAGATCTCCTTCGTCGACACCCGCCTTCGTCGTCGTCCACTCCGTCAACTGTTCGTAACTGTCTTCGAATGCGTTATCTTCGATCTCACCAGGTTCGTCATCCTGTCCTCTCGATTCTCGCCCTCAAAACCCGCATCATTGTTTCACACAGCCATCGTCACTGCCACCCGTGATATTGGTACACTGGACCATATCAGGCATGATCGAAACATCTCATCATTTCATGTGACTTTGGATGACAAATATATATATATATATATTTGGTCCAAACGAATAGTGATAATATTCTTACATAGTGGTCTCGTAGTAGTCGCCAGCAATCGTCCACCTCACGATCAACTTGCTTTATTTTCTCTCTGCCTCTTCTGCTGATGTATTGTCTTCGATTGTAACCGTCTAATCTTCGCTTCGCACGTTCGCTCTCGTATTCTAACCCGTTCTATTATTTATATATACATTGCACTAGCACTGAAATCCTGTCACCCTTCGCTTCGTCTGGCCTGCTTTGACACTTGGACTATTTACAATATGCGGCAGGAGTTCCCTGTGCACCATCAAAGGCATCTCCTCCTATTCAAAAACAAAGTATCTCTGGCTTTCTCTGCATATATATATATATATATATATATATATATATATATATATATATATATATATATATATATATATATATATATATATATATATATATATATATATATATATATATATATATATATCTGCATATGATTGTATTTGTATTATGGATCATGCGAGACATTCGGGGAATTCATCTCGAAGTGACGTTTTCTGCAGCAATAGATTCGTCTAGGTGCTAGCAGCGACGATCATGTCTTGTGGCTGCAGCATAGCCACCTGGGAGACGATTTGGTAGGCACCAGTTTGCCACTGCCAATTCGGAGGCAGGAACTGTTGACCGACCAACCGAATAGATAAGGTAAGACAGAGCCGTCAGTGTCGGCAGTCGAGATGGCGCACGCATGCCTCGTCATGATGATAAGGACTGATTGTGCAAAAATCATTAGGAGTTCAATGATTGACAAGTTGGGATTTGTTATATATATATATATATATAGGTATGCGTGGGGGGACTCGGCCAGTATTTATGAAGCGATGATCAGCGAGCCATCCTTTAGCGGGGATGAACTTCGGGTGGACCCCTTTCGTTTGAAGATGTTCCACGAGGAGGATTTCCTGTGGCCCTTGCCACTGGTGATCGACCCGTTTGGTGACTGGAGACGACTGGAGGAGCCGGTCGACGACACTCCCGAGGATACTGAGGCCGTGGGACTCTGCGAGGAGCAGCGTCGCGGCGATGCAAGCGACCCCTCAAGGAGAGATCGTTGCTGATCGGTTGTAAGCGGCGTGACGATATTGATCGTGATCTCATCGCCTGCCTCGCGAATGATATCGACAACCTCCTCGTGGGTCGACCACTTCGTGTCCCGATCGCCAATGCCCACGATTAAATCGCCCTCCTTCACACCAGACAACTGAAATCATAGTAATAAATAGGGAAGGACATGGAATTAACAATACGCACACTCGTGTCTGTCTCTCCCTCTCGCTCTTTCTTTCTCGTTCCCATCATTGCATTGTTATAATTCGTCGTCTTTAGGTGCGGTGAGTAGCTCCGCACAAGACAAGACTGATGCATATAAATAGGTCCTTGTATGCTAGAATTGTTTTGAATACTTGGACGGGTATTGACATTTGCATTGACTGATAGTTCATAGCGATGTACCCTGTTAACTAATAATTGCTAAAAGAGCATAAAGGCACATTAGAGAGCAGCAGCAGAATACGTTAGCGGTGGGACCGCTGCGTGACATATAAGAGAGTTTAAGCATTGTAAAATTGCAGCTCCTTTAATAAACCCATAAACCCAAACCTACCTCGGCGAGTGAGCATGGTTCAACACCGGCAACGATCGTAGGTGAATCACCCTTAACGCTGAATCCGAACGTCTCGTTCTTTTCACGTTTCATATGAGCCTTACGCATTGAAGTCCACTGGTTGCGTGCACTGAATACGCTGATCGGGCCCAAAGCATGGAATGGGTCTTTCACCTTGTACGCCGAAAAGTCAGGTGGAGTAAGCGTTAACTGGTACTTCGTCGAGGCTGCGTTTGACGAGAAATAAAAAAGTGTCTGTTAAAAATTAGGAAATAGGCACACCAGGTAAGTTTTTCCCAGTTATTACAAGAGACTACGAGGAAAGGAGGGACCGTTTGGAGAAAATGCTGAGATTGCATTTTATACATAATACTATGTACACACCCAGTTCTTTTTCTATGTATATATATATTTTTTTAAGTTAGATCAAATAAACTTACGTTGAATATTAGGCGGGTCGAGCACCTGGTTGAAGTCGTCCTCCTGCTCAATCTGAGCATACTTATCGATTGCTATTTCATGGTCGAGCCTCAATCTCGACTGGAGATTGTCGACATGACGCAGTTGACGGCACATGCGATGAAGTCGCAAAGCTTCCTCGTGCAGAAGCAGCGATTCGTGCAGGTGCGCCTTGGCCAGTTGGACGCGTTCGTCAGGCGTGCGCGGCACCCGGATATCGATGCAGGACGTGTCGTCCTGTTCGGCCACGTGGACATACTCGATGGTCCTACGATGTGCTTCAGTCAGCTCGCCCTTATGTTCAAGGAGACCACACGCGACATAGAAATGTGCTAGTGCCCGATAGTGTTCAGCCTTGACCGACAGCAGACTCACCCACGAATAGGGCAGATAGTCCTTCACTGGAGGATCAACAAGTAGTTTATGAACGTGCGCGTATACGTCGGCGACCTCGGCCGCTTCCTGGCCAACCTCGATCAATTGCAGCAGGCCCTTCGGCTCGCTCAGGACGAGCTTCTCGAAGAGGCACTCGCGAGCCTGCGCCAGCATAATATTCGACAGGCATTCAAGCGTGCTCAGATTCAGGTCCATCGATGGGGGCTTGCTAAAGTTGTCACGAATATAGCAGAACATGCCGGCTGCCCGAAGGAACGAGTCGACCGCGGCGTCGATTCCTGCATGCTTCGAACGGTCCTGTCTAGCGCCGATCTGGGTGTACAATGCTGCGATGTTGAACAGTATTGAGGCCTTCTCGAAGGCGACCGTCTTCTGGGTTGACGGCACCCCGGTGAGCGAATCGAACCATTCAAAGTGGACGTTCGAGCTTTTCGCGTGGAAGAAGCGCCGATCGACGAAATACAGAAGATTGTAGTACTCGAACAGGAGCTGGACGCCGGCTTGATCGCGGCTCGGGGTGCGAGCTGCCTGCCGAATAGCTTGAAATTCGCAGATTGCGTCACTAAATGAGTGTAGCTCTTCCGCGTAATGTTCGGCGATGAAGTCTGAGAACGCATGAGTGAAGTCCATGTCCTTGGTCTCTTTCAGACCGAGCGGAATCATCGGTACGATCTGTGACTGGCTGTCAAGGCAAAGCAACGAACAAGAACAGATACAACATTTCCGATAAGTATGAACAGCTGATATAATCTAGCATATTGGGCCCGGAGGGGTACTGTGGGTGCTAATTACGCAGTCACTCGACTTAATTATCATTGATATATATTGAAGCCGAAGCATTTTTTTAATATACGTCTCATTAAATATTCGTATTTCTCGATCACCCTGAAGGTCCATCAGTCATACATACTTTTCATTCTGGTACATTTGTACCGAGCTGTTGAGTTCAGCTAGCTGCTCCTTGAGAAGTTGCAGATTGGAGTTGAGAAAGCTCAATTCCAAGGCCACCGTCTCCCTCAGCTTCTTGTTCGTAGTGGCTCTGTAATCATCAATAATAGCACCGCAATAACAACACAGTGAAAAACTGTTAATTCGATCGTTGGCGCACCGATTACCGTACTTACTATATAAATATAGACATAAATCCTAGACGTGCTAATTACGTGCACACTTAATCAGCTATTCTATATTTTGCCGTTAATGAAAACCAACAGCAATCAATCCTGCAATCGTCGCGCGCAATGCAATAATAACAAAGCGCGTAACGTCACCAACAAGTACCATTACAGGTTTATATCTAATAAATCCTCGCCCTCGTCAGCGTGAATTGGAACCGTCGACCACAGCAGTAAGCAGCGATGTGTACGGACAGAAAAATCAGATCATAAATTTCGAGGTGTCATAATTGCAAATGAAATTCGTCGTGTTGCCATCGCGGGGCGTCAGTGATTTTTTTAGTGGGCAGTGGGCGATAACGGTAGCTGAGAGGCCGAAGAGATTGCCATAGCTGCTCTAATCTGCTCCCATTGAGCATAGACGATGAGAACGGAGAGCTCCATCTGTGGCTGGACGGCAAGCACGCGGCAGCGATCGCACGTGGGCAATCAACGCGCGCGAAAAACGGTTGTCAGTGAGTCAGTCTATCAGTGAGCGAGCTAGACGGCAAAAAAGAAGAGAATGATAATCATAACTGGCGAGCCAACGTGTGGACTTCGCTACCACGCGGACCACGCCGTAGCCAATATCGCCCACCTTCCTCGGACTCTGGCCTGAACTCTCTCAGGCCAGGACCCGCTGTGCTGCGCACGAATCTGCTCGACTCAACTGTACTCATAGGTTCTCTGCTGGTTAGAGAGAAGGGCTACTAAAGACGATCCGCAGGCAGGCGGATCACGCCGGAGTTCGGATCATATTGGAGTTCGGCTCGTACGTGCTCGTACTGCGCGCGCGCTTGCGCACACAGTTGTCACATTGTGCGGGTTGCACTTGACAGACTACAGAAACGAATCACCGTTGCTGTTGTTGTTGCTTTTTCGTCCAGATCAATCACTAATAGTACTGGCAAGCAATTCGCCATCTCTCCCTCTCCCTCTCCCGCTTGCCCCCTATCGGTTTAACTCGGTCTCTCGCAACTCCGTCTGTTGGATAGCGACGTAGTGCGCTACGCTCTCCTCTGTAGAATTCCGGCGTCCTCCACGACTGACACGGACAGACGCACACGCAAACACGTACACTCACTTGTTCATACGAGCACAGGAACACATAAGCATCGAAAAACTAACCAACAAACACAACAGCAGATGAGAACGCCAACGCGACCCTACGGGACCCTGCAATCTTAGATGTACACACATCGATGGATAGATGGATGGATCGACGATTGATAGCAGGCAACGGCTGTCGGCCGCCGCCGCCGCCGCCACTTGGGCCAAGCCGTTGTTTCCGGCTGCCGCGGAAGTCGCCGCCAACACTGGCCGGCGATCGCTGAAGTCGCCGCGGCTCACGTCGCTGCCGTTCGAACAACAGCAACAGCAACAACAACGACAACAACATCCATCGGCCATCATCGAAATGATCATCATCGTAGCGACAACAAGCGGCGTTCATGGTTCATAGCAGCGTTGTCGTTAGCATTGACTTTTCATCGCTTCGCAGCCATCATAGCATACATTGCTTATTCACCACCATACATCATTCATATATTATATGATTGTGATGGATTCGCGGCGCGCTTGTGTCAGCAGCAGGAGCAGCAGCACCGATCCACCGACGTCGATGAGGAGGCAACGGGTGACCAGAGCAGCGACAGCAGCGGGAAGCTATCGAAAGCCAGAATTGAGTGCTGATGAGGCGCTCCTGCCGCGGCTGACTGTCATTGTCGTGTGATCGGTGTTGTTGTTGCTGCTGTGTGTTGCTATGATAACATGTCGGTTTGAGCGGCGAATGCTTCCAACTCCAGTGAGCGACTCGTCGGCAATTGCTGCTGTTGCACGCACAAAGCATCGTCCTCATAGAACTTGTGGGTTTATTTTGGGAAAGTTAGCTCTTTACACCTGCTTTTAGCTATGTTCATACAGCACTTCGTTATCGAATAACTCTTCCTCTTGACAGTATCTGACGACAACGAAACCGTGCGACATCGTAGCGGCCATTGGGTGATAGTTTAACAGAGTGTGCGAAACGGTCGCGCACTAAGCTTTATTGTTCTGCATCTGCTGATATTTGTAGTCGTCGCTTTTCCCTTAGAATTTGCGCAACTTTATTCGACTTGGTAAATAACGACGACCCAGTGTTCTTGTTCTCCGATCCAATATATTGTTCATATCCAGTCATATATAATACAGTCATTTGATAATTGGTACAGTAGATAGATGTCCTCTGATTTGTCCTACGCCGCCGCAACATGGCCCGCACTCCAACGGTAGTTTCGCATCCGGGAATTACAGACAACAGACTCATCGATGTATAACAATACAATACTCGATGCCAAACAGCGGAAGACAAATAAATTGCTGTCCGACAACGAATTGTCAGCGTTCCATTTTGCTAACTTCCGGTTGACTCCGGTTGATCTCCAGTTGAGATAGGAGACTTGCTTTGTTGGCTCCTGCCGGTGCTGCTTTACCAGGTAGTGGCGACGATAGGTTGATAGCGATGTCATGACATCGTCATCGTTGTCCTGGTTCGGCAGAAGTTGCAATGTCTATCGCGCGGCCGTTGTTGCTGCTGCTGCTGCTACTGCTGTTGGCGGTGTGTATCGACTGCTAATATCAGGATCAATACAACGGCAGGCTATCGCGCGTCCACCCACGCAAAGCAATGGCTACTCAGTTTGGCTGGACCGTTAGCTGATGGGACAAAAAAGGCGGTCATCGGCCGGATGCGGCAGCAGTTCGAACCCACAGGAAACCCAGAGCGGAGTTCTATCGTCGGCGTCCACCCCCTCTCTTCCCCATGCCCCTCTGTTACCACCAGACGCCCGATTAACGCCGCCTGCGAAAGCCTCCACAGTCGCCGGCGCTGCTGCCGCCGGCACTTCGACGCTCGCGGCGTTGCATCAACATCGTCTTCCTCAGTGACAGCATCATCATCATCATCATCTGCACAAGAAACCGAAGATCGAGAAGACAGAAGAATCGACTGACTAACTACTACGACTACTTCGATCAGACAAACAGACCGATAGACAACGATAGCAGCAGACATCGGGAAGGCAGGTGACGATGGATCGACAACAACGGCAACAACAACGGCAACAACAACAACAATGACAACAACAATAACAACAGAGGTAGCGACGCTTGAGCTTCGGATAGCACTGGGCGACGAAGCCGGTGGCGGCGGCAGTGATGGCGGGATTGGCCGCAGGTGTGGACTATTATATTACACATGGGCAGCCGGGGCGACGACAATGACACTTCGATGGTCATCAGCAGCAGATGAATACCGCCACAAGCAGCGAGAGGAATAATCGTCTGCTAATTCGGCCCGCGATGGCCGTTCACGTTGACAACCGTGACCAGAAGTAGTGAAGAAGAAGAACAAGCTTCACTTCGGGCGCCGGTGACGCGACGGCAATGCCGCGTCGCACGCAAAGCAGTTTTGGCAGCCTGGCGGTACGCGAACGCCACAGAACGATGCTAGGGCAACGGTCCAACTGACTGACTGACCGATCGAGCTATCTCAACGATGAGCTAGTATAAGCACGGCAGAGATATCGGGAGATGAAATGAGGAGGAAGTCGGAACGTGGCAGAACCCTACGCCGTCATCGTACGCGATCGAAGTGCAGCAACCCGAGTAGTGGTGATAGCATTGGGCTGTGGTGTTCGATTGGGCAATAGGCGAGACGAGCCCGGGGCATAAGAGCCCCGGGGGTTGGTTCGCACTACGTGGAACAGAATTGGGCCCTCTTGTCTTTGGTGTCACGTGGCAACGGCGGCCGCGGCAGAAGCAGAAGCAGCAGAAGTGGCGACAAAACGCTCGAGAAGTGCCATCATACAACGGAACGATAAGAGGAATCTATGATCAGTTAGTAGCCGTTGTAGTGCCCCGCGTAGTTGTTGCTTCTAGTAGTACCATTGTTGTAGTATGCTAGCGATCGAATGAAGTAGTTCGCCCAAATCTGATCGACCATTTTGTTGATGATCGATAGCCATCGTGACAACGTCCATCACCGTAGTGTCATACCTTGCTCTCGCTTACCATCAGCTGCTGCTGCCGCAGTAGCCAACGGTGGGAGCGGTCACGCCGGTGATTGCGGCAAGTGACTCCGGAGTGCAGAAAAATAAAGCACTTCCGGGGAGAAATGACAGAAGGAGGGATGGATCGATGTCAAAATTAACAAAATTTCGCCAAATAGACGATCGAGAGGAAGAGAGAATAGAGAGGGAGAGAGAGAGAGATATGTACGTGACATGACACGTGCACACGTTGATTATACATATAGATGGAGGAACGGGCGCGAGCTCAAAGAGAATACGGCATTATTCTGTCAAGTAACGCTCACTTGTCCGTGTCATCGGCTATCCAGACAGACGAACCGACTTTAGATACGGGCATGGCATCAATCTATGATAGATATTTGACGCTAGTGGAAATTCGATTATCGAGTCTTGTGCGCAACAAATGCAAATGCTGTCGTCGTTGTTTTCGTCGTCGTCAACGGCGTAGATCGCCAAACGTCGTCCACAGAAATGTCGCCGACGGGATTTCCACATCGACAGCCGCGTGTTTTTTTTGCTCCATATTTAAAGTGAATTCGATTTAATGAAAATAGGGTGAATCACGTGTACGTTCAGAAATGTACATGTATATCATAGTTGGATGAAGTCGAGGTCGCCTGACCGCTTAGTCAAGTGATGATTCGCCGGCTTTCTGGAGTAGCTTCCGCTTGCAGACAACGACGAAGAAGACAGATGAGTGAAAGTTAATAGAGAAGATTTTGAGACGAAAAAGCGTTGAGGTCGTTTCGTGTCCACGACACCAGAGTATCATGTCGTCAGCGGTGGATTATCATTGTTACCTTTGAACATCGCTGCCTTTTGAATCTATTTATTATTAGATTTGTATTAGACGGCTGGCATCCACCGGATTTTCTTGGCTATCCTTACTTATTCACATAAATACGATCGTTGATACACACACACACAAAAAGAGCCATAGAATTTGTTAGCTACCTGCATGGCTGCTATTGTATCGGTCGACGGATGGTTGTTTTTATTATCCCTTTTATTGTGGCTTTTGCTGTGGCTGCTGCTGCTGCTGCTGCATTTGAAATAGTTCTGAAGACGACGTCCGAAGGTTCCTGCGTCTCTCTCTCTCTCTCTCTCTCTCACACACACAGACACAAAATTTCTCACAACATCTCTTTGCCTACTCCCATAGTATAGTGTTCACATTAGCAGTCATCATGATGATGTTTATGGCGACTTTGGATGAATCTGTTTAGAGCTCGGATGTCCGTCAATGTCATATCATCCCAGTGGTCTTTATGTCTGTCTCTCTACTGTTGAACAGTTGACCGCGCACGGCGGAATTCTCCCTTCTGCTTCTGTATTCTCATTCTAGTGCTGCTGCGTGACGACAACAACGACGACGATGGCCACCAAGACCACTACTTGGCTACTCCATGAATGACTGACTGAATGAATTGAGGGAGAGAGTGACTGAAATGGGCAGAGTGAATTTCAGACTTAGACTTGTAGGATTTTATCTGGAAGTCGCCGCCGAAGCCGCCGCTGAGGTTACCATCGTGGTGGTTAACAGATGTTGTCGTTGGTGGTGGCTGCGGCGGCGACGGCGGCAGCAGCAGTGGCGTCCACTGTTGTTGGCTGGTTGTTCAGCTAGCTAGTCAGCTATGTGTAGCTGGTCTACGTGCCCACGCTGAGACGGCATCTGCCCGTTCTCACCCGTGTACAGTTGTCTATAGATAGACACACACACACAGATGGATAGGCTGACAGAGTGACGGGCAATACTAATACGCCATGCGACGAGCAGGTGGAGGGCGTTAGAGCGAGCGCCAGTAGGATCGCTGCGACCACTGCTGCCGTTGTCCCTCAGCTGATGAACACGATGGGACTGCGAATAGCACAAACGAATCCCCAACGCCGAATGACGCCGCAGACCCACAGAAGCCGCTGCCGTTCACACTGCCGTAACGACTATGAGAGATACGACAACGACGGCGACAACTACAGCCAGTATTTCCAGAATTGCTTCGGCGCCTTTGGAGAATCATTGGGCGGCATCAAGCGCGCTTAGTGTCTAGTCAGCTGCTGCTGCTGTTAGTGCCGCCGCTGGGGCTGATAATAGCATTGGCTGTGGCGGTGCTCCTTGAGATGGCGACACTCAATAGTTCCGTGGCTGGGCTGTGATGGCCGCTCGGTTAACGTCGCGATTTCCGACATGTTGTATTAGTTGTACAGCGGCAGTAGCAGCAACAGCAGCCGCCGCCGCAGAAGTAGTTGTCTGAGAACATTCTGTGCTTTCCAACGATGACAACGGCCGTGGCGGCGGCGGCGGCATGCAATGCGTGCACAAAGACGTACCGGGACAGCGTGAGTAGCGTATGCATATAACAGACAACGACAAGCTGTCATATTCGTCGGCGGTAGAGAGAATTTGGCGAGTAGGAGGTTGGCGTGTTTCCGTACAGCCGTGTACACGTACAAACCTCATTGCTCCCCGTTATCGTACCGCATTCACTGTCAGTGGCAAGCGTACGTTCGTTATATAGACATCGGCATCACGCAAATACACGCACCCGCGATGAGCTAGACAGTAAAAACCCTTGACAAAATTCAAACGGAACGCACTGGGCAATTTGAAACCGGCAGGGCCTTCATAGCGGCTACTTAGATGCGAGAACTCGCTAAGGATAAAACTCACTCAAGCGCTATGGCGCAAGCAGCTCGCGCTCTGCAACGATCCAGCAATGAACATCCGCATCAAAACCTATTCGGCGACGTTGGCGGCCGCTCAGCATGAATATCGTTGTCCTTCCGTTGGCTCTCTGTTGTGCGGTTCGGCACGAACGTTAACAGAACAGAAAGCCAGCAAGGAACTGTTTCCAAACATTCATCTGATACACAGACCTTAGCATGCACTAACCTAAGCTCCATCACTCGGCAGCATAATGATAATAATAATGATAATAATAATCTTGATAATACAACTAATCACTCCAATACGTGTACACGAACACTTATGGTATACAACGACGAGAACTACAAGTACGCAAACTGTTGGACATTGTTGCTATGATCTATGCTAGCAAATGAAGTAGAAGAATTACAGAAAATATGTTTCGTTTGTGGTATTATATATATATATATATATATATATATATATATATATATATATATATATATATATATATATATATATATATATATATTGGTTTGTACGACTATATGGCGATATATACGTTCGCAGCTCGTGGCAGAATCGAATCTGAAAGCCTGTCACCGTGTGCTTGAAGTTCAACCCCTAAAAATGAATAAAATCTAAGTGGCCTTTTATACATTATCCAGAGCAGAACTTTCAAAATATAGGTTACTTCAGTTCATCATACACGTCCTATATGTCCTAGCCGCTTCGGACCGATGCCGAACAACTAAGTCATTTTAGAAGAATCGGTGTATTATTGCGCTTGCGGGGATAACTCAAGAGGCAACAAAGATTCAATCGTTCGACGTCCGGAAGGTCCACAGGGGCACGCGAGATCCCCTAACGGGATATAGCATATATATATATATATATATATATATATATAAATATATATATGTCAATATAGTAGATATCGGCATTTTCAAGAGCTAATCTCAAGAGCGGCATCGTCATTCTCATCGTTACAAGCACCATCAGTACATGCAAACTTCCGAGCTCTCACGGTCGCGCTTGTTTCAGCGCACTTCCGAGACGCATCAGTGTTCCCGGCTGAAACAGTTTTCTGTTCAGCAACAGTCGAGCGACAACGAGCGATGATTGCCATCGTTCATCTAACGATGGATGAACTAGCGAAGAGGCCATTTGATCATCGTCAGAATCAACCTCACCCCACCCATCAGAATATGCATACATAATAGACGCATCCTTCACAGTTCAGTTCACCGCCTCGTATGTTTCACCCGAGCGCGTCCACACATCCTGGTAGACATGCGCACACATACACAGACTCATATATATATATATATATATATATATATATATGCGCAGGCACACATACGCTCAATAATTCTGCGGGTGCAAATAAGCATGATGAAGTTGAGCGAAGGCCAATCTCTATACAGACGTTTCTCTCACTCTCTCTCTCTCTTTGTGGCTCTAACTCCATCTAGTTCATTAGCTGTGAAACACTGCAGCGGCACACCAATGACGATAGCAACAGGAATACCAGGAAATCGACCTAACATCGCCGCCTCATCAAGGGACAAACTTTCGATTTTGACCAACTTACACAGGCCTATCAGGCCCGATTGGTCGTCTCCATTCGTTGCTGGCAATGGGGATCGCCAATTTTTAGTTCGTAGTTTAGTTAGTACTGATAACGCCATCCAGCAGACCAACGGAAGCATTTTTCGGGGCTAGTCGCCGTTCTCAGAGACAGGAGAGCGGTACTGCTTTGAGAACGAGGGAGCGGTTCCCCTACAGAGAGGAGCGGATTGACAATTGCTTTCTGGGCTCAATTGCAGGAAAGTGTACGCCGAGTCGTTTGTGCGCGTCGAGTCGAAGAATGACATGATAGCGACAGATGGATTGTGTTGCATCGCCGGTCGAGCAGCGAGCCAATATCTCCCAATCCCACCCCCGTACCATCATTGCCGATGTGTGCTGATTCACGATTGCGACAGCGCATGGATCCGCTACCGACGATGATCAATGTTCAGATTGCAAATATCGTATCGCGGAACAGAAAACCATCTCAGACATTATCACCAGCTCTGAAATAGCAAAATATGAATATCTTTCGATGCTCGTGGACAAATGGCCATGATCATAGGCGGGCAAAGTCATTCGGTTTCGTAGCTGGAAATTGCACTTAATTGCGATTACATTCTAATATAATATAATACAATACTACACGATATGAGTGTCGTATAAGAAATCACTTACTTGTAGAGCTTCTCGGCTCCATCGCGAATGTGGATTTGCTTGGTGATCTCCTTGTTGAGCTTGGAGCGGCGGAACTGCATCTTGCCACGGCATGTCGCTGCACGTGGATCGGAACCCTGCAAATGAAACCGCGAAACAGCCGATGTTAGACAAAAGCAACAAAAAAAAACTCAATGCGATCAACTCGGCGACAATTCGTTGATTCATTACATCTGATTCATGATATTATTGTAGAGTTATTGACATCCTACCCCTGATCGTCAGCGTGTGATGCGAGCATGTAATTGCAACCGTTCACTTAGTGAAACTATTGAGATGTTAGTGTTTCAATTGAACGTACAGCGAACAGCTAGACGACACTAACGATAATGTCGCCATCGGCGCCCTCCTCATTAGCGCTTCGCGCTTCGACTGAGAACAGTAATTAATAAGGCGGGATTTAATTAAACGTTTGGCAACATCGTGTTCAAATTGCACACATAACGACACTGCGTTATGCCATTAACGCAAGCCCAATGCCTTCCAATGCCACGACCACCCTCCGGTTTTGCGGTTCAGCTCAAGTCAAGACAGCGCATGACACTTGCTTTCTCATATATATATATATATATATATATATATTAAAGATTCATGCGTTCACTTAGTGTCACGGTGCGATGCCATGGCGCACCTGTATTGCGATGCCATCGAGGCGGGAGGCGGGCAGACAGGGAGGTCATTTTCATTGCTTCTCACTGTCTCACCAAACTCCTCCGATGGTGGACGTCAACGTCGACTGCCACAAATCATTGCCAATCTATCTGCCGTCTGGTTTCATAGCCGTTCGTCGTGTTTGCCCAGTTCGTTAGTAGCCCATTGATGATATTTACATCCGTTGGCTCCTCGCTACGTTCGCGCGAGCGCGCGCGCGTTCGTTTGTCCAATGGGCAAAAAAGAACGATGTGGATAATGCAGACGAAGCAAGCAAGCAAGAAGAAGAAGAAGAAAAAAACGTCGACAACGACGAAAAGAAAAGAAAGCGGCGGCTGACCAACGGACGGAGAGAAACGCGACGTTGGAGGTCTCTCCCTCTGGCCCCCATCGCCTCAGTCTGTCTGCATTCAACTGAATTGAGCAGAACAGCTGAGCAAGTGAGCAGAGAGTGAGCGGGGGCCAACCGGAAAACGCGACGGGCCGGAATGGCCAGCTGGTGATGTCCCGTTGGCTGCGGTTGCAGCTGCGGCCGAGACGGCAAAGGAAAGTGCTGTCGAATTGGACAACGGTGGCGGCGGCGGCGCGAGGATCAGCATCTATCGGTGGTAACTACGGCAACAATAAGCGACACGCGAATGGCCAACGATTGCCGACTACGGCCACCTGGTGCTGGACGCGACAACGACGCTGGGAAGGTGAAGGTGGCGCCATAGGACGCTAGCGAGTATAGCGCCAGTGGTTGATGATCGTTGCTGATGACGACGCTGCCTGTTGAAGTGATGCCGGCCCCCCCTGCTGAAGTGGGTAACGTTGAAGTTCGTCGGACCATCCATCGCCTTGACTTTGCCGTCCGTCAAAGCCGTCGAAGCCGTCAGAGCGGCAAATAGCCGATCGAGTGGTCAAACATAGCAAACGGTCCGTTGGTTGACTTGCCCTGTTGTGTTCTAGCTTTCGTTTGTGGCCGCTGGCACCACGATTACGATGACTACTACAGCTACTACAATGAGCAGCGAGGGCAGCAGCAGCAGCATTCGACGAGCGACTTTGGTGTCCGGCCAAACAAACGGAAGAATTTGCTTTCATTTTCAGAGTCGTCTTCATCGTCTGATTAAAAGGGGGATCTGTGGGGAAGAGGGCCGCATATGGGATAGTGCCCATGCTAAGAACGGAACGTCAAAGTGAACGCAGCGCGATTCCGACGCGCTGACAGTCGTAGACACAGCTCTGCTCGTGGTGGGCTGTTTGTCAGCAGGCGCCGGCTGACACGTTTGAGGCAAGCAAATGAGCCCCAGCTTCCGATGACGAGGTGCAAATGGTGTGGAGCCGAGTCAATGACTTCGTCGATGAAGAATAGCAGATGCAATGGAAACGATGATGACAAAACAATGAAAATTGAAAGTGGTAAATCAGGGTGGTGTGTACATGAACGATAAGGGAGAGTGACTGATGATATGGCGGATTTGTCTATGCGCGCAGACTGACCGAAAATTTGTCCACAACCCGAAGTAGCATACCCAGTTGAACTATCTTATTATCTATCAATATATATATATATATATATATATATATATATATATAACTGGTCGAACTAGTCAAGTGCCTTTGGAACATCAATGCCCATAGTCGTTGCTAGCAAGCGGCCTATAGCAAAGCGAGGAACAGTTTTGCTGACAGGAGTTGTCACTGACTGTTGCGCTGGTAGTGTAACAGTACAAGATGAATTGCGGGAGAATCAACCACTTCCGTAATAAACCTGTTCATAATGTTCACTTCGCTGCAACAACTTGTCACTAAAAAGGACAAATTAAGTAAACGAGAAGGAAGGGCAAACGAGTACAAATCAGTCTTCTCTATCGAGCATGGCAAAGGCGGGCTCTGTTCGACAGTGGCACCCCATTGCTGTCACATCTCTGGTAGCCAGGCCTATCTATGTATTATAAGTGGCTCAACCACAGTTATCTGGCTGGCTTGCCGGCGGCCCGATCACTGGCCGCATGTTCCGTCGTGCCCATACACAATGATTGTTGCTGCAATCGTTCCCCCGGTTGGCTCGCGCTTGGCATATATCCCGCCTTCGTTTGTGACACTCTCGTCGATCTGTAATCGCCGCAGCTTGATTTTTCGTCTTCGGGAAATTCACGCTATCGAAGCGAACGACAGAGGTCGAGCGGGATAGCCGGCTAGATCTATCAGGTACCCCCCCATATCGCTTGAAAGGATCTTGTTCCTCTGACGATTTAACTCGCTGTCTCAAACGCCTCAAGATTCTCTGCGGCCACGAAGCCCCACGCTCAGGTCGCCACTTCGCGCCTGCACAACTCGAAAGGGTCTCGGACACCTGTGTCGAAACGTGTTCCTGTAGCGGTCGTGCTGTGAGCTGTAAGGGGTCTTCCTTCTAAGGGGGACAAACCTGCTCGTACTTTTGCGACGAAAGAACACACATTGCCAACGACGAATTCGACGATGATTTACAACATTAGAGTGACAAAGTGAGATATCGGTACGCCGGTACATTTTCGCTGAGAGTTCGATGCAGAACGGGATTTTTTCTTCATACAGCAAGCGTCGTTCGCATTATTTCGAAGTGACGCAAACAGGAGCGAACATAGACCTAAGCCCCGCTAGGATGTCGCTGCCAACACAGTCGCCCCCAATGTGTATATGTATTCGTGCATATGTGTATGTCTGTCTGGATCCTGTTGAGTTCGCCCCCCCGCTAAGAATGTCGTATATAATAGATATAGTATATTTGGTGTATACCACGCATCTAGAATCGGCACATACCAGTTGGCAGTCGCCGGGCGAGAACGACGAGATCGCTTGGGGGTGTTGGGAGAGAGGTAGCGTTCCTTCAGCATCGCCAGCCCCCGCTTGGACTACTTTCTCTACTGTTCTACTCAATTTCGATCGTCTGCAGCCTGCAGACGAAACTGCCTTTGCTGAATAGGCAGATTCGGTGCCTCCTCCGTGGGGCCAGCTAGCCCCTCCCGCTCGGGTTCTCTGGCCTCAAATGCCGGGCTTCTGTGATGACAATGCGCAACAATGCATGGGCAATCGGCAGACGTTGAGAACGCTGACGACGACGACGACGACGACAACATCATCAACAACAACAACAACAACAACAAGAAGGGCGAAGCAATAACACAAGTCACAGCAGCGAGAGAATCGTGCACCACCACTGCACTGTTCGCTCCTGTCATCGTTGCTTCGCATCAGGGTGACATGAAACTGGTGGCAGCTACACGTCCGACTCTTGTTATTTCAAAGATACCGCTCGCTTCAATATCAAAAAAAAATACACAACAAACTATAGTGCAACTTGGACCTTGCAGACGTACAACGAATATTGGGTACATTAGGTATAACGAAGAGCTCAGAGCCCATGCAAGCTCCTGCAACCTGCGAGCATAATTCTTCCAGCAGGATTGCGCGCTTGACCACATCTATCATAATACGTAAGTGAAGGCCAGGGAAACGATTACGCCTCTAGTTTTTTTGTTTTGCTGGAGTACATCCTCTCCTCGCGATACACCCACTGTGCTTGGGTGAACTGTAGTATAAGGCACCTGTTCATTTGACGTGATCGCCAATTTCTCGCTGGTACGTTCTAGCTGTATTTAGAATAGTTGTTGCAATTGTTCTTGATTTGTGTGCCTGTGACGTCGTCGTTCGTCGTGTCTATTACTAAATATCATACATATTACGTATATGAAAGTTGCTACTGATGGTCGCAAACAGATCACAATGGATGCCGCTTCGTTAAATAGCCAGTTATTGTTACTGTGCAATTATTATGCACTGTCATTATATACAGTGTCGCTCCGCGCCGGGTTGCATATGGAGCGCAGATTACAAGGGGCCGAAGGCATCGTTAGCCGGGGCATATGCGGGCGGACGTCATCGCGACCGGAGGCAGGAAGGACTTTTGGCAGCTTTCGGAAAAGCAACTTTCTCTAACACTGTTTCCTTTTCGTTCATCCTGAAGCGGCTGTAATAGTTCACTCACTCCTTGTACCGCACGCAGAGACGTCGCTTCTTGCATCATTCGACATGCGGCTTTCCTTTCCTAGTGTTAAACAACTTGAAACAAATAGCTCTTCATTGACCGAGCAGTTCTGCTTTAACCCCCCCCCTCCCCCAAGCCGCCAAACCCTGATATCTTCCTGCCGAAACACAGTCCTCCTGTACACGGTACAGTGTAGCTTTGTTTCAACCTCGACCCTTCTCGCTTTCAGTTAGCAGCAGTCTACGACTCCAAGCAGGACTAGCAGCGAACGAAACTGTCATGTGAATGATTTTAGAAGAGAGAGAGAGAGAGAGAGAGAGAGAGAGACTATGAGAATTTTCCATCAAGATGGCCAGTATGGCTGTTTCGTCATCCAAACGCTTTTTTTAGACCAGGGCCTGTGCTCAGCTCGAACTCTCGCAGAAGTGCGCGCGTACAGATAATAACAATGCATTCGTCACTTCTCAAATTGACGCTCGAAAGGATCCCATATCTCAAGCATTCAATAGATCCCAGCCCAGCAACAGAGGCATTTCTGAGGCAAGCTTTCCTCTGCTAGTGCTATTTATATATTTAACGCTTTCTTCAGTTGTTACTGATTTCCTATCCATTTCCAGTTTTTCCGGAGCTCCGCCCATCCCCGGCGCCTCTATTTCCACCGGTCTATTCTCAACGAGCTCGTTCCAAGTGAACTACTTAGTATATATATATATCAATGTTAACGTGGTTACACTTTTTGGTCGATGGCTAGCCGCTATCATTGTGCCTATCATAAATTCATTGCTGCTAATCATCACCATGATCCTATTGTTGGTCCGCGTGCTTTCTTTTGCCATAGAGAGAAGTAGTAGCTCTTGTTGCTGTTGTTGTTGTTGTTGTTGTTGTCCTTTCATACGACTACTTCTACGAACGCGAGACGCACCGCTGCTGCTGCTGCCGGTGCTGGTTTGTGCCTTGAGAAGCAGCAGCAGCAGCAGCAGTGACTTTACCATATTTCACGCATTTGCAATGTAATACAACTTCCTTCCGTTTGTCGCCGCTTGGCAGCAAAAGTAACGGTGTCAGCTGCGGTGTTAGCTTTAGCCAGCGTAGTTGTGGCGGCAGTGGAGACGTGGATATGTGCTGCGGGAGAAATGGAGATTGGCTGCAGTTTTGAGCCAATGTTGAAAATACCCCATTGGTTCTACCACTGTCCACTATCGCTGCAGCAGCTGATGCTGTTACTGCTGATGCGACCACCACCACCACCACCGCCGCCGCCGAAAAGTAAAACCCGCCGTCAACTGTTTGGTTTGTAACGGCGTTGGCCAGCAATCGTTGCCGTGGCCCGGCGCCGGCAATTCGACAGCGGCCACGTCTCCATTGGGTTTTCTCGTTCCAGTCAGCTCCCTCTCGGAGCTCTCGGGGTCCGCCGGCGTGGCTACAGTTTTAGCAGCAAAATTGTCGTGTCATCTCGTGTCGTCATCGTCCGTCCGTCCGACCGTCCGTCCCGGTCACACATACGCAGACGCACAGACACGCAGTTACTCAGCACAAACACGCACAAAAGAATAAACGCTAAATCTAGCCGTCAACGCTGCCATACAGACGATAGCAAGATCGCACCACCGGACGTGTTTTGTTACCAGCCCATTGCTACTACGACTACCCGCGTGTTACGCTAAGATTGCAACCACCACCACCAGTAGTAGCAGCAGCAGGACGATGGCTACCACTACCGCGCGTTAGTGATCCTTTCGGTCGGTAGCAGCTGGGAGCAGCAAGGAACGGCAAGCCCAGCCTACAGCAAGCATGGTCATGCGGGGACATCCGGCCGCCGCTGTCGCTGTATCGAGCCCGGACCCAATGCCTGCCCGTCTATCTCTCTCTCTACTGGTCATACATGTGCTGTGCGTGTATGTGTGTATATACCATTATATTATGCGATATCCTCATAATATAGTATGGCTGTCTGTTCGTCTGTTTATCTGCATGTCTGTATATCTTGTGAATTTGTTGACTGCGAGCCAGCGAACGCTCTCACAAACGCAGCCCGGATCGGGGCTTCTCTACCTACAGATAAACCAACAATAACACAGAGATAGATATGCACATGTGCACAATTCATTCACGTATGCCAGCACACTGATACCATTGTATTTTATAGAATACAAGGGGTAGATATACGGCCGCCGCTTTCAACTACCGGTGAGTTAATCGGTCAGATGGTGGGTCACGTCGGACGGACGCGTCATCATGTGGCTTTGCTATATGTACACTCATTTTCTACCGCTTGGGGGGATTTGAGCCAGTGAACTGTTGTTGTATGTCCCTATGTTGCGCTACACCGTAACCTGTGCCATTTTCTTGTTCGTACGGATGCACACATACGCGGTCAAATAGAATAACACGTTCAGCATGTGTCGCTTCCGTTTATACAGGCTGGTGGCTATCAAAAATAACGACAACGTTAGCAATGATGATAATGGTAAAAACTATAATAATACTAATAATAACAACAACAACAACAACAATAATAATAATCATAATGATAACATTTAAAAGTAAGAGGTGGTAGTGTTATGACGGTAGCAGTTATAGGCTTAGAACAGTTATGAACAGTCAAACTCGTCTGAGTGCAATGATGAATAGTTGGCAGAAATGATAGAGCAGGTCAGCCAAAAGCTCGAAGAAGTCTTCGAACATCTGACCAAGCGCTGCTGGACGTGAACTAACTCACATATATGTATATATAAATATAATTTATATATTTATATATATATATATATATATATATATACATATGTGTGTGTGTGTGTTTACCTTAAAGTTAAAGGCGAATATTTTATCCATAACTTTGTTATCAGTATTAAATACTGCACAATGATCCAACGTCATCGTCCACTCTTGGTCCGGCATATCGACAGTCACGCGAAATTACGTCGGCAGTGTCTAAACCACGATATACAGGCAAGCCGTCCCTGTCAACGGATCACGTCACTGACAATCCAGATAAATGGATGAGGACACCTTAGTTCACCCCACACCGAGCTTGGTCACATCGATCACCACCGTAGTAGCAGCGCGCGGCAACAGCTCGGACCGCACCTGAATTTCGTCCACTTTACATGTGTTTGCGTGGAGCTCTATATGAATATTCCATATATTCGATTAGCTCACAATCGAACTCAGCCGTAGACCAGAGACGATGCCCACCGGGTAATCCTCAGTCAGACCAGCACGAATGTGGGAGATTTTCGATCTGACTCGAGGTCTCGCAGAAATAGACTCTCAGCGCTCTCGTCACGCGTTCGGTGGAGAGAGAGAGAGAGACAGCGAGATATGTATAATATGCAGATACCTGCTCGGCTGGCAGACAGGCGTTCGATAGACCCTCTCCCAGGTCTCGGTTGATGCTGGTTGAGGCACCTGAAGAGCTGGGATGCCCTAATACGCGAGGGGTAGAGAGAGAGAGAGTGGTCCGGGCCCCCAGTTAGCTATGCCAGTTATGTCAGGATCTCAGCTCGATTCAGTCAACCGCTTGGTGCAAGCTCCTGCGCTGAAAGCTTCAGCGAGAGGGAAAGATATGCTCTCGCTGCGATCTCCGTTCGTAACCTTCATTGGTTGCTGCCTGCTGTTGTCTGTATGCTCGCGCGGATCGTGTGCTGCACTCTGGACTCGATAGTTGGCGACTCTGAGAAGCCGCCGATGCTGCTGGCGGTGCCGATAACCAGCACCCGATACCAGTTAGTCTGTCTATGTGGATCTCGTGTACGCAGCGATTGCATAGCATCGGACAGTCACCCCACCTGTGCTTCATGCACCAACGATAGAGCCTTCTACCTCATCAAGCTGAGGTGAACGCCTCAGCGTTGAGGGATGGTGGTACTCCACTGTAAACTCCCACCAGACACCCAGTGCGACAACTGTACTATGTCTGGTGATATTTGGAGCACTATAGCGACCGACTATGTATTGGCTGTGTCCGTGAGTCGGTGTAGACTTGTGCGATTTCACGCTCGCGCGCTTCTTAACTCTCCGTCGATCTATCTGTCTCAAGCTAGAGCCGATAGAAATGACCAGAAGCTGCTGCTGTTGCGGCAACTGTTGAAGTGGAGAAAGGTGAGTCACGTTGCCATCACGGCCTGGGCGGGGCTGCAACACCAATGTGTGAGAATCTCACCCAACTAGACCGCAAAAAACACCGTGGACTTCATCCTATCATCGACATTTTTATCTTCTCTCTCTCTCGCTCCTCATCTCTTTCTGCTTGTTTGTCTAGCGAGTTAGTTGTCTCCGCTTAAGGAAAACCAGGAGGATTCTCGCCTCCGCTGCAGCTGCCTATATGTCCAAGTCGTATCGGGTCACAGGTGAAGCTTATCATGGGCACGAGGCAGCTACTGTTCACTGTTCATAATGCGCAGGTATAATGTCTAAGGCGATGAGCATGCACATCATCGTTAGATCACCATCTGATGTCCATCAGATCACAGCAGACGAAAGTCGCGATAGCACTACGCTGAGGGACGCTCCTCGTATCGTTGCTAATTTTGCGACATGGGTCTGCGACAGCACCTCGCCACACCGGTTCACGATGACGTCCAGCAGGAGCTTCGTTATCACCGCGTCGATTGCCGGAGTAGCTCTCCTGTCCCTCCATAGGTTGCAGATCACATGTGGACGCGAACACACGACATCCGTCCCTGTGAACAGCAGCGGCGTGGGCAACCGTCGTCGACACCAACTCCGGCCGATATCGATGAAGACAACGATTTCTCGATCGATCGTTCTATCGATTGGCGTCAGCTAACAGCCGACTACTACAGTGCAACGCTGTCTGTCAATTTGTCACATAAACAAAAACCAAATCGACTCGCCAGCGAACGAGACGCCGGAATCCCCTTTACGGGAACTTCGATTCAGTCCGCGGCCGACCAGCGACGACTTCAAATCTTTCCCCACCATATACATCTCATCTGTATTGATTTTAAGTGAAGCACGAATGATTGTCGTTGTCGTTCGACGAGAATCTGATTTCTGGGTGTACATATGTGTACATCCTCGTCGTCATCAAATCCTCGTTTCTCTTACTCCACCATCCATCTTCGGGACAAAGGACCAACGGAGTTTGTCCATTCTGTTAGCTTCTTAGCCTCGAGACAAGTAACGATGTGTTCATGTGTTACACAAGCGTCGCTGCTCGCAGCAGCAGCAGCAACAGTAACACAACGCCGCGCCGGCGGTGTCAACGATCGCTAGTAAATCACGACGATGCCCGAACGATGAGAGAATAAATGATGTAGACTCCCGAACGAGCGGCTTCGGGAATTGATGAAAGAAACGGATGATGATGATGATGTCCGCCTACTTCGCATTTGTAGGAGCGGTAGGGGGATACGTTGTAAGAATGAGTGTTGGCAGCTGCCGGGGAGCTGGCGACTGCGATGAATCGGCGCCAATCTCCTCGCTGCTTATGCTGCGACTGTTTGCCACTTGTGCGCCTTTTTTTCCGATCGTATTTGTCCAAGCGATTGTCACCTTCGTTTCGACACGTTGTTATCGTTCCCCACCTTGTTAAATGTTACGAGTAGTACTATTTCTCAACACACCGCATCTCGCCGCATTTCAACAGCCAATACTTCTATACACCGTATAAGGCTTCACTTAAAGCAACATCATCAACATCCAGCACGGTTCGTTCAGGTGACATCCACCGTCTGATTGTATCGCAGACACACTTTGTGGAGAAGGCGAAGCACGAGAACTATTTTGCAGAACGCTCGTACCTGCACCCCGAGGTTGGCGGAGCTGCTCGGAGAACTCGCAAGCGATAGCGAACGAGAGGCGACATATTAATATAATCGATGAGCGTTGACCGAAAGGTCGGTGAGCACACGCGGAACATAACAGCGGCTTTAGCGGTGCCGTGCCAATTGTTAGCTGTCAGTATACATAGTTAAGCAAACGCAAAAGCGCACACAGAGTACCGCACTGGCCGACGGTCAGACATGCACTGGCATTACGCGCATCACTAGCACTACATTTGCACAGGGACTCACACGCGCATACATACATAGATAGATAAGGCATAGCGCCAACAGGCCGGTCAAGCCAGCCAGGAACTGGCGGTGTCGGGACGCCCGCAGCTGGCGTCGGCTCTACCCACAGCAAGCCACTTATGACAGCAGCAGCAGCAGCAGCATCACAGTGGGAATGCCCCTCTTCCTCTAATTCCTCGTAGCACTTCGACAACAACGACAACATCAACTAACAACCGCGTTAAGAACAGCATGAACGACAACTTCATCATCTTGTGTCGTTCATAATAATACGTGGCAGCTTCGTGCCAAACAGCCGGGCACCCGCTCCGTAAAGATGCTGCACACAGTGGCTACAATAGCTGTTATAGTTGTCCAACTAGCAGTGGCCGCAGTGGCAGCAACAACAACAGCTGCTGCTGCTGCTCTAGGTACGCGCTGATTGTTCATGTGTTTAGTCGCCGCCGCTGCCGCCGCTGCTGTTACTCCTCCTGTGTGGCTAATGACTCGAGCGACAGGCGAACGCGAAGGGCGGCATCGAGAAGGAGGGAGAAAGAGAAAATTGAAAATGCGCAAATAACGACAACACAGGGTCGGAGACACGGAGCTTACTCATCATCAGGATCATTGTCATAATCATAGCAAGCGTTCATCACACGTTGTCGTGGTGAGTGGCGACACTGGAGGCAAAATCTCTCACGCTTAACCCATCGACGACTCAGGATGGCCAGCAAAGCACAACCGTCGCCAATAGCAGCAAAGGACCTTATGCCAGTGTCGCTGCTCCGGATTCGCACTTGTTTTTGGTGCGATGCTACGAGAGGAGCGTTGGGATCAGGACAGGACACAGGACCAATGGTCTAATTAGGACATAGCTGAGTGAACACGCATGTCACTGCCGTGTGCCTTTAGCCACTAGACACAGGGAGCTAGGCACGAAACTTAGCTGAGACACCAAGCTTGTAGCTAGGCAGACACGTATGCGGCGCCACCTGCTACTCGCACCTGAATCAGCCATTCTACCGGCACACCCACGGCCAGGACCCGCCATCGGCTGCATAAGGTAAAGGACCAACCGGCCAATGCCTTCTTCCAGGTCGACAGACAGAGTGGGGCCAGTTGGGGAGAAGAGCGGCACCGCGATCAAATCTTTTGTCCACGCTCGGTGATGTGAACGATTGATTAGTTCGTTGGCAAACGAAGGTAGGTAAAAGCTGCTGGCGCGGTTCATCACGGATACTGCCACGTCAGCAGCAGCAGGAGCAGTCATTTCATCCATTTCGGTGGTCACGACATGCATTATAGCGCAATGTACCTTACCGGTCAGGAACCAGCAGGAACGAATGACACGCCCGAATGGTCTTATAATGCTATATATAAATATATATATATATATATATATATAGTCATCCTACCATGGCGTATGCTAGTGCAGCTCTGTCGCGTTATGATTATGCTACTAATGAATGAGGTGTTAGTTAGTGTGAAAGTGAACCGGAGAAAACGCGAAGCCAACCACTACTAGGGGTCAGTAATAAATATGTAGACGTAAAATCATGATAAAAATAATAATGATTATAATAATCATGCTTTATTATTAATGATAATAATTATTATAACAGAATAGAACATCTAACAGCCTAGAAAAAATATTATATTACTACGAACGATACGCTCACAGCTCAGGTGAACTCGCAAATATGAGTTTTCCTTAAAACAGGACGGAATCCCCAAATTAAATTGAGATTTACTTCGTCCATCGCAAGGAATTGTGATGGTCTCTTTTTGGTGTCATTATTGCAAGTTACATCCAAAGTAAGCGCTCCTCAGCAGCTGACGACTGCGGATCCGATAACATGTCTCGAGGCTCAATTTTAGCTCAATTTTATCTATTCGATTCGCACTATTAATCTTATTCGTGTAACGCTCTTGATTGCTTGCAGAATTCTACCCCACCGCTATAGAAGCAGAGATGCTGCGGATAAGTTATCTCTCTCTCCCTATCTATCTCTCTCTCTCTCTCTCTCTCTCTCACTCTATATATATATATATATATACAATCGTCGCAGTGTAAAAATAGACAAGACAATCTATTTGCTCGCTGGGGTCGCACGTTCTCTGTCTGTACAGTTCCTCAAGACGCCGCCAGCACAGACGAACGGCCAGCGGGGGGAGGCAGCGTCGTTCTTTTCGTTGAAGAGGTGCTGCTCCTCGGCCAGGCGATATTATTGGAGCTTGTGACGTTCGCTAAGTCTTTTCAATCGGGGACGGAACTGTGCTGTGAAAACTCGTTGACAGGTATTACGTTCCCAAATCTCGCTAGAAGCAGCGATTTGCTCTGTGCCAGCGCTAATGGTTGGTCAACTAACTGTTGCTTGAACGAACCCCGATCAATTTGCTCTGCTGATAATAACAATGATAGTAGTAACACAGGCAGCAGGCAATTACTTCCAATTGTCACAGTGCATAAATATATAACGCGGCCCTCGTTCGAACTGTCACGGTGCATTCGCCTCTTATCAGCTATAGGATCCACGGAAAAGGAAATTCTCGGCGTTTTTTTTTTTAGGCTTTCAACTTGATTAGAAATAGATAAACATTTGCTTTGTCCCGCCACCGCGATCTCCCACGGGACCGCCTCACTCTGTCACGTCTTACAGGAATAACGACCACACTACCTCTGATAGTGTAGTGTACCGTACGACCAGATTGTCGCGGGGTATCTAATGAGAAGTATTGCAACCTTCGACAGGTCAATGACTCGAGAAGTTTACGGTTGGCGCTCGCTGCTTTACGTCGATAATAGTCGTCGTAATGTAATTACAATACAATAATAACAAAATGGCCAAGAAACGACCATGAGGTCCTGAATGGGCCTAATTTAGTCTACGTGGCTGGCTAGATGAAGCTGAGGATGGTTGTCAACCCACCCGTTCGGCATCATGTAGAATATTAATACAGTGAATTAGCACACCGCAGTGGCACACACAAAAATCAACAGCATGTTAATTGATTAGCTGAAATAGCTGACAGCTGATACACCATATGGTTCATCGTTTTTTTTCTCTCTCTCATTGTTGTTACTGGTTGTTGTGCAGCGAAACTTGAGTTAGCCGTGGAAGGCAGCAAAATTTCTAATTCAATTGCGCGACATATAATACGGGAATGACAATGATGAGCCTCAACAGCGTAAGCTCTTATTGTAGCGTCTTTCGTTATTTGTCAGCGTGTGTGTATTTCAATTAGATCCGAACCGATTTGACTCGACCCTCTGATATATTCACACTCATTGCTGCTGCTGCTGTTGGTACACCACCCCCTGCAACCACTCCCTCACGTTGTCTATCCATATCTCTATCAACAACAACAGCAACAACGACTATCACTAACTTTTTTCTCTCTCTCTCTCTCTTTCTCTCTCTCCACCGTGGGGGGATGTCTCATATCACCAAATCGCCGCTGTGGCGACCGCCATCAGAGACGGAATCATCATCGCGTTCTGCTGGGCCACGTCGGACCGAGCGGATATTTCGCTTTGAACCAGATTCCACTGTTTAGGAGCCTTCCACTACAGCAGCAGAAGCAACGACTATAACAAATACTGCTACAACTACTTCTACTAGAAACTAGGATTGCGATTAATGCAGCAGGAGAAACAGCAACAGCAGCAGCAGCAATTGCTGTCTTTATCTCTCGGCCGGGTATCATCGCAGTGTATCTAAGCGGGGCGCCGATTCCGACTGCGCGGCGCCTGTCTGTCTCTCCCTGACTCCGTTAGTGAGTCAGTCATTTGCCGGCCGTTGTGGTCGTTCGGGGCCAATGCTGCTGCTGCTGCTGACGTTGGCTGCTGATGAGGATTCACATGAGACTCGAGCTGTGCAAGTAGCACGATTACTATACCGTGCGATGAGCCAGCGTATGCGTCAAGGGGCATGATCAACATCGTCATTGTCGGCAACATCAACATCATCGCCGTGTCCTGTAACACTATGTCGGCACACTTCCAGGTCCGACAGTGTGAATGTTTACCCGTATTCAGCACTGCTGCTGCTGTTGCGCGCCTGTTCGTCGTTCGATGCGCTCCGGTCAGCGTGTCATACCACTACTGGTCCACTCACTGCTGTTCGGGGATCGGAGCTCCACGAGCTAGCCCGTTCACTGGCTCACTAGCTCAACAGCTCGCTGCTCAAGCAGCTGAATTGATCAGTGTGTGGGGGTCAATCTGCAACAAACGCCAACAGGACGCCAACAGAACCGGGCGGAACCATCTACAACGCGGTTCTCTGACAACGAGAAGTACATCCTTGTCGGCGTTCTGGTTTGCTCGCAGGAGGTGGTTCGTATTCTTGCCACGAGACTATAATGGCCGATATACAATATATATATATATATATATTTATATATATATACATATATATATATATATATAGATATTATAGTAGAAGAGAGAGGCACATCGAATTACTTTCACTCTCGTATTGCCCGCTAAACATCGAACAACGCCGCACAGAATACAGATTTAAGCAAACGAGCGCGTACGAATTTCAATTAGAAAAGGCTGCATAGCCATTTCACAGATAAATGTGCTCTAATAATCACATTCAGATAATATACAAACAAGCTAATGATTGTGTAAATTAAAAGCATACCGATTATAATAATGCGGCTTTGATTCAGCAAAAATCTCAAATAAGGACAAAACTGTAACCGTCAATAGTAAGAAGCACCGCATAGTGCCACAAAAAGCCGGTTATTGTCAGAGAACATCTTGTTGCAGACCGTTCGGTTGTTGTAGTTGTAGCAAAGGGAGACCGGGAAGAGTGCATCCAGCCAATCTGTGTTCGCATCGTATTTAAACACCGAGGCCAATATGAACAGTAGTATAGAATGTACAATCTCAATCTCAGACGAGTACGGCAGAACCGCAAACAAGATCGCCACAGGTATCGGCGGTAGGGCTGTCTATCGCAGCAGCAGCAGCAGAAGCAAATGCGCGCCACCTCGGGATGACCTCTCGTCTCCCCTCGAGTCGACGACCCGCGAGGTCGCGATTAATCTCTTAAGATCGATGCACTCACTCAGACGTTCAGCTGAACCGAAACCTCAGGCCTCGTTTTTGTTGTTTAGAAGTTCACCTTTATTCGGTGCCATTTATTGCCTTCGGCGCTCCCGATGGCTACAACTCGAAACGGACGACTAATCGTCGGCCGGACCCTCCCACACACAGTGAGCTAAATGTCAGCTATAATATCGAACTCAAACAAATAGGTACAATCACACCGGTGCCTCCTCGCCTCAATTTCATGTTCAGCTATGCTCGCTGTGATCTTTTTAAGCAGAAGAGAATGCACGTGCACCTGAGGGCGCAGCGGTAGCAACCAACAGAGAGCTGCAGCCCAACGAAATATACCGGCTCCTCGGTCTGCTATGAATAATAATCAAAGATCAAACCTGTTCGAAGGCGTCACATCTCCTATGTGTTGTTACTAGTCACTGAGAGCGCACTCGACCGATAAGCAGAGGGCTAAATATATGTGCGAATTCGTATATTTCTATGCCAAAACACAAGCGGGGGGGGGCTATTCTCGCTTAGTTATCACATTCGTAGCGTTTGCATTGCTGGGCTCATTTTATTGTTATGCCTTAGTTTAACGTATGTCCGACCGGCGGCAGTTGTTCGAGTCGTTCGAAAACGAATTAGACAGATTCTTTCTCGTACTCGTAATCGTTGGTAATGTCAACGTTCGAAACTCGCGGGGCTGCCGTAAATATTGAACATTGCCATGTATGAATTCGCGAGTTCGTCCATTCATCTATCTATCTATCCATCCATTCATCGATTTGTATTGAAACGAATTGCATATCAGTATAGCCCGTGAGTCCGCATCTCTGTGACCATGTACACCTCTGTGGGAACAACAAGCTTTCGGCAACAGGTCGATTATTGTATGTCCTATTTAGGGAATAAGCTCCCGTGATCACTGGGGGCAGACAGTAGAGAAAAGCAAAAAGGCAGAGGACACCTTCGTCGGTGTTCGCCTGCTTCTCAGCTGAACACCGTTCTTAGGTCTCTCTCCTGATTTCGGCCTATCTCGACCGCTTCTCTAAACTAAGCCGCTAATCAGCTTTTTTCCTAAATCTCCTCGTTCCGTCGTTTCTCGGTATCTCCGCTGCCCGCCACAGTCAAACATCTAGAACGATGCTTTCCAAATCTCCGCGAGCGACATTTGCCGCATCAAGCAGCAAGCACAACCTGTCGAAACCGCTCACACCGAAGCTAACCGCACGGGACGAGTGCCGCTTCATCCGGAGAATCTCTCCATCTGATCTCTGTCAGACGGCCGCCCGGCAAGTTGTTGTTCCATTTCTGAAATTCGAGATGTTCCAGAAGAGAAGGTGAAGACTCGAACGAGAGGAGAGGGAACGAACGTTTTGAGAACAACGACTACAAATGGCTGTGTTTGTGCGCATGCTATATATATATATATATATATATATTATAGAGGGAGAGGGAGAGAGAGAGATAGCTAACGTAGTGCTTTTCAGACTACTACCGAAGCACATAGCTAGACTCAGTAGCCACGAACTGTATAGCATAAACTAGGCGGCACATTGCGAATTTCGAAATTTCACTATAAGGGGCCAGGGTCGTTTGTGCCGATGGGCACAGCTTTCTGATCTGACAACTGGGCGAATCTAACCTGTTGAAATCTCTGGGCGCGCAAGCGACAATGGGTTCCACGGGATCGAACGATCCATGACTATTACCGAGTTCCCGTATTTGCAGTGAAACATTATTCTCGATCGTGTTAAAACGACTCGGTCAGATGACGAGGTCAGCCATCATCAGATGAGTGGTGGAATATGACAGAATATTCGTACGATATAGTGTTTTCACATCGCCACATAAAGCTAGCACGCCAACGTCCACTACCAATATGTCGGCTTGTAATATCGAGTATATAGTGACCATGGAGCTTTATTGCAGAGCCATCGATTTAAGTCTGCCATGAGAAAATTTGTTGGCCATAATCACGTATGACCCCCCCGAAGTGTTAACTGATGCGACGCATGAAAGCGTCCGTGAATGAAGACCCGTTTTCCCAGGATTCGGTTCCCATTTCGCCGCAAGCCACCAACACCGAAGCCATTTTGGTCCAACCCGGAATTTTCTAATCCATTACTCATATACACATAACGGTGGTGGCGCGAGCGTTCCGTACGGAGAAAGCAGTCGCTTTCGACAAAGATCCTACTCACTAGGAAGCGCTATTAGGACTCGAATGACTTTGTTGCCGCTGTCATAGAATATCGCATATTTTTAGACTAACTTTCTAACTGATTGAATATCAAGATCACTGATCAGGATAGCACGCAACGACTGGCGAATATTTCATGCGCCAATTTTTCTCTAGAGTACAATGCATCGTGACGGTTTGATCATGACGCCACGCGGGACCCTCATCGCATCAGATGTTGAAAGCATTTTTCTATCCGCTAATACTAATCTTACCACTACTACCACCAGTTGTAGTGGCGATATCAATCATAGCGCGTACAGGACGCTGCTGTCCCGACTCGATGCCACTTGCGGTAATGTCACACGGTGACATTTCTCGGTTACGAGCGAGAGATGTCTACTGATGAGAGAAGGGGCTGGCGGCCAGCTGACATCGGGAATAGTAGAACGTACATGCAGATTTGGTACAATGCAGAAACACATCCTTTTGCCGGTCGGAGTAGAGCATTGATATCTGGTGTATGTGGAGACAGAGAGAGAGAACATCGACTCGCATAGATACATACATACGTGCATGTGCGGAGCAAATCTAATCATGGATTGATAGATTGTCCTTGTTTCGTAGTGTGCAGTGTATCTTAGACAGATACATGGACGTCCCAGATAAATACTTTCTATATATATATATCTATATATATATATATATATACACACGTTTTTTAAACGTCTTAGACAGCGGCGTTATCGCTGTCGCCGCCGTCACCATCCACGTCATGGATGCGTCACGTACGCGCAACGTCGGGACAGTCACCACTTGAACTAAGCTTCGTTCTGCCAGTCTGGCTAGCCTGGCCAGCCGCTGTGTATCTGTCCGATCGTCTATCTCCTCGTGGATTGTGCTCGCATAGTTGGCACTATATTATATATTCTATAATTCGCTTATCCCCGCCTCTCTCTCTCTCTCTCTCTCACTCCCTCCTGCGTTTACCATAACGTAGCAAACGAGAAGGCTGTCGAATTTCAAAACCAACCAACCATCGCTTATTGCCAGAACCACCCACCAAGCCACTGCTGTTCGTCCGTTCCAGCTACGGCTGCCAGCACGTACAGAACGAGAGCAGATAGCATGAGTGTCCGTAGTTTTGGTCGAGTCGATGATGCGACCACATCGTAGCGCGATCGGCGACGAAGCCCTCTGGCTGTCGCGGTCCAATGCTACACCGGTGGTCAACGGCTGGTCCCGTCAGCGTAACGAGAGAGACTCGACGATGCATCGCGCGTGGACTCCGTGGGGATTCGTCCCCTAATCGCGAACAGCTAACGACACTTGTGCACGCACAACAGAGAAATGACATCGGCGATGGCGCCGAACACAAACAAGCAAACAGAATTGCAACAACGGCAACCAACCACTGCCGATATATTACGGTACGTTGACACCGGGGCTACGGAAAGTCGACCAAAATGACGATGAAAAATCCGTACGAAGCAAAGGAACACAATGAAGAAAGTTTCAGCAGAGGAAGCCGTTGTTGCCTCTCAGTTATTAGTGCGCGAAATCGGGATTCAAGCCGTCGAACGACAGTGATTCCGAGCGCCATTGCCCGACCGGCGACGTGTGTGCCCTACGGCGCTCTCAAATAATCCCGCGGGAGTGGCCGAATAAACAACGTAGTGTGATTGTTTCTGTAACTCGACACAGGACGATATACGATCGGCTGGTAAACAGCATCTGTATGTTCTCATATCACCATACCATGAATGTATATATACATATTTTTATATATATATATATATATATAATGCGTAGACGTATGCATAGATTCGTTGTTGATATCACGTACACTCGTCAATCTTCTACGTTGCTGCTCATGCGATTAGCAAATGTCGTAAATAAAAACCAAAACCAAAAAAAGGATTGTTCTTAGTTCCGAGTGGAAAATACTTCGCATACTCCGGCCTACCCGCGTGTGATTCACTTTGCTTTATAACGAACACTGATATTTGCTGTAAACTGAATTGGCAAGGATGGTAACAATAGTGTGTATATATATATATATATATATGAATCGTAGACTGTCAGGCAGGTGGTATGATCGGCGTCCCTGGGCCAGCCATCCTCTTGTGGCCACTTTGTCAAGCCACTCTAGCGCAAGCCTACAAAATAACGAAAATATACCTATAAAGTATTGCTATTATTACCTGCAGCCGTAGATATAGAGAATATCTAGTGCGATATTGTTTATCATTTCAAATATATATATATATATATATATATATATATATAACGAGCACACATATATACACAGCGCCATAGACGAACCTGGCAATAGTATGGCAATAAAATCTCGTGAAATTACACGCGATCTGATCGGTTGAAGGCGCGAGAGTTTGTTGCTGGCGGCTGCTTGTGGTCGTTGTGCCACGATCAAGCGTCACCTGTCGTTCGCAAATCAAGTGCCGATAGTCAATCAAGGTGGTAGTCATTGAGATACTTTGATTTATTTCGTTTACAGAGCAAACATCGACAGCAGCTCACCGTAAGCAGCGTATATCTCTCTACCGGAAGAACTATAGCTAACAACGACGACGTTGTCGCATCTGCCTTCTCAAAAATTGAAATATATCGAACGACAAGAAATTTCCGTCCAAGATTACAAGACACTATATTCACCCAAAGATGAACGAAGAGGCGAGCACACAAGCGTATGAGTTACATGGTATCATAAATGATAGGACGTACCGTCAACGTAACTCATCGGCCTGTATCGTACAATGTACGACTATACACAGTAGACCCATGGTTTGAGCATTACGGCAGGGGGCAGAACACACTCTCTCTCTCTGTCACTCTCCTGAGCGTCTAAGTCTCGCACTCATCGCGTTTAATAAATGAAGCTAAATACTGTAAAAAGGTCTGAAATAACTGATTATGCTTGCTGGTGGCCATCGGCCCCGTAGACCCCGTTTCAAAATTGACGAAACGAGAATGGCCGGGGATGCCACAGCGTTTAGGCAGCGCCAATACTTGAGGCAACACATCGTGACAGAGTGCTTATTTCATTTGCGCCTGTTACACTCGTCGGACGAATCGCACGAATGCGTGCGTACCGGCCAAACCAGTGACACCTCGATGGTTTCCTTCAGCTGTGGCTAGTTGTGGTTGCGCCCCAATGTCTCGTTGCGACAGCCAACGAAGTCGATTCCAGCGGCAGCAGCAGCATCGATTGCCATCGCACGCCATCGTCTTCCAGGGCGTCCGAACCCTCAAATTCATGGTGCGAAAATCGTGATCTTGCCACCAAGTCCTCCGACTTTCGATCGCCCAAACGCCGTTCGGCAGAGCACCCCCTTATGCAACTTTACTTCTCTTTGTTCGTTCGCCATTTCAGTACCTTTTATTTGTTCCACCGTGTTATTGAGCGGCGACGAGCATGATACCATGGATGGCATCGCGCATCCAGCACAAGCAACAGCGGTCGCAGCAGCGGCAGCAACCGACGGAGCAGACCTCAACAGAACGCCAGGATCGGAGGGTGAGCTGATCAGTCCATGATTAAATCGTATCTGTTGTAATCGACGCGATCGAACCGCGCTTATCGTGCCAAAATATCGTTGCAACGATACGAACAGTGTGGAAGATCGTCGAGCTATCGACTATCGGACGGAAGGTGGCCCCCGGAGCCGGCGTTGCAATGCCTCTGTTTGGCAGCACGCTAAGCTGAAGTGCTGCTGGTGAAGTTTGGGTGAAGCACCGATGAGTGACCATCGCTCGGTACCAGCATTAGCAGCAGCGGAGGCACTACTTTTTCGTGGCTTCGCCTCTTTAGCAGTATCTGTTCATTTCAGTAGAAGACAGATACGCACCGCCGCCGAAATGCAGAAAGATGATGGCAACAAACAACTGCTCACGCTCAGCAGCGAGCACCAGCCGACGCCAGGGGATGGTGTCCAACCATCATCGATCGGTGAAGAAAAAAACCCACTGGACGAATCCGCCAAGGACCCAGCAGCAGCAGCAGAAGCAGCCGTGCTTCGGTCACTGCCTCCGGCTAGAATACGAATTACGCCTGAACCACTCGACGCCCGAGATGGCGGCAAGTACACCGGGGCAAAAGCGGCAGGAATGGACGTCGCCGTATTCAAAAAGCAGAAGCACTAGAAGCAGAAGCAGCACCACCGCTGCCGCCACCATCAGCATCAACTGCCAACAGGCCCAAAAGACAGCTTTCCGGGGCCAAAAGTGAAACCGTTGTTGTCCTTGGAAAAGGCAAGATGCCGGCAGAAGCCGCTCGTCGTCCGTGCACCTCGAATCGCTGCTTGCTCTGCCTCTCTCTCTCTCTCTCTCTCTCTCTGTGCCGTTGGTTGCTTCGAGGTAGAGATAGAACGGGGGCTATTACGTTGCCCTGCCGTTTACCGCGTGGTCGCAATGCTGGCTGGCGTCTTGTCCGGTTCGGCCATCAGTTGATCGGCCAATGACACGATAGATGGATTGGGGCAAGCATCTGATCCAGCATCGTTCATCAGCGAGCTAGCGCGTCTTCATGCTTGTGTAGCTATAATAGCTATTGTCGTTGGTATCGACAACATCGGCACAACGGAGTTGTTGTTGTTGTTTTGTTGTCCAACTGAACCCATCCCCGTAAACACTGGAGATTGTACAGCAATTAACACTAAGGGTCGTTTATTGTCGGGTGTTTATTATCATCGTCAGATATCCGTTGCAGCTGCAAGACAAACGCACATTGAAGGTAGGGACACTATATTCGAATATGTTACATATATAAATATATTATTATTATGCATCGTGCTAGCAAATGCTGAGTTAATTCCGCGCTTCTTCTATGCATGTGTATTATATGCGCATTCCGTGTAGAATGTATTTATCTTAAACTACTTATATATATATATATATATATATATATATATATATATATATCCAGCCGTAAACATCTCGTGCTAAATGATTTGGTAAAATCGCTTCTGTCGCTCTGAAAGCTTCCAACGAGTGCTATCAGCAGAGCAAGGTCGCCACAGCGACGTAATCGTGCAGTGGTACCGAAATGTCAAGGGTCGATGGACTACCGACGCGTATGGTCCTTCACCACGTAGCAATACGGGCAAAACTAGATACCGTAGGTATACCAGTCTGTAGCTTATGACGGTGTCAGAGATCTATCAGTAACACACAGTGGAACACCTCCTGCACAAACATACATACACACAAGGCTATCGATGGGGCCACAGACGCCGTCGGCTTTACGGGGCAAGAGGCTGCTAATGGCGGCTATATGAAAACCTCTTCTTTCTCGGCCCTGGAGTCACGCGAGGAGAAGGCGTAACCACTAATCGCGTGTGGAACATCTCCACACTGTCAAGCTCATGAGAGCATTCGCTGGCAGCGAACAGGCAACGTCAACGGTGCCGTCGCCGCCGCCGCCGACGCCGTACAAATGCAAAGGCTGCTGCTGCAGCTGCTACTCTGTAAACAGTTGATATAGGTATTATTGGGGATAAAACTCGATCGTGCAACTTCAGGCCGAGAGGAACACCTACACGGGTTCTGCACACATAGAAAAACAATCGCACAAACAGAGCTGCTTACCGAATCGGTTGAATATACGAAAACAAACACGAGACTGCTTAGAACGCATTGTCACCCCCCTTCTCGTGTGATCGCACATCGTGGCCAGCGTTTACAAACACCTCATACATGCCTAAAACTCGGCATTAATACTTCACGAATGTGTGCATATAAATGCAATAGCAATATTCTATCATCTGCTATTTTACCTAACGAACTGACTAAGTACAATATTTATTCTAGCAACAAAAATAACAACTGTTCCCACACTCGGTACAGCGGACTCTGCTCTGTGGCCGTTGCTGCTGCTGTCACCGTCGATCTATCTGTCTGGCTGTCGAAAGCGCTCATGTATTGTGCCCGAGACCGGAACCGTCTGAACGCAGACGCAATAGCAACCGGCGAAATAGCCGATCTGGTATTCTGATCGATAGTAATAATAATAAAAATATTAATAATAGTAATAAACTGCTCACAACGATCGCTAACTAGAAATAGAGCTAATAGTTCTGGTAAACAGGGGGTATGTCGCAAAGCATGATGATAATATCATAACAACCAGCTCCCCAGAAGCCGAACTATCGAACGATGTCAGTGATATTATTGCCAGGTGAGAGACGAAGGTTGGCTGGTGAGACGATGCAACAATAAAAATAATAAGAACACCAATAATAATAATAGTAACATAAAAACGATGTTACGGTCACATTCCGTAATTTTCTCATTTCTGTGCTTTTCAGCCTAACGTGCGCGAGTATCGCAGAGTAGGTACTACAAGTACTATTACTGCTACGGTGCAATGGTGGTGACAGCAGTGGCGGCGGTTGGTTTTTGCTAAAGTGACAGGGTACCAGAGCAGACCATAGGAACGACCTGTGGCCTATATCGTAAAGACAGGAATAATGTTTCCTGCAATGTACATTTACATATAAAACAATCTACCTACAGCTAGGGATCAGCAGCATAAATAGACAAAATCTGACTTAGCCGAATGTCAGATTGTAGACTTTGTATAAACGTTTCCTGGTACCGGGTAGATGCCGGAGCTAAATATATTAACAATAAATATGAAATGAAGGAGTTCTATAAAGTTGTCGCCATAACGACGACTGAATCCCACTATATACGCCTGATATAATACAATCAATTGTTATACAACTGATAATTTGAAGCTCGACAACACACTTGTGTTAATAATAGAAGCCTGTGGACTGGAGAAATTCTGAGAACGCTGTTCAAGTCCCTTCACAGCATGTATGGTCAGTGCAATGACCAGAATTAATTCCGAGCTCAAAACGGCAGAGAGGCGAAACTGACGTATATCCCATCTGTATTCTCTCATCACCGAAGCGTATTTTCAAATAAAATACAGGGCAATGCATTATAAGGAATACGTTGGAGAGCACGACGAAGACCTTCGGCAGTGTATACAACAAACAGACACCATAGATAAGCAATAAATCTACAGCTACAACAACAACAACAACAACAGCAACAACAGCAGCAGCAAACGATTGAAGTGAATCGCCTACCCGATGGTGGTGCCTCGAGCGGCTTTAAATTCTCTTTAGGGAAGGGCCAAGCCCAGCGTACGCGCTGACAGCCCATGCGTAGAGGTTGAACTCAGGCCAATCAAATCGAAGAACGAGACCAATCGAGAGATGTGTTACAGTCGGCACGTTTACTCTTTGCTGGTGAGTATGTTTGTTGCTCGCATTTGTGTTCCGTTCTGGCATTTGTTCCATTGAACGAGGTATGCCTCAATCAAGCGGATGTCGTACAAACGGGCCGCCTCGATCGACGTATGATCACACCACGATGACAGCGAATCAGTAGGCGAAAAGAAGCATTTATATAATATACATAAATAGTTGCTGAAAAGACAGACGGATAAATGACTCGTGTTGAGAAAGATGTTGCGGTTTCGAAGGGGGCCAAAAATCAGACCTAATATATATATATATATGTTCAAGTCCTCCGGTGTATACATCCCGTTCGTCTCTGGATCAGCACGAAACGTAAATAAACGGCTTTACTTTTGGCATTTGGCCGTTTGATTTTGTTGAGCTTTCAACCCCCCTCGTCCCTCCCCATTACCCCCCCCCCCACATCCTCGGCCTTTCATCAGCGAATCACCAACTACTCAATATAATAGAGTTTTCGTCTGTACAACCGTTCTTTGTGAAGGCCGAGTCGCTCAGCAAGACGCCGCGCAGGAGGGGTGACTATGTTCGATTCCCCGAAGGAAGAGTTAACGCCGATCGTCGAGCGATGTTCTCCTGGCCGCATTGCGCTATCCTCCGGCGTTGGCTGTTCGCCGCTTGCGGTTGAGCCTTTTCGTTAACTGTCAATATATATATATATATATATAATGTGGAAAAACGACAAAATCGAGCAGAGATCATGGGAACAACAATCGCATCACGACACGAGTCTCGAATGAGAGAAGAACGGTTGTATATCTTCTTCTCTCTTCCCCGGTTTGTTCGTGGGGGTCTTCGTCATCGGTGCTGCAGCTCCCTCCTGTGTTTTGTCATCAGGGCCACCGTCGTCACCGCAACGAACATAGCGCTCATCGTCAACAACAGCGTCATCACCGCTGAAGTTTTTTCTGCAGACAGGACACTCGCACTGCTGGGCCATAAACGCCCCTCAGTCAATATCCTTCAGTCGGAATGGGGAATCTTGTCATGAATTGGTGTTGCTCTGTCGTCCGGTGGGTTGAGACGCCACCAGAAGTCGAAGCTGGCGCAGCCGCATTCTCTGAGTCGAGCCATGTCGCAAACGAGTAACGTCTGCCAACCAGGACATAAGCAAGACGTCACTTATGTAATGTATTTATTTTTATTGCCCTTCATTTATTTTTCCTGATCTATGTAGGGTTCGGCACGTTCTGTCAGTTACTATTTTCTATTACTATCGATTATACATACAGTATCCATTGCGTGCGTGTACGCGAGACCGTGACGACTTGGTAGAGAGTACAGTGTGTGGGAGCTATTGAAGAGCTGGCTGTTCACGGACGTTCGGCATAATTCAATTGGAAACCTCTAGGCAATCATATGAAGTATGGATCTTCCTGTCCGGCCTCGTTGGTTGAACGCGTACGCACCATGCGCAAGAGGTGCACCGACGTGTCCATGTTCCCGGAGATTTTCCCTTCCTTGTTTAGTTGAGTTTATTGAGTTACAAACGGCTTTCGAGATGTTAGAGATCCAGACTAAGAGCACTCTTCTAAATCAAGCGCTCACTACTGAATTACTAGAATTGCTATTATTCTTCAGGTTAAGTGTATATGCTTTAGTTTTCAATCATCTCTTATAAGACAATTTCACCGATTTCGAAAAATTTTCGAAATATTCAGCGCACGCGACCCGAGTGGAACGGACGGAGCCCATTGAACAATAAGTTGGGAACAACTGAGCTATTTTAAATAATCTGTGTTTCATTTCAGAAATGACATGGTGCTTTGAGGTTCGAGAGTACAGGCGACGCCATTTTTCATGAAGGAACTCGTCGTTCTGTTCGCTCGATGTCACGAATTGCCGAGCTGCAATTGTTAATTGTTTCGTTGTAGAGCGGTGAATGCTTCGCAAGGGCAGCAATCGGCCCAAGTAGTGCTCGAGTTGAAAGAATCGATAATAATAATAATAAAAATAAATGAAATATATCAACCGATTGGTCTGCGGGCATTGCACAGAACTGTAACACTCAATCGGTATCCTGCCAGATGTGGAACTGAACGAACTAGACATTGGCACAGATATTATATATTTGAAATTGCTCTGCACTGTCAAAAGGAACGCTTGAATCTGGAGCAAGAGCCATCAATCATCAGATTAGTGGTCCATCTTTGTCACTGAACTAAAAATCAGCCGCGCGACCCACCCCTGCCAACAATGGAGCTGTCAACTTGGCAATGTACAAATTCACAAAACAATAGCAAATAGCACTTTCATGTGTTCGCTATCGAATTAGCTTTCTGCGATTAGGTCCGATATGAGCTATAAGCTAGGGAAGCTATAAGAATTGCTAGGTACGGCAACTACGTGCTATACACTCATATGAGGGCATGATGAATTTTAATTTCTGACTGATGTGCCATATAACGCATAACGGTGCGAGAAAGCTCTCTTCGTAACCGGATGCAGCCCTAGTGTCTATGAATAGTCTAACCACAAACTCAGCTCATTCGGTCTGGCGACGTCTGTGCGTTGCCCGTTGATCACTGTACGTCGATCACGCACACAGACGTGCACTCGCGAACCGGAGATCGGCCAAACGCCAGCGGGACGATGCCACTGTTGTAGACCATGTCCAGCTACAGCAGGCAAGATATACATGAATATCAAATGCCGGTTGAGTTCCGTGCGCTTTCTCCACGTTCGACACTGTCGCGTCTGATGCCTAGAGCAGGTTGCATCGCCTACCTCGTCGCACCGGCCTCATACGTAGCGAGCTAACAGCGATTGTTCGTCGCCGTCTGTTCTGTCCGACTATCGCTGCCTGTGGACCATCTCCTCCACCGAATCGTCCCTGCCCTCGTCCTTCAACTAACATTTACTGTCTCCTGTTGCGTCGAATGTGCGTGCACCGAGACGATATCATCATGATGGCGCGCTACGTCGGTGTGAGTGGCTCTCTCATCGCAGCTCGGCAAGCCAAACTGGGACGGACGTCATTAGTTAGTTGGTACGGCGGCTCGAGCTGGTTATATGCATGCCTTATGCGCAGTTCTCTCGTTTTCAGTGAAGATATTGTACTAGAGACAGCAGCGAGTCAGTAACTCCTTGGGTGGACCTGTCGGTAGCACCTGCAGCAAGACTACGCCGTCGCCGCCGCCGCCGCCGCCGATGTCGTTGACGACGACGACGACGAAGACGACGCCAGGGCGTATAACGGAAAGACACCGAGTGTGGGAACGAGGCTAGCATGCAGGCGACTAAACAACCAACAGAAATGACCCCCCCTCGATGTCTTCTGTTGGCGAAAGGTTTTTTTATATACCCCCCCCCCCGCCCCACCTTTACACCTGATCAAGGAGAAAGGCACCTGTGCCACCGAATGAACGCAGATGCGGTGTCTCGCTAGCGCGGGCAACGAGTCCAGATTCACTCCACTCAAGTCAACTTAGATCGGCCTAGCCCAACAGAACCAGCAGAGCGCGATGGTGAAGGAAGTTCACGATGTTCGATGCGACGACGCTGCCGGATGGTCTGCGCTGAAAACAGTGGGAAGTGGCTTGAGCAGTTGAGCCGGCCCCAAACACCAGGACCAAAGCAGAGCCCCAGATCGGCTCACTCACTTTCTGTGCAGAAGCAGCAGCCATAAGCAGCATAGACAGTATTGCCGTTATTGGCCGACAACGCCGGCAGGATGAGGCCTTATCTACCGCAGCAGCAGCAACAAAGGCTCCCGCCAGTGCGGCAGTTTGGTTCCCGACGAACAACTCCGTGAAGAAAGCTGGGCGAAAATTTCGACGGCCAGTATCATTTCACTGTATGAGCATCATGCATGTAGGTACCGAAGGACTACAATCGACTGCGGCCAAGTTCGGCTCTTCTCCGACGTTGGACGCCCGCTAGAAACAGTGGACCTTTTTTTTTCAGCTGACTAGACCGACAATTACATGCCACTTGGATAGTTCAAGTATTCGCGCCATCGACACCAGCATGAGTGGGTGGAGACCAATTATAGAGCAGTTTATCTATGTGAGCACGTAATAGATCTGTAGCCCGATCCAAAATAATAACCCTACCCTGCCCAAGAGTGGCCTGAGGATGTATCGGTAATTGGCTATCGTCTAACACGGATAGTACTGATAATCACAGCAGCAACAACAACAACAACTCTAATGATAATCTGACAGACACATCTACGCTCCTCATTTATCTTGCGTAGAACGTGATGAGAAAATGAATTCCAACCAAATTGGCAAAGTAAGTGCACCCATTGACCATTGTCGTATTCAACTTTCGGCACGAGAGATAGCGTAATATAATGGTTTTCACTTGTTCGAACAATGCTCTTTATGAGATTGTTTGTTATATTATGTATACAAATGTCATACAGCTCGAGCCAGCCCGTAAAACGCCTTCAAACTTCTGTTGAACAAAGCGATCGCTCACTGGCTTTGTAGAGCTGACGATAACCGAGGGATGTTGGCCGTTGGGATTTTTCCCTTTTTAAATTACCAATTCGAAACGACGCGAGAGAGAGAGAGAGAGAGAAACAATGTGGAACGATGCTACTGATGCCTCTGCGGGTTGTTGAACTGTTGTCAGAAGATCTTCGTTCATTCTGCGCTTTCGTTATTCTGTTGTTATTGTCTCCTTCTGCTGTTGTCGCTTCTGCTGCTGCGGCCGCTAGCGTTGGCATTGCTTTCACAGTGTCCGTATGCGACACTGGGGTCACCAGTTTCGGTCTCGCCTTGGTGTTTCTCTGATTCGCCTCAGTGACCACCAATCCGTGTCCCGATGGCCACTCAAGGAAAAGCTCTCGCCGGGCGACGCCATCCTCCTCGGCAGGTCGTTCGCGCGGCGACCTCTTCATTCTCCGCACTGACGTCAGCCAACTTGTATCTGTCCCCACATCTCTCTCACTCTCTCTCGCTCTCTGTGTATCTGCGCGCGTACGTGTGCCCATGAGAACGTTGGTACCACCGAAAACCAATTTTCCTCCGAGAACACCGAAGAAAGAAGATAGACGAGCAGGCTAGCACCGTTCCCTACGGCCAGCGATAGTGGAGACAAATTTTGACAAGATAGGAATTAGGCAGGCAGTCGGGTGGAGTCATCGCCGTCGCCGCCACCGCCGCCGCCACCACCGCAGCCACACGGAGCGAATGGCAACAACGGTAGCCGGGTCAGCGACGAAATTCAGCGTCCCCGAAACCTGCGTTAGAGAACTCTGCACGGAACAGCCAGAGTAAGTGGACACTGGGCAATTGAGCGATAGAGGCGGGCGGCGACGATCTATTCGATTCACTATAGGTGGCCATATATGTAGCAGCGATACATGTGTGTCGGCATATGACGACGAGATGAACGCTAAGGACGATACTGAAGCTGAACTGAAAGCGCCACCGTCGGCGTCTGTTGCCTCAGAAAAGGAGAGCATAGTCGAGGCCAGGGGCTGAAATAGCTCAAATTTATAATAGGCAAACTGCTTCTGCTGCTTCTTCTACTTGTACCTTTGCTACTGCTGGTGCGATGAGTATACGACGAGGTCGGCCGCAACTCGAAGCGAGGCTCCCCAGTAGCAGCGCCATGCAGGTAGCTACTGTTCTCCGTGTACGCCGAAAGATGAGACAGGCGCTGTGTGTTCAACGGAGTGGACATTAGTGGCAACACACGAAGAAGAAGAAGTTGAAGAGCAACAACAACAGCAACATCAGTACCGAGATTAAGGCAATGCGAGACCAGGCGGTCGAGGCGGGTAACGCGCTAGAGCCTGAATGCCGCGTAGATTGCCGCCGCCGTCGCCGCCATAGCCTCCCATTATCTAAGCTGTTCGCTATTTCTTCGCCACGGTTGAGGTCAGGCGGAGCATCGAGTCACGCGGAGCTGGGTCACGAACGCTCCCGCCGTCGCCACACCGGACCTGTTTCGTTCATCCAGATCCGCAAGCGACCGCTGGCCGCTGCAATCACCCAGCAGCCGGGAACAACTGAGCGCTGGCCGCTGAGAAGAAGATGGTCCGACGATGCAGATCCGAGATGATCCGACCTCCTCTCGAAAGAGAAGTGCGCGTCGGCTCCGTCGAAATAGAGGCAGCAGCAGCAGCAGCGAAAACAACAACAACAACAGTATCAACAACAGCATCCAAGGTCCGCCCCGAAGACGGGTTAGTCTGATTCGTATAGTCTCCACAGTGGCCGCCAAAGTCGCCCCCCCCCCCCAAGCAAGGCTTGAAGAAGGCGATGCAGTGATGGGGCGCCGTCACCAGCGGCTACTCTCTTGGATATGCGTTCGTTTCTTCTCGGCGCGTCAATCAGGAGGTTCCCTCCCTGCTCCTCAACCAGCGTCGCCTTTTGACTCTCATTTGCCCCCTCTATATTATTGTTGTCCAGATACACGGATATATATATATATATATATGATCTAAAGTGTAACTGCGGCAGTCTCTCTCTACTTTGGTGTTTCTCGCTGACAATTTTCGCTGGGTTTCACCCTGTTCTCATTCGATCGTCCGCTACACAACGAGACGATCCGTTTTTCTCGCCACTCATTACTAGTGCTTATATTAAGAGCAGGTATCACAGATCGAAATGAGGCAACCTCACAAAAGATAGTCGCCAGGCACCGCCACCTGTTAAGACGGAATTACTCGCCTCGTTCCCTCTCGCCATTAGGCAGATCCAATTAAGAAGCCTAATAGAAAGCAATGAGGGAAGCAATAGATGGAACGAACGGTGCTTCTGTTTCGCCTGAGCACTTTAGCCACTTCGCCCTGATTACTCGCCGTGGTAAATGCAAACAGACACCGTTCCAACTTGTAGGAGGTTCTCAACTCGACGTTGTGCGTCTGTCCGACGACGGTTGCCACCACCGCTACCATCACTGGAATTTGCCACTAATCTTTTTAAAGCCATTACATGCATTGGGTGGGACTTATTGCCGGTATTAATGTTGAACAAGAGTTCCTTATTATAAGGCTAAAAAAAAAAAGATATTCGATTTAGATTTTGCCGACAGTGCGCATTGCAGCGTTAGCTGCCGGCCGCTCGATAACCGCGATCAGATCGAATCGCTTGAAGTAGGGCCACATAAGCTGAAGCTGTTCAATCTCGCCGGTTGGCTATTCGCTATTATTTGTCTAGCAACAAACGCGTGCCGAGTTCAGATAGAATAGGCAAAATTTCAGAGATCTTGTATGCATTTTTGGTCCATTTTAGAGGGATTTTCGCGTTACTCGTTGACAAAAGTCGCCTGGTTGCTACGGGATGTCTCGAATCGCTCAAACACCATGATAGGCTGCTGCTGCTGCGGTCGCCGTTCGACTCGCTTAGCTCGATCGTGCTGTGGCGATGCAGGGTTCCATCTGATATACGGCTGATATACGCGTATGCGTTTTGAGCTCGATCGAAATTCACTACTACATACGTCCTCAGCTACGGTAGTTGTAGCCGTTTTGGCGACATTCGGCGACATGGGCACAAAAGTAGAATTCTGCTGGCAACATGAGCATTGCAGTAACAACGAATCGTTGTTGGGACCATCAGACCACTCGGCAACACCAGCAGCTCGAGCGATTCAACGGACATAGCATCGTATGTGACATCGTATGTGACAGAAATTGCCCGAGTTGACGGGGACTGTTTTGTTTCATTTTATAGTATTATCTGATCTAAAAAAAACCGTATCTTCGCCACAGGGTTTGCTATTCTATATTGCATTCTGCATACGCCATTATCGTGGGTCAACGTCTATCGACTTGATGACCAACCCGAAGAAGGACGGGCGGACGGGTCACTATCACTTATAACCCTAAGACTATTCTATAGTCTCGAGGCTGGTGTTTTCTCATTTTCGAACGATTCTAGGGACGCTACTGCTGCTGCTGCGTTTTCGTTCTGTCGTGTTCTGTACTATTTTTGCTTCGCTGTCGATGTATACGTTGCGTTGTACGGACGTTGTTGAGTACAGTAGCGGCAGCAGCGGACTCCCTCATTGGTCTAATCGTGTCGCAGAACACCAGGTCACCGTTCGGCATCACACTCACATCACTAATTGTTTACTCCATCCCCCTGACCGCGCAGGCGACGAAGCGGACATGGCGTTTTCTTCGCGTTTCATGTGAATGTTTATTTGTTTGTATGTTTGTGTTTGTGCGTGTGTGTGAGCGAGAATGTGATTCGTTTCGAAAGTTTGCCTTTTCATTTTCGTTGCCGCCAATTTTGACTTTTTAGTGCCAATAGATTCAGACTTATTGTGGGACCACACGAGTATATATATATATATATACCTCTAGCCAGCAAAAATCGTGAGAGACGTGCATAGATACGTGCTGCAATAACAACAGCAGCAGCAGTAATACTGGTTGAGCCGAGCTAGAGACAACATGTGATCGTCCGTCAATTCTCGTGCGGCTCTGATGAGACAAAGTGCATAAGAGAGAAAACTACAGAGACAGATAGACCCCGAGTGGTAGACGAAATCTGCGTCGTCGCACTACTTCGTCTTCGTCATGTCGCAGCAAGAACAAGCCGCAGCGAAACAGATGAACGTCACACGGCGAGAGACCAGCCTCTCAACCGGTCAGCAATATTGGGAGCGCGTGCAGCCGAGCTGAGCGGATCTCAAAATCGAACGAATCCGGAATTGGCTCCCTCACGAGCAGAAAAATGATGTCAACATATTTACCTATTACAGCGAGACGACGAAGCGGCCGTGTCCGCAATGGCGGCCTCCTCCTCCTCCTCCGTAACTCGGGTATCCCCACGTCATTATCACGTAGTGAGCGAACAGTCTATTGCCGCGGCATCGAGTGACATCGCTGCTGTCGGTGGCTGCCGCCGCCGCTGCTGTTGCTGCCGCTTCTGCTACGATTGTCAAATACGAAGTGAAATCTAAAGTCGAACAGAAACAGCGCAGCAGAGGCAGCCGGCAACTGCGCCGGCGATCAGACAACAGCATCATCAACAAAAATTAGAAGAAGAAGAAAAAAAAAATCGAACACATTTCATTGAAGAATGAAAGTGGACTCTCGTCATTCTCCATCTTCTTCGATTTCACTGCGTCGGCCGTTGCTGCAGCAGCAGCAGCGTTTTCGATGCTGTTTCTGCTGTCATTGCTGTCGTTGTTGTTGTTGTCATATTAGAGTTGTATTTCGTTTCGTGTCTTTATTTCGCTGTCTCCGTCAGCTGCTACTGCTGCTGCTGGTGCTGCCGCCGCGATTCTCATCGTCGTGGTCAATTTCCGTCGCTTTTGGCACTCTGCGTACGTGTGCGCTGAGCGGCGTCGGGCTGTCACGTCTTTCCACGGCGTGACAGACGAGCGGATGACCCTTCGCCGAGGGAACGCCGACAGCCGACTTCCATCGGCTGCGGTTTCTGAGCGAAGCTCGCAGGCAGCTCCGCCTCAATTCGCTTCGCTCCGGGCCGGGCCGGGCTGGGTTGGACTGCCAATCCGTCGGTTTGTGTGAGTGCCTGCCTACTCGGCGCCTGACTTATTCCACGCCCGCCTCGTAAAGACAGACAAGACGACGGCAAATAATCAATGGATCGATGGATATAGATAGATAGACAGATGGATAGATATAAATGGGCGCAATTCAAGAAGAAAATCGCGCGAGTGGGTAGAGAGATGGCTTGATGATACGATTGATAGATACGAGGGAGATAACAATTCTTCTGAGTTGGGCCGGACTTGACTTACTCTTCAGACTGACCGAGTGTACATTCTACTGCTGCTGCTGCTGCTGCCGCGGCTGCCGCGGCTGCAATATAAGTGATGTGACATCGAATCGACCGGTCGGGCAAACGAGGCAACGGTCGACAACGAGAGACAATGTACAGCCACCGCAGAACTAGCACCCGACACAGTCTGTATCGCATCTACTTTGAATGCATTGAAGGAAATTAGCAGCAACCAGCAACTCGAGTAGTAAGAATGGAATACTAACCTGCCCCATGGCCCATGTTCGCCAAGGACTGCCGAACTGATTGGAGACCAACTTTCTGCAACTTCCGCAACAAACACTAGCACGGCCATGAAAGGGAAATAGTTCCGACATCAGTGGGCGAGGTGGTGGAGTGATGTGGCAATATGTGAAAATTGGCAAAATTGTGAAATGCTGTGTTGGGATTGCTTCTCCGTTAAATGTATTTTCATTGTACTTATTTGTCGGATAACCACGTACACTTGTATGCACTTCTGCACATCCGATCTATCGTTCATCCCGCTGACTGGAATCAGCAAATGAGAGTGATGATATGGGAGAAATCCCCAAACAAGAAAGCGCGACTCAGGCACACAAGCGAACGACTGCGCACCAACGCACAGTCGTTCGAAGGGACGAACGTAACCGGCATTTCCCGGCGATACCTTCCTTAGAGAGCTGTCACATAGAGGCACGCACAGACAGAGAGAGTAACCCGAGAGATACGAAGACGATCGTTGGTTGCGGCATCGTCTTCAACGAGCCACTCAGTCTATTGCCCAATGGAAGAGACGCATCTACTCCATCTCTCCTGGCGAAATCAGCTGCAGAGGCCAACAGCTCCTCAGCTTAGCCGACAACACAACTGACGAACAAACAGTTGGCTATGGCCAGCAGATATTCGCGATTCTCCTTGGAATCGCCGTCGCCGCCGCCGCTGCCTCGTCGTCGTCAGCGCTGGCGGCGGCAACGGCGGCTGTCATTCGTTGGTCCGTCCGTCCATCCATAATGACCACTGGCTGATGGGAGTTGCTGCTGCTGCTAAAAATGGCAAAATGTCATCTTACCAACGGCGGCGGCAGCAGCTGCTACTGCTGCTGCTGCTGAAGACGACGACGATGACGAAGCGGAGAAGAAAAAGGCGTCAGTACTACTGCTACTGCTACTACAACTATTACTGTTGCGTGCAGGTCGACGTTAAATTGTAAACGAACGGCGGCGACGGCGGCAGCGGCGGCGAACAAGTCGAAGACCACTCACTCAGTGTGCGTGCACTAAATGCAATGTGCCGCTTGCCAACTGGCGTCGTTGGAGACTAGCGACTCATCATGAATAGCCCCGGCTTATGCCATGTGCTTATGCCACCATGACAACAGTGGACCCCATGAAGTAAATAAATAGGGTCCATTGGTGAGGCTCACACAGACACGCATATCCGCACGCATATATGTCGATATAACGAAGATAATGCTTATACATAAGTATAATATACATACACATATCCACGCATTCATTGGCCGCCCTGCTTGTTTCCAGATCTGGTCGAAGAGAGGGAGAGAGAGGGGGGGCAGCAACTCGATTTGGTTCCGATAGGAACGAAATGGCGGCGACTTAAACAACGAGCACAAGCAGAAAATGACGATCATACGATGGGCGAATGACAACGTAATTACTCCAAGGACTCCTCAAATCATGCAAGAGGGACAGATATTATAGATAGATCGATAGATACACCAACACGCGAGACAGACTGGCTCAGCCGGTCGACACCAGTAGCTGTGCTGTCCGGTAGTGTCCGGTGGGAGCGGACACCTGCCATGCGATGTAGCACACACGCAACAACTCAAGCACACAGGCACATTATAGTAAGCACAGAAATTGGTTTTTGACTACTATATATATATATATATATATATATATATGTACCACCATCGACGATCGTCTCGGCAACTTCTTCGTTCGACTGTTGTGTATGTATTAACGGCCTTGCAATGGTGTTACATGTTTATAGTAACCAGCAACCACGGGATAGCTGATTGTGAACACAAGCGTATGTATCGCTTGCGACCTCTGCAGCTGTAGGATGTGGAAAAAATGATGGTTTGGTCGTCAAACTTTACGTCTCATCGCCATGTACGGCTTCTATACCTGTTTTCTATCTAATTACACTGTCGCTAACGACAGCTCATCGTAAAACGTCCTTGCTGAGACTACAAACGTTTCACTGTAGTCTGGCAACAGCGAATGGAAAACTGGAGACGATCTCTCGCCAACCGCGCTAAGAGCCATTAACATTTGTCTGATTTTTTCTTTCTATAATAACTTATCGATTTGGGTCCGTTTCGACCTGTTTGTTTGCAATATAGGTTCTGGTCGTCTAGGGTAAATGCCGGAACCACCGAACAGAACCATCTTGAACTAATCTATCCCAGACGTCTTTCTGTCAAACTCGGTCTGTTCGTGCAATGGCTTGGATTACGCTCAGCAGAGACTAGATAAACATCAACCGGAATCGCACAGAGATCAACAATCGAGAAGTCAAGCCGTGTGAGTTATTATAGAGCTGTTAGTTGATTGGTTGGCTGGTTGGTCAGCGGCCCATGCCAACGAGCGGTCACTGCAGATTAGGTAGCGGCTAGGTATCCATGCTGTATCGATGTAGTATTGGAAAAGGTGCCAATCGAGGCAAGGATAGGCCAGAGAATGAGAAACTCCTGAAATCAGTGGATACATGGCCGCTGGTAAAAGGCCGACCGAGGTCTCTCTCCATTTCGACGACGTTGCCACTGATTGAACGTGACTGACATGGTGGGTAGGCATCGCTACATGGCATCGATGCCCGTTCTGGTGTTCGTAACAATGAAGCCAAACATTCAGTATGTTTATCGTAGCACCGCCCGATATATAGAGACTTTTGTTATTCTTATTATCGTAAACGATGCTGGAATGTTTTTGCCTATCGACGGGACGAGTGTTTCTGTCAGCACTTAGACAACTTATCTCTTCCCAGAAGCGTCACACAATATGAACCGACAGCCTAAACCAACATGAACTGGGCAAAAAGGCAAAAGCCAACCGCAACGTATTCTTCTGGATGTCAGGCGCATCATAAAGCTGCGTTGTTTACATTATTCTATGGCGTTCCCGTCATTCTCAATGAAACAATGCTTTTTTTTTCCGCGAGCGTCCCCCGACACGAAATGAAGACAGACAAAGACGAGCATTTGATTTGTATACAAATCAAACAAACGCCCGTAGTTTCTCTTCTTTGCAGCAGCAGCAACAGCAACAACAACGACACGCAACCGTTTGCTGTGTTGGGTCGCGGACAGTGGGCACGGCACTATGCTAAGGGACCACGAGGATGGTCAACCTGAGGCGGTGGCGGCGGCGGCGGCTCGTCTCCCGCTTATCCTTGAGATGTGACAGTCATGTTGGCGATGCCCTAACGTTTTCATCGGCCTGGACTGAAAAGTGGATTGATATCCACCATCATCCATGAATGCGTGCCCACTGACCTAATAGTACTTGCTGGCTGTAAACCGAATCGACGGCATTATGTACGGCCAGATTCATACCGGTTGGTTTAGGCCTCCCTGCCAGTCCGTAGCCAATGTTTGGTCGGTCGTACAACAAATTAGAAACCGCCACATCGAGTACAGTAGCACGAAATGTCCGCGAATACGCGAATAGTATCATCGTTCGGGGTGTTTGAGTTGTCGCTGTGTGTCTGCATTAGCAGCAGACTGCCTACGACTTCGACCACTGACCACACGATGCTTCCATTCGGTTAAATCATTACAGGCTAGACAGCAAACCAGAGATCAAACACGCTGTCTTGGGATCGTCTGGGTATGTCAGTCGTCGATCGTCTGTCTGTGCTAATTAGAGATGTTTAGCTGTAGACGAGGGATGGGCAGATCCTCTCTCTCTCTCTCTCGATTTCGCTAACGTTTTTGACGCAGTCCAAGTGTAAACGGGTGTAGGATCCAGTGTGATCGTTGTATGATCGCGGACCCCTTAGTTTCACTGACTCTCTAGTCTTCGGTTCTCGATCTTGTGCTGTCTTCAGGGCTCAAGCCACCCCGAGACAGTGATTCTCGATGTGCGGGTATGATTCGGCAGGTCTACACTATCCCAGACTCTGGCGCTAGATTGGCGTCTGGACCTTAGTTACCAGGGTTACATCCCGCAAGCGATACCCAGAACCAGCCGAGGTTCACTGCGAGGCGAGGATAGGTTAAATATGCCATAATACAACAGGCGAGACTAAGGGCGAGACTGGGCGAACTGTGAGAAACGACAAACTGTTTACTGTGGGCTGACGCGACTTCGTCATCTCGCCCTGCCCTCACGGCCAATTGCCCTCAGATCGGGGATGGGAGACGGTGCTCCGGGTGCTCATTCGGGTGTTGAAGTCACCTACACGGGTGCGCACGTGCGTCAACGATGCCTGCACAATGAAGATTAGTTGACCCCCGCCACCTCTTGCATCGACTTCAGCCTACTTCAGATTATTATATATATATTATCGAATACACGTATGTCTTTCAGGTTCGTGAGGCTGCTCGAGGTCCGGTTGTTATTGTTATCCGTCGCTTCGAGTTCTCGATTTCCTCAACGAGTTCTCTCTCTCCGATCGATCCGCGGACGTTGACGACGACTTAGTCAGACAGCCAGTCTGAGTCAGCGACGCCACGGAGTTGCACCTCACGTTACGCACGGCATGTGCGATAATTTGAAGGGTTTGAAGAAAAACTGTCTCGTTCGTTCGGCGTGTCATATTCTTCGAAGCTTTGAAGCCTGCCGATCATCGAAAGGCAGAACCGTCACTGGGAAAGTGAAATACCGGGGGCTTCAGCTTTAAACTTCACAGGGACCGACGTGTTATCAACATCGGTTAGCCATTTGCCTAAGCTGTCGCCTTCCTCAAGAAACTCCAGTGAGTGCGTTCACTCTTACGATAACATTTTGAAGCTGGACCTACGAAAAGCGTCGTTCACTCGGTCGGCGAGCTCAGTACGAGCTCTGGCCGCTTTTTGAAACACTGACATCTCTGACGTTCAAACGATTCACGTGTCGGGACTTCTGAAGAGAATACACGTGGCCCATGCCTGTCAACTGTTTACAACCGACACGTTCCGCTTCGACAACGAACGGAAGTGGGGCACAAGTTAAAAACTATACACGGAGCGTAGGGTCCATTCGATTTTCGTTTTCGGCCCCGTTTAATGCTGGCTATAGCTACCAGTATCCGAAGGTGATCCAAATGTTCGCGTAGGTATATGCATCATATGTATTAACGAAGCTTGAAAAGTGTCGGCACAGCTAGGGAACGCGTGTCGACGAGTGTCCGCTGACAAGGTGCTCCCTTGTGATCACAGGCTGGTAACGAACGGCTGCATTGGCCGTCTCGTTTCGATTGTATGAGTCGTCGGAAAATTGGCGGATCAGACGAGTACCGATTTGCGATGATGCCGAGTTTCCCGTGAACAAGGCTTCATCATCGATGATGGCTACGGGATCAGTGACGCAGACGACAGTATTGAGGGTGGGCAGAATGGATCTTCGAATAGATGCGCAACAAGGATTGAGTCCGAGGTGAAATCTGTCAGGCGAGACGAGGCTCGCGCCTCTGCCCCCGTCTCACGGTCCTGTCCCTGCATGCGGTCTCACATCAGCCACTCGTTGAGCATCTGAACAAATAGATACGCTTCGATATGGCAGGATAAGCAAACGTATCGAAGAGATAAACAAAGATTTGACGGAGTGCCATGGCTTTTTTCCGCGATCATTCGCGTCACAACGCCAACGTCGGCGACGAAAGCAACCTGTGACAGCCTGAGCATCGGTTTCAAACGCTGCTCGATCAGTGTGTCAGGTCTATATCTATAACAGAATAGGCACAGAGGCTAGTGAGCTACGCCAACCCGGCGTCAGCAAACAGCTTCGTCGAAATCAGAGTCAATAGAGAAAACGAGACAAGGGCCGAAGGAGACCCCTCGGCATCAACCACAACAACAACAACAGCAACAGCAACAACATTCAAAACTGTAGCGACATTCGGGAAACGCTCGCGAGATCATATGACCTAACTCTTTTAGGTTTTCGAAAACCACTGCCGAACCACGAACGAACGGGGGACTAGCGACTTCGACACGAGATCTCGAAGAACACCAACGAGGTGTCTCTTGCCAGCGCCCTTCTTCACTCGAAGCACCGATGTAACTCACTGTTCCGCGTGAAGCCTACGCACAGTGGAAACAAGATTCGATAGCGATTCGGCTCTGTTGTAACACATACGAGATTTGAGCATGGATTCCGACTTCGCTAGGAATTGGCCCCCTCTCAAACTCGATCAGATCTGCAATCCAGCCATCAGGCAAACGCTGGTGACGACGAAATTCAGCGAAATGTGGCAGTTTCTGCCGTTGAATAGCTTTGTCTGTCTGTCAGCATAGCGACGACGCCCTACTACCACGACCGCAACTGCACAAAGTTACTACGAGAGGAAACAGCGGCACACGCCTGAGTATTCTACCCAGCGCTCCTCTCTCTCTATCTCTCTCTGTCTCTCTACGACTCTCCCGAGCTCACCTCGCCGCACGAGCACTTCAGAAGTTGCCACATGCTGATCTAGTTAGAATACTGCTTCCACACATCACGAGGCTTGTATGCACAATGCTGACTTCGTCACTTCAGAACCCCGCGGTGCACTCTAGGCCGTGCCGCGTATAAGGAAAGCCAGCCATGTAGTCACCCGTCCATCTATTCATACATCAATTCATCCATCTATTGATGTATTCTCCATCAATCTGTGTGTCTACCTCCGGGGTAATCCAAATATGTCGAAGAAGGACGCAGAACAGTAAGAGCAGCAGCAGCAGCAGCGGCGGCTACTTCAACGGGAGTCGCTTCAACGATCCAGTTGCAGCGATGCCCTTGCTTCTTGTCGTGCGCTGCTCGGCACCACGGCGGTTGAGTCTGCCGCCCAATTGTGGCGATACCGCATCTCAAAGTGGGTTTGATTGCGATGGTCAGCCATTCCACGAGCATCCGTCCCGATTCGCGTCTTCAAATCGGCCTGAGCGCTAATGTCATTGGATTGGCTCGGACGTCATCCTCAGCTAATATGTTGCTGTACATCGATCTTCTCTGGTCAATCTCTCGTCGCTTGATCGTCTTAAGCCGCTCCAGACAAACGAAATACATTAAGTCAATTAGTCAGTAGTCTGCAGCCGAAAAGGGGCCGATTTTTGCCTCCGCTTTGCCCCATAACCGCCCCTCATAACCACTCATGCCTTTGCAAAATGCACTGCGATGACGACAACGTCTTCAGAACTGTACCTGTATACTAAGACAATCTGTAGTCGTGTACATTGCCGAGGTAATGCATTCGAAATCGTCGAGCGAGAAAAACAACGGGCAGAACGATCAGTACACTGACGGGCGATCGACTGACAAACGTCACGAACTGACGAGGCAGAGTCGTCGATATCGACATCCACTCAGGACCGAATCGCGATGCGAACCCTGCAGTTGTTCAGAACGCCAGCGACGAGAACAACAACAACAGATCAACGGGAACGCCAGCGAGAGCAATGAGCGAAGTGCTGGACGGGGATTGGGGGTGGTGGATTGGAGAGGTCTTGGCCGCCGTCGACGACGACGACGATTCGCGCGGGAACGGCATTGGTAATGGTAGCAGCAGTGTAGTAATGGTAGAACATGACATAGCTCATCTAAATGAAGCAGAACACAGGTCTAAGTGGGATAGTGAGTCGGTTCAGCGGTCGCCCGATATCTAAATCTATTTTTGTCTCGGGACAAGCAGAATCCAGGCAGCAGCAGCAGCAGCAGTAGTAATAGCATATGATGTGGCTTGGTCCGCCGAATTCGCTGTGGTGATTGATATCAGGCAAAAAGGGGTGAGTACGGGGATGAACCAAACGACAAAGAGCAGCAGCAGCAGCAATGAACAGTAAGGGCCCCCTAATATTGTCATACCCACAATTTCAACGGCAGGTATAATAATACATCTCAGCACTCAGCGCTGGCTCACTATGGCGTCGCCAGCAGCGCCATCGATGATAAAACGTTCTGCGCGTTCTGGACGCGTTTACAAATACGGCTCGACAATTGTGCTGCGACGTCAACGTCTCATGCTGGGCAGAGAAGCCAGGTCGAGCTGTGGATAGGATGCGAGCAAAATGGAAGAACAGATGGCAATCAGCCACCCGCCACACCCTGTACAATCGTATTATACGGCCACTACGGCTACGGGGGCTCTCCTCACGGGCGGTCAGTCTCCGCACAGAATCCACACGATCCTGAAATCGCGATGCCTGAAAAAGCAGCGGATAAGCAATAAGCAGCACTGACCCCACCGGTGGCAGTCGATTGCGCGACCACATACGATACTTCTTCGATCACTCGGGCAGCGGTCACACTCAAAAGTAGAAGAAATGGCCATCTCTGGCAGTGGTACACACACCACACACATTCGCAGCCGACTATACCGTGCATACGCACACATACTCTAGAGTTGCGCAGGTAGCGGTGCTCTCATAGCAATAAAACTGCGAGCGAGGAAAAATCCAACGGAGAATAGGCGTCTCATATATATATATATATCGAAAAAATCGCAGCGGTGGTCAATCGCGTTGACTCGACCGCTGTTTTGTTCGGTCTCGGTGGCGAACAGCTGATTTTCATTGGCGACGTTTTGCCAAGCCACACCGGACTGAAGAACGTCTAGTACTCGTGAGTATCTTTCACGTGTGTGACTCAACGACTCACAGTGAACAATGTACGCAACGTAGAAATAAGACCACCACGAAGATGAGGGTAGCGACGTGGGGGGGGGTTCAACGGCGGCCGGATCGAACGGTCGAATCACGAGCTTAGCGTAGGTCCACTGGCTAAGCGTGAATCAGATCCGATTGTATTCGGTTAAGTTCTGCTAAAACGTATTGAAAACATTTATCTCTCAGATGGGTCGTGTACGAAATTAGAGTGGAACACACGAACGGAAACTATAGAGGGGGGGGGGAGGGATATATAAATACATAAAAATACGGTTGGCAGAGAAAAGGAACAGTATAATGTGTCAACAGGTAGAAATCGTTGTAAATATGTGGCTTGCCGACTCACAAACGGCCCAACTAGAATTTTGCATTATGACAGAGTTTATCGATAGTCGATAGAAGTACGATGATAACAACAGGATATCGATCGCGATATCAGACAGATTTACAACTGCAGCATCAGCGTCATTGTTGTTGTTGTTACTTCTGCTGTTGTCATTGTTATCTATGGTTATTGCTATGTTCGCCGTGTTACTACGACGACAACGAGTGAATCCTAATGCGTCGCATGGATTTGCTTCCAATCTTTTCCACCGGCACAGAATTAAGCACTGCGTCGGTCCACATGAGCGCTGAGCAACATTTCTGCGCATCCAGCAGCGTCATCGATCGATAAGTATGGTTGTTTGTATACTTGTCTATAGTACTTATTGTTGCGTTATTCAACAGCCATCTGCGACGATGGCCAAAGTAAAAACAAACAAGAAGCTGCTCATTCAACTTAACTATAGGTTACAAACCCCACTGCGAACATCTGTATGTAGTCGATAGGAAGGTCTAACCGATACGCTTCGAAACCACGTTGCCTTAGGGGTATACCACACGCATGCCCATTATTCTCATGTCATTAGTAACTCTAATAATACGAATCATGACAATGATAATATGCGCTACCTGCACGAAGTGCTACACGCATGCAGGGACATTTGTGTTTCGCACTCGACTATTTGACTGCACCACCATTAATTTAATTAATGCACTCCATCGAGCATCCACTGTTTGATCAACCTCTTCGCGCCCACCCTCGAATAAATACGTCATCCCACATCCCTCTATTGCATCTGATTCCCGTGATGATTTTTTCAGCACAATTCAATTAACCGACTCAACGGGGTATGATCGAAGCCCGAGCGCCGTGCAAACATAAGCCTATACACAAGAGCGCTGTCTCCGGGCGGGGGGACATGCTACATACGCAGCGATCACGCTATCACAGGAAACAACACAGAGACATAAGCGGCGTTTGAATGTGTCTTACATCTATTTGTAAACGTACAATATGTTATCGCCTCGTACCGACGATTTAGCAGCAATGGCGCCACTGCGCTGATGATTAGGTGCTGCCGCCGTCAACAACAGTAACAACAAACATGCGGTCGCAAATCCTCGAAATTCGCGAACGCGCCATTCGAAGTGGCGGCGGCAGCGGCGGCGGCGACGGCAGCGAGAACTGAGAGATTTCTTCTTTTACTTTATCTGCGGCCGCTGCCATGGCCGCCTTTTCAGCAGCATGTTGCTGATCTTTTTCGTCGCCTACGATTCGTGCTACTGCCGCTGCCGTTGCCGCCGCCGCCGCTGGTGTTCATGTCCAATATCTGTGTTCTGCTGCTGCTGCTGCTGCTGAAGTGTGCGACTACTTCTGCAACATCATGTTCCCAGATTTCCTCTTCCTTACCCCTGCTGGCTTCCTTGCTTCGTTCTTTGCTTCGTTCATCGTGTTCGGCTTTTCAGTTCGTCATTCGCTTTCTTTCCGTCCCGCTGACGACGACGACGACAGCAACAACAACAACAACAACGAAAGTCCGTTGTCGTGTTTCCTTCGGCATTCGACGTTCGCTTCATCGTCGTCGTCGTCATCGGCACCGTTGTGATCATCGGCAACCAACTACCACTACCGCTGCCGCTGTGTATTCCCCGTCTATTAGTCTTGATCAGAGCCCCAGAGTCAGCAGAGATGCGTCGGCTCCACGACGCCGCCGCCGCCGTTGCCGCCGTTGCCGTAGTATGTGAGCGGGGTTTTCAGCTGTTTACCGAGTGAACCAACGACGTCTTCGTCACCAACCAACCAAGCAGGCATCAACCGTCGGTGCCACCACCCCTGGCGGCGGCGGCGGCGGCGGCATCCCGCAGTCTTCCGCAGGCTTCTGGTGTCCCAGCGAATGAGCCATCGTATACCGCGAGTTCAAGCCCCGACATTGCGGCGCCGTCGCCAGAGTCCGAGGAGACGACGACGACGACGACAACAGCAGCAGCAACAACAACAACAAGAATGAAAGTATAAACAACAACAACAACTCGACTGAATACGTGAAGTCGCCAATGAAGAAAATATACATCGGCAGCGACGTTCGAGCTATTAACAATATATATATATATATATGTGTGTGTGTGCGTGTATACGTCTACTGTTAGTGCACACACGGGCACATGGACGCAGTCAGAGCAACATCATCTTTTCTCTCTCTGCTTCTTCCTTTCGTTTCGTTTGGCTTTTCTGCCCCGCTTCTGCTACTGCGGTCAGCAGTTTTTGCGGAATTGCAGAAGAATACGTATACACACACACATATAAACTCCATCCGGCGTCAACGCAGGCGCAGTAACCACTGTAACCGGGAAGACGGCTCCGGTTGAACGGCAGAAATTAACGACAGAAAAGGAGAGTCTTATATATATATATATATATATAAGCTAATGACGCGATCCCATGGAAATGAGCATTCGGATCATCACGGCTGTGGCAACAAGCGATATTGCATTTACACTGATAGCAATGCCGAGATCGCTTCATGGTAGACCAATAAGACTCACTGTCTTCACTGCCGTTGCTGGTTAACGACACATCGTATCCGTATATGTCAAACATATGCAGAGAAGAACTGAATGAAGCCTTACCGACGCTTGCACTACGATTAAGGGGTTCGTGCGCAGTAACTCGTCTGGGTCATCGACAAATCGGCAATCATTAAGCTATCCGGCCTTCAAACCAGAAATTGCCATTGCTTCTTAATTCTATCCCTGTGTAGATGTGTTAATTAACAAAACATTCCATATGTTAATTTCATGTTCTGTGTTACAAATCATATCAGGCACTCCTAGGCGGCCCTCATCATAGCACCTGTAGATTATATACAGCGTTTTTTGTTGCGCCACTGCTCGATATGCCCCAACTCGAATCATCCATTTCACACGACGGCATGCGTAGCATATGTTTAATGTCATCTATTCGCTCGACGATCAACACGGACCACTACAACTCAAAAATATATAAAATGGAGAAAATATTGCATTATACAATATCCGTATCGGCAACAACATGCTACTATATCGACACTTGTGCTCTATTTGAAAGTTCGATATTCGACGAAAATCATCGTTGTCCGGTAATGTCGTGTTATCAAGGAAACACGGGCGGCGAACACACGCAGATTCACGTAGGCCGTTGTGGTCTGATCGGGTCCTGATTACTTGATCCTGATCCCTGTCGTCCGGTTTACACATACTCAGTGGTGGCCGATCAAAATGGTCGCCATTAACACGGAACTCGACGGAGAATGCCGACGGGGGCGACAAATGAATGCCATCGCTATCACCAGCCAGTGTCAGCCTATCCAACGGCAACATTAACAACAACAGCTGTGTCGCTGCTGGACAGCGGCGACGTCGCCCATGCCAACCCTGTTCGACTTTCTGAGCGAATGTCGTCCGGCGTAGTCTGGCGTAGATTGGCTCACTGCAGTAACGACAACATATATCCATACCCATGCGATTACTACATATGAGTGTGGCGTTAACGACGAAATCGCGCGCTGCATATGCAGAAGCTCACACGCAGAAAGCGCGCGGTGAAGACGGAAGCTGTGTAGCTGCAATAGCAGCGACACACGGACAGGCAGCCCCCGTTCTCTCTAAGCGGTTTGTGTGGTTGGGGTGCCCGTCGGCTGTCTTGCGATGCAGGACGGTGGAGCGAGATGGTGCTTTTGTGAGAAGCTACGGTGAGTTTCAATTAGCTACTCACACCAGAAACGGTGAGCTGCCTGTGCAGAACAAGACGTTATCTTCAAATGCGTATGCGTATATATATATATATATATATATATATATATATATATTTATATATAGCAGTTCGTAGACAAACATTTGTACATGTTGGTGGAGGCTGCAGCCAACGGATGGCTACTTGAAATTCTGCTCGGAAGTTGAAAAAAGCTATAACAACAACGCTATTTTAGTGCTGATTATTCCACGTATTGGCGATATCGCATGCACCTTCCTACGTATGATAGAAGGGACAGATATTACACATTATGGCTGTACTATGCCTTTATTGATTTTTTGGTGGGATGACTCTTTTTGATTATATATATATATATATATATATATATATATGTGTGTGTGTGTGTGTGTGTGTGTGTCTGTTATTGTGATCGAAGTAGAATGACATATTTGTGACAGATCGCGCGAGAATTTCGCCCGGGGTCCGCCGCCATATTTGCCGGCAGCCAATGTGCGTATGTGCTCACATAGCCTCGTACTCGCTCCATGTTATTCCCGGCAGCAGCAGTAGCAGCAACGCCACCACCTGGCTGGTTGACTGACTGATTGACGCCAACACGATCGCTATTATTATTTCTATCTAAGCTATCGGCGTCATCATCGACGCAACGTAATCGTCACTTCACTGTGGCCGCTTCTTCTACCACCACGGCCGCTAGCTACGAGTACCTTCCAGCTAGAGGGATTACCACCCAATGGGGACTACTGCTGCTGCTGCTGCTGAACTATTACTATGGCAACACATCGACGAGGCCATGGCCGAGCGGGACTCTTCGGGTTGTATCCCACTGACGTCGAGCAAACACCGCCCGCCATAGCCGATGTAGAGCAGAACAGCAAACAGCGTGAATGGTCTCCTTGAGTGTAGCAGTAGCGATGGTGGTGCTCATGTGAACTGTGACATCGAATTCCATTCGAATCGAATGCCTAACAGCACAAGTAGCAGATCAATCGCACATGTGGAATTGTGTGCCATTGAGAACTAATCACATTCAGTTGCTAGGGTCGGGAACAACGGTCACAGCTCAGAGTAGTCGTTTGCTGCTCGAAGCATTTTCATGCATTCGAGACATATGATTGCATATATACACACACACACACTTATGTTTGGCCGGTGTTTGCAGGACTATTGGTAGAATGGAGCACCCAATATCATAAGCTATAGGACGATCGACATGTTGGCTTGGCATATTTGCCGGAACAACTAATTCTATCGGCAATCATTATTATTAATATTACTGGTTAAAAGTAAGAAGTTACTCACTGTGCCGTTTCTCGCTATTACCTTTCGGATACTATCAATTGCTTTCTGTAGTTGTTGTTATCCCACGGGGCGACATAGCCAAATGCAGTTCGCTGCTGTTCGGCGTATTGTCCATGTTTAGATTTCTGTGTTTGTGTCAGGGTTATGTCGCCATCGTATTCTATCGACACAACCGGATCAAGCAAAGTGGTACGGGACTCCCGGCAGCAACCGGTGACGTTCAGCCGGACTCTCAGCCGTTCAGTTGTCGTCGACGTCGCCAAAACGGTCGCGGTAAACGCCACTAAATTCTCTACCTGGTGAAATGGTGCTGCACGATGAATCGTGTACGGTCCCAATTCGGCTAAACCCCTCATGCCCCCGCCTCACCTCACCAAGCTGACCCTTCTGGAGGGTGGAAGACTATAGTGTGACCACCACCGCCTCGCTAATTATCGCTGGCCATTGCGACGAGGCCTTCTTCTGGCCACAAGCCACTGCTTCTCCTGTACCTACTGCTACGACTGGATGCCAGCAACAGCAGCACAGGTTCTCAGAACGACGAAGCCACAAGACAAGATGATGACGATGACGACGACAACAACAATAACCCCGCCGGTGATGGTGAGAATAACACCGAATGGTGATACGAATATAATAGAATACACAGCGACACCGGTGTTGGCGCTGCTGCGTCGACTGCGGGTTAAGCGCAATCGTGAAAAACCGAGATGTGATTTGTCAATTTGAGGTGGACTCCTCCAACTCCGTTGGCGCTGCCGTTTTAAGCTGTCAACTATCCCAACGGAGTGGTACTGATGAGCAGATGCAGCCCCCAATAATAACGAAACATTCACGTCGTATTCATTCCAAGACTAAGATCATCATTGTGTAGAAACGAAGACGTCGCGTCCGCCTACAAGAGTACGCCTACGCCACCATTAAGATTATGGTGGTATTTTATTAGCTGAACAGACAAAAATGGCAACTAGAGCCTCCATCTACCTCTTTGATCTCGGCTGGAGCGACTGTAACTGGAGAACAAGCAAGCGTCAAGCAATCAACGTGGTCCAACTTCGAACGCAGCCAGCGAGCCAGCCAGTGGTTGAACAGGGCTGTAACATCAGTGCTGGTAAGTCGAACCCGAGCACAAAACATTCAGCGGCGGTGGCAGCGATGCTGATGACAAATATTCTGTACAAACGGCCGCAACCAAGGCGTCCCCGCTCGAGACACTCGCCAGAGTACGTCGAGCCCAGCAAATGTCATCGTTTATTGTAGGAAAAAACGTGGCAGCGGCGGCGGCTGTGGCGGCGACGATGGTATCAATCTCATCGTCTCGTTGTGGACCTGCGACAAGAGCAGCAGTCACGGCAACAGCGCGAGGCGTAACCGGGACAGCGCAGAGAAGGCTCTCAATGACAGAAAATAGTGAAACAACTCTAGCAATCTTCATCGCCCTGATGTCTCCTCTCGCTCTCAACAGATACGCTCTTTCTTGCCTATCTGCTACATAGACACTGCTGCTGTTGCCGTCTACTGGCTAAACCCACACGGGACTCGGTCACTTATTGTATGGCAATCCCAGCAGAGGCGGCGGCGGCGGCAGCTATGGAACCTCATTTTTCGTATCGCCCCATATTGCCACAGCGTCAAGCGTAACCGAATATACGCGGCACACGCGACACAGCAACAGAAACGATCGTGTACAGCCGGCACGCAGCGGCAATGATGATATGAGCAGAAATAAATTTCCATCCTTCTATCAGTGTATGGCCGTGTGCATTTATGCACGTATGTGCATGTACGTCCTCCATCCACTAGATATAAGTATTATAGTGGTCGGAGCTGCTGGCGGCGGCGGCGGCGGCAGCTGACATTGGTAAGAAGTACTACAGCGTCGTCACGGTACGACAACGAATATGACTACAACCACCACTACGACAAACACAGATCGGCCGCCACCACCACCACCGCCGTCGCCCGCCAGCGTCATTCCTATATCTAAATATAGTCGCTGCGAGACCCCGTTTCTATTTTGTGCTATCTTATCTGCATCTGTTTTCCAACCTCGGTTCACCGGGAGATCCCCCTAAGCTGAACGTCGATAGCGATCCATTCCACCGTTCGGCGGTCCCCCGACGGCGCAACTCGGCGGCAGCGTCGGGCGCTCGGTGGGTCGGTCGCCAGCTCGGTATACACACCACCAAAGATAGGTATAGATGTACACACGATAGCTTAACACCGGTACGCAAATATACGGACAAGAACACGCATTCATATCTGAGCAAACTTCGGTGGGGCTGATAGTGCGTGTGTGTGTGTGTGAGCGTGGCTGTCATCGCGACGAAGCGGGCGGTGACTTATAAATACTAATATTATATTGTGAATGTCATGAATTTAATGATATAGAATATAATACTAACTGGCGTCACGATGTCGTCACATTGAATAACTAATAATAATAATAATAATAATGCTATCACTATTATCATGTGGCATATGCTACCCGCAGCCAACAACTAACTTCCCCGCTCGTAGATGATAATAACTATTATTATTATTCGACGAATCGTGACTGCAAACCTCGCTATCTGCGGATGTTGTCACTACTGCTGCTGCTGGCGGCTGAAAAAGTTCCGAAATAGAACATTTCACTGAGCTTATACAGCGTATACACACAGCCATCTTATAGATGTGTAAATATGATAATTAATACATATATCGCAAATACAATAATTCAAGCGGTTCGCATCATCAAGTACAGACGTTCATTTAGCCTATATTCCAGTACATGACAGCAAGACTACATGACGATTGGTAGCTTAGGTTAGGCTTCCAACTCTCTCTCTCTCTCTCGCGCTCTCTCTCTCTCATCAATCTTCAAGTTATCTTATACATTCCAGCATTTAAAACTACTGCAGACTTCTGGGGTTTGCAAACTGACTGGTCTAGCTGGGAAGGCACCACAGAGGGTACAGTTGAGCCGGCACCTTTTTTTCTGCCTGTTGAACCCATCGGTAGGCCGACTTCGTTGAGCGCGAGATACGTCTGTTCCCACCGTACACTGGACACTGCCGCGCATTGCAGCACCTGTCTCGCCAGCCTGTGCAAGGCGGCATATGCCACCCATTCTTCATATGAGAGCAACCCGGTGAACCAGCCAACTAACCCCTCCAGACGACTCATGACGCCGGCCACCGTTCTACTGCGAGCGGCTGGCCTTAGGTGAATGCCACGAGACCCGTGAGGCCATGCAGGCAAATACGCATAATACAGAGCGAGAAGAAAGAGCGCGTATGGTGACCATGAAGAAGTCCATCCACAGTGTCTCCACAGAATCGGACCCGAATCGCTCCGATATAAAATGGAGTCGGGATCTTGAAATCTTGCTTGAGCAGTGGACAGCCCAGCAAACAGAATGCCATGGTGAGCTTTGTACTTGTGCTGGCCGTAGCAGCCGGTTGAGAATCGACAGCCAGACACAAAAGGAAATGCGCGTCTCCGAAGACGTCGCCTTCAGCAAGAGGCGGGGAAGGGTTCGATTGACATCAAACGCGAACGAGCTGAGGTGTCTAAGCCCCTGATCAGCGACTTCACAGGCAGAGACCTTCACTGTCATAACGAGCATTCCACCTAGTGAATTTTTGAAAAGACGGCCATCGGTGATTCCGTATGTAATGGGAGAGTAGTCGGCTGTGTTAATACTAACAGTGAGGAATCCCATTCAAAATGCTTCACCGTCACCGACTTTAATCCCCGCTTAAACATCGTTCCTGTTCACGCTGGAGCTAGTGCGTCAAGACGCATTCGATCGTCTCCCCACGTTGTTCATGTTCATCGATACCGGGGCGAGATGTTGCAAAATCTTTAATGGGGACCCTAAATCCCCCGGGCGGATCCAGCGAACGTGACACGCTATTGTGTTGACGTTTATTGACGTTCTTCTATTATATACGTTTAGTAACATCGTTTAGATTAAGACCAACCTGGTCAGCTATTGAATGTTGGCACTACTGAGGCATTTTTCGCAGTTGCAGGAACAATCAATGTTTGCGTTTGAGTTCCGACACACGGAAGGACCTCTCGTACCTGATACATGTTGAGCATCGTAGACGCCTGCTCGCACAGCTCAAAAATTATATTACACATCGATTCGATTATACATTTCGACCACTCATATCAAATTATATGGGTCTGCTCACATTAATGATGTCGTTAAAAATACTCTTCACCTCACTTTCCCGCTCAGTGCGCATTCAATTTATACTTGATGCTATATAATAATAATAACAATAGTAATAATAACACACAATGTAATATAAATAAAATTATATTCCCGCATTGTCTGTACGTCCTTATTTTTGTACCGAACTGTGATATATATATTTTTTTGACACCTTTATATATATATATATGCCTAAAACACAACCCCGCAAACTCTGTCAATTACAGTCTTCATAAACAGGCATTTCGTTCCAATCAATACAATTCGAGATTTCATATTATATATTAAAAATAAATGAATTCTTTGATTCTTTCACGCGAACGGTATATCATATGTCGCTTGGCGAGGCACAATCTATTAGATTATAATAATAACAATAATAATCATCACCAGCATAATAAATATCTGCCTACAATCTAATACCGCAAAAATGGTTCTTTGTAATTCTCCTCGATCCCCCCCCCAATGGAGGACGGAAGGCAGGAGACGGAGGCGGTGTCGCCTTTTTGTACTTTCGCTTTTCGATTGCGCCACAACACGGCGACGACTGGGTGGATATATATATATATATATATAAATAGGTGGATGGATGGATGAATGACGCGGATCAACACTGGATCTTTCGTCTGCAGCTGCTGCTGTTGCCGCCGTTACTGGCAATGCCCTGTAATGCCCACTAGCCGTCTTCTCTTCCCTTGTGTCCGTCCGCGTGGCAGTCAACGCGACTCGGCCCTAAAGTTACGTCAACTGAACACCAAATGAAAAACGAACGACATCCACCATCCCCCCTAGACGCCGTTACCTGCAGCAGAGTCAGGACACGTGGACAGACCAGACAGACCGGACGAATAGATATTATAGTTGTTTGCCGTAGTACCACTATCACCGCTGCTGCTGCTATCACTAGCTGTAATGATGATAGTAGTGCTATTGGTTGCAGTAATAGTGGTGGGGCAGTGTCGCGCCGCGCAACTGTCATCTGCTCTGCTGCTTTGCTGAAATGAGGGCCTCGTTGAGCTGCCTCAGCAGCAGCAGCAGCAGCACCACCAGCTCTGTTGCACATACACATATAGACCACTTTCCATGATTCGACCAAATCGCCAATTGCAGCTGCCGCTGCTGCTGTCGCATTCGCTATTGCGATTATTGTTGCAGTCACTATTGTTGTTGTTGCTGTTGCTGTTGTTAATGTCCACATTGATGCTATCCAACAACTCGATTGATCCGGTTACAGTCACCAGATTCAATTAGACTCGAGGGAGAGCCGTTGGCTCCACCATCATCTGTAGTTGAGGCAAGCAGCAGCGAAGAGAGAGAAAAACGATATTACAGCCGCCAGAGCAATAACACCTATTAACAACAACAACAACAACTTCACATTTTGCCTCGTCATCCCCTTCATCAAATTAATCTATTTTACTTAATCTCCTTTGGTTACTCTTCCACTGACGTTCGTTGCAGTCCATCGGTCGCCGGATCCGAATCTGGTTGGTTTCGACTGTGTCGATTATATGAACCGTGTGTGCCACGCGAATAGTACGGAATTACGGAATTGGCGATTTCAGCGACGATTTTATTGTTTTTTTCTCATCGGCCCCAGTTATTCTGCAGTAACTCGAGCGAGGCCCGGCCCGGCCCGCTGCTGCTGCCGCCGCCAGCATCGAACCCACTACCGCTACCAATGTGGGGCATCGTTCGTCTCAAGCGACAGTTTTAGCCTTTTGTCATGTTGTGTTCTTGTTGTAGCTCAAAATCGCGCGATGAAACCAGCGTCAATTGAATCGGAAACGCTAATGATCATGATAATGATGAACGAAGAGATGGGACGAGGTGATGGCGAGGTTCTTCGTGTTCGATGCGCTCGGCTCAGTTGGTCGGTGCCGACACTTGACGAAGCTTTCACTTTCACTTATCTCGACGATCGCCGTTGAAATGGCAATCAACGAGCGAGACACGCATCGTCAGTCGGACCCGAATCAATTTTCCGGCAAAAAGCGTATTCATTATTCCACTCATCTGAGTGGAACATTTCAATGTGACGATTACCATGTTTGTGCTATAGATGGCTGCTGGTTACCACAGCAGCCAATGTGTACGAGACAAATATATAATATAGATATTTTATCGATTGCTATTTCTTCTTCGTCCCCCTCGGACTTCGAATCGAGCCTCTCCTCTATTTTTCTCTGTTTCTTTCCAGTCACCCCCGTTCTTTTGTGTACCTCCTTGCTGGCAGTTCAGCTCATCGCGCAGACTCACGAGAATCCGATCAGTGAAATGGACAACGATATAATTGACAAGCACGAAAGATGAACAGCAGGCAGGCTCATCCACTCGCTCCCATAAGACACAACGATTTCAACGGCGGGGCAGATGTCGTCGTTTTTTTCCGCTGTTTCAATGTTCACACTCGTTGATACGTATAAGCGGATCGGTAGATATTCGAGCAAGTGCTTGCGGCGGCGTTCGTATCTGAATACCGTACACCTCTAAAAAAGGGGTTGAACAACGAATGGGAAGGCCCCAAGAGAGCCGAGATAGTGACAGCCGGATTTTGATTGTGCGTTTCTTCGCGCCGTTCTAATTAGCGCTTGCTCGTCCGTACTAGTTATCGCCCGTTTCCGGTCACAAAGAGCGGCCCGTTCAAGAATCGATACAGAGACTTAGCTCGTCAGTGAGGTCGCACTTCATGGAAATCTGAGGTGAGACTGAAAGGTGCTCGAAATTGAACAATGATGATGAGTTCCAACGGCGACGATGAGACCAGAGACAACGTAACCCGATAGACACACATAAGTACCTCCACACCTTCCATCGTTCGCCTCAATCGAATATGCTAGTACCCTTCAATCACATGAAGGCCAACATCAAACGGTCGTCCTAAAAATTGTTGTACTACGTTGAAATCCACAAGTTGCGTTTCGGGGTATCGATAACTCGAACGTTTCACACAAGTTGACCAGGGCACCAGTGACCTAGGTTATGCGTGTATGGAGCAACAGCAGCGTCTACAACAGCACAACTACATTCAACAGCTTGTAGTCTCCTACAACCACGACCCCCACCTACTTCTGTCAAGACAACAGAAAACCATATCAAGCTACGGCGAAAACTTAACGCGAATATTCGACACGTACGGTTATCTTCGATTTCTTTTAGGTATTGTCTCCGTTCACGTTGTTAACACACCTCCTCTTTCGCCTCTTCCTACTACACAGCCGGCTTATGTTATGATGAAGACTTGTACACGCCATCAGTTTTTGTCTTGTTTAGTTCGTTCGCTTCGGAAAGACACTTTCTTCCTCAGATTCGTTTCCCATTGGCAACTACTATTCACATCAGCGTCCCATGCATAAATCTCATAGCAGGTGCATAGCATCCCGTGTCCATGCCCGTTCGACCGCCCGTCCGCCGATCAGGGCTGATTTGTGATTCAAATTAGGACGAGACGAAGAGCAACGACGAAGACAAGAAACCTCCCTCCTACCCCTGAAGAAGCCTGCGCGGCCGGGCAAGGACAACTCAACGTGGCTCGACCCATAGATTTGTACAAGATACATACGAGCAGCGGACGACGTGGGTGAGCTAAGGAAGAATGAACAACCGTCCACCGTTTTCTCACGAAGAAATAGAAGTGGCGACGAGAAGCTGAGGTAGTAATAGAATTAATTCTGATATTTTTCCTTTTTTTTGTTGTGGCTGAAAAACAGAATAACAAAATTAAATAGCATAAACAGCAGTCGCCGGCTAGCGACGGCGTAGTGGCTCGCCAGCCGTTAGCCACAGTAATGACAGGGTGTTCCACACGGCAAAGGATTAGAAAGACGGCTTTGTCTTCCTCGAGGCACATTTAATAGCGCATCGCGTACGCTTAACGAACAATACGGCTCACAAGACGCCTTACAAGGCTAACGTCAAAAAGCTAACCGTGACGAGTTTCACAGGTTTCTCGGCGCAATTCAAATATGAGCTGGCTAGATGGGTAGAAGTCCTGGCCTGGACGACGGACGCAGCGCCAACGGCCGAAAACAGCAGCATGCATTAATTATCACACGCCGCTAGACAGGCCGTCTACAGAAAACTGTAGTCGTAGGTAGCTAATTCTTTTCTGATATCGCTCACAACTCCGGACCCGTAAAGTGTTGTATTCGTATTGTAGGCAAACCGCAGCTATATCACAAGCGATGAGTAGGCTATCGCGGTAATGGTCTAGCAGCAGCGGTGTATAACACAACTCGCGCTCACAACGATAAATACCGTACACAGGCCGTACATCATGTTCAAGCACCAGACAAACGTGCTGCCCAATGTGATGCAAACGTCTAAAGTCAATCAATAGCGAGACATCCGCTGATGGGCGTTTTTGGAAGCTGCCGCCAGAGCAGCACCTTCCACTGCGGCTGCTGATTCTGCTGCAACCGGCAAAAATCACAGCTTCGACGTCGGCACTTCAACGGCGATTCCTCCGCTGTTCGATCGGCATTGCCTGTTCATTCACGGCAACGACAACGCGGTAGTCGCTCAACAAATCTGTCTATTGAATGTATATCATATCCATTTCCACACGTATGCATTGCTTGGATGTCGCCCGGCGACTTCTATGTCTTCCCGCAGACTTCCTTTCGTCTGCATAATAATAATAACGACAACAACAACAACGAACAGCCGCAATAATACCAACAACAACGAGCAACCGCAACAACATTTCACAATGATTCCATGTAATCGATTACTGCAACGGGTGCTCGTCGTCATCGTCGTCTGTCCGTGATTTTCATCCTTCAGTCGGTTCGTCAGCCCGTCACTGGCGTTGCCCGATCACCGTTTGGGCCAAGTCGATCCGAAGGGGTAGATGATTTCAGCCATTTCATCGCTCCCCTCATTTTCATACAGTTCGCGTACGACGTGGCAAAAAAAAAAAATCCGACAAATGAAAGACCACGCAACATATGGTCAAGACGAAGAAATATCCACAGGATGCAAACGCACGCCAGCCCAATATGAGCGGGTTGCGTACCTGAACGCCTCCTTCCTTACTAGCGATATCGCATAGCGGCATTCGACGTTCGCATACGCGTGTATTATATAATTCATTCATACATCCGTTCGTTCGTTATTCATTCATTTGACAGCGTAGCTATCGAACGATACTGGGATCTGTATCGTCATATGTTGCATATTGCCGGTGTAGCCAGATAGATGGATATACGTATATATCGTCACGTATAAGCTGGCCCTACAATCCGAACGGATCCGAGCATCCAAGCAATTGTCGCATCCATCGAAGTCATGTCATCCTCGTTGGCTGCCAGTGCCAGCCTGAGCAGCGGAGCTAGACGTCCAGCGACGCAGTCGCTCTTATAAACCATGCACCGGCTATAGTATCTATATATATCTGGGGAGTGATAGCAGCTATTTATATATTTAGTATATATATATATATCTAATCGATCCAATTATCGTCGCGGCTGTGGCGATGCTGCCATTAGCGTGATGCACCAATAACATGGTCCAGCCTCCGGTCTGTGCTTTGCCAACTTTTTGCCATTCTTGTCTGCAGTATTCTGCAAGGTCGGTAGCAGACACTGTTGCGGTTCGTAGTCGACGAAACAACGGTCAACCGGCGTACGGTTCGAAAACATCCGCACGCCCATACATACAACAGCAAAAGCAATAAGCATAAAAACCTACTTACCGTACGTCATCACGAATTTCAGATACGAACAACTACAGTAGTAGAGAACACCCTGACAAAAAAAAACGCATCTCTTTTACAAACTGCCCGAATATAAATCTACACCGTAAATCATACGGTAGTCGCACTAACAATATGAAGTTCACTGATTTCAACAACTGACCGATGTCATTTTGACCTGTGTAATTTCATAATATTTCCTGTCCTATAGGGCTCATTCTTAAACGTCGTGTCTCTCAAATTTAGTGATAATTGGCCACATCAGCGAGTCGCTACCATCGTCGCTGGCCATCATATTGTGATACTCCAAGAGATCAGAGAGTTGCCAATACTTCCGCCGTGATCGCAGCAACACCAGAAGATGTCGACGCACAGTGTCACAACATTGAAAACATCAGACACACACGATTGTGTGTGTGCTCGAGTCAGATCGTATTCTCAAGTCGTGCTGTTTTTTCTATCTTCTATCACAACAGCGATACGATAGTACGATATCAACAGCGAGTGTATGCTTCTCCCGGCCAACGCCTCGCGTCGTCCACTTTCGATAATGTGATCACCCCCTTTTCAACACCACCTGTGGCATCATCGTCAACGTACATAATACTACATATACCATGATACGACTATCGAAATACACGAGCGTGGAGGGGCTGTTACTCATCGCTGTCGAAGAATTGGTCATCACCATTGTCGACTCACTCCGTCAAAGCAGCGAAGAGTGAGTTGTTGCCGTTGGAGCTGTTCTGGCTTGGCTTCGCCACCGAGGTACCGTTGCCTGCTGCCAGCAGTATCCGACACGCTCAGTCAATCTGTCTGTAGTCTCTGTGCGTCTACCTGTCTGTCGCTTTGGTTGGTTGGTTGGTTGCTTGTGGCTAGGATACGCGACCATGTCGATGACGGTAGGCGAGATTCCGATGCGGTGGCGTCACTCAATGTGGTTTTCTCCCATCATACTATAGGGTTCGTGTTGTATATATATATATATATATATATGAGTGCGTGTGTGTGTGTGTGCGAGTGTCTTCTTGCTTACGTGTGTCCTTTGTGTGATTTTGTTGTGTCTGCATTCAACGTCACCGGAACGCCAAAGGTATCCTCTTTTCATCGTTGGAAACGTCTCATTATCCATCGACTGCGTAACAAGAAACGTGAGTTGAGTTCCCCACTCCATTCTCCCTTTCCTCCTATTCATCGCCGGATGGATCTTTCCAGTGAGCGACGAGGACCCTGCTCGTTACCTCTCAACCATTACGGTTCCGACTTTGATTATCTATTAGATTCATTTTTTATTATCAGCGCATAGCCAGAGTGGACGAGCGAGCTGCAGGGATATAGAAAATATAGTCAGACAAAGCTGTTTGATATACACACACACACACACGCGCCCATGCGCGCGCAGAATCAGAAATGAACATTACACATTTGAACGAGGAGAGCGTAACCAAAAACAGTGAGAAATTGGTGGACATTACGAAAATAGACGCTTGAGCTCTGTTGTCGCTCAGGAGTTCGCGTACACCTAGCGATTATGAGTAGAGCTACCATCGAATGTGGCAAAAACATATTTGGAGTGTACGCACTCCGGCAGTGGAAAACTACCGGATTGTCGGCCAAGTCACGACATGACACCAAAACATGGAATTTTCGAGAACGAAAGACTTCCTCCCTTGGATATTTGATCAATCCGGTAGGGTTAACTCGTAGCATTGGCCCAATACTCGGAGCTTGACGCCACCAGTTGACATTTGAAAGACCTTGATGGACTGAATAGTAATTGTACTGAACTCGTTGAATATGGCGTAGAATACAAGACGTATACCTTCTTCTCTCCCTTCCTGCCCATCAGTATCGGTAGGTGTTATCGTCACAGCATTCATAACATGCACACATACGCGCGATCGCGCACCCGAGCATGTGTTGACACCCAGGGCTCCGTTGGTCGGTAAGTCCGTTAGAATCGGCCAACATGTGGCGGCCAGAAGCCAGCATCCAGCAGCCATTGCATGGTTTCACCGGCGACTCCGAACAGAACATCTCTCCATCTTTCGCTCATTCTATTGTTCCTGTTGCTGTCGGGGGACTGACCAGGTGTGCCTATCAGCCTGCGTTCCTGCCTACGCCAGCTGAGGTGGCCGACCGCGACTGCTATTCGTGCTAAGCTTCCACTGACAGCCACCGCTACTGCAGTTTGCCGTGGAGCAACTGCGCGTTCTGGTCGACGGAGATGCAACAGTTTGTTTCGACTGGAATGCAACCGATAGCTGTCGCAGATCGACATCGGGAGAGAGAAAGAATAAGAGATGCCGTCGCATAAAGGACAATCGACAACGAGAGATCGCGCCGCCTGACCTTGACGCGGTTGGGCTGTTCGTGGCAGAGGCTGCAGGTATAAGGTGGACACTTTGTTATCACAACAACAACGTTAGGCAATGTAGGATAATATCGGAGTTTATGCGCTTATAGCAGAATGTTTGCAACGATCGCGTTGAAGTGCCGTTTGAGCGCCGTTTGACAGACAGTCATTTTTGTCGAGCCCAGTGGCGTGGTGGTGCATTCGTGTGCGCCTTTCAATTCGAGGAGACGTGTAGGTGCATGGGCTCGATTCCCGAATTTGCACATTTGCATTTAACGGGTCCGCCTTATGGAGCAATGCCGAACGCAGTACCGCGGACGTTAAACATTGGCTGAGCCTCAACCCGGAACATTAATTAAAAGACTGTCACTACAGCGAAATCACTGAGGTTCTTTCTGCTTTCCCACTTTCGTGTGCCTTCCAGATTAGTTCTCTATTCCCGTCTGGCTCGAGACTGTGTCACCACTCCCGTTATCCGGATCGTTGCCATCACATTGCTCGCTGACATCGCACATATGACCATTAGTGATCAGGGGTTCGAAGAGGTGCTGTGCGAACTCTTCCCGCTTCGTGTCTGAACAAGCATGTCTCAGAAAACTCTCAGCAAGATCAGCAAGGTGGTAGATGTAGGCGTAGTAGTGCAGGGGTAAACGGAAAGGCCGTTCCAGGATCCTTCATATCCATGGGACGACATTCGAGTCCGTCCGCGCATTCCCACGTGGGTTCCCACGAGGATATACATGTGTGCGCCTCGAGCGGTACCCGCAGCCGCTGCGTGAACTCGCTCGTTAAATCCGCTGGCTGACACATATACAGATAGATAGGTGGGAAGATCGCTAGACTATCCATATAAGTACATGCCGCAACAACAACAAACACAGGATTCGCCGGAAGGTCACACAGCGAGAGCGAGTTGTTCTAGTAGCACCTACAAGTCCAGCTCCGAGCGGGAAACCAACGGAGGTTGATCTGTCAGTGACCGGAGTGGAGTCGAACCAGCGTCATTGTCATCTAGTATATATATATATATATATACATATCTTAGTGGCAGCAGTCAGGCCTGTCGCCTTTAGCGACACCGGATGAGTGCGTCTATTTACGGACAAGGATACATCCATTTACGGCCGTTCGTATTCCATATATGTGTGTCCTGCTAGATCGATTTTTAAGACACGAGTAGTAATAGGGGATATATGTTCCTGCACAGGGCACCGGGACGGGGTTTTTCTTTCTTTCTCATTTTTGCTTTTGGTATTTAGTTGGCCTAATCAATATATATATATATATATATATATATATTGTAACCGGGCCATCTGTTGTGATCCAACGCGAATGAGGGACGCAATATAATCAATCCCTTCTCTAATCCATTCTCACGGGGGTGGCTGTATATTAGCTAGTTGACGGTATTATTTTCGCCAGATCACAGACAATCGAGAGAAACGTCGACAGACGCACGTCGATCATAGGGGCCCGCTACCGAACAATCTAAATCAGTCAGTGCAACGGAACACCCTGTCAGTAAAAAACCATACAACTCACGTATTGTATTGCCCAGATGGTTGAAACGGCGGTATTACAGCTCTCCAATCGTTGTATCCGGTCGAGTCCGAATGGAATAGATAAGAATTCACATACATATGGTTTGAAGTAATTAATACGAAGGAAGCTCCCAACCATGGGCTAAGTGACATAATCTAATTTCGGGATGGGACAAAAAAAGAGAAATCCATAGGTAGTTAACGTTGCCAGATGGGTACTCACATCACAAACGTCGTAATCGGGCTCCGCGCTGTCGTCTAGCGCAAGGCGCAGTATATCCACGATGGGCAAGGTTTTCATTGTGCCTTATGTTGTGTTAAAGTAGTGGGGTGTCTTTTTGTATCGTATGGAGTACACAGCTATAACCACGCGCACTCAATGTACCTCCGCTGCTAATGAGAACATCAGTGTCACTCAACGATGCTTTTCGCTTGCGTTACACTTATGAGGCAGGGAGGCAGACACGCTGTGACAAAGTAAAGGAATAATCGTCGATATGTGATGTATCGGTGATCCGCTGGCGCGCACGTATACACACACACACACAGACGCACAAACACTAGTTGTCGCATTCGCGAACAATATGATAACGCTTAGCACCGGGCCTGCCAATGAGAACTGATTCGATTAAGTAGAAATGTTGGCTGGGAGAAAAGCCCTCGCGAAAACTGACGGTAATGGTGCACCAACAATTCGCTGGCGTGGCAAACCACAGAGACAGGTTGTGGTAACTACCACAACAACAGATCACCGTATAAACACAGCACGATCGAACGGATTACCAATATGGAATCTGCCGACTATTCCCGGCGATAGAAAAGTAAAACTAAAAAATCCAAAGCACATGTGGATACAATGTCACTTGTTTTTGTATTTTGACCAGAGCACTAACAGAAGGAGAAGCACCAGCAGTGGACTATGACCCCCCAATATATCTCTCCGTTTCACTACTGGCAATCTCCACCTGATCGAACTGCTTCGCTTTACACTGCCATTGGATCGCACTCATTGGCCGCCGCTGGGAGGCTGCTCGCGCTCGTCACAGCCCGCTTACGAGGAGGGATGAAGTTACTTAGGTCTCGAACGAAACCTTTTCGTGGCCTTCACTGATTGTGCAACTTCACACTCGGCGCAAAATGGCGTGTTGTAGAAGTGTGTTACGATGGGGCTGAATCCTTGGGATCGTAGGATCACGACGACGAATGGCCACTATGACAGGTTTCATCCAGCCGGGCTCACGCGGACACACGCCAGCTAAGTATCCGTCTGCCGGGGTGTCCAGCATTGGCTGTCGTTGGCGGCGATCTTCCCTGCTGCTCGTGGTCAGCATCGACAACAAGCCGCCACAGAACTACAGTGAATGGATTACCTCGTCAGTGATCACAGCGGCAACCGCAGCACTGGCATCATCGTTCCGCTTCAAGCGATGGCTTCTTCGCGTCTGAGCGAGCAGCAGCAACAGCAACAGCAACAGTCTCACTAAACGACAGACTGGCCGAGCAAGCAACAGGTAGAACGGGCGTGGGTCGCCTCAACCGCAGCGGCAACGGCTACCACTGGTGGCATCAACAGACAGCAGCAACCCTCCTTGCTGTCGCTTGCTTCTGCCGCGCAGCAGTCAACGAAGTGGAGAGGGGGGTGGGCAGGCGCTGGCGAGGAGGTTAGGCCAAAAGGAGACATCGGGCGATCAGATCTGATCGGATTGCGCCGCGACGTGCTTTCAGAGCCAGCGGCTAGCCAGCCGATGGGGGCGGAGCGGTGCGGGCGGCTTCGTACGATAGCTGGGCAATTCGCTGAGTTTCCAGCCGGTGGAAAACACTATGAGGTATAATAGATGTGGATGAGCTGTGGAAACTGGGGAGCGACTTCCACCTCCGACCTCGAGGGTCTCGCTGAACGGCAAGCGTGGCTTGAATGCCAGTCGTTCGGTCCGGCGACCGCAAAGACTAAGTGGTCTTGGAAACTATTTATAACAACATTGTGAAAAGATGAAGTCGTAGAGGACAATGTCAGGGTCGTGGATCGAGAACGTGGACATGAGATTTAAACTTCATAATCATTTCTCTGCCTATCATGCAATGTAGCAAACATATCAACTGTACTATTAGATGATAAGACTGTCGTATTATATAAGCACTCAAGTTGCTCAAAAAGAATGACCAACATGATTGTTGTAAAAAAAAAAAAATATATATATATATAATACAACATTGAATAATAACAATAATAAAATATTTATACAATATTATTATAAATTAATAAATCATATTAAAATTAAGGCGAGACAGCCGCTTCAACAAGATGTGGCCGTTATTTCATCAGGTCTAACGATGCTAATATCGTTTTAATCCCATTATTTGCATTTACCACACCTGTCCAAAAAACGATCTATCACACATTGTAGGGTGATTTTATTATATTTTTATAAAACTTTATTGTCCACATATGTCTTGTGTGTGTGTGTGTGAGAGACAGAGTGTATGCTTGAACGTTACGAGGACTATATATATATATATATATATAGTTCTATACGCGTGCGTGCACTACCTAACCCATCCGTTCGGTTGGCAAGCAGATTATAAACGCCACAATGAGTTTCCACAAGATCACATTGATGATAATCGCGAGTGAATAAAATAAAAACGAAAAAGATGACACTTGACTAACTCCATATACCTCGCCTATTCTCCGTCGGCTTATTTCAGCCGGCCGCTAGACCGGCACTGAACGCCTTGTTGAATTGGCTATCGTGTTCGTGGCCGAGAGTTTGCTTGCCCATCTAACTTCTTATAGCTATGTCTGATTACGCCTATGTTTATTGTTATTACTATTATAGTGAGCATCATATTCGTCTATGTAAAGTAAAACTCAGTCGGGCAGATTGAATGCGACGGACGCAGCAAGCGACCACCGCGAGGGATCGGTCGGTCGGGGCCCAGCGGTTCGTTGAGTCGAGGTTGAGTTGCAGGTAAATAAAAAAAAATTAAAGAAACTTGTCCAACGAGAGAAATAAAACAGGGACGTAGAAAGCAGACGACGAGGTGAAAGAAAACGAAGGCGGACACGCCGACAGACAGACAGACCGACAGACACAAATCTAAACACAATCGTAGAATCTAATAAAATTGACAAAAAAAAACGAGTGCTATAAAATAAAATAAAAAATATGTTAAACAAAGACGTCCACCCTCCAACGAAGGCATCCGGTGCGCCCGCCTGCTTCGGACAGCTGCGATTTTCGGCCATTCGCTCTCATATTGCTCAGGGAAAATATCCGATTTGCCCCTCACATTATTCCGCTTGGTGCTGGGACATATGTGCACATCAGCACATAGTGAACCGGGGGAACAGCCAGAGCAGCGGGTGTAGCAGTAGCACCATCGAGTCGAAGGTAAATAACTGCTATTCCTTATAAAAGATATCACTCGCGCAATATAAATAAGACCGGATTTCAATCGGACCAGTCGTTCCGGGTAGTGATGGTGGTGGTCGTAGTTTTTTTGTGCTTCGATGTTTATTTTAGGTATGGCTATATATATATTATAGTTTTACCCCGTTGTGATTTAAAGTGCCCCAAATCTACAGACAGCACTTTTGTATACTATGTGATTGTCGTTAAGGGAATGACTGTTGGCTTTTGCCGGTTAGGCATAGAGAGTTATTATCTCACCCTAACTCCAGTTATAATATAGTTATATATAATACCAGACCGGCACAACTCTAGGTGTTTAAGCATAATTCATCATAGAATGCTCGCAGTCAAAAGTAAAAGGCGGGGGGAGACCCTAGAATTTGAAATGATTTCCACGATCGTGGCTATTTTAACGTTGTTGTAGCCGAAATGATTACAAAAGGACGTGACAAAATGTTCACAAAGTTTTTAGTCGGCAGCAGCCCCTGTACGACGGCCGAGTCAATAGCGCCCGTACTACATTCGTGGTACAGACAACAGCTAGGTACCGCCAATGAATACTGAGATACTCCTATGGCGATAACTAACAGTCCGTGGTGAGGATTAGTTAATTCAACAACGTTCTAATCGTTCATTAACGTCGGCACCAACAAAGAGTGACACCAATGACGAACTTCGGATAGCGACGTCTACAAACCAATGTTACTATGTTAAGCTAATTGCTGTGCTAATACCGCGTACTCGGCCAAATTCATATCAAATTCGTATCTTGTAGGCGGGAGAGACACGGGCGGTTGCTTCGGTAGGCGGTCTCTCATCTCTATTGTAGACGTCACCTCGAAATGCCTCGGCGCACAGAATAGATTGGCCTTGCCGGAGTCGTTTCGTGATTTTTCATGTTCAGTTCCGTCTAGCTTGTTCATGGATAGGGTCTCTTCTGTTTACAGACTGGCGTTTTCCCCGTGCGCCTTCCAATTCGTCAGCTTGATCATCTGCACAAATTTTCGATTTTTGTGCACCAACTATCAAATACTCTAGCCTGTGGTCTTCACACCTTCTCGGATGTCGTTTAAGCTTGAATTGGTTTATTAAAGGAACTGCAGCTTTTTAGTACAATGGTTAAGATCTCTTTATATGTCCTCATCACCAGGCAGCGGGACTCGAACCTGCGGCATCCAGCTTTTTACAACCAGAGACCACTTAGCCCGCCGTCCAAGCTACCGGGCTGACATTCTGCGGCAGAACCTCTCAGCCACACTCAGTGTTGTTTCGTGAAATGTGCACCTTTACCTCCGCGTCGAGATACACGATTATTCGTAAGAGTTCATATTTCCAATTCAATACCTCCTTCGTCTTCAAAATCAATCGTTCGCGTGGCACAGTACTCGTTGGACCAGTATTCAATTTATTCCACTCGAAATTTGGACAAGCAGAGTTTCTACACGAGTTCTTTGCTGGAATCAGTGTTACGTAGTTCTATTTATAGCTTATGTCAACTTCGTCTTATCTATAGCTTGGGTCAACATCGTTTTCTCATGTGACAATGGAAATGGACGCTGCCAAAAATTTCGGTATTTTCACACACCCAGTATACAATTTGCAGTAATGTACAATGGAGACAAGACCCAAGCTATTCTTTGTGATTATTTAATTCAGGATTATTTCTTCGGTTCAATGAGAAACACGAGATCAAAGAATAGTGTCCACTTCATCATTACTCGTCCCTGTACAAAGAAGCGAATAAAATAATGTTTAAGTACTATGTATAATAATACCAAGCACGTACCCCTCAGTGTACGCATAGCAGAATACCGTGTCGTTTATCTTTCCTCAAATGAAGACCCATTGCAATGTACGTGTATATCTATAAGTACAGCATATATATATATATATATATATATATATAGCGGCGAAGGTCTCTTTCAGCAGCCGCGTTATTTCTACAGCAATTATTTTAAATAGTCGATTAGGTAATTGTCTTTTCGACGTCAGCAATAGCGCAAATTCTTCCTCCTTCACCATTTTCTCTCCAAAACAACAACAACACGAAATAGGGTTCTTCTTCGTCGTCTTCGCTTTCTTATCGATTGAAGCATGATTGACACATCGACGCCCAGTGCGTGTGTTGTTTGACACGAATCAATAGCCGCTGGTACACTTTCGCACATTTACAACTTGACGAACCCAAGAGGCATCGAGAAACAAGAACAACTATTGGTATCAATGAAGATGACGCGAGGGAGGGGGGCGGTGACAGATAAACACGTCCGTTTGAACTGACGCTTTATGTCTGTGTGTGTGTGTGTGTATGTACAATGGGAACGTATTGACGTACGTAAGGATGTACACCGTGTGTATGAAGAAGGTATGATGGACAAGGCCTATCGTTCAGCTGGTCGACCGCCGTCTATCCATTCCATCCAATCCATCACCTGATCGGGTGAGCTGAAGACACCATAGCAGCATTGAAGCGAATTTTGTGACGGCGTCACGAATAGTAATATGAATCTTGATAACATTATCAAAGACTTGATATCGTTATCGCAACGGAAGGTCCACGGCTACAATATCGCGCCCGTTGATCTGCAACTGATAAGCACACAAACGGGACCAGATTGTCGCGTTGCGATCGCCGTTCAGGCTGTCGGCGACCGGGTATCGGACAAAAGGCGTTGGACGTCATCTGCATCGCGGCAGAACGTCAGCTAATCGTTATCGATTCGCTGACCAGAGCAGTTGTATTGGGCAAATGATGACACCGAGCAAACAGATTGGAATGATTCGACCGGATCCGCCTGACTTTAGGCCCGGGGGAATCGGCTGTTTGGGATTTTCAGTTTGTTTTTTTGAGGGGAATGCACGACATACAATGGCAAGGCCGATTTTTTCACCTCGAAGATGGACGCGCTGGACGCCGTACAGCCTGCTAGCATTTCGTAACGAACCGATAAAAAGAGAAGAGACGGAGAATGTATCTACCCGTTGTTCGATGCGAGTGAGTCCGATCGCTGCCTGACGATTTATCTACCAGAAAAGCACAGAATAGTACACTGCAGAGTACTCTGTTTCGGTCGATCGACTTCTCCCGTTCAACATTTGTCGTATCTCAATTAATAGTCGTTATTTGTAGCTATCACATATGTATGAGGGGTGTGTCCCCGCTAACGAAGAACTCAGCTCTCCACCATGGAAGTGTTGTTACTGAAAACCATCCGATTCCTCGGGTTGTTGCCTGAGAGCGATTCAGTGGGCGGTCGGAGAAGATTCGTCTTCACTAGCTGCGGACCTTTCGCGGCACCGCTGAGCAGAAAGCGTATAAATATTAGCTCGCTTCAATGTGAGCTTGTTCTTCTATTTTTTAACTACGTCGGTAATGCGTTCATTTTGTTGTGTTTCTACGGCTGGGAACCAGCAGCACTCGAGCACATGGTTGACCGCTCACTCCTCAACAACAACAACTACTTATGCATGAATTTATATTTTGTTGTGTTGCCTTAACTTGCACCGTCACCTATGATCACTTATTCTGTCTTCGACGAGTCGACAGTGGCGAGATCTCCGTTTCGCCGAACCCGTTTTCACTATGTGAAAATCGCTGTATAATCAATACAACGCGGAGTGATTAACTGCTTACTGGCATAATTATTTAGCTGTTACATGTTCATTGAATAATGCTGATACTGCATTGAACGTATTTATCATCTATCTATCACGCATATATTTGATAAGGCTTAGTCAGCGGTTTGATATATTCGACTATTTTATTTTAGTTAGCTAAACATGGAACAGTTCCTAACTTTATTCCGGGCTAAGAGACTCGCTTCGTACTTCCTTTGGATTTCGACGATATCGTCTCTAGACAAACGATTTCACCGGCCCGATAATGCGTATGCTTATGATAAGCCACCAATGATAGACACTATCTTATCATATTGAAGCATCGTCGGTGACGGGTTCACATCTCAAAATCAATAATCATGAATAAAATACACTAAGATATTTATATACGAATTGGCTATCTGAATTAACAGCACGATTAGGTGTTTCCTATAAGAGTGCTTTTGCTCGAGTCTTTTTCGCTCTCAGGGTAGAAACGAAGCACAATCCGGCTTTATATCGATCGAGTAAGAGATGGTGACAACAAACTTTATCGCCATATTCGTCCACCACCGTATAGTGTTTGCTGGCGACTCTCAGAACAAGTCACACTACGATTACCGTGACCATTGTTCTGATTCCCCCGGATGTTTCGACAGTCTTGTGAGCGATTCGAACTACCGCGGAGGGTTTCAGTGCACGCCCGGGCACGCACGCACAACTGCGTGTGCGAGTTTTGCTGTTTGCATCGAACTTTATCCAAGCGTCTCGTGACATCGTCTGTTTGAGGGAGGGCGGACTGGGATGTGCTTCCAAGGCATTTATTTGATTCGAAAGCGAGGAGGACAAGAAAGCGAAGAAAACTATTCACGTGCTGGCTCCTTCAATACCTCATCGAGTATCTCGATAACCACCGGATGGCCACAGTCGTAGACGTATATACGTCGGCAGGGCCCATGACACATGTAACGTTTACATATGAACATAGCGAGCAGGGCCGGGTTGGCACAGGAGAACGAGGAGACGGAACACCAGCCCCAACATAACCATCCAACAACAAGAACAACAACTACAACAGCAGTAACGTGTACAACGGGTACACGCAGCATCCAGCTGTACAACACTCCCCCCGTCAACCGTAGGATAGAACAATCAATAATAATTGTACCATACAATAACACCAAACAAGAGTTGTATACGAAGGCATGGGTAGTTAGGGCGGCCTGTTCGTTTATTGGTGGCATAACGGACATCAACCGGCAACAACAGCAGTTGGACAACGACTTGAACAACAGCAGCAACAACATGACAACAATAACAACAACAAGAAGACAACAACACGCCAGCAATAAGTATAACAAAGCCAGATTGTTGTTGTTTCTTGTTAGTAACCAGCATAATCATCGACCATTATTCGTATCGTTATAATTCAGCTTGCTAATATATATATATATATATTAGCAGGCATTGCTGTTATTTACCATTATATAATAATAGGATCACTCGCACAGGTGGTGACAGGCAGACCAAATACAGACGGTGGCATCGGTGCTATTACGATGGTCGTTCGTTGGTTCTTGTGTTCTCGTAAACTATGCCTCTACCATGGATGGATCGAAGAGGCTTCACCGACGATTACGCTGGCGGTGAGGCGGTGCTGGGGGTAGAGACCAGGATTAATAATGGCCGAACCAGTAGTGGCCGCTGTAGTGCTCCTCATTGTGACGTCTGCATACGGCCGTCACTTGGACAATACTACAATCAATACTGAGAAGGATGGCGAACCTTGTGCGCCATTTTGTTCCATTTTAACGAAACAACAGCAGCAACACTGCCCGTGATGTATCGGGTGAGCGGCCGAATGCACGTTTAATAAAGTCATTCCAGCTAGCGAAACAGGATGAATCAGTTAGTTCGGATACGCTAGTATATGTTCCGCTGCTGATTTAACCGTGAGATACAAGTCTGAAAGCGACAGTTATAGTCGAATTTGAGCTGATCTGTAAAAAGGAGGGGTGACCTTGCTCAGGTGGTGCCTCTAGGAAGCTCAATTTCATCTCGTAGCCTGAAACAATGCGTAAATTAGCCTATCCAGTAGGCCACTGCCAGGCGGTAACTGGAGCACGATATATCCACATGGCCCTGCTGTACAATAGGTGACACGCGAAACAAATGTTGAGCGCGGCCAAACATCTGTGGTCGATGCGATGTAGATTTTTTATAGCGCATATGAGACGCAGTTGACATAACACATTTTTGAAGGCGTAATAATAATATATATATATATATATAGAGAGAGAGGGAGAGAGAGCTACCCGAATGCGCAAGGGAATCACGCGGAATTGAGACGGCGATGATGCGACTGATGTCGCTCCGTATTTTATTGCCGATATGTTCATGTCCATAGATAGACTGATAGATATGTATGAATATGCCACATGTATACATATACTGTAGATACATAAAAAACAAAAAGATATATTTACGTCGTATAACAGCAATAATGCTGGAATACGACAAAGACGACTACTACTATGGTACATGTTCGTTACAAACGCAAAAACGGCAGCAGTGTTCAGTTCAGGGTATTCGCACAAACCGGATGCACGGAGGGCCGCTCGCTATTCTACAGAAATGGCCACACGTGTGCCAAACTAGATAAATTCATCGGGTTCCAATTTAAGCTGATATGATCCGTTGGTCACGCGATGATGGAGTGTATGTAGACTCACCTGGAAACAAAACGAACGTCCACATACGAATTAGAATCGAACAACATTTGTGTGTTGTGTCGTAATGATCTAAGCGCTGAGTTGAATATTGGTAAGTTAACAATATCAGAATTAGTAGAAAGCATGTGTACGAACATAGCAAACATTTTCTATGCACTATAGGTGAACTATATACACGTGGTTAAAATGCGCTGTCGACGTGGTGTTTCACACCGAATATACTTCCCCGATTCTATCATTAATATGACTTTAGGAGACTTATTCTGACCTTACACTGATATACAGTAGCGCCATCGCAAGCACGTAAGCTTCCTCTTATAAGGTCCAATAAAAAATATTTTTTCACCTTACTCTTAGGCTGTTACCCTATGTGACAAGCCTCGGCGCATAGCTGCATATTGGGTATTACTGTGAGGACTTCTCGCGGCCATCTTTGCTATGCGGTTATCCGTCCAATCAAACACAACCAATGCTCTGGTGGCCTGCCCTTTTAACTACTCTCTCTCTCTTGGCCTAGATCTTTTTCAACGTACGGACAAAGTCGTTGGCAAAAATCTTCGTATCTCAGCTCCTCGACGTAGACTCTCGTCGCCCGTGGCGGTCTGTTCGGAGTTCGTCGTAAACAGCAAAATATCAACACACATATTATACATACACAGGGGCATACACGTATAAAGAAGGACGATATCATCGAAAATATTGAAACAAAAAAAAATGAAGCCGCTCCGTCATCACGATCAGCTGCAGCAGCTGCAACGGTAGCAACAGCAGCAGCAGCAATCAGGTATCATGTAACCACTATCCATTTCAAATTGCGACAAGCCGTCTATTATTTAACCGACGGTTCGATCTCGCTGTTGTTGTTGTTCTTGTCGCTATCACCGACGTTGTTGTCATTCGAGGCGCACCCAACAGCAAGTTGCAGCGGGGCCGGCAAGGTCTGTTGACATCATGTGTTGACTCCCGCCTGTGAAATGATGAGGTACATTGAAGCCCAGAGGGAGTCACTCACGAGCGTTTGATATTGTACATACGTATATATACACACACACACAGACATATAGCCTAGGTACCATCATCATCATCATCATCATCACCGATAGCATCAGGGTCTGCACTCACCCCGCAATGGGCGCGAAACTGATACTCCCTTTTGCGTTCTACACCCACAATGTCACTGTACGACACAGAACACGCGTCCTGTCGATCTATGTATTGATGTACGTATCTGCGCACATGTATCGATCTGTTGCTGGTGTTATAGTCCTGCGCGGCCACCGTTGAAAATGTCACCCTTACTGCCGTTAGCGCCGCCAGCACCAGAGGCAAGTTGATGCCCTTTATGACCAACATCATCAGCACCTTACAGTCAAACAACCTGCCGCCGCCGCCTCCGGCTTGAGCAGCAGCAGAGCAGCAAGAGCCACCAACCATTTACAATAACAACAACAACAACAAACTGTATTTAGTAGTTGTTGTTGTTGTTGTTGTAGCAGTGGTGGATTATTTGCGCTCGCAAAGGTTCGGACAGGTCGTTCCTTTATGCGCCTACGGGCCGTCATATTGTGACATAACATGTGTTCATGGCGGTGGTGTGTAAGCTGCATGATCCTAGTTTGTTCATGCTGCTCTTGTCGCAGTCGGTCAGCTGTTTATTGACGGACGATGCCGCCGCCGCCGCCGCCGCCGCTCACCAAAAGGGCTGTTCTACTCGTAAAAAATAGCGGCACTGTGAATGAGTGAACAAGCTAACGGACGAACAAGGCGCAACCCGGAGGATCTACGCAGAGGCCATTTCTAAAGGTGAAAACCACAAATAAACAGCAGTGCTATATAATGAAGCGTCTAGACGCCGATTTACTCCTGCTGATCCTGTGCCCAAGCGAAACGGACGACAACGGTGGCGGTGGTGGCAGCGCCGTTCAGGGGCGGCAGTAAAACACGCGGGCAAATATTCATCCGTCCGTCCGTCCATCCATTGACTCATAGATTCATTCATAAATTCATTCAACCACCCGTCCGAGCATACCATTCATATAATAGCATTATACAGTGGACCCGCAGCTCCGCATGCATATTTGTATGCGAGCGCGTACACGGCAAAAATTGCGACGTTTAACTTTGCTTATTATGCCATTTGCCTGCGGCTCCGCTTCTGACATTGTGAAAGCAATCGTGGTAGCCACTCGCGCTGATAGCGCTCGAACGTAGACAAGTAGTTGTTGTTCAGCTGGATAGGCGGGTGCTGATGCTGGTAGAAAAAGGAGCTGTTCGTAGGCTTCTTCGTCTAACTCGTCGCCGTCATCGTCGTTATGTTTCGTACTTCGCGTTGATTCCGTTGCGAGTCGTCGCCTTTTGGACCCGGGGGGGTCATCTGCGTACGACCCCCCTTGCACCTGAACGCCCGCAATGGCACATGGCGGGCCATCGGCACCCATTGGCCACCTCACTGCTTCGTCGCCCCCTCCACCCCGAACTCGTCGATCGAAATCGGTGAGCGCAACGTCACGGTCGGTCGCGAGAACGACGACGTCAACGGCGATTCGAGCAGTTGCAACAAGTTGGCAGCTGCCAGCTGCACACTCGTTGGAAACAGTAACAATCAGTCGGCCGATGAAATCGTCGAAAGAACAACAAAAATAAAAAAAATAAATAAAAGGCAGCGCGAACAGCGGCCCGCTATTTGCGCTCGTTCGATGATACTCCCGATACAACCCTGAAAGTGCCGCGGATGAAAATATCGCTCACCTAAATGTCGTGTCATTGTCGTGTTTTCAGTAATCAGCTCTGCTGATTGATTGATTGACGTGTGTTTCGAATTAACTGATTATGGGGAGGGCGGAACAAGCGAAAAACCTGTTACTACGACTTATTTCGTGTTCATTAAAACAATATAGCGGAACAGGTGTAAACAATGGACGGTGTTTAACGTACGCGTAGGTGCGTACCTTCGAATTAAAAGAAGCGAACCTGGCCTACTACGTTCCCCCTCACCATAGAAATGGCTGAGAGCCGGAACAGGGTAAACGCTGTGGCCGCGTGACGCCCACAAGAGAGCCAGTGCAATCCCATCAAACTGTTTACCAAATACCTATTTGTATAAACTAGATTATATATATATTATATATATATATATGACTTTGCTTTAGCGGCTTATCGGCGCCAAAATGAGATAATCTGTCCCTTACATGTTGCATGCCGAGACCAGTGGTGTTACAGGGTCGGAAGGCGTCCTACTGCTCCGAATGGACCTCCAGCCAAGGCATCACAGGGGGGTGCCCACCGGCATCGGTGCAGGCAACACATTTAGGAGATGGCGGCTTTAAAGTTTAAATAGACAGATTGATACAGCGACCGAGAGAGGGTAGATGCAACATGAACGCCACGTGGAGGGAGCATGCACGCCGGTCCAGCAACCGCACTGACAAAGGTGAACGAGACACTATGAACCACGATGAAATCATTTCGGGCCCTCAGTTGTGCTGTTTACGTTCCATGACAGACTTCGGAGCCGCGTTGTTTGTAGCAGCATTGCTTCAAGGACCTGTCGCGAGAAGGGCTCCGGTTATTCGAGAGAGAGAGAGAGAGAGAGAGCAACGGTAGTGTTTCAGATTAGGACAATGTTTGAGTATGTCCCCGCAAACGAGTATTTCTGGGGATCGAATTGGCGACAAAAAATAAATTGTGGTGTTGTCCGTGCTTTGCCATGGCCAGCGGCGACCACAGCCAGCCAAAGAGATGCGCATTAAACGCCCAGTGTATATGGCAGTACAGCCCACGCCGACACCCTTATTCCACAACAGAGTGCGGTAATGATTGTAGCCGCTTGCGCGGGCTCAGTGCAGCGTGAATCAACGTAGGGAAATGACTGACGTTGAGCAACTGCTTTGAATCGCATGCCTGCATCGTGTGAATGAATAAAGAACTCACTGAACGAACGGTGAGACGAGATTTACATGACAAAGGCATCGCTAAGATAGATATATATATATATATATATATATGTCGTATCTGCACTGAAAATAAAAACGTACCAGCTGGTGCGTACCATCCTCGCCGCTGAAGCTAGCTAGCTAGACACCTTTAGAGTCGCTGGACCAACAACACGGGTGGTCATTTTGTCCTGCGCTCACAATGGCAACAACACAATCTGCCGGCGCAGCAGGAGCCTCGGCAGCAGCAGCAGCAGCAGCACCACCACCACCAGGAATAGCAGCTAGCACGGTAGCAGACGCTAGGCTAAGCACTGATGAGGTGCGGATCACTGAAGGGCGTGGAGGGCGGAGGGAGATGGAGCTTTTTGTTTGTTTTTCAAGGTTTCTGCTTTTTACCAAAGATGGATCTCCGTCCAGTGGATCTAATTGTGATTGGGGTCTAATTGATGCGAATCAATCAGCGTATTTAACGGAATCTTTGTGGCGGTGATGGTCGCGTCGGTACGACAGAGAACTGCCGAAAGTACAGACGTTTTTGCTGATTTCGCCGAGCAGTGCTCTCGAAGAAATTACCTTAGCAACATATTAATTACTGCTTGCTTGCTTACGCATTGTCTAGTGGCCGCTAGCTGCTAACGGGCTGAATCGACAATGCAATGTCTAACTCATTGACGTCGTATACAAAGTGTGCTCGATACTCTTTATGTCTTTACAGGTCACTCGACCGCTGTCTTCTTAATGCTGCTACCTTTACCGCATGTGAGGATCCGGGAGGAGTCAGCTTAAGGGTGACGGACTTACTGGGGATCAGCCAGTCAGTCGTGGCGTGAAAAAACCTTTACTGTCATCAAGCCATGATTGCCATATGCGTTTTAGGTGGCAAACACCTATCCGTTATAGTTTTCCATAGTTCAGTCCTTCCAGCGGGTGAAAGTGCACGGGATCAATCGTTTTCTCTTGTTTCGTTGGCGTCTTGTGGTCGTTGCCGCTATCGTCATTTGCTCGAGGCCGAAGCCAAGAAGGCAAGGCAGGCGATATCTAGGTAAGTTTGTAAGTTACATTTAACAAAAATATATCTCGTCGTTAACGTGCGTTTTCGAGCTACTTTTTGCTACTTATACCGTCGATGGTCAGCACAAAAACTACAGCAAATAAACAGGAAGACAGATTATTCTTGTTAGTATTGTTATTATTATTATTATTATTACGACGATGCGTGTTATTGGCTGACACTGATCCCACCGCTTCGATGGTTTTGCCGAGACGTTGCCGCTCTCATCATTATCAACAACAGACAACAAAAACAACATCATCGCCATCAGCAGCAGCATAATTTTGTCCCTGTGACTTCCAACAGCGGAGTGGCTTCATCTGGCCAATCCGTCTCGGGCTTTCATTCATCGAAGTCGACGGGCGAACCAAAAAAAAAAACGACGACCACAGATATATACACATACACTCACAGCAGACCGAGGCAGACCGCTTGCGACGATGGTGACGGCAGTCGCATTGGCTGTGGTGTCGGTCAGCCACAATGAAACCATCCGGTGAACAGTTTTGTTCGTTTGTGATGATTATTATTATTATTATTGTTGTATTGAGCCTGGTGAACGAGCATCGTGTTTGGCGCCGGCCGTCATAACAACGACAGCAACGGCAGGGGCAACCGTCATCATTGTATTTCGCTGTGAGGCTGCTAACACCTAATTCACAATCATCGCCGCCTTCTACGGCGTAGCGTGCTGGTTGTCGATCTTAAACGTAAGCGGTTGCAAACAGCGGAGTGTACCCCGTGAGGTGTGGGCCGAACAGGGACTGAGGGGGAGGGGGGGGGTAGATGAGAATTGAGGAAGATGGGCTGGAATAGTGAAGTGAATCAGTGACGTATATTTCAATTGCTTCTACTATAGCCACCGCGATCGGCACCACCGTCACGGGAACCAAATTAGTCCCCGGATAGTGGCAGATACCCACTTGTTGCTATAGCGAGAACAACAACAACAACAGGAGCAGTAGCAGCAGCAATCACAACAGCAAGGCAAGAGGAATCGACAGGAGTTAGCGTGCGTATGTTCACAAGAAATACGGAGGATGTTGCTTCGCCTCTTGTGGCTTCATCTACGCCTTGATGCAGCATGAATACGAAGATCATTCGTTTAGGGAACGGCAGCAGCAGTAATAACAACAATAGTGTGCATCATTGATATACTATATCAATGACGACGACGATGATGATGATTGATACCGATATCAGAACAGCAAATGGTTAGAAGCAACGGGACATATAAAACGGTTGACCGGTATGGGCGAAACAAAGTCACAGATTAGCGATGACGAGAAGGGAGAGAGAGATGATGGCCTGGATGTACGCCCTCACTTGCTAACAACAATATGGAAGATCGGAAAGAATAATTCAATGTTCTTCAATGTCAGCCGCGTGTCGTGGCTCGCATGGTGAAGCTTCAATTTTCACTACTCACGTGTTGGCTTGCTCCTTCGTCAGTTTGTGTATTTATTACTATATATTATACGTAATTCACCTCCGGTCGGCAGGTAGGCGAGGGGTAAGGCCATTGCCATTTACGTTCGATCAAATCTGTTGTTGTCATGGCCGTCGGCCGACTCAAGATTAAGGTTCTCTTGGGAGTAACCGTTTGAGTTACTCACGATCACAGTAGGCTCAAGCTAACAGCGCTATAAACAAGCGGTCTTGACTCGACTTCGGTGCGCTCTTGCCAGTACTAACCAAATCCCCTTGTGATACATTTCGAGTGTGTTATTGATGCCCCGATGGTCGTTCCCCTTTGTGTTGAGAGCGACCCTCAATGAGCTACTCTCAGCTAGTCTCAGCTAGTATGACGTTACAGGATGAAATGCAAGGCTAGACGACAGTCATAGAAATGAACAACATTGCCGTCATGGGTGTTGTAAACGAACAAAACAAACATAGAACTCATCGCAACAGAGAATGCCTAGAGGGATTCTCTCCGACAAAGCTTTATTGTGACTAGTTTCCGCGAAACTCTGAAGATGACATTCATTGAACCTATACGTAAGATTACGAAACAAACTACTATATATATATATATATATATATAGATATAGTAGTTTGTTTCGTAATCTTACATATATATATATATATATATACTATCGTACAACCGACCTTTATGAATAACATAGGTTCGAAGCGGTCCATGTCAGAATGCGATACCTAAGTGTCAGTTATGGCAGACAACTGCATGTATATGCAACCAGTAGTGTATGCGTGGCGTCTCGGTATGTTCATCTATTATCATACGTTCAGCAATAACAAACATGCACTGGTCATATCCGTCAGACTTCCGTCCAATAAATGTAGATTTGTTTAAAGTATAGGTTAATCCGAATTTATTGCGGGTTCATTAGCGCTAACCGCTTGCACAGACAATATGCTACAGGCACAGGCACAAACGGTCACACGCGTTCGCCCTCCGCTGCGGTTTGTTCGTTGCTAAATACAACCAAACCAATTCGCCGTCGGTGGCAAATCGTCACCGCCAATGCATTCCCTGGCCGAGCGCAGTAGCAGCGAGCCAATCAAGCGGGCCACCACCACCAGCAGACAATGCGAATATAATGACCACGCCGGAAGCGAAATACCCTCCGGGCTGACGGGCAGACAGGCGTGCGTTCTGCCCGATAGTATGATACAATCGCTGAGAAAAAATAGTGAATTACCAAAGTTGCCTTCGATCGCATTAAAGCATATAGCGCTCTCTCTCTCTCTCTCACACTCACATACACACAATCTCGCTCTGTCCACTGCTCGATCGAATGGAAAAGGAATGGCCGAAAAATGTATTGTGTATTATATTGTAGTAGTCTGCCGAGCCGATTGACGGTGGTAACCCACCCGCCCTGCATTACTTGATTAAGCGTTGCTTAATTCTTGCGATAATGATACTGTACTGTCAACAATATGGTGATATTTTATTTTGATGGTGATGATGATGATAATTATTATTAGAATTAATGATAGTGTGATGGATATGAAGAAGCTTAGACATTGCCGTATTTGGACGAATGCTGTGATGCCTGCAAACTTGTTGTTATTCTGCACTTGTGGTAGCTTGTTCGGGCGCTTTCATCTTATCTGTTGTAATTGATTAACATATATATATATATATATATATGTTGGAAATTGTCATTTGGATTGTGCACACTATATATATATATATATATATATATATATTATATATATATATATATATATATATATAGATAGTGCATGTATACTATCGATATATAGGCTCGTCATTTACCTTCAATTCGTGTTGGCACACTTTGTTTGTATTGGCCCATGAGAGCTGTCAGATGTATAAAAGAGTCCCAGTACGGTCAGATAGTTTCTATTATAGGTTACACATGTGTGTCTTTTATGGTCGAGTTAGGTTTTTGGCACCATCGATTTTACTGTGACCAGCTACTGTTCTAATAGTTGTAATTTATGTCATAAGTGCTTACGGTCGGTACTATCTATCACTACGGATTTGTCGTATCTAAAAAATCGTATCTAAAAAAGCGTTCCGCGTATTAAAAATCTTTACTTAGAACCCGCTGTTTTGTACAAAATTCGATCGAAGTAAATATGAGTAAACAGCAGATGCTAAAATGAAAATAGACAAATCCACTCCGCCTCTGTACTACTTGCTGTACCAGATATCGATAACATGTCATTGCGCATTGCACACACCTCAAGGCATCATTTCCAAATTGACATACGAGTAACAACATTTGCTGCATGTATACACTGTTATACTATATATATATCAGCAAGGTAGGTCCTGTCCCCAGCTACGTCGGCCTGTGTAAATTGAACGTATTCGCCGATCCGCAGTTAATTAAAAGCCATGTTCACACCTGTCGCATTACAGCACCAGCAGTGACTGTTTTTGTTTCAGTGACCGTTCCATGAACGTAACGGCCGTTCTGCTCAACGAGAAATGTTGCACATACCTATTAGCCTCTACTGGGCCATATACAATTAGCAAGATATATATATATATATATATATATATATATATATATATATAGTTTGATGTTTTTTCGAATATATAGAGAAATAGTGAAAATGTTACGACATGGCCGGGTCGGTGCACACCGGAGCATCACATTCGAAGACCGGGGCGGTCCGGCAGCGAAACGGTTACGCTTCAATGTCACTCGCCAACAAACATGTGATGCTGGATGAGTGAAGTGGATCCACTTTAGTTATCTTTTGTTGTTCGGCGACGGTAGGCACGGATTGAAGCGGTTTCCACTGTGGACATAGCTAGAGATCGGGCGAGATGAGGTGCTCGGGGAAAATTAGGTAGAAATGACTTCCCAATGGCGTCAATCCGAGTAAGGACTGGTGAGTGCTTCGAGTCGTTGAAAGGGGGTGAAAACTACAATTCCGGCAGCTATAAAATGGTGAAATTGTAAAAATAGCATGAAACATTTATTTAAAAGCTTAAAACACTCTGTAGTAATGAAACATTTGGTAGACTCTAAATGTAATGTCGACGTTGCAAGCAGTCTAGATGTTGTATAAACTGATTTCGATGTTCAACGAAAACAACGGGTGCGTATCGTCGAGCAGTTGTCCCCAGGCTCGAGATAAGCCTAACTTTTAACTGTCCCTGTGAGATTGACATACAAAGAGGCCCTTCATTGCGGATCCTATAATGAGAGAAGATTAAGCAAGACCATAGGCACAGAGAGAGAGAGAGGTTCGAACTGATTTGGCAGCGGTCTTCCGCGATAAAGCGCCATATCCCATCGAAATCTGGGTGGTCCACACGATTTCGTTGCGCGCGGCCGTTATATCACCGTTCGAAGCTTCGTTATTACGTTAGGGGTCTTGTTTTCAATTTGGATTTGACAATTGATTATTTTGCATCGGGACAAATCACACGCATGTATATGCATAATAATCATAACAATAATACACATGGCGAAAAATCAGAAAAATCGGCTATGAGAGCCTCATGGAGATGCCTTGCTGTTCTCTTGCGCCGTTCTTGGCTCAGGTGCGTCGGCTCGTAGTGGCAGAAATCGACGTATGACTGACATCGGGATTCGGGAGTCAGGCGAACTCTGCTAGAAGGGACCTCCTCTTTCGCCGATGTCGCGGCAGCACTTGGATAGGAAGTGTTCCAACACAATAAAATGTGAGCGGCATTTTCGTGACTAGTGAATAGACAAATAATGATACGTCAGATCATCCCCGCGTGAGGTTATAACATATCTATAAAAATTGTATGCATCGTTGTGTGACTCATTTGTCGTACGGCAGCTAGAGAGGAAGAGGCACAGATAACGTTTGGCCAGAATATTCGATTGGTTCTTTTCGTTTTGGTTACTTTTCAAAACAAGAAATACGACTGCTAAAAGCAAGCACGTGGGTAATAACTCCATACATAGTAGTATATAGCGATTGTCCATATGAATCCGAAGCCCGATTACGTAATATTAGACTAGATATATTCTGTAAAGCTATTCTGGCGGAGCTGGCGGGTGTCAGCATCGTGCGTCGCTGCACCCGATATATATATATATATATATATAGTTTGATGTTTTTTCGAATATATAAATATATTAAACTACATCTTTGCTTGAATGTTTCAGATTTCGTAAGGGCGCTACATCTTTACGAAATAAATACAAATATGGATGAATGACTTAAATCTAAAAATGATCAATTTATCTATTGACTTCGTCGACCTTTCGTGAACAAGGGTGAGCACTAATGACAATGAATACCCAAACCCACAAACATAACACGCTTCGTCATTTGACCACATCCATCTTAACTGGCTGGATCAACGCACGTGGAACTGCTCTAACGTAACGCTTGAAGCCATTGGCTTATATATATATATATATATATATACTATTATATTATTATGGATTACTGCCTCAAAGCTAGTTGATCCGCTCATTCTCCGTCCGATCAGCTCGAACCGAACAACTTGACGTGATGACGTGATGCTCCCCCAGGGGGCGGTAGTGGCGGCCAATGGCAACTGAATCACCCGTCGGTTTTTGTAGAAAGAAGTCGAACAGGCACAGACTGTTATGGCGAAACACGGTTCGAAATCGGCTCGACGTTCAAAAACACCTGGCTGACATGGCTAGAGAGCACCGATCGATGTGGATGTCAAATTTAAGTCAATTAAAATCGACATTTACGTTTTGTGTATTCGTAGCGCACTTCTGTTATTCGGCGACCGTTGAAACTTAAGTCCGGACACTCATTAAGGCATCTAAAAGTGTTATCTTCGCTTGATATACCAAGATCGCTACTGGTTCCTAAGCCCTCTGCGGTGAGAACGTCCGATTTACACCAACACAGGGTTTGATGCGACTCGGCTGTTCGCAGCCGCCTTTTCAGCGAAATATCATAGAAATTATTAGAATGCTCAATGTGCCCTCCAGAGTACCACACGTAGTTTTCGTGCTGATTGAAGGTTGGCGTTCTCACATCAATATCTATCAATTAACGACAACAATAAAAGAGGGCCTTCTCTCTATCTTCCTTCTCTCTCTCTCTTTATTTATTGCTGCACTTGCTAGTTTGGCTTCATTTGATTTTGTCTGACCACCCTCGTATGTCATTTAGCTCGTTGTCAACACATGATTGCAATCTGATGATTCCACGGTCAGGGATCCTCTAATGGTCACTAATCTTAAACGATGCTCAACGTCAGCGAGGCGGTGTCACCCTCGCATGTTGCACGCTCTTATTAACTCTGTATAGTATCACATATATGTAGATATTTATTTCTATAATAACAATAGTAATAATACTTGTGCGGGCTCATGTTATTTCGATGCTCCGCCGTTCATCTATTGTTCATATCGGTGGACACTGGAAAGACGTGCCGCATTATTGTATTAGCGGTGGTACACGTCAGTGGGTCGCCGGTTAGCCAACGTGGCTCTGCGCGCTCGACGCATTTGCGTCGTTATGTAACATTGGAAGTGTATTCGGTTAATTGGAGCTGGCCATTTCGTCTTTCCATAGCGGCGCAACGGTGCAAAGAGCTCGATTCGTCCAACGCCGCCGCCGTCGCCACCGTCGAACGCCGAACGCTTCCCGTGGAACGCTCAAGCTCCAAGGTACCATGTGACCCATTCGATGTGTTTCGTGTGGCTCACAGCAGCATCAGTGTCGATGATTGATGGCAGCCATTCTTCGCCGTTGTCGTCATCGTCGTCCGCTTCAACGAGACAACGCCGTAACCTACAACAACGACAACGGCGGCAGCAGCAGCAGTAACGTAGAACAAATACGAAATGACGGCTAATCCCATTGATGGTGGGTGCCGCTGATGATTTATCGAGGAATTGTGCGAGAGCGAGATAGATAGAGAGAGATTGGATTAATTTGAAAGCGTCCTAATCACGAACGGATCAATGGCTAAATTTAGCTTACGATAAATGTACTACTTGAGGATGATCACCAAGCAAGCAATGAAGGCAAATGGAAGATCTTGAAGTGAACTCCTGATATCGGGCATTCGCATCCACATAGGTCGATTCGGAGCTGAGTCAAGCACAATAGCATCTGTACGGCTTCGGCAAGTAATTAAGCGCTAAGGCATACCCTTGATAAACGTTGATTGAAGACGATGACTTGATCCCGTCCACATGGTGTCCATATCGTAATTGACGTGACATTGAACTTTATTTCAATGTGTGGCAAGCGAAATATCCAGCACGAGGATGAAAGCCTTTATAGTTCAGATCTGTTAGACATTTCGTCGTTCTCATCCGATGGTTAATAATATCAACTCGTTCAAAATGTTTAGCTCAGTATGAGTTGCAGTCGATGCAGTTCAGGTTATTCGTATTCATTATCTTTAGTTATATTTCAAACCGCTGTTCATCAGTATAGGCGGCATGGCATGACGCTAACCAAGCAACCAGTTCAGCGTTTATTTATTTTTATGCAGTAGTGGGCTATCTCATTTTATAGCTGAGGATTGTACTGTTCGAGCAGGTAGACATGGCAAACACCGTCATCATACTCAGTCTCCAGTGGAGCAAACGGGAAGATACGTGCAAAAGTGACAAATCATTGATACACGTGTATCTAGTGGTGGATCGTGATGGAGGTTAGTTTGCAGCCACAATTCGATATTTCTCGGTGGCTGACCGTATGGCTGCAGTTTCCACTACGGCGGAATATCCACACCTGTCTGAGTCCATAGCAGGACTCGAACCTGCGACCTAGGCGATACTTCGCTATCAGTCTATTCATCGGATCTTCCATTCAGGTAGAATGTGACGAATTTCAACACAGTTCGCTAATCCTCCCGTTTCGTTTGGACAATTAGATTGGCTTAGAAAGTATAACGCCAGGAATTCGTTGCTACAATTCAATGCTAATCTACAGCCAGACCTTCAGGAGCTGACAGACAGGACACCAATCGAACGTTACGTTGGCACGCCACCGGGTAGATCCGCCTAGAGCTTTGTTAACTAGAAAATAATAATATTAATAAAAATAACATATATTCAGGCAATTATAATGCCAAAATTGACAGGAGATCAATTGAGTCCCCTGCCGCTTTCGGTCCCCCCTTCGTGTTGTAGTTCGCCGGAAGCGGGCTTCGTCTACGGATTTTTGTTGTCGAAAATAAATCGCTTCATTCGGCAATTCCGCATTTTTTTTTTCCGTCCGCCGTTATCTGATCTCTTTCAGATCTAACGTGGCCACCCAGGCAGCCTCCGCCGTAGTGATGGCCTGGTTCACTTCGAAACTCATCTCATTGTGTGGCTTACCACAGTGGCCACGGATCACAGCCTAAGCGCAAGCTCGAACGCAGCGATAGACTGGCCAAACAATGTGAACAAAAATCATTCCATAAATAGGGACATCCAGCGTTAGCGCTGGCATCTCTTCACTAGCGACGAGATTATTTTAATATTTGCATTTCCTTTGGTCCCATTTTCACGACCGCGGTACCATAACCACCCCCCACCAATATATCGTATAATGCTTTAGTCCGATCACGCACGTAAGCTAATGACAAGCCTCTTACAATTACTGCAATGCGCACCGATACGTGTTCAGCTCAGCTCAGATTAGGTTGTCGAGAAGAAAAAAACAGTGGAAATGCAATGTAATCTTTTACAAGTGTGTATCCATCTGTCTACCGTTCGATTATCGCCGCCGTCGGGAACTGCAGAAAGAAACACTGCAGTCATCGAGTTGTTTTTAGTTATTCGGCTTGACCATAAACAAAATCGAGCGATTCATTGTATCTCATGAATTTCGATAATCAGCCTCTTGTTCGGATGTCCATTCTAATAAGAAACGACTCGGATATTAACCAGCGGCCGTATAGAAAGCAATTCGCAATTAGACCTGATATGTGTTGCCATTGATTAGAATACATATATATTGCCTACTTCAATGCCAGAGTCTATGATCGAGCTCAAACATGGACGAACCAGGTAAAATTCACCAACCGCATCAGCAGCAGATCCCAATTCGCTGGTTTCAATCCTCCTCTACCTCGTTTAGTAGTCAGTAATATCAGCCTCTGCATTAGCCGCCGTTTGATGATGTCCTTGTGCTATCGTCTTCATACTTCAGAACTTTTCTTCATTCTCTGGTTCATTCGTGTTCTTCAGATGGTACCGCTCCGTCACGGAGATTTCGAGTGTGACGAGCCCCCCCTGAACGGGCAACGCCAGGCAAAATCCAATTAGCCTTTGCCACGTTGCTTGCAATAAATCTCTACCTGCTCCTATCTCGTTCATCCACCACTCACCAAGAGACAATTAGCCATGTCCCGAGTTCACTTACCCACGCGGGAAACAGGTATCTGTTTAGTGGCACAATTGACAAAAACAACGACAACAAGGGAAAAGATATCAACCTTTGGGGATTGCTACAGAAATTGCTTCTCTTGCCAGGCACCACCATGAGGCAACTGAGCAGAATCCCCCAAAGATAGTCTATCTGCTGGTCGGCATCAGCTGAGGCTAAACAGAATCGCCAGCGCACGTAATCCACCGCCACAGGCCGACCCCGAGAGTCAGCTGTGGCCGACGACTATTGAAGGCAACTGAAGAACACAGAAACGGATTGAGACGAGCAGAAGAGACGCAAACAGAAGAAGAAGAACAACAACAACAGCAACGAATGTTGCTGCTGCTGCTGTCACAGAGAGAAAAAGAACAGCTAAAACAACAACGAGTACAGCAAAAATGAAGCGATGAGACAGGTGAATTCCGACTTCTACTCGAGTACGACAGCAATGAAGTGGTGTAGCAATGCCAACATCGGTAACAAAGGCCACGGACGCCCTATCTCTCTCTCTCTCTCTCTCTCTCTCTCTCTCTCTCTCCCTCTCTGAATCTCATACACTGCACACACCAGCAAACATACACACGCAAGTAAATATATATATATATAAGTGGTGCCCACGGCGGCGATGGTTCGTTCATTCTCTCTATTTGTGCTGCCTCTCTGCAGCCTTTACGAGGGGTAATCGCGCGCGAGGATGGCGATGTAGAGTGTTAAAGGAAGCTGAGAGATTGGCACTGATTGGAGCACACACACGCAAAATTCGTCCAGTGTTCTGCTTTTTGATGGCTGTACAGTGCATGCGCGTATCTGTGTGTGTGTGTATTTACGCCGGCTTTTATATACAATATATATATATATAGAAGGAAGATGTTGGCCGCATGTGTCTTCAACGCTCAAACACGAACAGAGGAGAACGCCTACTTTGTGAGTCTCCTGTGAGTAAACTGACTGAGTCCAGGGTTTGATTTGTTGACGACAAGGCGAACGCCTAGATTATGCTATACGTATGTAGCTAGAGCTATCAGCAACCCTAACAGAAAGCATTGACCAGAAGAAAGTCTCTGCTCAGGCAGACTTCGGCCTCCCCTCGAGTCAGGTGAAGACGCGAGTTGGGGCTAAAGATGCAGCTTCAACAAAATGAAGATGAAGAGAACGACGACTAGGGCGAGACGACCAGTCAACAAACAGCAGGAAAGATCTGTTTCTGCCAGCGGCTCTTGATCGTTTGGCCACGAAAGAAACAAAGACATCATAAAACCGGCGTTGCGAGATAATAATAATAATAATCAGCATCATCAGCATAACAATAGCTATCGTAACATCGCGGCAACGAGATGGACCAGAGGGACGATAATAATGGTGAAAATATAAACAGAAGAATAATCATATTTGCTGTAAATGTTATATAACAATTCTGCTAGAGAAGGCACGCGACTTCTGCCTGTGACCGACACCATTCAACTACATTATATCAATCACTCGATAAACGACTACTACTGCGGGAGTACTAAGTAGTAAGACTTGAGTACGTAATACTTAGTGCTTGGGTCGGGGGCAGCAGCAGCAGCGGCGGCGGTGGTGGCAGTAATCATCAATAGACTGAATGACCCTAGGATGTATGTTACCTTACGATCGTCCAAGCATCAGAGCTCGGCCGCCATACGAGAAACTCTGCATGAAAATTAACAGGTCCGCTAATGCGATACAATGCCGAATGAGATCGGGTTAGACTTTCTGTTGGCCCCTTGTTGAGGCTTTGTCAAATTCGTCCTCTACACTCAAAGTCCAATGTCACGTGAGCATAATACGTATGTACATACATGGGATAGAATAGATGAGGTATAGAAACACGTTGGGATTGCTGAAAAACAACTGTATGCATATTATATCATGTGAAAGTATCACGCGCTCGGGTTGCGTCCGAGAGACGTACAAAGCCGTACTGAATTTGTATGCACATTTTGATACGACATCAGTTTGTGCCACCACCTTATTATCATTATTATAATAAAAATACAACAAAATAGACAAGACCCAGCCAAAGTAAGTGTATCCTTCCGTCATAAAATGCGTTCAAATAAGATAGCCAAATGGCTAATGACTCTATAGAGACAACTCCACGTTTTGCCTGTTAAAGGCACCACGAGACAAGTTTTTGATAAAAAACATCGCCTAGCCCGGCCTGCTAGACAATAGACGTACCTATACAAATCGGCACACGTTTGCTATAATGGAAATGACTATTCAATGTCTGTCCGAGCAGCGTTGAGGCTTAAATTCTGGAAAACATGTCTCATCGATGAAAGGAATTCCCGTGAACGCACGAAATCGTCGACGTTCATTCGACATGCGTCAGATTGGCTGCACATCACGGCACATACGGCAGAATTGGTCGTCGCGCGCGCCAATCTGCATTAGACTAGTAGCGCCATCTGTGGCCGAGCGGAGAACTAGTAGAAATGGCTTCCTGCATAGAGTTGCCGCTTCTGCCACAGAGGGCGCTAGCAGCTTTGGCTTGGCAAGGGTGTACCAACGAGGTAGTTGCCATTTGACCATGTTATAACATAGCAGACAGAAAAACCGATTGGTAGCGTTATGAATGAACGTACGAGCGATCACGTAAATGACCGTCGTGTACGAACATAGATAAAGCCGGCAATCATATACATATATATATATATATATATATATATATATACATATAAACAAGAAAAAATCCAAGTAGATTTATTGAAACTGCCCGTTGACGAGCCACCCCAGATCGTGGAATGCATTCGGCTCCTTGATGACCATTTATCTACGAAATGTGTTTTCTACAACAAGAAACTCGTACGCACTCGAAAATAGCACTCTATTCAATTTCAACTATATCAAGGTAGCTCTTTACGTCGTCACCTGTCGAGAGACGATGTTTCCCGAGCGGGGAGTTAACAAACGTAGGCATACACTTGCTGCATACTTCTCCGATTTTTTGTGGGCGCGTAAACGACTCACAGCAGCTATAGCTACGCCGCCCTCTTGGGGCCTCATGGCAAAGCAATTGAACGAACTACCAAATGTAATGGTGGTCGGTCGGCCGGTCGGTCGGTCGATCGGTCGCTCGCTTGCTGGTGTCCGAGGCTGCCAACGAATAATGACCTAAGGTACCATAGAGCGACTTCCCGTTTATACATCGCAGTGGAAGGGCGAGTCCTGTGTGATTCACGTTCGTTCGATTCACGTTGAATTCGCTGCTCAGCTGTGAGCGGGATAACGCACAAGGATCCATAGACATCTCCGACTGCGAACCCGCCGGGCATCGAAATGAAACAGGTATCTGACCCATCAGCAAACGACAACAGAATCAGGACGGAGTGGATGGACGGTTGGTCGCCTTTCGAGTGCAACAACCGCACAGACATTCATATTTCAATCAGACTTAATATTTCATAACATTATAAAACAGAGAATTTATTTGTGGGGGTCTGTCAAATGATCGGTCTGGCTGGCTGGCTGGTCGTCGTCGTTTATATTTCGCTGGGACAATTGACTACGTTCAGTTGGTCACTTGCTGTATTTAATTTGACTGATGGAAGGTAAGTAATGAAATTGTATTGGATTCGTTCGGAAATGGCCAAGGAACTGTGGGCCCTCCAGAGGAGAGCTTTAGCGGATGCCGCACAACACATCACATCAACCCGTGTTAGCTGAAGCACATTTAATGGATATCAATCCCCTGATCGATTTAGCCAGCACAGATCGATGTCTCTCCCCTTCTACCATTCAGCTGTTTTTGTTAACAAATGAGCGAGATGAACCATGCACGAATCTCTATGATGTATTCGACGACTATTTCCATAGGTTTTTGCTAAGCACTACCAACTATCCTGTTTGCTTGAATTCGCCGAGTTGTAACAGGTGATCCACGACTCCTCGATTGGCTGGGCCAGCCCGTGAGAATGCCTCGCGAGAATCCCTTTATGTTGAGTTGCGCCACACGATCTTGGGCAGCTCGTCTATCTGTCCGAGTGAGAGCGGCCAAAGTTGTTGGGAATCATACGTTGGCCACGAAGCATTAAATAGAAGAAAAGCTCAAACGTCGGATAGGAAAGCCGCAGAAGAAGACATCATTCGTTCACTTGTTTACACCCCGCTCCCGATACACATCGTAATATTTTGCTGGGACACGTGCGCTAGTGGTTTTTCATTGGACGCACAATTTATACACACCGATGCTTAATTCTACAGACAGAGAGAGAGAGAGAGTTCAAGGGGGGCGAGGAACAGGTTCACCGGGTAAACAATGGCTTGGGGGTATCATCTTGGTACAGAGATTGGTCTTCGAAGCAAGACGATCGCCTTAGATAAATCGCAGGTAATATACCTAGATGACTGTTTTTTGTGTGTATTACGTGCCTCCGGGTCGATCTAAACGCGTTTGCGTAGACCGACACCATGTGAACCCCTGAATAATAGATCCGAGTAATGCATTAAGTATTATGCTTATTATTTTTAAGCAACTTAGAACCGTTCCTGTTCCTTCAGGGGAGGGAAGTTCAACGTGATCTAATTTGAAACCATAGAACAATAGGCTAGCACATCGAATCCAATAGTTTCATGTGGATCCCATAGAGCGGGATAATCGGAGTGAACTGGCTGAGTTGAAATCGACTATATCTCCCTCATAAATTTATGCACGAATATATAGAGAAATAAATTAAAAAAATATATATACATATATACGTAAGTCAGTGAAGTCTGACGATGATGTATGATTGAAATTCGTTCAATTACAATAAATACAATCCTCAAAACTAGATATTATATTCGCATGTGCACGTAGTCCAATTTACGAGACTATAATTGAACATACGCCTCACTCTACCCCTTCGCCACCGAAATTGAAATTCGAAGAACATTAACAGCAAGACAAGCCTCTGAAAAACAACCCATCGCTAGGACACAATGGAAATTGCCGCTGCCGCCAAAGCACGAGGAAAAGCCAAAGCCTCCCCTTCTCCTTGTGGCCATTTCAACTCTGTGATTCGGGTGACCACCGTTATAAAGAGAGTGGTAATCATTTGTTACTGCAGCGACATGAGCGCGAAGGCCCAGTAGTACACCAGTGCGAAGCATCTGGAGGATGACGGCGAAATATGAAGAAATCAATGAACTAAGAAAAGAGCAACGCTGGATGCGCACGCGTGCTCTGTGTTGTTGCGTAACCACATTATCTCAATGGAGTAAATTTGTTCGGTTTCGAGCAGATTCGATTTGGCGCGGCCAGAAAGACGACGACGATGACAACAACAACAACAACAACACCCGCGCCAGCAATAACAATAGACAATGAGTAATTGCAAAGCAGCACGTGAACGGCTGGTGAGCTACCGAGGGGTGAGGACGACGACTCGAGAACAGCCCTGACGAACTACAGGAGCTCGTCGTCCAGTACCTTATTTTTGTAGGCTACAATCGACGCTCCGGCCTCATCGATCAGTAGAATCTTAGCTACCTTAGCGGATTCCTCTGGGACGGTTGACAACGATGAACAAAGCACTACTGATTCGACGCTTGGCTGTCGACACCTGAAATCTACTGCTGCTGCTGCTTATGGTACCCGAAGGGCTAACTGTTGGGCGGAACAATGGGTGATGGGCCCGATGAACGAAAGAATAATCAAAATTGCATTGCCATACCACTCGCTCACGCTTACCAACGATGATGTCGACATGAAGAAGCAGTTATTGTGGACCAGCGATTATGGTGGTGACGGTGGCCAACAGCAGATCACGGTAATGAACTGAACTACATACGCTAGGTGAGCTGCAACGAAAATTGTTGACTCGATGGAAAAAGCGCGGAGAGAGCAGCCACGCAGCGAAGTAAACGGAGATGGCTTCAATATTTTGTTCTGGCAAAATGGTCGTAACGACGAGCAGCGGTGGGTGTGTAATTTCGTGAGTGAATTACGCTTGAGCAATTGTGTTCGCCACGCGCTCGCTAGGCAAATGACCAGGCTTATTCTACACAGGTGGGTAGATGAGTAAATAACAACGATATGGCATATATCATCGTGGTTCGATCGACGATAGCGATTTGTGCCTAAGGCTAATCGAATCGATGAAAAATTTCGTGGCAAATTGTCACAAAACGCGTGGCAAGGTACAATTAATTGAATGTTTATTCGGTACCTAATCTCGTATTGGCAATATGTCGAAATAGAGAAGAGAACAACGGAGTATCCCATTACAAAAAGAAATGCTCGACTTCATCGAACCAGTACCGATGATACGCTTGCGGCCAAAAGGAGCTCCGCTCCAGTATACCCGCGCTGTATGCCATCATCTTGGGCGTTGTGCCGAATCACTCTATGCTCAACACTTGAACCTCCTAGTTGTCAGCACCTTGAGTCATACAGCCCAATATCACTCTCACTGTACCCATACTGACACTTCTATAGATGATGATTTGGCACCGTCCTCGTTCATGGACACAATGAATGGGTAACGATGTTATGCTTCAACTATTGAATCCTCGTGAGTTAACAACTGAACAACGGCCAACAACATCTTCCTTCTCTACCTCATATCACAGTCAACTAAGTAGCAAGCTAAGCAGATGTAATAATAATAATAATAATAATAAATGTTTCGAGCACTGACAGCTAAGCAGATAGGTAATCCGCAGTTTCTAAACAAAAGTAGTACGACTTTTGCCGTCATTGCATGAGATCGCGGGCAGTTCTTACGTTCGCATATCGCCGTGTGTATGCTTGCACGTCGTTACGAACGCAACAGGTTCTAAATGTCAGCCGAGCAAGAAGCAGCATAGCAAATAAACCGCGAAACGTCGTAAAACGTAACGCCGTCATCTGTTCACTTTCCTGCTAACGCTGTGCCGGGCAGGTTAACGCTGTGCTTCCTCTGCTTCAATTATGTTAATGTACGTAAATCGTAAGGATAGTCAAGCTCATTTTCCGTGTCGTATACTGCCACCACCCAGTCGGCGGACGTTGTCAACAATAATAGCAGCCCTTATTTGCACTCGCCACCGAGCAGGTATGTACACAAACGCACATGCAGATATATATATATATATATATATGGCAGTGTGGCAAAATGGCCACATGTGGGTGGCATCTAGCTGGATATATGCAGACAAAACGCGACACTGCGAAGAGCGAACAAAACGAGCGCCGCAAGCTAAACAAAGCTTCTAAACAAAACGCCTAACAAAAGCTAGAACGTTTGCGGCCTTCCAACTGTCGACGGCGGGTGATATTTTCCGTGACATGGCGGCTTGCCATGTCCATCCACCTTTGTATAAAGACAACGCCGAAGGATGGACCATCCGACGTTCTATATTTAGCGACGTCATCCCCCGCCGCCGCCGCCGCCGTTTTGCCGTCAGTTAAAGAGTCGGTAAAAGACAATAAGGCAAAAACGCTGCGCTGCTGCTGCTGCCGCTGGACCTGCGTTTTGGAATCAATGAACGAAATAGAATTTGTGTTGTGTAGGTGTGATTGAACGGGCGAACGATGAGCGATCCATTATATAACATATATATATATATATATATATATATATATGTCTGTGACGCTAACTTCCTCAATCTTAGATTCAAGTTTTAAAAAGCTGGCGGGATCGGATGCCGCGGAAGCCCGATTCCCGGCTTCTGTTCGGATGGTCGACATTCTCTGTTTTGTTATCGATCGAACGCCCAGTACGAATGTGTCGACTCTTGTTGCTCAACTATTTCCCTGGTTGGGTAATATTAGCTAGGCAATATTACGTGATTCGATTCGTCTGTACAAACCATCCGGTCATCTATTTCTGTATGGCCCAGTATCCGCCCGTCCTAGGGTGAAATTAAAATGCTTCTTGTATTCGTTCTGACGAAAGCCAGGGGCGCAGACAGAGAGAGAGAGAGAGAGAGAAGCCGCGCGAAAATATACAAGCAGGAAACCTGCGAAGGTTCCACGTAACTAAATCCAACGGGGTGGAGTCCATTTTCATCTTTTTTGTTATTGTCGCCGTTGTTGTTATTGCCGCTGTTGTCGTTGTCGTCGTGAGGACATTCATCATCATAATGGTAAACGGGAAGCCTCATCATCAAGCAAATGTCTATCATCGATGGCGTCCATGTGTATTTTTTTGTTTGCCATCTCGAGTTCTATGTCTGGCGCGGCAAAACGGTACGATGATGCCGGTGGCTCTTCCTCAAACGAATTCATCCATTGGCGAAAGCTACAATTGAGACGCCGCCCGACGAACGCAGGAAGAATCATCGGGAGGATTCGTTTTTTGACCGAAAAAACTGTCTAAAGAAAGGCCATCCTTTGTTATCTAATATGATACATTCAGGGCATTCTACCATCACTGCTTCCCTTCCAGCGACTCAGTCACGTAGTCGGCCAGGACACGCTGATACGCTGATAGCCTGACTCAGCACTGGCCGTCAATGACAAACGAAAGCCGGAGCGGCTGATCACAGCTACCAGACCAATGGACTGAGTGTGTGCATATATATGTATATATAATATATATATATATATATTAGGCTGTCCGGATCAAACTGTCCGCTCGATAAATTCCAATAAGTTTTGAACTAAATTAGTTCAAAAGGCGACTGGTTTGTTGCGTATAAGTCTTCAAATTAGATGTCGAACACTCCACACGCATTTTCATCTGCTCAGCACTCAGTATATAGGGAACCCATTTTGCATTGATTTTCTTCATCTTCAGTATATTGGTGACAATTTCATGACATGTCACCCGAGGAATCACAGTTTCAGCCGACAAAGACCTCATGGACCAAGCTCTAGTTAGCTCACAAGCTGCCTTGATTCTGTCAATCCGTTCGTTCCTCGTTGCACCTTATTTGTGGTCCCCGCCTCATGGTCATCAGTGTCCAAATTTCCACTGTTAAATCGCTTGCACCAACTTCGCACCGTTCGCAGGCATAAGGCTGACCTGCTGTACGCGTTCACTAATTTTCGATGGATTTCAGCTGGAGGGTGTTTTTGGAGAAACAAAAACTTGATGTTTTCCCGTTGATTTTTGGGGGAATTTGATTTTTTTGCTGCAGTGTCCATCTTTCTGATCGTATCAAAAGCACTCAGTGTTCGAAAGGAAGCCACATTCCTGCCGCGTGCCCACTCCAAAAATGAACGCATTGTATCGCGTAGTTCGGATTGTGCGCCATTCGAATGGCGGGACAGTTTGATCCGGACAGCCTTATATATATATATATGTATCTATATATTATATTTGATAGTGACATATATCGAAACGGGAATCCTTCCGCGCTGCTATCCTTTTTATTACTAGTAGGTAGCCGTAGTCACCGTATCAACACTATTACTATAATAATGTAATTATCAATCGAGCTGTAAAATGAGTACAAGTAATATTGTAAAATTCTAAATATCGTAAAAACGATCAAAGGCAACATCAGCAGGAAATTCAAAGTGTTATCATCTAAGGGCGCAGCGCTGCTCAGGAACTGAGGCAGAGATCCGCTTCTATCGGACAGATCCATGAATATAGATTATTATGCAATACTACATTCGATAGAAAGACGATGGCAAATGGTCTCATGATCTTAAGAAGTAATATGGCAATTTTGTCATTTGCGAATAAATTATTTATATCGGTGATGGTGGCTTAGACGGCTGAATCTCGGGCTGCAACAAATCAGAGATCGCCTGGACGAGTTACGCAAATGGTCAATGATGTCAGATGATGTTGAAATGAACAAAAATGCGTTTGACTGACGTGCTTATCATAGCACATATCATATCGTTTTTTTTTTAATCAATTATAATTACAGGTGATAACTAACCGACCCTATGTATTGTTCCATACGATAGTAATTACTCAGGTGGATTTGAGACTTTCATATTCCATTCAACGGTTGGCAACAGTTGATATACACCCCTTGTCTTTCATTTTACAGTAATTACCCCGCGGGTGCCCCTCTCAGTACTCCGCAACCCTATCTCGAGCTAACTTCTATGATGTCTACGTAACGCCGTCGAAAACTGACATTTCCAGATTAGCTATTATAGTTGCTGTCACCGACAAAAAATATCGACACCAAATACAGAATCGTATCATTGCCTTCATTGTATCGCTTGCGTTGTCATACTCCGAGAGACAGAGAGAGAGAGATGACAAAATATTCTTCAGTTGATCTCGTTCGCGTCAATCAGTCATCATTCGATGAATGAACCAATGAAATTTGTAAACCTCATTATTCCAGAAGGCTGCAGGGGACGCGAAGGTCCACAATTGCCTGGAGACTGTGCGGCACTGAATGATCAGCGTGGCAGACAACCAGAAATGGTAACTCAATCGATTGGCAATACAAACCCCTGCGTGTCCACGCCTGTCCGTAGGATGGAAGAATAGCCTCAAAAATCACCCCTGATCATTACTCGTCCCCCTAGAACCCACAACCAGCCCTCTTTCCTAATTACATCCCGTGCTGTTTGCCTTGTTGTCTGTCTAGTCAGCGGGGAACTCAACGGCAATACGATTATTGCGGGTTTATGGGTCCCGTTACTCCAAGGCGGCCACCTTTCCCTTACCCATGCGACCGAAATTTCGGCGGGTGACAATGATTTCACTTTGGGCGACGTCGAATCAAACCCCGAACCCCGTTTCGGTCTAGAAAAAATTATGAACGAAGACAACGGGATGATTCAATGGGGTATCGGCTGTGTTTCGCAAGGTATTGGGAAAGTTACACAAATGGCAGCTCAGTCAATTTGTTGACTGGTGCTGCAAAAATCTTCCTTGGCTGACTCGAATCAAGCAGCAGTAACAACAACAACAATCCGGGCGGCAGCAGTAGAATCAGCGGCAACGAGTCCATTAGCTTAAATCACAGACATAATAGACACCACAAGCAATGACCCGCACAAGCCACAATAGAAACGGAAATAATAAGAAAAAAAACGCAATTTCACAAACTAATGCATTCACGAGTCCAAATATATTATATAGCTAAAGATCCAGAGCGACAGAGAGAGGGGCAGCCTCGTTCAGCAATTGGTCAGCGAGTCTGTCTGTTGCGTAGGTAGACCGCGCTCTTGACAGCAACAGGCAACACTCACCTCCTCACACACCTACGCGCTCACAGGCAAACATGAAAGTGGACACAAATAGAGACTCCCGCTCACAATAATAGACCAGATCATAGAAAGACAAGCAAAACAGAATGAGAGAACGAGAGAGAGAGCGGGGGAACTGTGTCCAAGTCTCTATTCCCCTATACCATAGAGTATTATAGATTTTGCTAGCAGAAGAATAATAATAATGCCATTATGATTGGCTTTCAGAGGCAGCAGCAGCAGCGTAAGCTTCACTCGTTCCTATATTTCGTTTGAATAACAAGCAACTTCTCTCCGACTGCTCCCGTCTGAATCAACTTCTGATTGTTTCACCGACTTCACCCGAACGACGCTGCCTGTCTTGCACCACCACTGCCACTAACTATACCACTATGATTGCTGCTGCTGTTCCCGCTGCTACCACTGCTGCCAGCATGCATCCATACGTTCACTATAATAATGCATAATCTATTCACTGGTAAATTATTGTTGGTGCGCAAGTGCGCATTTGTCCATGGGCCCACTCAAGAGCTCCACATCGTTGCGCGACTCGATGGCTGTTAACGATCGATGTGGCAGTACTCTCTGAGCGAGCGGGCAGAATCAATCTATGGTGCATGTTTATGGGAACATTTTTCAATTTTGTTCCATCGTCGAAATAAATGCGTCCCAGAACAACTACTGTTCGAGAGCGGTGCGCGGCGGGTCGTACTTCGCCGTCAATACGAGTACATTGCAATCGGTCCATGGAACAGGAGAAAAAATTGCGAATCGAGCTGGACGCCTAATGATACCAGGCAGATTTCGAGGTAGTGTGCAGGAATCGCATAAATCGTAGTTTTTAGAAGCGAATTATTTGAGAGCTCCTTGTATTTGGCGAGCCCGATATACCTACCCGGGTACACAGGTCATAACTATAGTACATATTAGTATAGTAGATCTGCCGTTTACAGATGTTCAAAATTGCGTGTACTGAGCATTTGTCAAATCAACAGCTTCGTCGTAGCCACACAATTTCACATCGCAAGATAACAATAATAATCATTTCCTCATTCATTTCCGCGTTAGTATATCCAATGCATTCTCATGCGTTTGACCTACCCTCAAACTTTATGTCACTTTTATTCTGCACGATATCGACCGTCATATTCTGTACAGATATTGTTCGCAAGTAGGCGTGCGAGCATCGGCGAGCTCGGGGAAAGCGTTATGCTCCATTGCAACATTTTTTTGTTCGACAATACCACGACAATTCTTATATTGCGAGAATCGCTCTTCCCAAGTGTGTACCCGAGCTACGTGTCCATCCGTCGGAGTTATGCAAGGACCCTATTTTTTTGTGTGAGATTCGATCTTAGCTCATCCTGTCAGCATGAAGCGCGCAGACACCTGATATATACGGCGAGGGGAGCCAAGCAAGTGATGTGACGCTCTCTCCGCTCAAAAAATCGCCTCAGAAAGCAACAACAGCGAGGATAACAATAAAAACAATAATGTCAGCAATGAAAATATGGATGGCGACAACAACAACAACAACAACAACTACAACAATAATAACAATCTTGATTAACGAATAGAATCGAATGTGACTATCGAAGGCATAGGAGATATTGACGAGGAGTCGATTCTCGGCGGCGGCCGTACCGTTAATCCGAGAAGTCTTCCGCCCCATTCTGGCGGGTGACTATCAGCTCTGAGTGGTCGGCCGCAATCGAGAGCACGTAACGCAAAATGAGACGAGAGCCGCCTGATTGTTGTTGTTATTATTATTCTTGGCGCGTTTGGCCTGCTAGTTATAACTATGTTGGCCCAATGGTGCTATCAATATTGAGCAAGCGCATGGCAGATGCAGCTAATACGATGGTCATGATTATACAATAGCGTTTCTTTTCTATGCGTTTTTCGATTTCGTGGCCTGACATGTGAGAGCACCACGCCACGGCATGACACGGCGAATATGACAATGTCATCCCGCAACGATCGAAGCAGGAATACCCCTCAAAAGGTCGGAGTAGCCACCCCTCAAAGGTGACATCTGTTGGAAGGAACTTTTTGTAAGATCTGCTTTCGTTTGAGGCTACTATTGTATATATTATGCGAGCTAGAGCTTAACGGATTGCCTTTAGTTCTGCTGTATGACCTGTAATAGATGCGATTGACCGTTCCTTGAGCATACCTTAGGCACTATCCGTCCGGTACTTGCCATCAATATCGAGTACCAAGTAATATACGGTGATAACACCATCTTTGTGTTAGATTAAGGTGGATGGACGGGGAACTATGATAACGTTTACTGTGGAATCTGTCTTTGCGATTCATAGATATTGTTTTGTTTTCCAATGTTCCCCAGGATTGCGATCTGTATATATATATATATATATATATATATATTTTATCGCATCGTTACATCACACGGACGCGCTTACACAAGCTTGTTGTGACAACTATGCAATAATCGTGTACGAGATCGCTTTGATTTGCACAACGCGTTGTGGCGTTTCCTTTCAGGCGTTAGCTAGAGGCGATTTTGATTTCCGGCAGAAAAATCGATGCACATATTCCGATGGTGACATTACAACTTGTCGAACCTTTCTGCGTACGTATGACCGTATAGACATATAGTAATTGCCAATGGATCGTGGTGTGTCGCCTTCGAAGCGAGTGTTGAAACAGCTCATACGTGCACGTATTGCGATACGTCAGCTCTCCCAGTAGCGTCATCGCATATCTCGCCCGGTAGACACCGGTATACGGAACAGCGTTTCACAGCGAGAGAGAGAGAGAGCGAGTCACGATCATCAGAGCAACATCATCTCAGCATAGCTTGCTTCATCGCATCGCGACGCCGCAGCGAGCGGTGGCGCGAAAATTTTCTGAAATTTTCGTTCGCGCTCTTCGACTTCTGTTCGGCGTCGTTATTGTCGCCCGCCAGGAGTCTCCCGGGGTATTCTTTCTCAATTTTTCATTCATTCTTCGAATTTTCGTTTTTTTTTCCGTGCTTTTTCTTCTCGCGCAATCGAAATTCTGTAAAAAAACATACACACACAGAATCGTCTTCGCGCCACCCAACAATAATAATAATAATCGTCGTAGTAGTGATGTGGCGGGATTGTGACTGTCGGTAGTCGAACGTGACCCAGAAGGGTCGACAGCTGTCGAAGAAAAGGCAACATGTCGAATTCAAGAAAAACACACAGTGAGAGACGGCACGATCGAAACACAAACCAACCACCGTCAACAACCGCCAGCCAGCGAGAATTCGATACGACACGCTGCTGCTACAATGGTACCCTCTTACATAACAACAATGGCAACAGCAACAACAGTAACAATGGAAACAATAACAGCTCTCTCGCGATATTCGCCCTCGTTTTCTCACTGTGTGTTGTTTTGTTTTTATCAGGCGAGAGGATGGCAACTGGCCTACAACGAATGCTCCACTAAATCTCTTTAATGTGACACATAAAATATATATATTTATATAATATATATATATGGTGACAGGGTCCCGCTTGTTTGGGCCACTGCTTCGACGGTTTGGAGCGTTTTCGTCCACTGGCGAAGCTGCCCTTCGGTTACACACGGACGCATCACGTCTATATCAACGACGGGTAGAACAGCAGCAGCAGCAGCAGCAACTGTCATAGACAAATTCGTAGGTGACGCCACTTGAAAGCTATTCATCTCGAAGTGACTCAATCGCTGACAACGTATCCACTCGTAGAGCATTAACGGGAACGTCACCGGTAGCTTTGAGTGAATCATATTTCGGTGTTTTGCCCCGGAGGCGTATACTGAATGACGAGTAAGTCAGTCGGGCGGGTATCAAATGCGGCTTGCTCGAGAGCAGTATCCAGTCTTTCAGGTCTCGCTGTTCGTAGCTACCGTTCATACATAACTCAGCGGTCGAAGGATCATCGGCGTAAACAGTGAACAGGCGTATCTCCCATCAAAGTCAACCCTGTCAAAGTATAAATATTATATATCCATAGTGATAATAATAATAATACACTCTATACAGGGTGGCGAATGTCAAAGTGTATGTTTACATTCGGTAGACTCTCAGTTCACCTTTTTAGGGATAGAGCGATACAATCGAGAACGACATAGCGGCAGTATGGTAGACCCGCCATCTGCCTCAGTTCGTTATGGCGTGCTCCTGTTAGAATTATGACGTGATGCCAGTGAAACCGCATGAGGAATTGCATAACGAAGCGACTCACCTGAAAACACAAAGAGGACATGATCAAAATTAGGGATTAGCCGGTTCGTTATAAATTAATCACGCACCGTAATTAACAAATGGTCACGGACAAGACACGTTCATTTGCTGCCAGAGCTTGGTAGAGGGTTGGCGTAGGTGTACCTAGTTGCATCAGCAGGGTGCGTGGCCCATTAGTCGGTGATTTTTTCAATGTTGCGAGGCACCAGGCAGAGTGGAACGGACTGTCTCCTACTTTTGCTGCTGGCCACGCTAACACTAGTTCGATAAATCGTCATAATCAAACGTCTTTGTTGCGCTGAACAAACGAAGGCAATTGCCGATGAGAGATGTTTCAGGCAAGAGAAGCAGGTGTAATAGATAATTACAGACATCTATTTAGTGTTTTATACTATTCCTATATCTATATATATCACGTCGTGTTCCACTATAATCTCTGGATGTATGTCGCGGCTGGACAATAACAACTAATCAAAACGACATCACAGGATCTGTTTCATAGCAATATTTTTGTAACGATTTTTGCCGTAGCCGGCACGCTTGGTATTCTGCTACACGAAGCAATAACCAACATGAGAAGGCAATCATCATCTCATGTGTTTCGTGAGAGAAACATGGTTTGCTCGCATCTCTATTGTTCGCCTAGCTGTCGGTAATAAGTGTGTAATAAGGTTCGTGTGTTATACGTTGACTATATTGTAGGTTTACGGTATACGATAAAGGTGGATATTAATTTGTTTCATCGCAATATAGTTTACGAGGTCTTCGACAAGTGAGTTATATACACATTTCATGCTCGACATAATCCAATAAGGAGGGGTCTGGAAAGCAAAAGTCGTCGCCAAATACAATCGGCCCCATCTGTCTGAGTCTCAACAACTTTCGGGCAACAGCAACAGCAGCAGCAGCAGGCGTCAGGGAACATGTTTCGGCTGCGAATTTTACCACAAGCATGAACACTTCCTCACCAAAGATTTGCTTCCCTCTAAATCCCCGGACGTCCACCACCATCTCACTGCCTCGCGATCTTCCCGCCACTGGAATTTCTGCTATTGCTATCACTACTAATACTGGCAGCCGCTGGTACCAGGGCAACATTTGCTTGTACGCCGGGCTGGTCTATAGACATGCGCGGCCCTGGAGCGTTCCCAGATAGCCCTCAGAACGACTCGACAACAACCAGTACAACATCTTCAGTATTACCACCACCGGCGAGCCGTTCGACTTCGACCACGAGCGCTGCTCGTGGGGTTAGCTCCTAGGTGTTTGTTCAGTTGTTGTCGATTTCCCAAAACGTCGCTTGCTCGTAGTTTTCCTTTTCGTTCCAGTTCCACCCGATGCGACCGCCGGCGCCACCGCCTTGGCGACGATTGAATTAGCATGAATTTTGCATGAGACGCCGCCAGCGGGCTTTCGTTGGATTTCCTCAATTTAATACCAGCATCAGCCGTAGCAGCAGCCTCGCGGCGGTCGACCGCTACAAGTAGTCGAACAGCGGGGCTACTTCCCCTGTTTCGAATGGCTACAATCCCAAGACGTCGATGTGGAGCGATCGCTGCCGAGGTGGGGTTCGGCCAAGGGGAATTCTTGCGCGGGCGGTAGGCGAGTAGTAGTAGCAGTAGTTTGGTCGCATTATTCTCTCGATATATGCTATTCCCTGCTGCTGCTGCTGCTGCTAAACATTTCATCCATTCATCGTTGACTTGATTTCGCCAGGAATTATTATTGTGCTGACGACGATGATACGCTGAGGGTCGGATGATACGTCGTATCATTACGAGTGTTATCGTTATTAGACATTAACAGCCGAATTCACGGAGCCGCCCGAAGGCCGCGGAGGCGGATTCGTTGACATGGTACAGAGCGGTGTTGGCCACCCCTCCGCCATCAATTTCGGTTTCGCTGACTGAAATATCATCGCCTACTTGAGGATTTAACAAATAGAAAATAGAAGATTGAGCCCTTCTTGCAATGGCTACACTTGGGCTAGAGATTCTGCAGTGCCAGGGGACGGGGGCAGAAAGCTTTTATTGGACATGTTGAAGATAAGTTGACGACAGGGACGGTATATGCATGTATAACACATAAAACAAAAAAAAAACATATAAGTATGTATTTTGTGTTAAAGTGAGCTCATATTTTTATACTTCTGCAAAATTTATTCAAACATACAATCGTTAAAAATTATGGGGGGGGGGGATTAGTTGAGGACCGGGGCCGAGGCCGACATTGTCCAGAGGAAGGCGGTGGCATTGCCTCTCTGCACAGCGAGGGACAAGCGTTGTAGGAGGAAATATCCTGCGCGCTTGTCCCCGGTGAAGCAGATCAGCCTATGGTAGACCCCTTTGAGGAAGTTCGCAGTGAGGGGGCCGTGCCCGCCTGAGGTTTCAAATGCAAGGTTGGAAAAGAGGTGGGTTGCCTGGAGTGCTGCTTACTTTCGTAGCTTGGCCCAAAAGCAAACTTTCGGAGAACGAGGTCCCGGCGGACCATGTTGAACGCATTGCGGAAATCGAGCTTGACCAGGAACATGACCGGGCGAGCGTGGATGAAGGCGCGAAATTGATTCTGATACGCACATCGTCGACACTATATAATAACAATAAAGTTTACAATGTAGTGGGTAATACGTAAGGAACCCATGACAATCAATACTGCCAAATGGTATCTATTTAAAACCTCCCGACCGTTTTTCGCTTATACGAACGTCACATATGAAAAAATGTTAGGCTCTCATAAATTCGCGCTAATTGATGGTCATAGTCATCATACGATTGGGTAGCTCGGTAAACCTGTTATAGGCTTTACTTCGACACACTTTGATTTGTTTCGCCAAATAACCAAACAGACCCACTTAGCCTTTTGACACCTAATAGCGTTCACCATTTTTGCCCCCGCTAGCACAAGCAAAATCTATTTGCTTGTACCCATGTATGAGGTCATTGACGATTATCACATGATCCTGATCCTTGTCTTTTCTACCATATATATATATATATTATTATTTTTTCAAGCAAGAGCGAAAGCTACAACTAGTATACGGAACAAGGCCAAGCTGCCACAGATCGTAGAAGCAGGATCCAATAATTTCCCACAGCCAAATGTAATCTCTATAGCATTACCGTTGCTGTTTGTATCACTAGCTTATAGGGGCGCGAATGACTACCCATATTGATTTATACGTCCATCCATCCTTTCACCCGCCTTTGCTTTACGATACATACACGTATGAGTTCGCCTGTTCATGTATGAGCTGTGCCGGAGCAATTTCAGACAACACAGGAAATCATTATTTTAATCAATATCGCACCACTCTCATACTTTGTGTGTGCAAATATCGTGGCAATGCAAAAGGTCGACCCACAATGCTAACATTATGAGCAATTGCAAATCGAGCCAACGCCATGAAATGGCACCTTCCAATCGCAGCATCCTATCTGTGTCAGTTGATTCGTTCGGTACCCTCGGTGGGCCCGTGTCAGCATGCCTGCCACAAATCTATTATATTCACTGGGATACGAACAAGTTCTCCGCCCGTTTCCTCTCGCTCGCTCTCTGCTATACCCTACGCTTGGTTACATAGTTATTGTTGTAGGTCTGCGTTGCTAATATTTGATTACGGACTGATGTTGTATTCGACATATGGCAAATACAATTGAATCAATATGTTGTATAGGGCTGCTAGTGGAGACGAATTGAAAGACGACGCCTAATTTTCGTGGCGCTTTTTCCGCGGCCATCATTCGGTGAGGTGGAAATCGATCACGGTGGTGAGGTTAACAACGACGGTAGTGTACGTAATAAACACGGCGGTTACGTAATCGTCTCCCACCGGCTGTTGATTCGGCCGTGCCCACGGTCAGCTGGGCTAGTCCTCGTGCGATACGAATCAATTAGCTGACTGCATCGTCATTCGTCAATAATCGCCTGGTCATCGTTCTTCCGAGGTCGGAGGGCGTTTCGCAAAAAAGCGACCCAAGGGAACGGCTAATAGCGTCGACTTTAGCAGCAGCAGCAGCAACAATAGTAACATAACGACAGTGACGGAGTAGACGAGGAAAATAAAGAGAAATTAAAGTACTCGTCACCAAATACACCTATATACGATATACACATATATATATAAATATATATATATATATATAACAGAGACGGTAGCACTGACTGAAGATAGGATGGATGAGCATTGGATTTATTTGGATATCCACCCTATCTTTTAATATTATGTATATATATATATAATATTAAAAGATAGGGCGGATATCCGAACAAATCCAACGCTCATCCTTCCTATCGGCAGTCAGTGCCACCGTCTCTGTTGTATATATATATATATATATATATATATATATATATATATATAATAGAATACGATTGTTTGTCCACGGAAACTCATATCCACCAGCGCACAGACTCTGAAAGGAAACCGCGTCGCTGCTGCTGGGAGGAGCGACGCGGTGACGATATAAAAGACATTTTCTTGCCCAATATTCTGGTGTTTCCCGCCAAACAGAAGCGACTGCCCGTGTGACGCCAATGGCAGCAATCACTATGGTCGCCATTATTATAATAAATTATTATTATTACAATCTTATTATTATTATTATTGTTGTTATTATTATTGTCATCGTCAGAATCATCATCTTGCCACACAGGTATTTTTTTGCCGTATTTTTTAGGTGGCGGCAACGATCTAGAAGGAGGAACCTCTATAATATCAGATGACGAGCAACGCGTGACATAAAGAATACACGAACACGTACGTAAGCCCGCTGCAACAAAAAAATACTACGGGCGGAAAGGGACCTGCTACTATCACGATGTATATATATATATATAAATATATATATATGTATATATCGTTGGAAGTGAGCTAGGGAGGCACAGTGTAATCGGCAGTGGCCAATTGAGAACTTCCTTTTGGCTGGGCTCGGCGGTAGCTGATGTCACCACGACTGGACTGAAGAAATTCATATTGCTGCTGATGCTGATGCTGATGCTGTTACCACTCGGTAGTTGTTTCTCTCCTCGTGGCTGTGTATGAATCTTCGCTTGCAACGAGCGCTCCTGGCGGAGGTACAGTACATGGCGGAGACATGCTAAGATTCTATAATACTCGGTTTCATTCCCAGTCTAAAAAACGCCGAGGGACAGATCAACAGAGAGAGAGAGAGACCTCACTGTCAGAGGAAGGTATCATTTCGGCGAGTGTCAAACCGGCAGAATCAGACGACCGTCTCAGCTGTCCGAATACCCTTAACTCTGCGGCTACCTCAATCATCAGCTTCGAGTCGCTGAGAGTTGGACGTATCAACCCTTCCTGTACAACTCAACGAGGATAACAAGGGAAAGTATACGATGACGCGTCATCTGAACATATTTGCCAACTCGCTCGAAATGCGAAGGCAGACTGAATGACAGCAAATCAACTCAACTAAAGATACAAGTTCTTTTTTTCGTTGGAAATGACAACCTCAATTCGCTTGAGGAACCATTTGGGGATGATCTAAGTACAGATCGTGTTTATCTGCTGGCGATTTAGCTGGGCGTTCATTTTCAGAATATTACATTATCTCTGCTACGGTATCACAAGAAACACATATTGTTGCTTAAATGAAATTTCTGTGAGAGTAGACAAAAGAAGAATTAAAAAAAAGATCATTGTTGCTCTACAGAACAATTACATCTAAAGACCCCCTCCCCGTCTCTCCATTGGTTGCCATTTTTAAATCAGTTTTAGGCGAATTCTAAGCAAATGAACAAAAATAAAAATTCATTCCTTTCTCATTTCTGTCATTTTGGAGGATTGTTGTAAATGCTTTTGTTCGAGATACAGCGTCACCATTGTATTAATAAAAATACGTAATTGTATAGGCCTATAATGCAGATAGACAGACGTAGTGAACTAAGCTATATGCCATATTGCCAATTCTCGTTAGGATGCCAATTCTCTTTATAACGTGTTCTTGAATATTTCTTCTCAGAATGCTCAGACAGCTTTTGGTGATCTTCTCTGATCCTCCCTGCTGCGCTCAACCCCCCCCCCCCCCGCACAGGTTGGGGTCCCCAACACTAATCTATGAGTGAGCGTCCGACGGTCTAGCTACTGTTCGAGCGTAATGACTCCTAGACAGACTCCGTCGATCAGTGGCGGTTTAGCGCCGACCGAATAGTGGCCTCAAACGTGGTAGGCACCGACGATGCCAAAGCACCTCCCACCTGACTGCCCCTCCGAGTGGAAGCAATCCCCCCGGCCCGGCCGCCCCCGGGAGAACCCAGACAGACAACAGCAGCCACTTCGCCAACAGCAGACCGAAATTGGCATAAAAACTATTGATTTGTTTGATCCTTACAGAGGAATACAACGAAAGCGACGTATCATTTCGAGCCTCATCGTCACTTGGTGACGCCGAAAAAGAACGTTTCATCACACACACACACACACACGACAGTGTGGTAGAGAGAAAGAGAGCGAGAGAGACACATATATATATATATATGCATACATAAAGAAACAGAGAACAGGGAAAATAAGGCAATTTTAGTTTTATGCTCTTCATTCAAACGTGCTATTACAAACAACTATATTAGAGTTCCGTAGACCCAAGTAGAAACCGGCTCTCAACTGTGCCAAACAGTTTCAAGGCAAATCTCCTGCAGTAGTGGTCATCCAAAGCGCACGGGCGAATTTCTTAAAATCAACGTACCAAATATCCGACTTCAAATGATTGTAATATGCTGTTGCACACAACGCCTAAACCGAACTCCAACAACAGCAACAACAAAAGCAATAGCTGCTGCTCCAGTTTACCATTGACCGGTCGGATGCTAATGTTCGCCAATGTTTCTCATCTACGATTTCCAAACGATGCCAACCGTCAGTGTGGGAGCGAAGCCCATGTCCATTGCATTAAAACGAACTCAATGAAGAAAATTATCCGAAAGCCAAATTGCCTCCCCAGAACTCCTAGGGCGTGGCAGGAGTTTCCCAGCGTCCGCAGGGGAAAACTCATCGGGGCAAGGTGGCCCACATAAATTGCCCTCACAGCAGCAGTATCCCGGGAACAAAGCATCGCTGAAGACATACCATAAGGGAAATACATCTCATGGAATAGTCAACCAGTATGACTAGGCGGTTAATTGACTAGCCTCGTCTCAGGGATAATCTCCGGCCCTTGTTATTAGCGAGGTAGGAATTATCGTGCTCCCGGGTACTATTATAGATTGCTAATAGGTTTGCGTTTTTGTTTCGAGCAGATTGAATAGGTTCGTCTCGATTTGTGTGCGCTTCCTCCCGGCCTGACCTATACAGATCTTGTATCTATCTTGTCGAATGGCTAATCGATACCGAGGCTCGTTATTTAATTTCTGATGAATACATTCGTTCATTTAGTCACCTTTGTTGGTAGCAGTCAAACATAATCATGGTCCATAAGGGTGAGGTCTCAGTCTTAAAATACCAAAATCGCCTGAATGTAAATTGTTGTCGACAACGTTCATCTCTACGACCAAAGGCTCTATCTGCCAAAGCTAATATAGTGAGATGATATTGTCGAGTCCTAGCGCAATTTGCTCAAGAAATTTAAATGTGACATCATGTCTATTTGGAAAAATCGGCCACTGATCACCACCACCGGTCGATTGCCGCATGTGTTCGGATAATAACGATGGATATGAGTACACCCTAGAGATCTCTTGGCTACACACAGACCCACATCTGGCAGCCGATTCATAAATGGCAGGTGCTCATCATTTAACAACGAATAAGTGAAGCAGATAAGTGAGGGCGGTTCGTTTTCTTACAATGCTAAAAAGCCACCAGCTCAAAAAATCCCGAAGCCACCACAATACACCGGGTGGCGTGGAAAGTGCCTTTATGGACGTGGGCGAATATGGCGAATGTGTGTGGGGCAGCAGACTCCATGGCTCAGTCGCTGATCAGATAGAAACTGCTCAAAAGGACGCCGCATCAGGGCGATAATCGTCACATGCAACACGTGGTGTCTACACAATCGTCTCACAACCATAGACACATATTAGCAAGCAAGCAAAAAAAAATCATCATATGACCAATTATGTCACATGGCGCAATTGTGTGTCTGCCTACATCGGCCCATTACCGTTGTGCCTTATTATGATTGCTGTCATCGTGATATCTCATATCGAACGGGCCCATCAAATGACCCAACATTATACGCGTTGCCGTGGTGTCCACTTACTATTATATCTGCTCGTTCTCCCTCTGTTGCATTGGACTGAACGTTGGCCATCCAACAACGGCTCTCATCTCGGCGTGTCCAGAAGTTGAAGCTTAGCTGTGGATGCCCCTTGACGCTTGTAACCAAAAAGCGTCGGCCGTAGCGGGCGTCAAATGCCGATGATGTCTCGTCGACGCCGCCACCGTCGAACTGATCTCGCCGGCTGGCCGGCCTGTCGGCAGGCATAAATATGGACGCCAAGATGATCAGAAGTCAGCAGGGTCCGAGTCGATCCAGGCCATTAGGGGGCCCGGTGAACGGCTCGAAGTTTTCTTGTCATCTCGTTTTTCTGTTTTCTCTCTCTCGATCTCTCAAAGCCAGAACCAATATGCTTACATCCCTGCGAAGCGGCCGAGGCGGAACAGGCGAAGACACTTTTTTTCTTTCGGAGAGATACGTTTCCTTATCAACTCGATTCAATCGCTACTTTGCCACCAGCGGGAATTCGTCAATACATGAACAGAGCGACTACAAACGGTCGAACGATGTGCAATTCTGTGCGAGATGCTGTGCAACACCCTGAAGTAACATCAGTCGATGGGAGGATCTAGCGAACGATAAGCTTCATATCCTTGTGCAGATGTTGTCTATTAGCAAACGTTTATTAGGGGTGGACATCACGCGTCGACCTGATTGCTTCACCTCATCGTACCTGCGTGTACAGTATGTACGGCGTCATCCATGAAAATGATATAACCGATCAAGTTAGGCTTCTGATGCGAGTGCAACGTTGAACGCCGTAGAGCACTGACCAATGCCAGCGACTATTTCAAGAGACAGAAGTAGACAATGTTTCACTGTGAACATTGAAACGAAATAATATTTAGCCGTTTAGCTCAGGTATTATTAGGGTTATTATTATTATTATTATGGCTTTGTGTAAGTAATGCGACCATTTACCTACTGAATCGAGTCCCGACAAATCCCCTGAGCGTGTGGATTTCGTTGGGCCACTAAGTGCTCCCTCGAATATGTTGTGGAAACTCATAGAGATATTAAATCGAATTTAACCTTCGATAATCTTTAGTTGCTATCTCTGGTTAATAGCCTACGCCTCTGTAATTGAAGACGGCATCCGGTCCGTGCTTAGAGAAGAGCACCTTTTAGTATATTTTATGTAATAGCTCTCATAATCACTAATTGCTAGGTATAGAATAGCGAGTGTCCAAGCTTATTAAAGAACGATTCACAAACTAGACAGCTACAAACTCAGCAAAAAGTAGCAAGTGCCAGAAAATAGATGAGACAGCCAGAGGATCTGCGATTACCCATAAACAATGTTCACTCAATCGATGTGAACCTTCGTCATTCAGGCGTAGATTGCGTTGATCCTATTGAACACCATAGCCGTTCGTTGTTGTTACTTCCCGGACACGAACCCTCACAGATCTGATACCTACATAACGATGCTTCTTGTCAATGACGCAGTGCTCAACTAAATTCGGGAATATACAGCATCCATGTAAGCTGTGTAACATTAGCTGCAATTTAACTGCACGCTGAGATGAGATCATGTGATTGAGATCATAATCGATTGCAGTTAATGATTGTGGTCCAATTAGAGATCGAATTAACTGGTAGCTGAAAGCAGATAGACATTTCAGCAGATATCCCACGTCCCAGTATATTCCTTCATGCCTCCGTCAAAGTGGAGACTTGTCACAGATATTGTTAGTCACTTGCGCAGTTTCTCCAAGACACTCCCTGGCAAAGTTCCCTGATAGCACTGATGTTGAAGAGTGAAAACATTCTACAGCGACGCCAGGATTTGAATTTAGGTCACACCATTAGGTCGGCAGATCTATCCCTGCAGCCAGCCCCCGGCGGCACCGATCCTACGACCTCGCCGACGCTATGTTGACCTACAAGATCTGCGAGCTTTCAGGCATAACATCGCCGCCTTCAGACGAATTGCTAAGCGTCCCCGATACGTCCACAGATGCCATCTGCATCGGTGGATTACTGCGAGGGAGCACATTGTCTGATCTTACTTGTCTCAATATGAGGACCTCATGCCCGATATGTTCTATGCGTATGTATGATAGACTGTGTGGCTTTTCAGATGGCTCAGTTGATTTTATTATTTAACGCAGTCTAAGCAAGAGCTGCTTTCTTCGTCGACACATAGATATATAAATATATATAATGAATCAGCATACTGGTGCCGGGCCAACATGCGTAGCTAGGTGTAACACGTTGCTGCACCAACAATAGAAAAAAAGTTCTCGTTATTTGAACGTGCAGAAAGTTACGAACAAGTGTTATGCTTGATATATATTTAGTTGATAATAGTATATCGCCATACACCTCCGGCTGTTCGATGCTCGTAAAATTCATGAACATGCCTTGGAAGCAATCTGCTGTCTCGATCACACACCGCCTCTGTGATCGTCTCAAACTTCTATTGCAGATCAACTATGGACGAGAAGTGCTCATCAATCAATCAATCAAGCAACTGATCGTCACACAGTACACACGAATCACTGTAGATCGTTATGCCGCTGTGCTGAGACATATGGCTATTTTAAAGCGGTCACCAATTGAATAAAGCATCTGCACCGTTCGTTCGGCCAGGCTCGATGTAACAGACGTAGTGGTATCAGTGGTCGCCACAGATATAGGCCGATGTATCATCGTTGCCATTGGCTGTCAACGGCTGCAGCTATAAGCGGCTGGCGGAAAATCCGTCGGGTGACGACGTTTCTTCGACGGAGTTTCCCGTGTACAAAGATATACTCGATCCGAAATTGTACTATAATAGTATACATTATGATTTTTATCGTACGAAACAGGTTGTGCATATGAATATTGTAAGATGAAATTTGATAACTAATTTTTTTACTGAGCTCATCAATAATCTATGTCTCTTCCGTCATACATATGCCGGAACTGTTGCACAGCAAGGGTGTGTCCCCTACGAACTTAGGCGTTTTCTTGCGGTAGCTGATATCTGGTCTGCCGACTCACCGCTACCCATCCAACCACCGCGTTTTCTGAAAATAAAATCGTTTTCTACTCTATTCTAACAATACATTTAATGCAGGTTCAGAGCGGGAGCGGCGTGCCAATCTCTATGAAGAGCAAACGACGGATGAATGGCATACTAACCTGCAAATGTTAAATAGTGACATTCTAATTGTCGAGCAAATGGGTGGTAGCGTTTGAAAACTAGGAAAAAATACATACGACACCTAGCCACGTACCCTCGCAGATATACAACATAATCGAACAGTTGAAGTAATAAAAAGTGCGAGGGGCTCTGTTGATGCTTAAGTTGTGCTACATGGATAGACCTCATGTGCCGCGTAGTAGAAATTCCTGAGGCTACTCGTTGTGTGACACGCAAGTTGGAGCACTCAAGGTAGTGTTCAATAACGGACGATTGCAGCTGAAGTGAGATCATTACGACGATCTTCGATCTTGAGTTGTCCCTGACTCAAGAAATGTTAATGGCCACCCCCGCTCATAGCGTCGCATTGTCACATCAGAGGCATAAGCCTCATTGATCTAGTTCTCGTACGATGTCTTTGAACATCTCGTATCAATCTCTGGTCGTTTGCTCGCGTTCGATATTTCATCGACGCCGGCGTAGACTGTGTGGTGTGTGTGACTGTGAGGCGGACACAGAAATGAGCAGACATTACATGGGAACTAATTATATCTCGTGGGTTGCGTCTTCAACAGATATCAAAAAGACGCTAGCACACTATCAGTGTAGATTCGACTTCAAGGCCATAGAAACGATATGTACAATATTCATCACATATTCATTAAATGGCAGGTGGGAGAATGCTCCGTTAGAAAGCAAGCCCACGGAACATGATAATAATAATGATAATAGTAATAATAATAATTAACACATACCCAACAATATAGCAAATTCGAATGATCGGTTACAAAGAAATTGTTGACATAGCCTGACCTTTTTGGTGAAACTCGGGCATTTTCGTAGGTTCACCATCATTATTTCAGCTCAACGTGTGCCACTCGTTGCTTGATCTAGTTTCACCCACGAGTTTTCGATTCGCGCCGAGCGGCGAAAAGTCACAAATACATTTGCGTCACGTTTTCATGATCTCATTTATCGCGACGGGGACGGCAATGTCATGAGACATCGGTTGGCGTATGGCCACCGGTCGGAGTTGGTCTGTCAGTTAGCCGTTGACAAGGCCTCGATATTCCTTGTTGTTGCTGATGATGATGACCCATCTCATTTAGCTTCGCAGTCTCGTGGGTTTGCCAAAAGACTACTATTACTGCATACTATATATATATATATATATATATATATATATATATATGTGTGTATATCTGTATGTGTGTGTACTTTTTGAGAGTTGGCGACCGCCAAGTGGCGCTAAGCAACGTTGGAAGATTTCGACAGAAGCTCTCGTCGCTGCGGCTCACACTGGCTGGCAAGCACAGTGTGAGCGGGATGAATGGAAGGAAGCACAACGCGACTGGTGGCTTTTGGCTGTTAGCTATAGACACCGTCGACGCCCGTCCACATTTATACAGGGATACCCGAGCCACGGTAGACCCTATGAGTGTGCGCGTGTTGCGCAGGGTTCATCGTTGGGGGCGTCAAGTTTAGCGGCGGATCCTAACGACGTCCAGTTGTCGTGTTGCTCTTGTGACCATAGGGGATATGGCTGGGCCAATTTTCAACAATGGCCGGCCATGAACAGCCCAATCCATCCATTTATTGCTGTAGTACTACAGTCACCGGCGGCGCTGGGGAAGCGTCTGCGGCTCAACGATGACGGGGCAATGGGGCTTCGCTTTTCGTTTTTTTTTTTAACAAATATCATAATCAACAGTGTACGAATGGACGGTGGAGAAGCGAGGAGCAGCGACTGAACCCCATGAACACACTGCTGAGTTGTATATCACCGAAACGTATATTAAGCATATACAGATGGCGTACTGCGGTCAACGAAATTAACAGTATACGAAACTAGTACTGTACTTGTACGCACGTACACTGCACTGAGGGCCATTCACACGAGACAAAAATGCGCTCATCTGTACAGGCGGGACTGCGCGCATTTATCTTGATTTCAGAGTCAGAGATAAACATTCAGTGGGCGTAAGTTTACGTGGCACCTCGTCAGGGACGATTGATTTATTTAAAAATAAACTAAAATTCATCTCCGCATGATTTTCTATCAGACACTTCGGTTCAAAACGATATGCTGCCTATGGTTTCATTGACTTTGCATCGCACTGTGCACCGCCAAACAGCGTCACCCTTAGCCGAGGGACAGGTTCGATATCAGATTTCGATTATCGATCGCTGCTTTGCCAACACTCGATCGAAGGCATAGACGTTTCGTGCGTATCCAGTTTTATGTCGTAGCTCATTCGTTCAAAGCATAAAGCCAACGAGTTCACGAAAGGTCAGATTCGCCAAGGCGAATGAGCGTTGCCACAGTTCACTGTTCGTGGCAATGCTCACTATTGTTTAGCTTGCTTCCGTTAGAATGCCTTCCTACGATTCTGAGTAGAAAGGCTCATTTTACTGTATTTACTGTTGCCTGCTACTGTCAGAGATACTGACAATTCCACCATTCGATTTCGGTCGCTTTCATCCTCTGACGGCTTAGGCCTTGTGTCCGTCTTTCAGCTCAGATCACACCGGTGAGTATGAAAAATCGAAGCTGGAATCAGCTGACGGCTTCCCTTTGTCATTTCGTTCATCTGTTTTCGTCTGTGAGCAAAACGATTTTGCGCAGGAAGCAAAGGTGGAAATGGACACGCAAGACTGTGGCGCAATGGCGGTATCGCTGTCAATAATCTCTAACTTGTTGCTGACCAGCTCGCTGACGGTCGGAACCGCCGAAGCTGACATCCAAACGTTGGGAAGCACGTCGGCGAAATCCTATCACGAACCGTCTGCAGAGAGTTCGTTCATTTCCGCCTGTCTACGTGAACCCTATAATAGTGGTCATAATAAAGATAATAGAATGGCAGTTGTAGCAGTAGTTGTAGTAGTAATAATAATAATAATAATAGACTAAATACTGCCGCTGCGATATAGGTGTCGTTAGTGTCACCGGCGGGTACACCAACGCGCTTCAGATTAAACGAGCGTCCCTCCTTCTCCAGCGATCTGTATGAGCCAACCGGACACCCCTATTGTCGCCGCTGCCGACGTCGCTGATTGTTCATTTCTTTCCTGATTGGATAACCTTTCGACTGCCTCAGGCGCTCTTCACAGTAGCGCAGTGTGTGTGTATGTGCTCGGAACTTATTATGCACGCGCGCTCGCGCGCGTAGTGATGTTCTGCGGGATACGGACGGAGCGCATCGTCCAGACGAGCAGTTTAGTTGGTCGGTGATGCTTGCGATAACGGATCACACATGAGTAACAAACGCACATGTGTATATAGCGTGCAAGCTTGACGCAAGACCGCGCTGTTGCCGGCAAGCCACCGTGTGTCATCTAGTGTTCAAGAAGCAGGAGCAGCAGGTGCCGCCGCCGCAGCAGCAGCAGCTGTTCTCGCGACTAAGTGATATAGACGTGGTCATTTGACCATTCATATCAACATCCGATATGCAGCACAGACGCACAGAGTCGGACCGACGCGAGCACTCATCGCCTGCTAACTACGTGTGCTCATAGTGCTAAATGATTTAAAAGTCATCATTTAGTGAGCAACTGCTGTAGAACAGCGCTGGACGTGCTAAGTTCAACGGTACCACACGAGTTGTCATTCAGTGACATAAAAGACACAGTGGCATTTAGCGGCGTCACCGCCTCTGCTGCTTCTGCTGTCCCGGGTGAATCGGATGAGTCGGCAGTACAACGTACTAACCAAGGCAACGTAAGAATATACCACACACAGACGCCCGACTTATACATAGGCAGGCGATACGATGGCAACGCGATGTAATCGCACATTGTTAGATGCAATGCGTTGAATCGCTAGCAGGGATGGGGTCCCTTCCGCAGGGTTGGCAGGTCGCTCGCAGCAGCGAACCAGACGACGGTCAACGCCATGCGCCAAGTTGGACGATTGATGGTGATGGTAACGATTTCATCGAGTTTGAGGACGAGATGAAGATTGCAGCAGGAACCTGCGACGACCACCATCGCTCGCTGTACGATGACGAGATGGCAGGTAACATTATCATGATTTCAACTTTCGTCCGCATGTGTTAGTAAGTTTGCGCCCCTCGAGCAGAGAGAAAGAGAGAGAGCGAGAGAGAGGAGGAGAGGTCCCCAATTTGACGAGTTGCCGGCGACGTTGTATTGTATTGTTGTATGTCGAATGTAGCAGACGGCCACATCGCCCGCGCTAGTTATTATTATATATGGTGAGGCAGCGGCAGCGACCATCGGTCCATGATCGACGATGACGACGACGACAAAATACACCACCACGAATACACCCTCCAACAGGAACAACATGCGAGTGAATGACTGCTGGTGAGCGTTACCCACAATCATCTTCGTGTGTCTGTGTGTATTTTTACGTTCACCGTTCGGGCGCATCTCTCTCTTCGGGATCGACGCGTTCGTATTTCGGATTTTGTCATCTGTGCGACCGCAACGGCGACTCGCACTCAATCTGCAATCATCACTTTTCTTCATCTCGTTGCTATTTTCGCACCGATCGCGACATGGGCACTACTAGTCCGGCAAGGTGACCAAGACACGAGCCACCAAGAGGCTGTCACCATTGGCGGCTGGCTGAGAGTAGTTGGGCGTTTGGGCGGTGGAGGGCGGGCGGGGGGGAAGATGAGGATTTTGTCAAATACGATGTCATTCCCTCCCTGAGTACTAGTCGCTTCATGAGACGCATCAATCAGCACAGCAGCAGTGATGGGCGACTTGCCGTCTGTTGGCCGTCTCTTAACCGCTGGGCAAGCGAGCAGACACGTGAGTTGTTCAACGACTGGCCAATGACTGCAAATCTGAGCTGTCGGTGGTATGTGTAGGGTCTCTGGATTTATCGTCCTGTCGATGTGTAGTACAAATAATGCTATGATAACGCAATAAGCAGGTACACGTATATATATATATATATATATATATTCGATAGAACTTGGTCTTTCGAAACACGTGCTTTCTACTGCAGCTGCTGCTGTCGAATAACATTAGAGCACCAGCAAGAAGAACAAATAGGGTTCCCCTCCCTCTAATCTCGTTTTCACGGTTATACAACAATAACAACAACTAGTAAAGTCACTATTATGACACAAGACGAAGAGGAGAAACTTCCTCGTCGAAAACTACATAAAACCAACCAGTCCATACCCCGTATACTTTCACCTTGTACGTGGACATTCGTGCGTTTACGACGTCGATATTATTACTGTACTGCACCACAGCACACTGCATCAATAGGAGAACAAAAAAATAGAAGCCAGCCTTTGCCTCCTTGTAATGCTTTTTCGACGGATACCGAGTGATCGAGTCGCGGCGGAGCTCGCGGCAACATACTATGTTCAATACGCCAACTTGTTATTGCCGGTGGTGCTGCTGCTACTGCCGCTGGACCTCGGCAGTGGCTGTCAATATCAGTGTGCATAGGGGCTCCCCTCCACTAAATCGAGCAAATATCGCGGCGTATACATCGTTTCCATTCGCGCCCTTCTTCAAATACGATGATGGGCGGCATCGTCGTCTTTGTGGTAAAATAGTCAATCCAGCGTGCCTACACAACCATTCCTGCTAGTGCAACTTCTACTGCTGCTGCTGCTGCAGCAGCCGAGAGAACTCATAACATGACGCTGGCCAGCCGCCTTGGAGGTCGTTTACACTGAGTGTCCATGGCTGCCCTGAGCTCTGTGTTCCTCTGCTGTCTCTTATACTCGCTGGTGTATGCGCTTGCACCTGTTTGATCAGCGCGTTTATGAACATGCTCACGTGTTTAGCTGGTCCAGCATTTCGGCTCGGTATAGCTCTATTTGTCTATTTGCCCCACCCAGGTCGACTTCTCGATGCTTGTGTCTGTCGCTCAGGCTAGAAGCAACGTGGGACCACTTGACGGCGTTCGGACACCGTTCTGATTTCGCGGATTGAGGAAACAAAGAGATTGAGGAACTAGAGAAAACTGGAGACACCCTCAACGAATAGTTGAAAGTTGATGGCCAAGTAGATAATATATATATATATATATATATTATTGGTTTTTCCTAGCTCCGGCGTACCCTTCGGTAGAAATATTACATGCATTAATTGGACACTGTTCTGACGTTTTAATCTTTGAATGTTACAGGCTGAGTCGGTTGATGCTTAATTCGTTTTTAATTCGCCATAGGTCATAAGCGTCATTGTTAGTTTTTGCTTGAAGTTATGAAACATTTGTGAACAATGAATGTATATATTAAAAAGAGCCATCTAAGCCATCTGCAAAAACCAGGAACTAGATTAAGCTATTTACTCAAGCTCTGCTGTTGCCCATATATTTCAATAGCTTAAGCCTACAAAACAGGAATCGATAAAACAGTCACAATGCACATACATATATATATGTATAATATATACAGTTGAGAAACAAAGCTCTTGCTCAGCCGCCGCCCGTTGAATCAATACGCCGCACATCAGTTTGTTCCAGTTTTCACAGGAAGAAGGGATCGATATCTGTTTCTCAAGTGAATGACTCGATCAACAGACAATTGTGCCATTTACATTATCCCTATCCATCTATTCAGTTGCTCTGAACGGTTTGGCAGTTGCTCTGTTCATAAATGATACTGACACTGCTGAATAGTGGCTGCCACTATTTGCCGTACCAAGTAACTGTTGCCTTGTCGTAACGGCACATATATATATATATATATATATACAGGTCATGTGGGGAGGTTGTATGTGGAATACTTTCGATGTGCTATGAACGTGATTCAAACGGATTATCCGCAGGGCGTGGCGGAAGCCCCAGCGGAAAGATTGCCAGCTGCATTCGGCTATTCGCAGTTGAGCAATTGGCAGGGCGAGAATTGCTGACAAAATCCAGCCACGGACTAGATACGTACTATATATATATATATATATATATATATATATATATATATATATATATATATATATATAAATGCATATCAGATGGTCTCCGTTGAGTGAACGACGACCAGCATCGGACGAGTGCCGTCGCTATAAGTATGCTGCAAAACACAATCGGCACACACGTGCAAGTGCTAGAACTGATGGGAAGCTTTCCTGTCGCTTGCGACGTTAGCGCAATTCAGGTTGAACGAGAGGGTTCCCACTTGATGAGAGCTTCTAGTCTCGGTAAATCGGGTGTCTGTCTGGTTGTATTCTTTGGTCAAAATGAGACACGACTCGACCATTTGCTATGGAGAAAACGGTTATATTATATAATATTTTGCCTACGACAATCGGTTATGACGTATTGCAGTCTTGTGAAGTGTTTTTCGGCCAGTGTTCGTCTGTCTTGATCTATATTTTCGGTGTAGCGATTAATAGCGCGCACTTGCGCCGCCGCGTCAAACGAATCGCTCAACAGTGATCTCGAAAATCTAGAACATAACAGTTCAAAGTAGCAGCGGTCGGCCAACGGGCACAATTCAAAGACCAGAGGGTAACCGGTGCAACCAATCATTCTAGCCTAATCATGTTGATACGCATATATCGATGCAGGTCGACGTTTTCGGGAGAGGTTCACATATAACAAAAAAACCCAACTACCGATCACTGCAAATACGACAGACAGAGGCTTCGTTTGCGAGGCAAACTTATCACCCCGCAAGAATAATTAATGTTAATCGCACGTCGTAGTATGGATAGGAAGCCGACTGCGACAGATTGAGTTAATCATTGCGTTAAGTGGTTGGTATTGAGGGGCACCTATGAGATCCCCTAACCCTCTCCACCGCACTCTATGCCATGAATGTCGCGAGAAATGCGCTATTAAATAGCCATCACATTCATTTGCGGCATTTGCGGCCAGCAGCCATTGTTTCTCGCCGTCGCGCCAGCCGCTCTAATAAAAGCAGCTGTCCGGCTGGAAGAAGTCAACGAAACGGCCATAGAAGTCTTAGTAACAGCAGGTGACCTGAACTGCCGTAGCGCTCCAGAAGCTCAAAAGATTGGCACAACCAGCCGACGCGGCGATACACGCTGGCCGGTCCTCTTCAGACAGGAAGCTGGAATGAATATGAGGGCCCGCTGGCGAGGGAGGCCTTTTTGTTTTCATTTCACATCCAGCGGCCATTCAACGGGTTCTTCTTCAGCAAACAGAGCCTGGGGGACCGCACACGCCGCTTGGGACGAAGATCTTGTCCAGTGCAACACAGTAGTTAGCTCTCGTTGCAGAAACTTTGACCAGTATTTGTTCCTCGTTAGGGGCACAGCAGGGAGTTCCAATAGGCATTAGTGCCGGAACAAGGTATATTTTATCTATTTATTTGGTAATTAGCAGTAATATACGTTCTACTCAAGACTACTGATCAGCTTCTGAATTGGAGCGTACAATATTAAGGATGAACAAAACCACGAACGACGAGCGCCAACCAGAGCGAGCCAGCCAGTTCGTGAACTGCCCTTGCGTCCAACGGGCTTTTAGGCACCTGTACGATTGATTCGCAAAACATAAATCGCCAGAGTTCTACAAGAAAGCAGCTGGAGGCGGCTCATTTTAGATGATTCTGTTTCATGTCGGCCCCACAAAGAAGCAACCACTGCCCATCTGCGTAGGCTGATACGGTACGCGCTCCGAAGCATGCGACCTGCCTGAACGCCAACAGCCATCGGTGGGTAATTGCCTCATGGCGGATTCGCGGATGGTGGCAGTGGCGGCGGCGGCGTCCACGAAAAACGCAGTGGGTAGGAACACATGCCGGCATTTTCTTATCTTCCGTAATTTGCTCCGCGAGAGCTGGCGCACTTTTCTTAACTGAACCGTGAATGCTGGAAGCCTCACGAGATGCGGCATTACTATTCGCAGATTGAAGCTGTCGTCGAGCGGTTCACGATAGTCGGCTGATCTCATGAGATCGGAAAGACTGTGACTCCCGTTGGTAAGAAGATAACGTGTAGTTAACGAGTTTTCTGTGCGGCCTGCACAAGCTTCCCGATTATATAATGTGAAGCAAATCAAGAGATGAAATTATGGCCAGCGGAAAATCGGCGCAGGAAAATGCAACGGGCGTTATGAACTCCGATCGGAGGCAGAGGAAATCCGCACTGGATTTCCAGAAGCGATCCCCGGATTCCACCTTGCATCAATATTAAATCCATGGATTGTTCTCATATTTGAATTTTATTTCCTCTTCTTTTACAAAATCATTCTTTGATGATGGCGAGGACGGGGGAGGCTCCGTACACTGTGCTACGGTGTGCGATACGCTGCATATCGAGTCATCTCCGGGTGCACTGATCATCTTTATATTGTGTTATCATCTTCACAACTAATTCCAGAGGGTTTTTTTCACAGCTGACCCTCAGCTGTCTCTCGATGGCTGGTCTCCTGTACCGCTGTATGGCAGCACTACTTGAAGGACCCATCGTATCCATCATGCTAGATCGTATCTGGCCGTTCTCTAACAGACCTACTTGATCATAGGCATAGCAATGTTAACTATATCCAAGGCAGACCACGATTTCTGGTGATCGAAGTGGCGATCAAAAATCGTCATGCTGTTCGTCGTTTCCACGGCAACCGCAACTAAAGACAACGAAGATTATACAAACTCTGTTATCAAATGGAATCATCGTCACCGTGACACTGACCTGAGATGATTTCAATGGCTCAGCTCAGCCGGAAGCTAGAGGATTTCCCGCCCACATCACTGAAGGCACCCTAACGATCGTTACCGCTGTTATGTCATCCGTATAAAAATATAGCGTCATTTTTATGCTTCGCGTGATTTTGCCAGATGTTTTCTCTCGACATTTCCTCGACGTCCAGTCTCAGCCTTATCCATTTCTCACCGATTTTCTGGCATTTGCACTATTTCTCGCTCTTAATATCGAGATGATTTGAACTCAGCCTTGATTTCAAATCTCCCTGCTATTGTTTGCCTTACTTAATAATCCGCTCTATTCTTTAATGTTGTTCGCCGCCCCTAGTCTCTCCCCAACTCCCCCACCCCCCTTTCCAACGCCACCAGAAAGATTCTGCTGAACGCAGAACCGTGTGGCGCCGCTCTATCAGCATGTGCTAGGTCAACTGGTTGTTCCCTTCGAACGATCCCGTTCGCTTTCGCACTCGTCCCGACATTGTCCGCCTTTTCTCCACACGTTTCATCCTCTACTCAGTTCGATTCAAGACAATCGCTCGCTTTCGCCCTGCCGAACTTCGTTGCTCTGTTCTCGGTTCGTCTGCGAGTAACGCGACCGACGTAAGCCGCTAAACGCGCGGAGAAGGTTAATGACCGAGCGCGCAAGCAGCAACAGAGCAGGCGGGAAGCAGAAAAACGGTGGCGGCAGCGGCGTTGGCGCCGAAGTTGGCGAGCAACTACCAGCTTCCCCCACAACGTCAGCGCTATCTCAGCGAGCGTCGACGAAGCGGCTGACACGAAAATGACCAGACAGCAGTAGTAGTACTAGTAGTAGCAGCAGCGGGACCAGCACCATGGCTATAACCGGACAGAAAAGCTCGGGTCCCGAGCAAGAAAAAGGACCTTAGCATCAAGCGACGAAGACAAAGTACACGCCGAGCAAGAACAACAAGACGATGAAGAAATAGCTCCCGAATGCCTTCCCCGCCCCCTGAACCTATCTACCTACACGTCTGTGTGTCGATCTCGCTGTGTTGGTGTGGTGAGGTAACCGCTCTACATCGTCACCGACGCGATGCCAACTTCTGCTATGTCTTGCCACGGACTTGGCGTAAGCGCGTACATGCGGGCGTTCGGCCGGCCGGCCGGCCGGCCGATAGCTCGCTCGGTCAGTCGGTGCCTCCGAGGCTAGGGTATGCCACAAATACTACCGCTATCATCCGCCACATGTGTTCGTGGCTGTAGTGTTCTTTGTGTGTGTGTGTGTGTGTGAGCTGCGTGGTGTGGTGCAGTGCAGGTATGCTATCTGCAACGGCGACCAATCGTGCGCTTTAGCACAGGCTCGTAGCGGCAGGCAGACGACGACTAAAAGGAGAGGACGAAACCAAAGAAGAGACAGGATCAAAGTGGTGCAGCCGCGACGGTGGCCGACCGCGATTCAGAGACAACGGCAGCGCTGACGGCGGCGGCCACGGCTGGCCCTTTTGCAGATACGAGATCAAGCGGCACCAGCCTACGGGAAGCAACACGGTGAACAAACGAACGAATGGGCCTGGCTATGGCATCACACCAACGCCGAGTGTCCATAAAGTCATCCGCGGGGCACATCGTAACGGCAGCGGTAGCTGTGGCGGCGGCAGCACCAGCAAAAATAAAAACAGCAGCAGCAGCAAACGGGAACAATTGGGTAGCAGAATGGCGTAGAGGCTGGCATTTGGACGAATTGCCAATGATGGCGGCGATGATGATGACGAGGAGGCAGAGAGACCGTTCATAAGGCATGGCATGCAAAGGCTCCCGGGTGGCGTTTCTCCGTTCATTCTTGACGAGTACTATTTGCTCGCCTCGATAGCTTCTTCGTCTCAGAAGGCGAGGCGAAATACTTGAGAAATGCTTTAATACGTAAAAGTATCTAGCAATTTTATTTATTTATTTTATATTTATTTTACATTAATTTTTATACGGAAATTTGCATAGATCATCCTTGGGAAGGACTGATGTGAAGTAGTCTCTATCTCTCTCTCTCTCTTTCTCTCTCTGACTAAAACCAACACTAACCGCAACCACAGGGGGTAACCTACAAGGTTGGATAACAGCTCTACCGCAAGTCGAGGCATTCGTGTTATGTACGAATGTACAAAATATGAATTTAACCGATTCTATATCCACTTGGACGTCCTCTCAATGACTATTACTACAACTATAAACTATTATACATCAGTGCAGTACGTAGAAGCTATGTTAATGACTACTAATTTATATAATTATTAGCTGAAAGTATTCTTGACAGCATTACGATTCTAGCGTCGCTCGTGTGTCAGCTTCCTAGATATCAGTTGGCTGCACATTTTTTTTATTTGCTCTATGCATTTTATGGCGTAAAAGTGAGCTAAACGAAATGACATTCCCTTCTTTACTATTCGCTTGAAGGACAACTTATCCCGTTGATCTGTTCGCATCGCCTTTCACCAATTGAAGTCGCAAAAGTTAGCAGCAAAATGTATAAACGGTGAATGTGGTTCGCTTTTTTTCTAGACCAAATCGGATCGATGGGTAGCGCCCGACCCGACGCGCCACGGTGTCGTCGCCTGTTTGCAGCTGTTATCAGCTGATAACAACTGTGCGGATGTTCGCTATCAACCGATTCAATCGAATCATCGGTCGATAACAGTCAAAGCGGTAGTGTTGCAACAGTACAATGCTCTGGCTCAGTGCTTAGCGGCAGCTTCGCGCCGATATAATCAATAGAAAGCGAGTTAGCCGGCGTGGAGTCGCAGTCAACGTCGAGTCGAATCAGCCAGCCTGCAGCGTCATCGTACCAAATAAGCGTGTTTGCCCGCGCATCCGGTTGGACGACAAACATTTTTACAGGCAAGCCTGGCGGAGGAACCTCGCATCTCGTCGTAGGCATCTTGAATAAACATCGCCGCGAGAGACGCCACAGCGTATTTCGCCGCGTGGCGCGAAATGCGCTTACGTCGGTCCTCGCAATGGGCCGGCAGACAGATGCGTAGGCGAATAGGCAGTGGTACATAGATTCGATGAAGGAACAACAGATCGTAACAGCTGTCGCCCCTCATAGTTTCACCTGTACATCACACACGTGGCTGCATTATTGTACATGTGCAAAACGGTGATAAGATAAGTGCCAATGATTACAACTTTTTGAGATTTGATTTTTCCGACATGTTGTCGTTCCCGCTGAGCGTTTCGCCGACGGTTCGAGATCGATTAGTAACGTAAGGATGGATGACGGACACTCGGAGGCATTTCCTCCTCAGCGACGACGACAGCAACAACAACCAAAGACTGGCAGCGCATGTTGGCTTGCCGCCAAACCTGAAGAGCTTCGTAAACACACTCGGAAAGGGCCGACACAATAACACGTATGCCTATGATTGACAATATTTACTAGTCATCCAAGATCTAGGAATCAATAGTTGTTGAGGGGTACCAGGGCGAGGTGAGCACGGACACGCAAAAAGATCACTGACGACCCGTCTCAACAACCCGGCAATCGTTGTTGCTATTATGATGATTTCCAATAAAAACTAATGTTGTTTGCCCTGCAAGCGAAAGTGCGTCAACGGGTTAATTATCCGGTTGACGTGATATCATGATCGCTGTCGCCACCGTGTCTGCGTGTTCACATGCCCGCGCTCGAATACACAAACACAAATAGACAAACAAAACGTACTGCCCGTATCGAGAGGATTCATCCGCTCGACGAAACCATCCGGCCCAATTCACTCTGAAGTTTTTACGTGGGCCCATCCAGTGGATCTGATTCGAGCATCCGTCAGATGAAATCCGCCATGTCCGCCAATCTGATTTTCCTCTCGACCAGTAGATACTGACACAGGATAGGACTCTGTCGATGTACCGCGGGATGGCAGAGAGTCATATGGCTAGAGTTATTTATGTGCTTCAATTAGTATTGGCCGCTATGGCGCGGCTCGTCGGCCAGCATGATCACGTATTTATATTGGCCTAGTCGATTGGCGAACTGCGATGAGAGTGTCACTGCCAAAATAGTCGATTCATTATTCAAGACTAAATTAATGCGCATTGCATTGCCGTACTAATTGCTAGTCCAATGCTTCGTACTAACAGGTGATCATTGAACATGGATGATTCACCATTAAATATTTTCGGTAGGTGAAACACGACGATCATAGCGTGGTCGCGTTTTAATTACAAGACATCATAAATGTTTAGATAAACCCCCAACTCGATCATTCATCTGTTAACAAGTCTTGTTCTAGTCTCGTAATTGTGAAAACAAACTGATCGCACTGTTTCTACTGCGACTTTCTTCGATATATGTATTAATTGCACTGTATCGGGAACGCGTTTGTCTGCTGGGTCATATTCGCCATCGTTATCGGCAGCCTCTCCCACCCTTCATTGCCCATTACCCTTTGACGAAGGCACAGCAGCACGATGGCGGAAGGTAATGCCCAAGGCGGAAGGTTTACTCACTCACCTGGAATTAGTAAAATACACCACAGCTATTAGTCAACGGAGGCGACTGGGGTCGTTCGTGTTAAAGGACTACTTCACAAGAGGGCGACGGTTAGACTATTCGCCGATGGACCGCGCGCGACTTTTACCGTCGATGGGAATTCGGTGCTGCACGTTGTTGAATCATTGCGACGTTCGCTTCGTCTTGTCGAGCTTTGCCGATGATGGAAAGACCAGCAAACTCGATATGAACTAAGGACGGCATCTTGTCCATTGGTGCCCGAGTTACAGGCGAGCGCAGCATTGACCTATTGAATTTGTAGGCTAAGATGTGCGACATGTAACGATTCAGGCATTTTGCCTTAGTTCTGACTCAGCAGGACAATGTCAGTGATAGTTGATAACAGGCGAGGATGCTCGTGCTATGAGCAAACACGTGATGATTAACCGGCCACCCTTAAATTCCCTGAACGCCTTTGCTCTCATGCGGCGCTGAACCATGGGGCAGATGAAATATCGGTTATGCCTAGACACACGATATTTACCTTGCATAATTAATCTTTAAGTCTTAAGCTTTCGAAATGATCTGTTCGAAAACAGAAATCCACTGACCCCCACTCGATAGTATCACATAAGTCATCTATTGGTGCGTTACTCATTTGCGCATTTGTCAATAAAGTTATTTATTCATTTAATAATCACTAGATAAGAGACTGTTTGGTTGACGGTTTTTTTATTCTTTGTTTAACAACACGGTTCTTGTTAGATTGTTCCGTTATTGTCTTTCTCGCTCTCTCTCTCTCCGCCTCTCTCGCTCTCTCGCGTTCGCTATGTCTACAAAGAGGTCCCACAGCGGAAGACTCCGAACCCTTGTGACAGCTTTACTAACGCCAACTGTGATACAACGTTAGCAGAAATCCTCAAAGATTCAGAACAACACAAGTAACAACAGTCATTTTTCGAAGACGACTGCGGGCACGGTTGACCGCTGAGCACACACTCGCGCGCACACACACACATTTAGCTCGTACCCTTTAATAGATCTTCCCGATGCACCCATCTAGGTTTTTCGCTGTAGTCGCTGCGCTCTTTCGCATTGTTTCCCCTCATCGGCGACACGTTCACTTCCCATTGACGTTTATCATCCTATCGTCTTCTACCTCGGGCGATCGTTGCCTCCGCCGCCGCCGCCGCCGCCGCTTATTACTCGCACACGGACCGGGATCGTCTATCGTCTGGACCGTCCGTGTCGTCTTCCATTGCAATTGCTGATTTCAACAGCCAAGCGAACGAGGGCGGCACCAGCATTGCGTCGAGCGTCCCAGTTTCATTGTGGCCAGGCCTAACTTGAAATGGGAGCCGATTTAGGCGACCCGATGGAACGTGCTGCTCCGACCACCGTGAGCGCCAACGTCACCCCAGTCAATGGGCGCGTCTCAGCGCGGTGGCAACTTTCACGGCAGCGTTTGATTCGTAGATTTGTCACCCTTCCTCTCTCGCTCTGTCTCTCTCTCATTCTATCGCTCCCGCTGCGATCTTCTTTACATTTCGACTTGAAATCGGCAGTGATGTGTCAAGTTGATGACAACATCGGTTGAATTCGAGAACGATTGTCAACAGTTGGCTTGCCATGATTTTGGTCCATGTTGCCAAAGGTGACTCCCGGGCGAGAAGCGGTACAAATGAGCGCAGCTTTCGAGAACAATATGTATATGGCGAACGGGCACGTGAACGTAGTAAAAGGACAATTAAACAACTCCTGCGCCGAAGAGGTAAACGTTTATTGGTTTATTAAAGGAGCTGCAATTTTACAATGCTTAAGCTCCCTTATATATATATATATATATATAAGATATTTTGATGGACTTTCTACTTTAATAAATATTGTTGCTATTATCAAAATGACTTGGTCGTTCTTGTTTATTTGGTCCTGCCATTCTGCTACCGTTGATGGGGGAATAACCGAGATTTCGAGAGTCCCCCAACTGAACGCATCATAGCAAACTCTAGATAGAAAAGTTTGTTATGTAAGCTCATCGACGCTGCATAACAACGGGGGCCTCGGCATTCTCAGTGTTCGCCGCTTGGCCGACGTTTGCTACGCCGCGTCGCTCACGGCGGTTGCCGACATGGTCGCTACAGTCCTCCCCCCCGAGGCGCTCGCCCACTTCTCCGCCTCCCAGGAAGCTGCCCTTGACCAGACGGGCGCCCGCGCTCGGGTCCCTCCGGACAAACAGAGCAAGCAGCGGGCATGGTCCGATGCCCTGCACCAGGAGCTGCGGGACTCCCTCCTGGCCTCTGCGCCACACGCTGCTGACCAAGCTCGCCTCCGGGCTGTCGACAGGCCTGGTGCGGGGGCGTGGCTCCACGCGCTGCCCTCCTCGTCCCTTGGTACTGCTCTAGACGATCGCTCCCTCCGCTTCTGTGTGGGCCTTCGCCTCGGGGCCCCTGTAGTTGCGGCCCACAGCTGCGAGCGTTGCGGGGACCCCGTCGCAACGAATGGCCATCACGGTCTTTCGTGCGAACGCAGCGCCGGTCGCCATCCGCGACACACGATGCTTAATGACACGCTCGTGAGGGCCCTCCACTCCGCCGGTATTCCTTGCACAAGGGAGCCACAGGGCCTCGACACCTCTGACGGCCGCCGCCCTGACGGCCTCACCCTTGTCCCCTTCCATCGAGGGCAGCACCTGGTTTGGGACGGCACTGTGGTTGACACTCTAGCACCCTCTTATGTCAACCACTGTGCAACCATCCCCGGTTACGCAGTAGCGCGTGCGGAACGGGCAAAGCTAAGGAAGTACGCCGCTCTCCAAGCAACCCACCTGTTTTCCCCCCTTGCCTTTGAGACCTTGGGCGGGCACGGCCCTCTCACTGCGAACTTCCTCGAGGGGGTCTACCATAGGCTGATCCGCGCCACCGGGGACAAGCGCGCTGGCTCTTTCCTCCTGCAGCGGCTGTCCCTCGCCGTGCAGAGAGGCAATGCCATCGCCTTCCTCGGAACATTGTCGTCCTCACCCCCCCCCCCATAATCCCTAGAAATCCCGCCCTACTGTATGTTTGAATAAATTGTTCACTGAATAAACATTCCCCCATAGTTAATTCTCGATAGACAGATGGTAGTCAGTGATCCGCTCGTGCGATTAAATATAATAATAACGTGTGCTATATGTTCCGCTCATTCACAAAGATTATGTTCCGTATATTCAGGCTCATTAACCCTGACATATATTGGGCTTCAGAGAGATCTATGATAATGCTACAATAACACATGGTACAATGGCTAATCGTCTATATCAGACGAGTTCATATATCTGCTAAAATTGGAAATTCACACGATTTCAATTCACTGAACTTCGTTGAGATCGTAAATAAAAAAAAAACATAATTTGCTAAGCGCTGTATACATGGTTCTTCTCACTAATCGACGATATCGTTGGCTGGTACCATCGAAATATCGACATAGTCATTGCTGACTAAGGGAGAGCGTCTTTCAAATCGGCAAGGTATCTCGCATGAGCAGATTTATCTATTCATTATACATATGCACTGAACGTACCTCGCTTCTTTTCGAGGTTATCCCGAGCGAATCCTGAGTGATTGCATTTTTTTCGCAGCAACAACACCGTATATCATACAGAGCTGGCACGATAGCCGAATAAAGTTATGTACACCGAGGCAGTTGCAGCAACATCAGCAGCAGCAGCAACAACAACAACAATTCAACAATGGCGTAATAAATTCTCATACGTTACAATAAATCTGCGTTCGTCGACAGAAAGACTTCCACATCCAGACAGATACTGGTATGGAGGAAACCGAATTAGAATGACTGCAAAACAGCACGAACACATTTGTGGGGCGCGCGAATTTAAGTGAACAACGGATGCAAATCAAAGAATGAATCGAACACTAAAACATCAAAAGCAATAACAACTCTATCAGAATTCGCCATTATTCGCATCGAGAAAGCCAGTCGTAGCAGTCTGCTTTGCAGAGGGTGATTGTAGAACAGATCTCTGTCGAAGCGTACCGACGAAAGCGGCAGCAATGTTGGAAAGACCAAGTATGAAACAATATATGGCAATGTCTAAATTTCGGGTCTACGCCGACCGATCGTAGTTGCACTAGCAGTGCACCCGGCGTTGGCGGCACCGTCGCGTGAGACTGCCGCGCAGCCTCTCGGTTAGACGAACGTCTGTCCAGAGCGAATGAACTCTCCATCTCAAACGGAATATTCAACCCCAACGGGAGATTCTCCTCTGCCGCGGATCAAACCTCGATCGCTGCTTCAGACTGCTATAGACGGATGCACGAATCGTACACTTCAGCATTTGTCGACTCCGAACGACCCAAGCGAGCACAACAGCATCGACCACATGATGATCTGGTCGTGCCGTCTGTCTTCGTCATGCGTAACATTGCATAACAGAAAACGGGGTCATTCGTCGCTGGCTCGGCCGGTGACCATCGGGAACAAATCGCAAACAAAACTGTTGGCCATTCGTTCATCTCATTACCTTCATGTCGACATGTCGTATCGCATTACCAACTCGTAGTGGCGGCCTCGGAGAGCCATCAGCAACCATTATGGTGGCAAGGAGATCATACGCCACAATAGTACCATGACGTCATGAAGTATCGAGTGTAGCCATTATTACCACCAGAGCTAGTTCTAGACAAAACGCTGTTAGTCTGCTGGCAAACGATTCCCTCCGCCATTTTACTCCCGCGTCCCTCTCATCGTTCTCGTCGATTTTTTGCTTTCGTCGTCGATGAACTCGGCATGTGACTGTGATGGATGTTTCAGTCTCGCATTCTGGAAATGGCAAAACGAAGATGATTTGAATTTCGAGTGACCGTGACAGGCGTCATGAACTGCGAACTGCACGCGGTCAGAGCAGCGGCAACGGCATCACCAACGACAACCCGAGAAACGGTAACATGTGACAGAGGGAAGTTCGAACAACGGTCGCCAAATGAACATATGAACATGAATGTTTCTATTGATGGACACAAACAAATATAGACTATGGAGACGCGCATATATATATATATATATATATTGTTGTTGTTCTTCTATGACTCTACTATTTCTCTCGTTATACAAACACACACATATTTTCATATATATATATATATGAAAATATGTGTTTGTGTATTTGTATAACGAGAGAAATAATGGAGTCATAAAAGAACAACAGAAAATGGACATTACTTGCCTGGCTAGCTAGCTATCATTGATAGATGAACATTCGACACAGACATGTGATTCCACAAACAGTCACAGCGTAGTCGATGTATCGACTCGCAAAAGTATATCTGGTAGACACGGTGTGGTGTCGAAAAGTGATTTTTGCATTTGATACGAAGAGTAATGACTTTTCAACTGGAATCGTTCACCTGTGGTGCCTCATTTTTTGTGTATTGTTTGATGGTGGAAATGTCTTAATACGTAGATACGAGACAAGTAGTCTACATGCCATATACAAGGTTGTTGGAATAGAGAAGCGAAATGTGTGCTGAGGGACGACTTCCACTTAACCGTAATGAGCCACAGTATCAGTCCAAGTCAAGGGCAGGCCCTATTGACTTCAGGGTAATGTGTCGTTTACCGGCAACGTTCAACGGCAACTCCTATACCTTACTAGAGGGACATTTTAAATCATAGCTCAAGAAAAAATCGCCCGAATATACAACTACGTCTCACAGACACACAGCGGAACTCGAACCAGCACCCTCCAACTTCACAGCCGAAGTCTTTGCTGGTCGAGCCACCGCCGCGACGCTAACTCGGCGGAACTTCAGCTCCAAAAATGCATTAAATATATGTAATAGTATAATCGACTTAGCGAGACCTAATATCACGAATTTACCGTTAAGAGCTGAGGCCTGTCACATAGGGGAACAGCTGAGGGTCAGCTCGAAAAAAAAACAATTAATATATGGAATTTATTCCGTGTCATATAGAGCATAATATTTTCACATCTTATTATTAAACAATTATAAAGGAACAAATTCAGAAAGTCATTCCTACTAGGAAGCGAGACGCAGGTTCTAATTCTATTCACTACATCGTCTTTCATCCCCTAACAAAGCAAGTGACGGGTTTATGTATATATATATATATATATATATATCCCTTTATAATACAATCAACTGTCAGCGTCACAACGTGTTTGACCTACTTTAAAGCGATCGGCCGTCTCACGTTTGAAGCTATTCGGAAGCCAACATTGCCCGACATAAATCTTCGGATTGCCGATTTCTTCTGGCATAGACCGGCGTTCTGGTTAAAACCGACGAAGCGTTCGACTTCGGTAGCCGGTTGTGCCGTAAGCCACCTGACCGGGGCGGCGAAGGTAGAGAAAACATCGCGAGCGAATGACTTCTCTCGTTTCCGCCACCAATCCACTTGATCCTTGACTCAATGGACATCCAATGGATCAATAAACAGGTTCCAAGTCGAGAGTTGTCGCCAGCCGGCATTTTGGGTCGACAAATTGGATTGGTTGGTTGTTTCGTTGCAACGGTGGGAAGGGCGCCTCAGAATAAGATCTGTGGATATCAGCTGCGAAAGTTCGGCTTTGGCTAACAAATAGGGCACAACCATGAGAAGCATATACGCACCAGGTCATGCTGTGGTTTCAAGGAGACACAGACAGAAGGAAAACCTGTTACTACTTTGATGTATTTATTTGCGCAATTGATTGATTTATTTATTGATTTCAAAGCCCGCCATTATCTCGACCGTTGTCATGTCGAGTATACGATCTCGAGTGTATTTTCGAAGATATTTATTGATGTGTGCCCTTCCTGTGCCTTGCGCCGCCTTGAATATTTATTTCTGCATAGCGCTGGCTCAAATATTAGAGATTTATCACAAGTATACTTTGTGCACTTGACCTGTATAAAAAGTGTATTTATACGATGTTCGTTCGTTGCAGTTCTCATATATCGCCCGTTTACGAGCCTGTGCGTGCAGCAGAATTCCGTATCAACACTGACCGCTGTGGAGCATAGCTACAGGGCATAAGCGTATGGCAAACATCATTGTTGTATACAAATATTTTCATATATAATAATAATAGCACGCTTCGTGTCATCATGCCAATGGTATGGTAATTGCTGTATTTGTGGGTTTGTCTTTCGAAAGTCGTTTAATTGCACAATATGCGGTAAAACAGCGGCGGCGGAATATCGATTATTATTATTATTATCATTATACGTGCACAACAGATTAATTCCCCATTAACTTGCCGTTCTAATTGGAATACTGTTAATCTGATAAATATTTATTCGTCATTTATTGGCTATACATAACTTCACGAGATTCAGCATATGAGCGTTGCGGCTTCTCATGAAATGGTCACTCAGGAGAATTCGACAAAATTCTGTGTCAATCCCCTCCAGGAATAGCTCATTGCTATACAGAACATTACCTCTTATTGCATTGACTCCCTATAGAATCAGCCTGCTGATCGTCTGCCACACAGCGGCCACCATCTCTATCTATAGATATATAATGGTCTTGCCTCAATGTCACCACGAGCATCGGCCGCCGGCGCCACCACCACCACCGCCGCCTCAAACCGATGTCCGTCAATCGTTCGATCTTCTGGCTGGGGACTACGACACTGACTTGTGTGCAAATGTCTCGTATTTACCTTCGTCGCGTTCGCTGTTCAATGTAATGCAATCATCTGTGCAGTTCATTTGGTAGCACGGTGGCACCTCGGCCCACTGCTTCAACCGCGCGCCGTGTGAGGTGCACGATTGAAGCCTACCGACGGACAGTGACATGGATACGAGGCGGGTGCAATTAGTGCCAACACAGCACCGAAATGCAAATAAACAACGACGTAATGAAATTGAAAGTGCCCCTTGCGAACGTTGCAGCTTTTGATCTGACTCCATTGACGGATGAGCAGAGCTGACATGCTATGGTGCATTTAGCGTTTATTCCTAAGATGAGACATTTGTTGTTCAGATGTATGCATCTCAGATGTATCTAGCACAATTGCCGCCCTCTGGTGCGGCCAATCTTCTAACAATAATGAGTGAGAGAAAGGAGACAATCACTAGCATATTAATAGATAATTTTACAATTTCGACTGGATAAGAGCTTTCATGAATCATTCATTAGGCAGAGAGTGTCACAGGTGGACTAATGGCACTTCGGACAAAACTCGAATGGTTATGCCTGTGGAACAAATTCACTATGCGCGCATATGTCGTTGTTTTATCGTTATTATTACTATTATTATTATTCGGGATACGTTATTGTTCAGTCATATATTTCCATGACTAAACGGTCGCTCGAGAGCAAGCCTCTGTGACAGTTCTGCGACAGACTTGCATCACGACAAGCGCTTCAGGAATTTTTATCCAAGCATCTACGAGTTCTCCCAATAATATAATAAGTAACTAATATCCACGGGCAATGTTCATAAGAAATTTATATTATTGCAAGAAGCTTGAATCAATATTCCAATTTACGACGATTACCTACTATGCCTGCGAGAGGGGAAGTTGCCAGTTCGGATACATCAACAAACGCAGAGAAGAAAGCATCGCCCGCTAACCCGCGTGAAGAGTGCAAAGTTGCACTCTTCACGCGGATTGGCGAACGCAGCTAGAAGATTCCAAATCCATTACAGGAACATGCCTATCCTATCTAAGGGGAGAATACAAGGTATCTCTAAGCGATGCGCGTGTCGAGACCGACTGTCTGATCGACTAATTCAGTTTCAACCGATTCAAAATCACGCGTTGCCAAAACAGTAATGAACGTATCCGTTGTAGGGTAAGATGCTAATGCAACGGCAATTTTCATTTGCGCGTATGAGAAGCATGGCGGATACCAAGAAAAGCTACTCCTAGGACAGAATATGTGATTTAGAGAATGTCTTCAACCACTGTTAAATGTAGTGGAACAACGTGAATATATATATATATATATATATATGCGACGCCATTCAATTCCCTCCCCCAGCATATACGGTCTATTTTACTAAATGGCATTTTCACCATTTATAACATTTTAATCACATTTTTAGTTACATCTATTATGGAAAACTAATGATCCGTAGTAGTCGAACAAGCCTTCAGTAGATGAAGACAATCCATTGCTTTTTTTCCTCTCAGGAGAAAAATTATTGATAAGGACATCTATTTGGGCAGTCTCGCCCTGCTCCTCCGCCATCAACTAATGCCATTTTGATGAGAGGAAGAGCAACAAAAAAAAAACCAAATCATTATGCAACCGTGTATTTCACATGTAACAAGATGCTTTTCGATGATTTGCTTCAAGATGGCACGCACAAGAGATAAAGCTAGAAATAAAATACTTCGTGCGTGCGACTGTGCTGGCAGACAAACACGCACACACCTGACTTGATTGCTCCTTCGACATAACTCGTCTGCACTATGGGCATATGCTGCTGCTGCCATGGTTATTGTTGTTGTTGTTCTGTTTATCGTCGTCGTCGTCATCGTCCAGAAATGCGAGCTGCTGAATCAACGTCAAAACTTCAGTTCATCCATTCAGCTGTTGGTTCATGAACGAGCACGGCAGCAAACGAGCCAAGCGTTCATCGTTGTAACACGATGCTGCAGTTAGCCAGTTCGCCGGTCGACTCTTCAAGGGGGGACAGGGACGGCAAACGCGCCGCGTTCTCTACCTTCCAAGCTTGGCTTAGCTTAGCCAGGCTATGGCAAGACGACTCCGTCCATGCCTCTGTCACCGACAGCCGGTCCAGTGGCGTTTGCGTGCCCAGCAACGACCGTTGTGGCAATTGTGCTATCACACAATGACGAACATCAGCAATGACGAACGCCATAGCACGCCATAGGAGTTGAACCATCGCGGCGGTGGCGGCGGCAACTGCTGCTGTTGCTTCTGTGTCTTCCGTCACCACTTTTTCTGCATCGGCTAATGCTGCCGTAGTTTCCCTGTCCACTTCAGGATGCCGGCACTGTCGGGTGGGTGTTCAGTTGGGCTTGTGTGGTTCCGCTGGCGTCGACGTCGTTCTTGTCTATCGAGCATCTGCGCGGAATATCCTCTGCGGTATTCCGCTGTTCAGCACCTCCTATCCTGACTGTCGTTCCTGTCGAACTCCGCAGTGTGTCATAGCACATAATTGGCAATATCTTTCATAGAATAAAATATCAACGGCGAGCATGGCGAGTGAAAACGCCAGCACAACATATCACAAAAAGGCTGACGACGGCTTTCGACTGATAACACGAAACAATGCCACGCCGCCTGGTATGAACACACGAATCTGTGGAACAGAAAATCGCTCACTGCATGACCTCATTGTAACACGTAATACGTTAATGCATACACGTATTTATAACACTCCGAATAAAATGAAGGAAACATCACGAGAGACCGCCAACGCTGCTGCTGATGCTGCCGCCGCCGTTCCTTCTGTTGTCGTTGTCAACGTTACCTCTTGCACCACATTCACTGACCAGCAAAAGCTGTCAAATCCCCTCCCCATCAAAGCTCGCTGATTGCATTAATCGGGCGTTTACCAATCAGCCACGATGCCTTCGCCAACGGGACTGGATTGCAACTGGTCGCCTGTGGGGGGCATGGTCAGAATAGAAGTTACAATGCACTGATTGAGACACAGTTGCTGTTGCTAACCTGAGGCTTTCCTAATAGGAAATCAAGTGATTTCGGACTTTCGGCGAAATGCGATCGCAGACCAACTAAGACCTGCTTTTGTACTCACTTGTGGATAGTCTTAAGGGACTAAGACATATCAAGTTGCTCGGAGTTCACGCATTGCGGATACGATGGGTCTGTTGTCAGTCATTTTCAACGATATTCACCCTGTACTGATAAGCATTGCCACTGCTTAGATTTGTCTAAATTTCAGATAGTTGTCGTGGCTTCGTGGGGACTTGTAATGACTTATATTGAAATTGTCTGTTATCTCGTTTCATGGTAATATACATTACTCTATAAACAGGTTGCTACTTAAATTCTGGTTCCGTGTTGCAATAGAATGTACCAAGTCAAATCAAGCAAAGTTAGATGTACTGAAGATGCATTTGTTACATATATATATATATATTTTTTTTTTAATTCACATTTTGCTTCTTGAGTTTATTGTCTAACCTGCTGTCCAGTGCTGACTGTGAGGTTGAGTACTGTTATATTATTGAGGACAAACTGATATAGTGTTGAGCACAAAAGTATATTGTAACCCCGATGATAACGTGGTATCAATCGATACGAACGCAACATGATTACAAATCTAGTATATGTCTATTCAAATCAATTGGGTCCCGTAATGGCTCCAAACTGGAGCAGGAGGCCACCAACTCTACGAGAACTGTGCCAATACAGCCATGAACCAGAAACATTGCAAATGGTCAACTGTAACGACGACAAACGTCAGAGCAGCAACAACAATCGCAAAGGATTAGGCAGCTTGACAATTGAATGTGTATTTTGGTGGACACCAGACGAACACAGTCCTATCTGGTTATGGGGCAGTCGGCGAAAGGGTTTCCAAGAAGAAACACAAGAGGAAATTTAGCTTGCTGCGTAAGTTTCGCCAACGATATTCTGCACAAACAGTAGCAGCAGTCCGTAACACTGACTCTCCAATTCTCTGTGGTCATGTCTGTCTTCGAAAATTGTGGCATAGTATATATAATAATAATAATAATACACTCGATCACACTAGCTCGCCGTTTCTTCGCAAACAAACAATAAATGCTGACCGGGCGAACGGCAAGATAGCTTTCGTACACGTGATCCATGTTGAGCAGCCTAGCTCCAAATGAGTAGTTCATTGCAGCGGCTATGAACTGGCAAGTGCACACTCCATCGGCGTGTCCAACATAGCCATTATCATTTCATCATTCCGTTGTTTCGAGTTCGCTTGAATACATTTCACTAAATGTATCAACATAGTTAGTGCACCTTTGGCCGTCGGGGTTCGCTTCCCGAAGCGGTCGGGCGGTTGTTGACCGCTGATGGCGCAGAAGAATGGTTTCAAACGATAACAGAACGAGTGCACAGTTATTCTCTGCATTAGGATGACGCCTCTGATGTTGATCATGTTTTTTGCTCGCTTCGCCCTCAATGTTGCAGATACACCGACCAGCCCTAACAGAGTAAATGGGGTCTGTTCGTGCTGCTGTCGGTGTTGTTGTTGTTGTTGTTGCTGCTGCTTCTGTTGCTGCTGTTGTTGTATTGGTCAGGTCAGATAAATCGTAGTTTTCGCTGCGGTTAGCTGGCTAACTAAGTGACATTGTTCTACGACATTAACAGAGAAGCGAGAGACCCAGCCAATAAGAAATAAATAAGACGAGCTAGGCCAATGTGGCATTATGTCTGCGCGTATTGTAGAAGCATAGACGATCTGCCAACCAGATTAGATATAACAGGCATGTCGAGTTCTACTGTTGTCGTCTCGTTCGCTGTGCCATTTCTACCCCGTACTAAAACGCTATTCTTAGATATATATATATATATATATATATATGTATGTATAGATATAAATAGTTCAACAGTTCAGTTTCACTAAAGGCGATAATTACTAATAGCTATAGACGCCGTTCGTCCGTCCAGCATGCGTCAGTGGCTGAATGCCACTCTTGCGTTGCAGCTATTATAAGCACAAATGCGGTGACGGACTCCCTGGGTAATGTTGTAGCAGCACGAGGTGTGCAGGGACAATTTGCAGATCGTGTCGCGTACAGTGACTGACAGGCCACAGCGTCCACGGGTGAGGCTACACTAATGTCAACGAATTGGCAAAAAACAACCAAACGAAATCATCATTCTTAGCCCCACGGCAAACGGATGACATTTCGCATTCAGTGGAAATGCCAATAATAGCTCGAAATCAAATACACGACGCAATAATTATTTTCTTCGCCTGTCTACGAACAACACAAACAAAGTTCTTATGCTACAAGAAAGAATATCATTCGCTGATCAGCATCAAATCTGTGCGGATAAAATGTCATGTGTTCGATATGTATTCCTCGTCCGCGGATATCACTCTCACAGATAGGAACTGGTTTGGTAGAAGGAATTTTGCTTTTTATGACGCGCTACTACTACTACTGATATTAGATTAAGTTGCTTTGTAAGTTAGCAGCATATGTAATAGAAAATGACAACAATTAACAAGGCAAGACAACGAGATGTGGAAGGCTCATAGCGGAGACATTATGTTGTACCTATCTTATACTTGGCACCTTACGTGAGATTTGAACGCGTACGTACGTCGCCAAGCTACGTACACCTGCGCAAAATTACACTCCCATAGTGCTCCCATGACAAATGTGTTGAGGGCATAGAACATCCGCGTGGATACTCGGCCCTATAGGTTGCCATACAATAGCAAGGATACACAGTACTGCGGCATGTGAATCACAAATCAGGTGAATAACCTCTGCGCACGTATCGCTCACCTCTTGCAGACTGTAATTGCTGAAGTGTTTAACACAACAGCAGCGGCAACAACAACAACAACGCCGTATGGGAAACCCGCATTATCTAACGATTTTTTCCACTGCAATGGCTTTATTCTGTCTCTCTCTCTCTCTCTCTCTCCCTCTCACTTTATTTCTCTATGTCTCTATTCATCATAGAGCGAGGTACGCAGGCAATCGGCCGAAGTGAGTCCACTCAACGGAAGGCGAACGTCCGAAGGAGGAGAAGGCAGACGCGATATGACAACGTTTGTGTATGTTCGTCGGCTTCCGCCACTGAAGCCGCTGCTGAACTGCGAGGCACTGCAATCTCTTGATGATATTGCTGGCGCTAAATGCTGCTGATATTGGCGTCGGCCGGCTGGCCGGCCGGTCGGCCGACCGTGTGAATATCCCACACACGAACGCACAACTCACCCCAACAGCAGGGGAGCCGCTCCACCGAGAGGACTGAGGCTCGAACGAACAGAGAACAACAGGAAGGTGAAGATGAACGAGCGACCAGAGGAACAGAGAGCAATCCCTCCTCCAAGATCTCAGCTCAAACAGATGAAAATAAAGCTGAGAAAAACTAGGCAGGAACAACGAAGAAAACAACAACAACAGCAACAGAAAGAGTAGCTGAATTTTCCTCAGCATCGCACATCATCTCACCGTATGCAACAACAACAACAGCAGCAAGCAAGTGGATGAGGATTCAACAGCGCAGAGACTGTATTTAGACCTCCGTACACCCAAGCACACATTCAAAAACATAGAAATCACAGAACCACTTACGGCCGTAGAACGGCTCTACGAAGTATCGCCGATCCAGCGGAAGCCACGACGCTATTGCATCGCTGCCATCAGGATCGCTACGGAAGGATCTCTGGGGAATCGGTCCCGAATCACCTGATCGGCATTCAGCGAAAGATCGAGGGTGAATGAAGGGCCGAGCTTCGACAATCGCTTAATTAGTTCTCCACTAAGGACACGTTTCAGGAAGAAACGTAATGCAGTCGGACGTAGTGCAGAAACGTAGTGCAGACCTTCAGTAGTTTGTCAATACTAGTGTGCGTCTTCGGTGATGGCTACACACCTCGTTGTCAGGGACGTGAGCTGACCGGATAAATTCCTGATAACGACGAAAGGTGATCAACACACTTGCCTTGGCCTCACAATGAAATTCACCCTCTCAAAGAGGAGACGCAGCGATATTTAGACGCAGCAACTGTAGGATAGTGCGTACCGTAATTGGTCGCAACTACGGAAATGACTTCATTGAGATGTTCTGATTATTAGAGGTATCGGCTGAAATTCGAATAATGATAAACAAACAAACGTAGAGAATATCACCGAATAAGCGATATCGTACGATGAGAGGCCAAAATCGAGAACTGCAAATTCGTTTACTATAATATTACATGCATATGTGTACGTGCTTACGTAGTGCATCTTTAACATACGTGTGAATCATTAAGATATAGTCATACGCGATCACACACGTCAACTAACTTTCTCTCTATTCAAGAGCCCAGCACTTTATACTAGCTATTGACATTCATCATCGCGTGCCAGATCGAATGCTTTTGTGAGATCGATGAACAGCGAGAAACCAGCAAACAGCGACAATCCGTCAGGCATGAATGTCCAGATAATATTTGCTGACCAGAACTGAAGTCGATCCAGCATGCGAATCGGAGGAGGAACACGTCATGGAATTATTATTCCACCACAGTAGGATACGAGAAAGAAAAAAGCGAACAAAATCCAAATAGACACTTTCTAGCACGCGCGGCGCTGTGTGGACAGCGAGACGACGAAGTCGTAGGCACTCGCGCGTTCAATACAAGAAAATTTCCCCAAAATATCATGATCACCACCATCAACAAAAGCAGCAGCAGCAGCAGAACTGCCGCCACCATCACATTCATATCCATTCAACTTATATGAACATAATTGTGCATTAGAATAAAAAGCGATGACCTCTGAACCTGAAGTCGGCAGGGTGGGATTAACCTTGAAGAGACGACGTTTTGTGGTTGTGATCATATCGTTGCCAGCAAAATTCCACAGCTCGCTATCCGAATCTTACTGAGGGTAGCATCTCTGTGAATTCTGCATTTTCGTGCGTGCGAGCGAGCGAGCGTTCCCCAAGACGCGGGCATCGTCATTGGATGACGCAGGACGAGGAAGCGGTGAGGACCGAACGTTGTCGGCGAAACGAGCTCCTGCAGGTTTTTTTTTGAAACTGCGATAACGTATGGATTTCTTATTGATTTAATAATGCGATACAAAGTTCCGATCTATTAATCGATGACGAAGAGAAAGTGCTGTCTTTTGTAACGCTCAACTTCTCGAGATGTCACCGTGTCGCGGGACTCGAACCGGCAGCCTCCGGCTATTTGCAGACAGTCGTCTCAGTCGTTTGAACGTTCGAGCAGTGAAGATCAATGAAATATTGTTTGTTTTCATTTTACGGTTGCACTGCGTAAATACTTGTGAATGTCATAGCATGTATCGTTTTCTATAAAATATTTAAGTCCTGCATCAAAGTCCTAATCCAAACCACTAGTCGTCTACATCATGCACAAACATATATATATATATATATATATATATAATCATGACATACGGTTTCAATCGATGTACGCATGTGAGATCTGGCATTTCATTTTATGCCGTCTCATTGAAGACGTCTGAGGGATGCCGCTGCCGCCTGGGTCAATTGGATTCACGATCAACATATAACCAAATAGATACGTACACGAACAAACGGACAATGAGCAAAATCACAACGCTATTCATTATTATACTTAAGAAAGACAACGTAGGTCGCACTCTGCTCGGTCTGTCTGCTTCTCTTTTATTATTCAAATTTTCCCCTTGTTTTGTCCTGCCGGAGATGTATGACCAAAGTCGAACGAACGAGGAGTGCCAGCGGACGCCTATATATCACCAGAACTTGGTTCCACACTAGTGTCGTGTTTACTATTGTGTTCGAATTCTTTCTTTCTGGACGCGTAGGGCTGTCCGTTCGTCCGGCGTGCAGTGTTTACGTGTGGCACTGGAGAGAGACTGGTGCCGCTTTTCACTGGCAGACGAAGATGTGATTGTTATACAACTAGCCGATCTGTCGCCCTGTGCGAAGCCCGGCCGGCACCGAATTTATTGAGGTAATACCCCCGAAGCCGGCATCACACATCGTAGTCACCGTCACCGCTACTGTGTTTCGGCTGCGGTGGCTTCTGAATGAATCGCTGACCAGTGGAGCACATGGTCAGGTTCACGTCATCAGGGTATCAACATTTCAATGCGCGACGATCAGCTCATTCGGATGAGGGTCTGGCCAATGTCAACGACTCGTCCGTCCATTGGTACAGACTTAATTGCTGAGCCGTGCCAACTATAATTTTCTCTCGACGTAATAGCAACGATGAGCGTTACACACAAACGACACATATACAACAACAACAACAACAACAACACCACTATATGAGAAAATAATACACTTCAGCTATGACGAACCCCTGCTTGCCGACATGACAGAGATGTTACCTAACCTCTATAAGCTTTCGAATTTCGCAACGTCCATACCACTATATAGCTATACGAGCAACTCGCGTAATGCGACTACTAACCTAATCACACACGCGATCGTTGGACTCTTGAAGATCGACTTCTAAGCATTGTAGCGAAAAAGAGAAAATTCTTAGTTTTGATGTTCAGATGATTTGCTTGTAGTTGGCGTACTGTCGACGTAGTGTCGTTTGTAGGACCTGGCAATCTTGGAAACTGCATCTCGTGAAATTAGACGACTTTTGACAACTCTCAGCTGCGGCAGCTCGGCAGCTCCGGAAATGAAATAGCCACTCCAAGGTCGCGATGTCTCGCTGGCTGATAGCAAATGTTGTTGTGTCAGCTCCGCCGGACAACATTCGCACAAATTGACTCTTTAGCACAAGTTCACAGGGGCCTTAGGAAAATAGGAGGAACTACACCCACTGAATGAACACAGTGAGAAGACATGGATGGTCGATTTTGAATAGCTCTCAATATATATATATAAAGAATGAGGTTTACAACCTCTATGGCAATTGTTGCCAACGTTTGAACAGCAATGATACATTCTCATTTCGGCCAAATAACTATATACATATTTATATGTCCCAGCTGTTTGATCTGTTGAATGATCCAATGAATTTAATTCACCACTCAACACCAAAGTACGAATTGTATGTTTCGTTGCACGGCAAAGGCAAAAACTGTACTTGCCAGTTTGTCCAACGACAATTAGCAACTTACCGAGGCGCAACTAACAAAATCGCACCCTCACATCAGCCTATATAAGGCGCCCCTAGAGTCACCGTTACCGTTGTCACCAACGCGCTCTGACGAGCTCCGTGTCGTTTTGTGTCAATCGATTTGTGTGGCTTCATTTGCCAAACGATTCGAACGTGCTGTTCGAATGTGCCCCTGAACAGGCGAGTTGAATCCGAGGCAGCAACCACAACCGTTGATCCTGTCGACATCAACAGCAGGAAGCAGGTTGCCACCCGATTATTTCTACTGCTGCCGGGCACAACTAACACTCGCCGAGAACCTTTATACATCGCTCCCTCCTCCCCCTCCCCCTGTTGCACCAATCGACTTCGGCACCCTTCAGGCTTGAGACGCGCGACTGCAACAACTACAGAAGCAGTAGTTGTAGCAGTCGCGCGACGACCAACAGACATGAAATGGAAGTGTTGAAATGGCTGTGTCGACATTCGATCTGAATGTCGCCTCACATTGGCCGTATGAACTGCTAGCGGTCCTCGAGATGGCGGATATGGAGCTCACCGTTCCCTCATTCGTTTTGTTCGCTCGCTCGGTCGCTCGCTGCAGAAACGTCGCAGCCACAGTACCGAATCGGCGGTGGCGCTAAATTCATATATATATATATATATATACACAGCCACTATTGAAAAACTCGTAGCGTCGACTGCGGCGCTGACTATTACCGGTCGCTGTGCGCACGAGGTGGTGGCAGCATTATAGCTCGCATGCTCACGTCGAGGTAGCAGTCTACAGCAGCAGCAGCAGCAGCAGCAGCAGCAATCCGCTGCATTAGTTTTGCCCCGAAATGTCATCCTCGCTTGGTTTTTCATCTTTTCTTCTTCTTCTTCTTCTTCTGACTCTCTGCTCTGACGCTCGTTGTCGCTGCGGCTGCTGTTGCCGTCGGCATAACCGTCAGCTAGAAGCCGGCGTCGTTCCTGACGACGTCCGCAGCCCCCAACTTTTCTACGTGTCGCGCAACGCTGCTCCTCCACCGATGCATTCGCCCCACGAGTTCCTCGTGGCCGACGAATGGAAGACGATAACGGCAGCGAACGCTGTCGCTCGTCGTTGTCACCAACGGCCATAATTGTTGCGGTGTTGCTCGTCAGCATCGACAGCAGACAGCGGATCGACGTCGGCTGAACGCGTCGAGAAATATTTGAGCTTCGACGCTGGTTATTATAATTATTCGATTGATTCTCCTTGCGCCCAGCCAGCCACGCACGCCACCCCCTTCGAGGTCTGACAGGAAAAGTGCCGTTGGTGGATACACCTGCACGGCGTAGAACGCGAGATATCTGTAGCGATATCTTAGTTCGCTATTGCAAGTTCGCTCTTCTATGCGCATCGAATAGATACCAACAGCCGTATCTACTACAATACAATGTGATGCTGCTGCTGATAATGGAATATGGCCGTCTATCGAGCAGCAAACGTAGGTGCTAACCGGATGCTCACCCCCGATGTTGCCGCTGTTTCTGTCGCAGCTACCACTTGCTCCCCCGCCACTGTCATCTCTTTGATTCTAATGATTCGACACACGATCATTTCGTGATGCAATTTTCGATCTGTCTAGAGCAGAACGCCGTCTGTCAGCGCGAGACGGAAAGCCACACGGCGCTATAGCCGTCGCCTATGGCACTACCGCAAGCGATGCTGCTATCTGCCATAACTATGACGGTTGAGTATGCCCCTCCTGGTTGTTGTTGCTGCTGCTGTCGTCGTTGCAGTGATGAAGCTTGAAACTTCGGCAGAAGTCCCCCCCCCCACCACTTCGCTGCTGCGAACCCTGCTAATGATATGGCATGATGATAATGATGCTGATGATGCGGTTAACTGTACGGCTTCAATTGTAGCTGATGCCGCCACCTCTACCGCAACGGCCAACTGGCTCAAGAGACGTTCGTGGTGTTTGCGACGGGAAATCGATGGCCGGCGGCTGAGGCACCAACCTGCTCAGGTTAGGTGGCGCCCTCAAACGGTGATGTTACGCCAACAAATACTTTGTGCTTTTCTGCTGTAGGTCCGTGAATAGCAGGAATCAACGTGGAAGCAGCATTCACTATGACTTGCCGTCCCTGCGGGGGCTCTTCTGTTCAACGAACGAGCGGACGATTCCCAATGGACACAATAAATCTAAGGTAACTAGTCAATAGGTGGTATCGTTTGGTCGGTGAAATTTCGAGCCGGTAAATTGACAACTTAAAGTGATCGATTGAAATTGTTCTATTCACGAATGCCTCGTAATATTACTCTAGATGTTTTGGAGGGTCGTCTAAAATCGGCGGTAATCGCATTTTGCCGCATGACCACTTCCTGTGGTCAAACAACTTCTATTCATCCATCTCTACGTATTTATTAAACATCGACTCGAATGTGTGTCCGGCTTGAAGCCCAACTTGCACTTCAACTTGTAGATATCGGAGATGCTCAGACTGACATTCGACAGGTGTGGGTTAGGATGGGAGCCACTGCTGTTTCGTCTGTTGTAGAAAATTTCAAACTGCAGAAGTTATATGACTGATACCGGAGTATCACACGAACTGACAGCTGGTTCGTGTTAGATGAGGCGATTGTAGTCGTAGACGACTAAGGCACCCGGCTATAGAACACTTGCCGGAGCAGTTACACACCTTCCCTAGAGATCGAAGTCATGCCAAGCGTGCCGACTCCAGGGAAGTAGATAGACTCTTAGCAAAGGATGATGGTTTTAGCAGATAGAGGCGTTTAGTCATCCACGTCAACACCCCCGCACTGAATCGGCCCACTTTAATGAAAACTCGAATATCTCCGGTGGTGTCCGTGCGTTCGAAGAACATGTCCTACTCTCAAAAAATTTTGATTCAATTAAAAGCGATATGTGTTTTTTTTTTGTCCGTAACATGTTTTATGATTGAAATATATTGTTGTATTAAAACTAGCAACAGTCGATTAGTCATTGTTTTTCTCATCGAGTTGCTATCGGCGAAGGCACGGCGTAAGCGTTTACAGCCCATCTGTCTCACCGGGTTCTACATCGCGTGTTGCCGAAGGACGACGACAAATCTTTGAAATTCGCATATTTGCAGCCAGGGCAATTAACTTGTGCGAAATTAGCTGCATAGATGCCAACGAACGAACGTCCCGTAGTCGGTAGCCTCAACTGAGACTTAAAAAAAAGTCTTCAAAAGCTTCGTTAGGCAGCAGTGTAAAGGTAAAGGTAAAGCTTTATTTGTTTATTAAACAACTTTATTTGTTGAGAATATATGGCCAACAAAACTGTTGCAACTTGAGGATTAGCCTGTGTCATTCCCTGCTTCTGAAGCTGAATAAATAAACATTTTCGAGTGCATCTCCTGCCCACATGGACCTCTGTAGGTTTATTTCTCTCTGCCCTCATTCTGAGGCAAAAGTTAACATTACGGATCTGCGGTTAGCTGTTTATCTCAGCATGGCATCACTTACACCGTATTCACCAACCCACAGCTCGACTGTTCGCTAAGATTGGAAAGAAACAAAATCTTGTATATGCTTTCTATATCATTGCTGCATCGTGAGTGAGTGCGCTACCAGCAGGACTGCAACTGCCAAAATCACGCAGGCAACGTACTTAACAGGAACGCGTTAAACAGCAAGCGACGCTAGAAGAGACCACTCCTCAGTTCGGCTAGCTCACACCATCATGCGCCACGAAGACTGCAGGCTGGGTTCCATCTACGGGTGATTCCTTCAACGGCCGTCAGCGACCCTGTCACCGTTGAATTTGCTGCTGCTGCCGCCGCCGCCGCCGCTGTGCTGTCGTCTTGCTTGGTACGGCTGCTGTTGCAGCTACCACTACTACCGTTTTGGTTTGATGCTAAGATTTATTCACTACATGACGACACACATCTCAATACATCTAGGTGTCACCACTAAAATTCATCACATTTCCGGGGGAAGGGGGAATTGTCTAACAATCTCTCGCTCACAGCCGGCTCTTCCATCGTGTGGCGTTCGCCAAGAAGCGTCTCGCACGGCCACATTGAGACGGGGTAGGTAGGAGACGAATTCGCAGCAGCGGCGGTGGCGGCTGTTACCGCCGCCGTTGACAGCCGCCGCAGTGGGAGCAGCCAACGCGGTCGGTGGCAGTTTGCTGGAGAAGGCGACATTTACGCAGAAAGACGGATGAATGCTACCGGATAGCTCACGGCGCACATCGACCACTGGGTCGGCACCCGCCACCTGACGCTACCTGTCAGACGTCGTCCGCCACTCGGTCCTCATCGTCGAAGGGATTTGGCGCAGGGAAACGCCGGCAGAGCAAGACCCGCCGGAACAGGCTAGAAGATGTAAAACAGACTGTAGAAGGGAAAACATGTTGATATGGGTATGGCTGCGGCCTCTGCTGAAGCCACTTCACCGTCCTGCGGTATGACATAGTCCACAAACACAGGCACGCTGGCGGTTGGCGGCTGGCGGACTGAGTGGCGATCGGCGATCGCTCTGTGACGGTTGCGTCGTCCACAGACTGGTGGTCAACACGAACTGCACGAGCTTGCAGATATCGAACGGTTCTGGCGCATTATTTTCAAACGTGTGCTTCTCCCTCGCCTCGGCTGCTTGCTGCCACAACACCAACAACTCATGACGATATTGGATCAATACTTAAGACAACTGGACAACTTGCTGTCTTCTATGCCAGCCTCCACCCCCTCATATACACGTGCGCGCGTGAGCCACTACAGTGCCGTTATGCCAACAGCGAGAACAGCAGGCACAGCTACAGCCTTTGCCGTTAACTGACTGGCTGACTCGTAGGTGGATATCGTCGTCGAGCGGGGAGCAAGCCGCCGGGGGGATTTCGGCCGCTGCCGCATGAAGCTGCTGCCGTCTCGGAATCAGCAGCAGCAGCAGCAGCAGGAGATACAAATAGAAAATGAATTCTTTGAAACGCGCCCGCGTGCATAAGTAGGTACACATCGCATTCATTTGATATCATAACGTTCCGCGCTCGTGCTCTCTTTACAACATAGCCACCTACTACGTCACGATGATGATCGACGGCTGGTTGCACCGTGTGTCTATCGTATCGACTGCTCCACACGTGATGTTTGTCTATTGACAGATGTGTGGATATGTCGCGAGCGTGCACTGCCGAACTGCCACCGACTGTAAAACGAAAAATGACCAACGAAATATCAGCGGAGCACGCAACAGCAGCATCAGAAGTCTCCCCTTCTTCAGCTTCTTCGGATGACTTCAACTGCACCAGTCGACACCCGAGAGGTAGACCCGAGAGCCGATCAAGCGAATGACCAACAAACGCTCGTGTTGCCATCCTCCACTACCCATGTCCCTGTATATTGGCGACTTGCGCGAAAGTGCGAATCGTGCACGGGAACGCGGTTGGTCGACCACCTTGCCACCCCGCCGCGTACGGATGTGTCAGCATACCCTGCCTGTATGCTATAATAGCGTGCGCGCATATGGGGAGCTGTGGCGGCGGCGGCGGCGGATGGCGCGTGTCACCAAAATGCCGCAACAGGAACGATGTCGAAGTCGACAGGTTCTCTTCTCACTGCGTAGTTATGCCGAGGTGTATCTAGATATAGCTTCCAGTATCAGTTGCTCGAGTGGTAGCTACAGCAGCAGGAGCAGCTGTTGTAGGTGAAGATGGCCTGTAGCAGTATTTTGATGTGTTTGTTCATGCATTTATTTACTAAACTTGCCTAGGTTGGCTTTTTTGGCCCGGGATCGCATCCGTTTGCACCGGTATGATGGTGTACAGTGATGTTTCCAACGAACGACCGATCGATCGATCGATCTACAACGACAACAAGACGACTCTGAAGATGGGTATTACATCACGACACTCGTGACTTCTGCTGCTGGTACTGCTACCGGGAAGAAATAGAATTAGAATACACAATAGTTCTACTGACCAAAGACAAAGGAAGCCCCACTGGAAGCCAATTCATCATTGGTCAGAATAGCAGCCAGACCGCTGATGGCCACAGTACGATAACTTACACACAATATACAAACATACTCATAGAAATAGACTAGACCCGCACAATCAGTATATGTTCCTTCCTCGTTATTTTCACGCTGCGACAACGACGGCAACAGCAGCAGCAGCAGCAGCAGCAGCAGCAACAACAACAAGGGACTATTCTCCCCCAAATCCCTCACGCGTGTACGCACACATCGCGCGCAAACAAATAAAATTGAATGCACAATATTCTATTGACAATAACAAACAATACAGACGTCCAGACGTTTGCGGGAGGAAGCTGCTGTTTTGGGTAAACGGGCCGACCGGGAAAGCCGTTACAGGTCACTTGAAGCCGTCTGTCGATCTGGTTCATGCAGACTTTTTTTTTTGTTTACGACGTCGCCAAAAGCATCGTTGACGACTAAGCCAACTTCGCGCCAGCGTCGCTGCACAGGTGTCAAAATATATTACGCTCTGTTCGAACGTAATACATTTTGACAGATCTGAGGGACGGCGCACGACGCCCGTACAACGGTGTCGCCACTGCTTCGAGAACCTCAACACTGCTTATGTAATATTTAGCCACGACGGTGATAAGTTCATAACACGACCAGCGGCTGATGAAAGCCGCTCTCTTCTACTCTCGGTTATGCAACGGCATCAATTGTAATTGCCCTTAATTAACTCAACATGCCACAATATTACATTCGTTAATAAATCTATATTCGGGAGTCGAACGTCAAAAGATGTCGGGCTACGGATCAGCACACACATTATCCACAAAGAGATATATATATATATATATATATATATATATATAGCGGAAATTAGTAACAGTAAAATTAGCAACGAAGTATTTCTCTCTCTGTCTCTCTTTATCTCCCTGTTGCATTACCATACATATCATGCTGATCCGTTTACTGTCGAGGCTGTAAAAACGTCTGGGCAACGAATTCGATTAAATATCGAGGGCTCCTTCGACAGAAGCCGACAGACGGCAACAACAGCAATTCTCTGTAAACAATTTCTTATCAGTTATTCGATTTCATTCGATTTGTCTCTGTGTATTTTGCCTTTCGTAATTAAAATTGGATAACGCGGACGTGTCTCTGACATCAATGATGTTTGTGATGAGACAGATTTTCATTAAAAGGTCTGCCTCCCCCACCGGTACGATTATATCCTGCCTAGTATAAGAGTATATCGAATTGATTAGTTGAGGTTAGGCCACGTCCACGGTGATTGTCGCTGTTGCCGGCGACGGAAATTGCATCACCACGCAACAATTGCTCGGCGTTGAAGAGAAATCGAACGTGCCAATTCGTACGCTTGATCGATCGTAGGGGGGAGGGTTATGGCACGAACAGTACAATGCAGCATGTGTTTCACATGCAGGGTATACGTTTGCTCAGAGCTCTCTTACCGTTCCTTTCGAAATAAGGAAATCGGTAGATTGAGTCACGCATAGAAGTTCAAAGGTGACAAATGATAATAGTGAAAGGTGCTGCCGCCAGAGACAACAATGGCGACATATATGCACGTATCTGTCGTGCTCGTAGAAATCGAAGTTATCGTCAACGATACAGGTGAGCGAGACGTCAGGCGGTCACCATATCCTGCCAAGAGGCAGGTCGGCTCCAGTTATTCAGTCACCCTAGGTCAGTTTGACTTTGTGGCGAAACCGATCCGACCATGTGTTCATATATGAACAATATATACAAGCAATCCCTCCTATGCTCTAGTGGGATACGGATGACAGATGATTGTCCATGCATGCAAGCATAAACTCGAGTATTGCGACGTTTCTGGCAAGTTAACATTCGCTCTCGAGCGGATTTCAACGACACAGAGGAGAAAGTGTGTATATACATTTTACGAATTGCAACAGATGCTGCAGATTTGAACGCGTGAACGATGTTTGGCTGCCATTGTGTTGTTGTTACTGCGCCGCATCGTTCGACAGACACTCGACCGAGGTCGCCCACGCCATCGTAAGCAAAGTTCATTGTCAGTCAAGTGCGCCAAATTCACTGGTCGCTATGTGTGTCTATGGGCAAGGCATACAAAATCACATACGCATTGTCCTGTACGCCGCCGGGCCCCAAGAGCCCTATTGTATTGCCCATGCGACTTACGCAACGCGCTTGAAGCTCAGCCGTTTCGATCTGATGCGAAACTCGAATGAGAGAGAGAGAGAGAGAGATAAAGAAAAATAAGACAAATCCGGTAGTCATCGATCCCATGGAGGAAGACGGGATTCTCCATTAATTCTCTGTAACACTCGACCGTTATAGTTTCACATGTTGTTTTTCTACTAATCTATTATATTTAGCCTATTCGGCAATATCGCTGCTATCCAATCACTTCACTACGCACCTTACGTATGCAATCTTCCACAGGTAGCCTTCCGAGCTTGACAAGGAACTGTTTGTAGCGACTCGCCAGCATTCGTCGCGTGTTGGCTATGATGATCGCCAAGTCGCAAAACCAACCGTATCACTTTCTAATCATATTCGACCTTTTTCCTCCATAGACAAAATCTATGCACACTAAGCACATGCATAATATTAATATATACTTCGTTTTCGTCTTCTTGTATATAAAACTCCAGAGGCATATGCCACCAATGGTGAACCCTTTACATAACGTCGTTACACCAGTTTTCGATATGATTTCCTGCCGCGCTCGATCCGCCTAACGGTCGCTGCCAGCCAGCATTTAGCTGGTATCTACCTTTTTTGCTTATGTGTAACATATATATGACATTATTTCGTTCGTTGACCGATTTTCGTGTCGATGGTATTACCGTTCTCGTCGCTACGTGGACCCCCGCCATCATGTTTTGTCGTTGTGGCCAACTGAAGCACAACTAGCCACTGCCGGTACATCAATCTCACGTTTGGGTAAATATGAATGAACATGCTGCTTGTCTTCTTGTGTACATAAATGACCGCCATTGATACACGCGTCGCAACCGATGCTCGGACCGACCTCAGCACGCACATAGACACAAATAAATAGACACACACATGCCCTCACAATCGACATGATCGAACACTCTGTCAAGAGCTCGTAAGCATTGCGGGGCAGTCGCGACACCGCGACGTCACGAGGGCTGCTGGTCCACCTTCGGACGAACAGAGAAAAATGGACACGGGCCAGATTAACTGTTGTGCACACACGCGCGCCCGTGGTTATCTATGGATGTATGAATCACAAAATGGCATCAATGTACAAATGTTTATGTGATACACTTCGGGTACTACGCAGAACGTACATGCGTGTCTCTGTAGTGAAGTAAATGGTTTTGTTCTTATTCCGGACAGATCATCCGAACTGGGGGCTGGCTAAATAAATCAAACCGCTGAAGTCCAACTAAACAGTAAGTATCACAATCTACTGGATTATCTACTGGATCGCGTTAAGCGTCCATTATTATTTAGCTCCAGTCAACCGAGTAGAGCTTTTACCTGGGGCACGGCTTGGAAACGGGCTACTTCCAATTAGGAGGAGACCCGTAAGAGGAAACTCTGGCTCGAACAGACACGATCGATTCGACTCCGACACGTTTGCGAGATCTTGCAAGATCTGTGTAACTTTGATACATGTTAATATCGAGCGTTTATGGCCGCCTCCTGTAAATCCGCTAGGCAATATTCTGAAGTGTGTGCGTTATCTATCCTCCAATATATAACATCCATCTCTCTATCCCACGTACGAAACTAATGAGCATTAACTATGGAATGAAATCAATCATCGCTGGGGAAATCGCCACGCATTCTGCTACTACCACCGATACTATACTACAACGAATGACTATGCCATATTTCGTTATTAAGCATTTTCATGTTCGTGTTCGAATTTATGCTGCTGCTGATGCTGGTATTTGCGTTCATCATGACAGTCCAGACATCATAAAACCGACCGGCGCCCCCGTCAACGTTATCATCACCACCATCTTCTTCTTGTTGCCGTAATTACGCGCGGGAATTTGCGACGGCAGCGCACGTCCCTGCTAGACACCCCCAACGCATCACGCTACCACGAGTGCCGCATAGATTTGCAAGTGGACGAGGAAAAGTACTCAGAAATAAACACATGAACAATGTGAACTAATGTTTCTGTCAGTTTGCTGCTGCTGCTGCTGTTGATACTTGTTGATGATAAAGATGCCACGTAATATGCGTAGCCACGTAACAATTTCTATCCGGGGAAGAAAAAGTGAAATAACGATTGCACCATCGGCCTCGGCGTCGTGACGATCATCAACAATAGAAATTATAGCAGTGTTTCATTCATTGTTTTCATGGAACATGAAATATGGGTGTCCATAAACGTGTTTGGAGTCGATATACGATTGTGTACACGCTTATGGCCGGAGAACTCTGTGCTATACTTATCGTACAAATGCACATGCAAAATTGTCTCATTCTGACGCGATTCGATTGAGAGTCAACTGGAAGGCCGACGGTTGTGTCTGGGCGTAGCCGGCGACAATTGTGGGCATTTCGTTGACGACACATTTAAGAGGTAATCACCGGGACGTTTTTGCGGCGACTGCTATGAGCATAGATACAGTCAAAGACAATTCTATATTTCTAAATGAAACGAAATGAAGCTCAACCAAAAATATATATATATATACAAATATACACATGTATCTAATTATCAACCTTCGTTACTTGATGTCCTAAAATCGAATGTATTTTACATAGACGATCACATTGAACACTGTCACAGTGCTCCAAGCCGCAGCAATACTATAATTAATATTAACACTGTGTGTATTCATCTCGATTGTTCTAGTATTACACACAAAAATCAATTAAGTGCCATCATTCGTAACGGTCCAATGTATCGTGTTTATCATTTTCGCTTATCGCTATTTCTTCCATTACAAGCACAATGCGCTTCCACATAATACGAGTCGATGAAGACAATCAAAAGCATTTATCCAGGCGGTGGCAGCGGCGGGGTGCGAGTCGTTTAGGAACACTGTTTCATAATCTGCCTGTTCGCCTGTATTCAATGTATATGCTAATAATAATGCTAATATGTATATGCTAAATATAATGCTAATAATTCTACTCCGACAGGAGTGGCACCCATTAAATCACTCATTAGTCTTATGAGGGTGGCCTCGGTGGCGCGGACGGCTCCGGAGGTGTGAACGCGCCGACGAACTGTTCTTTATGTGTAGATTTATACGCGCCATTTTCGCCTCTCAACGAATTCATTGTATGTTGTATCAATTGTATTTTACTAGCCCTGATCGTTGTTGCATGCCACTGAGTACTCGACTTGGAAACGAACGTGACATGCGTGAGCGCGTGGATCGCCGATCACGTATGCTGCTACATCAATTAATCTAGACAATTGGAAATGAATACAATGATTTTCATGTCAATTTGACTTCGGCAAAATATGCTTTCGTTTACGCCTTACTGATAAAAAAAGAAATAAGTAGCATAATAAAATCTTGACAATGCAACGTGTACCTTCCTTACAAAAAAAAAAAAAAAAAATTATATATATATATTGCGTCGAGTTGAAATATTTTTTTTGATTCATTCGAGCTTTCCATATGTTCTTCAGGTTGAGCTGTTTCCAACCACACCTGCCGTGATAATGAACCGTCGTATAGATATATAAACACACACGCACGTACATATTACATATATATAATACGTAGGAAAGTAAATGTGGCCATTGTAAAAATCCACTCCACAGAGGTGGCTCAGGACAACTGTCGCATCGTTACGTCTCTCATTTGTTAACCCGAATCGATTTGGTGAAGAATAGTACTGTAAGTAGCAAATAGGTACAAGAAGTACGGCCATGCTAAACATATCGTTCCATTGCTGACATATCTACTGATTAATGACGACTGTTGTCTCAGCACCACATTCGCATTTCATTTGGCGTGAGTTTTCCCCTCAAAAATGTAAATGTATGCAAATGAAGTTCAATCGTTTCTTCGTTCAGAGATGGCGTTCATTTCGTTCACGAATCATTAATTCGGCACCAAATAATTAATTCGTTTGCATAGTCGCTCTCTCTCTCTCGCTCTCCCTCCTGCTAGCTACCTTCTGTGCCCTCAGCGATAACAGCACACTTTTCGTTCTACTATATATATATATATATATGTGTGTGTGTGTATACTAATCGGTCTCACGTTTTCATCGAAACGTCAAAACAACAAACATCCAAAGACACCCACAGCGAGGAAGCCAGACAGAGCGAGAGAGATGTCGGACACACATTCACAGGATTGGTCCGTTCGACTGGTCAATGAGCCCGTAAGCGAATGAGTTGACGACGTCATGTGCAGCCGAAACCGTGGTTACGAGTAGACCCGGCCAGGTAGACGACTACAGGTATTACCGATAGATGGATCGAGGCATGGAGAATGCCTAGCGATGCTCGTGCAGGTATCCAAGAAATGTATCCCCACACTCGGGGCGATGAACGAAACTCTACGTTAGGTTGTCGTATCATCGATGCTAAGTATGTTGCGCACATGGTGACGGGGACACAACGGTTGCTGTCGACGCCAGCAGGAAAGGCGGCGATATTTGGCCTGAAGATGAGAATCAGTGAGAAAATCGACAGCGTCCTCGCTTCGGGCAGGACACACCGACGAGATAACGATAGAAGGAGGGGACCTTACGAAGGAAATAACGAGGGAATGGATCAATTCATTCTCTCCTCTGTGAGCCACACATACGAACATCCAGAGTGGATGGGTGGGGAATATAGGTGTTCCCATTGACTCGTTCATAGTCACTCGGTTGAACTCGGTTCTAGCTGACTGTCCCTAACTGATTGTCCTGACCGAAAGAGAGCGCAGAGACGACGACGAGACTTGCTGATGTCGAGCACTGAAGATACCAGAGTCAGCAGAGCGAAGTTGGGATGAACGCACCTAGAAGACATATATGTATATAGGTATAGGTTTTTAATGGCGAACGGGATTCAGATGACCTCTCTCACTCTTGCTCGCTCTCTCTCTCTCTCACGTGAACACAGACGGATGAAACATGTGGATGGGATACGACTCGGGTCGGTTGAACCACTCACCGCTGATTCTGCTGTGGCGGCTGCTCCTCCGATCGGCGGCAGTCCACGACCGAGGCACCCCCACGCCCGCCGCTTCTCGGCAATGGTTCCACTGCCACGATTCATCGAACTTGCGGAGCACGGTGCTCCGTTGTCGTCTCTGAGGCAATCGTCGCTTCCGATTACCGTTCATTCATGTCTATAGTAGTTGTGCCGCCGAACGCTTTGGATAACGAATGCTCACCCTCTGTGGCCACTGGATGAACCTGAACAACAACGAACTCCTGTGTATTTATTATAGAACGGCGGGTGTCCTGGGTGCGACTGTAAGCGCTCGATTGTTCAAAATCGATTGTAGATCGTGTGAAGATGCTTCGAGCATATCGGTGCTCCTGGAGCGACAGAATAGAGCGCAAAATATATATATATATATATATACGGAATTCATCTTATATTCATGCTATGTATATATATATATATATATATATACATATGGGTATTAGATACCCTATGAGATTGTACACATTATGGCCTATGTAATCGTCTTGCAGAAAATGACCGACGCAACAAATGCTTGACCTTAGAGTAAGTTTTCGTCACAAACAGAATACTATAATGTATTCCTAGTGTAGTGTTGCTGCAGAGGCAGAATTTTGTTCGCCGTAGCCCTGAGCCACCTGACTTGTTTCGCTATTGTGCACCCGGCGTTTTTGTCGGCCGTCGCGTTTCGGGTCCGCTGGCTGTCTGCCGAATCACCGTCTCCAGCTAATGTCAAATCACGAACAGACCACCGCTCGGCTACCTCTAGCCACTCAATGTACAGACGTAACAACAACAGCCGGTGTCCACGACTAAAGAGGGGTCGCAGAGTGCTTTTCATACCAGGGCACCCGCTACACACAGCGACGCATTTTCGTGAGGCACCCCTTCAACACGGAATAACAACCTGCTTCTACTGACGTCCACTGATGGCGGGAGCTTCAATATATGGGCAGGCTAGTGCTTTACACGTTTACGTAACAGAGCAGAAGCAGCAGCAGCAAAGTAGCTACAAATAGAGAAAAAAAGATAAAATAAATATATTCAATATCATAATACGATTCGCAACCTCGAGCAGACTATGCTGTGGAGGCTAGCTGTCTTTTCGACGATGCTAGGTTCAGGCGCCAGTGGTCCTTGCTCGTCATCTGGGTATCAGCGATTTGCGTTTGGACACTGTCCGAAGTGGCTTATGTAGGAGGAGATATGAATGTTGAGCCTGTGGTGGTTGCTGTGTTGCACCACGCGATTATTTCTTGTTTCGTTGGTGTCTCTGCTGAGCGGACAATGTTGGCCTGTTCCGCTAACATTGCCTCTGGGTGAGTTTGTCAATGGTTACTCATGCGCAGACCGTAGGCCATACCCCCTATGAGCCTGCTCTCTCGCGTTGTGTCCTTATCGCTACGAAGGGCTCGAGAGCTCTCCGGCGAAGGGTTCCGGTCTGTTGACGGTTGAGTCACACATCGGAACACAGCCGGCAAAGGACGATGCTGATGAACTCAACGATTCGCACGATTCGACATGCTCAATTATACAGTGCTGCATAGATATAATATTATTTTACATCGGATTGCAGAAGCACCCCCGACGGCATGAATAGGTTTCATCGTATCAGGGAATCATAGTAAGTGCAAATGACTCGCTAATTTTGAGAGAATTGACATTTTCGTGTTTCAGTCTTCATATTAGGGTTTAATTACCGCATTTTAAATTTAAAAGGCTGAGAGCATAGGAAGGACTATCAACCGAAAAGAATCCAAAATACTCATTTACCCTTCAAGGGAATTTTCCCGGCTGGCTCATAGACAACGTTTGACGTCAACGGAACTGCTTTTCGTGTTGCATCATATGACTTGTCCTATCTAACTTTATAGACTTTTACGCGTTGCGTTCGTTGTATGGTCATGAAGGGGAACTCTGTTGAAAAAAAGAGATTATCAACATCGATGGCCTGGTCCCTACCGAGAACTCACTTTGATACATTGACCGTTATTAGCGTATCCCAGTGCAAATACTACTTTTTCGAGCACCAAGCAAATATGTCCCGCGGTTTAGATATAAATATCCAACATTCGTGGCTATTGTGACTCCGTGCATAATCCCCCCCTAGCTTTTTCATTATCTTTCTCTCTCCGAGCGCGTATGGAGGTCAGTGCATGCTACCACTGACCAGTGTCGACCCGGCTGGACGACTAGAGAAATATAGCGCGATTTCGTTGGCGATTTCGCTCTGCTCGACAGCCAGCCGGTCTACCGACCAACCGTAGTACTAAGGTATACAGGGCTGACGCCTGTGTGATGTCGACCACTAGATCCCACTGTGCCGAGCTCGAGGGAGGCCAGTAACAATCACACGATATGGCTTCAATAGTACCACCAGCAGATGGAAGGAGCACTGACTCACGTTCGGCGACGGCGATTTGGCCCGGACTCACTACGGGGGCCTGACACATGACAGCATCAAAGCATTGAACGAGAGCAAAGCAGCGTACAACGCGAGATAGAGAACTCCTCTGCTGTGAAGTGCACTTTTGAGGCACCACCATGCAGATTCCACTACCCCATGTAACGCATATATATATATATATAATATATGCGAATAGTGACATGTGTATATGGTACACTCGATACTGCAGAGCTGTGCGCTTCCTACGCTCTTCGTGGTCGATTTGTTTCTGTCCGTGGCAAGCTAATATATATATATATATATATACATCACATCTATCTAGTAGGTATATATAACTATAATACAATACTTTATTTTTTTATTATACCACTACTGTATGAGAATGTACTTTGCCGTTCGAATTGTCTTCAGCGTTCGAGAAAAGGTGAAGACGAGGCTTCCTATCTTTAGCTAATAAAAATGTGTGCGTTATAGAAATTGTGTCCTCTTTCTGTCATAATATTATACTATCATATATATATATATATATATATGTGTCAGATAAAGCTCCAAATAGTACCTGAATGCATTTATGCACATTCGCAAGAATATGATGATGCCTTATAGTCATTATTGTTCGTCTACCTCAGCTAGCCACATACGCCAACGTTGTCATGATTTGTTGTTATTTGGTGGTGCATTGTTACTTGCGTGTCATTTGTGCCAATAATTAAGCGGTAGCTTCGCCAATTGTCGATCGAGAAGCATATGTCCGTGCCGCTTTACCTTGTTCACATGATGGATAATTGCACATATGCCATCCATAGATATATCTAGGGCCCACAGGAGTGTGCAGTTCATGCGAAGGCCTGACGACTGAATGGCATTGTATTCAAATTGGTTGCGAAGGGCCCTCTGGAAATAGGATGACCTCTGTTGGGAACACAGCACTCTCTTCATACAAACGCATTTTCAATCCGACCACGACAATTCGGTAGATGTCGTCATAACTGTTCACTTGATTAAAGGCTACAATCTCTATCATTACCTATCCAAGTGCTCATCACTACGCACTTTCATAACTGTGTTAAGTTTTGCGGGAGATCATAAACAACAGCCTGCTCAGCTATCACCTAGATTTATACTTTAATATTAAGGACCTCAGTCAGTGATTATAGTGGTCGCAATGTTGTCGATATATATATATATATATAGAATTGGAAACTCGTTAGCCATGAAAAGACATTGTTAACGTACGCGTTCTGATATATGAGTATTCTCGGCAACCACGTTCACATGCCTGTTATAGATATACATATATATATATATAGTTACAGTCGTTCACAGGTTACCGATAAGTGACAAGCACTCCCACGTTGGATGCCGCTGTTCACTGGCAACTAAAACCCGCAGAATACTTGTACTATATTATGCTTGCTGTCCCGTGAACCACGGGCGAGCCTGTTGTCGATCCGGTCGCTGTTCAAATGTCTATCGCTTATGTCTATTTTCACGGGGATTGTCCCTTTGTTGAACCTCAAATCAATCAAATTATCACAACTGCGATTCCCAGTAAAAATTCTGTCGGTCGACCTCGATTTGTGCTTGATGCCGTAATTACTGGTCAGAAATATGGTCCGCTCGAAATTTGTGCCAGCCACTCTCAAAGGGAATCGTGGTCAAACGAATTTACTGAACAATGTCTAGTTTTCGCTTGATATAGTCCACGACTGCTGTGGAACTGTTTTCCGCGCTCTGTGTGTGAGTGAGGATTTCGAGACCCTGTGCGCAAATGTATCCAACTGTGAAAAACTTGCCAAGCATCGGAATACGATACGCGCACAAATACGTTTATTCGAACCAACCAAAAATGCGCCCGGTTCAGCTAGCTATCCGCTGTATAATTTTGCCGTTGATCGCCTTCGGGCGTGCTAACGACACTGTAACGAAAAGCGTCGTATGGAGCGGAGATGTTCACTAGGGCACCTCGATTTTTTGCCAGCTCCAATTTCCACTTCACTTAGCAGGTTGGTGCCATCCATAGTTCTACACATTCTACAGAAGCACGTCGTTCAAGTTGCTTAAGGCAAACATGTGCTCGTCAAAGTCGAGAGAGAAAAAAATCAGCGAGCTCCTCGCCGTCAATTCCCCTGACTTCCATTTCAGGTAGCTGTCGCAAGCCAGATGACGCCTATATATGTGTGTGCGCCATAGAGCTGCGTTAAAGCTCTGCCACCGCTATTCGCACTGTTTGGCGATCAGGGATTAGTATTGGGCGTCAAACTGATTGGGCGCCGGGTCCTCTCTAGTATTCATACTACAGTAGATCGACTAATTTGTTACACGCCATGAGCATTATCTCGGTGCTGTTGACGGTTTACGGTCTAAAGAACCCTTTAAAATTTACCCAAATAGTGACTTCACTAATCGTTGTATTGTAGTTGGACGAAGCTGTTGTTGTAACATAATGTGGTTAACATTCTGCTGCTGTTGTTGCAGTTCTTCAATTGCTTTATCGTGTCCAGCGGTTGATGAAGTTCGCACAGCGGCTCCATTTTAATTCTTCATCAAACACTCACAGTCAGCTCAACTTCTTTGTGTGCTTTCATTTCAACAAAGAAGAAGCAGAACACTATATGAAGCTTTTGATGCGTAGGTGGGCCAGCAATCGAACCGGCAATAGATGGCTTCTCCGCTACAGATCAGATCACGTCAGAGGTTTTGGCGGGAGAGGTTATTTACGTTCGTGGATACCGGTCTGCGCCTGATGAGAATAAGCTGAACGGAACCGAATTGAACGCACTGACCTCGTCACAGGTACGTTGATAGCCTACCGGAAAAAAAGCCTCCGGCGAGCCAGATTAAAAGGAAACGGTTTACATCGCGTGTCAGAACAACAAGTAGCTCCATAAAATTACTGATAGTTGAATCGGTGGCTCGTCAAGTAAAAAAAAATCTCAATAATTTCGACTCTGCAGCACTACCGAGTGGCAGGTCTACCTTTGCTCGTGAGCAGAATAACCCCATCGACGCTGCCCCTATCCCCAATTACGATCAAATCTGTTATCGGAAATATATCTTCTGGCAAAATGATGAAAGGCAATCACCCGGGCCCTTGTTGGGAATATCTAATAAAATGCACTTATGAGAGAAGTAATGAAAGAATCCAACTGAAACCACTGAAATCGAATGCACTAATGGCAGACTGGTGGAATCAGACACACACACACATGCGTATATATATATATATATTTTTTTTTTAGGTTTGATAGACACTACTGCTTCGTCTCAAAAAAGACACTTACAGAACTCGATGCGTTGGCGATCTTTGATGATCATTACCAACCATGGTTTCTTTGTTCCACGAAGGTTCCTCGCTGCGTGCAACAAATTATCTCTAAACAAACTTCTACTGAATCCAAATGTATACTTAGATGGATCACTACTTGACACAACTTCGATTCCGAACCTGTTCTCGAGTCCACTGATTTCAGCGAGCGTGATTCAAACTCTGTCCTCAAATCACTACTGATACCCTACATATTTTCTAGTTACGTCGTAGTCCGCTCATTAGATCGTGACGTCCAACGTTGGTTTCCAAATTCGAGGGCACGACTGACCCTAGAGCGTCGAATTCTTGACACGCCACAGCTGTAGCTAGGCTTTCCTAAACGGTAGTCTAGATGCTCTAGATATCCCTACTGGCGCGTAGGAGAGTCGTAGCCATACGGGACAATACAGCACATATATAGTGCTATTTCAAAGCAGTAAAAGCTGCATCAATCATCAATTGAGACAACGTCTACTGCATTGAAGCAATAGAATTGAACGCAAACGTCACCAGCAGCAGCAGAAGAGGCTGCCGTGAGCACATGGGCTGGTATTGAACGGCACATGTTCAACAGGGTTCTTCCTCCTTTTGTACATGTGCACGGTGTACCCAACGTAGTCCGTGTCCGTCGAGGCAAGGCAGATCATTCCAGATCGTTTATTGGTGAATGAGATCAAAAAAGGGTGAACAAGAGGAGATTTGATTAGGGCGGCTGTGTTGCTACCGGCCCGACCGATTCCATAGTAGCATATACCTCAGCCCCAACCCAGCCTGGCTCGATCTCGTCTATGACTTGTTGCTTGTTGTCGAACGGTCGTCGTTGCTTTTGTTCTGTGCCAGGTGTCGTTGGCCGATTCCGAGCACTCGTCCGTCCTCCGAATGGCCAACAAATGCTGACAGCGCCAGTGGCAGCGGCATAAACTTGAGAGCAGCAGCAGCAGAATGTAGCCGCTTTCTCCTGGATGTTTCCACCGTTCAGTTGTCTGTCTCTTCGTCCATGTATCCGTTGGCCGAAAAGTCTGATGAACGCAAAGGGGATTTGAGAAGGGACAATATTTGAAGAGCGGAGAATATCAACAGGATACACCACTATAGCCGGTGCATAAGGCCGAGACCAAACGGCAACAACAGCAGCAGATTACCAACCTCTGATCCAATATCGTCGGAACGGGTCATGTTGAGATGTGGCCCTTATCTTGTCGATGATGTTGTCTCGTCGATAGCAGATGATACCAGCAACCCGGGCGGCAGCAGTAACACTGCCACCACATCAATATGGAGATTGCGGAGTGGGGTGAATGCAGCTTGTGTGCAGATGCAGCTGAACAACGAAATTTGTATTGTAGAGCACATCCGATTTTTTGTTGAGATGCTGCTCCATGGTATACCGGGAGGCTGGCGGGCAACAGGGGGTCACGAGACGGGATGTATACATATATATATATATATATATTTTTTTTTTTGTATATTTCATTTGCAATTCGCTTGGTGAATGTCTTTGAAACCAAAATCGCGCAACGCACCCCATCGTATAGTCACAACTGGCAACATGTCTAATCTGTTTACAATATTATACAGATTGCTGTGACCATTATTATTGTTAATATTATTAATTAGTATTTACAGATCACAATTCATTGTGATTCTATGTGTTACCCAGCTGCCGCGTCGCCGCTTTTTTTAGCACAATTGTTGCATTGCTGATGTATACGTTGTCTCCATAGCCCAAACAATTATCTTTGAGTTCAAGATTTATACATTTCAATTCAACGCATTCGAACCGTTTCGTTTTTAACCCTCTCTCGTTGGCGTATTCTGCATCAGGAATCTCTAAACCGTCGTTCTGTGTGACCTTTATATAATAATTATTCTTGAGCACGCCTGCTCCACAGTCGCTGATTGTATATGTGTACATCCTTAAGGGTTTCAATCATCGTGCAAACAAATATCAGGTAGGCACAGTATCTGGGATATAGTAATTGATAGTATGCTCCACTGATATTCGATGAGATGATTCAAATGTAAAAAACATTGTGTGAACGTGTCATATTGGCATAAAGACTAACGACTGACTACTTATAAAAGACTGATTTTTATGGACACTATTAAACTCATAGAACAAAACGAGACCATAAAGCGTAGCTCTCATTTCCTCAGAAATCCTCGAACATTGCAAATAGTCTACGAATTTGATTCGATATATCTCGAGTCGTAAAAGTTCACAATAAATCGTCGATATATTACAACTGTGCATTTTCTAAACATGTTTACGCATCTGAGCTGCCTGTAGCGATACTCGAGACATTTCCTGTTCTCAAAATTAGTAGTTTTGCACCGAAATATAGAACAGTAGTAGTACTACAATCGTAATGATGACAGACTGCCAAAACTGGTCAGAAACTTAAAAAACAGTTAATAAAAGTCAATAATAATAATAATTATAATAAGCGTCGTTGCGTCACCGTTACCACTATTGTAACCCTAGTGCTTCGTACCACAATAACAACGGTCATAACCGAATGTTGTACGTCTGCCATACCTGCATCGGTCGTGCTTTAATGAAATGTGTTCTCTGCTCAAGAAGTCACTGCCCCCCCAGTAACCACCAAGAAGCGCCAAGCTCACGCGAATACTCACTCACTCGCTCGAATGAAAACAACACAGGGACACAAATCGTCTCGCAATCGATTGGGGGTCAACCAGTAATCAGCTTTCGCCTATCCGACTGTGTGCGTCCACTCCTTTCTCTCGTGAATATTCTTCGTAGCGTCGCAAAGATGTACGGACGTACGCTTAAGTTACGCAATGCGAACGTGTCTGACCGCGCGCCGTTCGTGGATCAGATCGAAGCGGCGCACTGCTCGCGTTTTGCCAGCGAATGGAGCAGCAGTTTTGTGTGAACTGTAATCGTATACCAATATGGGGGCTAGCAGGCTGCATCGAACTGGATGATTTAAATGCATAATAATAATAATAATAATAATAATAATGCATTTAAATTGCATATATTTCTTATGAATTGGTAACGTTTATTAGGGTGAATTGCATCGATGCGTTAGACTGAGGAAATTATTCTAATTTCTAGCAAGGAGCTCGTATAACAGCAAATCCACTAGGGGGACGGTGTGTGCAGGACGTATAGGAGAATCTCGTATCGGTTAAGCGCAAATAGGACATGGTTGTTTCCTACAGCCATCCACAGGCCTTGAGGCCTATTGCGTGATGTTGTTATACATTCTTTTTTCTTTTTAGTTTTATACTACTACGGGAAATAAATATTTCGAATTTGATAGCGGTTACTATTAAACGAAACATTTCGCGCTACCGGGATAACAAGATTGAAAATATGGCCATATTTTCAGTTGAACTAGAATATCTGATTCACCTAATATGAGTTTAGTGCAGACGTTTAAAGTCTGCCATTACGCAACGTTCTACATTTAGCCCCCTTAAATCAGAACAGCTTTACTTATTGAAAAGTTTGCAAACATTTTGCAGTGAGAGAGAAAGAGAGAGTACAGCTGAACTGTCAGAAACCATCGTGTAAAAAAAACATGGTAGATACGCGGTGGCCTCGGAATAGACAAACTTATTTCCGTACGAAGTTAGAGTGCGTATTTTTACATCCCTTCTATTTGTTTAATCAGGAGATTCTCAGCAGAAAAATAAAATAGCTTAAATACGAAATGGATCTCACAAACGTAATATCAGAGTGGACCTGGGCCATCCATTGAAGGCCCTTTTCGGCACCGATGCAGGCACGATCGAATGCATTTACTATGCGCTTCATGCTTCGCCTCAATTCGAGCTCGAAGCTTTACAATGGATTTACACATACCCTGACTTTCCGGATGTATGAATCCTGAATGATTCGACGCTCCTCGTCACTCGAGTATCCTGTATCCGTCATTGTGAACGCTGGAGGTCTCTAACACTACCTCTTCCAACTGGCAATCGATATCCAATCCAATTCACGTTATCAGCACCACCACGGAGCCGTCTAATAGCAGAACACACAAGAACAAATCTCCGTTGAGCGTTTCGTTGGTTGACAACGTTTAACGGCACCCACTGCTGGTTGGAGTTTTCACAGAATCAATTCCTCCTCGAGATCAACAAGGAGCTGTCACTTTAAACCCGTTTTCCGCCGGCTAACACAGACGTTCACCCCGCTCCAGAGGCGCAACTTGCCCGAGCGCTCCACACGTACTGACAGCAAGTGGTCGCTCGAGCGGGTACGCGCCGCGCCTCTTCGATGTTTAGATGGCGAAAAGCGCCATCTGGCGCGAACGCGCGAAAACCCGCGCGGTCCCGGAGCCAATGCTAAAGAAGGAAGGCTAGAGCGTTGAGGCGTTGCTTCTCGCAGTGAACATGCATTACAACTTATTTTTTTGTGCAATGAAGGTAGGGTTGTTTTTAGTGACTACATTGCTACTTATCCTTTAGTGACAATCCCTCTAGGTAACTACGAGCAGAAGCTCATCCAACATGGGACACATATCCCACAATATTGGCCCATCACTAGACATTTTTTAGGAGGTTGGAGGCAACATCCATCGTGGAATCTGGTATTCATTTCTGAGGTATTGGCCGTGGCCGGGGCCTAAGGTAGTGTGAGACCCCTACTCAATGAAAGTCTTTGACCTCGTAGAAACTCAGACCCTCGCCTGGAACTGATTTGTTTTATCTCAAGCCAGAGCTTGCAGGACCGGCCAGTGCCCCGCTCCTGTCCAGCCTGCTGTCGGGCTCCCCACCTCTCCAGACACTTGCGAGTTCACTAGACTTTCTCGAACCCTGCCAACCAACGGTACCGCTCTAGCTGAATGAGTCTAGCTATGTTTTTTTCGGTTAATTGTCTTCAAAATGAGCTTCTAATCAGAACCGGCGGACTATTTTTGTATCGGTGCAGTGCTGCATAGTGCCTTTTTGGGAAAATATCGAAATTAGCAAGCTTCCGATAGTTGCACACCTCGCGAAACGAACTGTCTATGGTTTTTCCATTTAAACTGTGATATCAAAAAGGAACTTTCGTTTTCGTGACTGATCGGGAGTCCACCTTATTATCAGGTGCAACCGATGGCCTTGGGGAAGGCACGTTTGTTGTTTGACTGGTAGGTACTTTGGTTGATAGCTAGTTAGAGCTGTGGTTGCCGGCAGCTCGACCATCGTGGGCGCAGGACCTTAGACGAAACGCGTTGTGTCGGATCGAAGGCGACTGACGGCTTCACGATCTAGGTCGTGCCTGCCTGCCTTCCTGCCTGCTTGCTGTGTGGCCTGTCTTTAAGACCCAGGCAAGGCAACATTCAACCATCGAGACAACTGCCTGGCCACGGCACTTCTGCAACGAAGGACAAACAGCTATTTGAAGAAGTACTCGAACGTTAGGCAAAAGGCATACAATGCTGTGTATGACGCCGAGCGCCAGCAGCTGCTTCGCAGACAATGAAACAACGAACGCACAAGCAATTTAAGTGGTCGGTTAGTTAGGATAAGAGGCAGGCTATATGCGGATGATGCAATTTTTTCCAAGGGCAGCTAATGAGACCATTGACTGAAATTGAAAATTCAAATCGTATGAGAGGAAATCAAACATTTTGATTCGGGGCTTTTTTTTTGGTAAGTCTGATCGTATTGCATGGAGTGAATGAATGTTCCCAGCAACAAACAGCTCGGGCAAAATGAGAAATGCCAAAATATTAATCTCACTATATATAAAATACTTGTATCTATATATGAGACTGGTATTTACGTTGAGTGCTATTAGTATCGCTTATCACTTTTACTGTAGTAAGTGATCACTTACTACTTGCTCGAATGTATCACTTTGTGATTGAGCAAATTTAGGGTGCAATCTGGTTTTTTTGTTTGAGAACGTCCAATGGTGATTTCGACAATGCTTGTTTCACAGCTGAACGATTCTGCTAGCTTTCATTATTTTCGTGTTACACGATCAGTGCAACTGGGCGAAGTTAGTGCTGCTGGCGGTGAACGTCGTAATAAGGATTCTTATTTGTTTGTACAATAATATTTATAAGAATGTCATTATCTCAAAAATAGGTCACACATACGGCCGTGCTTCCTCTCTGTGTCAACGTGGTCCTCAAGAACTCTTGTTTTTGGACAATGTTACGTAGGCTTTCTCGTAATTCTAAGCGAACTGATGTTGCTTGGCTACAGCTTGCAATGGTTTTTCGCCTGTCGTACATTGTAACTACATACACAAGCACTATCGTCATCATCATCATCATCATACTATTGTTATTGTTATTATTATTATTATTACGATCATGATCAGCTATGCTTGCCGCCCCGTAGATTACTTTCACTTTTGGGTGGTCACAAGCACCAGCACAACTCGCTCACTGGGTGGTCGCCTTAAGAAAAGTGATGAGACGTGGGTGGGTGGAACGGATCTTTCACTTGCGTGTTATCAACAAACTAGCCTATCTGATGCTGCTGCTGTTAAATGACGCCGATGCCAATGCTTAAAACTAAGGTGGTGACAGTCAATGAGAAGAATTAGGCGAAGCGACCCAAGATCACGGGGATCAACGCAGGATTTTCACGAACACCGCTATACGTCTTATTATTATTATTATTATTAATTATCACTCTAGTAGTGTACGTCCGCCGAGAGCGCTGTTGTTATTGGCAGTGTCTGATGGTGAAACTGTTTCTAATGAAATTGTTTTTATGACAACAAAGGTGGGGACACGCCACAAATCGCGTCGCGGAGAATCATATCTATAAAAAACTCCGGTAATCTCCACCTGTCTCTCTCTCTCTCTCACTCCCCCCTACAATGTTCGCTTTGGTGTGTACTACCGAAAGAAGTGACGTTTTACACTTTCAAGTGAAAAAGTAAAAAAAAACATTGTTATATAAAAAAAACTTTAGAAAATATTTTTTTTACTTAACAAAAACATTTTTTACATATATATATAAACACACTTTACTCAAGGTAAATGAGGTATTTGCTTAGACCGGAGGGACGTGTGTGTTGGGTTCAAATCCTGTCAGACGCGGAGAATCTTTGGAGGTCTTTATCATCTTTCTTTATCTGAAGATTCTTGCCAGGAACGAGTAAGGAAGAGAATAAGCAGAGGTGTGCCCGACAGATCTTCATAGTAATACCTAAAAGGTTAAGAGCTGAGGCCTGTCGCATAGGGGAACAACTGAGAGTCAGCTCGAAAAAAAAAAAAAAAAGAGGTATTTGCTGGGTGTTCAGTCGAGAGTTATCAACCATGGAGATTGGAAGGTGTCTCTGGTGGTGTCCGCGCGTTTGAAGATTTCCTCCTCTCTCTCTCTCAAAAAAAAAAACTATGCAAATTATATATTACGAGATATGTCTCTGTCCGCACGGCCGGGAGATTCTCCAGGGGAAGAGATCATTAAGATATTTCTTACTTGCAGCAACCTTGGGTAGAATATTCACACCAGCTCTGATATTCGTTATAATCAAATCGAACATATAATGGTATTAATTAGGGTTGGTGGATGTCTATTTATATATGAATATGTTAGCTTATCTTTGGTTATCAAGGTGTATCAATATTGGAGTAATCCTCACATCCGGTCTATCACATTGTCATCTAAAGGCCACTCTTCTGGCGAATTGGCCTCCACTTTTTCCAACCTGTCTTTGTCACTCTTTAACCCAGGGTGCCACACCGGTGCAGCATACGTCCTAATTGGTTGTACATATATCGTGAATAGTTTGGCAAATAGCGCTGGCTTGTTGAGTCGACGCCACAGCGTTTTTGCAAGCAGGTCTTGTTTATGCCATGAAACTGTCTACAAAGAACTTCTTTAGTTCATTATGACCCCACCGAGCCTCTGGATAATGGGCATACTTTCTCATAGAGCCACATGTTATCTATACACGTTACCCGGGCACAATTGTTAGCCCTTATCCATCAATAACATAAACGCGCATTAAAGAAAACGAGTGCAGCGTCTTCCAGGAGTTAATAGGGAGACAAACAGAGACGCTCCCAGTGGGACGGCGGTCAGTTAGAAAGCAATGTGCAATGATTGAATCATTGAGTAGCTCTACTCTCGGCGAAACAGTCCGGTGTAATGACTCTATGCTTAAAGAATCAACAACAAATTAATTGCTGTCTTCTTACACCGGAGCTGTCTTCAATTCTTAACACTGTGTAATTTAAATTTACTACGACCGGTTGATGATTAACCATAGGGCGGTATACATAAACTATTTTGCCAACTGTCATCTGTATAAAACTTTTTTATTATAGATACAGACAGCGTTTTTTTTAAATATAGGACAGTTTTTTTGGAAAAAATTGGAATTTTGAACTGCCTACCTCTCTAAGGTCGCGTGGCCGTATAGTCACTGATTCGAGCTCTTTCACCGAATAGCTAAATTTAATGATGAAAGTACCAGCAATTATTCTAATCTAGGTAACGGTTGCTATTAGTAAAATCCCCAGACTCCAGAGACCGTAAAACAAGAGCCGCAAAAATTTAAGAAACAATTGTCATTGGGCAGCGAGATTAGTTCAACTTAACAAGGGCTTTTCTAGATTACTAAATAAATATTAGCGGGATTGTGCCTCGAGGTTTCGAATACTTTTTATACAACCGAATCTTTTAACTAGAGAAGTTAGGTACAAGGTTAAGAACTGAGGCCTGTCAGATAGGGGAACAGCTGAGGGTCAGCTCGAAAAACAGTGTGTAACTAGAGAAGTTGGCCTGATGGCGTCTAATGAATAAGGAGCAACGTATAAAAATGGACTCCTTTGCTTCCAAAGAAGGTCGCGGTCACTAAACTGATCACCTTCGGGCGTTGTCATGTGGATACGTTCCATTTGACCTAAAGGGTGGCTTTGAGATAATACCTCGGCTTTACGAGGTTCTTCTTCAGTGTGAATTCGTTTCGTGGCATGCCCTATTCTGGCTCTCCAAACGCCATTAGTAAAGCTATTGCGCACCTTAATTCATTGCCACCACCTAAGAGAACTATAGTCGAAGCCTATGCTGAACACCAGACAACATACAATCCCTCGTTATGAAGAAACTGAGGATATCAGTGTGCACTCCGCTTTCATGGATTTTTAGGAGGTCAATCGATACATCTGAACTTCCCGATATTTTTCCAACATCAATAGTATGTCTAGTGGTCGAGAAAGGCTCCAAGACCGACCCTAAAACAAGACACCGGTATCACTGACAGTGATAGCATGTAAGCTTCTGGAGAACAACATATCGAAAGCCATTTACGATAATGCCAAGACCCAGGGCCTTATAAGGGAACCTCAATTTGCGCACAGGCCAGGATATAGTGCGGTGCTTCGCGCTGATCGACACACCCACTATGCCTAGGCCAAAGAAATAAATGCTGCCTTGACACTATTTTCTTTGACTTAAAATCAGCGTTTGAAAAGAGTTACTTATTTCGCAGTTGGGAATCTTCTGGCTAAATGGATCGCGGACTTTCTACGAAACGGAACTTTTCGAGTTCACGTCAATGGCCAATATTAGGACAGTGGAGGCGCAACATCAGGATGACCTCAATAAACAATATTAGGACCATTAATATATATATATATACTGTACATCGACTCTCTTAAATACCACCTCCCACCCTCAGTATCAGTAAAGGTCAATGCTGACGATATCAAAATATACGCTCCCGTGGATACGCCTCAACAAAGATCTGTTCTCCAACAGGATCTACATAATTTCTACGAGTGGGCAGCGCGGCTGAATCTGATGCAATCGGAGGAGAAATACATCGTATCTATCCTAATTTTTACCCGGCAGATTTTAAGTGTAGTTTACCACGTACGAAGACTGTCTTGAATTTACTCGATTATTTTATTTGAAATATATACAACGAACTAAAAATGTATCCAGAGAAACTGAAACATATCGAACTCCATGGGAATGTTACAGTAGAAATCGTCAAACATCGTTACTTCTCAATAGGGTAGCATGACCTACTGAACACTCTCGCTTTCCCTGCGTACAAATCGAGCTTTACAGTGATATGGACAACCTAACGATGCAGTCATATTCGCCCATTGGAGAAAGCACAGATTGCTCCGTTACGGCCGACTGATATATAACTACAGATAGAACAAAATCATAGTCATCAATTAAAGAGACAATTCGTGTTAGTGATGAAAGGCGACCATACGGTACGCTCTAGTCATCAACAGTTTATTTTTCTTATAGTCGTTTTTCCTGTTCCCGCTGCTGCTGTTGCTGCTGACGTTGTTGCTTCAGCAGTGTTCGTTAAGCCTCGACTTCTATAAAGGCCCAATTTACCACAGTGTTGTCAGATGTTGTATGAATTAGATCATCGACAACATATACACAACACTTGTGTGCTTAAGCGTATCCGATCACATGATCACAAACGCTCAAGGTCGCTGTTATTGTTGTTGCTGTCATTGTGTTTTGCATTGATCTCTTGTTTTGTGTTTCAGTAAAGTCTTTTCTTTTCTCTTTCTCTCATTCTAGTTCCGGTATCTTCAAGTCGCTTTTCCGTTCGCGCGGTTTCACGCATTTTTCTCCCTCTCTTTCTCCAATGAATGGTCTCGGTCAACCAATAGATCTTCATCTACAAAGAAAAATAAAGCGCTCTCATTTACCTCGCCCCGCCCCGCCCCTCCTGCCGCTGTCTTCATAATAATTATCATCATCATTTTTACTTGGTTTTGTAGTGTTTTTAATTTGCTATCATGAATGTCGTCGTCGTCGTTGTTGCTGTTATTCGTGTTTGTCAATCTGTTCAGTCCTCTCCGTTATTCTTTGATCTTCAACACTTCACATTAGTCGTCGCCACTTATTTGAAAATTGTTTTCGTCATCGGCCAACAGCACTCGGATATTATATGTATCGGTTTGCTTTTCTGTGTTGCGTGCAATTAATTAGAATTCAGTTCTTATTATATTAAGGAACAGAACGCTTTCGCGCAAATATATATATATATATATATATATATATGTAGTGCCCTAACGTTGATGAAGCGCCTCGCTCAGATTCATTTCATGACGTGGTTGACATCTCGCGTCTACGCGTCACACCGGGGAATAAACAAACATAGGCTTTCTTTTCTTTTCTGATGTATCATCCCCTTGGAGAGTGCGTGTATGAGCGGACGTGAACTGTGGCTTTGTTTTTTCGCTTTTTTTTCTTTCCTTCAATACCACCCATCAATAGTTTACGACCATCGCCGCCTATATATCCGCCTTCAAATGTTTGTAGTACTTTTCGATTTTTGTTGTTCTTGTGGTCATCTCTTGCTTTTTTTTGGTGTTCATTTTCAGTATTTTATATTCTTGTTTTTCGAACCTATTTCTCGTTCCGTCGGCGTTCTCCGCTGTTTTTGCTTTATGTCACCATCCAACTTTGGGGTTCAATTCGATCGCTCTCTTTTACCCTGACCCACACATACACACAGACAGACAAACACACACACACGTAATAATATATTTAGATATATTATTATTAATATTATCTACGACACAGGGTACGTGCTACTTCCACCAACTTTCCCGCCTCCCCGTTCCTCATTCCTATCTTCTCTAATTGTTATTTTGCATCTTATCAGTAATTCCCACAATCATTATAATCCCCTTACGGTTATGATGAGCTATATAAAATCCTAGGAAGAAGTATCACAGCCCGGTACACTACTGGCCTCGCCGGTCGATAATCCGCCTTCGCTTAATTATTAGTGATTCTCAACGTGGTTCTCTGTTTCGGCGACATCATGTTGCTGTTGCTGTTGGTGATGATGACGTCGTCGTCGTCGCCATTGTCGGCGTCCTGGGTTCTTCGACTGCATCCACCGGCGTCACTAGGCTCATCTAGCCGCTAGGTTATTTTTTTGTTTTTTGCTGTCGTTAATTGTCCCTCCACGTCGTCTCGTCTCCCTCGCTCGCTGTTTTACTGTTGAGTTTTCAATTGATGCTGGATGATTGGTGTTGTTGCTGTTGTTGTTATTATTGTCGTCAATCACGTCAAGCATTTTTATTATTAGTGTTAATTATCCCGTTCCGTCGTTCGCATGAGATCAGCTGATTCGTGGTCGTCATAGAATCCCATTGCACATCCAAATCTCAGATCACTCCACGTTAGGTTTTTTTGCCGGAGGACGGTGAGTACCGGACGGCGTCCCACTGATAAACACAAAACAAAGTGATGGCTTTCTCTATTTCGGTTGTTGTTGTTGCTGCTGCTGTTGTTGTTGATGTTATGCACGACGCTTTTATGTATACTGTTCTGGCTGTAGTCACACCCGAACAGACACGTCTAGTGAAGATAGAATTTCTGTCGTATTCTCTGAACCAGAGTCAAGAGATCCTGCTGCTAGTCATTCGCTTGCTTCGGTCGTCGCAAAATGCCAGAGTCTGAGGAAATTCCTCCGGAATCGTACGTCAACACCAGTTGTTGTTGTTGTTGTTGTTGCTGCTGCTTTTGCTGTGGGTAGTTGAATTTTTTCACTTCAAGTGTCACCAAGTGTAATTGTTGTCGATGTTGATGTCGCGTGTGTGCGCGCGCATGTCATAATAATAATAATAATATTATAATTGTTGTATAATATTAATGACGATGAGTGTAATAATAGTAATATTAATCATAATGCAACAGTATATACAGTAATACCTCTCCGACTCTTTCTTTCTACAGCTCTTTTTAAGTCCATCTGGTCGTCCTTCTCATTTAGTATACCGTCATTACATTTATCCGCCTTTAATAATTTCCCACCTATTCGTCCGTCATATTCTGCCATTATTAATCTCTCCGTCGTGCGCGGGTTCATTTGCTAAACCTCCAACCACCTCGCGCACACGAATGACACCACACACACATACAGAGAGAGAGAGAGCCATTTCATTATTCTATGCTCGGTATGCGACCGTGTGATAGTGGGCGCACCAACTGCAAATCGTAGCAGAAGTTGCAACGGAAGAATACGGCACAGTCAGTATATTATGCCCTTTATTCTAGGCACGGTACCTGACCGACCCCTTAGCGCGTCTTCAAATACCACCTCGTTTACCTTTATCAAGATAGATACCCGTTCAAGTATCCCTTTATTATTATTATTATTATTAAAATTAATTATCAGTACCATCATTCGTATCTTATCCACCATCACCATTGCAATGCATTGCTGCATTCGTCGTCGCCGTAGCAGTGTATAATATCTCTTAGTAATCATATGGTAGGAACGACCAATACGGTAACGGCAGCCCAGTCAGACGACATCATTGTGTTGTTATTTTTTTCATTATTATTATTTATTCGTATTTATTATTTTATTTTTTTTCTACACACATAATACGTCACACTCCTCGCTATATCTGGTTCTTTACTATTTCCCATTTTTCTCTCTCGCTCGCTCGTTCGTTCGTCGTACTCTCGCCGTGGACGAGTAGCTTGCTTCCGCCGCAGCCGAAACTGCCCCACCTCGCATTTCATCATCTTCTCAGTTTATTACCTCTAGTTTATTTATTTATTTCGTTTATACGCATTTATTTAGTTCCCGCATCCACCATTCCCACCGACCCCCCGCCCTCCCCCGGGGGGGGTCACCCCGGAACAAATGTGAACATCCCCTAATCAACCTTATCGACATCATTGCGCCATTCGCGACTCTCCGCACTTTATACATTACACAACGTAGCGATCAGTCAATGTACAAGGATCAATAGAGTCATCATGCATCGCCTTCGTCATCGAGGGTCTCTCGTTCACCCTGAACTGTACAATACAACTGACCGCTGAAGTTCGTACTCGCTTGCGATTGTAGTATGCGTTATTGTAGATCGTTGCTGTTTTTGTGGCGGTTATTTTTCGTTCGGTTTGTCATGAGAGAGAGAAGTCGTTTACAGAATTCAATGGAGTTAGATAGCGAATAGGTGGCGTGATCCTTCAGCCACCCTGTCTGTATATAGGCCATGCATTCACGGAACAATTTCTCTTTGAAGTGATTTTTGCTGCTGCTATACTCTTATGATGAGATACTGTTGGCTCGTTAAACGTTCAAATTCCCGAGTCGTGATGATAATGGCTGTAATCACACTAATCACAATTATGCAACGGAAACGCTGTCGGTCCGTTGTTAGGCGGCACATCATCATTATTATTATTAATTTTCAATCGGTCTATCTGAGCTGGACTGCGGGGTCACCGCAGTGGCAGGTTGACCGGCACCCGATCTCAAAGCTGATTGTTACGAAATCTTCGGTGTTAGGAAGATTCACAAAGCTCATGAGATGTTTCTTTGTTTGTTTTTGTCGGCTGAATGCCCAAGCAGTGGGCGCCAGCGTCGCTGCATACAGATGTTGTTTTCCAACGGTTTTTTTTTCTCTCCAACGTTCATTGTTTGTCCACCTTTCCTGTTTTTGGCTAACTCGACGATCACATCCTCGTTTCGCGTCAGACTTTACTTCAGCTCACATTTCGTGATTTTTTTTGTTGTGATTATTATTCTAGTCGTTCTGTCCTTTCTTAGTTGTGACGGCAGTAACTCATTCATATCTAGAATGTACGTCATGAGCTCCACAGAGTCGGGCGGGTCTTAAAAACCCGACGGGACACGTTTAAGCCAGTGTCATTACCGCATCTGTTTGGAGTCGGTTGGCGTCCAATTTTTCTCTTGGTCGTCGTACTTCGTTCGAGTTTTTGATGCTCTTTCGTCGTTGCCAGCATTTTGTTTGTTTTAACTAGATCGAGTCAGGTGTTACTGTACTTTTTTCGGTTAAATAAAATATTCGGAATTGAACAGAAATTTAAAACATACGTAGATACTATTGGACAGTGGTCGTGTATCATCATCATTATTATTATTATCAAGCGGCGGATATCTCAGCGGATTGTTTGTTTGAGAGTTTGTTGTTTCTGTTGTTGTTTTTGTTGTTGTTGTTGTTGGTGTTGAGGCCGTCGTTTTTATTATTGTTGTTGCTAGCTCGCTGTAATGCAAGGCTAGCATTTTCGTTCTTATTTTCTATGCCTCTATTCTCATAATTCCTTTCTTTCTCGTCATTAAAGATACCACTTCGCACTTTTTTTATTTATATTCTTATTTATATTCTTCTCCTTCTTCTTCTGATTATTATTGTTATTATTATTAATAGAACAGAGATATAGTGGTAGTAATTAGTGATAATAGCGGTATGCGTGATAATATATATGTATATAGGTATGTATATAGAAGGGGGATTTAAAACGACCGCACGCTCGCAGCAATTTCTCGATGAATAGGCGATCAACAGGAACAGCTGACAACATATCACCCCCCCACCAGGCCTCCCCCGGTCATCCGATTTTTTTCTAACTCTCCGCTCTCGACAGGCGTCGTCGTCGATTGTTTGATATTCCGACACAAATCTCGCGAATGCATACTCGAGTAGAGCTCAAGTTAAGACAGTTTCTTTCAAAACTCGCGCAAAACGGTCCGAGACGCATCCGACGAAGAAGTGCAGAACAAAACCGCTCGTTCGCTAAGTGGTTCACTTGAAAAGTCAAGTGTGTTTTTGCGCCCGCAAGAGGAAGGTGAAAGAAGGGAGGCCTTGTCTCGTACATCGCACGTAAATGACGTCTGCGCATGTACCACACACACACACACACCCCACACAGCAACTGGCTGTTGCTGCTGCTGCTGCTGCTGTTACTACTAGTGCTGCTGCTGCTGCTATAGGCTGCAGGTTTATTTATTCACTTCCGTCATCACTTCAGTCATGATGTATTCCATACTCGTCGTTGTTGTAGTTGTTGTTGTTGGTGTGATACATTCAATCGATAATGGATCGATTGATTGTTATTGACAGTTTGTCGAAAATTAAAATCATCATGATCATGCTGCTGCTGCCCTTCTTTCGTCTGTTGTATATCCGTTGTTTTCCAATTTGCTGTTTGCTGATTGGTTCAATTTTTTTTGTCCGTTTCTAACGCTAATATCGGATAGTAGTAGACGATTATACCGAAGACCATTCACCAGAGAACCCCTTTCATTCATCCCTCCCAATTTCCATTCTTGTTGTTGTTGCTGTTGTCGTAGCCTGTTCGCTCCCCACGGCGAATGTTTTCTGCGTCGTCGACGAACAACGATTTCGTTAATGTTCATTGCGCACTTCTGCTATTGCTAATGTTGTTGCTGTTGTTTCTGTTGTTGATGCTAGTGCCGTTCTTGTTGTTGTTGATGTTCTCGTCGTCGCCGTCGTTGTCGCCTCCGCCGTCACCAGCACGATCCCGTCGTGAGGAGTTCACTGCTGCTGTTGTCGCTCTTCGCTGCGCTGCACTTAATCCCACCACTCGTTCGAGGCAGAGCCTCCACCATAGCCGCCGCCGCCATAGCCACCGCCACCGCCGCCGTAGCCGTTGCGATGACCGCCACCTGAAGATGAACTGCTGACGCGACCGCCGGTGGGACCTCCACCGCCACCACCGCTGCTGCTTGTGTTGCGGTTGCCAAAGTTGCCTATGAATGATGATGATATGATTAAGGAACGACGAACACAAATGAGATCATATGACAAACAAACAAACGAACGAACGTTAGTAAGGGAACATCACGACGGCCTCCCAACGATCGATCTAAGTAGGTCGACATCCTTGATGCATGCTGAGTATCTTCAGCTTGATAGCGAATAGAGTAAGATAAACACTACTATCGACACACAGAATTTCTTCTCTCGGGCATCATCGTATCACAAGAATTACGAATGAATATAGGACAAGCACTGTCTAGAGATGTCTTTTGAGCGGACTCAGCTGTTCCCACATGTGACAGCCCTCAGCCCTTAATGTTTAGGTAGATTACTAGGAGAACCTGTCGGGACTAGCTTTACTTGTTTTTAACCGGCGGTACGTGTGATATCCAAATATTCTCCGGTGCACATCATCGAGCATGCATACATACGATCAGACGTAACTCGAACCCCGCCGCAACTACTCACCCTGGCGATAATCCCGGGAAGCGAAGCCGCCGCTTGTGAAGCGACGATTGCTGTTGCTACCACCACCACCACCACTACGTCCACTGCGACCAAAACCGCGGCTCTCTTCCTTCGCCAGACCGAGAAGCCAGTCCGGACGTTCCTGCTTTGCTTCTTGCAGAAGTTCGGCCAGGTCCTGGGCCAGATTGCGATTCTTGTCATTGAAGAATGATGTCGCCAGTCCGAGATTGCCTACACGACCGGTACGGCCAATGCGATGCACGTACTCCTCGATGTCAGTCGGCAAATCGAAATTGATGACGTGTTTAACGTTGGGTATATCCAAGCCACGGGCGGCCACGGCCGTCGCCACGATGATCGGCGTGTGACCCTTACGGAAACTTCGTAGGGCGTCTTCACGCTCTCCCTGACTTCTGTCGCCGTGGATCGACGTAACGGGGTAGCCTTCCTTCAGGAGGAAATTCTCCAGGCTGTCGGCGCCCTTCTTTGTTTCGACGAAGACCAACGTCAAGGTCTCCGCCGCCTCGGGCGGCAGGCCATCAGGACCGCAGCGCAGTCCAGCGGCCTCCAACAGATCTAGTAAGAACTCCCTCTTGTCGTGCTCATCAACCCACACGATCTTTTGGGTGATATTCTCTGAGGTGGAACCCACCCTCCCAACAGCAAGGAAGATGTAGTCATGTAAGAAGCTAGTGGCCAGCTCCTGAACTTTCTTGGGGAAAGTGGCCGAGAACATGAGTGTTTGACGATCGCCAGTCTCCGGCATCTGGGTGTCGTAGACGATCTTCTTGATTTGCGGTTCAAAACCCATGTCAAGCATGCGATCAGCCTCGTCGAGTACGAGGAAACGCACGAGGTCAAGTGCCACCTTACCACGCTCGATCATGTCGAGCAAACGGCCAGGAGTGGCCACTAGTAGTTGACAGCCTTTGTCCAGATCTTTCATCTGTTGCACCGGCTCAGCGCCTCCGTATACGACGCAAGCTCGCACGCGGCTGCGGTACGAGAACTTGCATGCCTCGTCGTAGATTTGCTGGGCCAGCTCGCGCGTCGGCGACAGGATCAGAGCGAGCGGGTACTGCTTCTGGCGCATCGAGAACTTCTGCGGCGCTGGAATACGGTCAGGAGGGCCGTCGACAAGCAGCTTGTTGATCGATGGTATAAGGAAAGCTGCTGTCTTCCCTGAGCCTGTCTGCGCGCAGGCCATAAGGTCACGGTGACCCATGACGATGGGAATGGCATACTTCTGCACGGGCGTTGGTACCGTGTAATTAGCCAGCTCGATGTTGCCGCGAAGCAACTCGCAGATCGTGCCACAGTCCGAAAACGAGTCAATAGGCGGTGGAGCATCATTGCCAGAAACGTCGACGGGAATGTCCTCGTATTTTTCAAAGTTTATCCCCGAGCTCGTACGACCGGCGTGGGGTGCGCCGAACAGCTTATGCTCCAGGGTTTCGTCGCGTTCCAGTGGCTTGGTCCAATCATCGCAGTATTCGTTCCAACGGCTACCTCCCCGGCCGCCGTCACGACCCCCGTAGCCTCCCGAACCTCGGCCTCCATAACCGCCGCCGCCGCCGCCACCGCCGCCGCCACCACCACCGCCGCCGCGGCCAAAGTCACCTCTGCAAATCGTTGTCGTCCAATGACAACCCACACACACACACACACACAGCCCCCCACAGGAAGGATGCGTTAGCAAGCGACATTCGACTAGGAGAACAAGAATACAACATATACCAGAAATCGCCAGAAGCTGTGTTTCCGCTAAATGATTTCTCACGTGTATTCTGCCAATGCTCACTAATTGCTCTTCATTTCACTAATTATCTTCACGTACCCTCGATTATTATCGCGGTAGTCGTCTCCGCCGCTGCGCCAACTCGAGCCACCGCTACAGGCAACACGCATGACATAAAGGACAACACATGTGAATAGGAAGAACGACGACGGCCGGCGAAAACCCGAAAGAAATAACGCGAGATAAGATGACGACGTTCCTAGCGCTACTAACTATCGATGGCCAGACATCGTAATTATGTGTTTCGTTCCTATCGTTGTTTCCTACGCTTATACACTTTTGGAGAAGAGAGTGAACTGAAAGGCATCGCATTTGAAAATGCGCGCCATTCATTCTAGCTAGCCTATCGAGCAATTGGTTGAAACGCTTCCACGATGAAAAATACAACGATGGCGAAAAGAGGGGGCGAATGACAACTCACAAGTCGCGTCGGCCGTTGTCGTTGTAACGGCCACCGCCGCCGCCGTCGCGTCCACCGAAACCTCCGCTGCGGCCGTAATCTGTAAAAATCACAGTGGGAAATAATGATGCACGTTACAAGAGGGACAGGACACACTCCAATCTAGTCACGCGAAGATGTTCCATAGATCAACGTAAAACACGCATTTAACGCTACGTTGACGAAGCTACTACCTACTGATATATTCATTAAAGAATCGATTGCACAACGAATCGGTTGCTAGCTGAAGCAGCCACAAGTGTCGTTGTCGGATGTGTGACATCGAAAATTATAACGCAACAACAATAACAACAATTATGTAAAACAGGCAGCTTCTTCCTAACTAACAGACTTTTACTAGATAAATTATGTGAGTATTCACTAGACGGAGACACAGCTTCGAGAGGTTTATCTAGTAAACCTCTCGAAGCTCTACATAGCTACTGTGAATACGCATAGATTAGATAGATCAGATTCCAAAACGATCATCGTTATTATCCTGAATAATGATATAAGGTGTACCACTCGAGCGGCCGATATCGGCCGCAGGACATTGATAACACTGATACATACTGTCTCTGGGCGGCGGCCCGTCTCGCCGACCTCCGTCGCGGCCCCCAAATCCGCCACCGTAGCCTCCGCGGGGGCCTCCCTTATCGCCGCCTCGACGGTCGACTCCTGGTCCGAAGTCAGACGGCGGAGGATTTCCACCTCCGCCCCCTCCACGTAGTGCAGGAGGGACGTACTTAGCTGAAATGAAGGGAGACAACAATGGTTGTAGAAATTTATCGATGGCATCATTCATCGTTCATTGGTGGCTACAGGATCGCCAATATGTAAGTGACATCTGAACGTCCAACGTCCGTAGTGACATACTCATTATGAAATTGAGTGAAACGTTTTTTATGCTGAGACAGGGCAGGTGGCACTTGTTTTGCGGCCACTTGGTTAGTTACTGCAGCGTGGATGAGCCCTTGGGAAAGGCGATTTGTGGCGAAGAAGCCACCGGGCCACCACAGTTTCTCACAGCTTCTTCATAGGCCCTGTGCCGTTAGCAGTCACCGTAAAAAATGCACACACACATACGAGAGAGACGCGCTAGACCTTAAAAAGGCTTAATAATACTTTCTATATATAAACATATTTTCTATATTTTAGGGGGCAGCTTTCTTCAGCGAGTATTATACGTTCTTTGAGTCGTGTCCGTTTAACCAGATGCGCCATTAAACAAGCCACATTCGATAAGAAAGCGCGGAAGCCAGCCCCTTCCATAGCGTAGGAAAAAGAGCTGGTCGGGCGAGCGCTGGTAGCAGTCCCCGCACGTGACCCTAATGACGTTCACATGGCGCGGACTACCCCAGCCTACGGTCGAGGTTAATCTGCTCCGGCTGCAACGGCGTAGGCAGAGGAGAGAGAGCGACAAGGGGACCTGTGAACGATGAGTTTGATGGTGACGACTTCTGTCCGCTCGCCACCATCCATCCAGCAGCTGGTGCCAACGAAAATGGCCGCTAAATGGCCGGCCTCAACTGACCTTAGCGGCTGCTGTGCGTCGGTGTGCATTGCGCGGCTGACGGGCTGGCTGGCTAAGTGTCCTACACAGCTTGTATATTGTCAGCCGAAGAAAATGCACCACCACCGTTCAGTGAATGAGTGATTCGCCAATCGTATGGCGACAAGAAGGATCCCAGACGACGCTCCTTGGTAGTATCAACGATGGCCCACCCACCCTAAGCACATCATGAACCTAACTAGTAGTATTAATAGTAGATAAGAGTACAAGAGATTCGAAAAAAATGCCGCGTGGTCTTCCAAGGCCTAAAAACACGTGTGAGTCCTCCATCGGCTAAAACACGCTCAAATTAGAACGGTTACCGTCTTGCAGCACGTCACTAAGTCGCAAGGCAGCTCTGATCGTAATACAGCCGAGTGGCCACATCTCAACAGATCTGACAGTAGTCATTTCTAAGACAAAGTGTCTTTGCATGCTGCTGTTACTATTTCATATAATATAGGTAATGGACGACTGCCGATGTCATATCGCTGCAACTGGTAGTGCATCACCTCAAGAGGATTACGTCCCCATCACCCATCACAGGACATGAAGACTACACACCATAGCGAAACCAGTGACAACTCTCGTGGATGTGAAACGGTGAAATAAGGCCAAGCGGCAGCAATGCGTCGTCAACTACAACAGCTAATTCAATTCGACATTATATATATATATACATATATATATAATGTCAGTTCAAACAAAATATTATTAACCGGCGAATATATATCCGCCGGTTAACAATCAGTTTCTCTGAGGATGATACGTCACAGAGCAAAGTCCATAACGAGAGGCTTCTCGCACTCTGGGACCACATGAATGACCCCATAATGTCATCCGGGGTTTTTAATCCTACACATTTGTACACCATAACAACCGAATCGATTTGCATGCCATTTGAAGCTGTTCATGAACTGTGTAGAACCAAAGTCAACGATTACTATTATGGTATGAATGAATGCATCTTTACGATGACGCGGCGTCTCCACTGGCTCTCCACTACGTGATGCGGCATCCAACGCGCTCCAATCCACTAAGCTAGGGACATGCCGGCATGGCGGCCCTTCACGGCCGTTAACCCATCGCCGAACAGCGACGGGACACACAATAGGTACTACGACGCAACGACAACAACGCCACCGGAATACGCAAAATGTGGAGGGGCGATCGTCACTCGCAGAAAACAGTCGCCACACCAATTGTCGTGGCAACTTCAACAACCAGAGACAATCAGCCTTAGCAGAAACAATACGAAGCAACCTATGCCAGTGAAAATCTCTCGGGGAAAAAATCGACCCAGTGCTAATACTTCATTCTTTGTCGTAACTACCATACGCTATCTTGCCTGCGTTCGATCCGAGACTAGGCACAAATCGGACGGAGCCTGATTTGAATTGGAAATTGTTGAGAATAATTATCTGTTCAGAGGGAAAGTTGCAAGTAAGCGCTGGCCGAGTTCAACAGTACGACCAATTGGAAATTCTAAAACGTAACAGTTAACCTACCAGGCTTAGCCGAGTTCCCTTGTGACTGAGGACCCTGGCCTGAATCGCCTTTCAAGTCTAGAGCAGCCACCTGAAATCAAAGGAAAATCACATACATTTGTTAAAATGGTTTTCGACCTCCAAGAATCGATGAATCCCTCCCCGCCTAATCGTTGCCATTTGGCTCAAACTGTCGAATTGCCAATTGCCCAACTGGCGGCCCAATCGAAAATATAGATAGCCTAAGCTACTTGCGCATCGTCGTGAGGTCTGTTAATTGAATTACCATTCTGCGCCTTCACAAATGTTAATCAAGAAATTAAGTATATAATCCGCACAGCCAGTGCTACATCGGAGCTGGTGCGATCATGGGGCAGATGGGTGGACTATGTATAGCATTGGTTCGCTTCGAATGTTGATTATTTTAAAGGAAGACGAAAGAGCGTGTTGCGGACATGCTCGTAGCTCGGCATGTTTTGCCATTCCTGAAACATTCGGATTATCAAAATAACCCGTCCAAACACTATGAATCAGCGAGACAAACAGTTCTCACAATTTGCTACGGTGTTTGAGGTTACGCGTACTCAAACTCGTCTAGATTAGTTTTTCATTTCGAATTTACGAGTTCAGCACAAACTAAAGCCGCTTCCCGTGGACAGGACACGTGCACACCGGACGGCTAAGGTTGTCTCCCCCCACCCGCCCGTTGTAAGTAGTACCCTCGTCACTGTTCGAATTTAGCAGCAGCAGCAGCACAAACCACCAACTCGACAAAGATCAGCAGCGATCTAACGATTGACTCAATTGCTCGCTATTGTGCCACTGGAAATTGGCACCGCACACACAAATCGACGGCGACTGAGCTGGCACTCAACCTTGTACTCTCCCCCTAGCTAGCCATTGATCGAGACGGACGTGGCGAAACTCGCCCTGGTAATTGAGCCGGTGCAATGGTGCGACGATGATGAGATAAGCGTCTGACAATTCCATAGGGTTGCCGTCCGTGATCGAGTTCCACGCTGTGTAGCTATTGAGTGGAATTTACTGTTATAGTGACTGCTGCCGCTATAAGCCGCGGGCTTGAGGGAGTGAATATTTGGGAAGTGCAGCCGTGAATATATTCGTGAAATTAAAATCTACTTAATTGTGGCCGACACATCAAACGGAACTTGGATTTTGGCACTCGCCAACCCCAATGAAACGCTTGATACGGTGCTTAAGTGCTAAAGGGAAATCAAAAACTAACCATGATATACGTAATAATATGTCGATTTGCCGACGCAAACTAATGAAGGAGTATGTTGATAAAATCGAGATGAACTGATTATTGAAGTTAAGAGAATATGTGCGTATATATAAGGGCGTTGTTTTCTACCATCGGGCCTTCTTGTCTCAGCGTTTGATACTCTTCCTGACGCTGAGGAAGCTCGTGTACAGCGCGTCCATTTGAATGATTCCCAATAATTCAACGAAGTCGTTATGATGTTCACATATGCCTAAGTGTCCCACATGAGTCAGAAGACTATGGCTTTCATATGGTACTACAGCAGATTACAAAGTTGCCATCTATGCGGGTGCTACTGAAGCAAGCAACGGCAGCTACTCTCCGGCACACTACAACAGAGCGAGCGAGAGAGAGAGACACTTGTAGTGCTGGTGGCTCACGTTGCTGCCGTTTGTGGTCACGCTGGAAGAGGGAAAACGAACAACAACCGGCCACCACCAATTACCCACCACCTCAGACACAACCATCAGGGGGCATGGCATACTCGTCATATCCGTCAAAAGACCTCGCGCTGCCTTTCGAATATCGCTAGAACAGAACGGCGGCGGCGGCGGCGGCGACGGCAGCAGCACGACCAATAGACAATCTGATAACCAGACGCTGCTGCTTCTGGCGGCTGTTGTATCCGCAGCAGCAGCAGCAGTGTCATGAACAGAAGCAGTATCTGCCTTGTAGTAATGCTAACAGACGCCGACGTTTGGTTGGTCGGGTGGTCGCTCGGACCCTGTTCTGTTCGGATAATAGTGGTGGCGCGGTGGCGGAAAACTGCCTCTGCTGCTAGCCTCTCTCTCTCTGTCTCGCGCCGCTGGCGCCGCCGCCGCGGTCGGAGTCAGAGCAACTGACTGCTGAGTGCTGTGACGGCCGTGGTCGCGGCAGTGGCGCCGGCGCCGGCGGTTGCTGGGCTATGACACAGCACACGTGCCCGTCCCTCGCCAGCCAAAACATGAGCAGAAACACACAGGCTAGCAGACAGAGACCGATGGTGATGGCTACAGCGATGAGCAACCGGTCCCGAAGCCACACGAAGCAGCCGTCACGGTTGCGGCGGCTTCGGCGGCGGCGGCGGCGTCAGTTTCTGCGGCTGCAGCAGCAGCAGCAGCAGCAGCAACAACACAAGCGAGCGAGCGAACAGAACCACTCACCCGGCCTGAAGCAACCACCGTTGCGACAGCGTCGGCAACCACCATTCGCTGCGTCATCGTCATCAAACAGAAACTTCTCCTGACGGAGAAGAAAAAACGGAACAACGCATCGAAGATGACGATGACGATAGCGAACGAGAAGCAACGACCGGACAAGGCTGATAGAAGAAACCGAGCTGCCGACGGAAAACCGAACTGCTAAGATATAGAGAGGGTGAAGAGAGATAAAAAGAGAGAGAGAGACAGAACAGAAACGATATTCACCTGGCGTTGTCTGAGGCCGGTGCCGAATCGTCGATCGGACGGGTACATCGGAAGCGATGCCGATGGCAACAACAACGGAACAGCGATCGTCGACTGGAATAAGTTTGCTAGGACGGCCAACGGATAATAACGGAAGAACCGACACATGATACTCTCCAACTTGAGACTCTTGGCGCTCTGGCTGGCTAAGTGACTTAGCTAACAAACCGAGAGGCGGAATTAGTAAGACCGGCTCTGTAGACAACCGGATGATCGTCATACACTCGGGGCAAATGAGTCACTGTTCGAGAGCGATGAGTCATTATTCGACCGCCGAATGCTGGCAAACGCTGGGCTCTGTGCTAAAGCAGACTACGTAGTATTAACAGCTTCATTTCAATTTAAATGTATAGGAGTGCAATGATTGGATAGAACGTGGACAGATCTTGACAGAATAGACCAGGCCGATAGGGCGATCGATAGACGATGCCAGCTCCCTTCTTTGTCGATCGGATTCACTTTGTCTAAACATCAATCTAGCTATTATCACCATCATCGTCGTCATTTATCTGTCGAGTTTATCGCCTTTCAGTTGACCGATTCACAACGGTTGCAATGAGAGAGAGAGACAAAGCATTCGTCATGCATCATAATGATGATGATGATGGTAATGACCGCAAGAATGGCAACGAATTGAGCCCAATGATCTCGTCGGTGCTAATTAGCGTTCGATTATTATCACGACCTCCCCATTTGAGGCAACTGACGGGTGGCTGAATGAACTAGGGTACCACACGCGTTATCGTTGCTTTCGAATTGATTATGTTGACCGCCGTAGAAGGACGACGTATTATGCTATGCTGACGATATCCGTGAGGTATTTCTTGGAAAATTAACGAAACAAGCGAGATGATGAAATGAGACAACGATGAATGCTGGAATATCTTGAGTATATCTAACGCCGGCGATGGACAGAACTAACCCCATTGCGCTATTCTATTGGTTATATGTAATACACAGATTACACAAAAATTCAGAGATACTTGATTGACACTACCGGGCCAGAAAGACATATACAGCCTACTTCAATGCTGAGTCAACAGTTATGATGAAGTTCCCACGTCGACAGCATTTTAGGAATTGTCGGAGAGTTTTTTCCTGTCAGCCGATCAATGAAAGGCGACCCACAGGAAGTGCGTTGGCAACCACCGTTGTCAGTGTGAAATGTGCCACCAGCCTAGATTGGAACTCCCGGTTTACGAAGACGTAACGCTAATAAAAAAAAAATAGACACCGACACGATTCACCAAGCCGGTAGTCTTTCAGGCTTAGCGCGTAGGGAACTCCCAAATCAACCGATTTCTTGATTCAGGCAAGCTTGAACCCTGCTGTATCACTACTACTACTACACAGTAGCGAATTCATTTTCATACAGCGTGCGTACGAACTTCGTACAAACCAGCAGCACGAACACACATCCGACGAATTATCATTATTGTACAAACCACATCGGAAAGGGGTGGCTGCGTGACACACTTGACGAGGCAGGCTTACAGCTTAAGTAAAGCGATACCGTGGTAGAGGCGGCGCTATTTCGACGATGCATAAGCCCGTTCTCAGCAATAGATACAACTATATTTGTGCCTAAACTATAAGCCGGTTTAGCCTGCTGGTTCAGTCTCATTATACTATTGTAACTTTGCTCAAAATGCATTACCATCATCACTCGATGGATGGGCAAACGCCGTCGCGTACTTCGGACAGTTTAGATTCGGTTACTGCTATTGAGCCGCCTGATTCTGTAGCCGCTGCCACCGCGAATACGTCAATGGCCAACTGCGCTCGGTGGTGGTGGTACTATCGCTGCCGCCGCCGCCGCTGGAAAACTACGGACAGCGGGGACCCATTATTCGGTGCCAGCCGATGGTGATGATGACGCCGACGTTCCGATAGCAGCGAAGCTCCTCGACCACAAACGACCATGAGCGTCAAGCAGCTATCCAACTGACGGAGTCACTCGTTGTATATGAGCTGCACATGACGGCTAGTAGGTGTATGTATCTTGCTTGCATATATAAAGATATACATATATATATATATCTTATATATAGATATATATATATATATATATCACCGTGATCAACGCGGATGATTCTGCTACAAGTGCGGCAACCCCTGCTGCTGCTGTTGTAGTTTTTTCCTCTTCTACAACAGTGATGTAGTAGCATTGCTCTTTCATCATCATTTGCTGTATAGCATCACCGCCGGTCGTCACTCAATGGGGTTGCAGCTGGTTCGCTTGCTAGGTAGATACGGTAATACGATTTAGTGCTGCTGCTGCTGATGCTGTCGCCGCTATGACTACTACTGATGGTGGTGGTGATGGTCACACGGACGATGATTGCACCGCAGACTGCCATTGATGCTGTTTATTTGTCGCCGTTCTCGTCGCTGCAGTTTCCCGTGTGCTGCTGCTGCTGCTGCCGCTGCCGCTGTAGTAGACATGAGGTTGGCGTGCTCAACGTTGCGTCTCTCTCTCTGTGCTACGGCAGTGTCTTCCTGTTAGGGGCGGCATCAATGGGCTACACACTACAACTTTTGCTTGCTTAAAGCAAAAGGCATAACGTAGCCATGCTTAATGGTTACGGCTACTAATGCTTCCATTTGCCGTCCGTCGGTTTTCGAAGCCGTGACCAGAAGAGGGCTCGCCACAGCCGACAACCATCAGAGAGAGAGCGCGGCGACGGCGGAATTATTGGGCTGCTTGGATATATGCCTGTGTCTGTTCGGCTGTAATAAGAATGGTTGAACACTGAATGGGTCGTCGTGGTGTCACGAGCAAACCCGATCCGCCCGTGTGTGGCGTCTTTCAGACGGCGCCCATCGTACTCATCATCAAACGCAATGCTCCTCTCACTCGGGCCACTCGAGACGGTCGGTGCACAGCACATTACAGTATCACGTGATGAATCATAAGAATACATTAAACATAGTAAGGCATACATTGGGGCAAAGAGGAGGAATAGTTAACGACGCGCAAATTATGACGCAACAGACGACGACATCGTGCCACGCGACGAACCGGCAGTAATAACTGCCGAATACAATTGATCGTGAACATCTATCTATCTCTCTGTCTCTCTCTAGAGCTTACATACACATACATAAATAAACTGACTGACTAATAATGCACACGGGTCAGTGGGTTCGATACAACAGTACGATTCATGATCAAGATAAGCAGATAGGAAAAGACACGTGCAAGCAAATGCCACTGAATTCGGGCCGGAATAGTCGCCATGGCGATTCTCGACCGCGGCGAGATCGACACACGAAACGAAAACTTCGTCGCGGCCTCTTTTGTTTGCCAGAACAGCGTTCGAGGAGCGTATCTGCTATGAAGGCCCCGCAGCTTTCAATCGTTTGTCTGAGGTAGCGTGAGATCAGGAAAGTGAACAAGCGTCGGGCAACGAGGAATCAATCCACCGGCATTGTTGTAATGCGACATCGTAGCGACGTAGCCGTACGATCACGGTGTAGATCAGATCAGAGCTCGGATTAGTTCCCCACGACAACGATAACACCACACGTGCAAGTCATTGATCGGGCGAAACAGGCACCAAAATCTGAGCGCCTCGGCGACAAACCCATCGAGAGCTAGGCCCACGCATACGCTCTATATACGCAATGATATCGAATCCAGGAATATCGGAATTCGGCGGAGCAGCAGCAACCGTCGCCCGACTACCAGCTAGGGAATAGGTGAGCTCAACGCTAGGCTATGCAATCAGTATAACCTAATCGAGGATCTTGATGATTGGAGAGTGACGATCTCGATGAAGCCCAGTTTGCTGGCTATTCGAGTTCGGCGGCGAAATGACTAAACCGGCTAGAATACGATAGTTATTCGTCGACGAGGAGAATACACGAGGACGCGAAAACGAAACGAGCTAAAATCGGTGTTACAGAGGTGACCAAACGCCATTTGAGGATAGACACTCAAAGTCCATTTAGGCCTGCCTACGATTCCAGTGAGTTTTCGACAGAAATCGCCTATGCTAGGTACTTACTTGCTGCGCTAGACCTTTTCCATTTTGGGCTGACTCAAATGTCATAATAGAGAAACTCCGTTTTCACCGAAAAGTTGTTGTTTTACGATTGGCAATCCGCAAACACACAATACGTGCACACCTTTCGGGCTTAGCCGAAAACGCACAGAGAATGCAGAGGGCGCTTCGATCGCCGGCTAAAATGGCGGCATCTCGGATGCGCGCCAAATTTGAATTGCGTTGAAACGAGGGTCGTTATCAGTAGAAACGATAGCTATTTATATGTTTGCATTGTTATTTGAAAGAAGTACGCTGGTGGCTAGGGTTCGTGATAAGTATATACTCCTTTTTGTGTTCTGTTATACGAGATGCGTTGCTTTTGCTGCAAATAAATACATCGTGATACGTTATGACAAAATGGTGTGTTAGTGTCCGAGCATCGGCACGTTATAGTTAACGAGTTTTCGTGGGGCGTTAGAAACAAAATAAAGAAAAAGACGTTCGACAGGACCAGCGGAGCAATTTCTTTGTCGTTCTTTTTAGGCGACTGCCCCCCCATCCCAGCCTTGCATCAGACGCTTCTCGAAAATTCAGGAAAAACCCCTGAGATCACCTACGACAGAATTTCAACTTGCGATATCCGGTCGTACCGAGCTACTACCGGCATAACTGCTTAAACTATCACGGAGAGCAACGAACGAACTGATAAACGAATCGCTTAGGTTGCGCAAGTTGAGTAACATTTCTAATTGTTGCACCTAAGAGAAATAAAATAGTTCATTAGGTCACAAGGGGAGCAAGGGGTCCGTCTTATGAAGCAATGCCGAAAGCAGTACCGTGGACGTTAAATGTTTTAGGCTGTGGGTCAGCCCGGAAAATTTATTTTTTTAGGGGGAGCAACGTCAGTTATTGACTTGTTATAATGGTGTTACTGCTTCAAATGAATATTTGATGTCGAGCAAGTGTTTGACTGCACTCGCTCAGAATAATGGAAACAGGGTTCTAGTGAGATGGCGCGTCAATGTGTCGCGCTTAAATAAAGTTCGTAGTCAATCAAATGTAAATAGAGATGCAATACACTTGTGCTATATTATTATCATTCCTTATCATGCTATTACGATACCTACTATTATTATTATTATTATTATTATTATTATGCATCGTCTAGTTCCTAGTCCCACCTGCTGCACTAAGAGGAATGATCAATAGAAGCCTGAATTTAGTCTCTCTCTCTCTCTCTCTCTCTCTCTCTCTCTCTATATATATATATATATATATATATATGTATATATATCCAGGGCAGAAAGTTGAACTTGTAGTGGGACCCGGCCTCCCTTTTACCGATAGGAGATGAGCGCTTATCGGCTATACCCATATGATTTTCCATGAGATTTGATCTGTGGAGATGCGCGGCTGCTATTTGCACAATGTATTCAGCCATCGTGCCTATTTGGTCGAGCGTTGGTGTGAGATCAGTGTGTGGGACGCGATCACAATGTCGCCTCGCAAGTCGACCAAGCCTCCGCTGTTGCTTCCACGATGAGCGATGTTGATCGCCCGCACTGACTGCTGCAGTGCAGCTTCTCTGAACGAACGAATCACTGAATGCGAATCGGCTGCGGCGGCGACGACATCCTCACCCTCGGCTACAGGAGCAATGCCCCCTCATGGTTCTTTGAGAGGTGTCGCCTGTCAGCGGCGCTCATTTGCCGACAATGGCGGCTGCCTGGCCGCTACTGTCAATATGGGAATATTCAAATAGGAATTAAGGCTGTTGGATCGCAGTCCGCTTCTGGCAGATCTTCTCTCTACAGCCCTTATTTTAGTAACGACTAAAAAAGTGGAAAAAGAGGATCACCAACTAGCCGTTACTGAGAACTGAATCAAGTTATTTTGAAGCGAATAAATTCGATCTTAGTCACCACTCGAAGATAGGTGTTAGTCATTGAGCGGGTATTATATTGGTCGGTCCCATTGGACTGGCATTGCACCTGCGGCACCTCTATATTTACTCGTTAATTATTTTGTACACACCGGCAATGCCTAAGGGAATGCATTTGATATAAAGCTTTTGCGGTGCACCATCCGTATCACATAACGTTGTGGGCATGGTGCCGGCGACGGTCGTATTTCCGAACAGAATGCGGCAGTGGTGGTAGTAGTAATAGATGATGGTCTAAGAGCAACCGGTCGCCGGTTATTTTCAGCGGTGCCAAGCGTTCGAAGCCGCCGAGCTGAAGTCTGAAGTTCAGCGCCGCGTGGAGCCTTCGCCGCTCGGGCCGCTCAATACCGGCTACCCTCTTCTCCTTCTTCTGTGTCTAAGGCGACGTGTATTTGGCGAGCGACTCGACTCGCTCAGCTGCAACCGCCCCGAACCGATGTTTGACGACCTGAAAGTTTCATCACCAGCTTCTAGCAACAATTAGAAGAACAACAACAACAGAAACAATCAACGATAGGAATATCAACCGTTTAGCAACAACAGCAACTGTGTATTTACTCCGGTTGAAATACTATGATTATAGGTCGTAGTAGCATACGAACCTTGTGTGCGTAGCTGTGCATAATGTTTGCGTGATAAGTAAATTTATTTAGGGAGTTCACTATCCATCGGTCCAAGTGAAGACAGAATTGGTTGAACACAAAATCACCGTGGCGGTGCTTGTGGGACATCGTTGAAGAATCAAAAACGAGCTCGACATTTGGTGGAAGCTCGTACGAGCACTCGGTGCTACAAGCAATGCGGTGGTTAATTCTACTAAATCTGGTAGCTCTGTGCTCGGCGGATGAGCCTGATGAGCACGGTGGTGGCAGTATCAAGCAGGCGAATGGCTATGAGGATATCCCAATTGTGGAGGGTCACGGCGGAACGATCGATATTAAGGTCGACTCGGACGTTCTCATACTGACCGAGGACAATTTTGATATTATTGTGAACGCGAAGCCGATCATCCTGGTGAATTTCTACGCGCCCTGGTGTGGCCACTGCAAGAAGATCGCGCCCGAGTACGAGCGTGCTGCGACGCGTCTTAAGGGCAGTGACAAAGTGCCCCGTATCCCACTGGCCAAGGTGGACGCCACAGTGGAGACGGACCTGGCAAAACGGTTCGGAGTGATGGGATATCCCACCCTGCTCGTGTTTCAGAAGGGCGAGCATACGGAGTACGACGGCGGCATGACGGCCGAAGCCATTGTTGAGGAAATGAAGAAACTCAGCGATCCCAACTACAGGCCACCGCCACCAGCTGTCAAGGTACTCGTCACGCAGAACTTTACGTCGTCTCTCGAGAAAGAGAAATTGGCCCTGGTTGAGTTCTACGCGCCGTGGTGTGGCCACTGCAAACAGCTCGAGCCCGAGCTGGAACGCGCAGCCCGGACGCTCTCGTCCCGTCTCGATCCCATTCCAATATTCAAGCTAGATGCTATCGCCGAGAAGGAGCTTGCCAAGGAGCATAACATTGCGGGATATCCGTCACTGTTCGTTACGCGCTATGGCGTCAAGTTCCGTTACGACGGACCACGTGAGGAGGGAGGTATCGTTGGCTACATGATTGACCAGGAGAAGTCGCCTAGCGAATATCTCGAACGGCAACCTCAGCTGAAGAACCACGTCAAACGTACAGAAACGACGTTGGTAGTCGGCGCCTTCGAATCGCTGAAGTCCAAGTTCTTCGCGACGTTCCTTGAGGCGGCCAATTTCGAGAGAGGAAACTTCACCTTTGTGCATACGGATAAATTTGACGTAGTCAACGCTGTGCTAGGGGTGAAAAAGATGGATACGATCGCCCTCCTTCAGCCTGAGTGGCTTCGGTCACAGTTTGAAACTGTCCGCTTGATCTACAGTAACCCCAAGGCCAAAGCGCAGGACTTGCAGGAGTGGTTCCATGCGCATAGTGTGCCACTCGTTGGACATCGCACCAGACGCAACCTCTGGAAATACAACAAGTATCCAATGGTTGTCGTCTACTATGATGTCAATTTCTCTCACGAGTACAGGTCTATATTTACTTGTTAATATGCTTGTTGGCTAGTTAGGTTATTGAACATACAACTATAGATATGTAGTATACTACACCAACACGGAGATATAGTGCAGTAGTGTGTCTAGTGTACATATATAGTGTATACGGTAGTTATATATATAGTGTAGTATGTATATAGTGTAATTACTGCACTGAAAATAGAGTGTAAATATCGAGTGGTATTTTTAATGGTGTTTGAGTGATACTGTTTTATTGAGCTTGTGCTATTGCATCGACATGTATTATGGAGTTCTCCTATTTGGCTATTTTTTTTATCTGATAGTAACAATAATAATAATAACGAACTGCATGTTTTAAAATTGTGTAAATTTAGGACCGAGACACAGATTCCCCGTAGGGATGTTCTGCAAGTGGCTCGAGACTATCGTGACTACCATCCAGACGAGAAGTTGGTGTTCGCTGTTTCCAACGAAGAGACGTTCATGGACGAACTTGAGATGCTCAAGCTTGCGGACAGTTCAGCCGATGTCAACGTTGCCTTCTACGTCAGCCCGAAAGAACGGTAGGCAAATTGTCACCTTGTTCAGCATAGCTCCGACTCATACAGACGTTCAGCTTAAGCATGAAGTACGGAAGGAGAGGTAGGATTTTTTACGAACGAAAAAAAGTATACTGTCTACCACGAAACATTAGCATGAAATTGTATTATAATAATCAGTTCTATGACGTCTTTGGTAGGTACGCGATGAAACCTGCCGACGATTTTGACGCGAGGGTGCTGCGTAAATTCGTCGAAGATGTGATTGAGGGCAAACTCAAGCCGGTGCGAAAGTCCCAGCTGGCACCGAAAAAGCAAAGTGGCTTAGCCAGGATTGTTGTCGGATCAACATTTGAAGCCGAGATCCTAAAGGAGGAGCGAGACGTATTCGTCCTTTTCTATGCACCTGATTGTGGACACTGCAAGAATTTTGTGCCTGACTTTAAGAAAATAGCGAAAAAATACAACGGTGAGTAGATTCTCCTTTGTGTTAACCGGAGACGCTTGCTAGCGTGTGTCGACCTACCTTTTTTTTTTTTTTTTTTGTCTTCAAGCTGACCTTCAGCTGTTCGCCTATCTGACAGGCCTCAGGTCGACCTACCTTGGGCCAACTCAGCAGAAGGGAACCTGAGCCGATAATTTTTTGCGCAGTAATTTTCATCTAAAGCTTAGTGAAACTGTTGGAAACAAGAAGAGGAGACTGTTGTTGGGGCCCATTACCGAACTTAGCGGGCTTAACTTAAACGTGCAAATATTATTATCGTTGCTGAATGTAGTTTCTCTTTATATCTCATTTGAGGAACATGATAACGTATGCCCATCGAATGTTATATATTTTCTTCAATTTGTATAAGCAATCTGAAAGCTACCGCAGTAAATCCTATCTGGTATCTCGCCTGTTGCACGTGAACTTCATAAGCCCGTATAGTTAACGATGCGCTCTTGTGTTCGCCTGATATGTTTGTTCGCAGACTCATCCGTGAAAGTGGCCAAACTCGACGCTGCTAATAACGAATTCCCAGATGAGTTCGCCATCACGGGCTACCCAACGCTGTTCTTCGTTCCGGCGGCTGATAAGAAACATCCTGTCAAGTTTGTCGGCGAGAGAAATCTTCAAAATGTCATTGACTTCATCGAGAAGCATCGAAGTGGCCAGGAGGGCACAAAAGATGAACTCTAGTTGTTGTGAATACGTTTAATATATATATGGAGAGTTAATGCATTTAGCTCACTTGAGCTTTGCTGATCTTCGTGGGTGCACTTTGGAGTGAATATCGAGGATATCAGTGCTTCGACTATATTTCTTTGTCATAACCGAAGGGAATGCTTTTCAAACACGTAATCATGTATTCGAGATTCATATGTGTTGGCTGTGCGTCAACCCGGAAAATTTACTTTGATGCATACGTGTTTCGCCTTGCAAGCTTACATGGAACTGTTTAGCCTCGGATGGCCATTTGCGTACACAATGACGTATCAACGGTAACCCAGAGTACATGATGAGATTATCATTGTCAAGAAGTCAATGAAGAATAGGTGCTATGCTCCGGTACCTGTGTCGATCGCTAATTGTAATATATTTATTGCTTGCGTGACAGCGATTAGCGTTCCAGTGTAAATGCCCACTAGCCTTAATCTAGGTAGATATGTTTGTCCTTTTGAGTGGTATCCACTTCGGCCAAAATGAGTGACTGCGTAGCATCGGTCGTGAATGGAATCGCCACAATGAATCTGAAATCTATGGCTCTTCACGCTTTGTAGAGTTGACTATATTGATATAGTTCGCGATATATTTGGGCTGCAACGATGACGATAATGATTACGATGTGTATACCACTCGATCTAAGTCAGTTTCATGAAAAGGTCAGCTCCATTCACGTGTACGTTAACCTAAACTCACGGTTTGAGTGCGAAATGCCATACACGTGTGAATGCATCTAGTTGAACACGTAACAAGAGAAGAATAATCACTAGCAGGTAAGAAGGCAGCTAAAGGTGCCTTACAACCATGGATATTGTGGCAATTTTTGAGTGCGTGCGAGCTAATGGAAAATAAACCGCATAAACAGAACATCTACATCGCAGTGATTACGAAAAGCATCAGACTTTCGGGTCTTAGAGCCAAGCACCGGTGTTCATTACAATACCCCAACTCGAATATTCGATGGGATTGCTGCCATCACTTAATCCAAATCTATACAGAAAGATCGAGTCAAATTGACTGTCATTGCATTATCAATCGGCATGTGATGTTCAGTTATTTGATGTTTTCAACGAAACCATGACCCCGTTGGGGATGTTCTCGGGGAGAAATAAATTTACATTTATAAGTAATTGTTTTCAGAGTTGAATACTGTTTGCGATATTTCAACGATACACCAACCAACCCCGTTTGCTGCTACTGCTGTGCAGCTTATATTAATTCAAACATCCCTGAGTTACTTGTGTTGATTGCTTGGACAGTGGCTTTCTCGCGCAAAATAGCCTGTATAGTATGACAATAAGTATAAAACCCTAGATTCTCATGGTCGATAAATATATATACCGGTCTAATGGAAGAGGACATATGGATTTTACACGATTCTAAAACTTAGGTAGTCTATTACACTGTTACAATAAGTGCGGGGCACGATTGACGAATCTTTAGCGCTTTTATCAGATATTGTTGCGTGACACAATCTAGTGTTGCTCACGAAGTAGTCAGGTTCGCGTCTTCAGAGAGAGAGAGTGGGCCCTCGGTGCGGGAAACATAAACCGAATGATTGCACTCACTTTCTGCTTTATATCTAGCATTAGGCCTATGCCATTAAAGGATTATTTCATGGTCAGCAGGATAAAAATAACCAAGAAATATGCAGGTGTATAATCGATGTTTTTCTTATGATGGATTTTGCATTATTGGACCGACGAAAGTGTTTGCTTCATTTTCATCTCTGTGTAGCACCACTACACAGCTCATAATCAAGACCAATCATTTTGGAGGTCTGGAATTCTGGCTTCAATTATGAAACAAAGCTTAATATTTGACATTTCTATCGATAACTCTGCGTACAACTGCCATCTACAATTGGATCTTTGATCGAGCATCCAGTTCCAACGCTCCAACAATAGCTTGTGAGTGCCTGGGACCTTCCGCAGGCTAGGGACCCTGCTTTGTGAGGTTTCTGACATTAGAGTGCTTTATTCTTAGTAAGCTGTTAGCCAAGAACAATATGGCAGATCCACGTCTGGCCATTCGTAATTTGAAGGTTATTCAGCCCACGACTGATCCTTGGTCTCGTCTCCTCCAAGTTGGCTTCCCCCGGATCTTCAAGGAGGGGATTCGTAATGGTCATCAACAGAGTCACTGAGTCACATCTCTCAGATCTCTCTTTACGGCGCCACGATACCTAATATCATATCATGCGACATTTTTTTCTTATCAACAAACGAAGCGCATTATCGAAAATGTGCCCAGCTACGCCACTGTCCCAAGTATTACAAATCATTGCACGGATAGATACGAAATTATGTTCTTTTTTTTTATTTCGCAAAACAGCTTTAATATTACCGATGCGTAAAATGGAACTCGCAAAATGGTTTGAGCGCCCTTACATGTAGTATCACACGGATAGACGAAGACATTTACCACAGCAATGTTTTTTTTACCTATTCACTTCGTGGTTCAGCGATGACAGCACAATCGACCGAGACGAACCCTTTTGGCACCTACCAATACATCAGTTATCACCAGGCTTGCTTAATCATCAAACATAGTACAATAACTCCTTAGTGTCCGATCGATTCAATCACTGTAAGTGATCGCGAAGTTCGCAGAGACAGAGAGAGAGAGAGAGAAAAAATGACACGCGTGGAACAATTGTAGTTTTGGGTCGTCCTCGTCATCTGCTCGCCATTATCTGGCCTAGTGTCGTATCTGGTAGTCGAAAACCAATCACAAAAATAAACCGCTTCGCGTTCATTGTGTATGCCGTTTCGCGTGTAATCGATTCCTCCTCGTTGTCGAAATGGTGCGAAAATAACACGACTCTGAAGACTGCCTCAATCGTCTTCCTCTTTCTATCTCTCACTCGCTCACCCGCAGAGAGTTTCGTAGCTTCGCCAAAACCATTGTTTGGGCTCTAATCGACTGGTGCTAGTGGCGCTGCTCGTACAATAACCAGTCACAAATGCGACGATATTAGTATTACTATTCAACTATCATTATATACGGCGCGTTGCACACACATACACAAATATATATATATATATATATCTATATATATATATATAGCGTATTCGGCCACACTAAATTTGTTACCAGAATCTATCGTCTGTGTGTTCGCACCCGTACTACTTTCGTGCCATTGATCAGTTCGAAGTGAAAGCGAGTTGGCCTTGTTCCTGGATATATTCCAAATGAGCGTGTGCGTGTGTGTGCATGCAGAATATATCGGCAAACGTGAAAATCAAACGTCAACCAATGACGCTCTACAAGTATGACCAAATACAACGCGGACATTAAACTCTCATAACTAATAATAGTAATCTCACAATGTGACCCTTCACGGAGCCACATACATACGCATAGCTTATCGTTACTGCTTTCGATAAATCTGTCCCCTATGAACGTACATTATCTTTCATTTTGACATAACTGGGCAGTGAGAGAGATGGAATCAACTCGGGTCATCGCGCATATCCCTCTTCTCTAGTTCTTTGACGAGACATTTGTTTGTAAATAATGCTAATATCAAAAATAATGACGATAGGCGATCGTGTTGACATACACTTGTGATGCCGCTATGTTTTTTCCTGCCGTTTATTCTACATGAATAAAAAAAGGGGTAACTACTGATGGAGCAGCTGGGATGTTACGAGTGGCCACGTCGAACAGATATAAAAGCGTGCGAGGCCTTTCGCTTCCACGAGTTTCCAGTGTTCACTATTATCGTGAGTATGATTGGCGAACACCTAGCCAACATATTGGCGCAACGTGGAAGAACTCTCTGCCTTCTTGAAAATGGTTTGTCCAGGTGGGGTTTGCCTCTATCGCTATTGTTTCCTTGTGTGCATTGTGGTGGGCATTGCAGGCCGACTTCATGAAAGCGCGCTAGTGACTGCTTTTGACAGCATCAGCATGTGCTCTGACAGGCAACGGACCGTAAGGGCTTTCGCAGATTCTTCCCTCACAGAGGTAGCTTCTGCGACCTGAGAAGCTGTGACCTGAGAACCTATTTCTCTTTGGCAGAAGATGCGACCTCGGTCTCGGGGTTGAAAGCTCTGCTATCTTATCTAATTCACGGCGCGATATCATCACTAACCCTTTTAGTTCTGATTTTGCGTTCCTTTCATTCTATTATATATATTACAAGTGTTTCTGCTTATTTTCATTTTGTGAATTATTATTTATTTTGCTTGATTCATCTCTTATATTAAAAAAACACATCCTATAATCCTATTTTCCTAGAAATTTCGCTTGCATTTTCATTGAGATCTATATTATGTGCTATTAAAATATTATCATATCAAATACAATACATTTACAATTCAGGATTTAGGAAGCCTCAAAGTCATATAGGCAGTTCGCAAAACAATAGAGTAGACGATGAAATTAAATGGAATAATAATAAAAAATAATACCGTATGAAATATTCGAATGGACAACAATTTCATTTGCAACAAGAAAAACACTATGTTATATCCATAAATATATATATATATTTATTTATTAGCAATAAATGCAAATCGTCAATATAGTCTGTCCTCTCTTCAACAAATATTTATTAGCAAAATATGAACTTGTCCAAAAATATCGAAAGCGATCATCGTATGCGATCTTCGTTCGACCCAACGAATCTTCCTGCTCTAACGTACCTATAAGCGTATAATTCATGTGGTGTTTGAGGAGCCAGTCGATCGTGTCCTCGCAAGCTCAATTACACTAATACTAATATTAATAATAATAATAAAATAGCAGCAGCGGCGGGAATTGAATACATTTCTGAACACTTTGTGTTTGTTAGCCGAGCTGGTTATGGCTTGTGGTCTGCTCTGATCGGCGCAGCAATTCGAAAATTTAATCATGCACAGCCAGCTTAGTCACTCGGTGGTGACAATACCAACAGTATTATTATGAACTGCACTCGCGTTATTACGCTGCACTAGACGAGCAACTACAACTACCTTGCTTCCTATTTATTCATATATCATCATTTATCATATCGTTATGATATCATCATTTGATATATATATATATAGAGGAGTATGAAATGCTTTCTCACACACACACACACACACACAAACGCACTGTGGAACGCCATCCCAACCATTTGAACCACCAAACCCGTATATGTCTAGTCAGTATCTGCTAGCCCTCAAGTCATCACCATCATCAACAACCGCGCGGATTCGTTCGCTTATAACGATTCGACTCTAAATTGTATAGTCATTGTTTTCCATCTCTCGTTTTCGTTTCCTGTCGCCTCCAAAATATAGCTACCATTTCATGCTATTTATTATATATATATATAAATGAAATAGTCGACACCTACAGGTCGTAATTCTATCAGTGCTCTCATTGTGTGTTGCAAGGGCTGAAACCTCTCAGCACCGGTACTTCCATTGATGTCATTTGAAAAGAGAGCCACGTCTATTCTGTATATATATCTACATACACTCGTACACACATACACAGAGGACCTCTATTTCATAGATTCGAGAAAAAAAAAACTAAATTATGTTCAGTTATCGGATTGCGGTCCGCGACAGGCGTACAGACGTAGTAAATAACATTATCGATGTACTTTGCGTTTTTAGCTTTGAGCCTTAGCCAGCCTTAGTTAGTGCAGCTGTAATTGATGGATCGCTCTGATCGCATTACGATCCTGCCCATCTACCGGCGGCCATCGCGCTCTTGGTATCAGAACGAGCCGTGCAACCGTTTACTCGATATCCTCTCTAAAGGTGCAGCTTTCGTCTAAGACTTGGGTCACGCACAAGTTTATCATTTTTCATATTGTACTTCGGTCAATCTGTCAATCATTTATCTATCACAGTCTTCGGCTTCTCGGGTAATACATATATATATATATATATAGAAAACTTGCAGTAATTGGTGTTAGTGGGTGTTGTATTGTATTTGCTGCCTGAAGTGCCACCGCCCGGGGCGTCGCTAATGGCGCTACCATAATTCTAACATAATACCATGCAATTGATCATCGTTAGAGAATGCCGTAAGAGAGCTCATTAGTGAATACTCTTGTCACTGGCGGCGTCACCGTTAAATCCTTGCAATGAACTCAATTTCTAGACCTCAATGGTCCGAGTGTATTGTTTTCATTTGAATTTAGCAAAAATGAAAACTCAATCAAATCTTGAAATTTATCGCGCCGTTCACTTTAACGGTGACCCCCGTTTGGCGCAATGACCTCACCCGTTCTCTTAACGCCATCCTCATTATTAATACTAGCTTCAGTTGATTACTATGATTACTACTGCGAAGTTGCTCTTACACAATATCTAAATGGTGCAGTGGCGGTTCAGCATTACATCTCTTCCGTATGATTAAGTCAGCTTCCAAGATGTGAATTGTGCTCGCTGCGTTTCGACCGAACGGAGAACAGCAAGTCATTTGCAGCCGCTGTCAATATGGCGGCTCGTTCATTAGGTTCATCGTCGTTCGTTTTACTGACACGTTAGAAGGTGAGCGAACCTTTACGCACATGCTTGCTTATGTCAGCAGACAAGAATGCCTGAGAGCACTGGACGTGAATTACACTTACATCGTGCGCTGCGTCGATAGCTTGTTTCAACCAAGATTAGTTTCGAGTGCAATTTGTTTGTTTGTCTGTATTCATATATTGTATAGTCATTCCTATTCGTGAATTGCAGCTGACTGTCCGTCACACGAGGAAGGAGATCTTTTTGGGCGAGATGGCTGTCTGATGGCCAACATATCATTTTGACGGCATCATATTGTCGTGTCATCGTATGAGTAGTCAGTCAAGGTGTATTGATGAGAAGAGGTTTGATTTATTCATATTAAGTCATACAATATTGTTTTTATTTTACTGTTTTTCAATGATCCTCGTGGACAGGATGGATGGAAAGGGCGCGGCTCCTGTTGCCTATCCGAAGTTACGTTCCGGAGGTGCGATCGAGGAAGAAGAGCGGTGGCATGCACGATGACATCGCTGTGGAGTTCGAGCGACGTTTTTGTGGATCTGCTCATCCGAAGCTTGTAGCATCGATCTGCCTTTCATAATGGTCGTCCAAGGACGCTGTTTGTCGACGAGAACGCTGACGCTGAATAATAATAAGCCGTTTACCGGAGATGCGTCGGCGGCATGCGGGGTCTCCTTGGTGCTTCGTTCGCCATGATGGCGTCCATTACGAAACCGATGAACGTCTGGCGGCGGTCCACTCTCTGCAAGTGAGACGAAACCAAATCGATATGCAAGGCTGTCAGCAAGGCTAGGAATTGGGTAGGTGTTCAGTAGAACAAGCTACATGCAGGCGTAATAGCGGCCAGTATGGGACCTGCTAAATACACAAAGTAGAGTCGAGTTCAGCAGTGTTAAGCAGTATCACATACATTATTAGTAGAATTGTGTACATCTAACATCGCCGATGTCGTTTTCGAACTTCGATGAGTGAATATCTAACGATCGAATAGCAAGCGCCCCCCCCCCCGCCCCATTCAGGGTGATTGCTTAGATGGGCTTAATATGGCTCACATGACATGACGATAGACGCCGTGGCTAGTTAGCGATCAAGATCGACAATCTCGCCACTGACCGGGTATCCCGCCTTGGCGATGTTCGAGATCGATGCAGATGACACAAGACGGACGGAAACTTGCTCGTTAGCTGATTACTTGTAAACAGAACGACCGCATCATCTAAGCGATAGTGAACCACCACGACAGCAACCCTCGATGCAGATGAAAAACGCTTCAACATTGGCCATAACGAGCAAGTTGTTGCTCTTAAGAAGCGAAAACCTCGTCTCATCCCGATTTCAGGCTTGGTTTGGCGTGTGAAGGTGTTGGCGTACAACATCTGGCGTTGATAGCCGAACGCCTCACTATTTGCTAGCTCACACCCAAGTCCGAATCTGATCAGGTTTGACGCGGACAGCCTGTCTGTCTTGTCTGATCTTCGGCCACCGCAATCATGATGATGACGACGGTGGTGCGCGAGATCGAAAAGATGAGCGGATAATTTGGGCGTCACCCAGCGCTGATTTCGACGCCCCCGCGTGGACTCCTTCCTCATCAGAGATCTGCCACGATTGGTAGCAGATCGGTCAGCAAACGATTGCCAATCAATGGAAGGCGGAGCACGAGGGGATGCAGTCAAGTTGTCCTGACATCTTGACGATCGTCTTTCGCTGTCAGATACGACAAGTTAAACAACTCGCAAGAGGCATTACTCGACGTCATTATGTCCGGCCAGTAAACTAATACTGCTCATACAACAACACGAGTTGCTCCCTTTGTTAGATTATGGAATAAATAATCCTACGCGGCCAGTCGAACATGGTGCGCATGATTATTCATCAAATTGCTAAATACGTAACTAAATAGTTAACCCTTTGTCCATTTCGAGATAAAATATTTTCTCAATGTCACCACGCTGTTCACGCTGCATGACGCGCTGATTCACATCAGCGGTCCCGTTCAGCCGCACAAGGCAAAAGTGGTCCGCTGCCGGTCGCTGCCTTCCCTGAGAAAGCCACAGATCTAGAAGGCATCGAGCTTCTCAAGGTCACTTCGGAGCGAATTTGTTAGCACCGTGTCAACCCAGCACACCAACGGTGGCGGCACAGGTGGTGGCACTTTTGTTCGTTTCGACCATCGGGGTTCGGCGTTCGCGCAGCGACATGCACAAACAAACACACACATACACACTTGCTATAGATATTCATGCGGTGCTCATATCAGGCAGATCCCGCCAATCGAACCCGTCAGCTACCTCTTATTGTGGCAGCGAATAGGCAGATTTGCGAACCCGTTCGGGCTCCCGCCGTCTGTCTGTGTCCAGCCAGCCGCAGTTCTGCTGCGGCATATCAGCGAGCCCCATGCCACGATCTCTATTGGTGCGATGGGCGAAGCGCGCGCGGTGTGGGAGGCCCAACCATCTGGCGCCGTCGCGTTGGAGCAACCAGAGAACATCACCAGCAGCACCAGCAGCAGCAGCAGCAGTAACAGACATCACATTACACAGGGCGTACAGCAGATTTAACCGAAAGAGCGAACCATAGCTGTCGTGTTAAAGACGAACCTTCGTGCTCCAGCGCTCGCTAGCATCGAGAAGAAGCTTGACGAGGGGGAGGACGAGGACTAGAAGGATAATGAACGAGGGAGGCTTCTCTCTGCTCTGTTCGCGCCATCATCTCGAGAATGAATGCGAGAGAGAGAGAGATAGAGCGAGAAAGAAAGCATTGGAACACGTTCTGCGCTCTGGCTATTATAGCTAGCGGTCGAGATCAGCCACTCATTCGGTGTGTAGATTGCCTGCTTGCTTCTGGTTCTCCGAGCTATTTTTTGACCTCCTTCATCACATCTTGCGGTGCGTTGGTGCGCTACTCGAATATGAGTCGGTGCCTTCGTACAAAGTATGACAGGAGCGGCGGGATCAACAGCCGTAGGCTTCCTTGCAGCCGCCCTCTCCGCCTCCGGTTCTGGCTTCGGCCTGGTTCTGCCTACGGCCAAAACAGGTCGGTAGGCAGATAGGCTCTCCTTTAGTCTCGAATCTGGAGACTGTTATTGGCGGGGGCACCCCCTTGTAAATATCTAAATAACAATACACCACCACCTGGCCGCAGCGCACCGCGTCGCTCGGCGCGCTCAACGCCAATAACACAGCAGCGAGGCGACGAGCAGCAACCAGCAGCGGTACAGCAGTGCAAACTGCTCTTGATACCCCGTCTCTCTCTCTCACTCTCTCTCCTTTTGGGACTGTCCTTTATTCAGAACAGAAGCTGTGTCGCGTGAAAGGGAACTATCGAGATAAGAGGAGCGACTTCTTCGACTTCAAAGAACACGAACTAAGTACGAACGGAGAACGGTCGTCGGCCGACCAGTGTTGAGCAGCTCTGGTGCGGCAGGACAGTAGGGTCGAATCACTGCAGGGCAAGATATATCCGCGGAGCCGCAAGCTACGAGTTGGCACAGAGAGAAAAAGAAAACTCATATCTCTGTCCTCGGGGGTGGCTGTTCATGTCACCAGAGGCCAAAGACCAACGACTATTCAAGTGAAGTGAGTGAGAGAGAGAGAGAGAGAGAGATAATCGAGACGAAAACGAGAAACCTCGACCCTCTGAAGAGAACTGACAGAATAATCCCTGATGTAATGCATCAGCCAGCGGGGCTGGCTGTGGCTGACGCAGCGGAATCAGCCCAGCACACAATGATAATAGTAATCGTAACAATAATTATAATGCGGATAGTCTCATACCGATATTCATATGATAGACAGTATCGGTCATTGCTGTCGTTGTTGCTCGTTCACTTACTTTCTCTTTGTAGTGGAGTGGGGTGGACTAAAACACAAGATTTTAGCAACAGCAGCAGTAGTACCAGCAGCGCGATAGATACATAACGCCATATCCACATCACATCACCTGGCACTAAATGTTGCCTATGGCTGTACTGGTGTCCGATATGAGAGAGAGGGAGAGAAACAAAGGCGAGAATCAAACGTTTATGACCTCTGTCGAAAGAGGAAAAGAGAGAGATCTTAGTAGCGTGAACAAAATAAGAAGGTGCCTGAGAAGACCCAGAACGCGTCCCTAACGTGTTACAGCTATCCAACGATTACATCGGCATCGATGACAGCGAACCGTGACAGATTGTCGGCGCCCGCCGTGGACTGATTGATCGATCGCTTAGATGTCCCCCCAGTGTTCATAAGACGCACATATATTAGAGGCAAGCACTGGGCGTGGAAGGCGTGGAGGAAGAACGAGCCTTCGAAGAGTTATCAGGGCTATATGCTATTCATATGGTCGGGTTATGTGTAATACCTTGATTTGGGCCATCTTTGATGTGAATCAACATGCTACTAAGCAATTGCATGTCGTGAACACACTGGATTTCGTCTTCCTCGGGCGTTCTTTCTCTCTCGGCGGAAATTTCGTATACCAGTTATAGTAGCATGATCGTTTTGAAACGACAAAGCAAGATGCCGGAATGAAGCAACGTCTTCCAATCTGGTTTAATTCAAGCCAGAACCAAATCTACGTATAGCACGACAAATGATCGCCTACGTGTGCCAGCACAAACGCAAACGAACTGGCCACGGGCCGGTGCGCATCCGGGGGATGAATCATAAAGTAGGTGGTAGGTGGCTGTAGGTGTAGAGTTGGTCTTAGAATTGGCGGCTAGCACTGACTCAGTCGATGGAGAGATGCGTCCAAGGTCCCTTGTCTTCGTCGAATGTCACTGCAGCGATACCAGCCTCTCTCGCTGGCTGTCCGGGTAGTTAACTACATTTTGAGCAGGCTCTCAGCTGTTCGCACCGGAGAGCCAGCTAGCTGATGCCTGCCTATTGGCTGTGTAGTGGTTTGCTACGCACAACGCTGTTTGTCGCCGTTCGTGCATCTTTAGAGACGAGCTAACCTGCTGCCGGAGCGGCCATCCGCATGGTCGTTGTATTTGATGGGCCTCCCTCCAATTTTCATTTATGCCTAGTCGCTTGCTGCTCTGCTCAGCGCTGTGCGCCAACACTACTTCGGCTGGTATCGCTAATGGCGACGTGACTACGACGACAGAAGGATAGAAGCTTGACAACGACGACGACTCAGGCTTCTTAGTCCGCGGATTCACATGCGGGCACGTGAATATATAGGAGATTCACACACACACACACACACCGAGACATAGGTTAGGTTAGGCAGATCGACAGGCAAACGGGCGGGAGGGCGGGCGGGCGGTCATATAAACAGCATGTGCAGGTAACTAGTAGAACTCAGAACGCGAAACGGCAGAGCAGATTGAACTTCTCCTATCTGCATCCTATAACTAATAGCTTTGATCGTTTCAAGGTTAAACCGCGCAACTCGTATTAACTATTGCAACTACTGCTGGTGCTGCTGTTATACGGCGACATGACGACTTCGCTGTTGATTGTCGACGATATAACTGGCGATATCGCTCATTCGTCTCTTCGACGGCGACTTCACCGCCCGCGTCTGCCCCGTAGAGCCCATGCTGCGACGCTATCGCCACTTGGACGCCACGAACGTAACGCGCATGCTAACGTAACACGCGTGTGTGTTAAGCAAAAACAGCAGCGGTGCACCCGGCGTAGGTCGACTAAGCGAGCGGCCCCGGCGACAATTGAGAGCCGAGATTTAAATTTGGTAGCGTTCGCGACGCCAGTCCGATGGTGGGGTGTGCAAATGTGACCAAATGAGTGAAGCGAACGACGCCGAAGGGATTCGTCTGGATGCGACGAAGTGGTGCCAAAGGTATCCCGGAATAAGCCAGTTTTGGATGGGGTCTTATTAGAGATTTTATTGCACCATCATCATTAATAATAATAATAATATTTCTAAGTATGGTTTGGGTGGTGAATACGTGACCATATTACTTCCACGCGATGCAGCTTCGCGTAGACAATGCGCAGATGTATTTGAGTGGTATGGACATAACAAAGTATAAGAACATATCCACGGGGCCCATTTGATTATAAGGAACATCTTACCGTCTTAATGGCTTTAACGCTCATTTAGTTATTATTGGACAGATTGTTGTCAGTGACTTATGAGGACCTATGGGTATATAGAAGAGTACAGACGAACACTAATAATGACGTCGAATTTAGTTAAATCTACAACGTTTCTATAATATATCATAAGGGCTTAAAGAAAATGCTGAGCCGATATCAGCAGGGTATCATCAGCGGCGAAAACTTCACTGCAATGGGAAGTTATTGCGGCCAAAAATAACAAGCGCCTGCCAATGCTACGAGCAACCAACACCACTTGTGTTTTCTTCCTATCTCGATTCATACAATAATAAACATTACTGTTGCTGCTAACACAACTATAGTAATAATAATAGTAATCATTAATCTACTATCACGGCTCCCTGCGTGTTCTGGCGATCGTCGTCATCGTTGGGCCTAGTCGGAAACTAATATTGCGCAGCATCATGCATGTCTATCTGCTTTAGGTATAAATATGTATAGCCCTTCTAACTATTATATATATATATATATACAAGACCCTATAAGAAATTTCACCCTTTGCCTTCATCGGCCTAGAGGTTTTCGGGCTGACTCTCAGCCAACATTTAACGTCCACGGTAGCATTGCTTCGTAAAATAGGACCCCGTTAAATGCAAATGTGCAACGGTGGGGATCGAACCCGTGCACCTACGTCCGTCTCCCCCGCCTTCGAAGTCCTAACAATTTTTTGTCGCTAAAGAACTTATTTTACTTATTTAACGACAATTTTTTGTCGAAAAAAAAATATAACAAAAAATATATAACTATATTAAAAAAAATACTATAACTAACTATAACGCAAACGGATGAGGGTTTTAAAAGCGCACATGTCTATCATCGCCATAATAGGAACTCTCTTCTCGCGCCCCCGTTGAACGAGATACATTATTAGACTTAAATACGATAGCGCAGGAGATACACTATCATAGAAATCGAGTATATGTTCTGTAGTACAACAGAGAACAGAAGTCGTACAATCATGTGCTACGGGTCTCTCCTATCAGCTGGGAAATAGGGAGGTCAGCCAACTCCAATAGTGACTTAGTCATCAAACGCTCTTAACTTGGCCTTGTTTTTCACATCATTACTACCACGTGTACACCGACTACGACAACTATTTCTTGTATATTCTTCACCTTCATATATTTCTTCACCTTCTTCGGCCAACAATGGACAAAGGGAGAAAATAGTAGTAATTTAGTAATTTAGCTGCCCTACAGACTCTGCCGCCGCTACCCAAGTCAGTGGAGGTTGGTAAAGAGTCGACAGTTTCGATAGACTCGCAAGACACACGAGTCTGTATGATGCCCCTATAGTGCTCCCTTTACCTTAGTAATAAGGCGCTATCTTTCACTCGAGATCTTCTTCTTTTCACGTTCAGATTACGAATGTCGCTTCCATCCCAGCACACACCCGCGTAGACACCCTCAAATTAACGAGATCATGTATGCGACTCTATCTTCCATCTTATATATATATATATATATATACATACGTACACCGTATACACATGTATACATACACCAATACACACGTATCAGCTAATGCATATAATATGCTCAGGTGTCTGGTGACGTTCGGCGGAGACGACAGAGGTCGATTTTACGTCTTCTGCGAGCAAACGACTAACACTTGCTCGTGTATTGGTCGCGCCATTTGGCCAGGGTTCAAGAAAATCAGGAAGCACTCGCGCGCGCCGGTCGCTCGACGTCTCGTGGACACCGGCCACGAGCAGTAGCGGCAGCGATAATTGAAGCCGTTGCCAGCAAGGCACCCGTCCAAAGCTACTGCTGCTGCTGCTGCTGTTGCTTCTGTTGCTGGGCCGGCAGATAACTAGCATCAGTGCCGGAGACAAACGCGGCCAAACACAATGCGTCGGGGGCGTGCGTCTGTCTCTGTTCGAGAGTATCATACATCGCCCGCTGCTGTCGCTGTTCCGACCGCCCGCCCCCCGTCGCCGCGTGTGGTCAACGTGCGGCAAACGCAGAGCGGCAGACCTCAGATGACTGATGTGCAACTGAACTGTGTTTGTGGCACGAGCAGCGCCGTCGATGAGGAGGAAACCTCTCAATTTTGATCTTTTAGCAGGCTACAAAAAAAACTGTGCTGCTTCCATCGGCGGGTGGGGGGGGGGGGTGCTTGGGCGTCTGCGTCTGCACGACCTGATTATTGTGATAGTTACGTTATTGTGGAAGCGAGTAACAACGTCACTTCAAATCTTCTGTGAAACAGAAACGATTCAGAGAGAGAGAGAGAGAGAGAGAGAGGATCTCCATATGTGTGTGTGTGTGCTCGTATGGCTTGGAGAGATAGCGAGAGAAAGCATATCACTACTGGCTCTAACTACTCGTCATCGGGGCAGACTTCAGACGATTGTATAATATGTGTGCCTCAATTGTGTCCGTTCGATTGGCCCACGTGATGCGTTCAGCTTCCAGTGGTTCATTCCGTCTTCTGTTCTTATTTTCACTCTCTTTTATTTGTGCGCCTAATCATTTTGTATATCAGCTCATCGTATCCGCGTTTATCGTCACGTAAAAGCATCTTTAGTATGGCCGAATCATGATTTTTTCAATCGGCGATCATCAGCGACATGAGTGGGGATTCGATAAATGTTCGCGTCGTCTACTCAATACAGTTGCATGATTTCTCTGGTTACCAGGTATGGAGTTTCGTTAAACTTGGTGTATAATGTACGCACCCCTTGGAAGCGACCATGTTCCCAGTGGTCGGAGAGTCGGCGAAGGTCTCGGCCGATTGTCAGATAGTCCGCTTCGTTGAGTGAGGCCGCGCGTCGAGGGAGCACGCGGGCCGGACGGCGCGGAACAACATCGGGGATATTGGAGACGGTCGCTCGCCTCCGGCTGACGGCTACAATATCTAAATATGGAAACGATACAAGAGATAATATATCATATATGTTTTGTTTATTTACGGAACTACAATTGCACAAACGCTTTTAAGTTACGCTTAAGTTCTCATAAAAATAACAGGCAGAGATAGAGACTGAGGAAGCAGACACAAAACACACGCAATTTTAATATAAACATGGTGATATTTTTTACAACTGATAGAGCGTATAATCATTGTATAATAATAATAATAATAATAAGTAGCTCGAAAAGATATATCATCCTAAATTGCGTTATTTACAGATTAGCCATTTGGTGAGATTAATCTCGACTGCTAACGATTATGAATGGCGGTTACCAATTATCTAGTGCCAATGATATGTTATGAATAATATCGCACGGATCCAATTCATTCTACCCAATCACTGAGCATATACATGCCCGTATCTGATCAGCGAAGTTGTTCGTGAAAGTGAAGGTACCGAGGTGCTCATTTCGTTCTCATATCAACACAAACGTGAGTGTGTGTGTGTGTGATGTATGTATAAGTGAACAAATACACCGTTTGAAGAACACGAACTGAAGAGCAGGTCGAGAAGTTATAATTTAGTAGCCACGTGAGTTACACGCGAGCGGGGGCAGGATGGATCGGTGGCTACTTCGATCACGACACAGATCACGACTATGCAGTGCCGTTACTAGCTCGAATCGTGAGCGTGCACTATGGAGCTGCCTGGGCCCATTATGACGAGGAGTGTGTTCATCGTGAGAGCCTGACACCCTCATTGTTTGTAGAATACTTCGGCCGTTCACGCAGACTGGTCACTAGCTGCCGACCGACGCTATATAGAATAACAATAATAATAATCAACAAAGTGTAACCATCGAAATTTTACTGGTTTTATCGCCTCTATCAGCGGCTATGGGGTTGTTGTACATTGCCGCTATGGTGTCGAGCCGACTTTTGCTCAGTTTCCTCCAAAAAGCAAACAGATGCAACCACCCGCTTATCATAGCTTCGATGTCAACCTGATGATAATCCCGTTCGCATAAGTGATTTTCTTATATAGATTTACTTATATCGATTTTCGTGCGGCTTTTTTCTGCGCTCTCGTTGTTCGCATCGCGCTGCGTGTCCTATGGCAGCAGCGCTTACGATAATAGATGGCTCAGTGATGGGCAAGTGTTCGTCATAACTGTGAAATCCGTAATAATGTCTGTTATGACAGCGTCACGGCTCCTCGCGCTCCTCCTCGTCGAAGTTGCTGCTGCTGCTGTTGTTGTTCCTGCTGCAGATTTACTTCGAGTCCGTTCATCCAATCTTCACCGATGGTGGTTATTTATGTTTTGCCTATTGACGCCCACGTCTCCTCACGAGGAGACGTGAGTAGTCGAAGACGAACGAGACAACTAAGAATATGCTGCTATTGGCAACAATAGTAACAGCAGCAGCAGCAGCAGCAAAGAAAAAAGGCGCCCGTATTTAGCCTCATCCCAATCGACAAAGGCAAAGACAGACAGTAGCGACAACAACAACAACAGCAGCAGCAGCAGCACCCTGATTGTTGTTGATTCGTTTGATTCTGCTCTGCCATATGCTGGGTCCTTGGCACTCCTTTCGGTTGCCTTTACGCTGATGGTGATGACGATGATGATGACGCGTTAGCAGCAGCGCCCTGCGATCTACCGTTGATCTCAGTTCGAACGAAGGTCTTGTATCTGTCTATTATAAATGTAGCCCTCGCTTGTTGCTGCTGCTGCTGCTATGATCGTTGTCGTCGTCGTCGTCGTTGCCCAACGACTCGAGCTTCACCTGGTCCTCTTCGATTGACCCCTTCCCTCTCTCCTCCGACCCACCGAAGTGTTAGTTGACTTGTTAATACGCTGGCGGTGGCGGCGGCGGTGGCAACGCCAGTCGCGTTGTGGGTGCGTCTGTGTGCACTTCAGTTCAGATTTCGGTTCAGATAGCTGTTGTAGCTTCGCTTCGTCATTCGGCCATCCCTTATCTCACCTTACGGATCGATTAGGTTGTTGCTGTTGTTGTTGTTGCTGCTGCTGCTGCTGTTGTCGTTGTTGTTGTTATTCTCGTGCCTATTGCGTTATTGGGGAAGAAGTTGACGTAGAAGAAACGACGTAAGGAGTGCGATCGGGGCGCAGAGGGGGAGGTTAGTGAGTGGATGTTGAATTAGGGGCCCCCAACGTTTCTGCGACTGCCGCGGACGATCACCCGCCACGGGACGACGATCGAATGGGTCAGCTCCGACGAACTGAACTCAACTGAACGGACGAACAGACTGGTGGACTTTTTAGCGATCGGTGGAATGATGATGATGATTATACAGCAGCAGCAGCAACAACAGCAATAGCGAAAAGGAGATGCTGGGTGTATTCAGCCACTGCAGCTACAGCAGAAGAAAAAGAACCAAGCACCAGTAGGAGGAGGAGGAGGGACAAGGGCGAACAGCAACAGACAGCAGCAGCAGGAACAACCGTTTGTGAGGGAGCCAGTGAAGGGCAGTACTGGTCAGAATGGTAACACCACCGCGTGAGGGCCCCAGACCCGTTTATGACAACAGAGGAGCAAGGCCCAGCGTCAGCGGGTAGCGGCCAGCAACTTGATCGGGTTAGCAAACTCATATCTGGTGAGGCAGGTATCAACACATTACGGGGCAGGCAGGCAGTCAGAAAGAAAGAAACGACAGTAACGAGCGGCTAAGCGTCTGGGTGAGCCCCGAGCAGAATCGCTGCCAGCAGATGAGAGAACGGTATACCACCATCGCCACCCTCGTGTCATAGCTGATCTCCGCCTTTTGTGTCTAAGGGTACGGGACGATCAGGGGGGTTGGTGCTCGTCGGCCGTTGCTCCGGGTACTGGCCTTGGTACAGCGGCTGGGCGGTTCCCCCTGCAGACTCTCTGCTCTGAACTGCTATAGATGTATCCAATATCCGTGTCTGGTACGCTGCTGTGCGGAGCTCTTGTTCGTTCACCAGCTTCATAGGCGACCTAAAGCTGAGCAGCAGCAGCGGCGGCAGCGGCGGCGGCGGCAGTGCCAACGACAGCAGGAGCGCGAGTTAAGTAACTAATCGAAGAACGACCGAGAAGCGAAAGAAGGCCATAGTGAGTAGAGTTAGCTGATAGACAGACACCTGCGTGACCCCGGCCTCGGTGAAATACATGAACTCACTCCATCCGTCCATCGATCGAACGTCGCGGCCGAGGGATACACATGAGTCTATACCCGCGCCCGCAGACACTCACAATCAGATACACAGACACACACAGATACAAAGACGTACGCATGGCGACATCGAATAATGGACAACGGCCAGAAATAAAATAAGCGATAAAAAAGGAACAAGATAGACCCAACCGGACGTCATCGTGTGCGCTGTAACACGTTCGACTCAACGCTGACTACAGCAGCGGCAGCAGCAACTGAAGAAGTACTGCCCGCTCCAGCGGCGACTCTGAGCCGTTTTGCAGTGCTGTTATCGAACACACAAGCATAGAGGTCCAGGTGTTGTTGTTGTTACTGCGGCTGCTGCTGCTGCTGCGGTCATCGTTGTTGCTGTTGTTGTATCTGTGTTGTTGTTGTTGTTGTTGTTGTACTTGTAATATCTTTGTTTGGCCACGGGACGAGCTCGTCCCGAAAAGCTCATCGGACGCCTGCGAAGGCGTACAGCCATCGAGAACATTGTCACTGACTCTCACTCGTACTGCGATGGTGGTGGTGGTTTTGGCGGATCCGTGTGCGCCTGTCACACGACAGCAGCATCCACCTATTCGTTGGTCGAGCGCTTATTCGTTCGCTGGTCGCCGCTTCCCATCGGTGCTTCTCGTTTGAATTGAATCGGCCGCCCCATCGAACCTTTCCAACCATCTCAAAGAGCGGCCGAGAGACGCTGCTGCTGCTGCTGCTCGTCATCATCTTCGCCGTATCTGGATCAGTCGAATCATCAGTCGACCGTTGTGTTCTCCCGCTTGTTCGTCGTGGCATTGCCAATATCTACGGTGACGCGTGCGACGGATCGGTGGCGTCCGACGATGCCGGGCGCTCACCATCTGTGATACACCGCTCGAGTTTACAACGAAGGAGACAACCACGCAGCGATGTCCAGCTACTGCGGCCGCCGCCGCCGTCGCCGCCAACGCTGCTGTTATTATTGACAATCGACTTAGCGAAGCGGTGTCGCGGGCCCAACGGGACCGTTCGAGACTTCTTAGTCCAAGGGATTTCTCGACAGAATCGACAGCTCGTGCTGCAGGGGGGGGGGGGGGGGCATACAGGCAAGCGGCCGTCTGTCGCAGTTGCAGCAGCCGGATCGGTTGAAGCCGCCGGATTAGCTGGCGGCTGGCTGGCTGGCTAGCTAGCTACTCATCGTTCGCAGCTATTTGTTTCCTGGTGTTGACTCTCGCTTGCAACACGAGACGGACAACGGCGAAGGGATCGAGAACGGTCGCCGGGACACAGTGGCATATGTAGGTATGCTAGGGTGCCGATGAAACCCTAAACACACGTACGGGGCAGATAGGACGCATCTGCTATCACGGGAGATGAGAGAACGACCGGTACTTGGCATAGTACCATAGTACCAGTCAAAATGGAGGCATAGATAGAAACGAAAAATAAGCGCGTAATGAAATGAAGAGCGAGAATTGAGAGTCCTCACTGTGCTAATGAGCAATGATTGGATTGACACTGTCGACCAAGACGTACTGCCGTCCGCCAACTAAAGCCCGAAAGTGCTTAGGTAACAGCCGCTTCCTGATGCGACTAACGATACATCAGATCAGGCCATATTATGCCAATTGTTCACCTGGTACGATACTGCTGTGCCCCTGCATACATACATCTATCTATAACCGTGACAGATATTGGTATTAGCCACCGGACAATGCAACAGCCGTGACGAGCTACGTACATATAAGCAACAATGTTGTATAAGATAAAGCAATCCTGCATAGCTCAATCAATCCGCCTCCCAGTGATGACAACTCGCTTGTTATTAAAGCTTTTATCGGGCGTTCTCTCGCTAGAGAGCGCACATGTCGAAGCGCAAATGATATCACTCATTCGCCTTCGAAATCGTAAACGATTCAATCGAGATGATCAATAATCGGATATTTCTTCAGCCCAGTCCCCTGTCAAACAGTTCCCATCCTTCAACCAGCACTTCTATCTCTCTCTCTCTATTCACTGTGTCTCCTCACGTCTAAAGAACTGCCGTCGGTCAATCTCGTAGTTAGCTATTGTACCCCTCACGAGTACGCTTGGGGTGCGTCAACCCATCCCATTAATTGTTCCCTGCACAGCCAAACTCGGAAGCGATAGCCACGTGTGTCTATTATATAATAATGGTGCTGGATTGCCTGCGATTCTCTGGTGTACGAAGAGTCCCGTTAGACGGCGCGTATAGTCACTGCGCGACCTATGGCCGTGGTGGATCCGGTCAGGTCATGGCCGTAAGCTTTTATTTCCACCTCCCATCTCTCTCTCTCTCTCTCTCTCTCATGGCCGATATAAGCAGAAGAAGAAGTCGTCGATGCCGCCGCCACCGCCGAAGCAACGCCAATAAGTGACAACATCTGCTGGCGTTGAGCTTCTTCCAATATGTTGCATTCGCGTTTGAATATACTCGCATGTGTCACCCGTCACTTTGCTCATCGTTGTCATGGGAAGAGCTTTCCGATCAGCTCGACGAGTCGTCATGGAGAAGAGACACCGTTGGACCATTGCTGCCAACTGTGAAGTCGTCTGATTTAAACACAGAGGACAGAAAATCCAACAAATTCAATAGCGCAGATCGGCGGTCGGTTACGTGCAGACGTACAGACGCAAGAAGGGGCGTGGGGGGGGGGGAGATCTTTCGTGCGCGGTCTTGCTGAAGTTCATAGCCGTGGTGACCGACGACGAAGACGTCGCCTTCGTCAGCTTCGCCCCGTCTGCAGACCGCCTCACTTCAACAGCTATCGTCTTCGTATTCTTGCGGCAACTGCGAGCGACACGAGAGACAAAACAAAAGCGAGCAAAAGATCATCCAGCCCCTCGGCGAAAAGTGCTACCTAGCTAAAGCGTGTGCGTGCGTGACTCGGTGGGTAGATGGATGGAGGGAGGGATGGACGTGTGTGTGTGTTTTTCATGCAATAACTTTCTTTACTTCAAATCCATCGGCGGCGCAGAAGACTTGAACATATTGCCTGCATATTGCCTCACTCTCGCCTTCTCCCTCGATCTCTCTCTCTCTCGATCGCTTGCTGCTTCTTGGACTTGGGCAGATAAGTGAGTAAGACCGTTCGCTGCCGGCTCCGTCGAAGCCGTCTGCTGCTCCGCTTTTCGCTGTTTCGACCGCGACTGTGTGTGCGCGAGCGCTCGTGGACGCCGTAACCGTAGGCCGTACTCGTTCGCAGCCGTCGCCGGCTCTAGCCGTCCTCACAAGCACAACTGGCACCAGCTCCGCGTAGACGCCTGGCCGAGAAAGCCTACTGATTGTAGACCCAGTGCGCGTTTTCCTCGCTTGCTTCTACCTCTCACCACCGTATGGTCGAAGACGGAGGCTGACGGAGGCGAGCGACAGACCAGCAGCAGCAGCAGCAACAGCAGAAACAGCGTCAGACGGGCGAAGCCGAGCCGAGTCGTTGTCGTTCGCTCACATCGACGCGACGAGGTGAGGTGAGCGATGCAGGTGCGCACGGCCGCTACTTCCTTCCTTTTTCTTGCTCACGTCTCGTCTCCGAACTGACTCTCTTCGGTGCGACCCCACAACAGCAGCAACAACGACACCAACAGCAACAACAGTAGCAGCCGCAGGCAGAAACGACGACGGCGACGGCAATAAGTTTAGCCCACTGCCACCGACCTGACCGCGACGGTTTGGCGTGTTGTTCCATCAGTAGCAGCAGCAGCAGCTGCAGCAGAGCAAGCGACGGCAACCGTAGCACGGCAACGTAGCAACCGTAGAAATAACAACAGCAAGATGACGGCGTCGGCGATTGGAGACGGTGGTCGTCGGATGGGACCCACCGGTGAACCAACGGCGAATTGGACAGAATCCGACAAGAGCGAGCCACAGCAGAACCAAAGGGAGATTGAGAAGAGAAAAAAAGCTGAAGTGGACTCCCAAAAGTCATCGGTGTATTACTTACAGCCCATTAGCCACTGCGGCCGCTGTTGCTGCTGCTGCGGTTGCTGGAACCGTCGCGGCTGGCTCGAGAGACGCCGGATCGCACCCGACAACTCGAAGATTTGCTCGCACCCGCCAAACAGAGAACGCAAACAATACAGTGAACACACACACACACATGACAAAGACCCAGTACGCGAAACACGAGGCTGGAATAACCGAAGGGGTCATCTTATCAACCGGACTAGCGGATGGGAGGGTGGGGGTGACAGCAGGGGCAATTTTCAGTTTGACACTAATCTCTCTGCGCCCCCACCGGTCGGTCGCTTGCTCCAATCGACGCAGAAAACAAAAAATCGAAAAAGCGCGCGCCAGTGCCCGTGGCGGTAACGGCCACAGACGTACGACGATGATAACAGCGGTTTACACCGAAATTGTCAAAAGCTTTCGCACGCGCAGTACAAAGGCAGAGTGAGCGAGATAGAGCGGGAAAGAACATGGCGAGAAATACAAGCGTACACATATCGCGAGTAGATCGACGATACAGAAATAAAGTCAACTTTGTTGGCCAATTATTACCGCAACTGCATCGATCACCGGGCAAATGCAGGACGAATCGTCGAAAACGACGTGTACACCACGCTTTACTTATTACAATGGAATAAGCCGGACTGTGCTCGTTATGAACAGCACTGCTTAGCCTGCAACAAAGCCCGGCAGCGACATTTGTCACTAGCGATTGAAGACGATGCTCATGTTACTTCGATCAAATCGAGATAGATAACAGTTACCAGAATATCTAGAGATTTAACAGGAGTAACCGCTTTGCTCGCCACAACCACATACGATCTAATGCGTATGTATATGAACATGATTCATGGAAGTCGAGCAAGCCAGCCAGCAGATGCGAATGCAAACCCGACTTGAATTAAATGCGGCCAGCACAAACAACAACTGGCTCCTTAATGAAGTCGACGATTATCATCTATGTATGTCTTAGTCACTACGAATAAATAATTATCTACGCGAAATCGATCTCGCTGTTCGTTGTCCGTCGCCGGAGGATTTTCACGGGAAAGCATCACCCAAATTTCTATCTTACTTTTCTAATAATTTCGTCGCGTTGCCTCTCCATTGACTAGATTTCGTACTGCGCCGCCCTCTAATACCCATTCGTTTCAACCACCTTGGTGGGGCTTTTGTTCCGGCAGCTGTCTCTTGCTCAATTCAGCAGCAAACCAGGGTCATAACAGGGCCCTCACGTGGTCCGATATGCGGGAGAAGTTCCGCCCCCGTTGACGCAGACCGCAGCTTCCCACAGCCATACGCACACACACATATACGAACTCTCCCTCTATTATCCAAGCTGCAGGATATCCGCTTAGGCACCGATCTGTGTAGCTTATGTGTGTTTTGTCCTGTCTGTGGCGCTGTTCATCTCAACGGTTGTTGCTGTTCATCTTCTTCTCCGTTTGTTAATTCTGTGCTCATTTATTTATTGATTCCGGTCTCGAAAGGGAGCCCGCTGACGAAATCGCAGAAGGTTCAACGCTCAACGCCATGATTCGTCGTAATAAAGTACAATAATAAAATAATAATAATGACAACAACAATAACACCCGGGAGGTGTAATCACCACACGATAACGATAAGACGACTGCTCGTATTCCACCCCACGGCTTCACTATTATCGCCCGCTATCAACATAATCATCATTATTGAATGGGGTGGGGGGGTGGGGGGGGGTATGCAGACAGCAGTGGGCGGTATATTTGTTAAATTTATCCGATGTGCCACCAAATTCACTTGTTGTCTACCTATCTAGCTATGTGCTTTCAATATCCGTACCTCTGACAAGAGGCTCGGAGTTCTGATTCAATTTGTTGCTTCGCCGCTGCAGTTGCTTTGCCTTCGAGACGAGCGAGAGAGAGAGAGAGCAAGACAGACAAGGAATACATCGTCGTAGAGTCGAAGATAGACGCAGAAGATGATTTCTATTTTCCCCGTTTTCGTAGCTCAGATCAGTTTTGGCTGCGACGCGGGAGTTGGCGGAGGGCCGGCCACCGGCGGATGGATGGCCGCGCCGAGCCGTCGACGAGCACTGCTTTTAGCGTTGATTCTTTCTCTGCCTTGGTTACGCATATATATATATATATATATATTGTGGCGTATATTTGCATACGGTGCCGGAGGAGCATCGCGCTGCAGCTGATTTCTGATGCCGCAGTTTCTCTCTCTCTCTCTCTCTCTCTCTCTCTCTCTCTCTCTCTCTCTCTCTCTTTCTCTCTCCTTCCCTCGTTTATGATAACACGATCAGCAAAAGAAGACAACACCGACGAAGAACGCGAAGTAACACAAACCCGGTAGTCAGCGACCCGTAAAGTGAGTCAGCGAAAAAAAAAAGAACTGGAAAGAGACAAAGCGCGAGGAAGAGTGGAACGATAGGAGAATTTTCACTACGACGTAGGAAACAGCGAGCCAGGCGGCGTGTTACTAAACATGGCTCCCTGTGAGGACGTGTACGGGGGACCAATGGAGCGGTGGGAGAACACACGACTGATCGATGCGCAATGAGCGGTCGGCGCAATGAGGTGGTGCAGTTGACCGGGTGGCCTATCCTGGCCTATCCTGATACGCTTGTTCTATCGGCCATCATCAAGGCAGTCAACGCCGCCGGCACCGCATTAGCAGTGACGGTACCTTCCTCGTCTCGACGTCATTTTCTCTGCGTACCACCCTCCCTCCTTCCCTGTTCTGCTCTTTCTTTATAATAATATCTATGGATATGCATTTAAGCTAGGTATATCTACCTATGTCATGTCAACGGCGCGTAAACTCATCGTCGTCATTGGCCGCGATTCTGCCTCGGGCCGATAGGGAACGGACTAATCGGGGCCAGGAGCTGGCTGCATCACCCGAGTGACAGATACACACACACGTATGTACGTGAATGAATCACGCACTTTCAAATGAAGTCGAAGGCAGTCGCAAGGGTCGAGGGGGAGAGAGGTCGATGTTCGCCTCTGAATGACTAATTCCGTCCTGTTGAGCTAACCAGTCCAATGGTAATATTAGCGCGCCGTCAAACGTAGTTAGATTTCATCGAAAGAGCGCAGTTAGATTTCATTTACATCCTGGGCCCCGTGGCGCCATCAGCTGCTTCACTGGAATATCGGATCAGTGAAGAGGGACAATTCATAAACGAAACCGTTCCATTAATCGAATGGGTGGATGGAAATGCTTGTATTTCTAGGCGTTTTTGCTGGTCCTCCAACGACCACCACCATTTCTGTTACGAATTCATACGAGGCTATGAATTCGAATAGTATCGCATATATCGGTCTACACAGTTTGTCTGTATATGTTGTAATACTACTCATCGACATCACGCGAGCAAACTGGAAGCGTGTTCACTTGTTCTGGTCGCTCGCGCTTTTGTAGCATAGCCAGCCTGATTCGATTCGCATTTCTAGTTCAGCCTTCCCAAGCTGGAAGCTGTCCCAGCAGAGCAAAAACTGCTAATATATATATATATATTAGTCAATTTATACATATATATATATATATATACAATAGTAAACACCGATCCCAACATGTAAGTATCGTATGTAATAAGAGCCTTTGCAACGCGAAGAACACGCGAGCTCGCTCGTTCATGCCCACGTACTCAATGTCTCAGTGATACGTGAACAGCGTATATACAAGGGCTTCTATGGTGTCACCGGACGTGAATATCTGTCAAGTTCCGGTAGCGACGCGGGCCAAACAGAAACAGAAAAAAAACGAAAGTAACCATTAATAATCTAGTAATCACCACAGGCATTGTACACGTACATCGCTCACACATAGACACGTATAAAGAGACACTCGCAAGCACAATCGCTACGCGTAATCGGAAGGATTGGGCAAACAAAGCGAGCATGACCACTTCGCTTGCTGTGAAGTGGGTGCCGGCTTCTGACAACGCTGGCGGCAGTGGCGTAACGAGCGGGTAGCATACAGGTAGCCAAGAAGAGACACGACAGAATATATATGATAGAATATGAAGAATTAGGAATAAATTATTGACGAGAACGGCCACGCGCAGCTGGTGCTGTTGTTGTGTTTCCTCTCGTACTCTTGGCTCACGCTGTGTCGGCTGTCGCTAAGCGGCCTTTTGTAACAGCAATATATTTTGGGAATTGCATGCTGAATATATAGGCGTACCAGGATGATGGATAAATGTGAATGGACAATTAACCATGATTGTGTTAAAGAGTCAAGTGTCGGCAGCGATCGTTGATGATCAGCCGGGAGGACACCGGCCCGTTCTCCTTGCTAAGTCAAGGGGATACCTTTTGACGCCAGTGGCGCCCACCTCGCGAAGTGCCTTATGTCAATGAATGCCAAACGACAAATCGTTGTGCTCGGCAGTCCCTGCCCTGTAGTCGACACACTCCAGATAAAGACCCGATAGAAGTAAAGGTAAAGGTAAATGTTTATTGGTTTATTAAAGGAGCTGCAATTTTACAAGTGAGCGTATGATTAACGTACAGAAGCGTACACACAGGGTTCGAGTGTACCGTTGGTTCGGACACGTCTCCGCGGAGATGCATTACACGAGTAGTATGTTGTTGGTGAAATATCATCGACATCGTTCATGTGGCGACTGAAAAGACGATTGCATTATCGTGCTGGCCACTGTGCGTTGTGCATAATCGCTATCCAGGTAAACTCCATCCGCCAAAACGTCCGGTGTACATCTGTGCGATTGACGAATCGCTTAGGAATCGCGCACGCCCGACAACACAACAGTTGCAGTTTGTATTGTCTTAACATTGCAAACGCTTAGAATTGTACTGAGCCAATCATAAGAGCACACTAAGTGGGTTTCCCGTTACGATTTCGTTGAAGGACTTCGACGACTGACTTCAATAACTCAGCACTTCACGCAATAAACGCCGCAGCTGTTGCTGGCGTCGTCTAGTGCTCTGCTGACGCCGGCGCCTCTGCTGCTACCGCCACGGAACTGGTGGGCACAATACAATGGCAGCTGTGGCTAATCATCGGTTGAAGAGGCAGAGGGTATTCGTTCTTCATTCGATTCTTCTCTGTTCTTCACCGTTTCCCCTCCTTTGGTTGCATTTGGTGTTCACCCTTAGTCAAATCTCTCTCTCTCTCTCTCTCTCTAAACCTCTCAACGACGGGGCGCTACGATTTAAAGATGCAATCGCTTCTGCGAGCGCGCTCTATTGAGAAGAGCGATGCTATCTGCTCTGACTCGTACATCGCCTGTATTACCTAACACACACACACGCTCAGATACATCTCGTGAAGAGGAAGGACAGATCGACAGGCATCAACGGTTACGATCAACACTGTTCCGTTCGCGGTTACTGATGTTGCTGTTGGCTGCCACTTGTCGGTGTGCTATCGTGCCTGTACCATTGTTATTAGAATAGGGATCGCATTGAGTGAGTGAGAGAGAGAGAGGGAGGGGAGACGGCGAGAGAGAGAGAAATCCAATAGATTCAGCAGGAGGCTGAATTCGCGTTAGCGGGAAAACACAAACGGAGGACATTGCGACGATTTATGGCGCTAATCTTCGCTTCGCACAGCCAACAGCGTTCTCGGCAGTCGCCCGTTATGCCGTGACACCGCTGACTGCTGCAGAAGGAAGTGGACCCGTTAGTCAGATCTGAAGTGTCCATCTATCTATCGATCTTTCCTGTATCGATTTCTGCGGGAGGGAGGTTGATTTACTCGATTGACATATATACACACATCCATGCATTCGATCCATCTCGTCAATGCCCGCGATATATTCGTCCCGTTCAGATCCTCAACAGGGGGCGAGATAGATCGGCCACGATTAGACCTCGTGGGAGAACAAAGGGTGACGGGCACAGTGCCATATTGAGACGATGCGCGGACTTGTGTTGGTTTGTTTGTGTGAGAGAGAAAGACAGAGAGGGCGCCTGTAGAGTATGGAGAATATGCAGGCGGAATAGGTCAGAACGTGTGTCTTATTTGCCAACCAGAGTGACATGTCACCCGAGAGAAACTGCACAAGTCAACCGATCGCTTGTTTATGCCGTTCCTGCTAATACTACCACCAGCATTAACGAATATATATATATATATATATATATATGTGTGTGTGTGTGTATGTGTGCGCGTAGGCAGCACTTATACTGTGGGCGAAACGACAGGTTCCAATCCGTCGATCCATCGAACTGGTCGTATTTATATGTACAATGTATGTGTGTGTGTGTGTGTTAATCTCAATAAAATATAATAGATAACCAAAGATATACTCCCTCTAGCTACTAAGCCTGTACTTTCGAATTGCCTACTGCTTTTGGTCCATTATATATATATATATCTTTTTTCCAAGATTGGGTTGAACCTCCTCACCAGGAGGCTATTTATTGCCCGTTTCGCGGTGGGACCATTTTGAATGTAGTGTTCTCATACGGAAAACGAATTGGACGATATTCACGATATGCTCGAGGTACGCACATTTGCTCGTGTCATTATGATCGTTTTCTATTAATGCTATTATTATTATTGTTGTTGTTGTTGTTGTTATTATCGTTGTTGTCATGGTCGTCGTCGTCGTCAATTCCACCGATTCCATTTTCGATCGTCAATGCCACCTCCATAGCAGAAACTCGGGCTAAACAGGACTCGTTCAACTTGCATCGTGTTATACAATTGTCGCCGTCAATTGTCGCCGCTGTCGTTTTCTTCGTCGTCGCCTCGAGATCCAAGAGAAGAAAATGAACGAGAGATCAATACCAAGTGACGGGGAGAGCTGGGGGGTGGGGGTCGTATCGACGAGTCCCCGATGTGTCCGTGTCTCTGGTTGACTAGCCGGGTGGCAAAGGTGGCCGGTTTAGTTGATATAGCTTCCCAAACACCCAGACTGCACCAGGCTTACCGGAGCACGCCAACGTTGTCGTCTTCGCTGGCGACGGCAGCGGCGGCTACAACCTGCCGTCGGAGACACCTACGATGGATGGCGCAACAGCCGACTCGGCCGGCAACTACGCTCTGCTAAATGCTCTGCTGCCACTGGACAACAGCCAACGACAAGTCTCAGCCAGCATTACCACCATCAACACTATCATCATCAGCAGCAGCAGCAGCAACAACAGTCAACCAGTCACCACCGCACGTGGTACACCGTGCACCTGGTCTCCGGTGAGCACCACCGGCTCTGACTCTGGTTCCACCGTTAGAACGGCGGGGAGACCATCCAGCGGCCTGTCTGTTCACCCGACGCGCCGCCACCGAACTTCTATTCTCTGCTCTGCTCTGCCCTGCTCGCTCGCTGCGTTACACACTTACTTCATCGTACTCGTCGTATTGGGACGTCTGGTCCGTCGACGATTTCTCGTCGTCAATTCGATAGATTCTCGTTTTCTTCTCTGATAGATTCGACAATAATTTCCTTTTTCTCGCGTTGCCAGCGAGGGCGAGAAGCCGAGGGTGGGATGGTCTAGTGGGACGTCGCTATTGTCAGCGGATACGGCTGCTGGCGAGGCTAGAGATGAAGACGACGAGATGCTACGAGGTCATGCGACGCTAGCCATGTATAATAAAACTGCGAAACACGGCAGACCTTCACATCGACGGTCTTCGCTGGCGACCGCGGGGTGCAAGGTAGCCGGTCGTAGCTAGGCACAACGATGGGTGAACGCTAGGCTCGGTGGCCAGACGAACGAGCGGAGCCGGACGAAGCGACACTCGTCAAGATCGAAGACGGCCACGAATGGCGGAGAGCGGGCGGTCAGAGGGGGGCCGGGGGTCGGGGGGGGGGCATAAAATTCGATATTAAAAATGTGACAACAACCGAAAATTGAGATGATGAGATGAGAAGAATCGAGCTACAGCAGCGGCAGCCTCCGCAGCAGCAACAATAACAATAGGCGCTCACCATGGTGCGTGGCAGCAGCAGCCGCAGCAAACGAAATAAACGCGGACGGTTTACGTCGAAGAGCGTCATTTTGTGACAGTTTCAAGCGGTGGGGGGGACCGTCGAGTGGAGTTGAGGGTGCTGCGGGGTAGCTAGCAATCGATCGATAGAAACGGTGGCCCGCACCGCGACTGGGGCATGGGCGTACAAATGGGCTGCACTGTTGTTTGGGGCGAACTCGACCCAGCTGGGCCGATCACAACGTGAGAACAACGGAGAAAAGATCTGTTCGAGAGGAAATTACGGTGCCGGCTGCTGCTGCTGCTGCCGCCGCCGCCGCTGCCGGTGACGCCGGCAATTGATGGCGAATGCATACTGACTGCATGTGCTATCTGTGCATTCGCCGCTGCTGCATATAATGCTGTTATTTCATTTTAATAATAACGATTCTCGTTATTTTCATTGAAACTCGAGGAAAAGTCGAGCGGAAAAGGTGAAAAAAAATATGACAATATAATGATGGTCGTCGCGAGGATTCACTCCCGTTAATCGCTGTTGGCAATCTCGGCCGGCAATTGGTCGTCAGCGACAGGTAATACACGGTTAGGGAGCACGAACGACTGAACACATAGGCGATGTTCTAATGGCATAAGCCTGTCGTTTGATTCGTTGCTGTTCATCGACGGAGTACGGTTTGGCATGGAAATATCGTCTCTCTCTTTCTCTCTCTCGCTCGCTCTTGATATGTCTTTTTTTTACAAGTTTTTTGGTTTTGGAAGGATATGGTGAGCCCAGCCATCTCGTCTGCTACGTTCCACAGCGCTTAGCAAACATTTCCCTAAAGACAGAAAATTGACACGAGGTGAATATTGAAAATGAGGCAGGAGTCGGGAACTGACCCTGACGACTAGCCCAACAAAGTTCTCGGGCCATGTCCCGCACACATGCATCTGTGAATAAAAGTGCAACAATTTGATTCACAACGTGGCAGGTCGTAGACACTGGTGGTGATAGGTTACTGCTAAATGCCATGGATGCGGCTTGCTGGATATCGGCATCTTCGTACATATATGCATATATACACATGTATATACATCTTCATTTAAACAGCGTTGTTGGGCGGGGCGAAGAAGGCAACTGAATGGCAGAGTGAAACAAGAGGCAGATCTCCGTTGGACTCCAGATTGACAATACGGTTCACAATTTTGGGAACGACGATGTCGGTCCCGCTAGCTGTGGTGGTGTCAACATAAGCACCTGTCACCGATATATACTGTGACGACCATCTCTCCTCAGCGGTTTGGTGATTTGTTGGTCAGAAAAGAGGCCGAAATCAGCAACAGCAAAAACAACAACAACAGCAACATCATCGTAGTGGCAACGGTAATCGTAGCCAACTTCGGAGAACTGACCAATGACCAACGTCCCGCCCACGTGCGCAGCCCGTTACGCGTTTACAGCTATTATATACTGTGGCCCGCCCAATCGCTACGCCGCATGACGATCTCATGTCGCCTTCACGATCGCCACCATCAGCATCCCACCCCCTTGCCATCTTTTAGGATGAGGCGGCAGATTCGCCCGAGTGAGCTGATATCTCTGCTCGCGTCCGCGTGTCCACAAGTCAGGGACGCCAACGCGTCATCGCGCGGCGCTGCTCGCCCAGGTCTGAAAGCGAGGTGCTCTTCATCCTACTGCCCGAAACTGCTGCTGCTGCTGCTGATGCTGCCGCCGCCGCCATCTGACCACCACCACCAGCACTAACCGTATCAGCGAGTGTATCACCCTCCTTCGCTGTCACTCAGTCAGTAAATGGCAAATGGTCGCCTCTTACGCTTTGCATCTCGTTCTGCACGGCCCTTCGAGCGCGCACACGGCGTCAGCGTCGCATCATAATAGCAGCAGCAGCAGCAGTACGAACAGCAACAACAGCAACTGAAGCTAAAGGTAGAACGACGAGACCAGCCATAACTTAATAGAGACGAATCATTTGGGAGTGCACGAACCAAACGAATGGACAAACGGAGAAAAGGAACGAGACGACGATGACGTGCGATTCACCTAAGCGTATCCGATGTCCGCGTAGCCGCGGTTGGCCAATACATTTCCTAATTTTATACCCAACACTTCGACATGGACACGCAATAGGTATTGAATCCACCTATGCGAGGGCGGGGAGGGGGTGTCGTCTGTCTTCCTGCCTCCCTGTCGATCTGTCAGTCAGTCAGTCCGTGTGGCGTTACTAGCTGTGCGCGATCATTGGGCGCTCACGGCGTGCGTCGCCGGGTGCATCGTGTGTTTTTTCGTTCGACGGAAGCCTGCCGTTGTTTTTGCTGCTGCTGCTGCTGCTGGCCTTGTTGATGTGCCCGTTGACTTCGTGCAACCATAGTGGCTTCGGGTGGTCTATCATTTCGCCTGTTGTGAGCCAATAAGCAACTAGACTTTACGAGTTAAATTTCGCCCGTAACCGAAAGCGATGATACGCGTCTGACGCTGCTGCGGCCGCTGATGACATCGTCGGCGCGGTTATCGCCGATGTTCATCGTCCATCGCTCTCAATAATATACGCGTTCTATATCTCTGGGCAGATATGTGTGCAGCACCAGCGGCACCAGCAGCAGCACCGCCGCCGCCGCCGCCAACGCTTCGTTCTGAGTCGACTCAACTGACTTTTTGTGGCCGGCTACAGAAAGATCTATTTATTATTATTATCATTGTCCGTCGACGAAATGATGACGGTCACCGCATGATCACATGTGTCCCTGTGTGTGACTGTATGTCTATTTTATATGAAAGCGTTATTCGCTCCAGTGGATAAGTCGCTGTCAAGATGTCGATGCTCTTTGAACGATCTTTTATTTGTGTATACGTCCTGTGCATGTGGGTCTCTCTGTTTGTCATTGAAGCTATAACCACAGTCGCCTGCTGGTTCCACCGATTCAGAGAATCCAGAAAAACAACAGCGCTGCCCGAAAGGGAGATGACAACGTCAAGCGCTAATTTGCGTTCAGCTCTTGCGTTTTAATGAATACTGAATTCGCTCTGATAAAACGAGTGCATAGCAGTAATGCAGACTGACCCAATGCTAACCTGTCTCGTCTCCACCCACGCTACTACCGTGCGACAGAAGATATATATATATATATATTTGCACTAATCTGTTCAAGCGAAAGTTCAGAAATTATATCTAAGCCATGTGCATCGAGCAACGGAAGAGTAATATCTCTTCATCACTGATGATACTGCTGCCATCATTATCAGCAACAATAGCGGTACTGACATCAGGATAGTCATAGTCAAAGGTGGCTAGTTGTTTATCAGCAAGTTGAACATGTGTTCGTTCGGATGTTTGGGAGTTCTTTGCGGCAGGCGAATCATCTCTCTCTCTCGCCCTCTCTCTCTAGCTATCTGCCCCCGACCGGATGGGACCTTCGTACAAACTAAGAAACTTCTCGGATCGTTTCCACAGACTGATATCACTATGTGTGTCAGCGGTCGATAGCAATAGAATAGAATAGCAGTTCTAAACAGCTCCGGGATAGGGTGGTATCTGCGCTGTCCGCAACGGCTACCACCATCGCCGCCGGCATCAGTTGCCGAAAAGACGTTCAGCAGCGGCAAGCAGCCTTGGGTCTGTGGCGTACGCGATCTCTCGACAACCTCCCGTTGTCGATGGATACACGACACGCACAGGGAAGCTATTCGACGACACCGCTGCAGCGATGAATTCATCCACTCGCTCGTCCGTAGGCTACACCTACGGTAACAGTGTCAACGGCAGCGACGGAACATTATGATGGTGTTGATGATGATCATGTACAGATTTGTTCCTCTCAGCTCCCGTAGCGGGAAGTTACGGAATAGTCTTCATTTTGTCCCGGTGCTTCGCTGGCAGACAAGAACAACTCACGTACAAACACGGCGGATTGACCGGCAAAGCGGCGAGCGACCCGAGCTGAAGTGTCCACCTGACCAACCCCCCCCCCCCAGCCGTATCGGCTGCCTGTTGATGATCGCACGGTGCTCCACGGCAGCGCGAGGCGAAGCGCCGAGATGTAGATGGTTGCCGCTCACCGCCGCTCGGACGGAGCGCTTTCTTCGTATCGAGCGAGCTCGGCCGACAGTAACCAGTTAACGAAACACTACTAAGGCACCGGGTAAATGGGAGCGCCGCAGCACCAGCAAGCGTGGCTATATTCATGACCTCTTCGGTGAAAGAGCTTCTGCAAGCAAAGTGTACACTGCTCACATGGAAGAGGGAAATGCGGAGAAAGAGAGAGAAAGAAGATGGATACAGCTCTCTCCGGACTTCTATCTACCCGGTATACGGCGTTTACTGATCGGCGTATGTGTGCGTGTATGTGTATATATGTGTGCCGCGAGCTTGTGAGCTTGAGGTCTGAGCGAAGACTAAGAGCTGTTCAGAGCTGAGGGCGCAGCATAGATAAGTGAATCTGGGTTGGCCAGGTGTGAGCCTCACTGTGTCAGCTTCATACACGACTGTGCCAGCCACGCTCGCTCCATCTCTCTCTCTCTCTCTTCCCATATATACAAACGCATATACGAAAACAAGTACGCACGCAAAAGCGTCCACAGCAACTCTGACGCTCATCAGCAGCAGCAGCTGGGCAAGAACGACAGAGACAACCTCGCAACGGGGACCATCAGCACCGCCGAGGAAAACGCAGCGACACCGTCAGCGGCCAGAGTTCCAAACTGATTTCTGCTGTTACACGTTCACTTTGTCACCCTGTCACATTTCGTCGTCGTCGTCTATTTCTTCTTAGTCCTCGATGCTGTTTCGTGCCCTGACCACCACCACCACTGCGCCGGGACACGGCCGAGTCCTGCACTCGCGAATTCGCGTAGGTCCGCCGTCTCGTGTCTAGCGGAAAAACCGCAACACTGGCGCGAACGAGCAGTCACCGAGACGTCACTAAGTCGTCACTCTCTGCCGCCATCCGTCTTTTCTGTTCGTCTTCTGACTGAATCCCCGGTGGGCCCGTATTCGCGCGTATAGCAGTGTGTACCAGACGCTCGTGGCTACACCTTGTGGTGCGTACGCTAGTATTGATGATGATGATGATGACGACAGATGTCGCTGCCGATGGCGATGACCACTTCGAATTGTTATCAGCCATAGCATAGCTATTAATTACTAATCAACGACCAATTAACAGCCTTTCATGGGCTGGTTCGCCTGCCTGTTGCTTTCTTCTGTATACATCTAGTTCCACTTTTGTTCTTTGCCACTTGGCTTAGTATAATATAACACGTTGACGATAAAATGCAACATTCGTTATCGCTTCGTTGATATAATTGCTACTGAGCTAACTAAAGACTGGCGGATTATCGCAATTTGACCACATGGCCCGATCGATGCTCTGACCGTATCAGGGTTAATGTTCGCGTCGTGCGTGGCCTCGTATCTCCCTACAAGTATCTACAATCTACACAGCCACATTCACACACACACACACACCACAGACATAATCTATCCATCCATAATAGACGATCGTTCGTTTGCAGTTGATGTCGTTGTTACTGATGGTGAACGGCCTTTCGCGCGAACGAATCTGTCGGTGTGTTCCAATTACATCTACATACAGCCACAGCTTTTGTAGTCGTTCTTCGATGCCAAAAAAAAAAGTCAACGAGTCAAAGGAGAGCGATACAGCGGACATAACGATATATTAGCCTCCACTACGAATAGTGGATCCGGTAGCCACACGTGGGCTAACGCTGCCTCGGGCCAGGCCTTTCAGATGGCAGGGGCAAGCTAGCACGTCGACCTTTGCAGAAATAGTCTGATTGAACTATCTGAAGCCTGGCTTCGACTGGTTGCCATTTTGTGCAGTATCATGATACGTCCATGCTCAGGCTGGCCCTTTACTTGGGTGAAAGAGCGGGTGAGAAGTGGCATGCCAGATTGGCCATTTAGCCAATCGCCTATGGGTCATATCCGTTCTTTGTAGTGACTGGCCCTCATATTGATAGGCTTTGTCCCCATGCAGACTCGTCCTGTCGATGCGAAGTACGATGTACAAACGAATCATAATAACAATAATAATAATAAATAAGAAATGGAAGAAGCAAATTTTGATATCATCGGGTGGGGTGTAATACGGGGACAATATGTTTATGCGGGACGCTTTTATCAATGTTTTCTTCGTCTTCTGCCATAATAGCTGTGGCGTTATTGTTTTTGTGCTATTCAGTTATTAATTTACGCAAATGAGATGAGACCAGCATTATATATATATATATATATATATCATAAGACCTCGAACACATCGAATTTATTGTCGCTGTCTGCTGAATACAGACTTTGTCGACAACGACAATAAAATTGCGTGGATCTACACAGGTCGCATATTATATCTATACAGAATGTGTATTTTGCTCGGCGTTCCTCCCGTGCTAAACCGTTACAGGTGCGGCTATAACTGTACAAACAGGGACACAAAAGAGAAAATCAAAGCAGCATTTTTCCCTCCCTCCAATTATGCGGTGTTCGCTGTTTCACCGCCCATATTTTATTGAACAACATAACAGCAGATATACGTTTGTCTCGAAAGTCTAACACGACACACCGATTAGCAGTCGCTCTGAGCCATCGGACAGGTGACGGATGGACGATCTGTACGCCGATGACACCATATAGCTCTGCTTGGGACTGAATGCAGATCTTTCACCGCCAGACATCGATGCTTAACCCACAGCTGTGTAGCGACTCTGCCACTGCCGTCATTTTATCTTTTATTATTGTCATTAGTATTATGGGCTATGTATTCTTTATTGATCGTGTCCATGGTATCAATCAGGAGTGGATTCGTCGCTCGTTCACAGAATCACTGCTCGACAAGCTATTCAAACACGGGCGCGGTAGGTGCTAAAAACCAGCAGCAACAGAAGATGTACCAGTAGTAACTGTGTTGTAATAAGCAGTTAGGCTGTGATTGAAAGTTAGCTGTGCGTTTGTCAGACCAAAGTTGCTGGTGGGAAGGTGGAGTACTGCCTATCAAGTAGGCGGTACCAAATCAGTGTTAGGACTGCTGTTGATGCTTGTGTTGTCGTTATGCCTCATTAACGAACGAATTGATTGTGTTGTTGCCGTTGTTGTTGTTGTTGATGATATTTGGTCGTCGTTAAGTCGAAGAACATTATCTTAATCTCCTCTCGATGCTGCAACCATATCAGTAGCACATGCAGCCTATCTAGAAAGCCGTGGCATTCACAATCAGTCTTTTTTTCTCTCTCTCGCTCTCTCTATCTCTCTCGCAGTGCTCAATTTCCCTCTGATTTCTCAGCAGGAGTCTGTCACATATGAAGACACCCTCGTTGCTCGATCGACAACTACAGCTTTCGTTGAGGCTGTCTCCAACGAGGTCGTACATCTAAACCAGTACCGTATGCCTTATAAATCTAACGTTTCGTCCACTTAAGCTCACCTATTAGGTCCTGTTCGGTGCCATTATGAGGCGGCCCGCCCTGTCCGCCCCTGCTTTGTCCTTCGCTGTACACCTCTTCTCTCTCTCTCTCTCCCTCTGAGACTCTCTGTTGTGGACAGTGCTCAAAGCATCTACCAAGGGGCGCCCGATGCTGCCTGCGCCCCTGAACTCATTCGGGCAAGAAGTGGTCCTCTGCCACACAGAAGGTGTGAACAAGTCACTTAGCATTACGAGCAGCGACATCAACAACATCATTATCGGCATCGTGGCCGATGCCATCCCCCAGCAGCGAACCGTGGCCTGTCGACTAACGTTTATTTTTTCTGATGCCATGCCTCCCCCCCCCCGCTACTTAATAATAGTCAGCAGGCCAGCGGTGCCTATTCCCTAGTCCCAGCCCATTTGGCTATCAACACATTGATCACCTCTGCTCAGCAACTCAGTCACTTGGCGGTGCACACAGCAATCGGCCGGACTTGCTCGAGTCGGCTGGAGCGCGCGTTTCTTCGCCTTGTGCGTATAATGATTGTATTTATTATTTTATTTGTTGTAACTCTCGATGCCAATATGATTGTCGCTGTGCCAAGCTCACGGGTGATTGTTATTGGTGTGATTATTGGCGCTGTTTGTCGAATGACACGAGGAGTAGACAAAATGTATCTCGCAATAATTAGACACTTTTATTGCCTCTGTACGAATGCCATCGAGCGAGGAACGGACATAGAATACGTAGGAAGATTGAAGGTGCGCGTCCCAGAACAACGGGAGCAATTCAAAAGTCGAAGTGGGCGCTAAGTAGAATCAGATGAAGTACACAAACACATGCACACACGTAGACAGGTAGTGAAGAAGAGCCCCATACATGTCAGACTCATATCTGCTCCGAAGTGCCTCAGAGATCATGCGGGCTGCTTAATATATTCGATTCCGGCGGAGGTCTGTTTTGCTGCGGAGACTATTTATTGGCATATTCCGCCATTCATTTCAACTGTCATATTTACCCTGTAGTTCGTACTGACAGTGCATCTATGTACCCTGCGTTGCTTATTGCCATGTTATACATTTCTTTTTTTGTAATAATAGTTGATTGCGATCTGCCTTAACAGGTTTAATTGGCGCGGAAAGTCGAATTCATACTGCAATCGAGTGTTATTAATATTTCCAACTGTAGATGTGCGGCTCATAAATTGTCTATAATAATCGTCGCCCTTTGAAGTATTAGCGAGGCAGCTATTCTTCATGCATAACTTAGACTTGATCTCTTTCGACTACAGGCCATTGAGAAGTATTGGCGATTCCAAACGCTCCCAGGGTAGACAATTTAAATTAATTTGAGCTAACAGAAATTTAGCGATAGAAAACACTAAACAGTATTTCACTCAAAGCTTCAGTTGTTGTTGTTGTTGTTCTCTCTTTTCGTCAACATTAATCAATGATCACGACAATCATCGATGCCGCCGCTAAAAACTGAGAAATCTCGCGCACGATAACGATATTTGATCAACTTTCTCGTTACTGCTGCTGCTGAAGGTGGCCAAGGCGCCACTTGGTCCATGCGGTTATATCACAGGAGGAATCGCGCCACCACGCTAGTCAACTCGGCGGGTTTGTCTTCGGCTGTAGTCAAGTTCCGCTGCTACTGAGGTTGTTAATATCACATTAGAGTCGCTTATCTCGGCTCCAGAAACTCAGCAAGCACGCACGATCGTGTAGGTATCTCACGGCGGCAGCAACAACAGGAACAACATCAGCAACAACAATAACAACGACAGCAACAATAGCAGGCAGTCGGTACCCTGCTGTGGCCGATCGCCGATCGACGCTAAGCAGAGGAACTGTTGTTAAATTTCATGATGGCGCCCCGTCACCGGCACGCCAAACCACGGCCACGCTCTAGGGTCAACCCGACCACGACAAATGAACGCATGGTCGACATGTCTACTGTTTAATATTATATTACACGATATCAGATCATATTATAGACAAAAAAATATATACATATATATATAAATAGATATAATATATTGGGTACAAAAACCAATGACGCGGCCAATCGGTTCTCCTACACTCGTTACTCGTTCATCTCATCATGTCGTCTCTAGATCGGATCAGTTTTTATGCAGACTGTTCATTATGCTTATCACACTTCGCCCGATTCATCTTTGTCTTGCATTCACATCTGTCTCTCGTTCTCGCGTTATTTGTCGAATTATTTTTTTCTTATCGCTATCATTATGACCATCATCATGCTGCCGCCGATCGTCGCTTGAGTACACATCCTGACCTCCTGTCAACGTCATAAGTGTAGAAGCGTGGCTCGGACCAGCCCATAATCCAGCTCGGCCGTTATATCATCGTTTTCACTCGTTACCAAGTCGTTGTCAGCTCGACCTGAACGAGCTATCGAACATAAGAGAACAAGAGTATATGATGAACGCGCGTGTTGTTTTCGTGCTCGATAACTTTGGAGCACAGGGGTTACGGTCTGCACATCTTTTATGCAGCGACAGTTTGAGTCCGTACTGTCATTCGTCTATCGTGTCACTGCTGAAGTGCTTCGACGATGAGTGTCCGGTGTGTTGGCGCACAGTTTTCGAGCTCGCGTGTCCACGTACAAATCGCTGACGTTTAACAGCCAGGGGGGATACAGCGACTTCTTAAATTACACCTACTTACACAGACGACTACGACGTTCGTCACGTGACTAGAGTTTATCCAGTATCAGATGACTGCCACGCGACCATGTAACAAGGCGCAAGCGACTAAGTGTGTGAGAATCCCGTCATGTTTCTCTTATTGTAAAGCAAAGCAGCGTTGTTGACGGTAACCACAAAAGCCCGTATTTTGTTTCGCTTTTCCCCGTTGAGGAAACTTTCTCCTATCAGGAACCTTCACTTCTAGATCGCTGGCTGTCCCGATTGTGAAGCATGCATTATTCTAATCATCCTGTGTCAGGAAACGGTCTAACGCTGCAAGATAGTCGACAAGCATGGCGATGCCGTCGAGAATAGAGAACGCAGCACCGGTCGATGTCAATGCAGAGGCCGTGCTCTCATCAACGTTTGGTGAAAGCTTCTCTCCGATCTTGTTGTTGCTGACGCGTAAAATCGGTTCAGAAACAGCAGCAGCAGCAGCAGCAACAACAACAACTAATCATCATCGGTTTGTACTTTGTAGCGGCGGCCGTTTTTTCGGGCGGTGCGGCTCCGTTTAAACGGCGGGATACACCGGTGCACCGAGGTACAGACACATAAGAGATTGTTGTGTGTGAACGGGACCATTCGTTCCCGTTATGACGTACTTTGTCATGCTCTGCTAACGTCAGCATCGGCCGGTGGCGGCAGCGGCGAGAACTACCGCTAACTACCCAATGGTTGCTAGCAAGCTAGCCCAAGGCAGACAGCCGACAGCCGATATTTGTTGCCCAGCTGGGCTAATTAGCCTTTAGATCGCCACCTCGGCAACGCTCGATTGGAGATCAACAGCAACAAGCAGCAATCGTCCCCGTATCGTCTCTTTGGCTGCTTTCTCCGACAATCGCAGACGGCGACAGCCGTTGATGCGGCAGTTAACTGCAGCAGAAAGTGTCTAGGAGGTGAAGGAGCAGAAAACGAAGCGACAACTGAACGAAATGGCCTCCGAGCGAACGTTTCCATCTCAATTTCACCAACAGATCTAGCGAGTCTATCGAGTCACAGCAGCAGCAGCAAAAAAGAATAAAAAAGAGAAAGCCGAAGAGCGAGGTTCAGCGATCAGAAATCAGCGTAGGAAGCCATGGCCACTCTATGAGAAAGCAGCGCGTTTCGACGAGAGACACCCGTCACCAACGTTGGTGCTGCTGCTGTCGAAGAAGGCAGCGTGAGAGCTAACTGTCGTTAATTAGCCAGTAATAATAATAATAATAATAATAGAAAGACGAAGCCGAAGATGGTCAGAGACAGAAAGAAAAAGGTAACAAAGTCGTTACCAGCTTTGTAGCCAACTTTGTAACTGCTGCTGCTGCTGTTGCCGTTACCCAGTTACGTTTAATAACCGCTACCCTTCGGCAGTATCCACAATTCACTCAGGTAGGGTCTGTACATAGAGTAAGCACTCTGTTTGATGAGCAAGCGGCATTGCACTGTGACAGAGCTCGCACAATCACTTACCTACGACGGTGCTGGTGGTGTTCATTTGGATGAACACGAGGCCGCAGATGGAGCGGACCCTAATATTTCTTTGGTTTCTTCTCAGTTTTAGGGCGGAACAAATCTACCCCTGCTCTGCTCGCTGCTGTCTGCTCCCCATCGCCCCGCTACCCCCTGCCGCCGTATAACGGGCACTACGCGTCGGTAATCGAAACGTCGGAAAATTGATTAGAGTCACGAGTTGTTCGTGTGCATTGGCTTTAGTACAAGCAACTTCAGCAGTGGCAGGTAGTGGTCATAGTCGCCGAGGGTGGAGAGGAGCGCAGCTGCGACTGGTGACGATGGCGCCGACGATGAGAAACGAGAATCGTCCTGCGTTAGTCGACTTCACGCAAACACTGCCGCTGCCACCGGCCAATATAGCCATATCGGTGGTGGCCGCGAGCTGGCCACTTCCTCTCTGGAGAGCTTCCCCCAATAACATCATCATCAGCAGCACCAGCACCAGCATCGTTCTTGATGTTGTTGCTGTTGTTGCTGTCCTCTTCATTCCGCTCTAGCCAGAAGAGCTCGAACTCAGGAACGAGATCTTTTCCTGCCCATTTCGCCCTTCTGAGCCTTCTGGCTCATTCGTCGCTGTTCGTAGCTTGCTGTTGCTACTGCGGCTGATGTTGGCTCTTGAGTTTAGTTGCCGGTTTCTAAAGAAAATACGCGCACAGCCGCACGCAGACGATGGCCGAAGGAGAGAGCGCGCTAGGAAGACCACTTTCGGCTGACTGTTAAGCTAACTAAGCTAAATGGATGTGAACCCCGGCGGCTGGTAGACGCCACCAGCAGGATGATGATGATGTTGCTGGTAGTGATGGTGGTGGTCGTCGTCGGCGTCCGATCCCGACGCTGATGAGCAGGGGTGGATGATTGACGTGTATCGATTTCCTTGCGCTCGTCGTCTCGAATGGTGACGAAGATGATGGCGAGGCGACCCTGATCTGATCATGAAGCTCTGCCCTACTCTGCCGACGGCAGATCGGACGTACGGCCATCAGACAGTACCTATGTATACGAAAGAAGGCCGGCGACTCTCCCGCCGGTCCAGGAGGTTCTGAGTCGCTCAGTATTTCGCTGGTGTTTCGTTGTCGTCGCGATTTCGTATTGTTGCCGAAACAGACAAGAGATGAACGAGCTAAGCCAGCCAAACAGTTAGACATGATTACAGCACACTGTTGGCTAACAGCGAGCTCCAGCATCGAGAGGACATCATCAACATCAAGTGCACGCCGCGTCGATTGCTTTAATCAATTTTGTATATTACTTCGCCCCACCACCAGCACCACCCCGGCCCTTCCATAGAGCTCAGCCAGTTGCTGTGCCCCCAGCTGACGATGGAATGAGACACCCGGGCTGACCGACCAACTAACTAACAGAAACTAACTAACTAGAGATATATTGACGGGAGGGGACTTTGTCATCTGCTTTTACCGTCTACCTACGACGGCGAATATGATGATTATGGGGGAGACAGACACAGGGAAATTGAAAAAGGTTTAATTTTAAAAAATACATTAACATCAGCGGTAATAGCAATAGGCGATGCCTGCTAATTTAATATAATAATAATATTCAAAAATAATGCCCCTAGCTCGTCGACGGGTGAAACTAACTCGTCAGCGCATCTAGCGCGCGCGTCACAGTGGAGAAGAACGATCAGTGAGTGTGGTTTCTTGTCGAAGAAAACCCGACGAGGTTTAGCCAAGCCAAGCAAAAGCGATCACTTAGGGTCACCCACAGTACGTCGTGTACCCGACGAGACGATAAACAAGAAGCTGACGTATGGGGTAATTCCGCTCGTGCACTACAGGGGTCGATCCAGCAGCAGGGCTCTGTCACCTACCGGGACTACTTCGCTGTGCACGTGTTTCCTACGACGACGCACGAGAATTGGTACAACTGAGACGAACAGCAGAGTGCTAAGCCATTTTCACTGGCAAGAGTCTACTGATCTGTTCAGAAGAAAAGTTTCCCAAAAGCCAACACAAGAAGGACGTTACCTATTTGCTGACGAAGGTGCCGCCTCATTGCTTGGCTATTTCACTTCTGCGAATCATAGCTTTGAATGGGGCACGCAACGATAGCAGTCAGTGCGAACCGAACTCGGTGAACGCGGAGCGCAATGCTCTAATGACTCATGTGGTCCGAAAGAATCACACCGGAGCTGCCCGCATGAGAAGAGCTGGGCGGTCATCCAGAAGACATATGTATGTGGGTGTATGGATCCTACGAACTTGCGATCGTCCTGGATGTGACTCCAATTGCAGTAGAATTATACTTCAAATCAACTGTGCATTGGTGGAGTGGAACGAACTGAAACGCCTACAGTTAGAAAAAGTGCTCATAAGCCAATTGCTATATGAATGAATGCAGCCTCTTTGATTCGTGTGTAGATTCGTATACAAGCACGGTTGATGCTGTATATTAACCGTTTGTGTTTATATTGACTTCTGGAAGTGCACTTGCAGAAACACTTTATTTTATGACGTGTTACTGAAACGGAGCGGGCTACGACCAGCACGCCTGTACAGAGCTTCCCTAATGTTTGTAGCGTCAGCTCGTCCAGCGATTCGATTGGTGCCACTTTTAGCACTCAGTTGACATGGTTGAAGTTTATCACCACTAGCGCCACCATAGCGCGGGCAGTTGTACTACTAGCACTAGTGATAGTTAATTTATGCGAATTGATAGTTATCGCTGGCTACATCCGAGAGAGGTCTCCGTCGATCTAGAGGGGCGCTTGAAGTAGTGGACGAGTCAGGCTCCAGCGGCGCCGCAGACTTAGAAGGGAGCTTGTGCTCACCAAGCACGCGAGAGTGTTCCCTTTAAGGCAAGGCAAAGTGTAGAGGTGCACCCAAAAGCACGCGAGACCCAACAGGCGTTCAGATGATCCAGAAGACGAGTAATTCCTCGATGTGCGACCAAACACAATCGACCAGAATAGGGTAATGCGATCTTGCTCCTTGAAGGCGACGTTTACATGTGACAAAGAGACACAATCAGTGTAACATACAACGTGTCAAAGGGCAGGATCGGCGCGGCTACACCTCCGGGATTTATTGCCTACGTTTGCGTGCACATGAAACCTTCGGGGATCAGCAACATTGAAAAACGACTTAGGACACTTGAACGGTCATTGGTGAAGGTATCCTACGTGATTGGGCTACCTGATGACGACCAGGGTGAACGCAGCAGATTTCACCCTGTTCCGCATAAATGACTGAAGTGGGTGCAACTCGACATGACGCGGTGTTTGCGTCAGCCGCCGTGGCCGCCGCCGCCTTCCTCCCAGCGGACCTGTGCGAGGCTAAATCAACTAGCAACCGCTCGAAACAGCCTACCGTTAACCGGGTTGTCTTGGTACCACTTCGTCTCGTGTTGGAACAGGCTGCTTCGCAAATGGACACGAGATTGCTTGTCCGAGCACGCTGACGGTCGAGCTGATCGAAGAAGAAAGCTGTTACAAGAAGTTGAGACGTTTTTCTACGCATAGAAGAACAAACTCCACTGGTTGGCGTCCGCAGCGAAGAACGGTCATGATGAAGACATGGAGAAGCCGGGTTGGCCTAGTTAGCTAGACTAGCATAGCAGAGCAGATATCTGCTAATGCTGCCGAACACCAAGGTGCGCTGGTGTTCGTTGTGCGTCACCTGCCTAACTGTCTGCAGGCGAAAATGGCGCCTTCGAGTCCCCACAAAGTTCGACTTTCTTTGTTCTTCTTCGTCTTCTTCAACCCATCTGAGTAAAAACCCTTCTAGGTCCGTTAGGCCAGCCTCGATGCCTCACGTCGCAGGGCGAACAGACCACGAATATAGGTAGGCTCGATTCTACGGCTTCCGCCGCAACAGCGACCACGGTCCCGTCGCCAATCGATCCTTCGTCGCTTGCTGCCTTCCCGCCCAAATGGGTGAGACAGACGGCTGGCGGGATGTGCCCCTTATCTCAGAGTTCCACCCAAGCACCCGTATCCTACACGGGACAGGCGGTACAGAAGTGTAGGGCACGCTAGTCAAACACACAAGGTCATCAAGGAGTAGTCGGAGCAGCAGGTCGAGGCGACTGCTTACCTGCCTTGTGTTGTGTTATGCTGCTATCCCAAGTTCCCGTAGCCAGGCGTTGCCCATCCCCATTCCGCCCCCACCAAATAAGGTGGACCCTACTGATGGTGACTGCATCAGCAGTAGCAGCAGAAATGATGCCGACGATGAGATTGCACCGATAATGCTGCGACTGGTTAGCCAGCCCGTGCTACGCTCGAGTCGGACATGGAGCGGCAAAATCAGCCCACGGCTTCAGCCCCACTTCGCCAGGTGGTGGGGCCACCTCGCGACGCGGCGACCAGTCGTGGTCCAGCGAGAGCCTGCCGTGGTTTCGATCGTGGTTCAGTTGCTTCGTTGGTTTGTTCTCTGCTTGCTTCGCTAGTGTTCGCTAGTGAGCTAACAGGAAGAAAGGATAGAAGTATCGAGACGGGGGCGAGATCTGCTGCTGCTGCTGCCCGACTATAGCCGTAGGCAGCAAGACGAAACATCAAACACGAGCAGGAGTTCTGCTGTAGCTGTTTTCGGTAGATGGTACCGTATACTAGCTGCCGAATACAGCTCAGTAGCTCTCACTCGGCTGTTCCCGCTCCTATCCGCGTCCTATATGTGGGTAGGTACTATCCGGCCAAGACTTGGATCGAGGAACCGAGAGAACCTATAGGAGAGCGTCGGCAGCGGCGGCTGCTGATGTAAGGCGGGGGCAGAATCCGCCCGCACCCCCAGGTCTGCTTCTGGTGTCTCGGCCGCTGCTGCTTCAGCTGTAGACGATCAGCAACGAACAATGATGACTGACTGATCGTCAGAAACTGGCGGGAGACAGCAGACCCAGACGGAGTCGACGGCGACACCGGCGCAAGCGTACTCGATATCTGCATGTGTTGTGTCCCGGAGAAACTCAACTGCTCAAGGTGCACAATACACCAATAGCCGCAGTGTTCCGAGACGAACGATGAAAAGGCAGAAACGAAGAACGGTCGGAGAACGAGAACAAGAGAGAGAGAGAGAGAGAGAAAGATACGGCCGAGGAGGAACGAATCAGTGGCTGAGACTACCCGACGTTGTTATGGCACTGAATAGATGATATGGCACTGCCGTGTTCGTGGTCTTATCGAAGTCCCAATAATAGCCGCGCTTCGGTGACAAAACAGCGACTGATGCTGGCCTTGTCGCTCTCTCGGGGTGAGTTGCTCTCAGATTGCTCTCTGTTTCTTGATCCCTCTGCTGTTCGCTTCGTTCAGACCTGTACTTTTCTCGTCTCAGACTTGTGTGTTCTCCGATCTCGTCGGTCTGCCCACCAACTCGAAGCAGTGACCGCAGCCTGCGACGAAGAAATACAGGCAACGAAGCCCCTTACGACGCCCCCGCCCCCCCCGCCTCGCCCCTCTACGTCTGAACACTCAGACTACCCGTAGATAGGATACGGTTTTGTCAGCTTGTGTGCAGGTGCGACGTATTCTATCTGTCTTATTTTCTTGTACGCTCGTAGAGAGCTCGAATCCCCTAAGTAGAGGGACTATTGAACAGAGCTTGTACTCTACCACGGCGGCGGTGGCGGCTGCTGCGACGACGACGACAACACCAACAACAATAATGCTGAGTATTGAGCATGATCAGACAAGGTTGCGGTACGATCGCCAGCCATGTCACGTCTGTCGACACCACTAGCCGCGAGCCAGCCTAGACTAATCTTATCTCATATGTGGGCTCGACAATAGGTTCTCTGCCTGATCCGTGACTCCGATACCCTTCGCTGACCTTAGCACGGTCCTGCATGCACACTGTGCAAATGCATTTATATGTTAATTGAATATCAACTTTTATTTTCAATCAACATCTACTTTCTGCAGTCACTTAGCACATGCCGCAGACCAACAACAATTCGAAAGCGTATTCTAATCTTGCTCCTAATGGGCAGCACACGAAGCGGTTCCAATAGCAGTAGATCGTCGCATATGCTCGCTCCTACATGTATCACCAACGGAAACAGAAGCTGCAACGACGGACAATATTGTATTGCGGCCATACAGCCTTGAATGCATTTGAATCCCACCCGTTTCGCTGTTACCATCATAACAGGGGCCTGTCTATTCGAGGAAGTCGTCCGCTGGCCTGATCGCGGCCGGCACCGAATGACTCTCGTTGCTAGAAATCACGTACACACACACACAGACACACGCAAGTGCGAGAGCAGAGGCAGGCACACAGGCACTTCTCAATAACGTGAATGAGTCAGTTGCACTTGTGAAAGCGGCCGCGGCAGCGTAGTGATGCACTCGCGTAGACGCTACGGCGGCCAGCGTTTATTCCTTAGCGAATCCTCTACTCCCTTAACACGTACCGGCCGTGAGCGAGATAGACAGATGTCTCAATTGTTCATTCGAACATTTGTCGGAATACGCTTTCACTGGCGGCGCTGACATCGATAGTGGAATCGCCATTGAGAGAATTGAAGCGGCAACAATTCGAGGTTGATGTCGTCACGAATGTCGTCGCAAATCGCTTGATCTCGAAGTTCGAATGGGTTTGTTGTTCGTATAATTGCCACCGTTTCTAAAGCATTCCCTCATAGGGGTTATAGCGATGCGATGGGACGAGGACTAGGTGTGGAAAGACCTCTTGTCTATTATTATTATTATTGAGATATTTGATAGCTAAGTTTGACTTCTGCACGTCTTCTTCGTCATGGTCCGCTTGAATACTAATAAATATTTAAGAAAAATTACGTTCCTTCAGCCAGTGTTGCTTACGGCCGTTCAGTTCAGGCTGTTACGAGCTTACAGTTAATGTCCCCATGGGCCAACCATGAGTTGTAGCGACGCAGTGGATCGTAGCAATATCATAGATAATTAATTCGAGTGAAACCAACTCTCTGCTCAACACATGATGCTGAAGCGCTTCTAACGCCACGTATTCATATTATAATAGATCGCGGGAGGGGGGCTCACTCACCTTCATCGAAGAGCCATTCTGTCTGAGTCGAGACGGAGTGGTGCTCTTCAATGTCCTGGAAGACATCTTCAAGATCTTCGTTGTCATCAAAGTCCAGGAAGTGGTGTTCCCGTTCGTTGCCGTCATCGACGTCGCCGCCTTCATCGTCATCGCCCTGAGCGACATCCTCAGGATCGCGGAGAGGACAGCTTTGTGGGCGGCAAACGGGTTTAGCAGAGTCATCGTCATTCTCCTCGACAGTGTCGTCTGACGGCGACGATTGTCGTCCGTTCGGTATCGGGATCGCGCACGAGCGCCTATAGCACCCAGGACAAAGGATACATTCAGTAGATTAGCTAATTAATCTTTCGATGCATATATATATATATATATATATATATATCATTTCTACTGACGTCGATATTGCTGCAATAGTGATGCTCGAAACGCGTGCACATTTGTTGGTCAACAGTCGAGACTGTACTAGGTGTAACGCACAAGCCTCCATCGCTTTGCAGCAAAAATGCAGCTTTCGAAATGATCACTGTATTTTACTTTTCTGCCGTTTAATAGCGGAATTCTTCCTACGAGCCGTGTTCGTGTTTACGACGCTGAACTGTTTATTACTGTGGTCAGTCGGCTGTTGAAATTCATATGAATAGAAGCGCACAACCCTTTAATCGGGGACGTCGAAAAGGGTTAGCGTGTGGGCGCTGATGAGTCCCGTGTAACTTAATGCTGCTCGGTTTTTATTTCTATTGTCGTTGTTAATGAAAACTGGCCCTGCGTTGACTCATCGGGACTAAGAATGGGTTGGAAGGGTTTGTTTTCACGCTGGCTTTTTAATTATTGAAAAAATCTTAGCATCCCATTAACACTAGCTCACAAGTCTAGAGGCTAACAAACAACAAACACGACAGTAATAACAACAACAACAGCAGCGATAATCAGCAACGTAAAATAATGAAAAAGAACGATGCGATGGAACTCCCCCTGATGTGACCTGTCATCATAATCGCAGTGAAACAGCAAACGTTGGCGTCACAGCAACGAACAGCTCATTACGTTGTTTGACTTGACTCGTATCCTTTTTTTGTTACAAGTTTGTGAGTATAACAGTCATAATCGTGTTATCGTTATATATACACACACATATATATATATATATATATATATTTGTTCGTTTGCTGTGGACTCCGTGTCCAACACAATGCGAAGCCATAAACCAATCCTCGTTATTACAACGAAAGCAACATTTTCGCCCTTGCGTTTTAATTTACTGACCGGAGAGCAGATGTCCCTTCGTACCACTGTTCATAGCCGCCGTCAACAGTTTGCCCTGTAAATCTATCGGGTATGGTCAAACTCGGGTCGAAAAACGACCTTTGCCAAGGGGTCCTCCTCAATAATTAGGACAACTGAACATCACAGTGGCATCAGCCGTGCGCAAGACACAATACAAAGTTTTTGGCCTATGAACGGAACTGCAGTCTTTGACAACGCCTAAGTTCTCGATAGCGATATGTTATGACATATCCCTATCGAGAATATGATGGAAGAACTCTCTCGCCATCACCAGCTCGCAATTGTTCGTGGTCTACAGCCAACGCTGCCGCCGCTGATTCCGCGGTTACTTGCATCCATCTATCTATCTGGTCATAATTCTTTTAAGTGGGCGCTCATCTGTCCTTTTTTTTTGTTCTCTAGTCGCTTCTCGATTTGCTTCTTCGTCTCGTTGTTCTGTTGGGCACAGCGGGGACACGGGCGGTTCGCCCGAGAAGGGTATAAGTGTTTAGAGTCAGAAGAAGAAAAACCAGACTCGTAGGTGCAGCAGTGAGAGGACAAGTGAGATGTGGCTCATGTTGATGTTGTGATGACGCTGTTCCTGTTGATGCTGCTGCTGCTGCTGCAGGCCGATAATGGCGACAACAACGACGACGACTACCAGAAGCTGTTAACAATAAAAATGCTCTTTACTCTTTCTCTCCCCGGGGACGAGCGTCCGGTCGCTCCGTGTTAACGGTTTGTTTATTAGTTTAGTTAGTGAGACCTGTGTAGATTTCGGCAGAGTGATTACCACAAAAAAGTAAGGTGCTGCTGCTGCTGGTGCTGCTGCTACGTGTAGGAGTGATGAGAGCGGCGGAGTGAAGGTGGGGCGGGGGGGGGGGGTAGCTGCAGTCGATTTGGGTCGGATGGCGGACCGACAGGCGGACACACGAACCGAAGAAGATGACCAAGCAGAAACACAAGATTGGACAGAAGGGATGGTGGTGGTGGTGCTGCTGCGGCGGCGGCGACAACCGGCTGCTACGGTGCCGGTGGTTGTGACGGGGAGTGAAACCTGTCCGGGTGGAGGAGTGGACGAACCTGTGTTCTATAGAAGGTATATGGTGGGTTCTTTTGGACCTGTGGTGCCCATGCTCTCTCTCTCTCTCTCTCTCTCTCTTTTCTCTGCCAGCAGTAGTCCTGTCGATTCCTAGGGGCTGACGGCAACGGGATCGCTCGCCACAGAGGTTCGGCGACGGACCCATATGCGGCTGGATGCCAACGGCTCGTCACTGGCAGCTCGTTGCCCTCTGGATCATCAACGCTCGGGTGCCTGCGGCGAGATGCGAAGTAACCCGATACTCTCACTCTAACTGACGCTGGACTGGGCTCGTTTTCCATTATACTTCTGCCAATTCTTCCTCTTCTTCTGGAGGAAGCAGAAATAGAAGAAAGTGAAGAAATGTTGCCGGGTATTGTTTCGCTCGGAGGGCCGCTAGCGGAGGACACCCTGACAGACGATTGTGACAAGGTGCGGGGTATGAGTACGGACGAGCGGGGGTTGGTGTTGGAGAAGGCGCGCTCAGCGTTTACCTAATGGAGTGAGTGATAGGGGCACGCTCGGCACCGGAGAAGAAAAATCTCTTAAGGAAGAAGAACGACAGAGGGCCGATTCCTTTCCCCCGCTTGGAATTCAACCGAGAATTTAGAAACTGCTTCTTTTCTAGCGGAAGAGTATACTGGTCGAGCGCGTTCGTTCTGGTGACATGTACGGGGGGAGCTACGCTCGTCAGTCGGTCTGGCGACATAGATCAACGTGACGAGATCTACGCCGAAACCATGATAGTAGGGACACCTGTTTCGTGCTTATGATGACATGCAGACCTTGCTCTCCTCGGAGAGACCCACGCTTCGACTCTGAGACGAAGTGGGCCACACGCTTTGAGAGACGGCATCATAGCCCTATGATACAACCACCTTATCTCAACTTAATGTTGTTGTTGCTGTTATTGCTGTTGTTGTGGTTCTCGAGTGTGACTTTAGGGAGACAATAAGGTGCCACGAGGATAAAAGGTAAAACTTTGTTAAGGATAACATTACGGAGAGATCCAGGTAGCCACGCACACATGGGGGGAGATGGCAACCAGAAAGTTCAATAATCAGGAAGCGACATCGAGATTGAATCGCCGGGAAATGATGCCCTATGGGCTTCAACGGACATTGGTGTCTAAGCTCTGACGACCCCTATGACTCATGTCACTGGTCGTAATAACATTGTACAAGTTCACAGCTTGCTGTGAGTCAATTATACACGTATATTCTACAATGACACTCAGGCTACAATGTATATTCTACAGAGGAGCCTGAGTGAGAAGATGTGACGTCGACAGAATTAAACAACAGCTACGATACTCAATTTTGCCGAGTTTGTCAATAACTCGCATTTTATACTGTGGGTTCACTCACGGTGTAGATGGCGCCGACAAGAACGAAAGCGGGTCGTAGAACACATCGTCAAGTTCTTCCTCGTCAAGGTCCTCCACGGGCGGGTATTCGAAACGGCGCTCGACGGAGAAATACGCAGGTGATGGCTCATATCCGGAATCGGTGTCACATGAACACGACAGTGCGCAATGCTGGCACTGATGAGCCTGGTTGTTCAGCGAACCTTGCCCCTTCTGTGGGCTGGTGGCAGATGCAGGACCATTGCGGCCGGCGAAATACGCCGGGCACGCCATCTGTTTCGGTCCGTCAAGTTCGAGGAACCACTCCGGACCACCTCCGCCTTCAGAGTTCTCTCGTCCATTCAACGCGTCGCGATCCAGCGTTCCTCTAGATCCAGCCATTCTGCAAAAGTGGAGAAGACAGACATTAGCAAGAGTTGACTGTAATGATCAATTGTGTTTTCAAAATGAACAAATATCGCAAAACGAACTGCTAACGAACCGTAGTGATCACTGGAACTGCTCAGTCATTAATGAGCAGGCATTTCGCATTACTTCTACGCGCTATAACATAGTCCATGCTTAATTGCAGCCTGGTCTAGTGGCGGCACCGTCGTGCGGACGATGCATGCGGAAATACCACAATACAATAACACCTTTTTACGCTACTACAATTTCGCGACGATTTCTTCCAATGACTGAACTGATTATAAACCGTCGTAGTAGTACTAAAATTAGTTTTTGAAAAATAAATTCAATCAGCCAGTGACAGGTGTAACTAAGCAGTGATTTTCTAGAACTCGTTACGTCTCCCGATTGAACTATTAGGAAATCTATTCTGTCACACCCAGCTCATCATGTAACAGCGTACACAGCTATATACCATAGAAAATTACTTCGTGCATGTCATGCAAAGTTAACTACAGGCGCCTACAAGCGAAAGCAGAGCGAAAGGGTGTTTGCTTTTATGGTTGTTTTAGCCAATGGGGTAACCCTTACGTAAAGGCGACAGCACAGAGTAGTGCGGCAAATTCTGAATTCATAGTATTATATAAAAATGATCATTTTGCTGCTGCTGCTGCAACCGCCGCTGTTGCCGTCATTGCCTCTTGTTGCCGGCAGGGTCTCGGTCGGTCAGTTAGCCAATCTGTTTGTGCGTGTGTGTGTGTGTGTTTCTGTGAGTCAGCAGCGCCCGATTTGGCGACCAGCTACATGTCCGCACTTGTCACTCATCGTTGGAGTCATTTCTTCTTTCTGGTCGCTTCGACCCCTTCGGACGCTGGAAGGCGTCGCTAGCCATTTGCTAACTAACAGTAACAACAGCAGCAGAATACACACACACACACCGACTGTGTGTGTATAAGTGTAACGTTGCTGGTAAACATGTCAATGTATGATATGTTGGCTGAACAGTTGTGTCTCTATAGGTATATATCATATATAACGTATATCGTTCATTCTTATTCGTAACTTGCCTCTACCAAATCTTATTGTCATCCTTACTTATATATATATATATATATATATATAAACAGAAATGTATATGAAATATTATATGTATATGACTGTTATTAATTACTTACATATCATATGACGGCATCTCCCTACGATAAGGCGCTATGACCGCGTCAACACACAATCCCAACCCAAAGTGCTTTAGGGATAGAGGAGAAATACTATATCAATGTTCAATTCGTAACCGAGATATCTGCATTTGTTTCTACTAGTTCATATTGCTACTGCACCAGCTGTTACGGCCTCTGCTGTCGTTGTCACCGCCGTGGTCGCAAAATATATCAAACGTCAAAAACGCGTTCGTTATCTTCGTTCAGCACAACTCGTTGAAACACAACACAATTAACTCAATTGTCAATGTCTCCGCACAATATTGACTGACTCAGTGGAGCAGTTACGCCGCAAATACATGTAGCAATAACACCACCAACAACAACAATATTCTTCCACACCAACAGTCCAAACCAGAGTCAACCACAACAACAAGAACAACAATGATCACGAATTGAAGATACAATAGGCACAAAAACTGGCTGCACCTATTCGCCTACAACTGGCAGTGGTAACACCTACTGCGACAACTTCAGCTAGTTGTCATAGTAGTAGCAGTAGTAGTTGTTGTTGTTCCTTCTGTAGCTAGAATAAGAAGAAGAAAAAGAAGAGGTGCTGCTGTCGTTCAATGGTCACTCCCTTCCTTCCTTCCTTCCTTGGTGGCTTCCTTTATGCTCGTGTTGCGTCCTGCCACGTTGGGCATATCACTCGAAGTGAGCGATGATGCCCTGCTCCGTCCGATCTTGACTCACATCAACACACTCACACCCACACACACACAGACACAGACAGGCTCACCCACTCAGAGTAACAGGCAGTTTCGGCGGCCGGCTAGTTTGTTCGAGTGAGAGGGGTCCTGCTAGAAACGGTTCGAGTTTGACTAGCTCCTCCCCCAACCAACGCCACGGCAGTAGCCGCCGCTGCCGCTGCCCCCTTCCCGCCTACCTTTCTACTCGCGTTGTTTCTTGAGCGGCTGTGTCTCTCCCGCTCGCGCTTGATCACTCGCTCTCTTGCGTCAGGTCTCTTCAGCAGAGCAGCTCAATCTTTCAACGTCAGGCAACAACTTGTCCGGATTCGTTCATACCTGCTTCAAGGTTCAAGATCACCTCTCGCTCGTTGTTGTTCACCTCCTCAACCTGGTGACCGACACGCACCCACATCAGCACACAGACACACCCAGCCGCAATTCGCAGACAGACACGATCGGCAGGGTGGCCACATGTGAAGCGCACAATAGCTGGTTTCTGCTTCTTCTCTCTCTTTCTCTCTCGATCTCTACCTATTTTATCTGTCTCATTTCGCGAACCGTTCTCTTTTTTGCGGTGACAGGCGGTTCAGGCCTAGAGTCCCGCTAGCTATAATAGCGATCTGCAATGGCTAGCTGCTACATCGATCCCGGCTACCACCGGTGCATGTGAGCACAGCCAGTGAGGGGCTACTCACTCGAAACTGGCAACCCTCTCGCCGCTCAACACCCGAACGAGTGTGGGCGCGGTTCGCCCGCCGTCCGTTCGCTGTTCCAACATGACGTCATCCTTTTGTCGATGCGTTGCTCCCCTGCGCTGTTGCTACCGTCGGCTGATACTGCTGCTGCTGCTGATGACGGCGATACTGTGTCCTATGGTGTGGGTGCGGCCTGGATGTCGCTCTGTCCCCCTCTATGAAGGTGTGTCGATCCGAGCGTGAATCGTCAGATCGCACGAAATGCCCTGGTTACATTGACCACCCGGTGGTCACTGTCAACAAACGACTTGTAGTTGGTTGGTCGCAGGAGGCGGCGGCGGCGGTAGCAGCAGCAGTGTCGACTCTTGGTTCTGCAATTCATTCGAATTCGTCCGACAAACAGATTGCGATAATGCTGGAGGCCGAGGGGTTCGCGGAAACGCGCAAGCGAGCAAAACAGGCTAGCTAATGTGGTCTTTCTAGGCCTAGCGCCGACGGGAACCATACTCGATTTGCCAGCGAGCGTTTGCCCTGTATTGTCGACTTATGTTATCGACCCTTGCGTAACCCTCGAGTACCAACAATTACACACACACACAGCTACACACACAGTGGCATTAGCAACAGCAGCGACGCCATAGGCAATAATAACGGGTAACAGTCAGCGTATGTCATCGCGACAATGCCCATAGCCCGGCGAGACAAAGCGACTCACAAATTCTCGACAGCATTCGACCGTTATCAGAAAAAGCCAAGCAGTCTATGCACTCCTTTTGTCTGACAAGATGAGTCGAGGTGACAGGGTCAATGTGTAACCGGGTGGCCTTTCCGTGGAAGCAACCAGGATTTACGATCACACACGCACACACACATATATATATATATATATATCGTCATAGATGTATTTTTGATCGCCGACAGCGAAGAAAACAACATTAAAGACGTACCGTAAACCATGTTTGGCCAAAAACATCTACGAGGTGTTCGTACTATATTGTATATCAGGCGATTATTACAGATAACAGTCACGGCTTTCCTGTAAATCACCGTTGCTTCGCACCCAAATTAACACGAATGACTGATATACACAAACGGCTGGTAACAATTGCCAACGATCACAGCATACATAAACGCTTTGTACAAGAATCGGAAGAGTTTTCCTTGTTAAATAATAAATCATTGTTGTTGTCCTCCTAATTTCTCACTCGTCCTGTTCATGCATTAGTTTGTTAATCGTCAGCGTCAGTGTGCTTTTGTTTGTTGATTTGCAATCGAGCCCATTTTCGTTTCTGCTATCGCTGAGCGGTGAACATTCGATTCGTCCACGTCATAATCGAAAGCTACCCACCCACGAACGAATCTCCCCGCCGCGATAATCCGCTCGAGCCGCGCTCGAATGTCGCGAAAACGTCGATTTTGGCGAAATTTATTCTGCCCGCTATTTGAGCCTTATATTAGTATCATTATCTACCCTGGTGATAACATATATATAATATGAAAAAGCAGTTTATCTTTTGGCTGCCACTTTCTTTGTTGTTGCTGTTGTGCTTTGCGATCTCAAAAGGTCTCTAGATAATTGTTGAAAGCGTGTCGCGCATGTAACGGATATGGTTGTCAATCTGTTCGGGAGGGTATGACACAAATCTATTTACGTTCGAATTAAAGCGATCGAAAAGACGCATGTGCGTATGTTTTCTAAAACGCGGCTGCGGCGGCCGCGACGGCAGCAGGAGGCGGCGTTGCTGGAATCGCAGAACACCAGCATCAATCTATTACAGCTACTAACACTGATAAGGCAACATCCGGACTGACTGTTGACAACTAGTTCTATCTGAGCAGTGTAAAATAATGACAGTTGATCGTCGTAGCTAACTTTGACCTTAATAATAATAATAACAAGTATAAGGATGGATCGCTGGCTGGCAGGCTTGAGCCGATATGCAGGATATTCTCGTTCGAATATATTCCAGCATAGTGAACGTGCGAAGCCGAAGTATTACAATTGAGCTTGGACCTCAACCTAGTACGATAATCGTATGAATAACTGCTCAGGTTTGATCAAGGTGCGTCTGGTCAATGCGAATGACTACGATAGGCAGACGTCCAGTGTACAATACAACGCATTTCGTCGTGAATTTCGCCACATTGCTGCAAGTCACGTGACCTGTCCGACGACGCAAGAATAGTTTTACACTTTGTGTCTATGTGTGTGTGTATGATTTGTCTTATATCATATATCGCATTTAGCGGTGTATGTGTATGATGCAGCACGCTATATTTACGTTATTTATTCATTTTAGCCGCCGGAACCGTCGCCGGTGGTGCCCGTTGTTTTCTCCACATATATATACATATATATATATATATATATGCACGTGTGCTGTGACGTCCCTCAGCGGTGTCGACTCGATGGCCGAAGAAAAGGGGGCGATCTATAATGCCTCACGTAGTCGCTAGCCAGAAGCGCCAAATGGACAGACCTCTGATCGGCGGTCAACGATGACGAAGGCGAAGGAACGAGAGAGAGAGAGAGAGAGAGCGAGGGCCACATCCGATGGCAACAGCAGCAATCCCTACACGAGCAACACTACCACTGATAACCAGACCAAACTAGTAGTCAGCTTTATTATAAATAGTTAAGAAACACCATCACCATTGGTCGTTTTTCTGTGCTATTTACATCCGCGCTAACGCTACAGTGGCCAGCGACAACGCATACGGCGCCGGCGGCGGAACACCAGCCAACAGCAGGCAGCTAGTTATTAGTCACCCCCATCGAGTCACTACAGTAGGAGTCCGCTTTGCTCTTACTGCTATTGCTGCTGCTGCTCTTGCTTTTAGCCACTGATCTGTCAGCCGCTCATCTTTTTTTGCGGAAGTAGTTTCACCCGGTTCGACTTCTGTCACTTCTGTTAACGTTGATCGTTTAGTTGGAACAGACGAAGGAGTTGCAGAGGAGGGGTGAGCTCGACTGTGACTTTCTAGTCATCGTCGACGCTCGTGTCGGCGTCGTGATACGTTCGAGTGCTGCCTCCTCCAACTTCACCGATAAACGACCTTGTGCTGTTTCGGCGCTCATTCGACGTTGAGCGGGCGAACGCTCGCTCCGAACGCTACTCGGTCAAGTCGACGAAGTCGGTCTGTTTTGTCGCGTAGTACTAACGCCGTATGCATGGCGCTTTCTGTGCAAATTACCTCGCCGTACGCTGTCCGGCGACTTCTGGCGGGCCCGACCTATCTTCTCCGACGATCTAGCCCTTCACCGACTCTGTTCTGTAACTTTACCATTAGCGTTCGGCGGCGACGATCGACGCTGTCGTCCTGCCGAGAGATGTGAACAAATCACTCTCGTTTGCTTCGGTGGTGGGAAGGGGTAACTTTCATTTGAGTTGACTCGAGCAAGAGTTGACTGTAGGTCGCTCTGGTTAGCGTTATCGTCAGACTCGCTCATCATCGTCGTCGTCGTCATCGTCGCCGCTATGACAAGCGTTACTTGTTACGTCGACGGACGTTGGCGGCGAGATGTTTAGGCAGACAGGCACGTGTACCAGTTCTAAGTAAGATCTCCTCCAAGATCTCGCCTTGCTCGGTCCGTTTTTTGGTATTGCATGTATCGCTCTCATATTGTACACATACTACATGTGTACGTAAGGACGCATCGGGCCGGAATCGCTCGATCCACGGGCAATTTGATGATGTCGTTCGCGCATATATATACGCTGACCAATTCCTTGTTCTTCCTCTTCATCACCATCACAATCAGCATTTTCCCCCGGGTCTACTTCCCTGCGACAACGATGATGAGACGTTGTGCTTGTGCCAAATAACGCCAGCGCCGACCGAGGATGCGTGAGGGCCAGTGAGAGAATGCGTGGGGGGCCAAGGGCAGACAAGGGTACTGTCTGCTTTCCATGTTCTCGTCGAGGGCTGAGCTGTCATAGGCGTCATAGTTATGATAGTTACTGGACGCGTAACTACACATTTCTTTTTTTCTGCTCAATGACGTTTGTACCTTACGTGTGCGTCCATTATCATTTGCCGTGTGCGCTGCGTGCTCGTCGGGTGGAATTGCTTTCTTGTGCCACGGACACGTCACAGGGAACATATGAGCCACATGCGGCTCGGAGACCCGATGAACTGGGTACCAGAGGAACACCATTGTGTTTGGTAATACAACCGAATATCAATCAATCACACTATCAAAAATCACCGCTTGACACATCGGCTAGCATGAGTCAAATGTAGCCATTAGCTTCTCGTTGGCGACAATCGTATGGTCGTGGTTCGATGAGACATGCATGAACATAAACGATCTCAGCATGGATACGTCTTCACGATGACGCGGCTGCAGCTTGCGATCATTTAATGCTCGTTGACAAACGGTCCGGGTGGCTGACAAGGGGTGGAGGACCAGCATGCTAAATTACGCTGAAAGTAGCCTCGTTATGTAGCCTCGTCTCGTTTGCCGTCTCAAGAAGCGAATTGAAACAGCAACAACAACGAATTGAGCCCAGTCGGTGATTCGCAAACATAAATCCACTCGGGCGCGTCGTCTACGAGAGTCGCACCATATATATATGCATATATATATATATATATATATATATATATATATATATATATATATATATATATATATATATATATATATACACACAGTAAATATGGCTCACCAATCGAAGGCCGACATTTGTCTTCGGTCAGCGTAGGTAACTCGTTCTGCCAATGCTGTGTTCACTATCTCCAGTTTTTACTCGTCAAGTTTGTATGTGCTTATTGCAGTCAGCAGCTGATTAGTAGCTCTTGCTAAACCGATGTTCGACCAATTCGCGACTCGCCAGCTCTTCCTGTCAAAGAGCCAGTAAGGGTTTCTAAACAGTGATTCGCGAAGGACGAGAGAACGTATGGTCTCGGACAGTCTAGCCACCATTTGACCACCAGTCTTGCTCAATCGTTCAGATCTGTCAATACACGAACGCGTTACATTCAAAAACAGGCTCCACTCGTTCATTCCTTCGATCCCTCATCGGCTGCGTCTCGTTACATCATCACATCTATCTATTCTGTCGCCTCTGTTACACCTGTTCACCCGCATTGCAGTATATATATATATATATAGTGCTTCTCGCACAGCGAAGGCTCCGATTGGCGCCTGATCGGAGTTCGTAGTCTACTCGGGACGATAGCATTAAATTCACTCTGTGCATTTCAGCCTGTTGTTTATTTATTCCTCAATCTCTCTCTCTCTCTCTCTCTCTCTGATTGCTCATACTCTGCCTATCTCATACGGATATCAACAAACCAGTGAATCTGTCAACTGCAGAGTGTAATATCTACTCAATAACACCATCACCACCACCACCACCGCTACCGCCAACTGTGTGTGTGTGTGTTGTTGCTGGCTCCAGTGTCGATTCGTATTTCTCCCCCCGCGCCGAACACTGATGACCTTTCAGCGATGACATTTGAAATGTTCTATTTATATAGGAGAATCTGCTGCTGCTGCTGGCCCGGAACAAGCGGTAGCGAAAACTCGAGGAGCTGGGCGGACAGTCGCATGGACATCCAGGTTGACCGAGGAACCGGCCGCAGAGCGACACGATTGGCGACCAGTGGTGGTGGCGGCGGCGGCGGCGGCGGCGGCCGCGATCGTTTGGATCTCTGCAGGATCTCCCGAGTTTCCGTTGCCTCCACCTTGATGTCATTTAGACAATGAACGACCATGGCCAACCGATGGCGACAACCGACGTAACAATAACGGCCACAACAACAACAATAAACAACAACAACACGCAATAATGATGACAGGACAGCAGTAGGAACGATGTAGTCAGGCGTGTGTAGACGGTGCAGGGAGGAGGTAACCCCACAGACAACAATTTCTTATATATATATATATATATATGCGTGTTTTACATCATCTTTTGCGGCTGGATTACGACGACGGCGACTCTTCTGCTGTCACCAGCTGCTAGCCCTACGAGTTGATCTAAATTATCACAAAATTCCCACACGCTCAAGGGTTCTTATTGTTTATGTTCAGTCTACCCGTGTATATATCTATGTATTTATCAATCTGTCTGCCTATATATTATATACATATATATATATATATATATATATATATGGGCAGGTAAGGATACAGTTACGTATGTTCATGTCATGCATGCGTCCGTTCGTCCGGACGTCTCACCGGCCCGCTTGTGTTTGCTTGTTTTATTTTACCTGTGTTTTTCGCTCCTTGATATATTTATCGGCCCTATACGATTTTTGCTCCTTCTCCTATTGTCTGTGTAATTATCTATTATGTTTCATAGCTTTCTTTTCCCAGGCCCGCCTTTCCACTTAAAGCGAGGTGGTCTAAGACGACCTGGCCCTGACGACGGTGGTGATGGTTGCGCTGTACTGTAACAGACAGCCAGCAACCGACGACGGCTACAACGGACAGTTCTCGCTGTCATAGTGATCTCTACACGTCACTTCGATGGGAGGCCATCACCCCTCAGTGAGTTCGGACCACGGCCCGCTCAGCGGCATCGACCATTCTGCGCCTTACCTTGACAGCGTGGAATCTCTCGTTCTGAGCGCTCTGAACGCGAACGTTCCATTTTCTTTCTAAGTACCGAGCGGATGAAATCATCACTTGTTGTGCCTGTTATTGCAAGAGCAGTTACCAGATGCGCTCAAACGGCGGATCAGCACGAGATCGCTACGGGCAGCAGTGTACCGTCAGCGTAATGTCATTAGAAGACACGGCCGGCACTCCCCTATTCACAGGAGGTAACCATTGCATAGCTGCCATAACGTACTGTCCACATGATCATATCCTTAGCGCAACTGTCTGTCATGGTCGGCTTAGCGATGACGAAAACAACCTCTAAACAACAATTGCTTATCAGTGAATCTACATATCATATGAGCAATAGGAAGAGTAGCCCCAACCAGCCAACGGGCCACGAACAAACAAACAAGCTACGAAGCAAGTAGGAGTCAACGCCGTCGATGTCGCCACAGTACAATACTAACATCTACAGGATGGCATCACATAGACGACTAACATTAGATGAGACACTTGTAACCCGTCGCCGCTGTTGTCGCTGGCAGCTTGGAGGATATGCCCATTGTTGTTGTTGCTGCTGCTGCTACCACTTTGACTGGCTGTGATATTCTTGCCATCTCAAAGTGAAATCTGAATGAGATCATACAGCTAACGGGGGCAGGCTGTTGTGTTGGCCGGCTGGCAGCCAACGAGCTGCATTGCATTCCTTGCTTTTTCGCTTGTTGCTGATATCATCGAAATCACAGTTACTACCAGCTCTCTCTCTCTCGTGCTGGGTGGCCTGCGCGGTTAACACGACATCGCGGTGACGGCAATGCCGACAACAACAGCAGCAGCAGCTGCTTTCGACAGCGACAAATGGGGGCAAAGGCGAACTAATTTCTGCTAATTCCCATTCGAATAATGAAATACACCGCTCTGTTTATGATAATATACTCTCATTTGTTATTTGCTTCTCGTCGCCTGTTCACGAGTCGCTGCATCAGTGGCTATTTGTACCTAGAATGATGTTTTATTTCGCCTAAAGGAGAAGTCTATGAAAGTCTTTCCGACATCGAAGTCATCACTATTCTCAATCTATTATTATCATTGTCATCATCGTCATCAATATCAAGCGAAGATGATTATATCCTGTCGGGAAATGGATCCAGTATCATCTTGTCAGATTGAAACAAAGGCACAGACGACAAAGATGACAAGATTCGAAACAAAGACAGATGTGACAAAATGCATATTTTGACATGTTGTGACGTACACGTGCATGTATATATATATATATATATCTGACGACAGTGCGCCTCTCACCCCCGAGATCCCCAAATATCGCTTGCTTATTGTTTAGCAATAGCGAGCCATTCGGTTCGATCACATCATTCGATTCTTTCATCACGGTTATGATTGTGATGATGATGATGGTGATATTGACGCTTTTATCAAACAGCCATTTCTACTTGCTTCCTTCGACGGTTCATCAGGTGTAGCAATAATTTCTTCAAACGTCTCAACGCTCTGCCCGTTCTTCAGGCTCTTCTCCATCATCTGTTCGTCTTTGATTGCCCTCGTGTTGTCGATAAGTTGACTTTGTCACTTTCTATCTCAATATATTAGATCTCTCTGCCTCTCTCTCTCTCTGCATCTCTCCTTTTCTTAATTTTCAATAGTGCTTCAAACAGTCGACAAGTTTCTCCCTTGTATTTGTTCCTTTTTATCTTTTGAGAGCAACACTATTGACGGCGACGCTTCAGCGTCCGACTGTTTATCTACAATCGATGACATAATGAAAAATCGTCGACAACGAAAAGCCCGCAGACGGTCGGTCATCACGGCCGAATCGCAGGCAACCCTATGGGCAGCCGCCTCGCAGCCGTCCGATCACAGCATGTGGACTCAGTTAGGACTTCAGTCGAGTTCACCTGAACGAGCGCAATCCTCGCAGTCTGTGAGGGGATATCCCTATCCACCTAAGCCCCCTCCGGCCAGTTCGTAAGTCAGCCCCGCTCGCGTTTTCTGCTCGCGCCTGTTCGTTCCTCCTCGTCTTCTCGCCCCCTATTTGAAGTTCATCCGCTACACGTGAGGGCCCAGCCGGGCCGAGTCAAGGCGAGACGATTTGACTCGAGTCGATGGCTCGAGTTGGACAACAAAGATATTACAACAATATTGCTGCTGCCGCTTCTGCTGCCACCACTTCACGGAGACCAGAAACAACATTAGCTGCTGCTACTGCAACAGCCGCCGCCGCACTTCTTCGCGGTCTTCTTCTTGTACCCCGCGTGTCTTTGCCGTTGTCGATTTTTTGCTTTGTGTCTATGTCTGGGTTCGGGCCTGTGTATCAGCCCGTCTCTGTGTGTCGGCTTGTGTCAATTGGCTCGAACGGGACCGACCACTGCTGCGGCCCAATACCGCTTACTTTGCCTGCATCGATATTTCCGTCGGCGTTGCTGTCCGTCTGTCTGTCTACCCACCGCCGCTGTCGCCGCCGCCGCCGCCGCTGCGTGTAAAGCTCGGCGGCTGGCTGACGCAACCGGTCGTCTTGGTGGCACCGTTGTCTGGCTCCTCGCCACTTGCTTCCTCCTGATCTCTCTCCCTCTTTCTCTCTCTGTCTCTCCTTCTCTTGAGCCTGGGCTTTCGCATAGGCAAATGTGTATAGCGCTTGTCCAGGGGTCCCCCTCTTTCGCACTCTCTCTCTCTTTCTCTCTGCGTGGACAGGGTCTGGTGTACGCGTGAGCGGCAAGAGAGTACACGCGTCTGTGCGTGTGTCTCTGTGTTTGTGCAGATATATGTTTTCGCTCGGTCGGTCGGTCGGTTCACGTTGTTGCTTTCGTCGTCGTCGTTGTCGTCGTGATCGTCCGCGGTGTGTGCTTCTGTGCGTCTTCGTGTGGCAGAGAGGCGCCCGTGGTCTCCTTCTGCGATCGTTTGCGCGGCTGTTGCTTCTTATTGTTGCTGACATTGCCGCTGCTGCTGCACCAGCCGTGCCACGGGGAAGGGCGCGGGGCGGGGAGGGTGCACGTGCGCGTGGCAAAAGAAGACGAAAGCCGATCGCGCGACTGATGACGACAACGAAGAGGCAACGATCGGGTGGAGACGGAGACGAAAGTCGGGGAGTGACAGGGGACAGTGAAGGCTCTTCCTCGTTCGACGAAGAAGAGAACGGAACAACAGCAGCAGCAGCGGCAGCAGCAGCAGCAGCTACTGCCGGCAGAACATCGAACTCAAGCGGGCGACGGCGACAGAATCATATCGTCGGAGAGGTTACGAAACTGCGGAAGCGACGACCTTTCGGCAAAGCTGCTGCTGCTCCTGATGATGATGATTATGATCATGACGATGCTGATGATGGTGGTGACGGTTTTGCCGACGACGCTAATGCTGCCAACGACGGCGGCGGCGGCGACACCTATCAAAAGACACACGCACAGAGTTTTGCGTAGCAGACGCGAGCTCGTGCTTGTGACCGTGTGTGCGTGTGTTTTTTACCGATACGACACTACGACGATTCGACGACACGATGTCCCCTCCCGCATCCCGTGTAGTAGACGTGCTTCCCCGCTCGCGGCGCTCGCCCGACTACCAGCGACACTGCAATCGTCCGCCCCCCCTATGCTCTCGTGTCAACTCGCCGGCTGGGTGGCTGGCCAGCCAGAGCGCGAAACTCCTCACGCTCCGTCATCGAGGGAACGGCTTGGCGCGCTTAGTGATTCACCGAGTGATCAGGGCAGACGTTGCAGACGCGACGCAAACGTGGATATGAGCAAAACGGGAGGGTCAGACCTCTTCAGCCCCGTTACTACCACCGGCGAATAGCAAAGACAGAAGACAACGACCGGAGCAGAACAGAAGCGAGCAAATGAGACGGCAGAAACGGGACGCGGGCGACTTTTCGCCGGCGCGCATCCCCTTCGAGCGAACGGATGTGTGAGCGACCAGCCAGCCGACGAATAGGTAGATACATGGATAGATACGCCGAGGGTATTTGATTTGATCGGTTCAACAACGAAAACGGCGGCCTCGGAGGCGGCGGCGGCAAGGAAAAGGAAGCGGCATCGATGTCATTATCGTTTGCAGCTTAAACGATGCTAACGGTATCTGCAGTGGCCGCTATACCGCACTGTATTGTTCGTATCAAACAGCCACGGTAGAGAATGGCATACGCCACGAGATGACGAGCATGATCCCTGCCATGAGCCAAAGCTATTCTAGTTCTATTGGAATGATGCTGTTGCTGCTGGATAAATCAATTCGGAGGTGTCGCAGTGAAACGAAGTGTCGAAGTGTGCGCGTCAACGTGTGCTGATTTATTATTGTTGGGTTAGAATAAAAGCGACACGTCCATGATAGCGCCGCCGCTCCTGTTCACGCTGGTACCTGCTCAAGTATAGGCTATGTTGATATTATTACTATTATTATTATTATTATTATTATTCAGGTACGGTAAAAGTTCCATGAGGATATCTTGGCCACATGTGAATTTGAAGTCGATCTACCAGAATGACTACAGTTATTTTGTTTCAATTTTTAGAGAAGCCATATATACACAATAACCGCCAACAGCATCCTCTGCTAATCATGCGCCTCGGCGACCCCCAACAAAAGTTATCCTCAGGTTGAGATTATTATTATTATTACTGCATTGCATGACCAAGAGCGGCAGTACACAATAATTAACCCCGCCGAGAGATTAATCCCGCTGGATTAAGCTAACTGGCCGATAGCCAGGAGCTTAGCCGAATCGAACCGAATTGGGATTAGCCAAAAAAAGCATCTAGCTTAACGGCTACTATAAACTGAAAGTGTTAACAACGCTCGTTCGAGTTTCCTCTAATCGAGATCGAATGTCAGCATCGCAAGTGGTGCGCAAAGCCCCCAGTAAACTAGGCGTTCTTATTTAATGAGCCGTTGTTTTTTCCCTTCGTACACTACAGGTGTTCGACTTTAGCCGAAGTACGATCGTATATGAGCGGACTACATCGAGCATCTGTTCTGGCCGTGTCGTTCATCAAAGACAGGTGAGCAACGAAACAACAGAACAACAAAAATCTGTTGAATGAACGCTGTGACGAGAAGATCTTGATGAGGTGGGGCATCCCGAGCCGAGTTCAGTATTGACATCACAGCGGGCAGGCATGGGCTAGCTCAACCAGATAGATAACGATGCGCCGTCCTCAGGAGACGTTTGCTTGCAGGGCGATCCGCGAAGGTTTCGGCCCCTCCGCCAGCCAAACCGCTTGCTTGCCTGGCGTCGGCCGACTCGCACACATGCGTGCTGCTGTTTGGGGGCAATGTACAGCGGGGTACGCCAGCAAGAAGACACAGCCACCCAGCCCGGCCGGTCAGAGAGGGTTTTCTTGAGTGCTGCCTGTCGGAACACGCTTCTGCCGGTGCGCGTGTATATGTGTGTGTGTGATATATATATATATATATATATAGTAAGAGTGGTGTTGTTAACTGATCAAGCGCTGCACCTGCATCGTGAAACAAGCGGCAAGTGCTCCAGCCTCGCGGCGAAGTAGCGGCAACGGTGACGGCAGCAGCCAGACGACACTAGACAGCAAACCCCGGCCAGCGAGCGTAGTCACTAGTAGTCGACAACAGCTCGAGCAATAGTCACCAGGGGAAGCAAGAACAGAATCATCCAGCAGCAGCAGCAGCAACACCACCAGCACCGGCTGGTGATCGCTCGGCGGGGAGCCCCTCAGAATCAACGTCAGCGGCGGCAGTAGCCAACTAACGAAACAGCTGGGCGGACAGCGGAGGAACAGACAAACGGACGGACAGACAGACGGGCGGGTGGACAAACAGACAGACCGACAGAGCAACGAGATGAAGGAAGTAGCGCTGTGCTTTTTCTTCTTCTTTTTCTTCTTCTTCTGCTGCTGATGCTGTTGCTGCTACTGGTAGTGATGGTGGTGGTGGTGGTGACGAAGAAATGAAACGAAAAGACGACAACGAAGAAGGAAAGAAAGAAAGGACGATAACGCTGTCGAGAGGCAGACAGACGGACAGACAGACAGAGAGATAGCGAGCTAATACCGCGGAGTGTGTCGCTTCTAGCTCCGACCGTCGTTGCCTGGCGGTGCGAGCAGGGATGCGCTGTAATCATCATGGTTCATAGCCTGCGAACAGCAGCAAATAGTGACCAAGTGTTCTTGCCTTGTGCTGGCGGCAACGAACGACGCCTACAGCACTAGTCATGTTGGTATGGTCCACACGTTCGTATAGCCATACGCAAGGGAGAAGCTCTCTCCCGCAGATCTCATTTTGGTAGACATCTCGTTGTTAGCCTGCGCGGCGACATCGATCGGCAGCAGTTGGCAGACGTCTTCTCAGGTGGAGGCGGCTTTTCAGTTCGACTAATACCAGAACTATAATATATTGTGGCTATCATGACTACGACCACACTACTGCCCCGTTTAGGTCAACAATAAGGCGAACGTAAGGCGCGAGTGGTGATGTGGATGCATACGACTGCATATATATATATATATATACGTATAATATAATACTTTGTCTTGACGAAGACGCCGGGAGGGTAGATCGATGGATGAATGACGCCGCCAGATAAAGGAGAACCATGGACGAGACACGACGTAAAAAACACAGGTGGAAGACGGAGAAATGAAAGGCTTAAATAAATGCACAGATATACATATATATATATATATATATATATATATACATACACGTATATATATCCACACGGGATATGTAGCTACAGCCAGCAGACATATTCCTATGGTCGTCGTCATCTTAATACTACTGACTCTATAGAAGATTATTGCGGACTTGCAGAGGCAGACGGACACAGAGCAGAACGGTGCAGGGTGGCCGTGCAGGGCTGCAGCCAATTGCTGACTACTGCTGCTGCTGCTGCTGCTGTGACAACTATTACGGGAACTGCCGCTCACTTGTCGCTCACGCGCGCATACACAGACACACGAACAGATAAGCGGGGAGTTACTGAACCAGAACCGAGTTACTGGTGGCAGTAGCCGCCGCCGCCGCTGCCGCCGCCGCCGCCGCAAGGCGGTGTCGTACACGCGGTGTCCCCGACGCTCCGTCACCAGCAGCGGCAACAGAGAGTGGGGTGAACAAGGGTCGCGCCAGTAGGAAAGCAGGTACGAACCGATTCGCTGGCTGTGGGTCCGTCCGTCCGACCAACGGCCAGATAGGCAAGCCTTGGTCTTGGTGGTGCCGACGATGGCGGTGGCGGCGGCGGCTGTGACGACGGGGCCGTAGAGTCATCTCAGCGGCAGCAGCAGCAGCAGCGGCGCTGCAATAGAATAGGGGCCGAGAAGCACAGCCAGATACGGCTGTGTACGAATATCGCTGGCTGACAACTATCGCTAAGAAGTCATCTTAACGAGTTGCTGCTGCTGCTGCTGCTTCAGTTGTTGTTGTTGTTGGCGCCGTAGTCGTAGTTCGTATCTCTATTGGACGTCGGGAGTGCTGGTCTACGAAATTTGCCATTTATTCCTTGTCTGCTCATTTTCGACGTCGTGCCTGCAACTGCAACGGACTTTGGCAGTGGGGTCTACATGGGATCCCGAAAACAACGGATTTGCTACAGCTGAAGCAAAAAAAAAAGCAAGCAGTGTGTCCGTTAGACACAGTACATGTCTTATATATTACCTCGCAGGTGTCGCAGCTCGGCCACTCAGACTTGGTATATACATACATATAAATATATATATGTATATATATATATATATATATATATAAAGCATGACCCCTGCCCGGTGCGGCAATCATCGTTTAGTCTAAGATACTAGTCCCTTTTTAAGCCAAACCCGGATAGTAAAGTATTAGCACGCAGATGATCGTAGAAAGCGCATTGTATGGTCGTAGACGACCCAACGATGATATTGGAGGCTATACCGAGACGATTCGTCGATGACATCGCATCGTCGGCTCTTGACACTTAATATCTTCCTGCTGATGGCGCCCCAGTGATAACAGCCAAGTCGGTGTGACTTCAAAGGCCAAAACCATTCGTTGACGCTCTTCTAGAGCTGTTTCCAGTACTGCCCGCTGTCTGCTACCCTTGTCGGCTGGGCCACTCGGCGAGCGAACTTTGCAATGAAACGTATGCAGTGAAAATGAAATTAAACCAATCACATCGATGCGATACGATCTATGAAAAATTCTCCATTAGAACTATGGACCAGTCACCAAAATCCAAAAGAAATAACTACTTCGTACACACACACACACACACGTATATACACATACGCGTAATGCATAAAACAGCAACATTAACATCATCACCCTCCCTTCTTCCCTCCCGTATTTTGGCGTATCATCATCCATCGCAGTAGCAGCTGCAGCAGCAGCAGCTCTGACACAGTCACTGTTGACCCTTCAGCAGCCGAACAAGAAACACATGAACGTGCATGGTCCACGCATGATCTCACGTCGCGGTGGCGAGAAGCAGCACCGCCGGCTGCTTGGACTACATCTGCAGCTGCAAATGTTAGAAGGACACCCACCCCACTCGTAGAGTAGATGGGAGTGGTGGTGTTTTGCTTCGTCTCGCTTTGGCGCGCTCTCTCTTGCCTTCACTTCGATTTCGTCTGAGCCAGCGGGACTTTGCCGGTATTGAGCAGCAGAGCCGTTCGATGTCCAATGTTGTCGTTTTTTTTTGATACGGCCGAAACTTTTGCTAATGTAGCCGCTACTGCTGATGCATGGAAAAACGATGACGAGGATAGACACTATTCATGAAGTGACGTCGCCGGAGCGCACACCTTACGGCGCTGTTCGACCGAACCGTTGGACTAGTAGTAGTAATGATTTGGCTCGCTGCTGCCGTTAACTATTATCACCAACAGGGTCGTCTAGGCTTGTCTCTATGATGCGCGGCGTCTGCGGCGTCTGCTGCTGTGGCTGTGACCGACTGCTGAGTCACTGCAGCGTTGTTGCATCCGATGGCCACGCGGCGAGCCGACACTGATGAGGCCAAAACAGGCCAAAGGGCCTGTAGATAATGGCCATTTACAATATCAATTCGGGAACGATCTCTTTTCATTTCATTGCTCGCCGTCAAACACCAGGAAGTAGGTGTCCGACTTATCTATGATAGCCAGCGTTTCGATAGTTCGGCTCGGGTGCAGTGATTTTTAATCTCCACTGCTTCACCGTTGCGCAGGGCAGGCTGAGACATGCTGGCGGATCATGGGGGAGTAACATCTTGTTTGCAAAATGATACCGTGTCGATTTAAAAAAAATATATATATATATGTATAAGAAAATGTATGTGATTGAGATACTGTATCACAAGACAGTGCAATCACTAATTGGTAGTGTATAGGTTCGCTTTTTCAGCCATTGCAAAAATAATTTAACATGAAATCTATTTATTCTTGGAAGATCTGTTTTAATATTCAGACGCCTATTGATGTAAACATTTGAGTGTTGCCCCTTGGATTGCGTTGGCAATACACTCCGGAAGCTTCACTCTGTATTAGGCTTGGGTAGTGATGCTGTGCTTTCTACCTGTAGTAAGTAATTAAATGGTCCAATTTAGAACATGCATGACGATAACCGTACGCTCCACCCTGACGCATGCATATGAGGCACGCTTGTGGCACAATTGTCCATGTAGCCGAATCAGAAACAGAGTCAATTCTAACCAACTAGCCAGATATATATATATATACGCTAGGTATGTGCGCACATATCTGCACGACAGCTCTATCCCCTTCTTGCATTTCCCTGCATGACTGCTGATCTTCCAAACGGTGTCCATTTTTGAACACAATAGCCGATACATTTTTTCTGATTAGCTTTACTTGTCGTTCCGGGTGCCGTTGCACATGTCCAGTCTGTTCGATCTTCGGGGTGAGCCGATCTGATAAGATTGTAAGTCGGGCGAAACCAAACACAAGTGGCAACTTGTGGCAAAACCAAATCGGCACTCAGCCAACCGGCAGCAGCAGCAGCAGCACCAACAACACCAACCACTTCTTTCGTTGGACCTCTGTTAGTGATCGTGATAAAACCATTAGGTATCGGGCCCGCTGTAGCGTCTTGTTGCGGCCTTTCGTATCATTGCCGCTGCTGTGACGCAGTCTTCTTCTGGCTACACTATTTTCGCCACAGACTAGTCATCGATCGGGTTAGCCACACGGTATATAGGGGCTGACAATTCCAGGGGGTAACGCTCCTCAAATGTCCTCTCATCGAATTTCTTGCTCCCCCCACCCCCTCTCTCTCTTATTCTCCCTTTCTCTCTCTATATGTATATATATATATATATATATATATATATACATCTCTGACTTTGATCCTAGCAGATTGTTTTCGTTTTATAGTTTTGTCTGACTCAATTGATTCGCATCGCTTCGTATTGTTATGTTCGTATTTCATTAGCTGACGATTACAGCCCGTTCGTGTTCGCCTCTCTGCTCCAGTTGAAAACAAGTCTCCATATGGCAATCGTACGTTACTCACGCTTATCATTTCCGTTATTTCTGTGTCTCTCGCGCGCGCCGTCCCGAACGTCTTCTATTGTGAACAATGACCGGGCAAAAATCGTCGTACCGTCATCGTATGGCATATTCAGATTCGACGCCGAAAAACACGCCGAATCTCTGCTCGAAACGATGCCGCTAATGGCGGGACAATGGCAGCCCCCAGCGAAACCATTCGATAATCATCATTTTCATTTATTATGCCTCGATCATGAGCCAGCATTACCTGCTGGCTCTCTCGGTACACTCTGGTTATCTGTTTTTCGGGCTCATATTGACGCACAGCTCGTGCATGTTAGTGCGACTGTGGCCGCGCACTTCGACGTGCCTAATGTCCAATTCGCTTCCAGACCTGTTCGAGTGTGACTAGACTCCTACTGGTCATTGTTTCAGATCTCATCATCGATTGTGTCGAATAGTAGCAGAGAGGTGGTTTGTATCATGATTTGTAATATCACCACCACCACCATTCTTCGTGCCATCACCATCACTAATAGTGATAGTTATACCATACAGTGGTTAGTATGATATTCATGTCCCCCCTCTCGACACCGAATAAGCATCATGGTTAACGATGCATTCGTCTAGCTGAGTGCATTACCCAACAAAAAAAAAAGACACGCACAAAAAACGCTACTCTGACGTTGCCTCAAACGGTTCGTGACGACTCAGACAAAAGCACCCAGACTACAACTCATACATATATATATATATATATGTATGTATATATATATAAAATAATTGATTCGGATGGAGGCTATGCTGTCGGTGGATGCAAGCTCGCATCATGCTCACCATTGGGCAATTGTCGCAGTTGTTCCAACGTTGTTGTTTCGTCTCATAGAATCCAAAACAAATCATCCGATTGTCAAGCAGGTTTTTGTGCACTCTGGTACCGGTCCACTCGGCCTGAACGAAGTTAACTTTTTAACCTTTTGTTCCTGTTTGGATCTGATCGATGGCGATGCCAAAATGGAACTATGAAATATATATATATATGTGTGACATATGTGCGCGTGTGTGTCTGTGTGTGTGTGTGTGGCTGCACTGCGATTGGAGGATTCTTGTGAACTATAGCCATGTTATCAAGCTAGTCAAAGCGGACGTCTTGTTGAAACTAGACAACCATTTATATTATGTAATTAACATAATGTAATGAACGGTGCGCGCTTAGTACTAACTTGCCAACAAATATCAATGAAAATAATTGTTTTATCAACAAATAGAGTCTTGATATAGACCGAAGGGCAGGAACAGAACATAAATGACTTAGCCGCATAGCCCAGCATTGTTCAGGTGTAAGAGACTTCAATAAATGCATATTTCACCTCTCTTACCATCTTCTGTCATATATCTTCTGCACGAATTCTGTACACTTTGTTTGACCCAACTCTTGTCTTTCCCTCACATTCGAGCCGGTTGCCGATCCCTACACACGATAGGTATATATATATATATAAAAGAAGATATAATACAATATCTTCGCTCCCTTTTCCTTTTGGCGTTCTCCTCCGCGGCAGTAAAACATCCGCGTAGGCAGACCACGAAGAGGGCCAACACATCGCAGGCAAAAAAGACAGCGCTCCCAAACGAATTGATCGACGTTTGTCGCTCACTGTTAGTTGTGCCAAACTGTTCTGTTTAATTCGATCGTCTTAAGGCGACTGCTGACGGGAGGAGGACTTGCCCGATAACAGCCGTAAGCTTCTCTAAAGCCGTATCATGTCACTGTCCCTTCGATCCGCCGATCTCTCCTCTCTCCCTATATCTCTCTATCTATATATTCGCATATATATATATATATATATATATATATATATATATATATATCTCCCTCTATCTATATCTCAGTGGAACAGATTCACCGTCCACGCAGTCGACCAGCATCAAGTGACCAAGCAGCGGTTCTCTCTTATGTCAAGTAGAGTTATAGGAAACAAGACTCGTAAGCTCGAGCGCCTTACGCTGCCGTAGGCCACTGTAGGCCCTCCGTTCGTGCCTCCCCCGCCTCTATCGTTTCCCGTCCCCCTCAACATGAGCCCGTGCGGCCACAACTGTCGTCATACGGCAACGGTAACTTTCTTTCTCGGCCGATCCCGCGGCAGTCACCGCAAAGTCGACCCGACCGCGATCGACCGACGATCATCATCCCCTTGTCGCTGTTCCCGTCGCTCTGTTTCCGCTCGGTCTGCCCGCGAAGTCACAAAGGCGGGAATCACGCACCGCAATTGACCACTGGTAGCGGCCTGTATGACTTGGCCGCCGTCGGAACGACGAGGTTCTACAATTTCTTCATCGGCATTGACAAGGCGTTGTCTATATCCGAGGAACGTGGCGTAGGAGAAGACTCGTCAGGTGTAGGAAGGAAGGAAGGACGAAGAAGATGCAGAGTCAACCGATTGCGGCGACTCTGCGCGGGTTTTTTTTTGTCACATTTCTTTATTTCTTGTTGAGAAAAGGGAAAAAGGGCGAAGGAACAAACGAACCAAATACAGAGGAAGAAAGATAAGAGAGCCAACAGCGAGACGAGATACGAATCCATTTATATGTAATTATGTATTGGGTGTATCTACCTATGTGGGCGGTTTGATTTTAGATTTAAGCTAATGTACGAAAATGGGACAAGATATCATATATATATATATATATATGGGAAGAGAGGACATATCGAGCGCGTAAATAATGATATAAGATCAATCTAGAGAATATCAAGACGAAGGGAGAGACGGAACTCATCTTAATATCAACCCACTGAGAATGCGACGATTAACATAGATAGGAGCTGCTCGGAAAATTCCGCGATTACAGATATACACATATATATATATATATATACAGAGTTGAAAAAAGTCAAGCATAACAAGTTTATAGACATGTCATATGAAATGTGTTCAAATACAAACTCCACCCGTAGGTTGCAGGTAGCATAACGTTCTTTTTAATGTCTAAATGATGCGCGACTTTCGAACGCTCTGAATATATATATATATATATATATATATATATATATATATATGTAGATTGAAGTTTCAAAACGCGATAGCTCCATTTTCCGATTTTTTGTGCTCTCTGCTCTACTCACTTCTACATACATCGCTTTACCATCTTTGAGGCATTAAGCTCAAAGCGACGTCCAATGTTTGCTAGGCCTTCGATGCTGTTTGCTTATCTAAGCCGTTTCGAACGCGATTCGCTGACAGCAGCTGGGCTAAGTCGCGACCGCAGTGTTGTGATCGCGGTCATAAATAACATACACATCACAATAAACGCGAGGATCCACTCAGTGTCTGCGGCCCCAGAGCAACTCATAATAAACAATAATTAAAAAAGACATAAATTTTCCAAGTAAAAGTGTGATTCGTACGCGGAGTCCGACTGGAACAACGAATTACTCCGCCATTTATGACCAACTAGATGTCGACAAAGGATTAGGTACGAGGTAGAAGCAAGGATTATTAAGGCAAATACAAAACTTACAAGTCACGACCAGGTATACCGTGGCAAGGATAATTGCCACCAGGACTTAATATCACTTTTTTTCTTTTTTCGTAGATGATGATTTACGCAGACACAGAGTTTCGTTACGGGGCTGCGCGAATCGTCTCCTTGTCACCACCCCTCGAATGCTATTTGGACGCTGTTGGAGGAGCGAGCATAAAGGCGCAACAGCACAAACGGCCGGGTGATGTAGCATACAACTACGAATCTATATGGTTAACGGTGATGTCTCAATGAACGTTCTGCCTATATGCGAATTGGGTAGCGATGGGTGGGTCAACGAACTGAAGCAATGGATCTGCCTAAAATCTGAGAATTGGATCAGACAAAAACAACAATAACAACAACAGCGACAGTATTTGCTGCTATATCTATATTTATCTTGGCGTGTCGGCTTGTCCCTTAAATGGACAAATTAAATGGACAAATCCCTCGCTCGTTATGCTACTGTGATGATTTACAGTTACTCGTCATTCGAGCATTTAACAATAGAACTAACTGGAACACTTTCACTGCGAGCGTGAATCGTATGTGATGGCTTACGGTGTCGATTCATGCGGAAAGCGTTTAACGAGTGATATTGCATCAGCTGAAAGATGTCGTGCGGCCTCTTCGAGCTTTTGTTATGCGATGTGTTACATGTAAAATGCATGATACAAACATATGTAGCCACCACGTTTCTTTGGCAACACAGCATGTACCACCTGGACAAATACTTCTCTTCCGTATAATCTTCATCTATATGTGGGGTAAATGTGTACGGGTACGCACATTTCTAACATACATAATATAATATTTCCCCATGACCCAGTTGAAAGCAACGTGCAATGAAGCTTCAGCGATCACTGACGAGCAGGTCATCTCGTTCCTCGTCTACTCGGGAGAACATCCAAGGCGATTTTGCCCTTGAAACTCATTCGAGCACTTCAATCAGCGCCAAATCATTATAACATCTTTGGCGCCAAAACGAACCCGTGCACAAGCACAAGGCAAGGCGGAACAGACCTTGACCAGAGCACATTTACTTAGGAGTTGTACTCTAAGCATGCGAAATACTCTGCTTTCGGTGAGCTTGAGTACACTCATTACGCACATGATTATAGTTAAATAGGCACTCCGCGATATCAAAACGTTGTTGGGAATGTACCGATGGCATAAAATTGCCAAGTCACCTCTTCCAATATCGGGTGAAAGCGCTGATGACCAACGAACGTTTACGAGCCAACTGACCGCATCGAGTGTCCACTCAGTTACAGAGCTTATAAATATAACGCTCATGTGTGTTGTGCTTGTCTAATTAAATCATGACCGTTTCCCGTATCTATCTTACCTTGATTCCGAGGATGATGACACTTTCACAACACCGATGTCACATACACACACACCCACACCACACTCCGTATAAATCAATACTCCAATTTATCGAGGAGTATAAACGGTTCGAAGACGTCGCTCAATCGATGCCTTCCTGATTGCTGACTTCGTTTCTACGGATCGCACTAGTTAACTTGCACAAATCTCTCTCTTATTTTTTCTCACTCGATGTCACAAACAGAAGAAAAAGCGTTCTGCAGCCCGATCCCGACGATATCAGTTCACTGAGGTCGACCAGGTGTCACTGTCGGCTGGGACGTCACTGGGACGATTGTTACACGTAACGCTGGGATGTGTCAAGGTTCGACAACACGCCAGAATGTTCCCTATTCAAAGGGTGCGTCAAAACGTTCCTGGACAACGTGCTCCGTTCGAGCTAAACGCAGGACGGCGTCCCCCACAATCATCACCAGCAAAAGTCTACAGTGATCACGAAACTGACATCTTCGCACGGGTTCGTCCGTAGTCGATCGAATGGGCTAATACACCACAGACTGCTGCTACTCGGCTGCTATCTTCTCTATTCTCGCAGTGCCCTCCCTCGGCGCCGTTTTGACTCTGCGAGAATCGCTCCACGCGTCGCGTCAGAAAGAGCAAGATTGATCAGACCCCGCTGTCCGCGCGTTCTATCTACGTTTCCTGTTAGCGGAAAGGAACTGCTGTTGTCTCCTCTCGAGCTGCGACTGTCTCGGATCCCTTCTCGCTTGCGACTGATACCGTACGGCGCGATGTCGTGCCACGACACGCTTCTCTCTCTCTCCCTCTCTCTCTCTCTCTCTCTCACTCTCTGCTGTTAGCTACCAGAATAAGGTTTCGTCTTCTGTTCTGCTGGTTAGCGCTGCTGATGTCGTCAATCCTCCTCCTGTTACAGATGCTGCTGCTGCTGCTATGACTGGGCGATGGCTGCGGTGGTACCGAGAGGCAGCGGCGCCGTTACGCGAACCGGCGACTGCATGCTCGCTCGTTCGCCTTACCTTTCTGCCGACCTTTCTGCCGGGCGCTCGGGAGAGCGGTGCTCGGAGAGAGGGTGTCTGTGGCGGTCGCGGCTATAGCTGACTCCGACTCCAGATGGCCCCGCCCACCAAGACGGGAGACTGCTGCACATGGCACTAACTCCCGCAACAGCGAGCTGGCGCCGGCAAGCAACCGGCGATCGGTGCCCAGCCAGCTTGTCTCTGAGCGTCACCGTACAACACGCTCGGCACACACACACACTCACACGTTCGACACCTACAAACTAACAACACCCTTATATCCGTAATCAGCACGTAGACGGGGACGTCTGTGCTATGCCAGGTGTATGCTGCTGCTTTTGCTGCTGCGCCTTTTGCTCCTGGCACTAGAGGGCGGTAGAACGATGAAGAGCTATTGGAAGCAGCGAGGATGTTGATAGGCTGGAACTGCTGGCATCGACCTGCTCGTTATTGGGTGCCATGCTGTGCAACGAACGAATGCGAATTGTCGAATTTCAGCGCCCGTTACTCAATCACGATGACCAAGCAGGCGAGAGGGCCAACCGGCAGAAACACTACAGGACGGCCACCAGAACTACACAACTACTTCAACTTGCCACCGAGTGGAAAAAAACACCAAAAGCTTGGTAAGCTTCTTGATTGTTGTCATTGGTCGAGAGCGCCAGCGCGAAGCTGCTAGGGAAGCGATTGAGGGTTGCCCTAAGGGAAATGACAGAGGTCCAACGGAAACAATGGTTGATGGAAATAAAAGATATTGGCAGCGCATGGCCTGTCGGGACAGGTTTAATAGTGAGACAGAGATGATGGAGACATGTTCACTCGATTGACCCGATCCCACTAACACATTGGTGACGTCACGGGAATAGTTAGGGCAGATAATAGGAGGCCGACTTTAAGTGTCCTGGTTAAAAGTAAACTGGCCGACGCGATGTTGGTTAGCACAGCTGCGTCGTATACAACTAGTCATTGGATAAACATTTTATGCGTTTGATTATTTGCCTGATGGGTGGGACAAGTAATCCGTCCGTTGGATGCTGCCTCGCAACAAGAACAGAAGCCTCAGATAATGATAATAGCGGCGTCCCTATTGATATGCCCCTCCTCCTACAACGGATTAACAGGTGTGGGCCAGGCAATATTAATCTGTAGCTTAAGCTGTACCCGATTGTAACTAGTTAAATTCGTTACAATCACCACGAACATTCTAACGTCTAGGGATTTATGACGAGGAACATTCGTAAGGCAAACGTGCTTGCCATCAATGTATCGAGTTGTGTGCTGCTGGTACTCGATTGCGAATCAACTCGAATCAACGGGAGTCTTAATCGGAATGAAAAGATCATCAAGTCAGCATAAAAGTCATTATTAGCAGCAATAGCTCTCTCCTTGTTGAAATGAATGCACCGCCAAATTAGTGCACGTCTCCAAAAATACCATCCGTTGACAATCTCAAATATGTCCGCGGTTTGGTCTTCAACATTCGGGAAACTTTCATTTCCAGTTGAAAACGGTTAAGCGGCGGTGGGTGTGGTCAGAGAGTAAAACAAAATACATTTACGTACCCTCCAAAGGAAACGTGCTCAATGGGCGTTACCTGGACCTGTCTAGCATTGCCAGGTGGTTGATGGCACGAGGGAACTGCATCATGATGATGATCTCAACGAGTCAACGTAACGAGCTATTGAGTTATTCCAAGCAAGCTGACCCCCACGTCGAGGCAATTAGGCCTATTCGCTATCCTCCTACCGCTGTATATTAATCTTCTAGTAGACGACGCTACGTGTAAATGCTAGAAACATCTTGATTCTACCATCTGGTAATTTGTCGCTAACACAGGACGACAATGTAAGAAAGGGGGAGGGAGGGAGAGAGGGAGAGAGAGAGAGAGGAATATGAGAGCCACGCATTCGGCCGAAACGCAGACGCTGCCTTTTATGTCGTCCGACTGTAGTACGAGATAACGTTTGATGGATACCTTACGTCGCCATAATTGGACTTGTTTTATGTTGGCCTAGACGATTTATGTGTCGTCTATCCGCGCCGCATTCGCCAGCCCCTGTAGCAACTACCCTGAGCGGGAAACGCGACGGATGGGAGTCGAAGTAGGTTGGCTTTTCGGACGGAGTCGGACGAAATTGCGTCAAAACAGAATCATTGATAACGTGTCGCTTGTGACATTGATCGAGCGCTATAGGGTTGGCTAGGTCGAGGCGGTATCTAGACAAAGGAAACACTTGTTTTTTTTTATATGGGTCAACTGGGCTGACGCTATCGTTCGAGTTGTTTGAAGATTTGATTCGAGGCTTTGCTTTCGAGATTTTCAGAGAACGCTCGGCTCGCCGGGCGGATATGTGCAGCTGCCTTAGGAAACATTAAAGCATAGCTAATGCATATGGGTCCAGCAGATTGACACGACGGAGGCGGGGACAGACGGGAGTAGAGAAACGCGCACGAGCTTTGCCCCTTTGTAATATATCGATTCGTGCGTCTTGCGTATACATGAAATATACCTGAAGAAGTATTTCGTTCCTTGCAAATTAAGGTAAATTAGCCGGATGGTTTGATTAGTCTAGCGGAGGATAGTTCCTACAACATACGTTGGAAATAATAAATGGGTGGATTAGTCATAGATGGAGAAGTACTGATACGCGGTGCGCGAAATATTCCTGTACAGCAACCCTCTCTTCTTTATTGTTAGTCGCCTTTGCAATTACCTTGTCGGGATTGGTTAACGGTCCCTTAATCATACAACGGGACTGGGATGCAGTGTATGTAACGACTAGTCAGAATCTGTATGAAGCAATAACGTCCTCTACAGGTGAAATGATCGCTTATACCTAGATCCCTAAATGCATTTTGCTATGCTTGGCTGAGCGATGACGTGGCAGCCTCACTTTCAAATCAACAGTGTTCGTAACTTAAGTTTTCATAGGGAACGACACTAAGTGACAACTACATGAATTTCACTGCCGGCGGTAATAACAACAACAGCAACACCAACAACAATATGAACCCATCAGATTTACGCTCTCATTAACCCAACTCTCTTACCCTCGTTTTTTGTATGTGGATATCAACAATATAAATAATATATTAAGCGGATATTAAACGTTCATTCATTCAAGCCGTGAATTCATCTCCATTGGCCGCGAGCTCCCTCTCAGCTCTTGTCTCGTCAGACACTTCTCGGCACTCATTATAGTATTTATTATCTTTTATGTGTCCAGTGTATATACAGATTCTCATTCGAACCAGCGGGAGACATCGTTTCTGGAAATTGGTCAATAGGAACAATATTTGGGTGAGGTCACCTCTATCCTCTATTGAATTATATCCATATCTTTATTTACCCCACAGGGTGGTCAACGCTTGTAGGTGCTTCCGGCCAACAGCAACATGCGCAGCATCAGCAGCAATGGAACTCATTTATAAAAGTATCATAGTTATACTGGTCTTCCAGAGATTGTCCTCGCCAATTCTCAACTCGGTATCTGGTCGAACGAGCAGATTCCGCTTTATTGCTCCGTACCAACCACCCTGTTGCTTTCGACCATTTATTCTCAACTTGCTCATGTCGTCCAGTAGTTGAAAATGGTGTACTGTGATGGCAATCGACGTCGGCTTGTAGCTCAGTTTCGATTCTAACTAGCACTGCCATTTGCTCTTCGTTTGTAGTCGTTAAACTCGTTTCTCTTAGTTCATCGTCTGATATGCAGCAATCCTCAGGTAAGCGCGTTTCCAGCAGCGCCACATCCCCCAGTCGTTGTCGAAGTGCGGGCACTCATTGCTGCGCCTCCTCCTCGGGTGGCGCAGCAATGAGTGCCCGCCAAAGCGGGAAATCAATATATATATATATATACCTATACATATATTCATATACATACACACACCTATATATGTATATCTTAGCGAGAAGTTTTTTTGGCCCTCGATTGAACAAGTCCGTTTGGCTGTCTGGTGCGCCAGCAACCCACCGCCTGTCCGGGTGGGCCGAGCCCCAGTGCTGTGAGACTCACAGCACTGGCGTAGAGCTGCAGCTGGAAGCGAACAGCAAATACAGACGTTTGGATGGAAAACGTAAGGTAACGTTGTCCACAGCTCGAGCAAAGAGAAAGCAGAGAGAGATAGACCATCAATCGATTCTCTGTCATTCCATTTGATTCAAACGGGCTTTGCTTGCCCAGCACATAACAGTGGTTACATCAGTGTGATAGCTAAGGAAGAAATGGACGCGAGAACGGACGACGAGGAACTGCCTTGCTGGTGGGTGCCAATGTGCCACGATGATGTTGCTAAGATTTCATGTGTACATCATTCACAGTTCGACGTCGTGGGCGGCTTGATCTTATGTATCGTCCATCGGAGTTTCATCGCTTCTGATTCACTGATTGAGCGACGTCGTCGGGGTGCACTTGGGTAGCACTCACATCCATATTCGCACATCTTCATTAAGTCAACGGGTAATTGGGCCGCTATAAACGCCATCCTATCAGGCTATCGGCCGGCGTTAGCCTCATCTGTGGGCGGGGGGTAATGCACGAGAGAGGACGATAATACATACGGCTTCGACTGCCACACTTTTCTGGTTCGCAGTAGCTGCTAACCAGAGATGGTAATTTCAACCGACCGTGTTCTACTCAACGGGAGTAGTAGTAGTATCAAGGTAATAATATATGCGGGGAGAAGGGAGGGTGGAGGTAATGGCGTAAAGCCACACAAGAAGACCAACATGATGGAAATGACGACGAGCGATAGCGCCTTTGTGTAACAGCGAATCACAAATTGCAGAACGCAAGTCAAATAGTCATTGATTTTGCTTGAAATCCCTATACAGGGGTGCGATTGAGAATTGTGCAGCAGCGACACCGCCGTCATGGCCTTAGCTCGCCATTATTGTTACAGAGATTCTGGGGTGCTGGGAGTTGTGTTGAAGAACGTAACAATTTCTGAGCGCGATCTAATGGTATCTCATATATTAATTAGTTGTGCTAACGAATCACTCTGGCTTTTTGGCAAACGGTTCGTCATTAATGTTGTTGTTGTTGTTGCAATCCACTTGTGTAAATTGCTGAAAAAGTTGGCTGGTGGCGACGCACGGGCAAAACCACAGTCCTCCCGCAGCACCTATGAGACGAGAGACCAAACCTCTTCAAATTCTTCTGTTCGCAATCTACAATGCATTCGTTACCGTGCTACTCTGATCAGCGCAGCTATAAAGCTTTTTAAGCGTCTTCGACTGATATGTAAATTGGTAATTGAATCAGACCACTGTTCCTCCATATACTTGACCCAATCTGCATCCCGCATCACAATTTATAACTCGTACATAGATAGATAACTGAAATAGAAGTCGGTGGTCAGCGGCACCTCCTCGGCGAGTCGACTAAGGACGTTCCCCAGTTATAACGGTGATGGCTAATTTCTGCAGCGCATCATAATGATAGGCGAGTATCTTGTCAGACCTGTTCTCATGCTCCGTGTTAAATGTCGTTTACTTGGTCTGCAGGAGCTCGCGCGAGGGGGGTGTTGTTGTCAGTTGCTGTGTTGTTAGTCTTCATTGCTTCGTTTTTGAATAACATATCGTGGAAGTTAATTGGCTCTCTCTCTCGTCCAAGGGAGATCTTTTGGCATTTGCGTTATCGCGCAACAACGAAAAATCGGAAATGCAAATGTGCAACTGTTCAAGTTTCGTTCGGTGTTAAAATTACTTTGGCAACTCCAATGTTTATGACGGTGTTCCCCCGCCGGGAAAGCAGGTGATCAGCAAGTGCCCCGGTGCGTGAGCATTATCAAAAGTCACATATGTATTTAAGATATATATTCAAGTTCTTAAATTGTATAATAGCTATGAACAATATGGGTACATAGAGGCGCGATCAAAAATGCATGGATAGCAACAACGTACAGAGCGAACCATCTCAAGTTTGAGTTGGAGATCCGTTAGGGCAAGACTTCCCGTTCGTTTGTACACTTCTGTTCTTAGAAGTGGCCCGGATGACTCAGTAAACTGAACGAGAAGCATGTTGAAACGTGGTGACTGCCTTTTGTATCTGTACCGTTGCTACGACTCGACCGTGGAAGGGTTGACAGGGCCAATAGACGCGCTCCATATGCTGCAGTAAGAACAGAATAAGAGATGGCTTTGCCCGTAATTCGTTTGCGATGTAGAGCGAAATCATACCGAGATTGGCGGGTTCTCACGGTATCGAGACGAGGCGACTCTCAGAGCGTGCTAGGCGTGAAACGTGAAGGCGTTCTGCCCAGTGACGAAGGTTCGCCGTCAGTGATAAGAAGGTAAATACCGAGCGATGTTTCGGGTCAAGATATGCCATGACGATTGCCTTCCGCCCTGTGCTATTTGAGTTATGATTCGAGTTTGCCAAAATCCAATTTCGCGCGATCGTTGCTGCGGCCAAAACGTTCTATGTACCGAAATGCATTACAAGAGTAGAAGATAAGATGGATTTCTCAAATCTGCGCCTCTTTGTTGGACCTGACACAAATGCGCGGCGTCTGACGCAAGGTATATAACCATCAACGTTTTAAGATAAAATATAATATAACCATAATAGTATAATATCGTGTGAGGGGCTTGGCCGGCCAATAAGACATGCTCCATTGTCCACATGTTTTGTCGAGATGCATTTTCTATCGTCGATCAATTATGCTAAACTGGCCTTATAGAATAGAGTGTAACATTGCGAATGCTGAAACTCAGTGATGTCTTGCTTAGGAGGTAAAGCCTCTTCCATCTTGGTGAGTCCCACAACAGCGAATACAGTTCCATGAAATCAGCAGTAAGCATTCTCTCTCCTTCACTCAGGCTACGCTTTACTAGAAATAAGCCTTTGCAATGGCTGAGGTACAAGAGCTCGTACATTGAATGTCCTGTTAACGAGGGGGGGGGGATAATACCAGTGTGAAGGCGCTCGTGATACCGGAAGAAATTCATCTCAAATACAATACTACGACTGAGCTTATTTGCCTTTGAGATCCATATACGGCATGTGGCTCATTTACAATGCTCTCATATTAGTCTTCTTGAAGTAAGACATATACACACGTTGCTGCTGTAATAACCAATCCCAACTCCCAATGGACAGTTAATCAAACAAGTAACTCACCGCTGTCGGGTCTTCCCTGAGTTTCCCCTGAGCTCCCATGATTGTAATCCCGCGATCCCTTTCGTTGAAGATGCGCACATCAACTCCCCGCTTCTGGCTCAATCGATTCGGACTTTCGCTCGCCTCTGGCCCTAAACCGTTTTTCTATTAAACATTGCTCATGTACCACTCGACCTTGCGCGCTACGAGGTTCACGATAACCTGTCAACCTGGCACGCTTCCACCCTCAACTCAACAAGAGAAAGATCGAAGTTTTCCGTGTGATTTTCCCACGACGTCCGCGCTTGTATATATCTCTGAGTATACGAGCTCGCTCCTCTGTTGTCTTCGATCTTACGGGGGCGATCGTCATAGACGACAAAGTGGTAGCATTGTGCTACGGCGGCGACGGCGTCGCCAATTCGAACGTTCGACGGTGTCCGTTCATTCGCCAGAGTCTCGGATGAGACCTCTGTCACCCCATCGAGAGGTCACTGGCAGTCGATTTGCTTGGCGATTTCATGTCAAGGACGTTGAGAGAGCGATCTCTCGGTAGGCTACAGCTGGGCGCCTCACCATTCACGTGCCTGGAAGATCGGGCGCCTAACGTTGACGCGTCATCGGATGCTGACAGCGATAGTGGTGATGATGATGCTGGTGCCGTCGTGATCTCGATTATAGAAAACGAAGAAAGACGAGACTGTTTCAGTTGATCGATCTGTTGATGCTGTTGCTGGCCGGCATCAACGACGGCGAGGTCGAATCGCCACCAGAGTCAGAGGAAGAGAGAATCCACAAATCAAACACACGACCGGCTGGCCGACCGACCGACCGACCGAGTCAAGATTGCCTACAACGCTCGGTGAGCAGCGTTCGCAGTTCAACTCATCCCCAGAAGGAAACCTCCTACAAGGGTCTTGCTCGAGGTTCGTGTCTGGGAGGAGTTCGCTATTCGAACTGTTGTCCATGGACGCCAGAATACACAGAGACCTCGACGAAGAAAGCGTATATATATATATACACAGAGATTGGTCCGTAGTTGCAGCTAGCTGTAATAGCGATGAGCCCTTTTCGCGGTGAAGTCATAAGGTGTCTATAGTCGTTAAGCACGATAACAAGCAGATGACAATGATGTTTAAAAGGTGAACTGTTCTTATGACGCCGTAATCTATTGATCTAACACACACTGCAACATGTAAAATCATTGTCTATATTCAGCTACGAATCCGCCACTAATGGTAATCAAATGTGCAATTGTTAACGATAGAGTTAAGAAGATTGCTGAACAAACAGCTAGAAGTTTAAATCGTTTTCAAGGTTCTATCATAAGGCAAACAAGATGGACTCGAATTGAAAGTGGTTGATATTCTTTTTTAACCTAGATTACCAGCCGTCAATACGCACGACTCGCGAGACATTACGCAGATAGATGAGAAATATGTAAGGAAAATATTTATATGGTACAACAAACCATATATATATATATATATATATATATATATATATATGTACATAGCCCTTAGTGTTATACCGCGAGAGATAATCGAAGGACGCTGGCGCTTGAGGCAGAAACGCGAAGCTGCTTTGTGTAAAAGCATTATCGAGTGGGCCGGTGAGCCTGATGAATGCATCATATTAATAACGGTTGAACGGATGAACACTTAATGGACTTCAGTTAAAGGCGCCAGAGAGGCACTCAGCCCTTCTCGAATCGCTGCTTCACAGAATGCCATAACTACGGATGTATTGAGCGAAAAATGCACACCTTCCTGATGTAACGGTTGAACGATCCGAACCTGCAATCTGTGACATAAACCACTACCGGTCGATTTATACAAGCTGTGTCCCCACGAAGTGCAATGTCGCCGCATCAGCCGCCGTCATGGTGATCAATGACAAACACTTAAGAGCATTCTTCTCGTCCATGCTGTTCGTTGCCATCAAGTCCCCTAGGGCTCAGCGGTCATATGAGGCACGTCTACGACGATCTATGAAATAGGCAGATCTAGTCTCGCCATTTTCTGCAACTGCTCAACATACGATGGAGATACGGGCGTGAAACGACACGTAGGCTAAGCACACGGTCCACCAACCGTGTAACTAAATAAATTTTCCGGGCTGACTCACAGCCAAAGTTTAACGTCGATGGGATTGCTTTTGTCATTGCTTCATGAGACGGACAACCCCTTTAAATGCTACTGTGCAACTCCATATTACTGCCATGTTTGTTTAATTGTTGCTATCTCGTTGATGTTAAGCCGGCCATTTTGAGCTGTCTCCGTCAGTATCGAACGGTAGGTGGCGAAACGGTCGAAACGGTCGATGGCGTTACCAGTTTATTGTCATCAAAAATGTTCACCAAGTGAGACACTTGTCCTCGTATGGGCCGACGAAGTGTTAACTCTCACAGTCATCTCACAAGGTGTTTTATTATTTATTTACTAATTTCAATATGTTGACAAAAATAATACTATCATTCTGAGACACCCTAATTTGGGCCTATTGTTCGAGAAGAAGACATTAATCACCATTCATTATTATTACTATCAAACGAAATCTATAGATGTTTGTTCGGTCGAGACACGCCGTCCAAGTTGATTTCTTTTCCATGGATCTGCGGTAGAATCGCCATGACAGTCTAGAAATCGTCATTAAGATGTATCATTTCATAAGAGAGAATGGAAAAGTCCATTCGTGGTTTTTATTCCACATAGCGTTGTATCTAGTAGCCGCAGTCCACCCCATTTAAATTTCGCAACGTTATCCAGGTTTCAATGTTCGATTCTGTTCACCCTTCGCTCGCAGTTCGCTGTCTGTGCTTTCGATCTTTCGTAAACCTAAGATCTCCTGAAGTTTACTTTTTGAAAGGCCCGATAAAGAGCGGGGCTAATCTTCGAAACGTAGTACATCGTATTCAGTTTGCTCTGTGCCCCATAGTTCGTCCACTATGGATGGCTGCGAATCGGCCTAACGTCCTTGGCCACAATCGGACCAGCTTCCGGTTTTGCCAGCCTAGCGATAACATATATATATATATATATATATATATATATATATATAGTGAGAGGGACCCCAAGCAAAAACCAGCCTTCCCTGTGGTTCCGCGTAGCTATTGCGCACGGCAACAACCTCAGTGTAGATAATTTTTTCATCGGCTATAATCGTTCACACCACGTGAGGCGATTTCTATGGAGGCCGCTCTTACAAAAGCCAACTTGTTTGTCGCGTTGTTGATGCTATGTAAATGCCAATCTTTTCTTGCAAAAAATATAGTTGTATCTAGGAAGGAACGCTAAGTTAGGTCGCCAGGTCGTCCATCCAATCCCCTGCCCATTCTGTGCCTCTCGTTGAACAGCTGATGTAGTTAATTGAGATATGCCGATACACCATCATACAGACCTTGTTCGGGATGAACCTGCAAAGCGCCAAGGTAAGATAATAATTTCCAGTTTACAGAGTTGAATTATTAATTACAGGTGACTCACCAACTGGCTAGCTAGCTCTGATATTAACAACACAAATCTGTCTCTATTTGCTGGCCAGTTTTCACAGTTTCCGCTCGGTGATATCTTCTGCTGAATTAATACACAGACAAAGAAGATGCTAAGCATTGTCGAGTATTTGACGATATCGACGAAACGTCTATGGCCGCTCTTTAAGGGTCCTCCATTAAAGAGCCACTTGAGCTACTTTGCCACATCACGTATTCCACGTGAGACCCTGCAGTATTGGGTTTCTGATCGTTCTAGGAAACGCGGCGGCGATCTGCATACGCCTGTTCATGTCTACCTTAGTACTTCTGTTGGCCTGTGAGTTCCTCTGCGGCCATTTAAGAACTAAAGAATAGGTATCTCTTCTTTCAATAATCGTTTCGTCGAAAACGACTCTGGCATATACCGGCCGCGCTATTTGATAGCGCCTCGATATATTTAGAACCGTGGACAAGATTAGCTCGATATAATTAACATCCTTCGATGACAAAATGAGCTCAAAAACGCGTTGGATTCCAAACGGATCGGGGCTGTCACGAGACACGAATCGGCGACCTCTCGCATATACAATACACTCATTGCAGTGCTCACACAAATGATGGTTTCTCGACGAGCCCGATTACAGAATAGAAATAAATAACAGTCAAGGTAAAGGTTTATTGGTTTATTAAAGGAGCTGCAATTTCGCAATGCTTTAGCCCTGTTATATGTCTCGCAGCGGGGCTCGAACCTGCAGCTTCTGGCTTCCGATGAGCTAGAGACTTAGCCGTTCAAGCCACAGCGCTGACGGCTAAATCTACGGAAGTAAAATGATACGAATAACGACAGGAGATGGACGGGTGGCAAGTTCACTAAACTAGTTAGATTAATTAATTTTGGTCGATTAATTAATTATAATTCTGACACCGCACATTGGACTATGCACGCGTGGTGTATGCACTGTGGTTCATGCACGGCGTCATTTTCGTTTTATGCCACCTTAAGAAATAGATCCGTTAATAAATCCGCCAACGAACGGACGAACGCAATAAAAACGCAAATTGCTTTTAAACTTTGCTTTGGCTGACTTTGGCGCTAGTGAAAACGAAACATTTCTATTCAATTATAAAAGTGGGTGACCATTGTACCCGCTGAGCGTGAAATACATCTAAAAACACCCTTTCCCTTTATATGCTTGCGCTAGTTGAATTTCTCATCTACAAGTGCCATGCCACTATACAAAGGGGTGTCGTTCCTCTGCCTGTAGCTGACCCTTAGCCGTCTTGGCGCGAAAGGCGCCGGTACCGTTGTGTGTCTAGAAACGAACAGGTCGCCACCTTGTCTTTGCATGCACAGTTCGCTTCTGCGCCACAACTGACCTTGACTCCGGCGTGCTCTCACCGCCGCTGTTTAGCCATCCTAATGGCTTGATTTCATAGACATCTTGCCGGTCTTGTCACGCGGCCAGCTTCTGTATGAAGATAAGACGCCTATCGGCGTATTGTAGTGCATCTGTTCGTTTTGCGTTCTAGGTTCAAGTTGATTATTGGTCTCTATTTGTCAACCTCAGAGTCGACAGCTGATAACGTCCAAACTCCTGATATCGTTATGCCCTCTGTAGGCTGCGCGTAGCAATCAAACGGACCGCGTAGATTTCAACTGCGCCACGCATGATTAGGCGTGTTACTAGTGCTCTCTCTCTGCCTAGTTGAACAAACGCCCGGAAATGGATGTGCAGTCGGACCAATATGACCGGAAGTTTGTCGACAATGAGGGTTTCTTGCCAGCTAATTTCCCGATCTTAGTAGACTGTTGTTCCAGAAATCTATTATAAGGTTTGCATTTTACAGTTACCACATACACACATTTCGTTCTGTAAATATCGTTCGGCTACGAGAACGTTCTAATGAAGAAACATCGATCAAGGTCGGTCATTTGTTGGATCAGCCTAATTGGCAATCCTACAGAGGGATACACAGCAGGGCTCTACACAAAATACGTCACAAATATACGGCTTCGAGACAAACAACTGTACTGTTCTGATGAGTATTCAACGACGTAAAAAGGTAGCTATCGATCCAGAGCAAGCGATTTGTACTGCTTAATTGATTTCTTTTAATTCTAATTTAATTCCCTAAAAGGGGTTTTTCTTTGATGATGGTGTCTCGTCATGGTTGTGCCGCGAGTTGGGCATTGCAGCGTAACGGACGAAATCCATCCTCCAGAAGAGGATGCAGTGGAAGTACAATATGTTCAGATTTCAGAGACACGAAGTCACACACACACAGTGCATAATCATTGCTGTAAACCCGTCTCTCCTTAATTGCATATATCTCTAACGCAACATCCGTAACCAAGCGACAGTAAAGCTTCGAATGTTCACACTTACATACACGCCCACACCCCCCACACAAATCGCCTAGACACAGGCACTCACGGGCAAATATCGATTAACTGCAGTTCTTCCTTCTCTCCCTGGAGAGCAATCGCTGGGAAAAGAACAAAAAAAAGCCCGGCGACTCTCGCACCTTTTCCACCGAATCCACCCAGAACGCACGACAACGAGAGTACATCATCAGTCATATGCAGTACCGAACGTGTACATAACAACGCCAATAATAAATCGCTCCCGTGTTCCACAAGCCGTCGTGAGGGGGAGAGAGCGTGTTTGTCTCCCGATTTCATCGTATTTGTTCATCCATCCTTCCTTCCTTTGAGCGCTGTAAATCTGCTCGTATTCGAGACGAGGCAACGAGAGCGAGCGAGAGAGAGACGACGGCTCCAGCTGAGCCAGCCGGAGGGAGAGGGTGTCACTTGTGCGGCATCTAAGCATCTTTAATGTCAACTTGTGTGCCTTGAGTCAAACTGCTTTGCCGTAACAAATAAGTGATATATTCCTTCGTCTTTTGCCCGATGGTGATTGTACCATCTCGCGTTGCCGATGATAGCCGGTGGCAGTCACTTGTGGATCTGTAGCATTGCCATTCGCTGATTTCTTTGCTTCCTAGTGATTCGTTGCGGCCCTGTTGTCGTCCGACTGGCTGTTCATAGGCTCTTTGTTGGCTCTTTTTCCGCCGTCGACCTTACGGCCGTTCGCCAGCCTCGAAGGGTGGTGAACGTTGATGATGAGATCGGATTCTCCTGGACTGCCTGGCACTGCCGCTGTTTGGAAATAAAAAGATAGTAAATCTTCAAGGATTATTGGGTCACCCGAGAGAAAAGAGACCCTGTCCGACGTGCACTTACAGCTAACTTTCGAGAGTAAACGGTTGGGTGGACAGCGCCTATTTTTTGTTGCTTGGCGACTGAATGCGCTACGCGCCGTGCGGCAAGCGCTAGCTTGGCATAACCCAGGCGGTGGAACGACCGCTTCAGTTAACGGTGTCTCCTGGCAGCAGGCAGTGGATAGCCCAGACACTGCTTAGAAATGGAGTATGAGAGGCTCCGGTGGAGGAACTCGATAAGTAGGTGGTATATATTGGCTTAGGCTAAAGGGGCATCCATCTACAACAGGGGCGGACCGAAACGCTGTGGGGGATAGAACGACTTTGCCTTATCTATGTAGAGACAAAACAAGCGATCTCCTTCTTGAGACCCTTTGCGCGAAGGTCCGATGAACGTGTCAACTCAAAACGCATGGAATATGTATTGAGACAAAATTGCCCTTCATCCTGTGCTACACGGGAACTACATTCGCATTGGTAGGATGAAAATATTTTCGAGGGATAAGAGATTGCGGGCTGAACAAGTGGGGGCAGCATACGCAATGTACGCAGACGTCGACACGTCGGTCAGGCCAGCATTAGTCATTTCCTGTACACAGGCCTGCCAGCCTGTTATTGAAAAGGGCCAGTTGTTCGCCCTTTCCATTACATCTGTCATTCAAGCTCTTTCGGCTCATGATGATTTTTGTTCTTGAGAGGAGGAAATTTTCTTCAAACGCACGGACACCATCAGAGACATTTCAATCTCCATACAACTGGGCCGATCCAATGCAGGGGATTCATGTGGATGAGAAAACGCCTCTGCCTACTAAAGCCATTCTCTGCTGAGAGTCTATCTCTTCCCTAGAGTCGGCACCGGCTTATGAAGATTGAAGGAAGCGTATTTTAGGTAATGTGAGCCCAATCGAATCTGTAGCTGGTCGCCTTTCTCTTTAACTTCCGCCTCGTAGTGTAAGTTGCACTTGGTTGCGGCTCTTTGCCAGTGCCACACGTGTTGTTTTTATGGCTAAGGTCGTCGGGGCTACCTGTGTCTTTGATGTTATGGTTACGGCCGTCGCCACTACCAATTCGAACATGTTAGAAACAGGATTAAGTCATAACGTATTATAATATGCCTATAACATAACAAAACAACGAACATTTCACAATCCCTTATACATAAAGAGATATATATACCAATCATTGGTTCTAGCCAACTGTACAACTGTTCGTCAACTGTACTTCTAGCGAACTGTACTGTACTTCCAACTGAACTTATTTAGTAAAACTCATTTCGTTCGGCGATTTCTACAGATTGGCACGTGTCTTTTGGAGATTGTGACAATGCATGATGCACGTACGTATTGGGCGGGTCCTAGCAATACTGGTGTGGGACTTACAAACCGCACTACACCCGCGTACCCCGCCCTCCCATTACCTGGCTCGGAAAACTTGAAGCATTATTTCGACTGTTCTATCCTCAGGGATCATACAGTCCTATTGTTGGCCGATATGTGGGAGAGTCCGGTTCAGCAGAGCCAATCCGCTCCTGACACCAGGATCTCATCCACCTCTCAAGCAACCTGACCGTCTTGTCCAGGGAAGTTTATTAATCTTTGTCTGGCCTTCTCTAGCCCGACCTTCCTCCTCGCTATACCATTAACCCAAGCTATGACCGTATCCCAATCTTCTAGAGAGCGAAGCATGATTGGTGGTAGCTATCCCAAAGAAAATGAAATTTTACCTAACCCTGCTTAAACATTGATATTCATCGCCGCAGACGAGGACATATATATGATAATGTCACGAAGGAGGAGTCCCCAAAAGATTCTGTTAGTGAATAACCTTGGTTTAGACCTTTGCAGTTTTAATGTTATCATAATCATAAATACATGATTGTATGGGAGTTTTGATGTAATCGTCTCTATTTAAGAGAATGCATTCTATTTGAGAGGCAATGTCACAGCCGTGAGCATGACGGCCTTGACCTGACATCCTGTCCCCAATTGCGCAACTAAGTATTGTATCTATTAAGACAGATTACTGTTTTACCCTCTTTTCATTGTTGCACCATTTTACTATATATTATGAATGTATATATATATACAGTGTGAATAAATATATACGATACTAACTGATCTTAGATTTTAACGCTGTATAATTTTCCGGGTGTCCTAACTTAGCCCACTGCCATAAGGTCACTTGGAACAGGTACTTTATTAAAATATATGGCAAATATGTCCTTTGCTTTTAACCTGCAACTTCGAAAGGATTATATATAAATACATGTATATATATATATATATATATATATATATATGGATTGCCGACAGACCTGCTGCTGAATCACAACTATTTTCAATACCCAGAGGGCGCATTTAATTCTCATTTCGATCAGGCTGCGGGGACTCCGCTAGAAACTGCATCCGGTTGCGCTATCACAAACAGGCAATAGAGCCTAGCGATATTGTAGATGACGTGTCGTCTAGCCGTCCACCTAAAACGCACTTCTTAGAATCGAGCAACGGTTTCAACAGACCTGTGCCGGCCCCACAAAGCAAAACGTTTTTCCATTGATCAGTGTATGGCGCCCGATTTGTCAACAGTAGTCCGTGAATGAAGTGCCGTGGATCAGCAGATCTGAACTGCCTCAGCGAGAGCGTGGGACATGGGACTCCATGCTATCTTGGTGTTTTTGTAAATTTGATCACTTGGTCATCACGCGAGCAGGACACTGAATGTGAGCTTTGGAAGTTTGGTACAAAGTGGAACGGTCCCATGCCGAGAAGTTTCGATTATCATCGGACAATTTCAATAATCAACCAGATGAATACCACTGACTATAGTATACGACTGATGTTTTATTGGGTAAAACGCAGCGCGCATTTTTCCACCATGCAATTTTTATTCCTGAAACTGTTGATACCTCGAAGAGACGTAAAGGTAAAGGTTTTATTGGTTCATTAAAGGCGCTGCAATTTTACAATACGTTCTTCTATTCTGTACTCATACGGGTCAGTCTATCATGATTATCTATAATATATCACGAGTTCACTCTGAAATGTAACTCCAACTACTGCAAACCGTTCAGGCCATTCAGTCCAACTCAAATTGACGATCAGAGACCCACTCTATTCGAGCTATCGCGAGAACATTTCATACAATCACAGTATATTAATATACCGGGTAGAACATACGAAATCGTCACACAAGTGATCTTCGACCTACAGAGTTACATCCATACAATTGTATCATAACTGATTACTCTCTGCATAGGCAGGTTGAGGCTTGCTGGCACCAACACTTTGAGTGGACCTGCCCGACGCAGGCCGCTGTGTGGCTAAGCGGCCCTTCAAAGGGCGTCAATTTCAAGTCGTAGCCACCGCTTCTTGCATCATGGGTTGATTGTTGCTTTGATGCTCTTAATCACGTGTCACGTGTACGGCAGACCGGAGGTCAAGAGCGTATACGAACGCCGTTATCGCTCGCCTATACCTCTCCGTTGAAGTATACGATGGGAAGGATCGCGAAGAGAATCGTGCCGGCGTTTACCTCCGCCGTCTTAGGAGTCGAGTGCTACCGTTTGACGGGACGCCAGCACAAGGTTTCGAATTGATCGTATTTGCGATACGCATTGGTAAGGAACCGACAGCTTGAGAACAACGGCGAGCTGAATAGATTTAACGGAGGGATGAAAGCGCCTCTTTAGGCCTAATCCCTACGACTGAGAGCAATAATGATAGGAAGCAGAAAGTTCGAGGAAGGGTCAGGAAAATGAGTTCGGTTCGCCGAACGAATTGAACAATCACATTGATGGTTGACTTAAGATGTACTTATTTTGACGCGTATGTATGCGTTATACATATATATATATATATATATAAGTTGCCAATGATTGATGCGGGCATATTTCAGATCAAAGCCCGCCAATCTACGCTAGCGGGAATAAGTAACGACATTTATAACATCGTACTTCAGTACAGAAGATGTCTGTATCAAAGGAATAGAAGTGCCTATTTCAATCTTGGATGGGACGTGTTCTGTTTATTTACACACACATACACACACACACACACATATATATATAAACACAAATGCAAGTACCGCCTAGGTAAGGTGACCTGCTAGCACTGCTTCGTGTCACTCAAGAAGTCACCAATTCACTCAAGAATAAAGAGCAAAGAATAGCCTCACTGGGGGCGCGGATGGCTCAAGGATAACACAGCCCGCCTTCGTTCCCCGCCATGTTATGAATCCACGCCGTCAAAAGTATATCTAAAAGTAAATGTAGCTTATGTGTGGATGGAGACAGAGAGGGTGTCAATGGATGTCAATGCGAAGTAACTCAACCGCGTGTTATCATACAGGCTTACCTTTATGTGATCTGATAATCGCATGAGTCACCTTTATTTATCTTATAAATAACTATAGAGACCTCCCATCGAATTGAAAAATCAGCTATGTATTTATAATCGTGAAAGTTGTCAATATGTAACAGGGTATATAATAGTAGTTTTACCCCGACCACCTGTTCTGAGTCGAGTCCCCATAGTAGATTTAAATTTTCCCCAGGCCTCCGTCGATTAAGGCTTTCAGTCAATAAAGCTTATCGCCGGCATCTCCGTGACAAGTCACTAGAGTCGAAATCAGCCTATTATCGTTGTCTTCTTAGATATAGGCGTGCTCTTCGGCGGGACCGTTTCTCATTTTATAAGAGACGCTTCACTAGCTTTAAAGGGAATTCCACGCAGCTGTGGAAGTTCATCAACTCGTCCTGTGGTAGAACTAATAAGATTGCTGGGCTTCCGCGAGCGCTGGAGATCCCCACAGGTATTCTGGAGACACCTCAGGCCGTCGCAGATGAGCTCAATAGACATTTTGCGTCGGTAGGAACGAAGACGGTATCTGGCATTCAATTGGAGGATGATATCAGCCAGGAACTTGAAACTATCTGGCCGTTTCCTAAGAGAACTTTGACTTTTCCGGTAGTCAAGGAATTTGAGGTACAGAGGATTATGGAAGTTACGAAGGCCTCGTGGGGCGTTGGCGTAACTGGTATTCCAAGTCGGTTGATAAAAGTATCTTCTATTGTCTTGGCGCGCCCACTAACTCATCTCATCAACCTATCTCTTCGTACTGGGTCTTTTCCCCGTAAGCTGAAAGATGCATGGGTTATTCCGTTGTTTAAAAATAAAGGTGATCGGAAACTAGTCGGCAACTATCGACCCATATCGTTAGTTGATTACTTATCTAAGGTCATTGAGAAGATTGTTACTGTGAGTTTAGATCGACATCTCTCTGCCCTGAACTTCTTCTCACCATGCCAATTTGGTTTTCGCAAGTCCCGCTCAACCGACTTGGCCCTTGCGCATTTATGCCACGAAGTGTCTACAGCGCTGGAATCCAAGTACCTGTGCCTCGGGGTTTTATTGGATATAGCGGCGGCGTTCAACTGTTTACGTCACTCCCTCTTCTTGCAAATGCTCGAACATCTTGGATGCAACGACATGGTGTTATGCTGGTTCAGGTCGTATCTGATCGACAGGCGGCAGGCCGTGAAAGTTGGGTCGGTGACATCGTCTTGGGAAGTCCTTAACATTGGGACTCCACAGGGGTCCATCATGGGGCCCTTTATGTTTATCATTCTGATTAATTTTATCTTATTAAAGATAGCGAAGGTTGTTCCCTGTAAGACAATTACGTACGCAGACGACACGACACTCCTGTTTCGCATCAGACCATCGGCGGACCAAACAGAGTTACTGCTTGCGATAGAGAAAGTGGAGTATGTAGTAAAGATTTTTGGGAGATTTGGTCTAGTCGTCAATGCTGGGAAAACCTGCCTCACTCTGTTTTGTACACCTCAGAGAAGGAGACCGGTAGACTCAGTTTTATTTTGTGGTGAGCAGGTGTCGTTATCGGATACGGCTAAATGCCTCGGTCTTTTGTTGCATAAGCATCTCAAATGGTCTGCCCATTTGAGAGCTATCACTCCTAAATGCTACGCTGTAATTGCTCGCATTCGACGTCTTCGAGAGCTTGGATTTCCGAAGAATTGCCTCTTGCTTGTCTACAATTCCTTGCTAATACCGACGTTGGGATATGTCATGTCCATCTGGGGCAATGGATATAAAGAGGTAGTAGATAGAGGGAGAGTAATTCAAAATGATGCACTTCGAGCAGTGTTTGGAAGGTCCCGCAGAGAGTCTGTTACCGATCTCTATGGCAGGTACAAACTCCTCACCGTGGATAAGTTAAGTCAGGTTTCCACCGCGATTCTGGCTTTCAAAATGATCAAGGGTATAATACCGTCCGATGTCGCGTTCCCCATTGTGGCCGTCGACAGAAAAACTTCTCGCCGGGCAACAGAGTTTGTACTACCTACAGCCGTCAGGGTAACTACTTGCCAGTCTCTGGCTTATCAGATGCCGTTGGTTTGGAGCTCGCTCCCGAAGGAGGTTAGGGAGCTCACATCTACCAGGAAGTTTGCCAAGGAGATAAAGAAAATATTGCAGTTATAATGTTATATAATGGTGTGAATTAGATACCCTGAATATTGTGAATTGTAAATAATTTGAGTGAATGTAAATATCTGTTGACAGAATAATCTATTATAATTGTGAAATCGTAATTGCATGAACAATTTGGTGATAATACACTCTTATTTTTACCCTATTTTTTAATCGAGAACTTAAGCATTGTAAAATTGCAGTTCCGGAAATAAACCGCAAATGTTATGTTATGTTATGTAGTAAACGCTGTAGTGTATTGTTCAAGAGAAAATCTGTGATATCATAATGCTGTAATGACCAGCTCTGGTTAATGTGGATTGTCTCTGTCCTATACGTACCTGAAAGAAAACTAATTCTAATAATAATAATAATACAAAGGAATCAGCACGAAGAACAGATGCAGTTACGTGCTCACACGTAACTGCATCTGTTCTTCGTGCTGATTCCCCCCCCCATTTCGAATGTGCATTTTACCCCACTGTATTATGTAGAAACAACGGCTGATTGTGTTCATTTTAAATGTTTTTTTTTTTGTTTTTGCTAGACTCTTGAACAAACTTGTTGCCACACAGACGTCGATAGAGATCAGATACATCGTGTTGTTGCGCCGGCTGTTGAACGCTCGACCCTACACACCGTTACCTATCCTTCTGACGAAATTCCCCTCTTCAGTTCGACATCATTTCGAAGACAGTAACATCTGCTCGAACGATGCAATCCGGACATCATGTCGCTTCACTCTTCACGAGAGAGCCGAGAATGAGATTCTAAAGAACTTGATGAAACAACACTAGCGCATCTCGAAATATCAGAATATCGTGTTGTTTTTTGTTCTCTAGGGAAAGTAACAATCGAGCCATTGGTCGCTTGCAACGGCTGCCCCAAAACGGAAATGGTTGAAACGCCTATAACAATACTGCTGCCATAGGCAACAGTGGACGATAGTATCAAGGGCCTGATGGACACCTAATGTTTTCCATCAGAGAGCGACCTCGTTTGTGCTTGGTTTACTTTTAGTGTTGCGGTTTTGTCGCAAAGGGTCACCATACGACGGGAGAAAACGCGTGTAGAAAACACAATCGATTGTGTTTTATAGAAGGAAAAAAAAAGAGCGCGCGTGCGAATCTGTTCTGCCGGGAACATGAGACGAGTGAGAGTGCCGCTTCGAAATATCGCACTAGGTATCGACGTTTGCGACAGGCCTAGTACTCGTAAAATGTTGTCTTTGCCGATCGGTACTTCTACAGAGGTTTGAGGATAGTGTCGCCTCTTCCGTAAAGACGGCAGCTTCCACAAGGACTATTGCCGTGAAATACACAACCATGCATATACACGCACACACACACACAGCCACGGGCACACGCCACAAGCACTGTAAACAGCATACGAATAGACTCGATCTACGGAAGACGAATGTTTTTCATAATACCTACAACCTGCAAACAAAATAGCACTCTAACTGTCATTTGAGAATATCAACTATTAGTACGAATCTGACCGACGACTTGCGGTAACTTTGTGTTGTGGTTGATCTTCTGGGACCTTCGATACAAGCAAACAAATGCTGAGGCGAATGACGGATATAATCCAGGCTATCAAAGAGAAAAGGGGTTTAAACGTGAGTGATACTATAAAGAATTGAGAAGTATATGTAAGTGCAGATATATACGTATGCTATGGGCACAACGGTCATGTCCAGTGACGCAGTTATGGGGCGGGTTCGAAACGGGGCCGAATGAGTGAATCTTTAATTGCCTCGGCTGACGATTACTCGGCATGGCCTCGATGAAAGTGCGTTGGGAGTTGGTCAACAGAAACAATTACGACGCGCTTCATGACCAGTCATATATTGACAAGGGGCAGACCTGAAATCAAAACATTCATGACAACGTATATTCATGAAGAAGAGCGAGAAACGGCTTACCTTAGCCGGTATCTATGTACATGCACTGGGTGCGGTTAGTACCTAGCAATATGCCGATATATGGGCCAGTTGAAAGCCGATCGCAGAGCACGAGACGCGATGAAACGCGGTTACTTTTTCGAATTCGTTGGCCAACACCTCCAACCGTGGCGGAACCATATTTACCTCGCCGGGGTGTGACGGTTCTTCGTTACCACCATCTCATACCACGCTACAGCGTCTCCTTGCCACTGCTTGTCCAGCTCTTGCAAAATGCCTCCGTGTGAGAATTGGCGTCAATAATCTCGGTTGAGTGAAGCGCACCTGCGTAGATCTACGACAAACAATGGTACACGAACTCGCACGTCCTAGCTAATCTAGAGTCGTAGCGACTCAATTGAGAAAGACACGTCAGAGCTAAGCGTGGCCCTGAAATGTTGCGGTTCTGGTCGTCAACGCGTCCACCGGCCGTTAGGCCCTACAATACGATGATGAGTCTAACCCAAATGATAAAGCTGTCCTTCGTGCACCAGCTCTTCGGCGACCATTGCTTGCCGCGCGCCGCGAGCAACTTCGTCATTGGCAAATCACCGAAAGCGTTTCATCATCATTTAATTAGTTCAGTTAACGAGTACAGCGCAGCACGTACATAGTTGCTTCATTACGCCGGTTAGGCATATATCGGAATTATAACATTATAGTAACTAGAATAAAATCGATCAAAGAGATTCGAATGGAATCTTCTTAAACGTCTCTCTCGATGTTCTGTATATATAAATGTACATTTCTACGCGAAACGAAGTATCCATGACATTGTATTATAATTGATTAATATAGTACAACATTATAACGTGGTTGAATGCCAGATGTGTTTGCTTGAAAGTCACAGGATTAATTGTAAATGTTAATGGATGTTTTTTAATGATTACCTATTTGCCGTTACAAGTAATCCCATGGCAGTCATTTTGTGAACGACGTGCGGTGACCAATCGTATTTTACTTACAAACCTTCTAAACCCCCGCATATTGCGTCATCATCATCTACCTATTTCGAATATCCGGTTTCATCTATCTATTATATACCACACGTTGACTCGACAAAATCGTTGTTGGTACCTGGATGAGACCTTGAACAATCGCGCTCAGTGGTGCAAATTTAATCGAAGAAATTGACATGCGCTTAGTCATGACCCTAGTCTCATCTGTGTTAGCGAATATGTGACACTGAAAAGATGTCCGCGACGATCCCACGATACGACAAAGTGTATCTCAACTGCTGTTGCTGCTGCTGCTGTTGCCGTTCGCCTAGGTCCACAACTACCACTTTCATATCTCGTAGCGGTGACTATGCCGACGGCAGTGGCGTTGCCACGTATCCCATTGCTGCTGGTGGTGTCGTCTCTTTGAAGTTTCAACGAGAGAAAGCCTAAAAGTTCGCCGATCCCGAACTCTCGTCTCGTTCATGTAATACCCTGCTTCCATCAGCTGCCACTGCTGCTGCTGCTACTGCTGCTATAGGCGGACTGCTGAGTCAGGTGACCACCGATCGCTGAGAGTTATCATAAGGTCTGCTCTTGTATCGGCTGGCGTCGCACTTGGACCAAAAGCGGCTCCAATGGCGAGCCTACTGCCTGTCCACCGACATTAATTACGCCATCAATCGCTTGGAGACGACGCAGAGGTCTCTGCCAGACGCAAACAGATGATCCGGATTAAGTGGACTGGCCAAAAAGGCAAGCTGAGCAAGAAAAAGAGAATGAAGTTCCAGTGCGACGAGATTATTGATTTACATGAGCTGCTTAACAGGCTGCGTCGCTCCAGCAATGAAAGCAGTGATCGAGAATCGACCGATTGTGGAAAACTGTGCCGTGGCCACAACGACGCAAATGGGTTATGTGAAAAGCCCCTATATGACTCGACCAAGCTGTATCCAGTACCGGTCTTGTGCAAGACGTGTTGATCTGTGAGCAGAAACGTTGAACCGACAATTACGTATGGCCCCCTTAAGGGACGATATATTTGACAACTGTCGCAGTTAGACAATAGAGGAGAGAGTGTGTATTCGATAGAATTATAAGTTCTGTACTGTACTGCACTGTCTGGCTTATCTGGCTGATCCAGTCTCATCCATCTCTGAAAGCTCGGAGTTAGTTCTACCAAAATATCTTGCTCTTCTCTCATGGTAGCTATTCAGGAATTCGGCGGCCCCCGGCCTGCTGCCTCCCCCCCCCCCTCCGTCTTACCAATCCACCGGGTCTCTATCAATCTGTCTCCCTGACTTCGTCTCCTTATGGCTTGCGGGCCATTAGCCAGCTCCCGTCTGAGCATGAGTCAGATATCAGAGGCGGCGAGACATGCATGCACGCATAGAGTACGAACTACGCAGGGCCAGGATCGTCATCACGAGTTGATCCACGTTCGGTTCAAGTCTGTTCGTTCGGCTTTGGCCCTTCTGTGGCGCGGTGAATCTTATAAACGAGGGGGTCACAGAAGCGGATTCAGGTGGACCAAGGGGGAACTTCCCACTCTCAAGGCGCCGTGTGTTGCTCTCTGTCGAGGATGTGTTGTCGTCAGGCTCGCGAAAGTATCTCCACACACCGACGCAGGCGCGCCTCCATACGAACGCATAGCATAGCAGAGCACAGAGCATGAGCGCACACGGGGCACTTAGGGTCGAGGACCGATGGTCGTCGGCCGTTTCTCGTCTGTCTCCACTGCTTTGTTACCGCGCTGTTGCTTCTGCGGGGTCCGCTGTTACCGCAGTTCTTTGCCGTCAGGTGCGAGCTGTCAGGGCAGTGTTCTCGCTCCTTGTCTCTTGGCGAACGCGCAGCGTACTCTCACAAAAAGGCGAGAGACATAATGTGCGGCAGCAATAACAGCAGCAGAGGCAGCAGCAGCAACAACAACAACAACAGCAGCATCGGCGAAGGGGCTTGACTGGCGCTCCCTAACACTGTGGTCTACGCCTGCCGCGCACTGATCTCAAAGCGAATCAGGGGAGTCTAAACGCTACCGGTGCCAAGCAAATCGAGGGGCCTCGTCCACTCGTTCGGGCGTCGTCTTATCGTCCGAACAACGACAACGCACTTCAGCAGGCTCCAGCCGGACGCTGTAAACCGCTGACACAGCCGACCTGGACGCGTCGGGGAGCAACGCGAGATACAGAGAGAGAGAGAGAGCGAGATATAGAGGGAGTATCAGAGAGCGATGGTGCTGGTGGCTACCGAGCGCAGGCGCACAGTGCTTCTCTGTGGGGTCGTCAACCCGTTGAGAGACGCCACCACCAGCAACATCATCAGCATGACCATCAACAGGCCACGACATATGTAGTAGCTTGGCTTAGTAGCTGAGTTGTGTATATCTACTGTAAATATAGACAAGCAACATCCAACACGAACTAAGGTGAAAGTGGGGACGAACACAAGACGACAGACCAGAGCTGAATAGAACAGCTACAGTATTCATATTAGAGACACGCATGTAACTGCTGTACCCGTTCCTGACTCTGCCGCCTGCCGGCGACTCCATCGCCTCTCTCTCTCTTCCTCTCCTACTCTTGTTCTCTCTTTGTTCTGACCTATGACAGAAACACGCATAAAAGATGAGCACTTCAATAAACGCTTAGTCAAGTCGCATCTCTCCGATAAGCTCTGCCTATATATATATATATATATATATATATATATATATGTAACTTATGCATGTTTCCGAAGAAACCAGAAGAAAGCGCGCTCCCCTACACAAGGTCTGGCCCTGACTCGAAAGAAAATAGATTGCGATCGATCCGACGAGCATGCTGCACTGCTGCTGCCGCGCGGTAAACGATGCGGTAATGATATGATGGTTGACTCAAAAAGGCATATATTTAAATGACTACTCCGTGGACTCTGAGCGATACAAAGAGAGACAGAGAGAGAGAGAGAAATAAGAGGAAGCAAGAATGACAACGCGATAACAAGTGTAGAGTAGGTCCAGAAAACCGCTTGTCGAATGTCTTACGACGCAACGAAGCTCTAAAGCTAATCGATACCGACGTCCGTTCACGTTCGACTTGTATCAGGAAGGCGGAAGGTATTCAACAATATAATACTGTCAGATTGTGTGTGTGGGGGGGGAGGCTTATTATGTGAGATGGGATTAACTTTTCAGATGAAGGCGGGTGGACTACATTGGTACGGGTTTTAGCTAACTTATTCTTAGAACTATTTTAGCGTCCATTGCAGACATCGTTGTCAGGGCCTTGTCGTTACCGACATCAATCACGGCTGGTTCATGTTCACCGTATCCTCTCAGGCCCACGAAACAAGGCATGCTAATTCTCATTGCTTGATCCTCGTCAGAGCTTAACGAACGTCTACGAATAGTTTTCACTTGTGGGTTGTAAGCTTTTAAAGTGATCCGAACGAGTTGGCATATAACATCTATTTTATAATAAATTACCTTTCCTTTAAAATAGAGTCGTTAATTTTTTTGTGAGACTCCAATCTTAACGTCAAACAATTTCGCAGATCGCAAATTAAAAGCGCGAAAGCCATGACGAACTCTGTTGTGCCCCTTGCTCAAGGACTTAGAGTGAGCTTCAATGAAAGGCGGGCCTAAGAAACTCTCGTTTTGGTGGGTGACGAAGCCCACTGGCAAGGTTTCCTTCCAACCCTTTGAGAGCTACTACCTCTTGAATTTTTTTATGCAGAATTTTCCATTGTGTTCGATTGTGTTGCTTATCAGCTATTGCTACAACGTGTTGTCTGCGGCCAGCCGAGGGAACGACGTCGTTTCGGGTGACCTCGGGAGTGGCCACGCCAGACACGTTTGGGATCTCAGCCATCCCAGACATCGAAGATATATCTGTTCTGCGTAAAATGGACAAGTGCTATCGAATGGCAGACGAGTGCCGTCGGGTTAAGACTAGACGTTGTCTAGCCAATCGTGTTCCAGGAGGACGACAACGATGATGACGTTCTTCGATCATCTTCTCGACCCGCCCCCCGCCTACGTAGTCTCACTTTATAATTTCTCCTCCTCTCTCTCTCTCTCTCTTTCGCCTCAGTCATATTGGTCACTTTGACGCGACATTGCCTCGAAGAGCTGACAAAGTCCAAAGAGAGATTGGCGACGGTCAACATCGATGTGCGCAGTCAACCGCTTGTCTGGCTGCTGCTACCGTTGCCACGTTCTGACGGAAAACTGGCGACGTGCTGTCTGGCTTGGACACGCTACGGCAGTTCCCGTTTTAAACGCGTACCTATTTGTGCCACTGCAACATAACGCCAATGAACCCGAAGGACACCATGTCAGCAACGAAGGCGCCTCTTGCGATCAGCTCAATACAGTTATTTGCCATGCTCACTATTTATAACAACTTGAACAGCTATGGCTAAGAGCCTCTGTAGCTCCCTTCGTAGCTCCTATCTGTGAAGTGTTCCGCTGCCCACCTCAAGTACCGCTGCAATTTACCCACTGCTAAAAACGTCATCTTATCCCATTGCGTTATGGATGCGCAAATTATATCATACACAGGTTTTCCGTTATATGCCAAAAGCAGAGAGTGAAATACGCGATTGCCAACAATAAAACGACTAAGGGCTATTACCACAAGGATATGATTAGACTATAAGGGCAGTCCAATGACTAGCTATAATAAGCAAATTTCACTTTGTATCTGAACGGTGGTCCGGTAAAATAATACAGACCATAAAATCGAATACAAATTAAGTGCTTCCGTGCAAAGGGGTGTTGAGTCAGTCTCTGTCCATTTCTGAGTTATATGTGCATACGGTGCTTTCAGAATCCCGATAGTGACGTCCAAGATATTCGAATACATGTATGTACAACTCAACATTTCCACTTGATCATTTTTTCAGTGAAACTTTTGTGTGACGTGACGACCTTTTTCTCAAGTGGCGACTTCAGATGCGAAAACGTCTGAATCGATTTCAATACTGATACTGCCCTCAGAAAAACTACGCTGTTGATACTTACCACAATCCCCCCTAAAACGCAGCTCAGGTCTCTGTCATAATTCAAACTTGAGGAAACTCATGAACTATTTTCGCTATTTAAGAGTCAATCTAGGTCTCAACTGTGAGTAAAGTGGACCTAATTCCCTTTTTGCACGGAAACACTCGCAAATTATCGAATTTATTTTAGGCATAATTGAATTGCGCTTGAATTTTTTGTTTTAATTTCACAGCGGAAATGGAACGATCTGTCTGAGAAGAGCGCATCGAGTGATTCGAATTCGTGAAGACAATGAACAAAGTTTTGAGCCTATGGCTGCGTACACAGAATATCTAAGAACTAACCGAATGCACCAATCCTGAATGAGAACAACTTTCGAACACGTTTTCATAATATACAATACAAACGTAAAGAGTTTTATTTAACTGATTCTTTAACATTACGTGTTAAAACCCCAAACCGGCTTTGCGCCCGTTTCTGACGAACAATCGCTTTGCCATCAATTGATACCATCTATGCATATCAAACATGACTGATTGACTTTTTTTCTGCCTCTATTACAGATATATATATATATATATATACTTCGTTCGTTAACACTAAAATTATAGGAACTTCGGCAGCAGGCCCCACCCTTGGTCTTCCTGTTGAAGCGTCCGTTTCTCATCTGGACTGAGTTTCAACATGGTGACAAGCACCGGCACAAGGCGCTCTCTCTCCGACCTCATCGTGAGGTACTTCAGCACCACGTTCTTAAGGTACTCGAGATTGCCGAACTGTTCCTCCCGTTCCTTGTTCCGTTCGAGCCGGCGCACCTCTTCCTTTAGAACGCGGACCTGTTCACTTAGTCGAAGGTTGTTAACCTCACTCTCATTGAGCAGTTCCGTGAAGTGGTCGATACGCTTCATAGCCTCTTCGAGTCGTGCGGTCACCGATTCGAACGTCTCGAACGACGGCACCTCCTGATGCTCGAGCAGTTTGTCAAGGGGCTGGAAACCGGAGGTCGGGATCACGTCGAACGGTAGTGGCCGAACAGAGATCGCGGCGTCCGTTGACTCCGAGCCCTCAGCTGGCTGACGGACAGGCTCAAGGAATACATCTGGTGGGAGAACGAGTTGAAGAACATCCATATAATAGCGCAACCAACGACCGTGAACATTTTCTGGCTATTTAACAACCAGCGAAACTGTAGCCGGGTCAAGCCACTGTAATTAAGACTGTTGCAAGCAGACCAGGTGACTGCAGTTGTCTGTTGTCAGAGGAGGTCACGAATGACCACACAAATCTCTGACACGTCTCGATTCAAGTGGACTAACTTGTTTTGGATGGACACAGCTAACATAATGATTCATCATTTGAACATGCCTCGAGTTTGACACCTCGGCGACTACGACAACTCCACTTTCATATGCGACTTACCGTTACCACTGTTATTGTGAAGATCGGGAGAGCGATCCGTCACATCGCGCGTTCGATTCGTCTCTCTAACTGCGTCAAGTTCGGCTCGCACCTGGAAGCAAAAGATAAGAAAAATCCGGTTAAAACCTCCGAGCAGAGAGGGCAGGCACGCCGCTAACTGGTAGATTGAAGTAGATTCGGGAAGGGCGATGCTGTTGAACATTGTCAACAGTTCCAGAAGGGGGGTGGTCACGGTGTTGACATGCATTAGCATGCCCCCCTTTAAAAGACAAAAACAAAGAATGATGCAGACTGACCCGGCCACTAACGAGACGTCGATTGACAAGTAGACGGCGCGACGTGAAAAAGATGTGGTCAAAATCTGCGCATCTTAGAAGGAAGGCACGCTGCTAACGGCTAGATTGAAGTAGATCGACCTAGCCACTAACAAAATGTCGATTGACAATGCGATATTGAAGGGCGGCGTTGGTGACGTTTTCCGTACCAGACGAGACCACCGGAACGTACAAAATTTCTTCTATCTAAAACTACTACGAACTCTCACACAACAAGAGCAGTTCGATTCGACCATCGACCATTGTCGTCTGTGATGTGACCAACAAACCTCAACGAGTTTGTCTTCGAGAATTTCCACCATAGTCCTTTGCGCTTGTTCTTTGCGTGCTAATTCGTCTCCATGACGGGCGGCTGCTTCTTCCAGTTTGGACGTCTCCCGCTTAAGCATCTCCTCTCGAACACCCCTTTCTCGTTCCTCGAGCGCCTCCGTCAATCGCTGCTTGGACTCCTGATTTCGTTGACTCATATCCCTCTGCAGGCTGTCGTAGCGATCCTGCAGTCGGGATAGTTGCTCCTGGGCTGCCTCCAACTCGGTCTTTGACACGCTCAATTCCTGCGTTAATTCATCGATTTTCAGCTGGTTTTGCGTGCGCATGTGTACGTGTGCGTTTTAGCGTAAGACAAAGAATAAATACAGCAACAAATTCAAGTGTATGTTAGTCGATTGCTTACACGTTTCTAAGCGTGATCCGTTGCTGATCCGTTTTTGAGAATGAAGCTTAAACGGCATCACAAGCTACACCCATAACACTGAAGAGAGCAGCGGTAGAAATAAAACAAATTACCTCTCTCGCAAGTGTATTCGCTGTTATTACCTTTAACGATGTGATAATACTGTCGTCAACCAACTCCTTCTTCTTTTCCGGGTTTTTTTTCTGTAACGATATAAACCTATTTTAGCGATGCGCCCTTGACCAACTCAGATCATCACAGCTCACATCTAACCATCAGGCACGTGATTTTCCACACAGTCGCAGAGTGTTCTTTACTGCTACATGCGTTTCCAAAGAAAACAGAGAACAGCAACTGCGATAGCGAACGAAGCAGGTCATTATCAAAGAAACTTATTCAACAATTAGATGAATAAGTACTTAACGAATGTATTCAATAATTAGATGAATAAACAATTAATGACAGACTAAATAATTCGACAAGGGTGAATGAGCAGCACTTTCCCTACGAAATTTGAGAAAGACAAACATTAATAATAAGTAATTAGTGACTGTGTCACAAGGTACTCTCGCCGATCACACGTTTGGTGAATATGGACGAAACAGCCAATTTCGAAAATTATAATTCGTACGCCGCTGTGTTATTTTTTTAGATGAACAAGCGCTCCGAGTGATTCATCTTATACGCATACTCACGATTTTAATCATGGAGTGTGCCTTGATTTTATAGGCTTCGAACTCTTTCTTCGTTTCGTCAAGCTCGAGCTTTACCGTGGCATAGTCCTTTTTCAAGGACGCTGCTTTCCCCTCAAGGGTACGCGCCAACCGACTTTGAGCGTCCCTTTGACACTGCAGGGAGTCCTGCAACTGTTGGATTTCTTGAACCTTTTCGGCCACCTGAAGCTGCGACATCTTCAAGGCGCTCTCTTCGCTCGCGAGCTGCGCCGTCATCTCTTTGAGTTGGGTATCTGATTCCTCAATTCGTCGTGTCGCCTCTGCCATTTGGATTGCTAATGAGGTTTTGGCGTCATCGAGCTGGTCACAGCGAGCCCGTAGCTGTTCGGCCTCAGCGGCTTCCTTTTCAACGTCGGCCAAACGAAGCTCGAGTTGCGCTTTGCTCGTAACCATCTCCTCGAGTCGATCACGGGCGACCTTAGCTTCTTGTTCTAACTGTCTGCTGCGCTCATCCATCTGCTGAGCATCGTCGATAGCCGAACGTCCCAACTCAGCCTGCTGCTGAAGAGCCGACGTCTCGACCTGTGTGATTGGAAAAATAAAGCAAGTGAGACTAGAGAGTAGTAGATATAACACTCTATGGATAATGAGACGAATACAGCAACGGAATGCCAGCAAGGGTGTCTGCTTCGCTCTGTAGCGAACCCCCATTATTGACCACTTGTTATTAGACTGTTCCTCAGGGATACCCGATCATGGGTGGCGTTTTACTCATACGAGACCTGCTGGTGCGGCAGCCCCCCGTTGGGTAGTTACCTGCAAAGCAGTGACGTTCTGAATCTGTTGGCTAAGCTCCTGCCGTAGTCGATCCATTTCAGCGCGTGCTTTTTCGAGTTCGTTCGTTACCACGAGCACTTGGGCCTCTGATTCCGCTTTGACTTGTGCTGCATCTTGCGCATGCTGCTCAGCCTGCTCGATCTGCGGGAAGTCATTTTGAAAATCATTCACCACACAGTCAGTCATCGACTCAATTCAATCTTCGCTGAGATCGTACAGGCTAGCAGTAGTAATATGGTGTTGCAATTATTATTATTATTATTATTATTATTATTACTATATATATCAAGTGTCTTGCAACGATATATTTAGGAGATGCGAACGGGTACATGACAGCGGCGTTAAACTCCCGCTTGCGTCTGAATATCAATACAGCGGAAGAACAACAAGTAGTAAAAACAATGCCAGGCGTGTTTAAGGATTAATACTATTAATAGTCTAATAATGATAGGCTATATTACTGCTTGGTTCTGAGATGATTTGCACGTACAACCGTTGTAACTGGATAATGTCAAAATGGCTACCTTTGCAATAAGCTGGCGTTTGTCGTCTTCGAGTTGCGACGTTTTCAGTTCCATTTCCGCAACGCGATCAACCGTCTGGGCAACTTTCTTTTGCAAGTCTCGACTGAGTTTTTTCTCAGCCTCCAAATCGTCCACTGCTTTATCGTACTCCGTTTGAAGGCTCTGCGGATGATGATAGTTTTGTGATTTAGGGCAGAAACAAATGATATGCATCATATTCATTTTTACGCTTTAATGTACAACAACTAATCCTATGCTTAGGGTCTTCCCTGTGTTATATACTACATACGTGAAACAGGATAAGGACGAAAAAAAATACTGTGTTAATTAATATTAATATTTCTATGAATCATCCACAGTGCACACGCTTACCTGGATGTTATTCGCCAAGACATTTGGTGGAGGCTGTTGATGTTGTTGCTGTTGGGAGGATTTCAGCGCTACGAGCTCCTTCTTCATTTTGACGAGAAGACTCTTCAGTTTCACAATTTTTTTATCTCTCTCCTCAATTTCAGCGTCTTTGGCGTTCACCAAGGTGCTATCGTCCGTCAATGCCCCATTGCCATTCTGGTCAGGCGACGATGAAGATCGCGCGAGGAGAACGCTGTCTTGTTTTTCCACTGGAGGCTCGGAAGGTCTACATTCGCTGTCCATCGAACGAACGTTGTTCAAGAGTTGCTGTAGGACACTTCGAATGTATCTGAAATCGGTGAAAATAGAAGTGAACATTAGTTGAATCCTGATAATATATTAATATCATTAATTATCAATTATTTGCGGTCGTTATAATAGCCGTCGAGGTGATAACTAATCGCAGATCAAGTATCAACATATGCATTTAGCATCGTTTACCGTAGCACCGCCTTTCCAAGTCTCCTGAGACAGGAAAGCATAAGTGGCTCCTTACAAGCGATCTCTTTCATATACTTACTTCTCATCGGCCTCGTCCGACAATTTCAAATTAGCTATCCGATCTTCGACATCTTGGGCCTTTGAAAAGTCCTTCGCTAAATCTTCAAGGCTTCTTAACAATCGACATAGAACACTACATCCGTCATCCGAGTGTGAAAACGCGCCACTGAAAACAACATTTTACAAGATTCAACATTATTATTGTTATTATTATTATTATGATCCATCCTTATATACTATTGCACATCCTTCATAAACTATCTCTCTGAGGACTTGCATCAACTGGTTCTAACTTTTGGTGATTGGTGTCCTTTTGAAGTATCCTCTTCAATTGGTCTTGCAGAACATCTGCATCTGCCTTCCCTGTACTGCAAGCCTTTTATTTTAGCTGTCAATTACGTGTGAGTCAACTGAAAGCCAACGTATATCCCAACCCTCCCCAATCCTCCCCAGCCATGCCCCGGTATATATTACACTCAAAGGTATGGCACATGTTAACCTCTCTCACCTGTTCGCTCGTTCAACCATATCATCCACGGTTCCATGAAGCCTCTCTAGAAGTGCGGACTTCTCCTCCTGAAATATCGAAATACGTCGTTACCACCCGTCGGATTTAAACTCCAACAAATTCCCTGGAGATTCCAACAAATTCCTTCAAATCATAATCCTATAGAGATTTTCGTACATCATGTTTGTTCAGTGGAATTTCCTACAATTGCCCAACCCGAGTTTATAACACATCACTTTGGCAGAAATACGTGACCTGATGTTGATCCATGCATGCGTTTCATATGTTTGTTAAGACAAGTTCGAAGGAGTGTCGATAAGCGATGCCGTGAAAAAACGAACACCGCTGAAGGTGTGGCGAATCCTGGAGTCAATAATTGGTCGACCTCTGTTTCGGATCGATTTCGTCCGAATTCACTGGACACATTTGAACCGGACTTGCATCACAGAAAGTGCTAAACTCCGAACGAGTTGGCAACATTCGGTCTGATCACTTACCATCTGCTGCTCAAGCACCTGCACGCGAATTCTCTCCTGTGACACCTCCTTGGTGAGTGTTTCGACCTGCTCCTGGCTATCCGTCAACTCTGTTGATAGCCTTTGAAGTTCTGCCTCTTTCAGTTTGGTTGCTTCGTGGGTGGCCTTTGCAACTTCTGAAGCGGATTCTTGTGCTCTCGCCAGCTCAGCCGCGAGCAAACTCATGCTACGGTCGGCAGCTTCTCTCAGCGAACGTTCGCTCTCCAATTCAGCTTCTAGCGAAGTTATCCTAACAAATAAAAATGGATTGAGTTACGTTTTGTTAATGATGTTTTGTATGATGTAGTTTACAAGGGGGACATATTACAGATATTTAGATTGATAGTGCCGTTGGAGACGATATAATAGATTCGAAGATCGATTACATACTGTTCTCTAAATGTGGCGATCTGCTGCCCGGCTCGAGCGTCGTCCGATGAATTCTTGTCGTCATCTGTCGAGTTGGCTTCCGGTCCACGACCACTATCGGCGGCCTCGCCGACCATCAGCAACTGTGAGAGATGCAGCTGCGCTTCTTCCAGTTGGTTGGTAAGCGCCGTCGTTGTCGAACGAAGAATATCGCACTCTTCTGCAGCCTCAAGCGAACGCTGTTCGACCTCACCTCTGAGCTTTTTCTCGGCTTCAAGGGCACATCGAGCACTATCAACCTGCAATCCCATATGAACGTATGCTTAGAGCTCTAGCATTTTATTATTATCGAGGCTAGACAGACATTGAGTGCTCGTATTTCCTGTTCGTATATTTGATAACGATATTTTGAGAATATTTGCTGGTACAAATGTTGAAAAGGTCAGCATGACCCTGATATAAATGGGGTGATTCAGCACTACGGTCTACAGCGATTTTAAAGCCGATACGTGCACCGTTGTTCGATACGTTCGGTTGACTTGATTAGCTGACTCACCTCGGCCCGGAGTGCGTCAGCTTCGTCGAGTGCATCATTAAGTTTAGCAATCGCTTCGCGCAGACCCTTCTGCGCTTCGACTTTGCGTTGATCGCACCTAACAAAGTCGTCGCTGATAGCCTTAAGGCCAGTGGACAGTTTATCGAACAGCGGCGGCGCCGGAGGGCTGAGTTCGACGAGCGCCAACAGCGTGTCGAGACAGAGCCGAGAGAATTGCTCGATCTGGTTGTCGGCAACTCCGAAGATGATTTCGCATGAGATTGCTAAAGACGAGGTTAGTTCATCCACCCGACCTTGTAGACGGTGCAAGCTGCAGATACGAGCAGGCGGAACAAGGAAACACGAGCAACTCTTCTGATTAGTTAATTAGTTAGTTAGAAACGAACTGAGTTACGAACCGATTGCCTCAGACAAAATTTCTAACTTTACAAAAAAAATTGCTAATTTACGGTGCAAAACACCGGCAGCACCGCACGCTTGCTATTACAAACATACAACGAAGGGATCAGAAACACTGCTCACCTGTTTTTGGCGTTGGTCTCGCCACGTTCGGCCGTCTCAAGAGCTTCCGTTAAGGTACAAATATGTTGCCTGTCATTGTCCAAATCGGCGGTCAGTACTTGAACACCGCTCTCGAGTTCTTCAACTCGACATCTTGTGGCCGTCTCCCGAGCTTGCCACTCCCTCTTCTCATCCTCCATCTGTATCGGCGAAAATCAAGTGTATGAGAAAAACTTATTAAGCATTCGTTAATGATTATTCTTTATCAGAGAATTATAATGTAGCTAGCACTTCCACAATGTTGTTAGCTTAACGGTGTGGTCTGATAGTAGAAGTGGCGTCATCGAAATATGTCACGTTGAAGCGCTCCGACTCGTTCCTGAAAATGGATCTTCGATACCTCTTGACAAAAAAGTTTGTAAAAAGAACAACACAAAAGCGCTGTCCAAATTTGAACGGTACTTGAATACTGTCCAAACGAACCTGTTTCAGCTGTTGTTCGGCCTGGGATAGTTTTTCAAGAGTGTCCTGGAGTTCATTTTCTAGAGCAGTTTTGTCTAGAAGGTTCTCCGCGCTATCCTTAGGAAGAACATCACCTGCCTCTGCAGTATCTGCTGCCTTCTCAACAGAGGTGCCTTCCGGTGACGTAGTATGGTCACTTGGCGGTTGAGTGTTCAGCCTTTCTTGCGCTTCCTCCAATTGTTTTCGAAGGGTCTTATTGTCGTCGAGGGTCTAGCAAGCAAACAAAGTGCGCATTCGTCAATATACCTTGTAATCGATTGAAATAAAATACATATCGGCGTAATAAAACCGACGTCTCTACGCAGTGCCTTCTATTGCATTCTCTATGAATAAATTGTCTATTCGCTATGTCTTTGTTATCTGTCCGTTTTCGGGAATTACGAATGTTACGAAGGATACTGTGATCGTCGACCAATTCGAAGGTCGGTTTCCGTTTATCGTTCTCGAACACTGAATCAATCAGAAACGCATCCTCATAGAGGTTAAGGGTGCTGCAAAACGGGCTATCTAAACTAAGTGTCAGTGATGGACGTCATTCGGCCCAATGGTGAACGAGCACCGTGAAATGTGACACGGATATAAATACAGTAAATATACCTCAAACGTACAAGTGATACCGATCAACTCTCACAGAGTGACCGGCTGTTCGATCGGGATCTCACAGCGACTACGTTCTCACGCATCACATATCGGGAGGCTACTTGGATGTTTATCCAGTGTGCAGTACTTACAGTTAGCAGCGCGATCGCAGTAGGCCACCATGTCAAATGCATTATCTATCTATGATTTCATCTCATCAACTTTGTTACTCTCGCTACGAAGTCCGCTTGATACGCGCGAGTTCTCCCCCCCGCTGTCACTTAATAGGACTCGAGACGAGCTTGTCATATATGCAGATGTGTTAAATGATGCACGCTCCGATGCCATTCACCGTCTTACTGTACTATAACGTGTGGTTGCCGTTACTAGGTTCTAGGCAGTCGGAGAAGCACTGCGATAGTGAATTACAAGAAAACATGAATTCAATCGTTCGAAACTACCACATTGAGTTTACTTGTCGCTTTGGCTCGCGTGGCTGCCAATTGTTACAAACAGCCGGTGCCTCCTCGGTCATACACATGGATAGCAAAAGGCAGCTCGGTGGCTCCACGCGCTAAGTGGAAAGAGTTGGAAATTATTTCCCGCAACGCTAATACCCTTTGTCGAGCAGCTGTCAACATAGATAAACATGAATTCGACCGGTGGGCGAATTTCGAAAAAGGGCGCCAATCCAACGAAATCCAATATTTCAATGCTCTTCACCAACCGTTCTAAAGCCGTGAACACCTGGATAACGTGCCTAGATTTCGCGAGCATAGTATATCCCTACATAAACGAGCGATTCATTCATGGTTAATTTGCGACTCGACGTGCCACTTCGTACCTGCGCCATTCGCTTTTCGAGTTCGAGTGCGGCGTCCCGAGCCGATTCGAGAGTATCCATTTTTTCCAGCAGCTCGCGTTTCTCCTCACGCAGCAGGTTAAGCTCATTCGTCGCTTCGCTGAGCTCATCTGTCGAGTCTTTGCGTTCCGTGAGGCTGGTGTTTCCGACTTCTTGAAGTTCACCTTCCAGAGAGGCATTACGGCTCTCCAACTCCTGGAAACACGAACGTCCATGGCCCCGTCGACGGCGGCCCAAAGAAACGTTTTGCTCGTTTGTTAAATATGCCTACATTAACTGATGGCATGGCTCGTTGCTTGTCTAATATTTCAAAAGCTGATCCTCCTCAGCTGTCGTCCTTCTATGGTAGGCTTCGGCAGCGCTTCGTAGCTGCATGACTTTAAGGACCATATACATAGCTGAACACTAAAGATATAGTAAGAACGGACAGCCATTGTGTACCGTGCGTTGCATAGCTAAGCAACTTGATCACAATTACTGGACAGCGCCGCATGGAGGCTTGGAACGAGCTCAACCTTTTTCGAATACCAAACCGTTCGATATCTTTGAGGCCGCCCCGGCCTGGTCATCCTACAAGGGATTCTCGCCTTTCAACCCACTAAACTAAGTGTATCGTCTTGCTCCAACTACAACCGAGGTATAATCAGCAGCTTTCTAAATTCGAGCTCCCCAGCGTTACTTTCCAGTTTTCAGTGTATTACGACCTTCGGGTGGAAAAAAGGTATCATAACATGTGGCCGCTAATAACGAGTCATAATATTTCCCAAGCAGGACACATGAATCCATAAAAACATTCACTGTGAAGACGTATGTTGCTTATACAAAGGGTCTCGTCGGCGTTGAGGTATGTTGATTGTAAGTGGTCACTGTTTGGCATCCAGTTCTGCAATGTTTATTTAGGCAGCTCACGGACATGGACACATCGTTTAGTGAGTCTATCTAGATTGGCGTGAGGGCACCCACCTGGATACGCTGCTCCTGACGATCGTTATCCTGCTCGAGCTTTGTTCGGAGCTCGTCGCGCTCCTGGGAGACCTCTGCCAGCTGTTCCCTCAGTAGGGATTCAACATTTGCACGCTCCTTTCTATGCTCTGAAACGTGATCGTTCCGAGGCGGATCTTAAATCTCAATCAGCTGCACATAACCCGTGATAGCTGCACCGAGTATCTGCATTATGATTATACCTAAATGTTGATGATGATATTTAAATGTTGCCACTATTAAATGGTGCAACTTCAACAACAGACAGTAGTAAACGTTCCAAACCATCACTACAACTTAGTGGCCGTATGACTCCCTCCGTAAAACAGTACTTCCCGATCACTTTCGAGTCACTACGCTTGAGATTGAATAGAACAATAGGAGGCTATAGCCGCTAGTGGTTAGTCAACGAAATAGATTTTAGTTTGGACGAACATCCGTTGGGTCGTATATGCCGCACACAAACGCGGCTGTTCTAACTAAAGGCCGGCATTATAATTAATAAATAATGCAGGTTAGTGATCTTACATACATACATTATATGTATATATATATATATATATATATATATACTCTCGGATCAGGCAATGGAGTTGACTTTGACAACAAAATGAACGGTACAAAAAATGAGTCTATATAACCGAGAAAAATATAATCGCCATTCAACTTACCTTCTTCTTCTAAAATAAAATAAATGAAACGGAAAATTATATATTAGTTCTCATGCCAAGGACATCTTAATCTTAGCATTCATTAAGCAAAACTGCTCTGTATTGAAAGATCTCAACTTGATCGATAACGGTCGACTCATCATCGCGATTACTTTGATTCTGCCCTACTCTAATTGTGCTTCTCTCTTATAGGCTTCAACAGAAAACTCAACCGAAGTGCACGATTCGGTTGATGGTATAAGTTAGACACTTCTTATTTCTATCTAGGACAAATCACGCTAATAATTATTATTGTTATTATTTGTATTTGAGCATACCATCAAGTTTGGCCTTTGTCTTCTGGAGTAGCAGAAGTTGACGTTTGCAGTGTTGCAACAACTCATCACGCCCCTGCTCCTCTAACTGCAACAACCAATGCGGGCAGATTCGGTAAGTAATCATGAATAGCTTATCTCAACAGTGTGGTGTCGACCACCTGTCATATTTGATTGTTTATCTTTGTTGAGTGTTCATGGATACTTTTGTATCTGTGAACAGAAAAGGCGCTCGCTAATGTAAACACACGGACGGAAACGAAATACTCAGACAGGCACTAGCCATTGCAAGATATATCATCATAGCCAGATACCGTGAGTAAAAAAGAATCAGCGCATCATAAATCGACGCAGTTCTAATCAGGCAAAACAATCCAACTTCCCTATGGCTCATTAAAAACATATAACGGGTCACCTACAGGAACGGCCGGCTTGGAGCCGCCTGCGGCGTCCGGGTCCGCCATGCTGAGACGTCACTCTAATTGTGGGCCTCTTCTATCCGGTCAGGTGCTGTAACGGATAAGAGAAACTGTCGTCAATAATCAGAATATTGTGTTGTCAACCTTGACCGATCGAGCTTGGCGTTGCATAGAGCAGAGGAACTACTATTCGAAAATAATTGAAGACTTGCGCAGGTATTACACAAATTTGAAATTGACCCGATCGGCGCGAGCGTCAACGTTTGCATCCCGCTATCCAGTTTAGTTACTGAGAGGCAATAAAGAGGTTATAAATTCTAGCACACACAGAGTTACAAACTGTAATCGACGTTTTAGGTGTAGCACAACTACTGCCGATGTTACTGCTGCGGACGGAACCCCTTGATTTTTTTATATTATTATTATTATATATAAAAGCATCCTAAAAGCATGACCACGCGAGGAATAGATTGCTTAGTGTGCAACCGCTAAGATAAGTAACAAGTCAAAACAATACCTAACCAAATAGATAAAACACCGACGATGATGGTGGAAACGTTATCTCAATAATATGGACGACTGAATAGAAGAACATAACAACGTAACATCAGCGATTCGCAGGATTCGCAATCTGAATAAAAACGTTTGCTGAATAAAACGGTTTGTGTCCCCCTATTCTCTCCATAACAATATATGTGGCCAGGTACAAGAGCCAGGTAAAACTGTTCATTATAATACCGAGCTTCTCTCGGCCGATGTTACAAGGGTCACGTGAAATCCTTAATTAGGGAGAAATCAAAACAGGGCTTAATGACACACGGTGCTCCGTCGATTACGATTGTGTTATGTCTCTCTCGTACTCGATCGTTGCCACGTAGCACGGGCGTGTACAGATGTTGTCACCGTGTATACTGGAACGCTTCGTAGTGATCATATTAATGGTATAGACTAAACGCACAGCCCTGGCATAGGCAGTGGCTACTCGGTCGAAACGGATGAGTGATGAATCCCCGCAGAATACAGTCAGTTGAACATTGACTTGTACGATCTCTCTCTCATGTGCAATGAATACTCTCATTTTTGCGTACTCGCTAAGGTGAGTCGGTGTACAATCGTTCACTCCGGTTCGAGAAATTACACGTGGAACACGCAAACGTAAACAGTCAATTAATTAGAGCAAATTGTTGTAGTCAATATTGAACGACTACTATGGCGATCGAATTGTTGCCACTGGCTAGACACCGGAGAATGATGTGATCAGCCTAAATATATGCATGAATATGCACTCACATATCTACGTATCGCCAGGATTACAACTAGCATCGAGAATATCTGCCCGCAAAAAATCAGCCGAATATGTTTATTAGCTATTGTTCTTATGTCGAGACGGAGGGAGAGCGAGAGGGAGCGTGGTATTATACAGACCAACCGACACCGCAAAAATTGTTCTCATAATACCGACAATAACACGATAATTTTATATAATAATTCGTTTAAGTCAAACTAATTATCACATTTCATTCTACAGCTAGTAGGACGCTTATGATGAATTTGAAGAGTTGCTCCTGAAATTGAAAATGTCAACACATTCTAAACTATTATATATTGATCATTGAATTTTAGGAGAATGACAATTCTGCACCCGCTTCGAAAGTCGAACGAAATTGGCCACCAACATCGGAAGACACGATACCGGAAAATGAAATAACGCTCAGCTATCTTTTCATCACTGTCAGGTTGTCAGAACCCGTTTGCACAATAACGCTACCGAATCTTTATGGATGGCGTTGGACACGAATATTGGTGCTGCTATTTGCAATATTCGTCAGCTTGCCGCATTTACAACTCGGCGAGTGGCCATATTTTATAACCTCACGGCCTTCGCTTCGCTTTCTACAGGACCTCATAGGACCCTATGATTGAGACGCTACTCGTTGTCGCACTGGTGATCTTGCAGCGTGGATTTTTCTTTATACTGAAACCAGCAACCGGTACATAGTCAGCTCCACGCCTCTGACAGGGGTGGCGTTGAGGATGAGAATGGCTTCGCTTAGCTTAAAGAAGTGGCGCCATAAACGGCCGTCAATGGACAGAGAATATGAGATTTACAAACGTCTCTCCCTCTCTCAGAGGGATCAAATTTTTAACCGAGAAAAAATGCGTTTGTATTATTTTCTTCATTTTCCTGCGGCTACGTTGAATATTATCAACCGAAAACTGCCCGCACTCCTCCTCTCGCTCTTGATTACGTCGAGGGGGCCTGATTATCCATATCAAGTCAATCTACGTCGCAAACTCTGAACGCACTTGTCACCAGCTGTCTTCTGAGAGTTCCATTCTGAAATCTCTACCAGCCTTCGTGCGGATGAAAACGTCACCCCGTTTACCTGCAGCTTGTTGACGGTGGCTCACACTCGACAGACATCTATCTATCAGGTAGATGGAGACGTGCACAATATACGGCAATTGGAACAGTACGTACGGTGATCTCTAGCCGAAACTGAGACGAGCTTCCCAAAGGGTAGAGAAATGTCCGAAATTTGAGAACTATTGGCAGTCGCCGAATTAGGGCACGTCACAAGCACCTGACAACGATTTCGTAATTAGATACATGGCATTGACACAGGGAACACACAAATGACACGCATAGGTCTACCGTATCCACGGATTGTTACTGATCGCTTCGCAAGGCTCGAACGACGACTTGCCAGCTCTCGTGATTATCGACAGTGAACTGCTTTCCGACACAGACAGCAACAACAATAATAACAACAACAATAACTGTCTTCTATGCACTCACTCTCAGTGGAACGCCGCTGGCACAAGATCCCCTGCTGTTTTCATCGCTCAAACCGAATCTGTCATTGCCGATAACAGGTTGCACTGCACTTTTGCACAAGTTGTTCCGACATTGCGGTGATGTCGCTCGACAACGAGAGCTCGTTCGTGTCATGCGCTAGGCTCAACAGGGGCCTGGCCACCACTGAGCGCTCGCCAGTTGGCGCTGGCAAAACTAATCATTGTAATGCTGTTGGCGCTTCTATGGGAATTTGCTATCGTCGCAACGACAGGACGTCGTCCTTAGCTGACGGCTAGATCCCCTCGGCGTCCCATAGGCTGAGCGTCTGTGGCGCGAAACGGGTCGGTGAGCGGCCGAGACATACTGCAAGACATGCACCTGCGGAAACAATCTATGCACGGCAGTTTACATGGTGGCTGCATTCAGATTATACGAGTAGACTTGCTCCATTACGAATCGGCAAGTAGACAACGACACGTCGTTCACAACACCTGAATGGTCGCTGGGAGCTAGATGAAGCAGGCCTGTAAACAGAATAAGGACCGCTGGTCCGGCTCGAGGAGGTCGGGAAGTGCGCGAAAGTCCGGCCTAGACGAAGCTGGTTAAGGAACAACGAGAAAAAGTCTCGATGTGATATCAATATTGAAATCAGGTAGTTTGATGTGGAGTGTATAGCTAAGCTCCAATCATATATCATTATTATTGAGTGGAAATAGCCTGAAGGTTGATTCAGTAAGCCGTGCGCGGTGAGTGCGAACAGGTTCGTATCGAATTATCCTATAAACAAGCAAAATACCTCAAGGCCATGACAAGCTCGGCCTGACACCAGTTCCCATAATTAGTATGCCGTAATTATGTATTATTATTATTAGTCACCGGACTGACTCGTCGTCCAGTGTGTTTTCTGTTTGAATTCGAATGAACTGCTAGATACATCATCTTAAATATAAAGAAAATCGAAGAGTCCAATTCCTTCAATGTGTCCGTGTTCGAATTATTTGTCGTTTCAATTCGAATCGCGCCCCGAAACGCAGGAGCATCCGCTCGCGAAGCTAAGCAGGTTATGTTATACAGCAGAAAGTTGACTAAGCAGCACACTCATGTGGCCATTTGACCTCCCACGAATCCCTCTCGTCCATGTGCAGCAGCGGGCGCAGATAGGTTCAACCCCAGTAAATAATATAATTGGTCAGTGACGTCCAGCTGAGTTTCACCAATTCGCCGTTACTTGTAATAGCAGATTCGCCAAACTTACCTTAACAAATGTATTGCTCCTTACTTTTGTCTCTCACCCAGTGTTGGTCTGTGTGTGTGTGCGGGTGTACACATTCGAAGATGTTTGCGTCCCGGCTCCGGTTAGCGGCTTCCGCCGGCCTGGCTGGTGCAGCGATCGGTGCAGCAGCTGTGGAAATTCTTCGCCGAGGAGACGGCATCATGGCACGAGTGAATGCAGCGGAAGTCTTACCACAGACATACAATCCTGAATTGGATGCTACGCGGAGGCCAATGTATGTTCAATCGAACCTGTTCAATGAGCTGCTTTATGTAGCTCTCTGTTTGTAGTAGAATTTTGCCGCCCATGCACGTGCACATTCGCTCTCATTGTGTACAATATTATTGTTATATATCCGCCTAGGTGATCTACGTGTCAGTCATCTCGATTGAAAACGAACCTCGTTTTATTTTATTGCGACTCGCACGCTAATCTCTAGTGAGTCTTTTCTTCGGCCTTGCTAATTTTTGATGCCGGCCATTTTTCAGGGAGGTCATGCGATTAGGATTTCCCGGTACAGACAATATCCGATACCTCTCCGACTACGTCCTCTCATACGACAAACGTAACCGAACATCTCACTGGGTGATGGAACATCTCACCCAGGAGAGCATTCGAAGGAATGACGAGGTGTCGCGCGCAAGCTGTGATTTTCGTGAGGACAAAACTGTATGATAAACATTGATTTTCTGCTTGTAGGTTCTTTTTTTTGCTTGCTATAATCACGCGCAGCAATGTGTACATATACCTGCAACCCAATTTGGCAATCTGTCGAATGTCATACGTAGCGACTGTGTGGGTGTGCGATTATTTGATTGGAAAATGGGCTGTTCGACTGTTACGACTGGAATCTCGTATTCTCTATTCGATCATGTGCGCTGATTCTTCAATCGGTGGAAACCGCGGCGGCCTCAGTAGCTTAGAAGTGAGGGATTCATTGAGATTACACCTCTAGCCGTTCGAGCAAATATACTGCCACTATATGAACACAGTGAGCATTTGTGTCAGCAGCATGTTGAGTTCATACATATATATTGAACAGGTTCTTGTTGGGAAATGCAAGGCACACTCGCGGCCGGCAAAGCTCATGTGTATATCGGATAATGGCTCCGATTTCGATGTTCGGCGATTTCATTTTGCGTCAACCAGCTGTCACTAGGAAGCTGGATTTGGTTTTGTCGGCACAGAAACTATAGGCAAATTATCCGTCTGATTCACTTGTGCAGATTCACCCGTACTTCCGCTCAAGTAATAGTGACTACGCTCGCTCTGGCTTTGATCGGGGTCACCTGGCACCAGCGGCAAATCATCGTCGCACTCAGACCGATATGAATGACACCTTCTTTCTTAGTAACATGGCTCCACAGGTAAGAACAGCAAGGGAAGATAGGAAAAACGACGTAAGATGATTAGGGCTTTCAAGATTGTCATTTCATGTCATATTGGGACGACCCTAGGTTACCTGCCGTGACTGGCCCGAAGGGACCCCCGTCTTGACTCAGTAGAAAAAAATGCTGGTGAAAATCGGATCATTTCGGTGTTTCAGTTTGGTTTTGAACAATTTGACATATGATGTTGGCCAGCATTGCAAGTATGGAGGCCGGTCGTATTTGGAAGAATGTAACTGGTTCTTAAGATAAACGATATATCAGATGTAATAAGAACCTATCAGATATAATACTGGTCTGTATCAAGTACTGCAAGGTGATCTAACGAGAGAGTTATTCTACAGGTTGGAAAAGGCTTTAATCGTGACTCGTGGGAACGATTAGAAAGGCACGTCAGGGAATTAACGAGAAAATACACGAACGTCTACGTGTGTACCGGTCCATTATATCTGCCAAGGTGGGCTCAATACGAAATCAACAAATCACTCGCGATGTCGTGAACACCTATTCTCATTAGACTTTATCATATGATTCATTTCTCGCTAAAATTATCCAAACAGTGAAAATAAGCTGTGTCAACAAGACCGCGAATGTCACGTGTCGTCAAGAGATTGAAATGAGCGCGCCCTTTCTTGCTGAGTTTATGAAAACATTGCTCTAGTTCTTCAATGGTACCCGTATTGAGTAAACATAACGCCAACAAAAATCCCTTAGCGCGTTGTGGCTTGGGGTGGTCTCTGGCTGTAAAAAGCCAGCGACCACTTCGAGCTCCGCGACCTGGTGATAAGGACATATAAGAGAACTTCAACTTCATTGTCAAAGCTGTAGTTCCTTTAATAAACCACGAAAACCTTTGCCCACTCAAACAGTGCATCAAGGCTTAGGTTTTTATTTGCCAATACACGATTTTGTGTCCCAAATTGGCAGGGCGGCTACTTTTTCACTGAGCCATCTTCGAGGCTATGTCTCGAGTTGACTATCGTTCATAGTTATTCATTCTTCAATTAATTTGAGGTGGCTACGTCTCAATGAATTGTCTCTTGTTATTGGTTTGAGTTGAGTTTGCTATAACCCGATTAGGTAAATTCGGATGCAAACGGTGTCTTTTTGCAAATCGATTGTAATATTTGATATGTTACCCTGTGGACTTAATCCATTTACATTTCGGATAGACGCGAAGCTGACGACAAGCTTTACGTACACTATCAGGTCATCGGGGATAACCACGTCGCAGTTCCCACGCACTTTTTCAAGGTACTACTCAGCCATATTTTTTCTAAATGTATAGATATACAAATAGTAAATGTAGAGTAATGCTCCAGTAAAATGTGGACCCATATGGGCATTTTAAAAATATACTACGTGTTCGGGCGAAATTGTTTCCTTAAAATACAAAACATGACTAAAAAGCTTAGTTTACATTTAGTTCTATTTTCATATGTTGTAGGTCTTAATGATTTGATTTATTTATCATTGGAAGTTGACAGTTGTGAACGAGTGGTCTTTCTTTACATTTCTTTGTCATACCCTCATACGGTTTTCGTTAGTTTGTACAGATAGTTAGCCCACATCAAAGTGGATGCGCATAATGCGCTACTCAGAATGTATCAGCTTACACCTTGTAATTCATCACCTAGCAATATACCGCTAATTGTTGTTCATTTTCATTGGCGGTGGGAACTTTCCTACGAGAGGCAAGTAGGCGTGTGTAATAATTCTCGAGATGCTGAAGTTGAACATTTCGCGCGACCATGGTTCATGGTGTTTCAGGTTGTGGTGGGTGAAACAAGCAAGGGTGAAATGGATATGGAAGCATACGTGATGCCCAACGCGGTGATCGATGATGCAACGCCCCTTGAGGCATTTCTGGTACGAGCCTCGCTTCTCTGAGACGCTTCACCGTTTTCTATTACTTTAGATGAATGAGTCGGTTTGTCTCGTCACCAATGGCATTTGTTGTCTTATCGTCGTCTACCACCATTCTTTCTAATGTTGAACAAAGGAGTACCAAGACTTGACACATGCACCAAGCGTTGTATGTGTTAAACATTCTTTGAGCTGACTCGAATCTTCTGTTTCTCTATGTGACGGGCCTCATATCTGAGCCTTTTAGGTGTTGCGGTGAATGGTATGTTGGGGTCCCCTTTTTTGTTTGATTTTTCAACTATGTCGTACCTGGCAGGAATCTATAAAGAAAGATCAGAAATACGAGATTGAAAGAGAAAAAAATGACAAAAGAAAAAGCTTGACAGAACAAAAAGATGAGAAAGAAGAAAGATTCGCCACGAGTGGCATAGTTTGAACCCAGAGCGGATGCCCCCCTCCTCGCGTCCGTCTAGAGATCGAAGTCGTTTACTGCAACATTTTGTAGTTATTTAATGTAGTTATTAATTTGTAGTTTTGCCTCTTGTCCTTCAACGGTTTGAAGATTCTCACATCGTTGTCTCACAAATGTAAACATCCCTTTCCCCAAATCGAACCGAGCATAAAGCAACAGAACTGGTGTTATTCATTGTTAGCAAAGGGTATGATAGACACACGAAGTAAACATACTCTGTCTTCATATTGAATATTTTGCAGGTTCCCTTGGATACCATCGAGCGCGCCTCAGGATTGCTAATTTTCGGTCAAATTGCCAAACTGCGCAGCATGAATGGCAAGGGTGCCCCAAAGCTCTTACGACCGCCGATGTAGCTCAATAACAGTTCCCGCCGGCTGAGCGATCCTGTGCTTTTCGTCATCACTCAGATGGAAGCATTGCCAGTGACTGTTCTCGTCATAGCATATGTAGAGCATATATTTGCAAGCAGCTATGATATTAAAGATATTCTTGTTGCATTATTCAGCCGATTGAATTGGTCCGGAAGCTGATAAAGCCGGGCAGGGCGGGTGGTGATGACTAGTTGTCGCATTGTTGGGGACTGCTAATCCAGTCAAAACTGCGATCTCTGTCGCGCTGTCCTGAATTGCCAAACGGGACGCATTCTATTTTGCTTCGAACAAGATACAAGCGGAGCGTGTCTCACGGTCATTAACAACGACAGCTCGCTTCACGTGAGCAAAACGTGCGATTCAACATGTCAATCAATCCCAGCAGCGTCCATGATATGGGCTTTGCACCGGAGTGCGAGCCTGTGGAGACCTTTCCGAGCACTAATCCTCAAGTGCCTATTCTATCCTTAGAATTCACCCCCGCTAGACGATATTTCTCATGCAGTAAGTACTTACAGCAATAGTGCTAGTTATGGTATAATTGTGTTATAGGCAATTACCAAGGTGACTGGGATAAATTCTCTCTGTTGACACTTTCGCTGGCATCTACCATCGCTCCTGAGATTGTACGGGCGCATTTGAGAAGCTACCAGTGGCACACTCAAGCTTCAAGTATAGCCCTATATAACACTGGTGATATTGAGTGTTTCTAAGGTTCGATGTGTGGATGGCCTTTGTAGACCATTAATGGTTTGGTCATTACATCGTTTTGTGTTCGACTGGTGAAGATGTGGCTGTCTGAGATGGGACCAGTCGAAACTGAGAGAGATAGGGTTATTCTGGTTTTTGTTATAGATCGGTGAATTCGGATGTGGTCCGACACATTTTCACAGGAAGGTGTTTTCCAAAACGACTCATACAGTAATGTTGCCCTCACTAAAGTCTAGTCTAGGAGGTCGGATGTATCAAAGTCATTGTGTGTGGCTGCCAATCGCTCAAGCATTATGTATAATAAATATACACCGTTTGCATCAGTGGACATCTTCGAAACGATGTTCGTATTTGGCAAGTGGCATATGTCTGTTTTGTATATCTGGCGCCGAATAAAGTCGTTTTATCCCTATATATGTTCAACATGGGTGTTCATTACGTTCGAAACAGTGGCGGTACCAATAATATGAATGTGTTGTTCGAATACCATCGTAAAACACCTTTGAGATCTTTCGACAGTGTAGATATTTATTGTGTGCCAATTGTCTATAGATTAGCATAGTGCCAAATATGACTATTGTATTTACTGCCCTAAAAAAATCGAACAAATATCTGCTTAGTAAATAGCAGCAGTAGTAGTTGTATGTCACGTAAATGGCCAATAGTTTACTCATCGACCATTTTCCTTACCATTGGGTTAACAGGATCAGGGTAGAACATTGGGTTAAATAGGATCAGCTAATAATGTTGACTATTCCCGTTATGTCTTATTCGTAATGAACATAGAGAAAACGGGGAAATGCAATATCAACCTTTATTGTCGATTTTGCTAAAGCTGTAAGACGTCCGGCAGTCCTAGGATGGTGGCCTGTTAATATTCGTATATAGAACGTGCCTCCATAGTGACCTTCTTCGCTAAAGCGAAGAACTAATCTCATGTTATGTAATGGCCCTAATAAAACTGTACACGAACTCCGAAGCGGAACAAAAAACTGATCTATGCTGTTGTATTGGCGAGCATTGCAGAGAACGATTTCGAGATTTGTGGCTTATTATGCTAATTATGCATCTAGAAAAGAGTATACATTTCAAAGGTAAAGGATCATTGATGTAAAGGCCCATTCGATATCATTTGTGTGAAACATTTGTGCACACGTCTTGGATTAGAGCAGAGCTACTCGTATAGCTATGTCTAGCGCGAAGGTCCACCGTTGTGAGTGTTGCATGTTATCCCGTAATGTATCCGGATAACGTCAGAGCAACTGATACCGACGCGTCAATCGCTGCAGGAAGAAAGGGGGTCTGGAGTTTGCATAGCAGACTTGTTTTCTCGCAGGCACCAGTGATGATATCTCTTTTCGTCATGACAAATCCAGCTCAGATAATTTAGGTAATTTTCGAAATATTTCAGTGAACGTATTCGAGATTTTATTTTTATTTAATATGTCGTCATAGACCGGCTATTCGCCTGGCATTTAATGATAGCATGCATAAGAAATAAATGACGATTTATCCGTCAAGCGACACTGGGCGATCTTAGGCGTCAAGGCACAAAGACCCACGAGGAATTATACGAAACAAACACTCGCCCGAATTAGCGTTTAGGTATAACGAAGGTTAATGCGGCTTATAACGTGCCAGCGAACGGGCCGTGTCGAACTTGTTGACAATACCTAGAAGTCATTAAGCTGGATCAATCAATCGTCGAACCTCTGAATGGATTGGAAGCTAGCAGTCTCTATGGTTTCCACAAGAGCGTACCCTTGACAGCATTAACTGCACATTCACTGACTCTCGATGACTACGAAGATTGCAGCACAACGGAGCAGGTCTGGACTTTAAGAGATGCAATCTCCGTTTCTATTTCGAATGCGGGTTAATGAAAACGGACCACGACACATGTTCTGTGAACGAAGTGCAGTGTTATTAATTTGAAAACTGCCAAATATGAGTGAGTGCGGTTACTAAGGCGTGTGTTTACATTTTCTCGTTTCAACGCATGTTTAGTAGATGAACAATAACGTTATAACGGAACGTTACCTGGATTTCCCTTCGGAGTGAGAAATAAGAGTTGCATACGTGATTGCAGAAACGTATACAGCTCTCAATAGTTCTAATTGTAACAAGTTGTGGGTAGGTAGACTGCACAGTAACTTTGCTGCGGAAATAACTCTACGAAAGTTGCTCTTTTCCAATCGTTCAGGTAAGTTAGCTTCCTCAGCATTCGTTCTATGTAGAAAACAGATATGCCGTGAGCCTGCTCCTGGACGAACAGTGTAGTACTATTGCTACTAAGCTGCTGAAGACTCGAGGGAACTCAACTTAAGGTAGATGTGACGGGGGAGTCTGCCGTGGGTTGAAGAGACTTTAATTAATCGAAAGAGATAAATACAGACAAATTTCGTGTAACTTATTTGGAAGCTGCTGTTGTTGCTGTTGCATGTATCATAACAAACAGGTGTATGATGCACCGCGAAACAAAATTACAGTACACCCCTATTTATCTGAGTCCATTTATTTTCACAACCGTAAGTAGCAATGCAGTTCCGCTTTCAGTCATCAAAAATCAGCACATTTTACGAACATTCCACAAATATTTGGCTATATAACTCAGATGTAGACATTTTTGCTATCGGAAATTGTCGTTTTGAGGGTGTGACAAAATGATAGCCGCAGTTAGTGTTTGTAAAGTGGGCAGTTGAAACGCAACTTAGTTCTAAGATCGTTCTCCTACAAATTTTCTGGACCCTTTGTCAGCGGAAACTTCGTCTAGCGCCGAGGTCGCCAACTTAGTGAAGAAGAGAAAAAATAATAATTTTCAACCTTAATGAAGGAAAACAGTCAAATTCGGAAATCGAGCGGATTTTGCAAACAAGCAGGCACGTGATTTCGAATTTCCTTAGAGATCCTGAACAGTACGGGGCCAAGAAAGCGCCACAACGACCCGAAGCAGTAAGCGCACGTGAAAAAAGCTCCCTCCTCCGAAGAGCCTCTAACAGGTTTTGTACCTATCGCGAAATTGCAGCTGAGACTGGAGTGGAAACGAACGTCCGACACATGCAGAGATGCCTTCAGCTATCAGAAGATCTTTTTTTTTGTAGAAAACTCAAGCGAAAACCCCGTTTAACATTGAAAAACAGATGCAGGACTGAGCTTCGCTCGTGAGCACACTTCGTGGACAGTGGAGTGGCAACGTGTGCTGTTTACCGATGAAAAGAGATTCTATCTCGATGGTCCCGATGAATATTCCTATTATTTGCACGACATTAGGAAAAAAAAGATGCTCCTAAGTCGATGGCAAGCGGGTGGTGGTGGTTTGGGTGATTTGGGCTCGTATTGGCTACAACGGAAAGACCGACTTGGGTTTCGTAGACGGGCGTGAATAATCGTGCCCACGTCACTATGTTGGAGGATCAACGTAGGAACCACGCCGAAACGATTTGTGCTGGACGCTTTATCTTCCAGCAGTATAAAGCCGCAGTTCATACGGCGAAGATCGTCAAGGAGTTCTTCGCAACTCATACAGTTACTGTGCTGGTCCGCACGCTCTCCAGACTTCAATAATATTGAGAACCTGTGGAGCGTCTTATCTAGGGCTGTTTTTAGAGGTGGCAAGAAGTATCAAACGCTATAAGAGCTAAAAAAAAGCTTTGACAGCCGAATAGAATGTTCTTGATCAAAACCTTATACTTAAACTATATGAATCTATGCCCAATCGATAAATTTCTGTTCTGGAGAATGGTGGCTATCATTTTGTCGCATCTCAAAACGACAATTTCCGATATCAAATATCTACATCCGAGTTAGATAGCCAAATATTCGTCGGAATGTTCTTGAAATGTGATATATTTGAATGACTGAAAGCGAAACTGCACTGCTACTTACGGTTGAGAAAAAAAAGTCAGAAACATTGTGGGTGGGCTATCATTTTGTCGCGGCATGTCGATTCGGGGAAGAGACCGACCATCATAAGAACAGTGAGCATATTCAAGTAAGTCTGAGCATATTCAGTTTATGGCAACATGAGTATCAGTTGGACAGTTCAAACAGTTGTCACAGGTGAAGTGAATTGTTTGGAACAATCTATTTTAATTGAGTAATAAGATTGGATAATATCACAATGGAAAAGTACACAAGTGGACTTAAGTGAGTTGCGAGTCAAGTTGAGGCGCTCCTTGTCGTCGGCCTCAGCCAGTACGCATGCAATGGACAGTGGAATACTCAGGCAACTAATTCATTCTCTCGTACTATCGACCTATAGATTAAAACTTTGCAATTTCGTATAATACATCATCCCTAAACACGACGAGAAAACAAAGTCGCCATCAGCCAAATAACGCTTGTAAAAACGCTTGTTCAAGAAGGTACCGCTCGATTAATATGAGCTCATCTTGTGAATTCGTTCTCTATTATAATGGGACTTGTCATCACGAGCATACGACATTGAGACGGATGAATCGGAAATGATTAGTTTCTTAGAGAACAGCCGGGCTGTGACTCAGTGTCATCCGAAAAGGGTCTGCCAGCGTTTTTGAAGAAGAGAAGAGAAGGGGGGATGTAGATTGATGTGAGCGCTGTGTATAGAGATAGAGAGGGAGAGATAACGCGACAATCGGTAAGGAATCACAGAGAACGCAGGCGGCCAAATCAACCCCCTTTGGAGATAGGGCGAATAATCGGTAGAGGATGTATGACGCTCTTACTAAGTGTGTACGTCGATCCATCTATGAGGATGATTTTAAATAGCTGTGCATACGGCCTTTTGACGTAGCCGTGTAAGCTCGTCATGTTGTTCGTGACTGATGGCAAGGAAAGTGTGGGTTTTCTGTAACTCGGGGTTAAGTAGAAATCTCGGAAGCACGGAATAAATCGGAAGTAGTGTGTGCTTATGTCTTGGTGTTCATTGCGCAGTGCTATACAGGATATCGGCGCTGCTGATACTGAGCACCGCAAACAAAAGGAGTGTCCCGCCGCATTTGTAAGGTATTGTTTTTGTGACCGAGTTCTGAGTGTGGCCAGTTCAGCGCTCCACAGCTGTAGTGGATGCGTGGTGGCTTTCACGTGTCCAGCGTAATTATGCTGATACTTACACTGGTATAAATGGACTGCTCTGAGCGATTATCTTTTGTTTGCATCAGTCAATTATTAAGTGGATTAAATATTCGAGTTGCCCCATTGGAGCGCATCCGTATGAGGAAATACTCCATTCTGCTGTTTCGTTTTCAATTAATTATATTAGATCATAGACTAATTTAGGCACAAGCTTGGATTTGTTTGACAATTTCGATGTCTATCATGCATTATGTTCCCTTTTGGAGATGCTAACGTTAACGCAAATAATGCGAAAATATATTACTTACCATTTATTGGCTGCCGCTTTATCGGCTGCCATTCCCGTAGTTCCTATGAAAACGCTCAAAGTGAATAAAAAACACTGATGGACCCCGGGCGAAACTGGGCGTTGGGTTAGACTACGCGGGTAGTCTTGTCTGGCGTACATGATATACTAAATTTGCTATGATGCTTTTGTTCGAACAGACTGAACGATGATTTCCTCTTTATTACGGCACGTGCCGTATACCGGCTGGTGCGCAACGAGGCAAGCAAGGCGGATGGAGATGTTTCTCAACAGACGCAAAATTGTGACATTTCGATCCGCGGGAACAAAGACTACATCTTTGAAAATCACGAAATCACCGAAAATCATTGAAACACCAACAGTTCGTAGACAGGTGTAAGCCAATACGCTCTACCTCACTAATTAGTCTGTATGATTATTGAATATTTCCAAATATTAATGGAGCTCCCCTTTACCTTGACTCGAAATGAATAGACCCCATGCTGCGGCAGTCAGCCCCGTCGTTGCATCCTAAGTAAAACGAACTTTTCCACATAATCTATGCGCGCTGCAAGCGAAGAATAAGATGCAAATAAGGAATTATTCTAGGGGGCTCCAAGAACAATTTTCCAAGCAGCAAGCTAGTGACATTGCGATTTGTAGTCGAGTGCTCTACCTAAGAAGTAGCATACTACCACAGTGGTGGACGGATTTGCTAAAGGATTTGTGCTTTTACACCAATTCACCGATCAAGAACCCGTCCCAACGCTACCACATAGGTACATTCTTTTCAGGCTTCACCTTTGGCGTGAAATAGTCAGCTTGATGTTGTTTATTATGACATGTATACGCATTGGACGTCCGGGCTTAGAGATGCTGTTTTTTTTTTGTGTACAGGACTTGTGAAGAAATCGAACGCCTGGGTTTACCCCGATCCAGCATCATACAACGATGCACAAACTATGTCGTTTCATATTCTACCCGAACTCGTGTCCCCGAGTACGTTATCGAACACTTGAATCAAGGCAATTTCGAGTATGATGCAAACACTGCCGGCAAGAGGTCAAAGTGTAATTTTTACCAGGAAAAAGCAGTCAGTACATCTCATCACATTCTTAATTAATTGTCTCTCTGTTCGTTCATTTGAGAACCTCTGTATAGGTCAAACAAAACTGAAGTTGTTTTAGTGGTGATTCAGGAGGACATTTCTAAGAATTTTAATTAAAGCTTATACGACAGTCAATGGAGCCCGATAGGATTCTCCAACACTCCATATCTATTGTTGTCCAATCAACACTCATTATCTGGTTCAAGGTTTAGCCAATTAATCTACATAATGACTAATGAGTAATTGAACATGTATGTAACTAACTGAAATACGTCTACACGTAACCATGTCTATGGCTAGTATCAGAGAGACATTTGAAGGCGATCCATTGGGGTCCACATATATTTACAGCGTCTGTCGCTTGTCTATCAAATTTGACCCTCACGTTGCTTGTGGCGCAGGCTCGTACAGAAACCGAACATATGTAATTATACCCTTTTATTTGGTATATACAACTTCAGACATACGATAATTAGTTGAGGACAGGGTGTCCGGCCGAGGTCGTCATTGTCCCTAGGAACGAACCTAACACATATTCTCTACCCGCTTTTGCCTCCAAACCACCTTGTGTCCCTAAACACGCGTCGACAATTATTCTGAAGGTCTGTGTATGTCCGCACGCTGAGCTTCCCTCATTGAAAAGGCATCCTCCGTGCATGCACAAAGAGTGAACGAATATATTCTATTTTTTTGTTAATCTATAAAACGACCTTTGTAATCGAGTAGATCAATCGGATGTTTCGTTCCGCCAATGCGGACTATCGGGGATCAGGCTTTGATCGAGGCCATCTCGCATCTGCTGCAAATCACTGCCGATGTCGCGATGAGGTGAAGGAGACGTTTTCTCTAATCAACGTAGCTCCTCAGGTAAGTAGGCTGAAGGCGACGATGGATTTCATGAAATTCATATATCGGAATTAAAATGATGGCAATGTCGGAGGTTCTGATAGGGAAGCATGCAGTTCATTCTCGTCAAGTTGTACTTGCAACGTTTTCTGTGCACTCCTACTTTAGTTGCAACTATTATCTATGGCCACGTTGCCATAGCTCTGCTCATTCGCTCGGCCTCCCGGCTTAGATCAAAGTGTGGTTGGAATAATTTATAGATATATAACGAGTGCGCGAAACCAGCTGGTTGATTGGTTGAATTGCACTTTTAGGTGGGTGATGGATTTAACCGAGGTCCGTGGCGTCGCTTAGAGAAACACATCAGGAACCTGGTTCCGAAATTTCAATGTGTTTATATCTGCACGGGTACCCTATTCCTGCCCGAGTATGTCAACTTTTCGGTTTGAGTTTACCACCATTTATGTTTCCAACAGGACATACAGTTTTACTTGTATTTGACATAAGACAAGGCAAAAATACGTCATGCGTTTAACTTTAAATTTATTAGGTTGACCCAAAAAAACAGCACACATATAAATTTCAATATCGGCTAAACTAAGTAAGTTAAAACAAAGATTTTTTAGTATGAGTTAGAGGTATGCAACCCTTTTATTTATACACTGGTCCCAGAGATCTGGCTGTCTTCTGATGTCTAAGTATACACTATTCCTATTACCATTTATAACTTCGTTATTTAAGTCCTCTCTTGAGTTTCAATGTTATCGATGTTTCCATACCTTTTGCCACCTATAGCCCTCTTTAATCGATGGAAGCAACCATAGTCAACAACATAGGGCTTAAATTGGGAGAATGGGGGGGGGGGGGCTGACGCCACCGCTCAATCTGCTTGGCCTTAAGCCAGGAAGTAATTTTACCGGTACGGTATGCCCCAGCATTTTCATCGAGCAGCCATACTCGGTGCTTCCTATTGCGATGCCAATTATTCATGAGTCCCTCAAGAATTCAAGATATCGAGCATATCGAGATATCGAGCACATGTTTGCTAATTGTTGTGTCTCACTACCCTCCAATTCAAACCGGCCAACAATAAGAATTCAGCGCAAGACGATAGGAGTGCGGTTTTTTGGGTCAACCTAATTTTATTGGCAAAAAAATGCTAATTCTAGTTAAAGACTATGCACTAATGTCGCTCTTTGCCTAATTGAACGTTTCTTAAACCCAAGATACCGAGTGTTTCATGCGTTTTTCCCCATGCCACCTTCAGGAAATTTATCCCTCTTGATCGTCCGTTCCTGATCAAATAGTATCACTTTTAACGTAGTTACCAAATGATCGATAACGACTTTCTTATTCATCTCACAATTTCATTCTTACCCGAGCAGAGTCGTGGGCGATGACCTCGTCGTGTCGTACAAAGTGATCGGTAATGGTGTCGCGGTACCAACTCACTTCTTTAAGGTATCGTGTCTAGCAGTAACAGTTGCAAAAGCTGTATGTAATTGCCCAATTACCTCAGAAGTCATTATAGTTATGGAAGAGGATAAATTCGCAACATCACGTAACGCGTATTCCTCAATCATCATGTTAGTTAGTTCCACTCGGAAACATCCATTCGAAGTGCGCTATTACTAATAGTTGGCCCATTGTAATGAATAGCACGAACAATAGGGCTCTCCAAAGCACACTATTAACCAGTGTTCGTGTGAATGGCTTAGGCCTACCTACGCCTTCCGTTGCTATGACCTTATTTATTAGAATACGGACTGATATTAATAGAAGGATTGGTACGTATTTTTACCTTGCCGAAATTATCCACCCCATCTTATATATATAAATAATACAATGTTTGGTTTTATCATCCAAAACGGAAACGTACTAATGAATAGTGTAACAATGGAAATAAGGGATAGTCGGATTCCCACCGTATTTCGTGGTTGGCGAAGGGTTTATTACAACATTGATTATTACTACCAGTTATAATGTCCCGATGTTTCAAATTATCAATACCCGTTCGCTTAACACGGAGCCAATCACCTATTTGTTATTTCATGTCTCCGTCGATTTCAGGTGATTGCTGGCATCACGAACACACCACGGCAGATTAGTCTGGAATCATATGTCATGCCCAATAAAGTTATTGACAATTTCAAGACTCTTGACGACTTTAAGGTATGGCAGTTACTATCAGTACGTCGTGCTCTATCTCGTAACATTTCGTTCATCTCACAAGTGCACCTCACATGAGGCTGCCACAGTTGTTATCCACTAGTGTACCCTTGCTGCTTCTATCCTCGACGGAGGCCTCTTAGACTTCATTTGATGTGAACCTGAACTGAAGGAAATTTTGTAAATTAATGACACATCTCCAGTAAAACACTCAGTACGGAGCTATGTTAGCAAGTGAAATAAGCGAGTGACGTAGGCATTATCTCAATATGGCATATTTACATCATAGTGTTTTATATAAATATAACATTTGAAGGATTTCGCAATGAACCCGTAGCGCATATAAAAGTGTTTACTGTCATGAAATTGTTCGGAAATGGCAAACGCTACCAACAGATTGAACCTATATTAAATTTCTGTAATCAAAAGGCAACACGATTTATTCAAACATACAGTAGGGCGGGATTTCTAGGGATTATGGGGGGGGGGGTGAGGACGACAATGTCGTCGTAATCAAAATGTTACGATTCGAGAACAGAAGGTAAAGTATATATATATATATATATATACATGTCGAGTGTTGCGTTTTAATAAAAGGCAGCTTTTGAGTTTCTCTATCTGCATCATTCGGAGGCCGCAGCTGGAGTAGTCCTTTGCAGCTGTGGAGGCCTGTAAGGAGCTGGACATGTTTTTTTGAAGGTCCTATATGGAGCTGGACCCACATGCTGACTAAGGCCTGTTTTTTTTTCAGATGGAACTAGAGGTCATAGAGCGTTATTCGGGCCTAACAATCTTTGAAGAGATTAGAAAAACGGGCACGAGAAATATATATGGTGCACGAAAGCTTGACAATCCGCAGCGGCGAACTCGCTAGCGCCCAATTGACCACATCTTGCGCTCACACATATGTGTGTTGTATTCTCTGTGAGATTCGCGCGAAAGCAGCCGAATGCGTATCTGACTTTACTTAAACTGACTAATTTCGAGTAAACCAAATTAAATGTGACCTTCGACTGCACTGTATTTAGACCATTGACTAAGCCCAAAAGGAATATAAAGTATTGGGGTTTATACAAGTTTATACATTGATAATGATGTCGACTCCACTGTGATTGAATATTTTGTTAGGTGAATCTAAATAATATGACATTGTACCCGAGTTGATCTTATATCATTCTGATGTCGTAGTTAGATCTATGCAAAAAATAAACCACACCTTGTATTTGCTGTTGCTTGATCATGCGTGTATTTCCTCGACGTTGAGGGGTTTTCTTTTCAGTGTAGGTCGGCTAGCGAAAATTGAGAGTACTTTCCTTTTTTCAGAAAAGGGGCTAGGATCGGATTTACGAGTATATTAGTTTGGAAGATTTTCGGATTATTACCCGCAAACCCATTTGTCCATAACCATATTTCCTCGAGTTTCAGGGAAAGCTCGAATTTCCCTCTGATGACAGTGGGGAGTTTGCCAACGTGGACTTAAATACAATGCTCACTTATTTTGACAAGTCGTGTGATGTTTTGGTAAGCCAGTTCCTGGGAGACGACTGCTGGAAGATTGAGCGAAATTGTTCGATGACTATGACCGAAAATAGGTGACTTCTAACATATGGCGAATTTTGATCGTTACTCGAGGGGGTTGATACTCCTGGGCTTTGAAGTTAGAATAATATCAATGGTACCCTATGTGCTCCGTTCTTGTTGTAGTGATGAGCAGTTGTAGTTATTTGCACTTAGCCGCTGGCAGATGACCTCGAGCACGTACCCAAACAGGCCCACTCTCATCCAGTTGAGTGCGTACCCAATCACATGGAATAATACTTCATTTTTATTGTGTACGATAAGGCGTATTATTCTGTCGGATATTGATTTTGATTGTGCTTTTTAAATATTAAAATAATTAGAGAAGCAGTTGGGGACAGGGTGTCAGGCCGAGGCCGTCATGGTCCCGAGGGAGGCAATGGCATCGCCTCCCTGCACATCGAGGAGAAGACGCTGCAGAACGAAGGATCCTGCGCGCATGTCCCCAGTGGAGCGGATCAGCCTGTGGTTGACTCCGTCGAGAAAATTCGCTGTGAGAGGGCTATGGCCGCCTGGGGTTTCGAAGGCAAGAGGGGAAAATAGGTGACTTACCTGGGGGCGGCATACTTCCGTAGAGAAAAAAGGTAGGTCGGCCCGCCCCACACGGGGTACAGCGTAACCGGGGGGGGGCAGTCTATTGCATCTGATCTTTGCTTCTCTGTACCTCCATAACTGAGAACTGATAGAAAATTGGCTCTCTTTCTTAAAGGCCTTGAAACGAAGTAGGGTAAGGACCAAAACCGCACCGTAGAACCTGTCCGCAAGAGCGTCGATTTTATTAAAGCGACTGAGAAATTACATTTGTCATTTACGAGGTGAAACTTCTCAGAGATTCGGGGTACATAAGCTAATTGTCTCTTAATAGTTCGGGATGGCTTCGACTATCGAGAAAACGGAACTTATCGAAAATAGATTAAAATTAATTCACTATCCGGCTTGCGTACGAAGCGTTACAGTTTGTCGGAAGTAATGATGTCAGCCACTTCCATGTTGACGTCAAGACTCCTTTAATGGGAACGTTCATGCTCTGTGACCCACGACTAAACTGCTCTCGGGAACATTGCAATTTTTTCAAACTTCCCAGTTAGCAGCACTGTAATATATGTTACCCTCTGCTGATGTTCATCCCACGCTGTTTAAGCTGGGCGAATGATAATAATCCAGCCTCGAACGGACCGCAATGAATCACTTCAGATTAAACTTGCCTGTGGTTGCAAGACCTGCTACCACTCTGCAATAATAAAATAACGAATCCTAGCTCGTATTCGATATCTGCTAGGCTTTAATGACTATAATGGGGCATCATCCCTCACTTTTGAAAGTAATTCTGCCCGTCGGAGTGCGTTGCTAACAGAGATAGACGTTGCTACTTGTTGAGATATCCCTTGGAAGTGCGGAGCAAAACGCAGTAATAGGTAACGCCGCATTGACTGACGACATCGCGTCTCACTTCGCAGAAGGATTTAGGCCATTATTGTGTTTTTGTCACATCGTTCTATCATTGCAAATTGTATATTAAGGCACATGTTAGCGGTAGGCCTGCTCTTTATAATACGAGCAATTAACACGGGCTTAAGCGGCGTGATTTATTCAGAATAGTCAAATCGATGGGGTTAGCGTTTTTGCCTGCAAGTAAGGCGAGATTACTGAAAGGGTATGTGAAAGGATGTTATGGTAGATAAGGATAACGCAGAACGGCTCAACAAATCATCGATATCGCTCAAATTACTAACTAGAGGAGGCACAGTTGTGTACCTTGGACGCGAATCAGGTCAGAGTTGTTCCGTAGAATTGGATACGCAAGACCTGGTAAGTGTATATGTACATATAATAAATAATATATGTAATAATATATAATGTATATGTTAAAATATTTGGGAAGTCATTCATGCTGCTATAATTAAACGTGGATTGAGACGTCTGTTTAATAAATGTAGTTTCAAATACGAAAAGTACACCTAAAGTTGGGCTCCTGGACCGGCCTCTGCATTTAGAAGAGCCACTAGAATGGAATTAGCCTTTCTTAGTTTGTTTTCAAAACACTGTGATCTTCAAGATGCGTGTTCCTTTCGAGGTGCCGATAACTCCACCCGCATTACAAGTTCTATTGTACGTTTTGTTACTCGATATCAACCCATTAGCAGAACTCATTTGAGAGGGCTGAAGTCCATTCCTCTCCAAAGTTTCCGAACGAACTGGTGCAGTCAGTGTAATTTCCTTTACTAACTTACTAAAGGTTGTAGTAGCTTGTGTAGCATTTTTTTCCAATATGTAATAAGAACATGTAGACAACTTTAGACGCAGGCCGAGAAATAGAGTTATAGCCGCGAATAGTTGATAAAACAGTTGTTGCCGTAGATGATACAGTAAATTTATGACAAAGGTATGATATCCTCGTGTTAAAACAGCGGTAAAAGATGGCTGCGTCCCGCCTTCGAGTAGCGATGTCTGCTGGCTTTGGCGCTGTTATGGGAATAGTGGCAGTTGAGGCCCTTCGTCACAGAGGCAACAAGGTGGTGTACCGAGTCAGTGCAGCTCTACCACATGGGGTCCTGCAAGGACCAAAACATGAAGAAATTATCTCGGGACCGATCCGCAACACTTCGGAGTAAGTTATTATCCAATTATGCAAGAGGTGATCTATCAACAACATTATTTTCATCTGTTATTTGTAAACTCCATATAGTTGCCTTTGCATATGGTGATACTAATGCTTAGGAGTTAAACTAAGCAAACCACGAAGCGATATATATATATATATATATATGTGAATAAAGAGACAACCGATGCCACCCTATCGAATAGTAAGCTGTAGCACAACTAGTTTCAAACCGCTCGTTGAGTTCACTCTATCATCATTAAATCAATCTTGTTCTTCCTTGGCTGTATTTCAATGTATTATTACGGTAGTGCGATGTTTACAATCTATATTACTATACCATTATCCGAGACGACGTAGCTTCTAACTGGACATACTCTTCAATAGGGAGATAGTGTTGCTAGTGTCGCGTTATCTTTTTCATTGAGATATGTGAGAGCGACTTGGCATATGTCATCATATTCAGGTTTGATTAAGCCACATATCGATATGATGCATTTAACCGTTTTGCCGTTCATTTTTCCAAGTTGAAAGAGCTCATTATCTTTAGAGGTGTACTCATCAAACGTTACTTTATAACTGTTGTCACAGGTAGCCGTACCGAATCTTCTTCGCCAGCCACTAAATACGGTCCCCAGCTTCAGAGCTCCCAGGCCTAGTCATCATTTATAGTATTCATTCATTATTATTAACATCTCTCGTATGGCGGACTTGAACCCACGCAACGATCCTCTAGACTCAGCCTCGAGCTGCCACTGTTCCTCTGAGCTGAGTTGACGATAATATATACGCATCATCATTGTGATCACAATTATTCTCTTGCTCTTCTGCCTATTTTTTTGACTAGATCAGATCTACCTCTTGATCGACAAAAGGATTAAAAAAACTAAATGTCTCATATTAGTGTCACTCTTGGGCATTATAGTCACTATAATTTCGGTAGGGTAATGGTACAGCGTCTTCCTATTCATTGCATTTCATTTGCGCTCAGTCAAAGCAGTTGCGTGAAGCGTTTGGGTTGGCCTCAGTCCAGCGTACTCCGGCATTGTAAGGACTTCACCATCTCATATAACACACGCACTCGTGTCCCCGAGTGGGCAATCGAGCGGCTTACTCGGAACGGTCCCGAGAGCACAGAAGTCCCTGCCAAATCATCCCAATGTCACTTTCGCCAGGATACAACAGTCAGTACATGATATTTAATTATGTCTTCAGTGTAGTGACTCTCCAATTGTTTCGTACAGCTGAAATCTCCTATTTTTTTTCTAACGGGGGGGGGGGGAAGCATTCAAATGCTTGTCAACACCGCCGGACTTCTTCTCCAGGACCTACTTGTTTATTTTCCGTACGTAAACGACTACTGTGATCAAGTACTGTGTAGAACAAGCCCCGTGTATGTGAACGCACAGTATTCATGACACATACAGGGAGTGTACGGTTCCTTCCTTTCTGGACATTGCTAACTGTAACGCAGACCACATTAGTTGCCACTACTACTTTTCAAGTCATGTTAGTCGGAGATACTGCCCATAACAGTAAATATGGCTCCAGTCATATTTAAACTTCCGACTCCACAAAACTCCCTTTCATGCCGCCTTCCTTACCCAGCACACCATGCCCTCAGACAGCTGGAATCTCCTGTGAAGCGAAAAGGGCAGCAAAGGTTTCCTAGTGAATTAAGGGGGTCAACCTTAAAAAATGTTCTATGTATCCGTACAGATCAATCCAATGTTTCGTTCGACGAATTCCGACTATAAGGGATCAGGCTTTGATCGAGGCCATATCGTACCAGCTGCAAATCACTGCAGATGCCGCGAGGAAATGCAGGAGACGTTTTCTCTAATCAACGTGGCTCCTCAGGTAAGAATCCTCAGATAATAATGATAGCATGCGATTGCGAAGGGGGACGACGAGCTTTTTTACTCCATAACGGCTGTCAGTTGACATACAGCGAAGGAATCATACGGTGGCTATGGACATGATGTTTAAATGAAGCCGAACTGACTTCCAAAAAACGTATGCAAGTTTGTGAATTAAGTTGTCCCTTACGCCATTCAATTCGGAAATTTTTAGATTGAGTATGATGAGTTGGGTTTACGTTGCGGGGTCTCTCATAAAATCGGTCTTCAACTAAGTTTTGTTTTCTGCCTTCAACGAATAGTGTTTTGTTTTTGCAATTGATTCGGATTAGTCAAACCACTTACCCCTTAGTTCCGGGACAACTGTCCGGCAGCGAGCATACAATCTGGTTAATGGGTTTAAGGTTCGAGAGTACCTTTTCGATTCAGGAGAACAAGAGAGCACACTATCCGGTTTAGTTGAATCTGTACACTCAACCCGGATCAGGCTCCTCTATTTAGCTCAGCCTTCACTCAGTATTCGGCCACTTTTCAGATCGATGTGTTCACTCACACGTATCAGATTTTACGGAATATAAAGACTAACCAGTTGCGCCCTAAATATGTGAATCTTTTAGGTAGGCGAAGGATTTAACAATGGCATATGGAACCGCTTGGAAAAGTACACCAGAGATCTTGTCGAAAAATTCGAGACTGTTTACATTTGCACGGGTACACTTTTTCTGCCCAAGTAAGTCTACGATTTTGTTAAAGTCAACATCACATCAAATATTATTCAACTTATATCTGTTATTTGGCAAAGCGAAAAACGTATTTTACTTGTTTTAGTTACAATAGTATTCTAATCGTATGCGACATGAGCCACAGAGAACGCTCTCAATCGTTGATCCCAATTGAAATTCAACGTCAGCAGTATTTCGTGCACTTTCAATCGAATTGAATGTTCTCTAATCTAACCCCCAATCAAAATCGGACATGTATTTTTTTAAACGCACGTTGAACTCAATCACCGGCATTCTCTGTTATTGAACTCCGTGCGTTTTTCACATTTCAATGTGTGCGGATAGATCCGAGGGCGGTGGACGCCACGTGAAATATGCAGTCATCGGAGAAAACGACGTCGGCGTACCCACGCACTTCTTCAAGGTATCACCCACTTTCATCGAGATTGGAATCTCTCCGGTAGTGTCCGTGCGTTTGAAGAAAATTTCCTCCTCTCAAAAGGAAAATAGTACCACCTTGACGAAATCAGCAGCACTTGGAAAAAATTATTTAAAAAAAAAAGGTTTTTATTCTCAAGTTAGCGAACCTAATCAAACCTGCTCAAAAATAATCAACGAAGTTTTAAAGCCGTTTTCGAGAGCCTAGGCACGCTCCATACATACATATATATATATATATATATATATCTTTAAGACATTTTAAAGATAGAAATGGCGAAATTTCGCTTTGGACCCTTATCTACAGTTATGCTTATTTGTTCATAACGGCATTTAGCGACTCCTGGCTTATTTTCCATGCCTTGGGGGCACTAATTTTTTTCACTTTGGACCATTTATCTTTCCTGTGAGGTATCAATATCGAGACATCGAAAATTATATGGTTTTTTTTATTTCTTCAGGTTGCCGCTGTCGAAACCGAGTCCGGAGAAATTGCTTGCGATTCATACATCATGCCCAATGAGGCCATTGACAAATCGAAGAGTTTTGACGATTTCAAGGTGTGACACTGTTTAGACTATCTCAATTTGAGAACTTCCTGATTCATCAGAATAATACAATAGGAACGGTTAAGTATCTTTGTGTTTAAGGGTATTATTGTCACCACAGACTACGGCCGATTGTGAGTAAATTCCAGCGGCGGGCTCACGAAGACGAATCGAATACCCATCCAGATGATACAATTATATTGCTCAAATTTTAAAGTCAATTTGTCACCTCAACGTGATAAGCACTTATCCTCTATGTGGAGCACCCCATTGCTATTATTTGAATACTCTCAATAATCGTCAGTTTGACAGTTTGAATACCCTCGACAAGTAGGAACATGTTCTGCGCGACAATCACAGTGCGTTGAATCTAACATTAGGGACGAGCGAGGTTATTGATACACGCTGATGATGGCCCGTGATGTCATCAATGATCTTCTCAAGCCGCTCCAAATCGTCGTTTTATATATATATATACTAAATGTGTTTATTACGGTTGACGTTTTCAGGTGAAAGTTGAAGATGTTGAGCGCGCATCGGGCCTAGAAATCTTTGCTAATATCAAAGACCAGCACACCACATACAAAAATGTTGCATCTAGGAGTATCCATCAATAGGAGCAGAATAGCTTCACCAAATCGGTCTTTGCGGCGGACCAGGTCCCTAAGACTTGTATTCTCAGTTTGCAGTGGACGAGACATGGGTCAGCCTTTATAGGGGATCAGAAATATTATAGATTCAAGCCGAAAGTAATGGTAGCACTTGCCATGGATTTCAACGAAATTTGCTACTATAATACGAGATTTTGTCTCCAAAAGAAAAAAATGGACTCGGCTCGATATCTCGAGTTCCTGAAGGGACTCATGAATACATGGCATGGCAATAGGAAGCACTGAGTGTGGCTGTTCGATGACAATACTAGGGCATATCGCAGCAATGAAATTACGTCCTGGCTTAAGGCCAACAAGATCGAGCGATGGCATCACCTCCCTAATCTCCCAATTTAAGCCCGTGTGACTATCGATTTACTCCGAGAGGGCTTAAATAACGAAGTTATAAATGGTAATAGGAATAGTGCATACGTAGCCATCAGAAGACTGCCAGATCTCTGGGACCAGTGTATAAATAAAAGGGTTGTATACCTCTAACTCATACTAAAAAAGCTTTGTTTTAACTTATTACACCTAGTTTACTCGATATATATATATATAGATATATATATATATTTTGGGCTAACCTAATATATAACTACGTATCCCGTAAAATTCAAAATACATCTGAAAAATATCATTCTGAGCTTCTGAAACATAACCTAAATTTGTTTATTCGAGGAATTTTAAACCTAAAGCCAAATGTTCACATATCTAATCCCATTTCTGAAGTAGCGATCCCGTTCGAATTGTCGCCCACAGTGCTAACGTAGTTTTTAATTGAAAAGATACTGTACGTGTGGTGATTTTCTCCGGTGATTTCGCTTGCTCAGCATTCCTTTGTCTTTTAGCTTGCGCCGGATCTCTGCCCTCCAAATGACCAGATCCCATCGTATATAGAGTGTTTTGATTATGTCGGATACCGATGCCTAGAATTCGATTTTAATATTAGCATTACGCAAATGGATGGGTTACCATACCATCGTGGTTCATATTACCACTGTTATCACTATATTCTCTCTTCTTAGTTTGTCGCTCGTTCAGGTTTACTACTATATTATACTAATAGGCAAACTTTGCTTATCTATCTATGGTCGCTTTAAATAAAATAAGTAGATCACTTTTTAAGTGGAGTCCGGTATCCGTACTGGAGACCTGATCCTGAGTTTTTCGAAGTTTTTTCCCCAACGAAAAAAAAGGCGGAAAATCGTGTTAACCTCTTTGCTCAATCGTCAAAGGCAAAATAAATATTTCAGTCATGGTAGAGATAGGGGTGCGCCTCAAGGTTTCGGGCTTACGTTGATTTCTTTGTGTTTGACGAGTTCATTTACGCTCCACTTTCAACACAACCGCTTGTGTGACTACAGCTCTGCTTGTTGATGCCACGCTCGAACATGAGAGAATAAGTTATTGAAGAATTGTCTACATCGCTGAATTCGGCAATCACTAAGCGCTGTATTCACGCAATCGAAATATCCAACCGATTGATCGAGCAGGTTCTTACGGTGCTGTAACAACTTCGATCAATGCTGTTCTCGATCCTCGATGTGTGTGTGTGTGTGTGTTCGTGAATCCTTCAATATGAAGTGAAGTCTTCAGATGTCTAAACGATGAGCAATTTTTATCGCAGCAATATCAAGTGCACTCTGTACCACCACGTGGCTGAACTGAGCGGGAGCCGGCGCTTACATTGGCAAATGTTAGCGAGTTATTGTTCTGTTCCTGTGAGAAATTCCTATTTTTCTATACGATGTTGCGTTAGTCGACTTTCGACCGATTTTCGACTCGATTCTACGTCGATTCCGTAAGGGGTTGCAATCATTGTCGGAATTTAATAACTTTATGAACCTATGCCTAACTGCGCCGAGGGACAACTCGAGCCCTTCGACATCAAATTGTGTCAGTTATGGTTATCCGGAATTTGTCATTGTGACATTTTCCAGTTTAAGGGAAAATAAATGATCTGCCAATATCCACTCACAATCTGCCAGTCCACCATTGAGCAAAGGTTAATATGTTGTACAATTATGAATTTCATTTATTTGCTATTATTAGATTCCTTCCTACAGATTTTCGTAGGAAATGCGAGATGCGTGATGTAATTTCTATTTTTGATAAAAATTTCCGTCTTTCCATAACTATCGTCACAATACTCGTAGGTCACGTACCCACTCTAATGATGCTACAGTTCCTGCAATAAGAATGCGCGCTTATCATGAAGCCTACAATGGACATATGTAGTTCAAGTACAAACGTACTTCTTCACAAGCACATCATCTGAATCAGGCTCATTTAGGTGGCTTTCGGCTTCTCATCGTCCTCATACTCGTAATCGCCTTCGTCGTTGTCTCCTTGAGCTGCCTGGCCAGCGGCGGGTTTCCGCGTAGTAGTGGTTGTCGTCGTAGTCGTTGTGGTTGTGCCAGCCGCGGCGGCCGGTGTGGTTCTCCTCAATGCGACCCTGCTTCGTGCTGTCACCGCCCTTCGAGTCTCGACTGGAGGTCGGGCTGTGGGATTTCGCGGGCGGATCCTTTCCTCCGGAATAGCGCCAGCTTCGATTTCGCTCGCGGCCTGAACCTTGGGAATCTTCTTCCTCAGCTCGTCATAGTACGTCTCGCTAAAGCAGAGAGTAAAGGTGGCGACAAGAGACGACAACGGCGGAAGGGTTTAAAGATAATACTAAAATAAAAATATAAAAAAAAAAGTAGAGGGTAAAGATACACAACGAGACCGAATGGGCTGGATCGATACTGACCTATCACTGTTAATAATGTTAATATATAATAGTAACAATAGTAATTTACTGGATCTCGTAGTATGCTGATGTCATCTCAGCAGCAGTGAGGGATGAGAAAATTTGCCGAATGTTCAATACTCAACGCAAAGACATATACGGCACCTGGATCCTGGACTATCACAGCTGAAGTTGTAATAGATTTATTTATTATTAACTATTATTAGAATTGAATTCGATGCTTGTTCGGTGCACTTTCAGTTACAGTGATATCGTGTGAGAGCGATATCGGGCAAAAAGTCAGGCGATGTCGCGTCTTAGGGTTTTGGAAAGGGAAACCCTTGAAACTCGGGTAGTGGTCACCTTTGAACGAAACAACCCTGTGCCTCTCGGAGAGTGATAAACAGGTTACCCCATAAATAACCAAGGACTAAACAACATAATGACAATAACCTCGAATAAAGATTGGCGACTTTGCAGAATTTGGATAACGATCCCGCCAGGTTTCTGTCATCACACCTCCTACTGCTGGACGCCCTAAATCTCTTTCTGGAATGGACTCTAGGTCCTGGCCTAAAATTTTCTATTGAAAAATGCGCAGCTTTACATTTTGAGCAAGGAAATCCAAGGCATGTGTACACCATAGGGGGATCTCCACTGCGCTGCGCAAGCACCATACGAGACTTAGGGGGCGATTACGTTAACCTCTTTGAAATACACGGAGCATATCATTAATAGAATATTATTACCCACCCTAATGAACACCATGTCTGATTTGATTGTAACGAATACCAGAGCTGGTATAAATCTCATACCCAAAGTTGCTGCAGGTAAGAATCGTGTTAATGATCTCTTCCCGGGCCTTGCGGACAGGGACCAATCTCGTAGTATATAACCTAGGTAGTCGACAACTCCCTACTGAACACCCAGCAAATACCTCGTTTACCATGAATAAAGTGCGTTGGTATAAAGTGCGTTTGTATTCTATTGTATTATTGATGGGAGCGATATACTGTACAGTAGTGCTCGTGTATGACTCTTACCAGCCTTTTACTTCCTTATAGTAGTCGCACTGTCCAATTTCAGGATTGAATACTTGTGGGTAGTCGCAACTTAGCAGTCTTGGGACTTTCTTATTGTCCTCAAACGCCGACGGGACGCAGACCAATTGCTTGGCACAGTCATCCGGATGAGCAAAAGCTTTGTTCACACCGGGCGATTCATATACTGTGGCTTCTGGGCATTCGAAGTTCAGAAACTCTGGGTAACACATGAAAATTGACAGGGAAAAATTGCATTTATTTGTAATGTATCTTTTATTGATCAATTTATAACCCAAGTATTCGAAGGTAAATATCTAATTAGATATTTACGATATGTTGTATTTTCCATTGACACTATACTCAAACACGGATGTTTGCTCCTTCTTAATGTGCTTAATCACGCTCCGATTCAATTAAACGATACTATTATACTACATATGATTGGAGAGAGTCGTCCATATAATAATAATAGTAATAATTAATGATCATTCGGGTCAGAAAGTTACCCTGCACAAACAGAGATCTCTGTTTGAGTTTAACTCGCTTGGTTGAAACGCGTACAAGGGATATAGTTGCTACTGTGAATACAAATCAGATGGCTGCTGATTTGATTCACTAACAGCAATTCTAGTATATGCCAGCTTGTTGTTTTAGAAATTAGAAATCGCTGACTAATTCATTCTACCACCGATAGATCCGCATATCAACCACCGTCAATTTCATCTCAGACAGCATAGAAATGAATGGTATCACCCCAGAGCTCCCACTTATCACCGCGAAGTATTTATGCTTATGTGAGTTGAGGGGTTTACACGAACATGTGGGAGGTACTTTGCTTAATGACACTCACTTTCTACATCGCAATCCTCGACGAGGTCAGCCCAGTCGCATGCGCCCTTGTCAGCGTTATAAGCGAGGCCGACGTTGCAATGCACCTGAGTTGGTTGACCTAGCGGACAGGTGTAGTACTCGCCACAGTCATCCGGGTTCTTCTTCTCCGGTTCATTTTTGCACTCCTGACTAAAGCATACGCCTGAAATGCATCGAGATGACAGACATATTCATTCACATCTGTCCGAGCCGATAGTAGTACATCTCAAATGGAAATGCACGATAAGTACATGCCTCAACTAACGTCAGACCGTTTTCGCTATAGTCCCGATGATATAGAAATAAGTGAAATTAGTAAATATTCGTGTGACATGATATCTCGTGTAGACAAACTGTCGACCCGGTTTCGACGGGCGATGCACCACAAGCGATTGACCTACGAACTATTCGAGCACAGATGAAAAAAAATGTCCCATGGGAAAATCAAGCTTATGAATACTAGTACCGCTTTTACCAGATGTATCGTTTGTTTAATTTTAGAGTGCCATAAGCCGTCCAGGTGATGCACGAACAGGAAGAATTTACAAACGGTTATATATTAAGATTATATATTTGAGGAAAAAGGCTAGCGTTCGGCGCTATGGTCGGTACGCGGTAGTTCTGCTGTCCGAACGCGCAGAGATAGCTTCACGACTGACCATTGAGACTACGTTGAAACAGAATTCCGAACAGCTCGTTGTATCGGCACCGATACGGGACCGATCGTCATCTACAAGTGGTAGGACAAGCTTATACAGTATTCCACTAATATGTATAGGTTCTTCGATTGAATTTGTTGGCCAGTTGCATCACGAGTATGGTTCAAAGGGGACAGATGGTTAAGATTCCTGCCTTATGGTTGGGGAGAATCCGACTTGAGTGAGTTTGCAAGCGAGACCCACACTTCATACACCCGCATTCACTATTGGCGGAGTGGCGTATGTTCATCCTGTCACATCCCAACATCTCCCATAAACAAAAAAGGTGGTCAATATCCTTCTGAATTGTATGTTCGCAGATCTGAATAAAGTTATGTTATATTATTCATGAGTACCTGTTCTCACTGAACAGGTCCACACACTATCCCAATAGGTATTTCTCGTATAATACAAAACACTAGTAATTATTGATAACAGAGTGCAATTGGCCGTCTCCTATCTTAGCATAGATACTTTGATTCATCACATCATGATGGGAATCATGATGTGATGAATCATCAATCGTCGTTTCGTTTACCACAGCTGGTCATCCAACACGACATAAAATCAAGACAATTTTGATGCGAAAAATGCACCGTGCCACAGGCATTCCGTGAGTCCTAACAGTCACCAGTGCCCTTTCGACACTTCGAAGGATCAGACCAGCTGGGTACACCAGAAGTAAGTTCTTATTTAACGCACGACAATGTATGACGCATCATTTCAACGTTGTTCACCTCGAATACGCAAGGCTTGTTTACCGAAAAATCATCATAGTTATATCACACGTACCGGTTGCCAGAAGCACGACAAACGCTGTCGACGAACATATCCTCAAGGTATTCATTCGTCCGCGACACGATTAGCGCCTCGGTTCGTAAGGGAAGGCTCCTTGAGAGTGTTAGGCTTGGTCCTAGAATGGCCTGTCGACCAAACCTTGGTGTACCTTACGCCGAAGCAGATCCAAATGCGTTGTTGAGTCCCGATACCGCAGCGACGAGTCACACAACAACAGCGGCAGCAGTGGGCCATTCGGTGGCGGTGTCGTCGTCATACGATCCCGCTAACGCCGCGGCCGCCACCGTCGTCGCCATTACGGGAAAGGTGCGGATTTGCCTTCACTTCTCCGGCTCTCGGCGTTCACCTGTCGGTGAAAGGCGGTGGCTAGACAGACAAGAAAGCTGTGTTGTGACGCGTGGCCGACCTGTGCTAGCGTACAGACACCCGGACACACAGTGGATACGACGATGACGACGACAACGACAACGGTGATGCCGTCGCTGTTGGGGATGTCGCCGCCCCGGTGAACATGCACAAGCCCGGGAGCAAGCGGCAAGAGACGTCAAATGCATTATATAAATGCCAACCGTGGACATGATCGAATCATTGCGACGTTGCAACGACGAAGCATCAGCTATAATAACGACGGAAAAATATCCTGAACGAGATGGCGAACCGAGCAACGGATGAACGGGGCTGGCTGGTCCAAGCAACGCTACAGGGGGGGGGGGTCGGGGGTGTCTTAGGATGTGAATAGGGAAACCAGTGAAAGACAACGGTCCCCAAATTCCCCCAACGCTCCCTCCCGGGTAACTCCTGTCGGGGGCGACACGCCCCCCTATCTCGCGACCGCACGCGATCCTGCAGGTGATCGCGAGCAGGCGTAAACGCTTATACAGACGTCACGGTAGCACCGCGCCGAACGTCTTGCAGTGTGATGGCGTACGAGGCGCCGGCAGACGGACAGCTTTGCCTGGACGGCGAAGAATTGAAGCGAGCCCCCCGCCCCCGGCGTGAGTTGCAATCGATGCGATGCGAAGGCAAAATGTACGAAAGAAAAAAATAAACATAAATAAATTTATAAATAAATAGTGACGTCCTTTTCAATCGGGCAAACATTGTAGATTGAACATCGCGTCGAAGTCCTGCGGAGGTAAGCTGCTCATGATGTGGTTGCAGTTGATGATAGTAGCGATCGTTGATGGGCGCAATCGAGCCAAACACGTTGGCGTGTGCACACACTGCTGGTTGGACGAATGTCGAAGGTCAAAAATCAGACGCATCTTAGCAAGGGAGCGAGTGAATTGTGCTTTGATCTACGTCTTAATTCTTGACATTCGCCCTGCTGATGGACGGCGGTGTTGTTGATTCTGGCTTCGGATCGACGTTTTTTGCAGTATCGTTAACATGTCTACAGTTAAAATTCGAATGAAGCGAAGTTTCGCAAAGCTGCGTGTCTTGACTAATTGTCAATAGACCAGTTCGTTGAACGCTGAATATAATTCATATAGTTTTAGCTGCGTATGGCACTATGTCTACTGTATGGCGTATATTGAATTATGATGCTGATGTTATCGTGAAACGAACCTCATACTGCCCGAATCACATCAGTTGTTCAGACGAGTCAGTTAGGTATAATACCTCTGCTATAATAATCGATAACGGGTCTAACAAACCGACGTAATGGCAACTATACGCTTGTATCGCTGAATCCGCTTTCGAAGGTTTTGCTGCAGCGATCTCAAGCAATGCCGAAAGCGGTTGTACCGTGGACGCCAAGTGTCGGCTGAGGATATGCCCGACAAATTTACTTAGCCCAAGCTCAATTCATCACTAGTACCTTCGTTTGATTGCTCACCTCGACTGGAAGCCTGTGAAACTGAATACCACACACGAGAACGCTTAGGAGTTCGTCGTCGAGTTCGTCAAACATGATGAAGTCAGTATAAGACGACTCCTCGACAAAATTTCAATCTCAAACTCAGCTCGACATGACGCCCAATAGGTCGAATTCCGCCGGGATGACGAAGTCGCTCCCACAGCCGCCGTCGCCGCCGCCGCCCTACGGTGAATTCTATAACGAGATGTTCAAGTCTCTGGACATAAGCATCGACAGCGATTACGAGACATTGAGCGCTGCCAACGATGTTTGCCGTAAGAGAACTGTTCAAAAGGAGGATGCATTGGAAGCGCTCTTCCTCTAAATGATGCATGATTTCTTAGCTACAATCCCTCCCAACTCCCATTGACGACCATATTTTTGGCGTATGACGACACATGCAGAAGTTAGACATCACCGCTTTTGAATCCGGGATAGCTATTACACTAAGCGTCTCTTGTCAAACATCTTCAGAGTCAATTTACGGGTGAATACATTCTGGTTTACGTCCACTTGAACTCGGTTCCGCCGTGCGTGGAAATTACGCCAGTGTGCGTGTTATATTCACGTGATATAAAATTATACACGTGCGTTTTATTCGACGTCATTTATTCAGTGTCCCAACAAGGCATACTTGACCATATTCTCACCATGCTGTATAATTATCAAAGCGATCTAGTGACAGCAACACATAATGGACACACAGAAAAGCCAAGCATCTCTCATCATATTATTCATCATTTTTTTTTTTGAGCAAGCCTCAGTTCTTAACCGTTTTAGGTATTATTATGAGGACCTGTCGGGGCCACCTTTGCTTATTCTCTGCCTTACTCGTACCTGATATGAATCTTCAAATATAGAATTATTCATCATTTTACTCACTACCTTCTGCATTGTTTTAATGACACCCTGTACATAGAATTAAATAGAAAGTCATTTGCAGCTTGTTGCCTGTTATTGCTCGAGAGTCTACAAATTTTTAAAGATCCACTCTGTTTCTAACACTCCGTAGTGGTCATTATGTATACTGTTGCGGTAAATGTGCGCTTATGCACCGGTGCATAATCTGGTATCAGCATTGAATCTCTCTTTCTATGAATTCGTCGCTTTCCGACGCACGATAGCCTTCTACCGTCATCCTCATCTTGTGCAACTAGAGGTCACGACTGTGGGGAGTTTTCGGCGCTTCCTTTGGCTGCATTATCACATACGCTTCCTTGTGTTTTGATATATTATAGTAAAATTTTCATCACATATACAACTTACGTTAGTCGTCTCTCTGTGTTTCGCTACAGATATCGTTGAGCATGAGTATATTCATAACATTAATCACAAAGCTGCTTCCTTGATTCTTTACAAGGCGGTTATTACAATGTGAGAACATTATATATATGTATATATAAGTCCACCACATATCGAGCTGCGAACCATATATATATATATATATATATATATATTTATAAGTTCACAACATATCGCTCGTTCAGAGATATTGGTGCATAATTATATTTAAATCTTTAGGAGCGACTCATCATAGCTCTTCGTTGCGCTCGGTTGGACTCGTTCCACATATCAACACGAACACTATTTATCTCTGCATTGATACCTCGCATTTGACACCAAACGAAATAAAATAACGTACCATACATACATTTTATGAATGCGGTACAGACATTAGTAAACATATAAATAGATGTCTGCAGAGTCCGCCTTGTATACGACGCTATTAGGGTAACATACATTGCCTGTAGACGTATTTTATTTATTTCTCGTGTATGCGCGCACGTGCGTACAAGAAGTAGCGCAACCGATTCAGTTACTCCCTCACGGGCAACTTTATCGTAACGGCACTGCTTCCTGTTGAAGGTGCCTGTTCATCCACTGGAGGCCGTGGGCAGTTCGGGTCATCTCGGTTTTGGTCCGCTACCCAAAACTCGGCATTTCCCAGCACGGCATATTTCTGTAAGCATAGAAGGAGCGACGGAAACGGTAAGGGAGAGAGAGAGAGATTCTGAGAGATAGACCTATTAATAACGAGATCTGCTAATTACAAGAGGATTTAAGTCCCGAAATGTACCCTGTCCTAGAGCGTTCACTCTACTTATCCCTGCCGTCAAGGTCTCGAGAGCCCCTCCTCCGGCTCTCCCGTCCACCGTCTGCTGGTCCAGCTGAGGCGACAGGCACGAGAGAGCTTTCATTGCATTCTTTTAATGAGCCTTACAAGTTGAGTCCACGAGGTGAGATTCGATCCCGGTTTGCGGCAATACAGTGCCAATCAACCGGCAATTTCAACTGAAGAGTGATCACTTATAGATTTTTGTGCCATAGAGAAGCAGCAGCAGCAGCCACGTTGCCGCTGACGATACATCTCGTTGTTCGTGTACTTCGATTTCATTAATAACCTGTAAATAATCAATAAGGTTTAATGAACGCTCACTCCGGCTTCCGGCTCCTCTCGATCGTTAATCATCGACATTAGCTGCATGGTCATACGGGGTAAGGGGGTTCAGCGGTGACTTCGGCGTTTGCTCAATGAGACAATGGACTGACAATTCTACGCGTCGAGTTGAAATAAAGTAAATTGTTTCCTAAAGTATTCCAGATTCGCGTTTGCAAATTCTCCGCTTTCTAACTGCTTCTAAAGCATCACATCGAACATAAAGATTTGCGTGCAGGTTGTAATTAGGCAGAAGGACGAGTTCTTCCCCCTTTGTCGTAGTCCAATTGTTTCTTCTTCGGCGGGCGCAGATTGTCGTCAGTTCGGAGCCGCAACGGAAAATGCATCGGAGATGAAGCCTTTGTAAAAAGTTCTAGCGCGCAGCGTCTCTCTAGACAGTAATTATGACCATGTCTGTCTATAGCTGATGAAAGCCCTAATTATTAGATTGTCCCATAGATGTCGATGCTCGTCTTCGTCGTTGATATCTATAGAGGTCAGTGCCTTGGGACGAAATAGCTGAACGTATATAGGCTACAAAAATGCAACTATGGTGACTTTTCCAACAAACTATGGGGGAAAGGCCGCTAATTAGTTTGACAACGGATTATTATCACATAGGTCATATTCTTAATTCATCCGTTTATTCGACATATTGTGTCGTATATAACAGCAGCTTGAATTGGTAAACGAGTCATTTTAGAAATTATATATATAACCATTAGTATAAGTTATTTAAAGGCGTCCCTGTTGATACTTTTTAAGTGAAAATTACTGCCATCTTCTTTATGGGGTGCAAGGCGCTCATGCACCAATAAAAGACCAAGAACCTCGACATTTTTAAGTACAATATGATGAAATGTGGCGACGAAACGGAGCCACTACCGAAACGGAGTTATTGTATATGCTACCTTCACCAGCGGAGGTAGCATATACAGTAACTAAACTGTTATATGGGTATATCTGAGATAAAATAAAGACGCACGCAAAATAAACTAACTAACATTACGTTAACATACATAGAGATTACGTTAAAAAATAATGCCAACTAGTTGTTGTAACATTAAAACCAGATGTCTATGTGAAAACGAACTCGGCATGATTATGTGGTCCACGTGTAAGCTAGTGATCAGACAACGAAGATCAGAAAGTGTTCCCCATATCTGAACGGCATGCAGCAGTTTTACAGAAATGATTCTCAGAAAGATTCTGTTTCTTGGCAAGATTTCGTTTCCTTTGGTCTATTTGGCACCGAACTAAATATGGAAACGGGACAGATTTGTTTATCCATCGACGTGCTATGCTTCTTGAATATAAACACATAATTCTGGTGGGGAATTCTCACCACTCCAAGATCATTAATGATAAGCGTCGTCAGCATGACGTCATCATCATACCATCATCCGTCTCTTCGATGGTAATTGAGAGCCTCGAGTTCCGAGCTAGAGCGCGGGGTAGAGAGAAGGAGAGGCGAATCTGTCGACGGACGGATCTGAGATGAATCCTCTGAATCTCTGATTCCTGAGCATTGTGTCAATTGATTGGGGTGAGCTGTGATGGAGGTGACGGCGATCGGCTCATCCCCACGGAGAAAAACGAAACCGACTGCACTAACAGTGCTAATTAAGCAGTCGCCCTACACGAGCTGTTGGCGTCACATGCAAATGTCAACTTGCTTAGAACCGTATGGGCCCGACAGTAGTAAGATTATAGTCGACCACGGCTGCTTGACGAAGTCGCGTGCGTTGCCTTGCAATCGGAGAAAACGTGTAAGTGCATGGGTTCGATTCCCACAGTCTCACATTTGCATTCAAAGGGGTCCGGCAAATGAAATGCCTAACGCGTTCCCGTGAACGTAAAATGTTGGCTGTGTGAGTTTGCCAGGAAAATTTACTATTAGAAATAAGATTATAAATAACTGATCAACTCGTATCTCGTATACGCCGGATGTGCGCGACATACGCATTAATGTTCAGCGCTCAAAGTGAGCTAGAGCGAGAGGAAATATATCGTATTTGTCGATGTATGAGGCATATACTCTATCTATATGCAGTTGGTGATGCATACGATTCCATCCGTGTGTAACCGATCGACGTCAGTCGGGCGGCGTATTTGTGAGAATATTTTTTTGGTCGTCGTACCAATGATATAGTGGAATGTCGTACCAAGGATTATCGACATCACAGAAGTTGGATCTCCGCAGGTTGCTCCGCTTGGAGATGATCTTATACTGTGCTTATTTTTTGCATGACGCCTTCTGGAGCCGTGTATCTTTGCTATTTAACCATTGCATTCGAGTCGTTTTGTAAAATAACGGAGGTAAGGGAAGCAAAGCATGTTGGCCTTTGGTAGGCTTAAATATAACTCATCGAGAGTTGAAGTGTGAAAGAGACGCTGCTTCAACCGGAAGTTCACTATTTGCTTTACTGTGAATCAATTGTTTACGAACTGCATACTTACGCCTCTCCCTACTGTGAGCCTACTTTGACGCCTCTACCTGTATACATACGTTGGATATGTTGTAGCAGTCAAAAAGTGTAATAGGCGTTTTCTACGACGGGTTTGATTGGCAGCGCTTGTGCTAGTGTTGTGTGAACGCCTGAAAAGTTCGATTATTTAGCAACATCATGTTATATCTATATATGTATATATATATATGTACCATTTCGACAAGATCGGGGTGCCATTGCCGGAGGAGGTCGAGTCATCGAGCGGTCTTCAACTGCGCCTTTAGCGCTTGTAGAGCACTACGGACACGGCGTAGATGCCATAGCTTCAGCACTGGGGCCACAGTGTGCTGAAAGCGGATCCACAATCCGTAGATGATTTCCGATGCTACCATAACCGATATGCTACCATATCATACCGACTCAAAATAACCAATGCAGTAGATCTTAAATCAATCGATCATCATTTACATAACAACGGGGAACAATATAAGACCAGAGCTTGCACTACTTTCCAATACAGCGTGTGCATATCTAAATAACTGCTGTGAACTACCTGAAAGAGGACGCTCGTTCTGAGCGAGGCAACGGTCACTTTGAGCTGAGTTCTGCTTTTTGCGAACTTGTTGACCGCTATAACAAGTTCGGGTTGAAGCCAGGACGTCGTTCCTGACAGCCTCATAATCTCTGCCCGTTTGTACTCGGTGACCTTCAACGCGTTCAGAACCTCACCTTTTCACGAAGCCAGTAATGCACAGATGAATTTATTCTCATTTGAAGTTGCTTTGGTCAGGGCGAGGACATGTCATACATAAAAGGCGCATCACATTTCAATGGTCTGTGTACGTTCGAACTTATGTGTTGCTGTGCGCAACGTAATTCAGCGGATGGTCAGCAGTAGTGTCGTGGACATTAGTTAGCTAAAATAGTGAACACCGCCGAGATTAGTTAGGCGGAGATCTAGATTAATAATTTTCCTCAAAAAAGTGTACATTTTTAATACAAAAAATATCCCCTACCACCGAACGATTTAGCGCAAATATGAAGTTACGACGTCAGATGGAGCATGCCTTTCAACCTATGAAAGCTGTTAGAATCGGTCAACTGAGTCAGAGACTCACCAAATATTGGTGAGCTGTAGCGTGAATGGTAGTATTTCTCGACACTCATCTCGCTGTGGCCGACACTCGTTACTTCATCGACCAGCGGCAAAAGCTGTTGACAGAAACGACATCACCGAAGAGCAACGATCCATGACAACAACTATGAACAATGTCTGCACAATATCTCCTGGGTAACTCCTGGGCACCCGATCGAGGATTCAATTTTCAACTGTCAGTAGTAGCTATCTCATTTTCCCAGCATAGGGTGCCGGAACATGGAACTCCCAAAGCTCACATATGCGAGCAGGAATAGAATGACGAACTCACCACTTGAAGCCACTCTGTGCTGGTCGCAAGCGCGAAAACGTCATCTTGGGGCGCCTCGAGCGTTACGGTTTCCTAATGAAATGGTGGAGGTGATAAGTAATTAGTGCAATAAGTGTTAGACGTATACCACGTTTACCCCATAGGACTAAATCAAGGTCTGGGGATTGGGTTGTTAGGTGTGCAGAGACGCTGAGTTGACGTTGGTCTGGCCAATGTGTGTAGCTCTCTAGAACATTTCCCCAGCCAGACTGCACTCGGAATTACGAGTGCAATGATATTTAGATCGTGCATTACCACGTGGGAGGCTGCTCATCCCAACGAAGTTCGGAATAGTCGAAAATCCTGTCATCGTTACTTTTCACACGGACAGATGATTGTTGAAGAAGTCGTTCCTACAGAAGCCCGTCAAAATCGTGCTTGTTTCTAAACGTCTGAGCTCGCACAACACGTCTATGTAGTTCGAATGAGTTGCCACTTTACTCCGATACTTACTTACTCCTTCTTGTCTTAAACTTCTAGTCTTGCTCGTTGTGACAGTCGTCCTGTACGCTGTTCCAGGAATTGGACAATAGGTCCCACGTGGTGGTCGGGACCATCTCTTCAGTCATATTGCCGTCTTGTACTAACAAGAGTTCCTCTACGGCAACCCGTGTAAACATAATAGTCCAGTCGTGCATAAGGCACTCATGACGGATGGGGAAGGCACTCCACACATCAAGCATCTACTAACGAACATCCTATCATATAGTTATCCGCTAATGAATGCCTATCTTGACATAGAGTAGCGGCCTCTTGGCGCACACATTGACGCAAACATATTTATGATTTGTATTATTTTTGCCAAAATTAAGGCAACAGTTAATACAACGCTGTCCGACGCTGCGCATCAGCTAAACCACCAGAAGCTAATTACCACAACTGTTCTCATTCTGCTGTTCGATACGACGCAATTCAATGTCGCGTAACTATGCATATTAGGCGATGTATTTAGGTACTCCGGTTTTTTTCCTTATAGGCACACTAGGCACTCATCATGAGATTCCAAGCTAGATGAATGGTCCACGTGCCTAGATTGGTTGTAGTTGCTATTCGAAACAGTGAACTTCGTACCCCTACGATTCAATTAATTCAACTTGACTTGTGGTTTATTGGCGGAACTGCGGTCCTTACAATGGTTCAGTTAAAAAAAAAATTACTAGTGCAATAACATTTTATCTTCATGGAGATCTTTTTGGTTGACGTAAGTTGTCGGCGACTAGACCCTCTTGTAGCATTCTGCGGCGCGACGAGGTCGTTCTTTTGAAAACGCCAACGGTTATTGGTAAAGAGATACGGTCAGACAGGATACGACCTCTAACCATTTCGAAACCCAGAATCCGCAGTGTGCGTGTGCCTTGCGCAGCTTGCCAGCTGGAAGGAGGCCGAATGTCTGAAATAACGTCTTGGAGTGAATTCCCATGACTCCTTCCAACAACCGGCCAGATAGCGTCGCAACGACCCATCGAATGACTTCCGCCCTACGACTAATAACTTCATAGCCACTTCCCTAAATTGATACCTGGAGAGAAGATGAATAAGCATCATTATATGTATAGTGGGGGACCTTAGACAGGAAATACTCGCCCCTTGAGACACCGGATGGATACGATGACCGCGTAACATTTATATTCTATGATCCCAACATAAGCGTACCACTTTGAATGCTGGTGGTACATTAAGCCACGACATTTAATAGTCGGCGAAGAAGAAATCTGCCTTTCATGGAATTGCACTGAATTGATTCGGATTTCTCTTCAAGATGGGTAGTCACGTGGAAATCACCGCTAGCGTTGGTTCTCTAACACGGGACAACCCCCACTTCCTCTAGTCACTTGGGAGCGACCCAGCACGCAGGGATACTTCAATCATATGAGCCAGTGTATTGCGCATAATTGCTCTCCAAATGCTGTCAAATGTCCAAGTACCCAGAGCTAATTTTCATTCATTTACCCGGTTCGTCGATAGCTGTCATATCGAGCTCACAAGTTGTCTCCTAAAAACCAAACGTCCGTTTATCGTTGTTCTATTATACTTACACTTCGGTATGAATTGCACATTGACCATCGTCACTTCAATCAGATCGTGTATTCAAGTTCCAGGCCGAATATAAAATCGAGCTAGCAAAACCTCAGCCTTCGATTGAGTGTTACGTGTCACGCATCGTAACACAGAGCTCATATTTCTAGCTGGCAGCAAAAGCCGCCAAGTGCTGGCGAAATAACGTTGTGGTTCACTCTGAAATCGTTTCATGAACGGTCACGGCAGAGCAGAGCGGGGCGCCGTGCTATCGCTTCATAGCCGGATTGCGGTCGCACGGTGAATCTTTCACACCGCAAAAAGTGGCAATGGCAATTATTCACGATGTAATTACCATCACCACGAGATTAAGCGAAAAATGTGTGAGGCGAAATATTCGTCGACTAGTTGGCATTGTCATCTATCGCTCTCAATTCTATTGAACATTCGGTCCGTGATTAGTTCCGTCGCATCCTCTCCGAATCGACAGCAATACGTCTCAAATAAACTCACCGTAGAGTGCACTCCTCTGGCTCTGTGTTAAAACCATAACATTATGATATGACACTGATGTGGGTAACTAGATCACCCCTTTAAGAAAGCTCGATAGAGAAATATAATAGTTGTCAGAGAATTGTCATTGATACATGGAGCAAATGATATATAGCGCACAGACGTTGACAACAGACACAACTAACAAACCCCGGTAAGTCTCACTGCCATATAATCAGGGTTTCGAAGAAAAACATCTGAGCATAATGTATTTCTCGTGCATTTTACACAAAGTGAAAACGAAACGTATCAGGACTACTCTCGACGGAGCTAATCACAGTACATCTCTAATGGATGATGCTCTTACCTCAATCGTAGAGGTCCACGGTGCCTCGCTCTGGTACGCAATCGAAATCGCTGCCGTGAAAAGAAACACCAAAGCTCGATATTGGGACCCCTTAAAGAGAACGTCACAGATTTTATTCACATAATCGCTATTGATTTCTCGAAACAACCGCCGAGACAGTTCGACACAACGCGTTCGCGTGGCTCAATGGCACATTGCAAAAAGACATTTTCATAAAGTGCAATTTCAGGTTTTCTCCCTGAGGACAAATGTGGAGGAGGTTCTTCATACATAGGGATAAACGCGATCGCTTTATTATTTGCATTTCATGTCCCTGGGGGCACAATTGTCTTGACCAACTTTTTCACACGATTCGATCTTGCTATCATCAATTTTGTTCGTCGAGCGTCGGTAGCTAGGCTCGTGGCTAGGCTCGTCCATGTCACTGTTTTGTACGTTTATCTATGCTTACCCCATATATAGCATTGTTGTCCGCCATTTCCTCCTCTTCTGCTTTTGCGGTTGCGCCGAAGTAAAACGCCAAATCGCTATTCCGGCAAATGCCGCGTTCGCTTTCGGCAAAGAACGATCGCGTCCACCTTTTTTTGCTTCTTCGAGGTAGAACCACACTTTGGTTTGATCGTCGCCGCCGCCGCCGCCGCCGCCGTTGTCTTCTCCTCTCAATTACGAACAAAGCGGGGCACACAATTAGGACGTTCACCACAGCGACAGCCGCAGCAGAGACACCAGGGGCACCGCAGCAACCAAATCAGTCGGTTCGCGCCGGGGAAAAATCTGTACGAGGCTGCAGAGGCTCACACGAATGACTCCGCTCCTCCAGTGCCTCCCCTTGGAGCTCTCAGCCGCTGAGGAAACGAAGGCGATGCTCGCTCCAAAAGCTCAGTCGTATTTAAGGCATTCCGATGCACCCACCGCTCAATGGCCGGCGGTGAACAACAAATGAGCCGGGCCGCATGCCACGTCGAGGAAGGCTACGTCTCCGAAGGATGCGCTTCAGTCGCGAAGGAATTGGAGGGTTCCGATGTGATCGGCTGTTGCCACGACAACGGGCAGCTAAGGCAACAAGCCTTACTGTATCCCCATGCTTGTGACCCAGCTTCTGGTTGGCTTACTTGAAGTGTGACATCGCAGGGCGGATTCGGTCCGCCCGTTCCATTGGCTTGCTTCAGTTGCAGTTCGAAAGAGGAGGACGACGTGGCCACCACTATGTGTGAAGGCGATTATACATATATTTACTGTTCTCTGGCTTGCCTAGATGTGGCTACTTTGTGGCTGCGTACGAGCCCCCCAATGTTATCCTGTTTGATTAAAAGCTTTATCGAAATATAGCGATGAATATCTTTATGTATTTGCTCAGACAGTCCTATACTCGCTGAAAATTCTGGCTGAATTCTGACCTTTACACGCTTGCGAATGAGTTAAGAAGGGATTCAAAGAATTTTTAGTTAGGGCAAATTTATCGGTCATTTTTTCTATGAGCAAAGTAGCTGAAACGCCGCATGCATATAGCTCCGTCAATAGGCCATAACTTCACTCACTCGAGTTGCTATCATAAGCAGACTCGCTATCGTAGGGAAGCGTCTTTACCAAGAACGAGCTTAAGTCATCATTCATGAATAGGTTCATGAATTCAAGATCTAATCAGCGCGCTGGCCGAAGACACTGTCTCGAAGGGGTTCGCTCGCATAAGCGCCGCCATGAATCATATATATATAGAGATAAATATACAGATACAGCTTCAGCTGAAAATCTGGATAGAGATCTGAAATATCGAACATCTATTTGATGTACAGCATTTTGAACTCAGGTGGTTTTTAGAAGCGCCCGAACATCAGCATTTATACGAGATCCAGTTGTATGCACATGTGATTTTAGGATTTTTAGCAATCATCGATTCTCTGGATTGGAATGCTCGTGGCATTCATTGGAGTCGCACACGTTCCTCCAAAATACGATTATAGCAACGATTGGGATTACTAAATACGATTCCATACATACAATGCATAGAGTTCTCGAACCAGAAGGCCAACGGTTGGAAAGTAGTTAGTCTCGCAGTTGTGAATATGTTAGACTGTCAGTCGAACTAGAGGTTACAAATTAACAGTTGGTTACACATATGGAAAATAAACCACGCATATAATTTTATATTATTCTTGTTTGTTTGTGATCTCACAGTGATAGTCTCGCAACGACGGATTATTTGTTGTCCATAAATAGTCTAATAACGTGTTCTGAGATTCTTGTTGTTATTGATCCGGCTGAGACATGATTTGCCTATGCTTGCCTGCTATCATTTAATCGAGCATAAAGCGTCCAGCGAATGTTCGATTCAGTCCGAGCTCAACAGTCTTAATGCAACTCACTGAGCAATGCGCAATCTTTCCGCGCGTGCCTTCAACATCACCGTGATGTGTCTCTTGTATACTGTCGTTCCATTCTATTGCATTTAAGTCGAGCGACAAGCGGATGGACGCGAACCCGCTGTCGGTGGACTGACAATGAAGATAGAGACGATGTCTGCCCTTCTGCCTTGCTAGTATCTCGGCGATACTCGCTGGTGAAGGTCCTCTGGCGATCGCGAGCGAACAGAGCGATAGGAGAATGGTGGGAGAGATGGTGGCTGGTATAAGTCGGCTGCTACGGCCCGTCCGCTTTTGATAATGACCGCAATGTGTCTCTATTTGAAGTGGGGGGGGCGGGGGGCTGATTGGGAACCGGTCGGGAAACGCTTCCAGCTCTAGGAATCCGAAGGCTACAGAGCAGGCCCGCCAAAAGCAGTGAAGACTGGACGAGGAACGAACAAAAAAGGCCTGCGTAGAAGGGCCTAGCTGGTGAGGGGAGGTGTGTGTGCCTGCAAGTTTCTTCGGCGGGAAAATGCGATAGGGGATCAGCGGGGAGTTAAGTGATCACCAAAGAGCGATCGCGCGAAGGACGACGAAACCGATGGAACATCGTGAGACCCAGTTCGCTCGGTTGGTTGCTCCTACGCTCGCTCGCTCGCTTTTCAGCCCTCGAACGTTCGTCGCCGTGGTCGCTGTAGTCGGTGATGTCGTCCAGGGAAAGTGTCGTCCAAATCAGTACATGAATCAGAACAGATATCTGAAGCTGTACAATTCGCGTTTCGCGAATAGTATGTACGTGCCAGCGGAGGTGGAAGAGCAGGGGAAAGCATAGCAGCTTTGGCTTGGACAATCGGATCAATTGGTTTTGCCTCGTCTATTTTTAGATGAATATATGTGTCTTTGTATCATATATATATATATATGCGTGTGCGGCTCTGCTGATCTTTATCCAGTGTGCATGACTTCTGTGATGACTTGTTAGCGTCTGGTTACTAGATATAGAACACATTGCTGATCGCCTCAAAATGTCACCAGACGGAGACGCTCGGACGAGTGTCACAACAGTCGCATTCAGTGACCCGTACTTAGATCGTGACGTGTTGCAGAAGATATGAACAAAATCGATGTAACTATTTGCAGGTGCGACCCTGTCCGATAAGACGAGTATGACCGACGACTCGAAGGAGGAGGCCAAAATAGAAAAATATGACGAACATTCTTTAATGGAGATATGTTTCTAGACAGGCGTGCAACCGAGGTATTACAGGCCTCACCTCGTTGATATGTCTCTCGATTATACGCATCTCATAATTATTATTCTCGAATACAAAATAAAGATGTATATGTGTAGTTACTGTAAAATCTTCGTAGAATGGGTTTTGCAAATTTCTCAATGGAATCATGTTGGATGTGCTTCTACCGCAGCCGATGATTCACACGAATAAAATAATGTGCATGCACAATGATACTACGGACTCATTGATTCACACCTCTAGGTTCGCTGCGCAGTAGTATAGAATATCGATCTATGAAAAAACCTTAGATAATCGCGTTCGGTAACGGTCAATATCCGTGGAACCTTTTCGGTGACATGGAAGTTAGGGTTTAGCGTACTCAGCAAGACTACGTTACCTCAGCCAACCAGGACGACCCCGTAAAGCAATACTGTGAAGCTTCGAAACAAGGATGTATTCTAGGTGCGTATACAAACATATCTCGGGACGTCTGCAGAGCTCTGGATCAGCTGGTGCATGAGACATCTCACATGCAGATGTGTTTCTCTACCACTACGGCCAACATGGCCGGCATCAGCAACGCCAGTGGACACCAGCTAGGCTCATGTACCGTTGTACCATTGGCCTCAATGGGGGTGTCACCAATTCCAAGTCGACTCACGTCCATCCCCAGGAGATATAGCTCGGCCTGGTGCACCCAAAACCGTAAAGGCTACCGTCTTTCTCTTCGAAGACCAGTTTCGTTGTTAGTCACAGCAGTGGGTCAAGGCCTGGCAACAGAAGGGTTGTTTGAACCATAGATGAACGATAGCTGAACAGTATTTAGAGTATTTATTGATTGGACTATTTTTTATTCCATGCGTAATAATACCTGTAAAGCAAGCATCTGAAAAAATAAACCGGCCATAATTATCAGGTACTTTCAATATTGCTCTATTGAATCCCCGCCGATGCGTCTGTGTTTCCAAGCCAATTTCAGAGGTCGTCGGCTCAAATCAAATGTATGGAGTCCCTATCCGAACGTTTACCATGATTCTTATTTAATACCCCATCGTGATACGTTATGTCGACTATGAACACGAATTAATCATATTGACGTCGGAATTAACCTTTTCATCTTTCATGCATTATATACTGTGCGAACGCAAGCCGCCCCGACGGTATGATTGGATTCACAGAACAGCAAACCTTCAAGCAGAATGATTCACATTAGGCCGACAGCATCAGCAAGCAATGTTTGTCTGACCCGAAATGGCGCTCCACTCACTCCGAACTTCAAAGGAGTGCAAAGCAAACGAGTTTAGTGAAGGTTCCAATTTGATGCCGTCATGGAAATCGCGCAATGAGGAAGCGGGCGCGTGGAAACGTAATAACGCCGACTCGCTGGAGCGTCTTTGTTGCTCATGGGGTCGTTACACCCCCGCTACCCCCCCCTTGTGCTGCTGCCACCGCCATCGGCTCCGCCTTCAACTCGACTTCACCTTATTTGTCACCTGTTTACCCTCCGGATTGCCGCGAAAATTACCTCATTCCTTCTCTGGCCTGTTGCCCCCTGTGGAGGTCGCTTCGCGTAAAGAGTCTGCCAGTCGGAAAGGGCAGTACGACCGTGAGCAGGTTCTTTTCATTGTGGGCACTGCGCTTATGGCTTAGGTCATTCGAGGTATAAAGATATAGTGGTTTCGAGGATGTAAACATAATCAATCAGTTGATTTTACAGATTTGTCGAAGGCTAGCTGTGCTATACGCTTTGATGCGTGATGTTTCATGACGCAGAAACTATTGAGTGTATTTTCATTAGATAGATTTCTTATAATCATATGTTGTTTCGATTCGTTGCGTACTATTTGTGGTGATAACGAATTTCTCCACAAGTCCACTAAGGGTGCAAAGCTATCGTCGGAGAGCGTATCTATTACTAATTGCTGAAGACACAAAAAATGATGAGAGTCTCGATGGCGATATGTTTGTGTAAGACGGTCTGAAACATTTCGAAAATCGTCGATATTTTTACTATCCTTTAACACTGACCCTTCCAATCATGATATCACAGCTAACCTCGACTGAAGTCAGATATTAACAATCCTACATTGCGTGCCTACTGCAAGCTAGTGTTATTCCTTGCAATTGCAACAATCCCTATTGACACCCAACGAGATGTCCTACTATCTTGGCCTCGTTTACAAGGCTGAGCATCCCTTCGCATCGCTCCAAGCCTTCGTCATCGTTTCACTGCAGCTGGGCAGCAATACTGTTACGCTTGAACGGCATGCTCCGTCACAGCAACGTCGTGCGGGTGAGATATCAAGCTCGGCGATTTCGCGACGTAGCGGCGCCCTGGCATTGGTGGCGCCCGCCCGCTCTCTACCGCAACGTGCCGGATACGCTATTTTGGTCGAGTTAGCTTCGGTCAGACGAACGGTGAGACGGCGGAATCGAGAGAGAAAGTGGGAAATAAGGGGAGCTAGAGATAGACAGAGAGGGAGAGAGATGGAGAGAGGAAGCGTGCATCTGTGCTCGGGTCTGCTGAAAGGGGAATTGCAGCGACGTCCGCGCGAAGTCCCCTCATTTCTCTTCCTCCACCCTATCTGTCATGCCTGACGCACACAGACATACGTCACAGACGTATGGCGCTTATCAGCAGAATCAGCAGTGCACACCAGTGCGGCTCGACTCGGCTCAGTTCGATTCAGCTCGGCCCTTCGGCGCGTTTTTCCTGCAGAGCCGACCATGCAACATAGCCATGGCATCTCCGTGGTGGAAATCGAGTGGCCACAACGCTAAACCGTACTTCCTAGCGTTGCTTTCCCGTTTGATCACGCATACTCTCGCTTATTCTCTCACTGCTTCCGTCTCTGTCTCTTTGACGCCCGCCGCCCCCCCCCCTCTTGGTCGACGCAGCGAGTTCGACTAACCGCTGACGGTGGCCGTCCAGCCGGCTGCTCCGTCGCTCGCCAGACCCTTATGGCCGCCTCTAGCCATCATCCATCAATTTGTCAATGAACGGTGGTGGGCTTTCGCATGTCGCGAGTCCGCTTCCCACGGGAAATCGGGACGTTCTTTTGCGCGGCGTTGTTGTTGTTGTCATTGTCGTCGTCGTCGCCTCCGCCAGAGTATGACAGTGGCTATAGAGCTGGTGAGACAGCATGGGCAGACGGGCACATCTGTTCTGATCGATGCGTTCGGCTTTAATACGAGCCATCACTACAACTACAACAATTACTGCGACGACTGCTAGCAGCAGCAGCAGCAGCAGCAACAACAACAGCTGCACTATGATATTACTATGGGACGATGAGAGTTGCGAAAACGGACGGGAACGCGAAGGACATTGAAGAAGACCAAACGACGAGTGGATTCAGTCAATGTACGAATGGATGCAACACATATCGTGATTCCTTGCTCTTGGACATGATGCTAGCTGTCCACGTGGATAGACCTGCGGGGCGGGAGAAGGGCGAACTTGTCCGGGGAGGCAAAAGTGCCTCAAGGAACAAAGGGTGGAAAAGGAAGAACGACAACAACAACAGTAATAATAATGCAGGGCAAAATGCTCATCGATTGCGCCCGCCGTCCGGAGCACGTGATCGCACGCACGATTCTGCGTTCGCCATAGATGGCAGTGACCTCGAATTCTGGGGAGATCAAGGGGCTAAGACGAATCAGGCCGCGGTCGGGACCCTGAGGACAATGGAGGCTTGCAGCCTAAATAGTTCGGGCATCGAATTGCGAGGATCAAATGTTCGAGCGTTGAAAAAGCGATAATAATTCTGCCACGTCATCATTCACTCAAAAGTTTCATCGCGAAGCGTCGCGTCTTGAATGTAGCACATGGTAAGGGGCATGACTCATGATGTTTTTAGTTCTGATGGGAGAACGGTGGTTGGTACGGGTCCGGCGATTTAAAGGCGTGACATGAATATTATATACATACTATTTTTTTTGGGTTTTGCTTATGCTGCAACTCTCGAGTGCCACCGTATTCGTAATCGGACTCAGATTGATTGTTTGCGAAAATTGATTTATCACGCAAACATTGTATAGGTGTTGGTATAAATTGTGTCACGGATTGTGGAGCCGATTGAAATAAGACGTTGTCGAAATGCAGCTACGCAAATTAACACCTATGCAGATTTGTCGGCAATCATCGTCTACTTGATCGTGCCGGAAAGTGGCGTTTCCACTAGATTTGTAAACCAACAATTCTTCTGTTGAGTACACTATTAGTTTCTATATTATATTGAGAACTGACTTTAGAAGTTTAGTATTTATATATTCACATACAATTCGTTTACAGCATAATTTCAAATAAAGTATACTAATTGTCCCCTCGGGTATACAGGCTAAATGGCTATATAAGTTTAGCCTCGCCTCGATCGAGTATCACAGACATTTACTTGAACTTCTACGTGATAGAGAATGCGTTAGAGAGATTATTCCCCCGAAGCAAACCATTGTCAGATATTGATGTTCATCTCGCTTAGGGAAGTCTAGCACAGACCAAAAGCCTGTGGCGTCCTCTGGTAACGCCTTATATTTAAGGGGTTTTACAATCGAGCGCATTTACTCAATTACCTTCCCGAATAAATGACTATATTCTGCGTAATTATTAGAACAGAAGTGTAGATTAAAATAAAATAAAAATGATCTCTCATTTTTCTGTTGAATATAATGCAAGAAAATTCAACCTGTGCAAATTTATTAACACATAATCTTATATGTAGATAAGTGATTATCCTATATTAATAATGATAATATTGTATGATCTATGGTTGCCATCATTTAATAGTATACACTTGCAATGCAGTGGAATCACATAGCAGCAGGGTAGGATGGTCAGCACGTGGCTGTGCCGTAGAGAGCATTAAGTACATTCACAGTTGTTACTGATGGGTACGAAACAGGGCAGCGGTACACCTGCTTGCCTGTCTTTTTTCCAGCTGCACAGCACTTTTCCAATGTTCACCCTGTATCACGTATGACATATATATATATATATATATATATACGTTGGCGGAAAATTACCAGCAGAAGCAGTGAGCACAACGTAGACGCTGACTGTGCAAATTTTGAATGCAGGCGTTCCCGTGAGACTACTCTGCCCGAGTTGTCTGTGCGATCATCGTGTTTAATGCACGACGGGGTGTTTGCAAGTAGAGTGAAAGCATACAAACACGTTATCAGCCTCTCATGGGCCGATTTTGAATTTCTGTGCAGCTGCATCGTAAAAATTTCTGCCGGCGAACGTATGGCTGATACACGTCGTACATATATTCGTGCATCACGCTAAATATTAGACGAATCTATCGTGTTTAAGGAACGCATATCGCATTATGCGTTCATTATTTGTGCAGTCGTGCGAATTCGTCACATTACGTTCTTACATCCGATATCTACTTGTGTCGCCGCCTATATGCTGTGTTTCTTGATCTGATCGTCTTGCTTTATTTCTGTGTTTCTTTATTTTGTATAGGTTGCTCTCGTTTTTCTTTTTTTATTAACTCGTTCGATACAGCCAAGACAAAATACACGGACCGTGCCTGGTTGGGGAAGGGGGCAGGCTTTCTCACAGTGTCGATGGCGGTGTTTGAAGCGGCAGCTCTAGATCGCATCCCGGTGGAATACGTGTGAAGCGCATGTATGAGGAAGATTCAGAGGCGTATCTCGCTCCGAAACACAAAAACACCCTGGCGACCTGTTCTTTTTTCTATTTGTGGTTCGCAGATTTGGCTTTTGTATTTTACATGTATTCTGTATTCTTGAACAAATGTTGCCGCAGGGCCAAACTAATGTAAATGGCAATTGCCAGCTCTTATCGTACAATCGTTATTCGGGGATTGCTCGTCTGATTTAAATATCGCTTCGTATGTAAATGAAAGGAGTTTGCCAGTCATGACAAGAATTGTGTATTGTTCTATAGAATATTGAAATCGGCTCGTCGTTGGTCTTTGCAGGTCGAGTCTCCACAAAGGTGAACATATTTATAGTTTTCCCATCTTTGTGTCATGCGACTGAGATGCTCGTCAATTCAACGTTTGCAATCATGTTGGCATCACAATTAGAGCGAGCAATTCTATCATGGGTTGATATATACGTACCTTTAAGAAACGGTAACTGTTATGGCATTATATATATATATATATATAAGTTACAATACAAGTACAAATGTCTGTGTATGAGAGTGTTTAAACGAAAGGCCTCGCTATACGGGTTGTGGTCCTTCTCCAACACAAGTGGCCATCCTCGTGTCTGGTGCTAAAATTACGTTTCCCCATGTGCATCTAATGATAGTCCGTGTTGTAGCAAAAGTGAACTTGCTCGTTTATGCCCTGTATTTCCGACGAGCCTTTGACAACGCCGTCTTCTACCAGGTTAACTGTGACTGGACCAGATCCACCTAGAGTCCTAAGTGCAAGTAGACTGATCCCATGGTGGAGGGGCCATCCTTCGGTGATGGCACCCAAGACACAAATGGCACTGGCACGATACGATATATATATATATATATATATATGTGTGTGTGTGTGTGAAATTGTCCAAGATTGTCTAGCGAGTTTTCTGTTCGCCACCTAATTTCATTCATGATACCAACAATCACTTTTTCTACATGCAGCTGTCCCTCCAAAACGTAACAGGTCCATTTTAAGCACCCGTAAGTATTGACAGCACAGGCAACGTCTTTTCAGCTCTTCATCCTTTCCAACATGAAATTCGTTCTGTCATTACCTCAAAAACGCCTGCCTTGCTTTGAGGCAGGGCAGGCGTTTTTGATACATCTAACACATCTACTATCCACGGAAAAAGATCGATCAACAAAATCCGAAGGTACCATTTTTATTAGGTAGATCATAGAATTGGTGGAGAATAGCCACTAATCTGTTTATGTTGGACGAACGGCTGTGTACGGTCAGTCAGTGTTGGTGTGAAGTGGCCACGTTACTCACAAAGGATCAGCTAAATGACACAGCAATATATATATATATATATATATAACGGATAGCGAGCACACAATAGTACATGTGTATTTCACGCCTGCTCCTATCCCTGCAGCATCTCCTCGAGGCTTCGGGCTCTACACGAGTCATGACATATAGACGAGATTGGCGATAGTCGGCCCCCCACGATGATGGACATTATGATGACGTCACCGCTGATCTTCTTCTGCACCAGTGCTGAAAATTCCTACTGAAAGGGAGTCTGCAGATCGTCAGTCACAGTTCGCAGTCGGTGCCGGTGGTCGCGGCTGTTCCTTCTGGTGGTAGCAGAAGCAGGCGGCACTAGCGACTAGGGTGCTCTGGGGATGAGTTGGGGAGAGAAGTCGACTCGGAGCATGGGAAAATGGGATGTTGCGGCGTCGACAGACAGTTCCAGGATAGGGCGCGTCCGCCGCCTCCGCCACCATCACTGCAACTATCCTCGGCCGCCGTTCCGAGAGCGGGAACTCAGTAGGGGTTCACCAGCGACGCGGGGCCCATAGCCCAAAGGGTACAGAATCGTCCGTCCCGACTAGTAGTGCTACTGTTGGTGTTCCGCATTCCGCACGAGAATTCTTTCCACATGGATTTCCAGTCATCATTCTGTCTATCCCACACCATAAATCCGGCAGTGCTCCCGAGGGAGTGGGGTTTGTGCTCCTTTTTTTTTCTGCCAATTTGCTGTTTGTGGCATCCTTCCCCATGGACCGCTAGTCTAGCTAGTCAAGCTGGAGGATTGCCGAATACGAACGAGCAGGGGACCACCGAAGCGAGCCGCCTATCTGTCGGATCGTAGCTGTTTGGCCATGTGTTAAGGTCTTGACAAACCATAACAATAGTACCGTGTCATGCTTATTAGTAAGTCCTTGGCAGCTAGCCGATGAGCTAGCACAATGGATAAATGCGCGGCAAAACGATTGCGAAGCCTAACAAGCTATTCTATTATACAACGAAGTTGAGGGACCACGCTGTTGCGGTAGGCTCCTCAATCGTTCGCATCCCTGTCCTGCACTGTACTGATTCGACTATTGGCCGATAGATATAAATATGGCAGCGTTCTGCTTCGTTCGGATAATAGCTTTTTAAAGAATCATATTATTGGTAGTTCCGTAGATGGTCTAAGAGCGAACGTCTTGGATTGCAAGATAGAAGGGCTATATGGCTTGGGTTCAAATCCTGCCAGACGCAGAAAATCTTTGGATTTATTTATCAACCTTACTTGTCTGCGGATTGTTACCAGGCACGACAAAGTTGCAGATAAGGCAAAACTGATCGATATTTATCGAGGCTTCGACTGTCGGCCTTGGTCAGAGATACGATGCACCTGTCACATAAAGGAAAGAGCTGAGGGTCAGCTCAAAGAAAACAAAATAATGTTACTTGTTGTTTTTTTAAAAAAAGTCAACCAGTAAACGACATAGGAAATACTTATAACCAGGGTGGAGTGTGAATAATTAGAGCATAATGATAATTTAAATATAACTTTGTTTTGACGGATGATTTAAATATACGATAAACTGAACGAGCCTTGTGATTACGATTGTTGACTTCCTCTTTACTTAGACAATCACTGCCGAATTAGCCCAAAAAACCACAGCTAACAGCGCACCCCTTCAATGGCACTTCTCAATGTGCACGGTGGGCTTTTGGTGAACAACTTCAGCGTGGTCCCGGACAAATATTTCATCACGCAGCGTGCATGAGAACGAATAATTAACTAACTCGACCGAGTGAATAGACTACCCCGCCAGGGGTAGCTGGAGGCAAGCAAACATGAGTAGATCATGCAGGCCGCATTGTTTCTGTGACTTTCATTTTCTATTGCTGGCCTTGGCCATCAACGATGAACCTGTATGGGATTAGGTCTTGATTTTAAGCAGCTATTTCAAGTCGGCCCGCGCCTGTGGTGGCCATGCGAACGCTTGCTTTTTAATTAAGACGCGATTCCGTGTCGGAGACGCCATCGCTCGCTGACTAGCAAGCAAGTCGGTACCCGCTGCATGTTTGCATCGTTTTGCAGAAGCGTTTGTCTTGAAACAGTTCTCATTGCGGATAAACATAAGTGACGAGTCGCAAGCGAACAGAATCCCGGACAGCGCCATCAAATGAAGGACGATTCACGAAGCGGCTGACGACTCTGAGGATATTGAAAATGTCAGATCGACCCGCATCTTGACACTCGACAGTGGATCGCCATAGTTCGAACGGGAGCGAGCTGCAGCGGCCACGGAATGATGCATAAATGACAGAATCACTCCTCGCTATAGTTGAACGTCCGTGACACTGAATCGAGATAAATATGAGCTTCGAGCGACACCATTGACGACGCTAAAGTGCAATGCAAGCCTACTAATTGCATATGGACGTCAACAGGATCCCCAGGACAGCGTTAGCTAGAATTAGCATTGCGAGAATCGATACCTAGGAATAAGCCGTTCGTTTGTTAAATCCTAGTGCAAGCCTATAACGTTGCTCGTATTCGGTGTAAATGCTGCTATTCGGCGAATTTTAGTAGCGCCAAATTACCATCCATACCGATCCTATCTAGCTTGTTTCCAATTTAATTAAGACAAATAACGACTTAAATTGGCAGAACAAGGCCGAAATTGGTAGGACATAGATCTCCTGGGGGCCGTCTGACCTGAAAACCGAAGAGGGTGCGAGAGGAGGGCCATCAAGGCTTCGTCCAGAGGCAAAGTTCGCAAAGGCTCCCATCTACAACTACATGATAGGGAATGAGCGCGAAAACAGCCTCTAATGAGAAGATGTCTCACGCTCCTGCGTCGACCGGTCTCGAAATTGTCACATCTCAGTGTCACTTGATCCATATGCCGGTGAGTGTTCAGCCACTAAATAATTCAATAGGTCCATTATAACAGCATTAATTGCATTAATCAGTGCAAAACTCAACAAAGTATCACATGCTGATTAAACATTTCTTTTTCATCAACAACACGACGACGAGTTGTATCCGAACATGTACTCTACTCAGATTGAAAAGTCGTCTCTAGTGTAAACAAGTTATTGACGTTTTGTTGGGCGCTGTAATGACGACGAATATATAACGAAGAATAAACAATCACCTATACTATCATACAATATTGGGTTCACTCTGAAGCATGACATTACATTACGTAGAATTTTGCAGCATATTTATCGTTGGGAAGCTAGCATGGTTTAGTAAATAGCGGTTTCCTGTTTTCAATCACCACTGCACTGATCACAAGCAATACTGGCCCGTTGTTATTCGATTCTAGCTGTGGCTATGGCCAGCAGCAGGTGTGGCCATTTGTTGTCGGCCCAAAGAAGTTTACTTCTAAGGGAGCCGAGCCTAAGTCCAGCAATTCTACATGCTAGCAGAAAAAATCCAAACCCATTACATCCATTCACGGATGTGGATTGCTATATGTCGCCCGAATCGGACGAAGAATCTGCACCGGCAAGCATGTTCCCTGTTCGAGGCTACGTAGCGTGAGGAACAGCAATTTGTAATAACATACGCCAGAGACTCTTAGATAAACCACGATTACGGAGGATTCGAGCTAAACTCACAATCGTAGTAGATACCGTGTGTTCAAAAAGCTTTAGTGAAACTCTTGAAAAAAAAAAAAAATATATATATATATATATCATCATACATCTCTCGGTACTCAGCTGTAAGCTACTATGACATTAGTAGTTTTTTTTTCTAGTCTTACATAGGCTAAGAAAAATCCTCTAGGATTTGAATATGCGATCTCGGGCATATTCCACTATCGGTCTGAGTCTTTTTTTTCGAGCTGACCCTCAGCTGTTCCCCTATGTGACAGGCCTCAGATCTTAAGCTTTTAGGTATCACTATGAGGACCTGTCGGGGCCACCTTTGCTTATTCTCTTCCTTACTCGTACCTGGCAAGTCGTCTGAGTCGATATCCAAGCTGTGTCCCTGAGTGCTGCGACGTTGTCGCGTTAGCCATCAGGCGAACACATGGTCATTACTACATAGAGACATGTCGCTAATATGTTACTTGTGTTTTTCTGTCACTAATCCGTTCTGGCAACCCTTTGCCAGTATCCAAATGCGCTCGAGAAAATGGACCCTCTCAAAACGACGACGAGGCAGAGAGAATTTGTTAAATGATGCCCGTCGGGAACAGACCGAGTGCTGAACGGCGCAGCAATGTTAGTGGGCAACACCTGCGTGCAAGTAACAACGTGCAAAGGAGAAAGCACAGATCGATACAGAAGAGACCGGCGTGGCCGACTGCAGCTGGAAGCCGAACGGACGATACGCATAGCGAGTGGTTGGAGCTACTCTCTGCCGGTACTATACCTTAAGCGTATCTCAGGTAACAATGGCACATGACGCAGCTGGTCCTCTCATGTTCGTATATTATCATATAACATATAGATATGCTTTGTGGAATCAGTGTACGCGTCGCCGCGCTCAGTCAGTGGAGGGCCAACCTGTCGGTGTGTGGGCTAGAAACAGTGCATTAATTATACTACATAAATATCGTATATATACATTAACATCTTCTTATCACTACGGCTGTTACAGCCGAGACCCATCAGTAGGACAGTAACTAAGGGTAGAGATGCGTACACGAGGTAGGGGGTAGTATTAATGTCAAACGTCAACAACGTCTCCCTACGAATGTATAACATGGGTACGTATGTACCGCCGAGTATCTCATCATAGCAACTGTATGCCAATTTTGAATATATTACGAAGTGTTCCGAGGTGATAGAGGCGGGACATTTGGGGTGAACAAGTCGATACTCTGCGGAAGCCGCTGCTGCGATGGGATACATGAGCGAACATCTTTCCTCTTCGGGAAGGTGAAATGCCATCTCCGTCAGTAGGAGCATATGCTTCTACTTTCTACCTATTCGGTAGACGTTTAGATTTCCTTGAGAATCTATCATAATATCTCGTTGTGTATTTGTTTCGCATTTTGATCGCGATTAAACATGAGCACCCCATAAACCTTTCTAGATCAACTTAGGTGGAGAGGAAAGGTGATCTCTTCGCGCGTACTCCGCGGGACCTACATTCAAGCATAAACTTCCGCGGACAACTCAGAGCTAATCATCGACTCGAATCATCACTACGGCGACATTGCGCCAACTAAGCATTGTCGTCACATATTGCATCCTAATGACAATCAAGAACGCCAAGACAGTTGACGACTCGACTAGTTGGGCCATCGCTTAATCCGATTACGATTAAGCTGGATACAAAGCAAAGGGTGAGCAGGGGTTACAGTTTGATTAGGGCCTGCTTCAACTTTAGTTTTGACCACCCATAAAACGATACGTGTGGACAATCTTTACCCAAATATCCGGGTCTAATGTTGGTACTAATATTGCTACTATTTTTGTCGATCGATCCGATCGCCAAGGTGTCTTTATTCCTGGTTGTGAAAATATCGAGCTTCGAGTGAAACAGATATAGAATGGATGTCCTCTAACTGTCACATAAAAGGGTGGTGAATAGGCCATTGTTCGAGATCACCGAGCACCTAACTGCACTCGCATGGATAATCATTGCACGGTCTAACTCATGCACATAATTACCGGCAGGGGTATCGCTAGCCGTCCTCCTGTTAATCGTTGCAGTGCTCGGTCCACGATCAGCCCTCAAGTAATTTCTCGTTGGGCGTGGTAATTGCAAAGTCAGCCAATGGCGCCCGAGAGAACTAGGTTCGGTCTGGACCGAGAAGAGGTTTTGGTATCAGGCACAAATAGGGAGACCGTTTCTAAACATAATGATAGTCGTTACCTACAGGTGGAACAGTGAAACTTACCTCGGAGAGCTATTTCGAATGTGATTGACGATATGGCGCCGATGAAAATATTGCAAATACTAGAACTCGCCTCTTCGGACTCAGATCATCTCCCCCTATGACGGTGAAAAAAATCCTAGAACCACAAGGTACAGTATGAGATAGCCTCGATGCTATGATACCTTGTCAAATCGATTCAAACGGCCGACAGAAGTGATCGACGAGTTTGAACGGGCCACAGGTCTATCACTTGTGCTGCCCATAATAGATGACATCAGGCTATTTCAGAATATAGAGCAATGAGGAATGAGGCTGCTGCCCAGAATCGCCTATCTTGATGCTTGAATACTATAAACACATGGCACTAGTCCGGTCGACTGCCTCTTGGCTGCTTAACGATGTCAGTAAGGAACGAATGCGCCCTGTTTACCGAACATTGTACATCGACCCTTCGACCCTGCTTATGTATTTGTGTGCGTGTGTGTGTGTGTGTAACGTTGTCGGCGTTAGCTAACGTTGTCATAAAGAAGTCGACGGTCGGTGCGTCAGTGCCAGTTGACGCGAAGGGCAAGTAGTAACGGTTGTCGGCGGAGGGTTTAACGAAGGAACCGAACCCTCATCTCCCACCCTCGACGCGTTCGGCCATCGATGCACTCCTAGCGTGTCTAGCCGACGTAAGTGAGAGCAGTCGACCAGGCAGTCAGGCAAGGAAGCAGGCAGTCAGTCAGCCAGCCGTGGCCAGGCTGTGTCCCCCGAACGCAACCCCAGCAAGTGTTCACAGTTAGACGGACGGACGGCCCGCCCGCCTGCCTGCCCGCCTCCTCGCTGGCCGTCAATGGCCAGCTACTCCATGTGTATGCACACTTAGTATCAGTTCTAAGTTTACGAGTAGTGCGAGGCATGGGCCTTGAGGGGTGGTCGTGGGGTGAATGTTTGGGGCTATGTTAGGCATGCGGCGAGATGAAGAGAAGCTGGAGGTGGCGTTGAGTTGGCTGCCCGCCCGACCCGACACTTCACTTCTCTCCCCTTGGTCGTCGCGGCCGCCTCCAACCCCCGAGAGGAACTCGAAACCCAAGGACGTTTGTAGGGATCACGCTATCGCATCTAGCTGCTACGTAACCTCTGCTCGCCTGCATCCACCGTCCAACCCATCGAGTTATATGTATGTGTACATAGCTTGCTAGACATTCTGCACAACACTCAACAACCACATCACTCGGTCCATCCTAGGCGAGAGTGTAACGATTGAGTAAGATCATAATTATCAGTGGCCATCGCGTGCTTAGGGGGAATCGGCTCCAACTTCATTCGGCCAACATAGATAACCAACTTCGCTCATGTTGTTCATGGTGATGCTGATGATAGACGATGATGGCGTGCTTGTTGCTGCTGCCGCCACCGCTGCTGCTGCTTATGGGTGAAGCAAATGAAGCTCCGTCAACTAACCGGCCCTCTCCAACTGTACAGCGTAAGCAAATGAGCAGGTACCAGCTTGACTTGTTTACGTCGTAGAGAATATATCTGAGCTAGCGGGGGCTGTTGCAGTAGAACAATAATTTCGATCTGATCTATAGGGGTACATCATTTGCTGGATCGGATTTGTGTCTCTTACTGCTCGAGCGAGAGAGAGAGAGAGAAAGAGATATGGATTCGAACTTGAAAGGGTGCTTGCAGTGTTTTTTGGTGTCAAATACTCTTTATTTCATCGTCATCCGCTGTCCAAAGGAACCCGCTCAATTCCCGCTTGTATTCAAATGATCATGATTGCTAAGGTGACCGATTAGTGTCTTCACGATTCAAGTGTCCATTAATAACTTAGCCTGTTAGCCAGTGAGCTGTCAACGACGCATTCGTCACTAACCCCCTTTGCCGATCCTGCTCGTGGCTCCACGACAGCCTTGACACACTCGCTGGCAATCTACTGTCCATCATCGACAATGTTATCTTGTTGGACCCGCTTCACCATTATTGTCTTAATCTTTACAGTCCTTTTGTTTTTTTTCGGTCACATCAACTTGATCCCAGTGCTCGTGATCCGTTTCTCCACGCTATTGCATTCGACGTTTAGCGCTAGACCGCTGGTATTATTACGATTGGCCGCGTCCGGGGTCATTCGGATCCTCAATCGTTTTCGATCCGATGCCATTTTTCTCATTGATAGGTTCTCGGATCGAAACCACCACCACCGATCACGGAACCAACCCGGCTGTGGTTGTGAATGACGTACGTCCCGTTTCAGCAGCAGCAGCAGCTGCTGCAGCGACGTGTACGGTAGTTGTAAAGGAGAAAAGGAAGAAGACCGTAGAGATGATGGGGTGTGTTCAGCGATCATTGAGCGAAGATCGTCCTCTCTCTCTTCGACCATTGTGTCGAATTGGGAGCAGCTCGTGTTCGGCTGTCCTTCGCCTGTCGGTTGGCTAGCGCGTTGGCTTGCACGCGGATGACGCCGCCCGCTCCGCTTGAGTCGAGATAGATGTGCGTAGACAGGGACACACACAGAATGTGTCCATTGCCGCCGTTCAGCCGTGTCGGCCATCGCTGGATATAATTACAATGTTTTTTTTTTGTACTCTCCAGGCGACAATCAATCACTGAACAGCAGTCGATTTCTAGTAACTCGATAATGGCTTGCTGATTCCTCCCTCCCTCTCTACTATCCAACCCTTCATAGAGTGTTGTGTAGAAATTGAAATGCACTGCGCATATTCATGCCTATTGGACACGCTATATGCTATGTCGTGGATGCGCCCTTTAAACTTGATAATTATATTTCAGATGAGATAATTCTGCTTGGTTAAATGATAGCTTGAAACTTTGCTACCGCGAAATTGCATATAAATTAGCAATAGTATTTTACTATTTATATTTGCTGATCCCGAAGCGATCAGCACTTCCCGGTATCCAAGATATCACTCAGTCTAGATTACGCTCGACTCAATCCAAGGTCAGATCATACAGACGTTGATATATTCTACATTTGCAAACATTACTCTTTACTATCTCATCCGAATCCCACAACACACATATACACACATTGAAGTTAGTTCGCTCCTAACGGTCTCCGTCCGTCGAAAAACGATATCAATAACCGACAGCCAAAAGTAGCATTAAATGCAAAAAGTAATTTCGGAAACGATCATAAAAACATAAAGGCTTACATAAAATATAGACACATTATCGTATTTTCGATTCATTAAATTGCATTGCAACGTCCAACAAATGGTGTGTTCATAGTGCACGGATGTCCTGCGCTCTCTGCGTCGGTCAAAATCAGCTAACCATGTGTTCTGTTTGAAGGCTGCACGCCACATCAGAAGGCCCATCACCTATCGAAGGACACTAATCTCGACGTAGTCAATCGCGGCCGCGGGGTTCAAGTCAAGGTGATGCTAAATCTGAGTGTTCACTAGGAATTTAGTTACGCATAGTTGACATCGCTGTGATGTCTGCTACGATATTTCAGGCCAGTGCATCTGACCGGTTCCCCGGACGTTACGAAGGCTTTAATCTGTTGTGCATATGAGCGACGCGTGCTGCGCGCGCGGTAATCCGACGAGCTGAGCTTCGCTCCGCCATATTTGAAGTGAAAACATGCTTGAAGCAGGGCGCACGACGAACGCGTGAGTTGTGACGTTAGTCTTTGCAATCGTGCACTACGCATATGGCTATTGCCGTTCTCGATCGTGGGTGCGGACTGTGTCAGCTAATCGGGACCATAGATAGATAGGTCGGTTTCTGGAAACGTGGCCATCTGAAAATGACATAGAAGGTAAGGCATCGTGGCGACTTTCGTTGGTCTCTTCTCAACTGTCAAATCGAACGCAATACGGCTACTGTCCTCCACATGCCATTAAATTGTTTGTCGTTGTTGCGCGCGCGTATTTTACTTTTTTGCTGCCAGCTATCTGTACGAGCACCTGCTGCAAAGCCATAGGGAGCAATCGTTCTCCACGATTAGGTAAGTGTTCACTTAATCGCGAAGCCGGCCACACTCGTGGATCCGTCCAACTGCAACAGGGCGAGAAAGTAGAGAGGGACGATCGTGTACAGGGTAATTAGTGGTGGTAGTAGCTGTGTTGGAAAATAAATTGGAGACGGAATGAATGATGAAAAAGAGAGCGATGGCTCCGAAGTACATCATCGACTTTTGTTCTCTCGGAGACCCCCGGTGACGTCGATTCGTGGAATCAAACCCAGATCTGTGTTGGTCGGTATCATACGCTTCTCATACATGATTCTACGGTGACTGAGGGGCTATCTCTGAGAAGCCTTATATATATTGTGTGAATGTGCTCGATTAACGATGGGTCAGACAACTTTGGTGCATGATTGAAACTTGTCCCATGTATATATATATATATATATATATATATAGATATATATATATAGATGTATATATATGGGACGGATCTTAGTTGCCGTAGCTGATTGGAACCTCTGTAGTAGGTCGAACCTCTGTGTTCTTGTGATTGCTTCCAACGAAAAGACTCGAAAATAATTTCGGTGATTAGAAGGAACGCCTCTTGCCTTATAGCGGATATATTTTGTATTCTGAACGAAGTAATATGATGGATCATCTAGCTGATTTTTCGTTAAACGTCCTCTGTTCTCTTGAACAGGCGGACAAATTCAAACGCTGTCGCTGAATCCAGTCGTTGAAGCGGAATTGATCCGACGTCATGGACAGACAGCTTTCGAAGTATCTCGCGATCCCGTACGACACGACGCTGTAGTTGTCCCTTTAGACGCAAGCTCTCTGCCCTGTTGAGAGCAACAACACGCAGACAATTTTGGCTAGAAACTGAGAATTCAACACTGTGTGCTGGTTGAACTGGCATTTGCGCTTCGAGACACCGCGTACTTTGCTTAACAGTATATTCCACATAGGTTTTTATCAAGTGGCACTCTAGTTTCGACAAGTCCCGGACTCGTCTGAGAGATTTAGGCTTCCTGAAGCTAAACGCAATCCTGTTAAGCCTTTGTCTAGTATTGAACTACTGTGGCCTTGGACACAGCGCGTGAACGTCCACATCGCCCAAAGTATAATATTGATGTAGGGATAATAATCAATTAATAGCTAGGGAGGACGAATTACTTCTTCACATCATTGCTTTCACGTTTCGTCAACGAAATACTCTGAACATGAGTAGGTATTATTGGTATTAATCCGGAATATTTTTTCAGAATGAAAAATCTGATCGAATTGAACATGTCTATAGGTTTGCATCAGACAGACGCCTTCCGTTAGTACACCTACTCCCAATGCCTACGGGAGGTCTAGTCATGAGACCTAATGAACAACTCCTCATCATGGAAAATTTATATCCACGACGACGTCGGACATTGCGTGGCATTGTAATGAACGCGTTCGATGTGGCACCCGAGCTGGGGCTGAGAGATCCCTAACTACGTGTTAGTGTTACTCAAGGAGCGCCAGGACCTCTGTCCCCGTGTACCCAAGGGATGATCCCGGCGAAATGGCTCCATGTTGACGGAGTGGCGTGCTGCCCCTCATTGTGAGAGATGAATACCCAAGTCGGGAAGCTGCCCGGTCTGCGTCGGCGTATTTGACCAATATAGCCCCGCAACAAAGCAACTCGCGACGGTAGACCGGGTGGCGATAATCGAACGTTACGGTCCATTTGCGTGTAATCGTTATTTATCAATTTACTAGTTCATTCAGCGTCTAGTTCAGTGCAACGACAAATGCATCATAACTATCATCATCATCATCATCATTATCATACGGAAAACATGGACAATCGAGAAGACAAAAAATGCTCGAAGAGATGTAGTGGTCCTCTCACAGCATCGCCTCCGGAAACGGCCAACGTCAGAGGAATCGTCACGCAGATCCATTTCGGAGGGCAATTCTGGTCAGCCGGTGGTAGTCGGCAGGTTCCACTCGTGTTCCGATGGCTCTTTCCGATGGCAAAAACGTTGTCGCCTTTCCGATTGATGTCGTTTTACGTACAATTGTGTGCGATACTGCTGCATGAAGAGGTCGAAAACAACCAATACTTACAGAGCAAAATAGACATGTTGCAGTGTTGTACATGCAATATAAATGAAGATCTTACCGGACACCGTTCGTTTCGTCTCCGTTGACGAAAACGCGGATTTGAATGTTCCGTTTTTGTCCCGGATTCGAACTATATCACAATTTGCAAATAAGAAATAAAGACACGAATGGCTTTCTGAGCTAAAATAATTACGATCATTAGTAATGTGTGAAAAAAGTGAGCCTCGTTCTAAACCACCTATTGGGCACCAAGGTGAGTTAACATGAGCAAAGAAATCTATAAATACGGCCAGTGCACTCAGTCAAACTGCTGCTGGTGAAGCTGTTACGATTTACAGCCGATTACGGATTGTAAGGTCGTGGAATACATCGACCTTGAACTAGACACCTATTTTGATCAAGTTCAATTCATTTGCGCGTACAGGAATTTCAACTATTTCAGGAGAGGCAACAGAGAGAGACTGGCACTGAAAGTTAACTGTAGAGAGCTATGTCATTTGGCACTTCGCGCTTCAAATATTGTCGGGTCCTTGACATTGAGTGAAATTCTCTCTGGTGGATAGATCAAGTTATAACAGATCAGGAACGGTCGACTTCTTTACTCATTACGGTGGAAGGTCCCATGGGCAGAATCTCTAAATCGAACTCGGTAGTTCTTTTTATAAAAGACCATTATATATAGGGGTCTGTGAAAAAGTCGTGTAACTATTGCATGTCTTGAATAAAATGGGCAAATCCCATGATGGTCTACACACTCACGCGACAAAATGTAACTATAAATGTATATAGTTTCATTATATATAACTCTAAGCTATGATAATATATGTATATAGATTACAAATTACAGTAGTCGTTTCTAAAATGATATCACATTATGAACATGTAATGTGTTTCTGTGAAAACTGGCCGAGCCATATACCTTAGTTAGTCTGGTAGGTGATTGTCTCTCGCAAATGGCGAAGCACTATATAACGTAACGTGCATGAGCCTAACGACCTAACAAGAGTGGCAATATGCAGAGTCTAACTAATCCATAAAACTGAGGTGCTTTTTTTACATACAGCTGATCCTTAGCTGTTTTCATTCTCCGGCAGTCCTCGGTACCTCTGTATAGCAGGACTACTTTAAGGACCTGTCATGTCAGCCATGCTGGACGTACTTGGGCTTTCTCTAAGAGACTTACCCAGATGACGGCAGGCCAATGTCAAGCAGATCTTAGCAAACCACGATTTCTGGGGGTCGAACCGCTGATCACGAATCATGGTGCTATGCATATTTTCCATGATAAGTGCACCTAACGAGCAGGCACAGGCGTACTTAACTCTAGATAACATGAGTCCCTTTCGCGGCCCGCCTGCTACGGGACGCTATGATTCAACTAAGTAGAATAACGACAGTCGCCATCCCGTCCATATCTCTCCATCCGTCCATATCTCCGAGCTACTAGAACAGGGATTGATGACAGAAAAGCGGATCTAATGGCAAATCAGGCTTGCCATATCGCTCACAACACCTACCTTAGATCACCACCGCATGTTGAGCTGGAGCAGCGCTGCGTGCAACGATCATGAGTGATTCTTGAACTTCGCTCATCAATGCATCATCATTGGGTGGATGATGTCTGATCAGTGTTTATACTTATTTATTCATTCTCACAACCAAAGCGAGAGAGAGAGAGTACGAAATCAACTTTGAAACATGAAAATCAACTGAGTTATTATAATCTACACTCATCTATATACACTTGAAGTTGCTTGGTGGCAGTAGTCCAATGTTAGGAGCAGCCTTCCGTTAGAGGCGGCATGGCTAAAGGCTAACTTAAATGAGAACACCGCATTCTGAGTCACAAACGAGTTTTGTGACAACTAAGCGAAGCATTGTTGCCGTCCGCATGTTCATCCAGAAGGGTGACTTCGATTGCGACGCGGTAGTGAGCGATCCAATCTTTATGGGGCCCTAATCAACAATGGTCGTCTATCACCACAAGTTTAATCGCCTTGTGTGGACTTGCTTGCAATGTAGTTGATGGGTCGCTGAGCCACCACCTTCCCCACTCCTGCTAAGCGTGCACCCTGTGACGAAGTCCTTACACATCAGCGTATTATGTTCAGGAGAATTAGTGTATGAAGCTTGATGTGAGTCAGCGCATTCGCTAAAACGCCGCACCGAGGAATATGTACAACGAATAATATTCTATATATCCTGTTTCCTCAGGACTGGAAAATTTAGTTCAGAAATGAATTTCGTAGGATATCGATAGTCTACATGCAGCGTGAACAACTCTGTTTTAGCGAAACACCAAGATTTTTTACATTCACAAGCTGTTGAATCGTTTTGAAAATTCTTTTTAAGCCAAAAAGGTTACGAGAGAAATAAGTGGCTTCAACCGCAACAATAGTGAGATCTTCTGAGAGACACCGAATTGACATTGCAGATGACCTTAATGGAACTATTTGAGAACTAGGTCAATAGACTTATCTAAAAAGTAAAGAAGTAGTTCTGTCTACCTGTTATGATTCTTGGCCAGGTAACATCATTAGTAAAGTGTATCTGGTCGTGATACTGTGGTATCTCTTTTTGTCGAAATAGCAACGATCACCAATAACTGCTTCTCGATTCTGTCAAAGCTAGCGTATCCATGTTTGCGTATTATACGCTTCATTGTATATGCAATAGTATAGCAAACTTTCGCTCGCACTCATGCGTTCAACCGTTTTATACAGGCTGAATTAGAAGCTTCGACGATTCGGATCGATAATCCGAATCTCGTACGCGTCGTATACCGCCAGTGACATTTGCCACATGTCAATCGCGTTTAATGTCCGTCTGGCTCACCCGGAAACCTTCTCAAGAGGAAATCGGCTCGCAAACGCCTTAGGTTAGGACCGAACCAATTCCCCGGAGGCCCTTCGAGAAGGCGACTCCGAACGTGCATCATTTCGGTGCATGCGTTTGTAACCTTGTTATCGAGTCGAAGTAAAATGCAAGGATCGTCCAGCGAACGCACGGAGGGCAGACAGCTCGCCCATTCGCTGGCCAGCCTATCATTAGTAGACGCAATAAATGTTCCGACAGCTGGTGGTTGACCTAGGGGACATCAGGCAATATAAACCTCCCTTTCGAAACGACCGCTGAGTACCGTCTGGTTGAATTCTGTTTCTTCCAGGCACTACATTACAGAATTCGACCCTACACCCAGAGTGTGCCTGCCCTTGAGGTTTTCCAGCAGCCTGAGGGCACCTCACGGATGCCTTTGGCATAATTTAAAAGCAACTCTAGTCAGTGGTTACTAGATGATGATGATGATAATAGAGGCAAAATATATGCTGAAGTGCCTGCAACGTTCATACAAAAACAGAACACAGGCCGTACCCGGTCTCAAGTGTATTGTGCAATGTTTGTATAGTTGGCCTGAAATTATTATATTGGGTCGTGCGGGTACGTTGTACGCTGAATAAATGTTGATAACTTTTGAACAAAAGGCGTTGAACTATGATTTTTTAGTAGATATGGGTATGGTATTCCCCTTTATTATTTACGCACCGGAACCAGCGCCGTGGGAGCTCCTGAAAAGGCAGTGCTCTTTTCAGTGGCGTTACCATTTTTCCTAATTTCGTTATCGATAGCTTCAGGAAGCAAATTGATGCTTGAATAAAGTATTGCACCAATTGCCGTTAGTAATACGTGTAAACAACGATAATCGTAAAGGTGTAAATCTGGAAGATGCAGGTTGAATCCGTCGATGAGAATTGTTGGTCTCGATCCAATTCCGTACAGCAGCCGTACGATGACGTTTTGAAGAAGCCACACTGTGTGCTTTCGACTCCTGTGCCATTTGTCCATCCATGAGTCCTTTGAAGAACTCGAGATATCGGATTTGCATTGATGTTTTCGTTTTTATGCAGTAACTCAAAATAGCAAATGCGGCTAACGTCCATAGCAAATAGAATCATCACTTTGGGACCAAATCTATTAGGCACTGGGTATGGCCTTTCGTCCGTTAGATACCATTCTCTTGCCTTGTCCTTCTAAGGCGGGTGGGACAAACACACCCAATGCTCCTCGATTGCAACGATACGCGTCATTCGAGTTTTTCGTTGCTTGTAGACTTGTGGGTTACATTTAGAATATCTATGGCTATGCTATTATATCTATCACATGCTACTTCGTAACATGTGACGCATGGCCTTCCAGAACAGATCGACAAAGAAGTTATAGTCCAACCCCTAGTTTGCTCAAAAGCTGCGGTAGTTGTCGTAAGTCGCTCGATCGTGAGATACCCTGAAGTATTAAAAATTGCATCAATAATTTATTCAAACATACAATAATTAGGAATTATTTGAGGGGGGGATTAGTTGGGGACCGAGGCTGATGCCTTCATTGTTCCGAGGAAAGCCTTGCCTCTGTGCACAGCAAGGGAGAGGCGCCGCAGAGGCGTTGCCCGGCAAAGGTTACAAAGGCAAGGGGGGAAAACAGGTGGGTTGCCTGGAGTGCGACGTAGTTCCGTAGCTTGGCCCGCTCCGCATGCGCTGCCACGTAACCGGGGGTGGTTGCACAGTGGTTAACATAAGAAGGTGCTACAGTGTCAACCACCGCGCCGTCCTAAACGAGGTACTGGCCCCAATGGAAGGGGATGAGAGTGAGGCCGTCAATTCAATTCAATTCAATTCAAACAAATGTTTATTGACGGAACTGCTATATACATGCTTAAGTTCTCGTAAAAATAATAGTTAAAAGAATTATTGCAACGTATACCTTGCAACGGCCCTGCGGCTCCTTTGTGCAAGGGCTACCGGCGGAGCGGGGGGCCCTCACGAGCGTGTCATTAAGCATCGTGTGTCGTGGATGGCGACCGGCGCTGGTGTGGCGACCCGGGCTTGTGTGGCCAGCTGGTGGAGTCAACGCGGGCAGGTCGACGAGGGACAGGGCGGGGATCCGCTCCGGGATGGGCAGCAGGACCATGTAAACCTGAGCAGGTTTGGAGGTTGGAGGGGACCACAATACCCCGAACCGCCGCCGCGTACGAGCGGGCTGGGTGGGCACCGGGGCCCCGATTGGCAGAGTACACGCAAGGGGCGAGGTGTCCTTCACCTGTTCGAGTACCGTGGCCTTAGTAACGAGCCGCTGAGGCTTGCGGAGGTAAGCCGACGAAGGGCACGTCGGCTAGCCCCTGCCACGGATAGTCAGCAACTCGTGAGCACTCGCGCGAATGCCAGCCTGGAGTGTCCCAAGTGCGCGTGTTTCACTAAGATTTTTGGTTATGTTTATCAAAACGGTGACGCCGTTTGTGCTAACCATGATATCGCATGTCATAGATCCATTCTCCACGGATTTCGTAACCTACACAGTTCGTACGTTTCGTTCAAGGGTACCGTTGTCCTTAACGCACACCGACGTGCCACAAATTGCCATTGCTGTATCTTGTATCTAGTTCGCTTTCTATCCCGCAGTTTGTTCTGACAGCAGTTTCTTCTCGTGTTTTGAGCTTGCCCCCCCCGCCCTCCAATAACAACAACAACGTGAGATATATTTTAAAGTCCAATATCCGTTACGAAGCATTAAAAACAGTGTACTGTCAGACACGTAACGCGGAGTTTATATCCACTCCGGGATGGATGTTCAAGCGAAAAACAACACAATTATACGACACACCACACGTAGGAAAAGCACATTGTGACTATAGTTATATGTATAAGAAGAAATGCAATTTGGGCGTTAACGACCCGAAAGAAAATAATTCTGGGGTAACGCGCGTGTGTTCTTGGTGTACAGGCTGCTCTATTTACAGACTCCATACGCGTGCATTTCTTCATAAATACGAGTACGCGACGGCCTCAAATATAAACATATGCAAATATCCGGTATAAGTCTAGGAAATTATACAGACACTCACTAGATCCTTCTTCCCATCTACGAGAAAGCTCTCCCCCAAAATCTCAAAAACACGACAGTCTCAAGTCGAAGGGATGCAAGTATATTGTGCCGGGAGGCCCATTAAAACGATAGAACCCACTGCTAATAACGTCCTTAATTCACTGACGCAGCCGATGCTTTCAACACGGTGCCCTCCCATCGTATTCTTAAACATGCCATTATCGCTCCGCTTAATAAGAAAGGTGAGCCGACCCGGCAAATGAAAGGCCCATTTCGTGTACAATCTTCCTGATGAAAATATTCGAACGATAAATCACGATAAAAAACGCATGGGCCACTTCTTCAGTTCCAGAAAGGAGCTCCACCATGCATGACTTAAGCCGTATGTATTAATGAAGATATACATATAACAATTTAGCATAGAAATGGGCGTAGGACTTGCTGTTTATTACATCTGACAAATAGCATGCAGTAAACATCTCTGTGTTTCAATTGATGCCGAAAATAGTGTACGGCTTCAACCACTACAAAGGCAGCTCCTTTACAAGCTGGAACACTATGGTGTTACGGTATGAGCACTACTCTTAGAGTGAGCGCTGTATTCGACACCCTGAGTGATCGTATCAGAAAGTTCGAAGTTAGCTAAAGTTAACTCCCAACTTTTTTATTTCTCTACCAAAAATGTACTCTCCGGTCAAACAGTTTGTTTACTTTGAAGACGCTGAACTAGTTATGACGGTCCCAATCACAGGATGACCAGATCGATCTTTAAAGATCAAAAGATAGCATGGTTAGGTAGTCAAAAACATTGGACTAATAATTTCGACTCACTAAGTATGGAGTGATGTATCTAGGTAGTAGATAGCTAAGATGACAGTTTTATCTGGAAGAAGTCAAGCTAGGTAAATGAGACAACAAACACGTGGATCCTTAATGTTTAGCAAAAAATCTTAAATCAATTGTAAAATGGTGTTCCATGCGTTGTCTTTAGATCATGAGGGGTCTCTGCCTAACTTCTACCTTCCTAAAACGATGTGATTCACACGCTGTCCGACTGCTACTCTTTGTATCACTCATTTGGAACCCATGAAAATCTGTTGATATGGAGGTAGTGGAAAGATACAGCGTTGGTCTATCTGAAAGGTTTAATATCGAACCCGCCAAAATCACAACACCATTAAATTACCGATTATTTATGGCCGACTCAGGACTGCGGATCGAAACCAATTGTGAAAGAATTTCAAGCGCGAAACAGACAGATTTGAGGACTATTTTGATGCTCTCAGTACGAACAGTAGGAAGGAGGTTTTGTTATCAAGGCGAGGTGTATTTCTCGTACTGAAAAATATTCGCACTGTACAACCTATTCATGTAAAGAGTATCAACTCACCTAAATACGTGAATATCTGCAATGAGTCAGGTAAACGATAATTGTCACTATGGCATGTATTGTACTTGAAAATTAAATTAAATGTAATATTTTAACTACCTTATAATAAAGGTTACTATCTTTGTTCCGAACAGAAGATGCTTGAAGATAAGAATTTGTGTCTGACATATATCAAGCTATATATGTATATATATATTTTTTTTTTAATATATATATATATTCATTTACACATTACGGACGCATTGCCGTGAATAATGTGATGCAAACGCTCACCATTTGTCTATAATTAACCTAACGAAATCTCATTAAACATCGTATAATAATTGTATGTGAACATATTTCTAGCAGTAACGAAAGCCGCAGCCCCGCACACAGAAAGGGCGTATACCAAGGTAGCGGCCCAAGCAACTGCACTTTGTTCAAATATATAAACAAAACAATTCTAATATCAAGGTTAGAATTTACTACAATTTTAAACACACACACACATACACATAATGAACGATTGTAGAGCCAACAGCTTTAACAGCCTGATTTCTCTCCGACTAACGGGAGAACTTAAGCCGCGTGGAAACTACGATCGACTATAATTTCTTATAAAAGCACACAACACGACATGACAGCTCCCATCAATAAGAGCACGCATCGAAACAGCAGGAGTTATTGGCTTGAGTCTTTCGAAGAACGTAAATTGGCATCCGTTATATTTTTCCCTCCATTTACGATGTTTGCATATAGACGTGGTGTAATCAGGCTGGCTAGATAACGTGCGAAAAAATTTTTCGATTCTCTCGGCTCTTTGACTCAGGTTATTTTTCCCCTTGTGCGCGTTTATTAAACAACGAGTTGTCTGTAGAACGAATGTACTTAAGCTCCTAATATGCTACTTTGTCGTCCAGTGTTACTATCAACTATAGGCCTAAACAATTCTACAAACGGAGCTGTGCGCCGGTGCTCGGGCTTTTCTGAGACAGCCGTTCTGCCCTGACTCGAAGCTAATCCCTTGCAAAGCTCTGTCCAAGCTTTAGCAAACAAACTAACCCTGGGTTCAATCAAGACGCCTGAACGGGAACCCAGTTCATTGAACAATGTTCGAATTCATCTTAATACGCACACGTACGCGTTAGGAGAATCCGACGTTGAGGAATTCCTAGGTAAGACACTTGGCAGTTTGCTTGATACGAGCGTCCCTGCCAATCTCGAGCTGGTAGCTCGAAACCCCTCACGCCGAGTCTCAGTTTCGTGCCGTGTGTCATTAACAAGATGTACAGCGGGGCTTGGGGTGCCGGAGAACTCACTGCGTATATGTGTATGGAACCACAGCACCACCCTAATACCGGAAGAAGTCAAATAACATTAAAAATAAACAAGTATATCGAGTTAATTGTAGTCGTTTTTCCGTCTGCATTTTTGTCCTGGAAGTCATCACCGTTATAAACGCACACGGTGCACGAAGTTCATCAGCAAGCGCGGGTATTTAGTCAGGTTTTGAGCTGCTTATATATATAATAACAAGCAACTTGCTACGGGAATTAACAATTGGTATTTTTGTTCATATAGTAACATTGTGAATTCAATTAAAATGTTCACTAGGAGTTATTGTATTTTTAGCTTCGTACACGCTAAAAACGTTGCTCTTGATACTGTAGTTCCTTCGCTTTCTAATTTACTTTCAAAATGTCCAGTGGAACCTTTCGCCGCGTTTGAGACGCGTTCCCATGAGAGCGTTACCGCCACCGCCAGCTGATCAAACTTTCCTGAAAAATGGGCTGATATAATATACGGAATTACCTTCATCCGCCCTCTATCTCACGCCACTAGATTCGTTCATTCGGTAAGGTAGTGTTATTTGGTGGCCCACGAATAATATGTATATATATATATAATATGTATATATATATATACTGTTATATTGCAAAGTTAACATGGGGTTACGATCTTTGCGGCGGCTTAGATTTCATCTATGCTTGAGCGAACGACACGTGTGCCTCTGCTGTTAATAGGGAGGCTATGGTGAAGCAATTTGACAGAATCGCTAGAGCGTGACACCAGCACGTACATCCATCCCTTCTCTGCCAGCGACCATGTAACCTCTGCCACGTATTGGCCTCCGACAGCCGCTACTCTTGGCGCTATCGTGAGATGTACATGAGAGCAAGAGTTAACTTCAGAATGGCTTTGAATGTTCGTTGATTGATGTTGAACTGCGCCCCCATGCGATGTTCCGAGGAAGGCGCTAGGCAATGGGTGCAACGATGAGAAGTCCTGCTTGTTTGATTGGAGGGACTCAGAAAAGGTCATGTTGAGGTCACGTAAATGTCTCTGCTGGCCGTTCAACTAGATACTATAATAGTTTTAATATCCATCGTGACAAGATTTTGGGATGCTCCCGAATAACAGCACGTATGAGGAGTGTCTAGCAAATGAGGATAGACCCAAGTCATCTCGATCATAGGGACAATGACAACATCCTACACTAAGCATTAATATAGGAATATTTATTATATATTAATATAGCGCATTGTGATCCTCGAAAACCAAGCTAAATCTATTTAAACCTTAGATTAGTGGGTGCGTGATGATGCTACGCGATTTACGGGACATGGTAGCCAGTACCATCTCTTCAATATAAACCAATACAAATAACATCACTTCGATTCATACAGAGGTAGACCTTGCCAGGCAATAGTGGTGGCCGTGGTGGTGGCTGCGGCGTCGGCTACGAATGCAGGATATCACCGATTGTCCTTTGAGCACTGTGCGCTCCACCGCTAACCCCAACGAATACACTCCGAGATTCCGGATCGATTAGCATCCTGCCTTGGCAAACTCCTACGTGGATGGTAATTTGGAGATCTGGTCACGAATAGCTCTATCTCTCTCTCTCTCTCTCCCTTACAGACACATAGTCCGTTCCTCGTTTTCTCTCTCGCTCTATATATCACCGTGCCTTCACTCAGTGCCCGGTGCTAGGATAGGCACCGCACGGCTTCCCCAATGACCATCGCTTCCTGATCCGGGTCCAATAATGTTTGCAGTTCCGGTTCTACGTCCGGTCAGATCCTACGGTCCGGTCAGAGGTCTGTTCAACATTGCGCGCGTATCTATTTTGGAAAGCGAATCAGAACATCTGTTCTGTCGTTGTGGACTAAATGTCGATTGGAACGAAAAAAAATCTGTGTTTGTAATACTCGTTATGTATAAATATGTATCCTGCTCTAGTCTACACTTTGCTGGGAAGTCGTTACTTGTGAGCGTGAAGTGCGGACGCTGGCGTCCTCGCATCGTTCCGTTTTTAGTCTAATACACCATTGAATCCTCCCAGTTATTAGGCAGCACCGAGACGATGCTGACCAGCTATCGAGTTGGACACACGATCGAATTTGCGTTCTGATCATAACAATAATAGTAATCAATATCTATTGACCTGTCATAGCCTATTTGGTAATTTAGCTATTATATAAATACAAAGTTAATGCTCAGCTAATAATGTAATCGTTAGTCGAAGATACTTGCTTAGTGTATATATATATATATGTAAATATATATATATATATCGTAATCTCTCATTGTTCAGTTACTATCATGTGCCATTGTCCGAGCTCCGTAACCCTTTGGGCTGTTGTCACTAGGTACATCTCTTCAGATATTTATGCCCCATATTCGATTAATTGTCTCAATTATTCGTTCGTCACCGGTGGCTCAGCCCGGAGCGAGTTGAGTTTTCCCGATGTTTCAACAAGTGACTCAGGTGGGATATATCAAGCCTATTGCACCTTCTAATCTTAACAATTGACGTGGAAAATTTTACTAAGACAGTGAATTCGCTATTCGGTTTCGTCTTTCCACGTCGCTTTTTCCTGTCAGAAAAACTGGAAAAATAGAGTTCTGTCGGATTTCTTTGACAATTGATAGAGGAAAATACAATAATCAAGGTATTATCACCTCGTCCCCACGTTTCTATATGTTTTAGCTGACTCTCATAAGAAATACGTCAGGCACACTGTTTTCAATCACCCAATTCGCTGAGGAATTCTCATTTAATTACTAACAAAACCTTCTTCGCTAATTCCGCCCTTCTCCAAATGACAAAAAGCATGATTTTCGCAAGAGCAAATAGCGTTTCTTTCGAAGAAGTTTGAAAGAAAACCCTGTGACGGTAGAAAAATTTAGGAATGTTCTGAATCAAACTGCGGTGACACCCTTCGAGGAATCACCGGTAAAGCTGCTTGAATAAAAGCGTAAAGCGGTCGAGGCTGCTTGAATAGGTTGAGAAGAAAGTGCAATCGATGGGAATTGGGTTGATATCAGAAATTGGTCCACTATGAAGGGTCACAATCCTCTGTAATGTCCTTCCCTGGACTCAAACCGACTGGTCATTTTCTAACTAGTTGATCTAGTACAACATGCAACTTGGTTCACAATGCAACTTGATTCTCGTATTTGTGACTACTTTTGCTCCGCAATGATGCGTTCTTGTTTTTGCGTTCCCTGTTTGATTCATGCGTTGGCAGACGAACACCTCCACTAGCTATGCTATAACGATGCGCCTTAGTCATCAACTGATATGTGTGACGTTTTAGTGGCCTCAAAATTGCTTGCATTGAACCGTAATGTATATTCATCGTTGACGATCTCGTCTGAACCTATCTCCAATAAATAAAATTTAAGCAAACACCTCGTCTGATGATGATGAATTGAGAATTGTTTATGAAACTAATAAGCAGCATTATTTAGCGCATATGACACAATCCAAGCTAATAAACCCAATATCTAATATTATACACATAGGATAGGTGGACGAGAGATCAATTTTATATTGGCATTGCAAAATGCCGTACAAGCATGAGTCTATGTATCATTCAGTATAAGTCAATTTTAGTGCTAAAAACTCGAAGCGCCTAATCACGTTGATTGGAGCATTTTTGGATCCCAATTTTCGCGCGAAGCTAGAATTTCATGTGAACCCAAAAATCTGGCTCTCGGCGTCTGTACCCTCCCCCCCCGCATTGGTTGCCTATAGCAGAATGGGGACACATTTTAGATATGTTACGAGCGAGGATTGAAATGATATAATTAATATTTGCGCTGGTCGCATGAAAGTGTTCGGATCTTCGAGAGCGGCGGATTGAATCAGAGATATCGGGCTCATGACTCCTGAGCGCTACCTACTATATACTACCGCCTTATTGGAGAGGCGTTTGGCCATCACTTAATTACAGACGATGTTATAATTGCCTAGAACAGTGCAGGCGTTTCGGACAAAACGGATGCGCCTTTAGGCTCACCAGGTTAGGCTCCTCTCAGATGAGGGTGACTACCATCAAATTGCGACTCGGAAATCATTTAATTGAATGAACCTCCGGTGTGACGCGAAAATATAATGAAATTGCTATTTCATTATATTTATGGAACAATGGACCACTCATTAGTAGGCACTTGTACCATCCTGGTGCCAGCGAAAAATCGGGCCAACCAAACAGATAGGGGTCAAAAATCGGGCCAACCAAACAGATAGGTTCCTGCTGCGGCTGCTGACTGTGAAACACCATATATAGATCACATTCCTCTCTGCATGTGTTTAGCTAGTATTCCCAGTAATTCCAGTTGGTAGGGCATGACAAAGTTTAAAAATTACAGTGGGATATTTTAGTGGCATGCTAGTAGTAATCGGCTAAACAGTCATCATCATCTAACGTCCATTATGTTCCATTTCCCGCTATCAGTTCAAGTCGATTTCGAAGCGGTGTTACTTTTTCACCACCGTCGTAACCTGTTCTCCACCTTCGAGACAGTTATGTACAAGTGTTGTCTAACAATGAGCCCTTTACTCTGTTCTATTTCCTCTTTGTGTGGGCCGTGAATTCAACTGCGCTCGTAAGATAGCCCTTATGAGAATAGCATACAAGTCATGCCCCTAGCTAGGGAGATCTAGAAGGGGAACGCATACGAGCCCGCAGCTTAAGTAGTCCGTCTCGGAAAAAATCGTCCGACGTCCACGGAGGGACGAATTCTTTGCTCCGTGCTGGACAGTCGGTGGTTGAGGTGAAGAATTTTGTTCGGAGGCAAATGGCAGAACAGCAAAAACCGGCTTAACTTGCTCGAGAAGCGACGCGGGGGTGGACTTCAAGTGACCTTCTCATTTTCTCCTGCTCTTCGACAGGGCGAAGGAGCGTGGCCCGAAGTCCTATCTGGTGGGTTCGTCGAGTTCCTCGTGTATGGTCTGCCATTCTGCTCTCACCTGCAGCGATTTGAAGCGCACCAGAGGGATAGAGATCGAGCTGACAGGGCATCACTCGCTGGAAGGGCTCTGCTATCCGCTTCAGCGTCCTCCGACTCGAATTCACGAGCCGTAGTATGCTGTCGTCGGAATGGCTGTTTCAGACTCGTTGGCGCGTCGTACTCTCGTCGACGCTCGTTAGCTAATGTACTACTAACGCTGCTACGATGCTCGCCTCGATTCGACTCGAATGTCCTACGCTCCAGCTAGGTTAGGGTGGTCCTCATTCGACACAGAAGCATAGCAGAAGTCCTCGGAAAAGGGGCTCGTCGGGGCTAGCTCGCAAACGCGACGATGGCAAACGCTGGTCCCTATTTTGGCCTCGTTCATGCACTCACTCAGCGCGTTGTCTCCTAGCTCTCCGCCCCGAAGCAGATAGACTCCCACACTATCACCTTGGCTTGGCACACTCGAGCCCTTGTCGAAATCCGGAACGTTGCTCACTCTTTCTTGCACGGGCCGTGCGTGGCGCTCTCCGTCAGCCATTCAGAGCGCTTCTTCCAATCTAGCCGAGCCACACGGTGGGGGCCGCTCTGCATCGCAGACCGTTATTTTGTTCTCACTGCTCGACACCGTGCGTCTGTCCACCAGGTGGTTGTCAGTTCCGACAGGTCACAGTGGCGGGGGATGGACATCCACATTCGGAACTACGACGCACACGACGACTGTGGACCGAGTTTAATGTTGCACATGCGAAAGCCGCCTATGAACTCGATGAAATAGGGATCCGGCACGGTGTGGCACCTAGTTGTCGACAATCAGCTGACCGCTGCACGGCCTTCACCCCCGACCCCCTGCTCGACCCCTCTCCTCCTCTGGGCTGTCCAGAATTGACGAGGTCACCCTGTAGTGCTAAGGACTTCGAACTCTGCGACATAGGCGAAGCCCATACCCCATGTGTGCGTTAGTTAGTATCATATTAATAATGTACCGGTACATAAATTATTATCACCATATTCATTCACACTCTTCGTGAAAATATACAAAATATATAAAAGTACGTATATGTATATATTTGTGTGATTCACGACACCCCTGCCTCTCGCACTAGAGTTGACCCATAAACTACGAACCTCGTGACCATAATGTCTATTATTTATTATCTGTTGCTACGCCTCCAAACATCATAGATCAAAGGGTGTCAGGTCCCATGTGCTTTGTTTCTCTCAGATACCTTGAATTATATATATGGTAGCCGGTAAGATCTTCAGCCTGACTGCGTTTCCCCGGGAAAATCTTCAGGCTATCCAATCCGAACCAGAGTAGTTGCCAATAGCCAACCGGCGTAACGGCAGTCGGATTTCAGTAAAACCATACCTTTTATTGCCCAATCTCGATGCTGTATATATATATATTTCTAGCCAACCGGTGACCGTGGATTCCGTGCATTTGAGTTTCATTTTGATTTGTTACAAAACAACGAACGATCTCTTCGAATGATACTCTGATACTTCGCCAGGCTTCGAGATTGTACACGTGAAAAAAAATGATTCCTCTCTACGTGAGGTATTAGCACAAATCTGACGACTGGGGCCAGGTAGACCCCCAAAATAGAGCGAAATAATGATAGAATCCTATTACGGTTTGGGGATGGCGGACGAACGACTAATGTCGGCGTCTCCCTAACTCAGGCCGGAAGCAAAGTTACCACGACGATTCACTGTGCAACGTTCTTTCGATGTCTATTAGCTGAAAGTCTATTCTTAGCTCCGACCATTTATAACTGTCACTGAAAATAAGCTGTATTTTTTTTTTATTTACCATCGAAGTCTTGCAAAGCGGCCGATAACCGAGCTTCGAGCTGATAATAAATTACTTGATTAGAGCTGATATTAATATATATTAAATTATTGAAATGGAAAAACTGTCACAGGGAGCCTGAGAGGAAGCATAAAAAATAGCTAACGATAGTGAATAGTTGGCTGAACATTGGACGGCCACTCGGTAAACTCTGACAAACGGATCGGTAAGATCAGATATTAGGGAAAGGCGTGTGTGTGTGTGTCTATGTAGGGACTCATATGATACACGGCGCGTAGCAATGGTGCATTAATAGCCATTGTGCAAAGATATTTTTTTATTATATTTAGGAGTATTATAATCTGTTATAATAATATATCAACCTGTTGGCAATCTATGAAGCCGTTCCGTTTGAGCGTATATTACTTTCTTATATATATTTTTATATACAAGAATATCTATATCATATATATATATATATATATATTCTATATAAATATAAGTAATATACGCTCAAACGGAACCGATTCATAGATTGATTGCCAACCGGTTGATATATATATTATTATTACCAAACACTTTAGCAGGGGGGCTTTTATTCAGGTTATATATAATATATAATACATTACAATACAAACTGCAGTTTATTGACGGAACTGCAACATACATTGCTTGAGTTCTCGTAAAAAAAGGAAATAGGAAAAATAATAGATCTAAAATAACTACTATTGTTTTTCGAGCTGACCCTCAGCTGTTCCCCTATCTGACAGGCCTCAGCCCTTAACCGCAGATCTAAAATAACTAGGAATTGCGAAGTACCCTCGTAGTTCGCCATACAAACATTTTGTTTACAATTTCTTTCCTCGCAACACATTTGGCTTCTATGTTAGTATATATATATATATATATATATGAGCAGGATTCGTCGCCTGCATCTTTGCTATGATCTCGCTGAGCCCCTCGATCCTGACGATTCCCTAAACGTGAACTGCCGTGTGCCGTAGATCGGACGCTGTTACCTCTCATTATTTCGTTCTCTTGCTGGTCGCGAGCCCTCCATATAAACAGCATGCTGGAGTGCACCAGCTAACCCGAACACGTCATTGGTGCTATTGTATTACGCTGTACAATGCGAAGGGTCTTGCGTTGCAATCATTGAGTTCGCCGGAACCTTTTCGTTCTTCTGTTACACGGGCTACGCAGTTGACCCAGTCCTCGTTAATCAGGTTCGCCTGCCGCGGAGAAGGCCTAAGTAGGGCGAAAGTAGGCCGCTATCGGAAACCCCACCACTGTATATTTGGCAAGTTTGAAAACGCCCTCCTCTCCCCCCTCTCTGCCTCCTGAGATGCATCTGGTCTGTTTCGCTCCGATTTTGGCGCCCATTAAACAGACGATGAACTAAAGAAGTTTGGGGAAAAAAATTACTCTTAGTGAATTCTAGTAGAACCATGTCGGGGTATTCCAGTTCCACCCCGACAGTGAAGTATTAGGGTCCGGACTACACTGGGCCTTACGACAGGTAGCATAACATAGCAGGAATTGTCCTGGCAGGATCAAGGCGAAAGGCGTTTGAAGCGGCGAAATAAGGTGTGCAGTTCAGGTTTGTAGACAGCATTCATTGAGTATAAGTACTTTGGTGTCTCGTTTCGTATGGAGCTTGTGTGAAGCCTCATACAGGCTCTCTGAACGATTGCACAGAGATTTCGGTTAAAACCCGACCCAAAAATCAGGTTCGTGGGAGCTTACGCCTGAATGTAAGATTGCACAACGGCTACCCCAGTAAAAACTGCTTACTGGAAAACTGCTCGAGAAACTGGGAAAACATCGGTCGACTTTCGACGCCGATTTTCAAGTTTGAACCCTAAACTAACCGCTGTGCGCACCACGTACGCATAAGCGCGCAACGATTCTTGCGGATTTCGTGTACGTTTCCGACCACTTCTGGAAGGCTTAACTGTAGGCTCGAGATGGCGGGTAAACGAAAAAAATACGCCTATTGCTAATGATGAGAAAAGGCTGTTGAATTCCGTCACACATATCAGGAGGAGGACACTCTGCCTGGCGGCGGCCGGCAGCCTCAAGAGAGGAACGAGATAGAATGAGAGTCGGCAACGCTGAATGGAAGCAAACCATATAGATGTGAGGTGGTGGTAGAGAAGAAAAAAAAAGGAACGAAGAACGAGATATGAAAGGGAGGGACACGAAAGCGGAGAAATCAGCATTTTTCATTTGTGACCCATCTACGGCCAAAGTCGACTTGCGCAGGCGGCAGATGCAGGCGAGAACACACGAAGCAGAGAAACGTACAATGTCGCACAACGAAGAGGAGCCTACTATGGCGCGACAGTAAGGAGGAAGGAAGGAAAGACCACCAGTGAGCGTGTGGGAAACCCTATGCGTTGATACATTAGCGACTCGAAAGTAGCGCCTCTGCAAAGAAATGCCCGAATACGTCGCCTGACAGAAGAAAAAATAGAAAATCCAGCAGCAGAGCGAAGGAGGCGCAACTCTGGCAACAGCTGCGGTGGTGCCTTTTACTTCGAACGGGGGTTTGGGATAATGTTCACACGTTCCAACTGTACGCAAATACGCGTATATATATATATATATATATATATGTGTGTGTGTGTGTGTGTGTGTATGGATATATATTTATGGTTTGTGAAATTGAGGTTACACGAGTGTCATACTGTGTAACAATATTTCGTTCAAATACCTGTTCGAGAATCCATGAATCGGCGGAAATAATTTTGTCGAATTTCGGATTGCGTGCACGGTACAATAGGGTTGAGAGCATCGAATTAAATAACAAAAAAATTTTCTTCGAAACCCTTACCCATCCGCAGAGTATTGTAATGCCTAACCATAGAGCTAGTATTTCAGCGAAGGTAAATCATCCTTAGTGTTGAAATAGCACGAAAACAAATCTCAATTCGTAGGAACCTGTTTGGAATCATTTAAATAAAGCGCCAACATAAACGTCCATTCGATCCGCACGTTCGACCTTGCCACGCCATTACACCATGTCTAGTGGTGTATTATCCTGAGGGGCTGTTGACGCGCGATTGGATGACATCAACCTGTTTCTACACTGCTGCTTGAGCGGCTACAGCGCTCACTGCTATCAATCCCCCGGAATGCCTTCTCTTTCCGGCAGCCTCGACGCTCGCGACGACATGGCTCTCCATCAGCGTGCTGCTATCCTTAGCATCGCCTTCACTTGATATTCGCATCTCCTCGCTATGGCCACCACCATCGTCCTCTCTGGGGATCTGCCTCTGTATGCCATACTGTTGGCCAGCCGGGTGATCGGCCGAGCAACGTGCCAGCTTCGGTAGCGGAGCGATCTCGTGCAACGGCGAGTCTCAAGGCGAGGCAAGGCAAGCTAAGTGCAGAACTGGGACGCGGGGAGGGGTGGGTTTCATTGGCTGAGTCAAGCCTCCAGCCAACCGGAGAGCCACCCTTGGACGAAGAGAGGATGGTGGGTTAAGCTAAGCAATGAGAATTAATTATCCTGCTTGATAGATAATACGGTGATATCCGCTAGCCAGCCAGCGACTTCTCGTGTAGAAGAAGGTGTATATATATATATATATATATATATATATATATATATATATATATATATATAAGTACGGAGAGGAGAGGGACAGGGCTAGATGCCTCTGCCGCTACCGAGCCGCCTGGCCGACACGGCTGCTGATGTCGGTGGCCGCTGCTTCCGCAACTAGCACGGAGGACGAGGATGACGACGCCACGGCGGCAGAAACAGGCCGCTGCCGCCGCTGATCCCTACAGTCTCCGGCTTGCTCTCTCCCTCCAGTGCTTGCGTTGCCGAAGCGACGCCACGCCACTCTACTCTACCCTGCTAAGCCTAAGCCACTTTACTTCCAGAAGACGAACGGTCAGAAAGGCGAACGGTCTGCTAACCAACCTCGCTCGTTCCCTTGCACATGGGGCTACACCAGTTATTCTCGTATTGTGCCCCCACCGTCAGCGCCAGCAGCATTTGCAGAACTGGCAAAGGTCTTGGGGGGCTTCCTCAGCTTACGTGGTGATACCTACTCGGTGGGATAATAGGACGATACAGGATGCCACAGCAAAGTAGGGCCTGGCTGGTTAGTCGGTCGAATCAATTGGAGCACAATTGGCAATTGGGGTCACAGAGGTGGCCCCACGAATTATGATGAATTATGGCCAAATGAGGCACTACTGGGCAGTCACGAACAGACCAATCGCACCGTCCATACCGATGACACTGTTCGAGTACCTTCTCTAATGGGCGAACGGAGAGACCAAACGAGACTGTTTAAGGACAAATTTATAGGATCCATTATTGCTCCAGGCACAAACTAGTTGGTCTGGACCGTCATCGAATATCGCCTTCCAACGGAGGACGCCACCTGATAGCATTTGCGCAGCACCTGCTCAACATGTTACCATGAAATCATTGAAACCTTGATCTCTGCTGCTCCCGAAGTTGACGAGTGGACTTCCCTTGCAAACCTGGACTGATGTAACCCTGTTGACGAGTTACGACCCTTCAAACGGTGATCCTTTCATTATTATATGTGCGTTACTTTATGTAAGAACATTCATTACTATATGTAAAAGCAGACTCGGGTCCTTGATTAAATCCTTCTGATCGTGTTATGCGTTTAACAATCCTCTTGAGAAGGTGGCGAATCAGTTACATTGCGCGCCATAGCTGAAACTATATGCAGTCATTTGCATTCTCGTCAAACCGGAACAGAGTTGGTTCTATATTTGAGAATATTCAATTCAATATCGGCCGTAGATCGGCAGCACTCGAGCGGCGAACAACTAGACAATATTCCCGATCTCTATTCTCAACTCGATTAGAAGGATGCAATCAGTGCAACTATATTTAGAATAGGCATCGGTGTATTTATATGCAGGATTTGATATATCTTTGCCATTACCTCCTGTCACTTGATGGAAGGGATCCTAACGCCTGCCGCCAGCTTACGATTTCGCTCGCAAAGCGACACGATTGACCTACTAAATCTTGACAAGATACTTCGACTCTTAGATGAGACTCGAGTGATCGTCCACGAGTTCATTAGTTAGTTGCTGCCAGTTCCTTCGGCACCAGCTTCTCCGTCATGGGAAGAGCAACCCACCGTATCGTGCAGCAATCAGCGATCCGTCTGGCAGTGTCATCTGCCTGGCGTACACTCGGTGTGAAGCAGCGACCGACCCACCGATCGACGCAACGCAGCAACTAGCCACAACGAGAACGCACTTGTGAGAGAGGAAATAAACTCCGAGCCGTCTCTCAACGCTGAACGATAATCGAAGCCGCCAATCGGTTAGCTGGCTCGAAACTTTACAGCGAAGTCTTATCACGTTCGTATCAATGTATCTCGGCTAAATTGATTTTAGCCGAAAGATCGGCGCTATAGTCAACAGTTGACAATTTTGACGAGTTACCAGGCTGAGCATGACAGCGTGTCACATGCTCACAATCAGTGGTAAGGATGCGGACGGATCCAAAAGTTGACACACGTTGTGCGTAGGGGAGAGCAGACCCGTAATGTTGATGGGGATTAATTACCGATCGTATATATCTCGTTCGGCTTATCAGTACATCGCAAGTCAGGTTTGTGTTCCGCCACAAAGGAATATCGAGCCTATGTGTTCCACACATATTCTCTCAAACTACCCCACCACAAAGATAGCATCGTATTCGGCCATGAATGACTTGTATAATCGCAACGGCAAAACACACTTCTCTGAAATGTGCGAATTTCGAAAAGGTTTACAATATAGTGAAGTTCCTGAATAGCAGATGACGCAATGTGTCACGGCGCACTTATCATGTTCCGCCCAAATGTTTGTTCAATCAGTTTAGATGGCAGAATACACAGGTGCGATGAACAGGTTCGGTACGGAATAATAACCAATCTTAGGCTATATCGGGCGTCCGGCAGGAGAAATTAGGCGGCTGACTTAGCGGCTCCCACGTAGTTGAAAGGACAGGTCGAGCTTCGGTGGATCTTAACCTTGGGTCCTTCAGAAGAGGTTGTACTCGTAGAGACCAAACTTATTTGTATGTAAACGGTCGATAGTTACTGGACCGTATTTGTAACGAAAATGAATCACACAATGTATCACCTTGATGGAGGGCAACCCTTGCGTAAACACTGTTCGTCCTTCGATCACTGTTCGCTTTCTACTGGACTTTGGACTCGAGACTCAGCCAGATTGCGTTAATTGTATCAACAGTTTATCTATTTCCTGTTTAATTTTGTTGGTGATTAACACATGATTATAATGTTGAGGTGATGGAGCAGGCGTGCTTCGAGTGGCGCCGATTACTTTTGTATTGCTTGGTACTAATATCAACGAGAACGACGGTAATGACTAATGTAACCTAATTTGGTGACATTGGATTACAATAGGAAGTCACTCAGAGGAAAAGGAAGGCCCTCATGTAGGAGATTCTGCCTTATCAATTTTTGAACACTTACGTTATAGATTCGGTTGCTCATTAACATTAGACCAAGTCCGCCGGCCTAATCGTATTGTGTGAGATTAAGAGCAACAGTTTCTAATTAGATTCATACGCACGGAAGTGAAATCGCAAATGAAATAAATGTATGCAGAACACAAATATTAGCGCAGAGGTTATTTCGAGTATGTCAATATTCCGACTAATGCGTGTAGTAACTAGGTCTAATCGCCTCACAGGTCCAGAAACTTCTTGCTTGCTATATGCGCAAATTCAGCTAATGTGAAAACGGCTTGTTGTTAACCGGTTCAGCGAAGAAGTGTGAGGATCGCTATGGAAAGACTTGGCCATTGATTGGCTCACATTTACTAGCATTACACGTCTCATTATCTTCGTCGTATTGTCATTAAATTACCCCCGCAGTCGATGCTCGAATTAGGATTTGAATTAGGTACGGATAACGTTGGTAAGGGTAACCCAATTACGTCGGATGGGCGTGAATAAGAATTCGAATATTTGCACAACTAAGCAATTAAAGACGTCTCATACTTGGGTATCGCAGTGATTACCCTTTTAATTAGTGATTCACCAGCCTCCTCGAAAGCGAACCCTTTTTTGCCCACCATCAAACGTGTGCGCTTTTGTTGACTCTACCGCCGGGACAGCTCGAAAAACACACAAACCGTAGTCGGCCTCAACGCGATCTCGGATTTGAGATCTCCCTTAAACGTCAACCGTCAAACTCCTACGGCCGCTGCAAATCAGTTGCTGAGCAACGCGAAGAACATAACTAAATGAAAGCCTCAGTGATCCTGATGGAGAAAATAGGTCCTTCGATGCTGTTTTGTCCAGTGAAGAAACTCCGATAGCTTTTTGAACAAGAATCATTAGAGCTATAATTGTTCAGCATATATCTAGAGGTAGGTTCTCATTTATTATTCACGCATCGAAGCTAGCTCTCTGGGAGCTCCTGAACGGCAGCTTCTAAATTTCCCATTTGCGTTACCCGATCTAATCTCGTTGTCGATAGCTTCCGAAGGCAAATCGGTGCTCGCACAATGTACAACACCAATTGTCCTTTTCAGTGCATGCAAACAAACATAATCACTGAGGTTTTCAATGCATAGCCATCGAGAGGCCACGCGGCGTGTGTCGGATTCCACCTCCATTTGTCCATAAGCGTTTTCAAGATCTCGGGATTATTGTTATTACGATTGTATTTATTAGGTCTAGGCGTCTCAGCAATCCGATTTGGGAGGTGCGAACGTGTGGGAATGACAATCGAGTGAGGGCTCCCGACCAAGAGCCTAAGGCTCGCGGGAGATATCGGTTTGCCGTGTCGTTGCGTTTTTACGCAGTGACTCCAAATATCAAATGCCCATTAACATCCAAAGCAGGTGTAATCATCACTTTGGGACTAAACTTGTTCGGCTCTGCCACTGGGGATGGCATTTCGTCCGCTTGAAGCGATTTCCTGACCTGGTATCTCTCAGGAGGCCGACATAGACCCGCCCAAAAATTGTCGATTGCAGCGATGTAAGTTAGCTTAATTTTTTTTTAGCATATTTCTTACAATCATTGCATGTCTGCTAACTTAATAGCAATGCACATCGCTCCTATGATATGATACGATACTGTGCAGAAGTCAACGATACGCTTCAGTTCACAGCTGCGTCGCGCGGCATATCTAGAATCACATCGCTAATGAGTAAAATCATCTCGGTTTGATTAAATAATAACATACGCTCAAGCAGCGTACACATTGCCTGCTAATACACGTTATTAATCATTTTTTTATTATTTGTTACTTATCACATGGTTATAATAGTGTGCTACACGACCGTTTGGCGAGTAAGTTAGCCAAGTTTTCCTTCAAAAGATTGTTTTTTCCTATACACTTTTCACAGCGTCGTTCTGCGAGGCAGCCTTTCGGCATTGAGGTCTCCTTAACCCCACTCCGGTACCGAACCCGACCTATGCAAAGCTAGCGCCTGCGAAAAGAGTGAAGCTTATCGCGCTGATCGTTATCGTGCCGGCACCTTCTGCTCCGATGAGCGATGTAACTGTCCGTCCAGCAGACGTTCGGGACAGTGAAAGTAAATGATCTTATCGCAAAGTTACATACCCCTTCTCACACGCACAACAACCGCTATCCGCTATTCCTATGTGCTCTGCCAGACTCGGAGTGTCCCTTTTTCTGTCGTTCGAGGTTCTCTCGAGGTTCAGGCAGCAATGCAAGCGTTCAACCGTGTACTGATCCCTCTCCACCATTCATTCGTTCAAAGGGTAGCTCATCATCATGGAGGCTGGGTGATCGTCGTGCTCCGCAGTGATTTCGCACCTTCGCAGTAATTGCCTTTCGTTCGTGGCACTGGTCGTCTGTTGACTTCAGCCAGTATTATGCAGAAATTATGCATTATGACGCTCACGTGCTAGGCAAATCATTTATGATATACAAATAGATGCAACCTTAGTTGTCCCGTCACTAAATAACAGACGTGTGTATATTATGTGGAAATTCTACAACTTTGAAAGCAATAATAATGATAATGCTGATAATGAAAACAATATCGAAAAGCCCGAATGCAAGTTGCCGTACAAGGTACCGTACAATTTTCGAAAGGACATTTTACCTAAGAAAGTATATGTAGTAGTTGTAGTCTTACGGGTACAAGGTCACCGGACAAGATCTGATTTTCTCGTATGCAACAGTACCGGGAATGCTGTGCTGCTCTAGCGCGGCATTCGACACCACCGGCAGCACGTTTACCTACTGCTGCAACTGCATAAAACTCCACGACGCGTCCCGTCCTCGCAGCACTGAGCATTGAGCCAACTGAGCTGAGCTATGCTGTGCCGTCTCCTGCTCCTGTGACTTACTCCTGTTCGCTAGTCTGACGATGGCGTCGGCAGCGTCGCCACAGCGTTCTGTCCTTCCCAGCCCCGTCATCTGCCCCCGCCCCCGTTTTTAGTATTCTGTCCCCTAGAATTCTGGAATGTTTGGAATTTGAAGCAATACCTAGAAAATATTGTGCGAAATCCCGCCACCGACACCGACGCCGCTTCGTTCCTCTCCGCTGTCGTCCCGGCTGCCCGATGAGACACGAGACGAGCGGGCACGCTGTATTGTGCCACACCTTCATGTTGCACTTGATGGCTGGACGCGTGAATGGATGGGTACATCAGTGGTCACTTGGCTATGACGGAGAACGTCCTGTTTGAAGGGTGGCCACTTGCCTCCTGCCTTCTTGTGGTTTGTGTAGTGCCATCGAGACGCGACCGTCCCACCGTCCAGCTGGCCATCCTGCTGAGTTGCCTGTGCCACGAAGGGCATTTCCCGCTGTCCGTGACGCCGGGTGTGGTTACTTGTCGTTGAGCACAGGCAGAGCAAGAAAGACGAAAACGCTATACGAACATACGCGAAGCGGGCACAACGCAGAGAACGAGAGTTAGCCGTCCCAGATGTTGTGACCGCACGTCATGTCCACATAACACTTAGTCACACCTATGTTCTATTGTGCTTACATCGTTTCTTAATTCGGTCGCTTCCTTCCATTCTTTCCTCCTCCCTCGAGCTGTTGTTTTTTTGTTACTGCTGTCTGGATTGCTTTAGCTATCTCGTTATGAGGCTTCTTTTTTCCTCCTAGACTTGTCTTCGTGCTCTGTCGGGCCTTCGTTGCAGGTCGGCCAGGTCAGGTCCGAGTAGGTTCGGTTTGGTTGGCATTCTCTTCTTCTTCTTCTACTGTAATGACCTATAAGCCACGTTTTCCTCATGGCCGTTGTTGTGGAGACCCTCAGCAACGTCTGCCAGCATCCAGCAGACCACTGGCAGCCGTTCTTGCGAGCGGAAAGCCGGAGCTGAGATGATTAATGGAGGACAATAACCCTGCGTCTAACCACGAGCACGCGGGTGGCCGAAGGCCCCTATGGACAAACGTGGTCGGGTAGGTCAGGCGCACACTGTCCCCTGGCCACACTGGTCCTTCCGGCTATCCCTCACAGCACCTGCTCCCACCGGAGCTGCACCGGGTTAGATGGGACCCCTCAAATGACGAAAGCCGGCTTCCGGCGACAGCTTTCTGTTGTACTCTACACAGCGAAAAAAAATGGGAAGACCTCTTATACGAATCGAGGTTGCGGTGACGCCATATCTACCTACTATTTGTACGCTATTGTGGCTCATTGTCTGTACGTTACATATTCTGTCAGTTAATTACGCGTATGTCTCACCACCTTCGTAAATATAACAACAATAATAGTAGTAGACTTCCTGCATTGAGGCAGTGGAAGACAAGGGGTTAGGACTATGGGGTCAGTTGGGCCAATCGTTTACCTTTACGGTTCTAAATATAGTAGTAATATTATAATAATAATGAGGAGTGAAATTATACGATTGAAGAAAGCAAACAGATAGATGCAAATCTCGAAACGGCTCACCCGTATCGCTGAAAAGGATTGCACTTCCCGAAGCCCACTCGATGTGATGAATGATCATCCGTCCTACCTTGCTCATGAAGCAAGAACTGCTTTATGTACTTGTTTGCAATCAACATACAATTGTGCTTTTTCTCACGTCAGACAGGAGAAAGCTCACAGCTAGGTTGACATTTGGCTTGCAGTTGAAGCAAGATCGTAGAATCGACCTTATTACTGAATTTAAACCTGGTACAATGATATTGTATTGCAATATGTACGTAAATCTTTCAAAGAAACGTGTTGTTTTTTCTCATATTTGTATTAGGTTGAATTCAACTAGGTAGAACTTGCGCTTTACCATTTTGATTAGCCTGTCCTGAACATGTGGTCAGCGACGTTCAGAATCTGTCCCGATTGATTCGATCGATCTATCGTTAAGTACAACCGTACGACAAGTATCGAGTGGCCTACACAAGGCAGCCTCACGTAGAGAAGAAATCCGGAAATGATCACTACTCGAGGAAACGACCCTCCTTTTTTTTTTATCTACACCCTCTTCGCTACGCAGGTTCCAATAATGGAAGCACACATGTTGAACGTGTTTCCCCTGATGCCGCTTCCCAGCTCAACAGATATTTCATTCGATACTGTGGGCTTGCAGTATATTCGTTGTATACTACTGTTGCACATTCTTTATGATCTATTGAGTAAACGAGGTGCTTCCGTGCAACAAAAGCCAATGTTCATTGAATGTATATGTATTTAACTTCAACATAAAAGCACTTTAACTAACACTCTGCCGTTGAATGCAGGTCCATAAAGATGACTGATTTATTTTCGTTGCACATCACGGTGCTATTCTGCAGGGCCCACAGTAGGGATAGGGGCCGCGCTGCTTTGTTGTGATCTGATTTATTCCCATCAGCTAAGCATATATAAAGTCGAGATAGAGCGTTCGAACTGATATCTAGAGAGGATGGACTTATAAAAACTGCTAATGCATCCATAGATTACGAAGTTTGACCAACAGCGGGCGGCATGCAGTTTGACTTTCGTGTGCAAATGGGACTCTAGTTTGAAGTGCGTGCTAGTCCTGCCGGTCACTTTAGTCCAACAGTCAAATCTATTACATTTGCATAGTCTTGACTTTTTTGAGGAAACTAAGACGACAAAATACTTTGACTTTATCCGTATTGATGCTTTCTGTACAGATATTTGACAGGAATAGTTACCAAAATCTCCAAAAATTGAATGGAATTAATTTGTCTCTGACAATCTGAAGATCGCAGACGGTTGAAATTAAGCCTAGAAGCCAGATTTGTGATAAATAAGTGGACAGCTTCCACACCTTATGTGGTTTCGTTTCAATATAATGATACTGAACTATCGACAGCAAATTCGCCGCTTTCCGAGTGTCTCATCGAGGACCGTGGTCTTGGATGAGTTTGCTATAACTTCATTCTTGAGTGGCAAGATAACAACCTCTGAAGTACTGGCTACCTTCGCTTGAAGCTTTCTTCGAAGGACTCGATTTCCTTGATGGCACATAGTCACACGTAGCCTTTTGAACGAGTCTAACCTAATATGATGACCTGATATTTTCTATATAAAATTAATTATTATGGCTGAGTGAGATATATATACATATATATATATTATATAGGAGCTTTCCCACGTTGCAATAAATGCCTATATCTGCTGTACACTAATGACACAAGACGGTATTTTATTTGTGTACGACTTTATTTTTGGGCCCATTCCTCTATTATCATCATCACTCGTCCCAAACTGTTCCTCCCCATCCTCGTCTCGTTCCTCGTCGTCACCATTCACGTTTTTATCTCTCGGGCGCTGAGGGGTGAAGTTTACCTGCATCTATATTTCACAAAAATAATACCACCTTCATTCATAAGCATCACACGGCTGGCTCTTCTGTTCTTCCAGCGGGATTTTTCTGTGGGTAAACGCCTCCGTTGTGATGATTTCTTATGTTAGTTAGTTATTACCTGTCTATTATATATGTCGATTCTCAAACTTCATTTTTTAATTATTCCGTTCCTGTGATAATAATCATCCTCGTCTTCGAGATTGAACTCGAAATCATTTATTCGTTTCAACAAGCCGAATGGCGTAATATGACACAAGGGCGCAGCGACTCGAACAGCCCCTCACACAGCATTCGCTGTACGACAATTCCGTTCCACTATTTATATAATAATGATATTTGAAACCTTACCGTCATCCTTGTCATTACGATCACACACCATTAAGTACAGTGACATTATAGTGTTCTGGCTGACTGCGAGAAGATATGTTAACCATTTGTGTTTCGTCTGTTGTTATCCACGTCATCGTGGATTTTGTATTGCCATTTTCTCAATATGTTTATTATTATTATTATTAGTACTGTTATCGGTATTCCTGTCGCTATTGTAGAACGTGCTACTCATTTATGATATTATTGTATCGATGAGGGCAATAAACTCGTCTATTCTTATTTTATTCTCTTCTTCCTCTTTTTCTTGACATGATAATAATAATAATATAATATATTATTCACGATAAGGTATTTATGATGTGAAGTAGATAGGTACCCAGCGGTTCTCATCTGCTGATATATCCAGCTGATCATTCGTCACTGACAATAAGTTCAACCATTGCAAGCGGCTTGCAGTAGCCTACGTCTGAATACATGTTGCAATAGCAATAATAATAATAATAATAAGACGTGTACTATGGTACATAACATCATTTTATACATAGGCAATAGCTCTTTTATTTTCTTTATGTCGGCATTCTGATTTCCGCTCTCTGCCACCCATTCCACACACCGCTCCCCCGAAGGCTGTATATATCATTGTGGTCAATCCGTTCCATTCTTCTCATGCTCCTCTTCGTCTGTTTCTAATTAACTAGTTAACAACTTCAGCCTCGTTGCTTCTTGTCCATATGATCACTTACTGTGTTACTAGATAATATGATATTACCGAGCACCAACTTCGCTCATCCGAGTAGACGGGACTGTACAGGTGGGATGTTATGTGCAAAGTATTATTACAAAACGACTGTTACCCTCAGCTAATTGACGCCCGTTATGCTAAGTATACGCATCCATGTGTGGCTTCTTGCCGGATAGGTGTCGGCTCGAGCCGTCCACCTTGGCACTCCGGCATCTACTTATCTTATGCAACCTCCTGCCATCTCTTCTATGTGCCTTTCCCAGGGATGATGTTGAACACCTCGAACGTGTGCACCCGGAGTGTCCGAGTACCTTCGTACTGCTCGCTGTAGTTGCGGGAAGCCATTTTGTGTTGGGTCTAACTATATCTATTTCAATATGAATAAGCAACAAATACCGCTTGCGAACTTCGCTGCTGACGATGACAGAGAGTCTAAAGTATGACTTGACTTGATTTGTGTGGACCTCATCTACGATATGCGCTTATATGACACCGCCGATGTGCTAAGCGGTCAAAAGCAACTTATTGTGCCCGGTCAAGTTTTTCGAGGTTTTTACCGCAGTGAACGCTGTTGCACGAGGGTGCAGGACTTGTCGCCCGCGGAATGAACGGCCGTAGCGCGACTCGGACTGCCAGACCCCATAATGAACTCGAGGCAATCCCGTGCATGTGGGGCCGAGATACTTCAATGAGTTCTCTTCAATTTGTTCAATATTCATCGTTCGAAGGTTTTCGTGGGCACAGCGTGATACCAAAGACACAAATCAATTTCACCGCTTTGCTCCCGTTAGAACGAACTGCCTAATTAACAAATTGCCGGACTTCGATGGTTAACCCATACAGATGGTCGCCGCACAGGAAGACAAAACACCAAAACCGATTTCATCATTTTGTGGGCTTAGTGACTGAGCCTGATTCTACCTGATGCTCGCCGTTCGCGACGTTCCCCTTTGGGAGCACTTCTGGACTATCAGTTCTGCTCTTCAAAAGAAATCTTCTATAATTGACAATCATCGTCGAGACGAAGGGGACATCACCAATAGCGGTCGAACTATTTAGTCTGTATGTGTGTGTGTTCGGGTCGTCGACGTCAATGTGTGACATTGACTGTATTTGTATATGCCTGCACCTCCGTGTGTCTGAAAGTTGTGGAATTATTAGCCAGCTCGGTTGGGTCCGTGGGGTCTAGCTGTCGGGTTGTTAGAAGACGTCAACGCAGTCTGAAAGTCCTGATGGTGTGTGTGTGTGTCTTGGCCCTGGCGTCGCAGCAGCAGGACGCAATAGCCGCCACCGTGGCAGTTACTGTCTTGGAGAATGACGGGATCTCGAGGAGCACGGCAGGATGTGCCCTGGGGACGGACCGACGCGGCGACCAAACGAACGGGCAGACGGCTAGGCCAGGCCGCTACGATGGGCCGGCCGGCCGGCCGGCCGGGTGAGCGAGCGAGCGAACGCGAGAGGCGCGGGAGGGGTGGTGGAAATTTAGGCCCCGTAGCGGGGTTCAGGCCGAGGGGAATCGACCCGAAAGGAAGAAGTCGGGTCGTGAAGGCAGACGAAGTAGCGTTGCGACTGCCTCTGGGAGATGGAAAAGCCAGAAAGCCATGAGAGATAGAATTGAGAGAGAGAGAGACAAAGATAGGAACAGTACGAGAAGAACGAGGAGGAACTAAGGCAGCTGCGGAGCTAGGGCCAGCATGGCCTGCCGCCCGCCACCGCCCAATGCTGCTACTGCTGGAAGCACGCGAACCGACCGACGGGCCAAGTTCATATTTTTCGAGACGACGCGCACCGGAGAAAAACTGAAAAAGCTCTTGTTGCCCTCAGGGTAGGGAGACTGACAACGGTTGGGGTACGGGTTATACGGGAGGGTGTACTGGTCGTCCGGGTGGGATAGAGTGCACGGAGTGGCCCGGATGAGAAGTGGGCAACGTTGAGACAGACGGGGACAGCCGCCGCCGCCGCCGCCGACGACGACGACGACGACGACTGACGCTGAGAAGGAACGAGACAGGGGAATGGGAGGGGTTTATCAACTCAACAAAGGCGGAAGTGGCCGAGGGCAAAGGCCATTCTGACAGTCGGAGTCGAAGCAGCAGCCTCTGCCGGAGGTTTCACAGCCTCCGCTGCCACCGACGGCGTCGTCGGTGACATCGTCGTCCTGCCCTACTGCCATAGAGGGACACAGGACAGACGGACCCTAAGATTTCCGGACAGAGGTGACTAAACTAAAACACTACTTTCAGCACCAACACTGTTCCACTGTGCGTTCCACAAGAGATCATCACAACATAGCCAAAGGTAAAAAGTACACGATGAGACAACAATATATATGTGTATATATATAAATTAGATAACAAATCTGTCAACCGTCATACCGCATCGTGTATCTGATGATATACTGAAAGAGGAGACAGGAACGGCGCTTATCAATCAAGGAAGAGGCGAATGAAAGGGCAAAATACAATAAATAACATTTTATCGAAAATGCTCAATGACTGGGCAGTCATAACTAACGAGCAGCGAGCAGAAATAATAGTGTTTATGAAAACAACAAAAAAAAGCTAACAAATGCAATAACCGTTGCTGCTTTACAAAAAGTGCCACTTATACCTCATTCAGCGGAATGATTACGCGTTTTAGCGTGAGGGTCCTCCTCTGTTCAGTGCTCCCCTATCAAGATATAGGAGGGAGAACTTAAAGGTAATATGTAACGGATACACAATATTCCGCCAGAGTTCTCATCGGAGTCAAAAAAATAATCCACAGAGAACCTATGAACCCACACAAATAAATGGCCCACCACTCGACAGACGAACCTTACATACGTCCATGAGGGCAAACAGAATTGATCCCTCAGGACGTCTCGTACATTCAACCATACACGAACTGTCCAACTCGGTGGTTAGATATATTAGTTTTTCTGCAGTCCAGGCTGGAGAAAGTTAATTAATGCTCCGTTCTCGCGGTTCAGATGCAACACAGGATCTGCGGCAATTTCACTAGCAGTAGAATTGCTCTTCCTCTCTGTATCATTACCGTACGTCTGTATGTACATATTTGCAACGATGGGATGTACACATATCGCCCTCAATCATGTTTATATATCTATATATATATATAGATGTGTGTCGGAATATATATTTATATCTCAGCGCTATATACTCGCGCCACTAGCAATTCTGTGTGTTTACTTAACCCCCATTTTTATAAGTTAACTATCTGTGTGTACGTGTCACCACTCTGATCGCTTTTATATATATATATATACTCATGTGTCATATATATCATCTCATGATTATAACGTTTATTAAACAAGCATAGTTATTCGTTTCTTCACTCTTTCTATCACTTCGTGTGTGCCTCGGTGTATGTGAATATTTATATGGTCACTTGCATCATCGTTCTCGACCTCTCTCTCTCTCTCGCTCGCACACGCATATGAAATGAAGCGTTTGTTTTTTTAGTTCTCATTGTACCCTCTGCTATGATTACCACTGTTGCCATATGGCGCTGTTTTCTGACCTCTCTCTCCCTCTCTCTCGCGTTTTTTGTTTCTGCTTGTCAGTCTGACCCTGCTGCCAGGTTAGTCTGTGAAGAAACCGGCTCGATTGGAATACTTATGCCTCCGTTTCATTCACGAGAGTAGGAAAGTCAGTGTGCACTGTTAGTCCTCGTCGAACGAAAGACGTATACGGAGCGCCGAATTCAGCTTGTGCCAGATGGGGAGCGCTCCGAGCAAGGGCTCGGTAGCCGTTCAGAAGCTAGCCTATGCGCTTAGTGGCGGAAAGCAAGGAAGAGCCGACTAGGATCTCTAGGATGGGCGGTGGCAATGAAGCAGCAGTCAGCTACCCTCTCTCGCTCTCTCCCTTTGTCTATCTATCTATCTCTCCCTTCCATAAGCTTCGAGTCCCAAAGGCGCGATAAATAGTAATTACTTGGTGTAACGCCGCTGTCTGTTCGTTTCTTCTATGGGCGTCCGCCGTACGCTCACTCGGCTCTTCGCTACCGGCAGCACGAGGACGGCCATCGTCTAGTGCTTTCGCGGCAGCAGATCTCGCTCGCTGTCGCATGCACTATGGGGCCGACCAGGCTGCGACAGACCCCTCCATTCCCAGCGGCAGCCACGGTGGGCAGTATGTGAATTGTAGCTCACCGTCGCCATGCGCCGCTGTATATATATATATATACAGCGCTATATCGTATGTAAGGCGTGTGGTTCGATGCACATACACAGGCAGGCGCACAGACGGCCACCCTCGCGAATTCCCCGCCATGCACGCGTTATATATATATATATATATATTATACTTGACTTAAATGAAATGACGGGCGCATGGGCTGTCTAGCTGGCTAACCGAGTGACACCCGCAACCACCACCACCGTCAGCGAACGAGCTAAATAGAAGGAGTTGTCTTGTTTCCTTCGTTTTGAGACGCCGACAGCAGAGGGATCTCTCACGAGGGCGTCTTGCGCAGCTGCTGCTGCTTCTGCTGATTTCCTCTCTGACCAGTTGCTTCATTTGTGCCATTCGTCCTCCTGGCTTCACGGGGACGGCGGAGCGACCTATAACAGTGCGTACGGCCTGCTTGCTGTACACGCTTAGTACTATGTCGTCAGGGAGTGTCCTGCGTACTCGAAAGCCTCGTTGTTAGGTAGGTGAACGCTCCGTCTCCGCTCCGTTCGTCTGGCCATCAGTCCTTCAGTCATCGTACGATGTAGCCACAAGCGAGGCACAAGCAATCTACAAGCAGAAGTCTTCACTGCTAGCTCGTGCGACCTTGGGCGTCGTGTCATTATTGTCCAATGAAACCATCGTGTCAACATGATCACGGGAGGCATGGGACGCTGCTGACGTCCCACGCTGGAGAGAGCCGTGACGCGTCCTTGTTGAGTAGTCTGGAAGCCGGTGACCTGGTGATAATTTGCCAAAGACAAACAGGACGAAGTGAATTATTAGCAATCTGCAGCTCAATGCTACTCGATCAATGCGTATGATCTCCCAGAGATCGCTGTTCTATTGAAATATGTAAGCAGTACATCTGCCATTCAGTGACTCGGACCGCGATGAATCCGCATGCATATTGTATCACGCTTGTACCAGACACTGTTTTTGCTGCTGTTACATGTGATCTTACTCTGTTGCAAGTTTTGTTTAATCTCTTCGTCTTTCATTTGCAATGTAATCGGATTTGAGAAAAATATCGTCATGAATAGCCGTGACGATACGACTTTATTTAGCAACAGCAAGGTGCTGGTGTGCACGCAACTACCGTTTTAGCAGAGGCGAACTAATTTCGTCACTGATATGTGCACGCAGTTGGTACAGCAATATATCTGAGTGGATATATGACACGAAGCGCAATAGTGAAAAAATATATATAAATATTTATAGATAAAAAATTAAGATACATATATATATATATATATCCACCAATTTCAAATTGATGAATTTTGAAGCTGCGAACTTTCCATTGCCCTCCATCGTCCTCGATCGTTTTCCTTGGCCAATTTGCACACTATTTCAAGGCTGATTTTGAAACGATCCGCGTATTCAAACTCAATCCGCCGAACTGATTGGCAACGCCATCACCACTACGCCATCTGAGCCGAGATACAAATGTCTGATTCTATCTGTCATTTAGTCACTGGCGAAGAACGTGGCCGACAATATTACGTCTAATTTTTGAGCTTTAGCTGCGATGTGATGTTTGATAACAGGAAGCGATGAAATTTTGACGTCACCAGTCGTCAACAGCAGAGAAAGCGAGATTGAAGCCACTCAGTCACACAGTAGCAACGATATTCAGAAAGCTTAGCAAACTGTAGCCATGGAACGAGGCGGCGCTGTGTTGAGATTTCGAATCGAGCTGAGTAGGGCCTTTTCAGATATTCGTCAGCCTATCCTAAGCAAATGCTATTTCTCTGATTTCGGAGTTTGCCTGCTAGATTGGTACTTCCGATTGATGATCTGTCCATATTACTTCCTTTCATTCAGCCCTTTATCTCGATTTCTATGCATACCCTTTCTCTATTTAATAATAGACAAGTTGTCTATCGACACTTGAAGGGAACGAGATCACTGGATCGTGTTGGAGTTGTTGAACTTGAGAACCACCAGCCAACATATATTATATATAGTATGGAAGGTATCGCCCATAGTTCGGCGGTTTCGAGGTTAACCTTCCTTGATTTTGTGGTCCCTCTTCTTCTTTGTCATATATGCGTAGACACGTAGAGCAATATGTATTTTATTTCAAATCAAAAGAGGGAGAGAAAGAATACTGCAAGTAAAATCTAAGAGGAGATTGAACTTCCTTAAAATCCCACGAGCATTTCAAGATCTCCCCTGACACTTGATGAGCTCGGCGAGAACTTCTTGTGGATTTTTTCTTTGCTATCCAAATTCGCATGTATTGGGAGACAAAATAACGACTAAAAATTGAGAGGAGGTTTAACTTAGGATCCGTCGAAACTAAGATTTATCTCCCATAGACTCGAGCGACTTTCGGAGCGTTCTGTATATGTGCTATTGCTTGTGATGAGGTGACACGTCTGGCTAACAAGAACAAGCACATGCAACATGAACGTCATGGACTGCGTTTGTAAAATGACCACTGGGGTGGCGAGCAGTAGGAGAGGTTAAAGTCAGCACCTCTTCGCGCCTCCTTTTCGGCAAGATTTACCCTTTACGGACCTTCACAGGACGAGAGCTTTTTGGCTCTCTGTCAGTCTATCTCTCTCTCTCTATTGGTTTACCATTGTTCTCCAAGGCACGCCAACTTGGAGGTCGAACCATTGCCGCGTCAGGGGATCAGCTAAATTGGGGGTTGTGGGGTATTGGCGGGCTCGAGAACACTACGATACATAGGGAGAATCTAGGAGACGCCTGAGCTAGGCAGCTGGGGGTTAAATAGAGCGGAATAGGATGAGACCATAGGGTTCAGTGGGGCAAAATGCGTCGCTAAATAATTCTCCCCGAGGCTTCCCGCTCGACCGCCCTGCTCCCACGTGACTTCGCAATGGATGGCTGCACAATATACTAGCGTTGGCTTAGCTCCTCCTGGAAAAGTCCCTCAAAATGACGCAGTGGTGTCATCGTGCCGTCTCTAGTTTTTAGACAGATCTTTTTTATTAAAAAAAATTGTGAAAATCATCATCTTCGTTGGAGAGATATGAGTGTAAAGGACAACGCGAAATATAAAGCTTAAAGGAGGGATTAAACCAGAAATGATACTTTGGAGAGATATAGAAATAGTACACGTAGTATGTAGGCGGGAGCCTTCGAAACTTGTAGCTTTGGTAGAAGCTTGATTAATTCTAGACCGGTAGGTTTTTCCCAGAAGCGCCGAATCGTGTTCGAGTTCGTATGTGATTTGTGGAACATCATATTGATCTGTATTTATGGAACGAGATGTTCTGCATGCAGTTTTCTCGGATACATATACATTCAAAATCAATAGTAATCATTATGTAATCCCATGATGTGGCCAAATTGGTCAATTATCAGTAGGATTTTTCTGCATTCGATATTCACGCCAATAAAATACTATTTACGTAGCTCAGTTAAGGTAAGATATTGACATGGTTCTTTTCCTCCACAGAACTGTATAAGGTGCGCGTAGAACATTGGCCAGGTGAGCGATACTTTCGTATGGAGCAATCTAATTAATCATTGCGTAGTTTTTACAACTAGGTAGGCGGACCATTCCAAATCCTACAGATTACTGTCATAATAAATAAAAAAATTATTCATTCTCCTGGATACTCCCGCAGTAACATAACACTAACATACAGTGCACGTCATACAGGGCAAAGTGATCTACGAAACCCTCGCTCGCACCGACGTAGAAATAAGTGGACACACTCCATTGTACGGATTAAAACTGCACGCTGGCTGAGCTGGACAACATAGCATACATATATATATATATATATCCACATTTGCACATTACAAAATGCCGAGTCGTTATTCTATTTGAGTGCTGAGTCCGCTCGATATTTATTATGTTTTTAATTCTACATAGAAGACTTGCCACGACGTAAATTTTTGTGATAATTTTTTTACGATAATAGCCAATGCAGGTCGTAACGTTCGTGCCTCCAGGGTGCTAATATCAAGCAACGAGTAACTGTGAATCAATAACGGAACGCTAACTGTCGCTGCTGTCTGCAATAGCGGTAGCTAGGCATGGGCGGGACGCGACGCTTTCGCAAGATAACCCAGCAAATCCGATTTTTGCGGTCGACTGCCGAAACTCGGCTACGTGTGGCATTGTCAATGGTGGTCGACGGCTCAAATACAAACGAGACAATCTTATACCCCCCCCCCCCGGGCCCACGGCACCTGTCTAAATATCGTCCAACCAAGGCTGGGTGCGTAGAGCGCGTAGCCGATCTACAGTTGTATCACGACCCCGGTACAGACGTCTGCGTGTGAGGATGAAAGTGTGAAGTCTTGAGAAGGTCCCGTATAGCGGACTCATGAAGGCGCCACTGATTTTGTAGACACTAAATTACCGATCAAGGAAACGTCACAATTCTAGGCCCACACATTCTCATTCCTCGCCGAATGTGGTCGTTGTCGTCGGCAGGACTGAGGTATCACAGATACCATCGCTCGTGTGAATGGTACACGACGATGGATCCTTGTGGGTGTTAACGAATAACAATAGGGAGATTGACAGAAAAGTAAACCTTCAAAAATATGACTTCGGTAAGTGACATTTTGTGTTTCAACTTCTTCTTCGTATTTTTTTTTAGCTCCATTTTGTTCCGAGAGAACTTAGAAGCATCTCGTCCGTGTGGTGTAGCCAACCCCGATTAATAGATTATATTTCTAAAATGAAATGGATCAGTCAATCTGACCTCATCAGCAGATGACAGAAGACTCGAATGCGTCTTCTCGAGAAAATCCAACCATAGTCAACTAATGCAGTTTGGCCCCGCTGCAAAGTCCGGGGCTGAGCGGAAGTTAGTAGTTTCGGTGTAACTTTTGTTTCTATTCTACCGTATATATGGATTTATCACCGTTCTTCATGAAGCAACAAATTCACACGTCGACGCTTACCCTGCTGATCCACATGCTGCGTCCCTAAGCGCGCAGTTGGTTGATATCCGGCGTAGCCACGGTGGAGGGTGCCTACATTAGCCTGAGCCATCTCCACATAGTCGTTGCAGTCAAGCGTTTGTTGTGCGTCCGGTGGCATCGCGTTCCAGTATGTCGGTGAATTGCTCAGGGCCACGAGACCCGCCCGCTTCCGATGGTGATAGCAGGTGGCCAACGTGGCGACAAACAACAAGAAACAGAAGCCCGACAAAATGGCGATCACCGTCAGAGTTCCTCGGGCGAATGGATCTGCGTTGCTCTTCTGCGCGACAGGCGAGAATGACTCGTGCAACTGTAGGCTGAAGTCACAGTCCTGACAGCCGGGTCGATGAGGCTCCTCCTGACAAAGCGAATAGCTCAGGCAGTTGATTGGACGACAGCCTGTCGAGTCTGTACGCCGGTGATAACCCGGCATGCAGTGGCTGCACTCAGCGCCACGATGGCCAGGGAGGCATTCGCAGCGAGGTGTTCCCTAAAATCATCAAGGACCAGGAAATATTCCGTCATTAGTTCGAATCGAACAGGATAAAGATGATGTACGACTAGAGCAACCCTTACACTTGCTTCAAAAGAGAGTGTTGGAGCATTGCCTAGTATTATTGGTGTTTGTCGATGGCGGGGCTTAAACCAGTGTCGTCGGACTTTTGCAGTCAGCGACTAATATTGGACTAAAGTCGTATTGACGCAATGTAGACGATATTCGATTCTGTATTTTGATTAGTTACCGTCGGGTTCCGAGTGGTATGGAGGCAATCTAGAAGGAAAACCTTAAAGCAATTTTATTTCCATTGGGCCTCCAACGTTTTCGAACAGACACTTCTCAGCATTTATCCGTATACCATTCCCACGACAAATATAACGAAAGGGACTTGTCGAGGAAAAAAATCTACCGCCCTGCGGCTCTCTATACGAGACGACGCGCACCACTGTCTGTTTTAGCCACGCTGTGCTCCTGGATACGATTCATCCGGTATAGACCATCTCGACCATTACATGAACACAGTAAGCCAACAATAGCTAAAAAGAACACGATACTGAGCTGGTTGTCACTAATTACAGAAAAGATCCGCTTGAAATCTAGTCTCACCGTTCTGGGATCAACCTCGCAGACTCCGGTCGACGTAATATTAGAACAAGGACACTTGACACACTCCTTCACGTTTTTCACGAACCCTGGTGAGCACCGCTCACACCAGCTGCAAACGAGAGGAAGTTAGAGAACATGTAAGTTATGTGCTTTTCTTTTTTTGCTTTCGCGAAACACGGGTGAACCCTTTGTTACGGCTTGTTGTAACATGTCCATTGAACAGATCTGCATCAGTGAACTCACCGTCCCTGGTATCCTTCATAGCAGGCGCACTCGACGGAGTCCAACGACGTCCGGGTACATGCCAGCATGCCCGGCTCTGAGCAGTTGCACTCTAAAGAATCAATACATGAAATACATGGAGACGAATACGTTGTTAGGCACAATTTCTCCAAGCATGTATTATTCATTTGCTTGTTGAACTCTACGCTCATCATATGTTGATTCATCGTTACAGTACAGCTCCATTATGAAAACTGTCTACACCGAGCAGAAGTAGTGAGCATGCTTCAGGACGAATATTTGACATAAATCAGAGCGTGTGCTCCTTCTTAATTAATAGCCTGTTTTTTCTTAGTTGGGTAAAGGTAAAGGTAAAGGCTTTACTGGTTTATTAAAGGAGCTGCAATTGCTACATTGCTTAAGCTCTCTTATATGATACGCAGCGGGGCTCGAACCTGCGGCCTCTGGCTTTCGACAGCCAGAGACTTGGTGTGTGTTTATCCATTGGTGGCTAACGTACATATTGTCGGAAGAATATCAACGATAGGCCGTGTCACTCATAGTTCAGGCTGTTAACCCCTTGAAACCATGAAACAACACATTGATGCCTATCGTGCTACAGACAATAGGAATCTCTATTGAACTGCAAAAACAAAGTCAATAATAAAGTCTTTCCTTGTTGACCTGTGTTGGGTAAGGTAAACCGACATGAAAAGTCGAGCACCCGCCAACCAAAGCCATATTAGCATCATTCTGCTGGACGAATAAATAAACAAAGAAAAAGAAACACAACGAACAAACACGACACATAATGTGTACATTCATATAAACAACTAGTATCCGAACAAACCTCCGCACACTCACACATTGTCAGAGACACATTAAGATATGCGGTATGTGATCTGCGCATATATGTATATATGTACACATACGTAAGAATTTAGTCGTTGTTCGTAGAAGAATTCTTCGTGCCATGAGAAAGAACGATAGAAGGCTGTTGTCATTATCGGCTTTCATCACCGATGTCGTCGGAGATCGTCATTCAACTTGTACCCACCCGTACAAGTTGAATATACAGAGAATAAATAAATATTGCTGCTGCTGCGGCTGCTGCTGCTGCTGACGCCAAGAGAGAACGCTGGATAGGCCACGCATGACGGTAAGAAACAGACCGGGCAAAAACCGGTATTCCGTTGCCTGATGCGTTGATATCGGTGTCTGACAGTGCTGTTCGTTTTGCTGCTTAATTAACTTTCGCAGCAGCTAATCGCGTTGTACATTGCAAATTAAATCCGAACAAAGAACGAGCGAATATTAATTAGTATTGTTCTGTAGTACCCCATATTGATATATATATATATATCTTCGGTCAGCTTTTTCTAATATAGCTATATACCTCTTGTATCTAAATTAAATACTATGTTATACTATGATATTATAGGCCGAAGATGTTTATGCGTTATGTAGATGTTTTTTTTATGTATCCGTGTTTGTTGTGCCGATCTTTAAACTGAGAGGACACCACTAACAATATTGCTTGAATAGTCAAAGCATTGTACCTGGCTAAGAAGTCATTGACAATTATATGACAGGACAATGTTGTATACAATGTTCAAAGTAGGTCAGGGCTGCTGGCAGCATCGTCTATTCTCTTGTATCCACGTGCGTGCAAATATAAACATACCTGCTGCGATGAAGCACCGTTATTGTATCTATCATCATCACCATTATAATAGTAATTATAATAATAATACTTGTAGTGCATTGGTAGTGTTATAATAGCTCACCATTAAATCGTTTGGAAATGTAATTTGCCTCTTATTATTTCATCACAACGTGTGCTGTCCAATTAATTATTATATAATATATTACGCGACAAGGAAGGCCCGCGTAGTTTGCCATTCTGTCATGATCTACATAGACACAAATACAGTCGAATATAAACCCGACGAGACATTGTATAAACGTAGAAATGAACTATACTTAATGAGCAAGGAGAAACGCCTACCTTTATTCTAACCACTATTTTGGAGTTCTTTTCAAATTCGCATATCGAAGTGCACCAAACGGTTAGCTAGGTTAGCTGTCAATAGGCGGATACGAAACGCTGTCATTCCACTCCATTTGATGCAAGTTACTTAACAAAAATCTTTGAAGTCACATTGATTTCGAACATCTCGAATACCACTTTCGTATCGTCATTATTATTATTAGATAATTCTTCATTGTCTGAGAATTATATGACCTTATGCTAGAGGCGTGTCCCTCCTTACAATAGAAGTAGTTGGGCGCTACGCCAGGGTGCGTCTTCGTCTGTTTGATATCGCCTGTGTTATTTTTTTTCACCTAAAGTGTCGAACTTTCCCACAGATCGAACAATCTACTGGGTGAACAACAGGAGGGTCAATTGAGTCTGCTATGGGTTCTTCTTCGTGGCGTTCTCGGCTGAGGAAGCCCTGACGAAACCGTCACAGAAAGCCTGCCGTGCTGTGCCGCACAGTGTAGGTGTCTCAAAACTCTGCCTGACCCCACTTGGCGTTCTCTAATCTGGCCTGTCGTGCTATCCAGCCGCGTTGATCCCCCAGCGAGGCAGGACTGACTTCGCTCTAAAAACCAGTCGCTGGCAGCAATGGTTGTGGTCCCTTACACGGTTTTGCGAACACTCGGGTGCCAACGCACATCCAGGCGTTACGGGCAAAAAGCGATCACTCACGGCCTTCTCTGGCGGGTCCGGTCACAGCTGGTACGAAACCTCGGAACCTTCTTGCTGCGCGAAGTGGGAAGGAACTGGGCTGAGAGCGAAGACGACGACGCGTTTCGAAGAGGCCACGCTGCCTGGCCCTCCAACTGGCGTGGGTGCTTTGGCCGGCGCCAGAGCGCCAAAGACCCCCTGAAACACTCCTAGGCCGCCCGATTGAGGCACCAGCTGAACGAAGGATCCTTTGGCTTTCTAACGCCCCGCCGTTCACCATCTTTCACCATCCGCCTAATAGATCTACACTGTGCGAGAAACCAATACACGCTGGGATGTGTAACTGTTGCCATTGGGGCCTCCTGCGACATTTGATCACCCCGAGCATTGCGGCGCCCCCAGCTCAGACGTTTGTGGGAAGCCGTGCAGGCGTTCCGTGGAGAAACGGATCCACAGCTTACAACTATCCCCACGAGGATCTTTAAACTCGCTACGAGAAGTAGAGATGTCAGTTACTTTCGACTACCTTGAAGTTAAGCGGTTGTTTTTGGTGCCAGTCCTCGTTGTAGAAAAAGCAGGAGGTTTTTTTTTCCGTTAAAAACAGGCTCCTTTTCTCACCTTTAGCCTTTTCGTACTATTTCGAAACCTTGGTCACGATGGCAGTCGGCAATGAGTGTGGTAATATCGCTGCGACAAGGACATCGACTTCGTTCAGGTGGCGTTGAGCAGGTGATGGAGACCACAAGAACGTAACTGTACACATCAACCAACGACTCAACAATCCTATCACTATTTAGGTTTTTGGTTTTTTCCTTAATAATCACATTATCGTACATAATCAATGAGTGCAATGGGAACTGTTGGATGGAGTTCAACTTAGATTCAGGTCGATCGATCTGGTCATGGTGGGCAGTCCCACATAGGACTGCTGCAATCGTAAGAGGTTTGTTTTGCCTACCTGATTGTTGCTTAGATATAAGTGAAGCTAAATATTTGAACTCACCAATTTTGTGAGCTACAAAGGTATCATCCGCGATAGGCAGCTCGTTAACGGCATAGTCCGTCCGGATAATCAGCTTTGGGGCCGGCGAGGTCTGGATGTTGGGGTACACCTGCCGTAATAATAAATTTGCTAGCAGAATTTACATTCGCCTTTTAAATTCACTCGAGAAATCTTACTTGGTCACTAACTAGTCAGGCATTTTAACTTCTCCTGTAGAAATTTGAATCCAAGGCAGCAATTCTAGCTCCAGACATGAGTATTGCCCTTTGTGTAGACGGGATTCATCAACCTATTGAGGAACGGTTTTTACCACGTTCGTATTTCTTAAACACGACGTTCTATTTGCGATTCTAAACAGATTCTCAATTTATTCATCCAATTTCTCGAGGTCATATATCATAGCTATGAGAGTAATTATACTCGACGCAATTGATATATCATATTTTCCTTACGAGTGGGGATATATATATATATATCATATCTAGCGAAAGCTGTTCTGCCACTATCGTTCCTGATACATCCGCTCTGCTGACGAGATGGATCACATGCAAGTCAATGGAGTACCAAGGAAAACTTACAGCAGAGAGTACCACGGCGTACTCGGTGGCCTCGCTGAGGTTGGACACCAACTTCGAAGTGACCACGGCCGGAAGCATAACTGTGCGTTCGTCATCTGAAATCACCATCAGCACAGAATAATATTAATGGTAGAACCTCTATACAACCACATTCAGGGACAGCTCTTTGGATCAGCAGTTAAACAGATACTATTTTTACTATTAACACGGGTATGTCTGCGCGGGCGCAGAGCCAGGGCTATTTAGCATCTTGCAGAATGTCTATTGGTTTAATGTTTGCCCTCAGATAATCAAATGGCATATATTTTTCTAAATAATTCTTAGGGGGCAAATAGAACTAGAAAATAACTTGACTAATGAAAGAAAAGGTAAAGCAGTATTGGTTTATAAGAGAAACCGCATTTTTTACAATGCATAAGTTCGCTTATATGTCACGTATGAAAACTCATTATATAATATATAGCAGTCAGTGAGTAACAATTGGTTACTCACGACATTGGCAAATACAGCCACTTTCAAGTTCTACCTAATATTCAAGTATACCCATTTGCACCCACGCATCATAATAGTGCATACGACGCCTGGAGACTAATCTACTTAGTTAATGGTATGTGTAAAACTACCTTGCAAAAATGACATCGAATGTATTTTTATACTTCCCGAGGTATCGGTCTTGGACAAGCAAAGCCGGTCTAGAATATGTTTGTTTCTAACTCTTCTAAACGGGGGGGGGGGCGGCTGCTCCTTAAGCATAATCATTGAAGTATGATCATTCAACTCCCATTTGCGGGTACCTACTATCCATACGTGATACGTTCTCAGTTACCAAGATTAGTTAACAAGATCACTATGATCTGGACGTGAAACAGCGGCTCAATTAAGATTCTGCTCTGCGAGAACGAATACTGTTGTAACTCATTAGGTTTGAGATGGACACTTTATGGAACTAACATGTTCGATATTTGTAAATCACCTCTCTTCTCAGGTTGGCCTTGAACTACAGTGAAGACTTCGCTTCTAATTTTAGTCTATCACCTCAAAGGATCAGTGCAAGCAGGCTGGCGGTTACGATCACTGATCAAGTGCAGAGTACTCCGGTGCTCTCTTAGTCGTTAGTTGAGCCTCACTGAACATCTCATGAATATCTCCCGGGGCGGCGCCAGTGGCGTTAGGCCAGCATAGCCTGCGGTGGGGGGGGTTTCCTTCGCGTCGTTCGTCGTCTCCGCCAATACACCTTCTGTACTAGCGCCAATTCCAGTGCTCGGTTCTACTTTCAGCATCATCTAATTCCTGCCCTGACGGGGCTCTGTGGAAGGGACTAGATCGCGCTGTGCTCTGCAGTTCCGGGACCTCAATCCGTCCCGCAACCCCGGCAACGCAATGAACCGCCAGCCTCGACCGTATCGATGCCCCCAAAACGCCCATGCTCGTGACCGAATCCCCCGATCTATGAGGGGCTGTTGAGGCCCCACGCTGGACAGGTAGCAATAAGCGTGTAGAGTGACAGACCGAGGCTGAACGTCGACGAAGAGGGCAGATCAGCGAAGGGGTGCGTCTGTGGAGGCGGGTCAAAGTGGGGCTCGAATTGAACGAGAGGAATTTGCAAGTCCGCCCTAGCGCCAACTCCCCTTGGCGTCAACTCCGCAAGTTCCGTTGGTGGGGGGGGGGGGGCGTAGAGCTGAGCAGTGCTGGGCGTTCGGCTGTCTGCCTGCGTAGCTTAGCTGAGCGGATTTGCGGCAGAGGGCCCTGCTACGTCGTGGGGAGAGAGACCAGGCTCGATAGAAAGAGAACGCATGGAATAGCAAACAACACTCACTCGTTGCTTTGCCCCCGGGTATTCGGTGTCTCTGGTAAAATTAACGAAACGATCGAATCGTTGGATCATGTTAGGAAATCACCACGAATTGAAGCATTATAATAATAGTATTAACGACGACGACGACAACAGCAACAATAGATACGGACCCTCGCGTGTTAGACAAAATGCTGACGATTTTAATGGTATTATTATTTAGAATAATAATGATATGATTATGAAATAAATTATTGCTTAAATCCACATTTCCATATCGTTCTACTGTATTTTCAGCACGCTAGAGTAGTGTCAAGAGATACGCGTTAAAGGCGGGAGTGGTTCAACTTCACTAGAATCGTTACATGGCTGTGCTCGTTCTCGATTTTTGTACGTGTCTCGCCCTTGACGTTGTGCCGATCGTTCGATTTCAGGGTAGCGCAGCAGGGGACAACAGCTTATGAACTGCTACAGTTTGTTCTTGCCGCAGATCGCTTGATCGGGAACAACTTTCGGACCAGCGAAGGACACGGTCATGTGATATGCTAATCATCGAACCATTATCGATAGTTGATAGTTCGCCTTCTATCGTTCAGATGTTAAAGTTGTATGATAATTCACTGTTAAATTTGCGGCACACCTTGAGATGAGGGCATCTACTACAGGCGGAGCATCGAATGTTATCGATATTTCGTGATAGTTGTTGTTTATGTATTTATTTATATGGTATTATATATTATATACCACGTACTCGACATTATACCGTCATATTATATAGACGTCATTGATAAACAGTACGGGGGGAGGATAACATCCGCTGGATAGTCATGTAGTTACCGCGCGACTTTTGCACTGACTCGCACTTTATAGTTTATCGGTCCTCTCTATCTCTCCTGTCATTACGTGGCCGTGTTGTTGGTGAGCCAGTCTTTCTCCTCGTTCCTACCGAGCGCAAGTGAGATGCTGATGTGTTCCGGAATGATAAGCGCGAGCTTCGTCGACGACAGACGACAACCCGAGCTTGTTTGCCCAGAGCCGGGACTTTCCGGGACTCCAGGCGCACCCGAGACCCTGCTCCGGCCCTAATAGCGAATCATCCACTCTCCCAACACTACTGCCGACTACGCCGGCGTGCCGTATGGTGAACGTCAACCGGCAACCACCGCCCGCCAACCGCGAATGAAAGCGCAGCCCAGTGTCTCACTTCCAAACCCAGACCTGGATCCCGACGTCGGCCTCAATGGACGACAACGATCGTTGCTGCAGTGAACCACTAGTTCCGACCGCGTACTGTTTTAGACAGTACGCGGTTGCCTATACCATACTACGTATGGTACAGGCAACGAGCGGCCAACCCTACCGGCCAACCGCTAGCCAGCCAAGCAAGCAATGAGCGTACGGAGCGGATAATACGAAGGACCCGTAGCAGGATAGCGGTGGGAGCCGAGGCAGTGGTCGGTGACTGCCTAGCTGAAACAACGTCTGCGTCAGGGAGCTTGGGCAGAGGCAGGGCTTGGAAGATGATGCATGGACCGGGTCGGCGACCGGGCTCGTGCCGGTGCGTGCGTGCTTACTTCGGCTGGCGACCGTGGCGCGGCTGGTTGTTTCGGCACGCTGCTACAGTCTGCCCGCTGCCACGACGTCGACGTCGTCATCGCTACCGTCGCCGACGCCACCGCAGCCACCGCTACCATCGTCAACGTTGCCCCTTCTGCTAACACCACCGGAGTATGCAATCTGCCCGAGGGCCGCGGGCAAGCTTGCCCGATTCATCCGAACTCTCTCGAGACACCCGAAACTAGCAACGCCGGCAGCAGCAGCAGCAAGCCCATGGCCAAACCGGCAGCAACGATGGCCCAGACCTTGCGCTGCAGTTAGTTCTCTATGCAGTGGCCATGGAAGCGGTGGTCATAGCGAATGTCTGCATCGGCGAATGCTCCTGCCAATGCTTCTCCTTCTACGCTTGCTGCTGCTGCTGCTGCTGCTGCTACGGGAGAAGAGTACAGAGATGAGGAAACCTCTCCCCCACCCACCATCACATGAACCCCCTCGAACGCTTGGCTTTCCCAATACGTGGCCAGTCTCTGCTGCCCCTCGGGCTGTGCGCGTCCCAACTCGCCTTCGCCTCGCATCGAGGGTTTCCGCATCGAGATGGAGACGGCTCGTCCGTTATCGACTCTTCGGACCGACAACCCCAGCGAGAGCGAAGGAAACCCGGATGGGTAGAAGCTGCTGCTGCTGCCCTGTTCGCGCCACAACCGCCGCTGATGCCGCCCTCCGCTGCTGCGAAGTCTCCCTTCTTCGTCATCGTCTTCGGCTTCAGTCTCGGCCTCGTATTCTTGTGCATCGCTGTTTACTGCCGGCTGCGCTGCAGGCGGGTTGCTGCTTTTTACTTACTTCTGCCCTGATGGTCACTATGTACTTCACTGCGTGGCTTGTCATTAGGCATCCATCCGTCCATACATATCATATCATATATTTGTGGATTCGTTGTCTGCGTCTGCTGACACTGCTTGCTCCCTTGTTTCGTTGCTGCTAAATGATCTCAGTATACAGAAATGCATACGTCCACACAAATATCAGTAGCGCACGAGGTAACAAGGCATTTTCAAGCTGCAGCCACATTAATTCTAGCTTCTACGATCTTTCTACGATAACTATTTCGCGTTGGGACACATCATCGGCCAAACCTGTTCAGGAGGTCTGGAAACAGTCTTAACGACAGATGTGCACTGGGAATCTTTACTAATCAGTGTATATGCCTCTGAACAAAAACCTGCTGTTATCTTGGACAACGACGGCACAACGGTATGTCTAGCTCTCCGGTACAACACTAGTACGCGTAGGGAAATTCGCCGTCAACGTGTGTGCAGCATTGCAGGGAGAGATAAAGAACGCCAGTGACGAATTGCCAGAGACCAGGAACAATCTAGTCCTGCTGACCAGCCATGTAGTAAATATTATGCTTCCCACATTCGGACTAGGCAGCAGCCGTAAAGCATACCCCCTAAAAACATAAGGGGTAACAACCGGCCGCGCCGAAGAGCGACAGGAAAGAAATAGCGAACATCGGACGGGACTTCATTACCAAGATTGACCGACGATGCCGGATGGCGAAAAATAACGCCTGCAGGGGAAAGCCGATCCTGGTAGGGAGCTTCGGACTGAGGGCCTACCCGTAACCCTGCCTCTGTTGCTGTCGTCCTCGGGCATCAGGGGACGAACCCTCATACCTAGACATTACAGTCCAGTAACCAACGCTGACGGGTTCGCTGATTCGCTGTTAACGGGATCCGCCAGATGACCGATGGCTGTATGTCGTTGCCCCGACGTTATGGCTTCCTGCAGGGGCCGGTTCATCTATCCAGTCTCGTTGAGTCCATCTAGGTTGCATCACTCGGCTGCGTCATTTGGCCTGCGTTTCACCTCAATATCCGGGTCGACACATCAAATCTTGGCGGAACATTTCCACTGGAAGGAACATGGACCTTGAGTCAAGCGGTAATTGCAAGCAAACTTAAAAAAAATTTTTAATTTTTTTTAAAGTATTACGGCCGTCTTACGTGTCAATTTCTAGGTCGGCGAAGTTGCGTGTCTTGAAACTGAAACAAGGCACTACAACAGGCAACCAGCAATTTACACCCCGACACAGACAGGTCTGTCAATCTGTACGTCGGGTTTAGCCAAACGTTGCGGCCGAGCCCGGTGGCGTGACGCATTCGTGTACGCTTTGCAACGGGAGGACACGCTGGTACACGGGTTCAATCCCCACCGTTGCACATTTGCACTTAGGGGTCCTATTTTACAAAGTAATGTAAATAGCAATTATATGGACGTTATATGTTAGCTAAGAGTCAGCCCGACAACATCATTCACAAACGTTGCAATGCATCTTGAGTGTTTGTTTGAATGGTAGAGTACGTTTTGCAAGATTAGGCTGAAATCGCGTTTCACTACCTCGATTGTAGTGAACCACAGACGCTGCTACCTTGCTTGACACTACGCGCCAAGGAACCCTTTATTTTGCTACCATTGATTCCTTACTTTGTTGAAGTTATGGGGCTGCTCTATTTACGGTACTGATTTCGGCATTAATTCATAAGACGGCGCCCTCAAATACGTTTGAAATACTGTTTATTATTATTATACTAACGAATCCAGCACACATGTGCTTGTTCACCGCTTGCCTTCTGATCTGAAGCTGCCTCCTTCCTTGAATTGTAGATATTCAATGGCTATGCACAATCATGTGTAAATAAGTCATATGAACTTATGCGCCAATGTGCAACAATGTGACACTCCTTATACGAGAATTTCTTTGCAAGAACTTGACTCTTACCATAACTGCGGTTCCATCCATAAATCTCAGTGTTCGTACTGTGTTGCCCCGCTGAAATGATCGCGTTCCCGTTCACCCATTAATTTAATCTGATTAAGCCATCGTATTGTTCTTCTCATCCAGTTACCTTAACGCTGTTACACCGTTACCCTGCTTCGGTTATTTGATTACATTGCCCAATTACGATAATTATGTTACCCAGCTGCGGTTGTTACCCAATTGTCCTAATTCAATTACTCCATTACCTTGTCCTAGTAATCCCGTCTCGCCGCAGCGGTCATTAACATTATCCCGTAATCATTATTCTGTTTTCGCATAACCTGTTACCTAGCAACCATTTACCCGTTACCCTGTTGAAGATGCCCCGAGATCCCGTTACGGCGATTCCGTGGTCTCAAGTTAACACTACTCGAAATTCCCAATGTGATCGAACAGATCTGAGACGCGTTGAAATATGAAAAATATGGAACTTTCATAGTAACATCTTTTTCAAGAAACATCAAACCGTTTTAACTGAAACTCAACACCAAATTCGACCCAAAGGTAGGAGCAATAGCTGACCCTACCTTTTTTGGAAATTTCCCCCCTTTCTTCTCCTCGTTGCTGTAAAGCAAATTAGGCATGCATTTTTCATCCATAGTGTTCTCTCGACAGGCGACGTATACAATTACACACAAACACGGAAAATGAAAGTCTTTAAAGAATGTCATACAAGAAAGTTTCTATGCAAGTATGCATGTTGGTTGACAATACTCACGAACGCGATGTCTCGAGGTCACTGGCGACCACGACAGCATATAGCCCATCAGTTTAGCATTGCCTTGCTTTGGCGCGTATGGCGACTTCCAGCGAAGCAAAAATGATGACTCCTCCACTGAATCCACGAACACGTCCCGCGGCGGTGGAAGTATGGACACTGCAACAAACAACAAGACAACCAGATTCCACATGAGATTCTCAGGTGAGACGCAAACAGCATGGTAGCACGCACTAGATATAAATGTCAAATCTTATAGACGTCACGGTGGTTGCAAGACAACGAAGGCGGTATTCGATCTTTCTATGACGTAAACGCTACAATTGCTCAATCTACAATAAGCGCCCTCTCTTCCCAGATCCGATTGAAGTCACGCCACGAAACGTGGCCAAGGCCTTCCTGTCATGCATGGCAAAAACGCTTAGGAAGATAGCTCAGCTATGGAAATAGATATATTTTGGGTGGGTACATGAAGAGGGTCCATGTCTGCTCCCGAACAAGAGACACAAACAACAGTGCATTTCGTGATTGGAAACACCATCTCGCACGACGAAAATAGTGCTTGTAACACGACGCCGAATGAGGCCTCTGCTTAAAGCGCGCTTCGTTTATGTTTCTAGCAAACGAGTCCACTCGACGAACAGCAGCGCCGCGCCAAGCATATATACGCATGGCGAAATTAAAACGACGCTCCTCATAATTAAACAGGCCAGTCGTAGCAGACTCGATTTCGCAACTTTTCGCTTACATTGGCTCGCCTCGCTGCGCAGTCAGCTAGCGAATAACATTCACCGCCTATGTATGATCTCATATGCGAGCGAGTGCACGCTATCCGTTGACTGTGCGTTTTCTATGGGTCTATGGCACTGAACGCCCCCTAGGGTATTTTAGCTATTATCAACTAGTCCTTTGTCGTTTCTCATCTTCAGTCCGCCATTTAGATGAATTATATATATGTTCATGCATAGAGAAGTTGCCTCTGTTAAAGACCGTAAGAAATACCTTTATTTGATATTTACGTCATCTCGCTCATGCTGGTTTCTTTTTTCTGTATTTCTTTGCAACAACCAGATAAGGAAATAAACGACAAACAACCAATCGCATCACTCGGTATAGATCACCCTCTCGGGGGTTGGAGACTTCGAGACATCATTCTCATCACATGACGGGCCCCCCTCTGAACGCCGAAAGTCTCATCTGTCCATATCGGAGTCATAAGGACCCCTCCTGCTAAACGCCGTTGTCGCTAGCCGACCAATAAATAGCGTGACTCCCAATCGTTTCCAATTGCCAATTGCGTTCGGATATGTACTAGCGGAATGTGTGCCGTATCCATACAAATAATCGAATCGAACCGAGCAATGCAATCGAGCAGCAGTTGAACAAGCAAACCCACTCACCCGGACGGTGACACAATTCGATTCTTCTATGATTCTTCTTACACATGCCATCGAGATATAGGAGTCGGTGTATGTATCTGTGTATGCAGATGGATAGATGGCTCAGCTCATCATCACCGTCATTCTTTTATCCCCGCACAGTCGTCGTCGTCGTCGCTTAGCAATTATTATTGTTGCTATGGTCATGGTCAGAAGAGCCGTCGGTCCTCATCACCGAGACATCGCTGAATAGGAAAGGGGATATAGCAGAAGCGGCAGCAAAAATAGCCATAGAGCAGAGAGAGAGAATGGAGCTCCCTAGCGTATGGCATTATCCATATATATGGCGACTAGCACTGCCCAATGGGCGATAGCCACGTCTTATTCTTCCACGTTGGTCCACATCATAATACGCCGATAGCCACTCGTAATGTAATACTGCTCTCTCTCTCTCTCTTTCTATCTCAGTCTCTCATTGTAGCGGGCCAGCTCGTCGCACCAGCTCACCCCACCAGCTTGGTCCACCCTTTGCTCCCGTTCTCAATGTATGTTGATCGCTCGCTAGGTTCTGCTGGCTCTGCCGCGGTAGAATCGACAAGGCTGACATTACCCACAACGATAGGTGGCGGCGACAACCTCCGAATAGTCTGCCTTGAGATCTCAATAGCCGACGACATACGTACACTGGCCACATCGACGGCTTGTTCCCGTATCGCTATTTCGTCCGGCGGCACTTTCCCGACCGTCCCAAGCCACTGTCCCCTAAACATTCGTAAATAGGGTGGGCCACCATTTCTATGTGGTGCCTAAGCTGCTCCCTTCCCTCCTAGGCAACGCAAGCGTCTCAACCGATTCCTCGACGACGCTAGCGGAGGGCAAATAGACATGCCTCAGTGCAAAGAGAAATAGCTGCAGAGAGCGACCCGGAGAAGAGGGAGAATGGACGAAAGAATATAACAGTGAGGAGAGAGAGAGAGAATCGGTGCGAACAGGCGATTGCAAGCGAGAAAAGAACGCTACTTGGCAACGCTGGGACAGCGAGTCCTTGGCATCAACGGTGGGGAGGTAATCACCCCCATTCATCCCCTGCTGGGCTCACCCGTTCGAACCTTTTGTCCAACTCCAACAGCACCTTCACGACGACTACGGTTGTGTCATTGCCTTTGCCTTATCCCCTCAGTGTATTCCCTCCCCAGACCTCTTTCACGTACAATCACCTCCTATGCCTTCATAGAGCGTCAATGAAACTATTCGTAGGACCTTTGGCACCAAGCTCTTCCGACCTTCGTGCCAACTCGCGAACACTTCCCTCAAGGTCTCAATTGTTCGTATCGCACACAGCCTTCAATACACGACGAATACACATACACACACACACACACGTTCTTGGCCAAGACCAAGCCTGGTCGTCACCTTTGTCCTAACACTTGACCGTGTTGGCCGTACGGCGTGCTTAGAGCGGACTTTTCCAGTGTGCCTCTAGTTTGCCTTCATTGCTGAGCTGCTTTCATTAGCAGACCAGCAGCCGAGGAACGAGGAAAGGACGGATAAGGCCTACGTGCAGCACAATCATCCGAAGCCCAAAAGACTCCCATTGTTGACAAACCGTAGAGTGAACGTCGTTCCGACTAAGTCCTTTCCACATTGCGGTACCTACAGTGGCTTATTGTAAATATATTACTTCTATGGTTTCTGCTAGCAATTGTGGAATGATTTTATTTTACGTCTGCTTAGGGGTTTTATTATCCCTTTACTGGAACTGAATGAATTTGGAAGGGGGACTCCCTAGGACACCGCATCATGTCAAAACGTTTTCACCTCTTCGAACACGTCCACATAAACTCGTTATCATAATCCCCGAGCGATGCTGACAATTCTTGATCACATACATGTGATCCTATGTGCACATTGCTCTTCCGTGCAAAATGGCCAATAAGTCTACCGGATTGACATTGAACGGAGGCTCCTTAAGGACAACGGAAGAACTTCATCGAAATGGGACCAAGAAGCTCGTTCAAATAGTCTGTCGCAATGCATAGGTATACCTGGTTTCCCAATAGCAGATGCTTTCTCTCTCTCTCACAAACGGGCTTGGCAGCCTGTCGGCTTCTTGCTACTTGACAACTTCTGCCCTACATATACAGTGTGTAGACGCCCGGCGCGGAAGACCCAATGGGACCCGCCTTTTCGTTGCTGATAGTACAGCAGAGGGCGGCGCCGTCCGTGGTGAATGCATCCGACGGATGACGGAGCTGCAGGGAGAGGCAGTGGATGCACGCCGGCTCCTCAGGACACCAAACGGCCGGAAAAGCACATAAATAATTAATCTCTCCATAGGGAATAGTGAACGGGGTATATTTCTGATGACTGTGGAGTCAACCGGCAGAACCGCGGGCGAACAAACTAACCGCCTTGCTTCCATGGGTGTATGCGTGCCTGACTTTCTGTTTCCGGCCGACCAACTGGAACTCGAGTGGCGCGGCGCTGTGCGACGCCTGTACCGAATTGACGATTACTGGCCGATATGCACCGTCGGTGTTGGCAACAGCGGTGGTAGCAGCAGAATCGCTGGCCGTAGCGACTAAACGAATCTGCACTAAAAATGACGAAGGGTTCTAACTCAGTGAAGCTTTCTCCTCTTTCTCTCTCTCTCTCTCTCTCTCTCTGTCCCTGTCGCTCTCTCGTGATAGTATCCATGTCGTCACAGCAGGGCGCACAGCGGCGAATCGCGCAATTCAGGAATGAGACACTCGTTCCTCATAGGAGAAACGCCCAAGCTGGCCACTTGGAATACGCGAGCCTACGTGACCCCGCCAACGTCGGTTGTAACTCAAAGGTTTGACACTAGCTAACTATTATCTGTACAAAAAGCGAGGCATGTTCGATAGTCATGCAAAGGTATCAAAAATGATTACATATGTATGTATCATCATAAAAGCTAAATTAATTAATTATATATGTCCTCAAATAAATTATTACCTCTATTATCGACAACAGCATATATGGAGACATCCGATTCAAAACGCACCAGAAGTTATAATAAGCGCATATGTTATAATAGGTTATAATAAGATTATAATTAGATATTATAATAACAATCAACCCATTTTAACTTAGAAATAAGTTATAATAAAGTATATAAATAATAAGAAATACCCCTCTCATAATCGAATCGAAGGATAAAATCGCTTCATGAAAATCAAGACGTTTCAGAGCCACTATTTGGACAATTTGCAAGAAACACAGTTGACCAGTCCGAGTACGTTTACGAAATCACTTTCGTTGAAAATAGCTAACGTTTGAAAACGATTCCTTTCTCAACTCGATATGACGAGTATAGTCGTTTATTTTTTGTTCAAAAACACATGTTTAAATGCGTGCGCATTAACTGCATCTGTGAATCTTCGTGAACAGATATTTGCTCGGAGCTAGGTCTCATGCTGCAGTCACTATGTCATCCTGGAGGCGAGCGAGCCAGCAGAACAAGCGATTTCCAGCGCGAGCGTTCCACCCCGCCTCGCCACAACGTTGATGTCTGGGCCCGCCCTTCTTCTGTGCGCTGTATCTTTGGGTGAACCCCTAGACCACCCCCAAGCCTCCTACTACAACTACCCCATTCACCCCATAAGCTACCGAGCGGAACTCCGCTGTCTGTGCGCCTACCGCTTGCGTTAGATAAACAAACGAAAACGACGAATCAGACAAATTGCAGCAGCTGAAATGAACACATTTCTTTCGGTCTCTCTTTACTCTCGACTTCATTTCTGGATGTTTTTTTCTGTAATCCCCCCATTTCTGAGCACACTTGCTTATCGCAGTTTGTTGGACACTCCCGGTTGAGGCAGACGTGCACTTCAATAGGACTTGAATTGACGTCCGACTTCTTCAGCCTTCTGCTATCTAGTGTGGTGCGCGAAAGCGTCCGGGTAGCTTTATTGCGCCACACATATACATATATATATATATATATATATATATATTGCACTCTTTTTGTTTAATTCTTCGTCGCAAGGTTTATGCTAGGTGACCTTATTGGTACTACATGCTATTGATATACTTATTCGGCTCCCACATGAGGCAAACCTTCTCGGTATCTTACTTTTATTTTCTTGATAAATACGAAAATACATTTTAATACAATAGTTTAAGCGCTGCAGGTTAACCGTCTACTATCAATATATTTTTGGGTACTGACGCATCCCCCGAGAATAACGATTTACCATATATAATATATATATATATATACTCTCCTCCGTCAGTGGGGTAGGGAGTAAACGGTTCATAAAACGGCAATTTATGTGGACAGGGTAAATGTGCTCGATTAAAATTTACCAACGAAAGCCTAACCGACGTAGTTCATGGCACAGTTCACGTCGGTCTGCACGCTTAACACATATGAACGAACCCATTTGCGCATATACATCATATAAATGTGTGCGCCATGGTGATTTTGCCACAAAACCTACCCGTAGTTTCGACATAGCTCCACCGGAGGTCAGGTGCGCTACGAACGTGTTGAGGTACATATGTGCACTTTTGTGGCATACATCCACATAGCGTGCGCCCTAACGCCGTAACCGTGGTTGCGGCTTAGCAGTGGCGACAATGAGGCTGCTTGCTATTCTCTGCACGTAAACGTATTTCTGACGTACTCCATGGGCCAATGTTACAGAAATCATCACAAAGCATATCATTCCATAGCAGATAGTGTCGTCTCAACAAATCCTACAAGCAACAAGGTCGCTCGCGGTAGCACTGATGATAATCCCAGGAGAAGGATTCACGTCAACAGAACGCTGGTCGTGCTCACCAAATTGAGAGCGCTGTTGTTCCACCGTCGAACACTGTTGACGTAAGACATGACGTCTTGTTGACCATTAGTGTAGCAGGTGCTAAGAACAATTGAAGACAATGTTATTATCATTCGTTAGCTACAGGTGGACGAATGCGAATTTTTACAAGTATCATACTTTGTTCGAGAGTATCCGGCTTTCCTAACAATTCCTCCTTCGACATACATACATATGTCGGAATAACCGATCCATATTGACCATCATTACATCTACGATTTCGCAGCGTGTAACACATACGTGTGTTTCCTTTATGAATTTTACCAATGGTATAAACTTTGCAGCGAGATTTTTGAACAAAGCAATTGAAGCAACAACGATTCGTGTGCCGAGACCAAATCAAATCTGTGAGCTAATATCGGCCGACTTCCCGACTTAGCCTAAAGCGGAGCGAATTCAGCAACATAGCGTCTGTTATGCCTATCCAGCAGCGAGTCCTTTTCGGAGTACGCCGCCATCTCAACGAGCGTCGGCGAAGCGGTCAGAAGGGATCATGTGATCACACAATCCCTCCACGAGCGCGCGTCGATCCTTGCAAAACTGCCGCATCTGAGAGAATCATCTCTCCCGCTCGGCGTTGGTCAGACGTCCGACGACCATGGTCGGATGGTCTCCACCGACGAGTGGGTGGGTTCGCTTCAAAGCGATGACAACACATGAACTTTCCACCACACGCTACGTGCGCGGCGACGCCACATAAAGGGACGAACTCGTGGAGGCGAGGCCTAATGGTCGCGCGCAGCCGGACCGCGAGTCGACGATCATCGCGGCGAAGGGAGGCGGTCGTACGCAGAACGCATCAATGAATATTCAAGATTTGCACAATCTCTCCCTCTCTCTGCCTCGTTCGCTCGATAGCTAGTCCGCTATTCCTGGGCACACTCATACAATAATCAAATATTCATTCGGCGATGTGTCGTGGTCCGCTCTGGTCTGTTGGTCCGCCGGTTTCTCTGCTTTACTAATTCATTATTATTCCTTCCTTCTTTCTTCGTTGTGACCGGCCGGAAGCGACTGCCTCCCCGGCTCGCGCCGACATCGGACAACAGAGACTCAGGCTACAATGGTGTCGGTGGCGGTGGCAATACGAGCAGGCACTGGCCAGCGACTGGATAACTAACTAAACCTGGTGAAAAATAGCCCTATGAAGTAGAAGAAAAAAAAGGGAAACTAAGTAAAAATTGCCTTCTGAAGGATAGCGCACAAATTCGCGTACGCCAGCGTCTTGAATCGTATTGTGCATATGGTTTAGTATCGAATATGCAGAGCGAAAATGGTGCATTGTGAACTGTACGGTGGTTAATGTGCGGTTACCTCGCCGATTATTCATGGCTATTTCGAGCAACTTTTAATTTCTAATTATTCTTTTCATTATTATTACGCATTGATTTCATCGACATTGGGATCCACTCAGGATGTTTTACATTATTGGGATCCAATATATATATATATATATGCTGAGGCATGTGAACATTATTATTAACGGCACCTTATTCTTATTATTAGACATACGTTCCCACTGTTTTCGTCTCGTTTTCGCTCACCGACGCCACAATATCATCTAATCTCGAATCCCTTCAATATCTGCAACGCTAACTCAATATTATATATCCTACTACGTCAACTGCGGCTAAGCAGTGAGTAACACGTTGCTCGGCACACCACTTCGAACAATTGAGGGACTTCCACGTATCAGCTGCCGCTTCAGAGGGCGCTACCGACTACATGCCGAATACATCAGACAGTACAATATAAGTATCCTGTCAGAATGGTCTGTCGACAGCCAACTGGCAGATTCTACACCACGGAGCCATCGTTGTACAACCTCTAGCTTTGAGGTTCGCTGCCAAGCTGCAGTGTGTTTCGTTTCTCTACTGTATGCCTTCGGTAGCGTCTTGTATTGTATTTGTGCGCCGATGCCTGTGTAACAACGAACGGCTTGCCTAAGTGGTTCGTTCCGACAAATTAGAATAACCCCCAGAAACCCTGCTCGCCGGCGTTTCGGTTGCCATTTCGCCTGAGGCTACTACTAGCCTTCAGGACTGACATGGGGTGCGGGACGCCTCCCGAGTCCCTGATGCTGCTTGGCTCATTCGAACACGAACTGTACCACCGGCGCCCCGAAGTGGCTGGAGTCGGCGGCCGCTTGCCGTTCGTCTTCTTGCAGCCGCCGCCGCCGCCGCCTGCTTGCGTGAAGCCACGGACCAGAGAAGGCTGCTTCCTTCTGCCAGCCACCTGTTGTCCTATTGCAGCTGGCAGACCCTGCTGTCAGAAAGCGCCGCTGTGAAAGACAAGCGTGCGAAGGCCGATGACGCCGCTCCGCGTCTCGGGGAGTCAGCGAGCGCTGCCGGGAACTGAAGCGAGAGCTGGTAGCGTAGCGGTCTCAGGAACAACAACAACAACAATAACAACCACCACCACAGCGAGGACGATGACGACAACGACAACAACAACAGTAGCAGCAACAACTGAGCAACAAATGCCTCTGTCTTCCCGTTACGACGACGATGAGAAGCCAGTCAAGGTAGAGACACAGCAGCTAAACGAGACTGTGTGATGGGAGACTGCAGCAGAATGGGATACTGAGGAGCAGTTGTTGTTGTTATAGTAGTAGTAGTTGTTGTAGCGGAGGCCGCCCAGCGGAGAGTCCGCGTCCTTGAGACTCGGAACGTGTGCAGAAGCTGAGTTAGACGCTTCTTGGCTTGTATGAAACGATCGTTGAGAGTGTATGAAAAAAACGGGGCCGCCACGAGGATCATCATGCCGGCAGAAAAAGACGGACATGGAGCAGGCTGGGCGCAAGAAGCAGCAGTGGAGGCTGACTGTTTCCTCGAGGGAAATCCAAGCCGTTCTGAGACCGACTCTGGGAAGACTACAACAAGAGTGCAACGCTGCAGGCTATCTGATCGGACAAGAACAACAATGGCGGTGGTGGTAGCAGCAGCAGCAGTAGCAGGGCGAAGGTACGCCTGTAGGGAGACATAGGCAAGACACAGCCAAACGTCAAATAGACGCTGTGTTCCGGCCGAGCCGGCCTGAAATACAAGGTACGGATGGTGATGCGGGGAGGCATTGAGAGGACGAAACGGGGGGTAGAGGGGTTGAGATAGAGCGAGAAAGAGTAACCGGTGCCGTCAACCGGAAGAGGGCAACGGAAGTTGCCAACCGACTCCTCAAAAAGGAAGCGAACTCCTTCAACGGGACCGACATCTCAACAGACTCAATGTATGGAGAGCGAAAAAAAAAATACGACAAGCGTCGTCTGATATATTTGCGACGAAAACCGCGCGTCGAAAAGAGCCAGCTAAGCTGCTTGTGTGAGGTGTAGGAACCTCGTTGCTCTTCTCGTATTAAATATATATATATATATATACATATATATATATATATATATATAGCAGTCAGAAGCTAACTCCTAGAAAGAAGCGCATGGAGACAGATTATATAATAGAACACGAGGAGTGTAACTACCGCGAGTACACTACTCAAACTGCGATTGGCGTTGCCGACGGCAAGGGTATTATTACTCGCTCCGGCGGCGCGAGTGTACTCGATTTTCAGGACGGGTTTAACGGGTTTCTTCGAACGAGGGGTGCCCATTAAGGCGGCGTGGTTTGCTCTTGTTAGCGAAGGGCCAAAATTAGTTTGAAATATATTTACTAGTTGAAATGAATAATGAACATATTTTGAAGCTATGCCTCGCGTCGTCGGGCGAATGCAGATATACCTATTCGAGAAATGAACTATTATAATAGAATTATCAGCACGAAAAGCACCTGGTCACAGGCCCTTTGGGACGATGAACAGCATTTTTCCACCAGACAATATTAGGGACTTCTAGTGAACGACGAGTATTAATAGTAATAATAGTAAATGTTAATAATAGAAATTACACAATAGATAATTATTTCATGTATTCAAACATACAGTAATTAGGAATTATTTGTAGGGAAATTACACTAATAATTATTTACGTAAAATAAAGTGTCACTTAAAGCGCGCCGTTTTTTTTCAACAAGATGGATAATACAAACCATTTTGGTGATCATTGCCCTCAGATATACACTATCTCTGTCAGATAGGGGAACAGCTGAGGGTCAGCTCGAAAAAACAATGAAGATATATAATATCTCGGATCTGGATAGGATTCTGTCTCGCTCTGACGATGCCGGTTGCACGCAATCCAATACAACTCTCTCCGACAAAGCAACCGTTTAGCCAATTGTTGGGCTCAAACTACGGCTTGCGAAGGTTTGCTTTCTACAACCAGGCACGATTCACTAAAATATGCCAAACGCTGGTCGCATGTTAATGTGCGATATGCGAAGAACTGTACAGGGTGGTGACATTCGTTTTCGATGTGTTCCGGTATATCTCGGTAGATTGACTGACAAGCTTCGACAAGAATCGACAGCCGCAACTGGACAATATGTTCAGAGTCTAGCAGCATATTGGAAGCAATCCTATAATTGAACGGATCCATCTCGTTTCAATCTAATAATAATAATAATAACAACAACCGTGAATCAACTTTAGTCCCCATTCTGTGTTATAGATGTAAACAAATATAGACAAGCCACCGATATTGGCGGGATGTTGAATTGAACAAGGTGTGGTTTGGCCTGCGTGCTACCAGAGTTATATAATATATAATTTCAAATATGGAAGCATATGCTCCGATGCTCGTTAACAACGGTAGTGTGCATAGGCGAGCATAAGGTTAATTTTGCGACAACTCATCTTTCCCTGCTTAAGGGAGCAGGGCCTGCAAAAAATCCTCACTGTCATGGATTACCGCAGTTTGAAAAATGTGTTCATAGTTAGTGAAAAAATGCCTACTTGCAATAATAATAATAATAATGTTACTTATTATTATTAGTATAACATGCCCTACAACAATCTGTAATCTGAAGTAGATCAGCCTACCGGTAAAAACAGATAATTTAAATACAGCTAATTCATCGGTGAATAGCGAAAGTCCAATGCTGAGCTAGCGCTGGTATACGTATCATTGTGCGTCGAACGTGAAATCTCTCCTCTGTTGTCTCTTCTTGCCGGTTTCACAGTTCAAACATTTTGCCATTTAGCTACTTGAGATATATGATAGCTCCGGTGAAGATCATCCCAATAATCAAGGTATGTTATAGATGAGCAGCCACAATTGCGCATCGATCTATATCAGAGGCAAATATAGTAGTAATAAATTATGTGATGAAGTGTTTACTTCACTTCGACTTAAACCGTATGTATCGAATACAAGTATGGATATCCATATGTATTGTGCACTCACAACACACACGATTCCATTCAGTTAGCGACGATACTGAATACGTCCCTAATTTGTTCCCTGATACATTTGCTATGTGTATATGTATATCTATGCATGAACATCTTGTGCGTGATGCTCATTCATAATGATATTCATGCTGATATTGCAGCGGCTGCGGTTGCTGCTGACCGCGACGATGAAAGAATAGCATGGATGGCGTCGAGAACCAGCAGCAGCACTGGATGTCATCGCGTATCAGGGTGTCGGTGTTCTCACACCCCCCACTCTATCGCCAGAGAGACACCGACGTTTGGGTGGCGTCGTACTGCGGCAACACACAGGACAAACACCGACACCCCAAGGAGATAGCCCCGAGTCCGGCACCGCTGCCCACCCTTGCAGACGTACGCCACAGTCTATCGTTTATTTCCTCTATACAGACAACCAACCAACCATCCGTCCGTCCGTCCATCTATCGTGCTCGTGTGATAACTGCATGTACTGCTGTCGCTTCAGTTTTTACCGCGTGGTGGAGCGAGCACTCTCGTTATCCACGATGGTGTCAGGCCCGCCGTGATGCATGTATTTATGTATGTATGTCGTTTGTACGTGTGTATGCGTGAGCGAGTGCGTGCGCGTGCGCGCGTGCGCCCGTATACATAGCCTCCGATCCATGATGACAGACGAATGTATGACTGCCGACTGCTCGGTCAAGCCATCCGTCTCCCTTCCCGGCTTCATGCAAACGGGTCCGCGACGGGACGAGCGACCCCCTACGTAGTACGTTAGTCAGTCACTCAGTCCCTCAGTTAGTTTCACCGTAAGTTTCACCGCAGAGAAAGCTGCGACAACAACCGGGATACGAGAACTTGCTTTGGCATCGTCTCTTTGAACGTTGCGCAAACTAGCAGCAGCGTCATCTCTACGAGAGATGAGTCCGATGGGAAGCCACCCCTTTCACAGCAGATCAGATAGAGGCTATATCACTCGGACTGTTGTCACTGTTGCCGGGATCTGTTCTTTTCAGAAGACAACGAAAGGTGTTGTGGCTTTCATGTTCCCACCAGCGTTCTCATTCACTGCCTCGCTGAGGCCGCATGAGTGTTCGAATACACCTGTGTGGTTGTATATTGATCAATATGTATGTAATGCCACACAGAACCGAACGATCAATCACAGTTCAGGCATACGGTAATAGTTTAGTCACATCATCTACCCATTGGGATTACCAAGCAACAACCCTCGCCAGTCTGTAACCGATCATAAATGCAGAATAATGTTGTCGAATTGCCCTGTAGCTGTCGCCGCTCCATTGCAAAAGCCAATATTTTTAATCGGATGCCAAAATAGTTTTTCAAAAGGCTCCCTTTGCCTATGAGATATGACCATCCAAAGATGATTCTATATATATATATATATATATATATATATATATATATATCGTTCGGTCCTCACTTCCTGTTTCCAAGTAAGAAAGGAAGAAGCATATGTTGTCTTCCCGCCGCCATCCCCAGCGACATCTTTCTTCACCCCCTTTTGCACGTGCACCATCCAGCGGCGTATCGTCTATCCGTTGAGGGCGATCCAAGTATCACGAGGCTCAAAGCTGTAGGAGATCTCCCCGGTGGAGGCTACCCAGAACAGACAGCGGTTCGGGTGAGAAAGCCGGCGCCCACCCTTCTTCCGTATCGTCTTCCGCCAAGATCGTCGGCCGCAGCACTGCGACCCCATGACCCCCCACGCGTTCCCCACACACCAGTTCACCTCTAACATGACGCCAGTGGTGGCGGTCGTGTTGGCAGCACCCTCCGCTACCAGTTTTGTCTGTGTGGCCGTGTGTGATATGATGTGGATGGGTGGCTAGCTGGTTGGCCCGACGGCCTGGGATCTGCACTAGTCGTTGCGTTATCTTATCATCGGTGGTGCCCTGATGGCCGCTGCTCGCTGGCGGCTGTTTGCCGGTGGTCAGGGAAACCTTCCGGCGAACCAACGGGTGCCGGATGCCGATGCGCGCGGTCGCCATATAATATGCATGGTTGCTCGCTCGCTCGCGCGCTCGTCCGCCCGCCCGCTGGCCTGCCAGCTTGGCCACTGACCGCCCACCAGAGATGCCCGACTAGCTAGCTGGCTTGCCCCGAGATCTGACCGACGTACGATGGCTCTCCGTGTAGCGACGTGAAGGCAAGCAACGAGCTGATGGTGGCCGAGTCTGTGGCCAGCGGGTGTGGCGAGAGAAAACTGCATCTCGCCGTTGGAAATACTACCCCTCATCAAACTGCTCCAATGTCCCATTTTCGCTAGGTTGGCTAGCAACCACGAGATGGTAACGACGACGACGACAACAACAACAACAACAACAGCGGCGGCGGCGGCGGCGACGATGATGACAACAACAACAACAACAATAGCGCTGGCGGCGGCGGCCTCGTCTCACCCCCAACCACAAGGAGTGGCTGGCAAAGAAGTGATACGGCTCCTCTCCTCGTCCGACCGACAGACTCGTATAGCACTGCGGCGTTAGAAAACAATTGTAGTCTCTCAACTCAAGGGTAAAAACAACAAATGATTGTCGAGAGCCGCGTTGCGAAAATGGAAACGCTTTTAAATCATAGAACTCGATGTATTTTTACAAAGATAAGAACGCCCACTAATATAATAGTGCTCATCACAGAATCGCGTGATTGTCGGGCGTCGTGCAGGCATTTGAATATCAACATTTGACTGGCCATTGTATATGTATTCATAACTTTTGTTATTTGATAACTCACGTTGAGTACGTATGTATAATGTGTGCCACTTCACGGAGCTGGACCACATAGAGGCTAGCCTCGGCTATTTGGCTTTTTGCAACCAGACACTTATCCGACCAAGCCACCCGCGCGGACGGCTTGTAATATACTTATGTATATAGATCATTGTTAAACAATCACGATAATGACATTATATGCAATAACAACAACGATGTAAATAAAGTTAACGTGTTCCGCGATTTTAATGCTTCTGTTCAAACTCCTGTTCAAACCTGATGTGATGTCATCGTGCGAGCAGGGTGTATATCCTGAGCCTTTGTTAGCACGCTCGATACCCTACGGCATCCCCACCTAGTCTAGCGACAGACTCCGCCATCGCCGGATCACCGGCATTATGGGTAAGGGTCTCTCGGGAACTGCGAAGTCTATTGAAGCACAACCCACCCCATTGAGTATGAAACACTGTTAAGCCAATCCTTCTCGCTAACACTCCCTCTGTCTTTTGGTTCCAACGTGTTCATCACAGCGAGACAATACTCTGCCAAGCTGCCCCCGACCTCGCGAATATCCGCCTCCTTCACTTAGGCCTTTTCGTCAAGCTCATACAAGGAGCTGGTTGGCGTATACACCAGCGTGGCCCTGCTCGGTTACTGACAACAGGTAGGCACGGAAGCCCCTCAAGTCGAATACACCTGGCCGACCATAACGCGTAAACCACCCCAAACACAAACGGGATACTTTATCAGAAGCTAGAAGCATATTATCTACGAAAACGAAGGCCGCAATCTGAACTGAACACGAATCCGAAAGCATTAAATGCTGAGCAGTAAATTCAATTACATGCCATAGATCGCGTATGGTATCAATATAATGTCAGCTATGTTAATGTTCAAACTAGGGCGTGGAGTATGTTGAACACCGCTGGGGCAAATAGGTGGTCCCTAAAAAAAACTATCGCTTATGGTAGTATACCAGGGATCCTGCAAGATATGTATCTAGTTACAGACTAGTCTAGATCTATGCGGCGCAGACCCGACAACCACGACATTTCGTGTTTAATCGCGCCCTCCTTGGCGATGCTGAACACGTCTTATATATATATATATATGACCGCCACCGAAAACACACCCAAGAGACACTTGCCACATACCTAAAGACATTTATGATAAGATAGAGACCACGATTTTAACCAAATTTCACTCCGACACCCATCCAGCAGCTAACTTCAGCACGGCATCCTATCTAGCTGGACAACAACGGTTGCAACAATTGCAAAAACTTCCTCTCTTATTCCAAAGCTTGGCACTTGATCATCATACTTCAGCATTGCCTCACCCTATCGAGTGTAGCATGCACGATTTTTCAAAAACGAAAAATTCCCAAAGGTGCTGGTGGTAGCTACAGCGGCAATCATGGTTGGAGCAGTAATTAACAATCACAGAAAAAAAAACAGTGACTTGTGCTTATTCCAGCCTAGTCTAGCCATTTATGAGAGTTCTCACATCAAACACCAAAGAGAGGTGCACCCTTCCCGCGCGTCCCAGCCACCCTAGCTGGCTGTGCATCTATCTATCTGCCTGCTCTAATAACACCGTGTGCATGTCAACCGCTTGTGAGTAGCTGCGACGACTTTGCCAGAGTTAATCAAAACGCTCACGCCGAGCCTGTCGACGTCAGGCCCTCCACTCAGCCGTATACATTCTCTGCGGGACCGTGGCTGTGCGCCCTCATTTCAGCGAGGCACACCGGCTAATGACAAGTCCCGGCGGCCATACAGCCCCCCTCCCTTGTCTCCGCCCGAAACACCTCAACCTGCCCGCAACACTCTATCATATATTGTCTGGGTGTGTACGCAGATGCGGTGACTTGCGTATGCCACCGTCTATGTATCCGTCTATCTGCCTATTCGCGCTTGCATGTCTTTGTGTACCCAGCAGGCGTGGAGGAGTTTCACTGAGAGATAGCTCCGGCACGGTAGCCTATCTCCCTTGTATTCACGCACGCTGCCGCTGTTCGCTGCGCCGACGAACCCCTCAATACTACTCTACTAGGTAATACTATATACTGGTTCCATAATGCCTCGTTGTTCCCTGTTGCGTCACTCACGCGTCGTACCCTGCTGTGTGCCTATGCAGACGCAGTGGCACGCGTCGAACGGCTAGAAGCCTCCGCTTCCACGGTCTTGGCACGGCCTCGGCAAGCTTCGCGCGGGACCTCTCTCTCTCTCTCGCTCGTTTGCTTTCAGTGTTTCAGGTGGCACCACCCGCTAAGAGCAGGCTAAGCGATGTTTTCGTTGTCTTCTACTCTCAATGCCGGCGCGGCTATGGAAGTCCTGCCGGAGTTTATAGTCCCCATCTCAACCAAACCTACTACGTCAAGTACCCATATGCGCTATAGAGGTCTAACCTCATCCCATCTCATCTGGCAGTGATGGAATCTCTCCAGAACGCGCGTCTACGCGAGGTGTGTGCGTCCGTCTACTATTATCGAATTTACCTCAAAGTGGGCGTTTGCAGAAGGCTTCTATGAGTAGACATACATACAATGGGCTCATAGAAGAATGCGAGCTCGCTCTTCTCGGAGAAGGGCGCAGGGAACAGTTCATCCCACCTATTTGCAATTTAAAAGTACAGGGCTTGGTGGTGCGTTGGGATAACGCTGAAGAAATTCCGCTCAGATCGCTTGCTACATGTATGCATGAATGTGTCGAGCGCACTCCACAGACTCTTAGGGAAACGGGTCCGTGCGAGGTCTGGCAGAACGACATGAAAATGTCCTTCGAAACCTCTTCCTCACTCTATCACTTATCTCGCTGCTATTTCATACTTTCACCCTCTCGTCCTCGCTCGCAGACCGCCTTGATCTCTCTCTCTCTCTCTCTCTTTCTGACCATTCGGTTCAGAAGTACATACAAGCGATTGTAACACCACAGCGCTAATAGAGTGGAAGCACGCGTCACACGTCATGGTCCTATCTGCGCTGTGAGACTTCGGCGTTAGGCGTACGGCTACCTCGGATGAACAAAACTACACCGGATCACGGTGACAATATTTCGCGGAGTTTCGGAATTAGGCGAACTTCATACGAGTGTTCATGTGAATTAAAACGAACCTCAGAACGAAACGCGGAGCGTTCACGTGCACGTTCAACTCGGTCGGGCAAATAGTGAAAGGCTGTGGTTCGTTGGAACGTCGACAATTGGATCGTTGGAACGTCGTTGGACCTAATGTTGCTATACAAATGTGGCCATTACAAATATAGGCATTACTACAATACCCCTATATTGCGAGCGACATAAGGACCGGATATGTTAAAGAGATTTTTGCAGCTAATTATCAGCCAGTCCCAGCAGGCAAGCGGCACTAATGTTTCCTCGTGATTGACCGACTCCCCCCCCCCGATTAGAACCCAATTGCACTTCCGGGGGCCGCCCCGTTCCAAGCCTTCAATTTCTCCAAGAGGGTATAACGGGCGTCAATGCTCCGCTGTCGCAATACATGCAGGCTACACTTGGTGGATGTGTTGTCGCTACTATATATCTACTATATATGTTGTATCTACTATATCTCTCTATCCATCTATCTATTTATCTGTCTGTTCATTTATTTATGGCTCGCGTTGTATCACTTTGCAATGGACCCTTCACGTTGGGCTAGTCCCACGGAGAAACACGAAGGTGTCCATATCGTCCGCGTGTCCGATTTTGGGGGGGCAGGCAGGGTTTCTTCTTTGGTCGGTGCGCGCCACGCGCCCAAGAATCCTTACCCATCCAGCAACGTCGTTGTCGCGTTAACGGCGTCGACTTCGGCGGCGGTGGCGGCGGCGGCGGCGGCGATACGGCAGCACAATTTGCCAATCGTAGCGAGCAAATAACTTCTCAATCTTTGTCATCGTAATCTTTGTTGTTTGCCATTGCATTCTCCAAACGTCTATACACCATGTTGCCAAAAAAAGGGGCAGTTGTCAACGTTGATAGCGCATGAAGACGTTCATCTGACGCGCGGACGCAACTGCGTAGCGTGCAAAGATAAATATATTTCGGATTGCATCGAAATATATTGTGATAGTCAATCTGGCGTGAGGCCGGTTTGGAAGGATGGGGCGGGGAACCTGCGTAATTATCAGTAATATAATATTGTTAATTATTTTCGCCGTGGACGTTAAATGCTGGCTGTGGGTCAGCCCGGAAAAATTATTTATAATTATTTGCAATGCATATGGGTATACAGCATCGGAATAATACAGAAAGGAACAAAATAACGGTAACAAAATAATAACGACAACAAACACAAAACAGTTAAATAACACGGTTACGACGGATAGTAAAGGTAAAGGGTTTATTGGTTTACTGAAGGAGCTGCGATTTTACAATGCTTAAGCTCTCTTATATGTCACATAGTAAGTAGTAGTAATAGTAGACTAAGATAAATAAACGTCAGAGATCGGTCAGAGCTTCTCAGATCATCATAACCGTTATGATCATAACCGCCCTAAACCTCTTGTTCTTCTGACTCCGAGGTCACTCGATGCGTCCTCAGGGGTACTGAGAAATTTGATACAGTTTAGCGGGTTATGAACTCTTCACTTGATCATACTCTATGATCAAGTAAAGGAAATGTAAGCTATTTTTTTCCACTTGAAAATTATATTCGACAGAAGTTGCTGTTTGTAAATATCTGGACGTCTTCTAAGCTTTCATTACTGCTTGAGTGTCGAAAGTTCGTGAAAACCGTGATAAGATGTCTTTTAGAAGTCGCGTGAAGCTGCCAATCCAGGAGGAATCCGACATTGTGCCAGAATCAAGATCAGGAGCCTGAACTTCCCAACAACCCAAACCCACTTAGTTGCAGAGTTTTTCGTAAATAATAACAGCGACGTATTGGATACATCGTGGTAGAGGCAAACAATGATATCTACCAGGGTCAAACCAAGAACAGAACCCATCTAATATGAAGCCATTTTGGACCGCTCTGTCTGAATTTTCACTAATTGGTTATTAATTAGTGCTTTCGCGCACACACAATCTGTGTGGTTGCGGTCACTGATCACTCCGTTAGCGTCAATTCGTCGGGATGATTATATCGCACAGCAGAACAAGTGAGAAGCGCTGCCATTAGTCATTTAAGTTCTTTTCTCCAATCTGATTCGACGCGTTTCGTATATGAAGTGATGTGGTAGACTACTGGCGCCACGCTGTTGACCGGGTTGAATGCTCGAAGTGTTTTGAAACCCAATTATCATAATCATTATTATCATTATTATTTTTATTATTGCACGTTGTGGCAGCCGTAACACCGACACGGATCGATCAGCAAACGCATCAACATCACCGAACGCGTACACGTCAACGGCGAGGCTCGTCTACAGCGTTCACCGCGTTCATTCCGCGAAAGTCCACCCCATTCAGATCCACATTCACGCAGACCGGACGTCGGACGAACCCACCCGCAACTTTACGCACGACCTAGTCCGCGACGAGTTATATAATTCCCTCGTTCAAAGGGACACCCGTATATTCCTGCGCTCATGCACAGCCTAGCATGGAGGCTGAAAACCGTGTAACTGTAATAATAATAATAATATTAATAATAATAACAATAATAAGCGGTAATTCAAGCGATTCACTCACGCACATTTCGTGCCGTTGGTTGCGAGCAACTTATTATTATAATTGGTACCGTGGTAATATATTATATAAATAGAGTGAAAAGATAAGAGCCGCTGAAATGGGCACGAAGCAGGATGATGAATTGACATATCGATGTGTTTTTGCGCGTGACTGTATGCGGGTGTCTCTTCATAATTAGCTGGTGGCTGTATCCAGTTGCTTAGCCTATTCTTGCCAATGGTAACTAGACCTCCGCTAATTTCGTTAAAATCAATAATTTCAATACAGCACAGCGCGATGTGCTCCGTCAATCATCGCCGATCGAAGATATTGCGACCTTCATTTTTATTTCGGGGTCTCCAAACTGCAATACGATATATATATATATCTGAAAGCAATTCCACCCCAAAATCACATAAGGCACATGATGAACACGACAAACTTCTACAATACGCTTTTCATTACACTTCTCAACAATGGCGAGTAACCACGCGTCAACTGGCGCAATTAATTCACCCGCCTAATCATTTCGGAGGTGATTAAACGCTTGGATAGAAAGACGCTTGGATTGAAGTTCCTATGTTCTAGCGAGCCGTTTGTGAAAGCATGACTCATCTAGTATACCATATGTTAATGCTTGCTCTTCAAGAGAACTATCAAAGTATAATATGTTTAACGTATCGGAAGTACGAATTATTCCCTGTTGGTTCCTTCTTACCGAGGAACTGCAAGTTCTATCTAATGATTGTACTTATATGAAAAATCGTTTATCCACATTACGCATAGCGGTCGGCCTATTAATAATTACCAATAAAATCCATTAAATGTCTTAGATTAATAATCGTTTCATTCTTCACAAATGACTTTCATATAAACAATCAAGTGTGAAGGTTTAAATGAAATGCACAAAACTTAACAAGAAAATGGTGTCCACCATGAACCCCAGGAGAGCAGTAGACATGCGAAGATTAGATCAATGGATGCGATAAAATGCCGAACTACTTCGTTTTGCCGACAAAGTCCCAATGGATATCTACTATTATAATATGATTACTACGATTACATTGGCAATGACGATATAGGTCATTATCCGTTATTATACATATCATGTTAATTAATCTTATGTTCAGCAAGCATTCCCAGAAACGCTAATATAAACATTTTGCAATATAGCCAATCGCATCAAACCAATGCATTGTGTACGTGGCCTGTAATACTATACTGCGGATAGGCTAGATTAGCTTCCCGATGTCCGTCTGTGGATTCGGTCCGTTCACAATCACTTAGCTACGTACGGCTGTCCTCCGGATGGTCTAGTGGTGAGCGTCTTGGACTGCTAGACCGGAGGGACGTGTGGGTTGGCTTCAAATCCTGTCAGACGCGGGAGAATCTTTGGGGTTCTTTATCATCTTTTTTTATCTAAAGGATCTTGCCAGGTACGAATAAGGAAAAGAATAAGCGTGGGTGGTCCCGACAGGTCCTCTCATAGTAATACCTAAAAGGTTAAGCGCTGAGGCCTGTCAGATAGGGGAACAGCTGAGGGTCGCCTCGACTGCTTATGGCTCATTTGGGTGCTGCGCCACAGTCGAAAGTTCCACGACGTCACGTTGCTGTGTTGACATAGCTGAGCTAGAGATTTTTGTAGTTTCTGCAGCTGGATATAAATGCTCAGGTAGCGTACTACGTGTTTGTCGGCACCGGGGCCTGACATGGAAGGAAAAACCGCTGAGAGTCAGCTATGGAATATACATAGAGATAACTATGTACTACTGCGTAGAGGTTAAGAGCTGAGGCCTGTCAGATAGGGGAACAGCTGAGGGTCAGCTCGAAAACCAATTTTTACTGCGTAGAGTAGCCCTGTGGAGCATCCCAGTGCCCACAGAGTGATCGCGTATTCGTGTGGATTTGTGGCTGGTCGAACGCCGGCCGAACTTACCATGTCTAGCATGAGGACATGCTGCACCATGTACTTATTACATAAGGCAATACAGATACTACCGCTACAAAATGTTACGCTCTTGCGAAGCGAGGGAGAAGCTGGTGAGCTTGTGATAACTAGGTGGACCAAGTTCGGCAAAGTGAATTAAAACATCATCTCCATCCATGCATCTAATAGATACGCCGATAGCTAACATGTGTATGGGTGTAATTGCGTATTATATATAGTACATCGCCCCGACTCGAGATTGTTGGGAGATTTAGTGAAACAAATATGACACACAATACTCACGTGACACGATGATAATTACTTTTGGCCAGTATAATCATAATAGTATTATTAGTATATCAGTTACGATGACTATGTAATGAATATCACGTCCAAACATAGTAATATTAGCTAGGCTACGATTACACCATAATTATGCACAGGTTATCATTAATATTCAACATTGGAATTGCGCTTTTTCGCTTGAGTTTTTTTATGCTAATGCTCAGAGAATGCCCATGCTCTGAGACACCATGAATTAGAAATTGTGGTCACTAAAGAAACGCTGAGAATAATCTGAACTGGCAATTGTGGCAATGAAGGAATTGTTTTCCATCTACAACAGATTAATATCCCAACCACGTCAATGGGGAATTTCACTAAATACATCCACTAAAAAAAGGTTAGATTGATTATTATTAAATAAACATATAGGAGATTAAGCCGAGGTGCGAGGTGTCGGGATGGGTGTGGCAAAGGTCATGCTCGGACGCTCCTCAGCTGTGCTTACTCTTGTTAATATCTATAACACCATTACACAATCGACACTATGAAACTAATATCTTTCTTTGAATTATTATATTATATAGCGATAACATCATTGTAAACTGTAGCACGTGTGGCGTCCAACTATAAAGACGAAACGCTGTTATAACGACTTGCCCGGAAATACGATGCAGGCGGCGAGACGAAGAGGAACAAGACTAATTTCAGAAGTTTCATTTTTTAACAATAAACCCACTGATGCGAACAAAAATGATCCCTTGAGCTACGAACTGTCGGAAATGATCGCAAACATTAGATCTGCTTTGTGTAATATATGACAGGTAGATTATAACAATTTGATTTTTCTTCAACGTTACGAAGCGAATCCCTATTGCCCGTGTTAGAGATGCATTGTTATGATAACAACGACGCTTTATTCAAGGGAAATATTGTATTCAATATTGTAAAGTTTAAGCATGAAGTAAGCTTCGAGTGTGAAGCTGATTGATCGCGAAATTCAAAGCACGCCTCAGGAACCCGACAGGTCTAGTTTGCCCATTAACCAACTGTTGTAAACACAAGCAGACTATTAATATTGTATGCCATTACGTGTTTAATATATGTGCTAGCTTATTTTCTATGTTAACTGCGACATGGCGATGCTGCGCTATCGATACACATCAGCAGATAAAAACGTGACCAATTCTCATTTAACATCCTGTACTAATAGATTTCATTTTTCAAAACACAATAATAGGAGAAGTTCTAAGACCGACTATGAATTGACGTCGCACATATCCGGGTTAACCGAGTTGAAGCTGGATCGCTATGCCCGCATCAGTCTATCCGATTCTGAAGAACTTCCACAAATACTTGCACCACAAGCATCTGCCTGTACGGCGCAGGCGCTTACTTGCGTATTCTGCTCTAATGCGTTGTTTCATTAGTTATACGTCAGTTTATCATACGAATATTAATAATGCCGACCATTTGCATCATGAACACCCCTCTTGGATACCTCTTTGGCTCGTCACACCCCCCCCTCTCCCCTCACCCCCCGCCGCAATGAACGATCACAATGAACAGAGGCTGCGTTTCGTTCTTGCTCACTTATTTTCTGTTTACGTTGGGCCGCCGTCTTCCTCGTTGAACTTCCTCCATGCCTCTCATACGCACACCCCACCAGCAGCTGCCTCAAGTCTTCTCTCAAGCTTGCTACCAGCGGTCGAAACAACGGGGTCGCGGTAGCAGGGTGTGCCTGTGAGAAATTAAAGGCAATTTCTGATCTTTTCCTGGAATGGACAACTAAGCGGCGTTCAGTTTTCGTGCCATCGTTCACTAGGCCTTCTTCAGGTTGTGCCCACTTCTTGGCCGGTGCTCCTCCTATTCATGAATAGAATATGGCAGAGAGAGAGAGCCGCGACGAGAACCGGAAGCGCAAACGAATATAGGCATATGGGGTAAGGGGCGGACCGAAGGTGGGCGACATCAAATAGCGCTTCGTGTACCTTTCCCCGTTTAACTCATCTATGTGAACATGGGTGCTCAGTATATTGCCGTATACGAGATGGGATAGCTGACTGACTGGGGCCATCCCTGACCATGGATGTGCCATCGCGACGCGTGCACCTTCAATATATCGTGCAGCGGTCAAATGCGCTGTGGAATAACGTGGTAACCGTCGCTGTGATGAAGTTGGCCCCACGCATAAGACTCACCTCCTTTGAATAGATTTGAATGGCAAATATGATCATCATCTCGTATATATTATTCACATTGTGTATCTCGACGCATCGTACAGCAAGATCCCGCGATCGTTCCAACTGCTAGCTAACCCCACGACACCGCAGCTAAAAGGCCATATGGGAATTCAGGACATCACTCGCAACGGGGAGCCCCCAATGTCCCATTCCCCGTAGTCGCAGCAGAGGCAACAGCACTAGCAGGATTGGCGGCGGGGCCAAGGCCGGTGCCGTAGAATTACGCTGGAAATTGAAAAATTAAATTTGGCCGCGTGTCCCAAATTAAATTCTGCCGGGTTGGCGAGTTCGGCCCCTTCTAACTGGCTGGGTGCAGCCTGATAGTGCGGCTCTGCGTTACAGACACTGGTGGAGGTCTGTTCTTCTCTTTAGCTTCTCGCTAGCCAGCCATCCAACAGCCAAGGCCGCAACATTAACCGGGACAGCAGCAGCGTTCTGTATGGTTCTTCCACCTCCGTCTCCCTTCTCTCTCTCTCTAGGTCTCTTGCAGTCCGTCCTCTCACAAAGCAGCTCATCTGCCCACGATTGGTGTCAGCGTTGGTGCCGCCGTTGCTGCCCCTACGAGCTGCAACGGCTGCTGCTTCCTCTGGCTTATCAGCAGTTACAGTTGGGCAGTGACAAACAGGAACAGAGGCCACTGTCAAAATCCCTCGTTGACTGCCAATGGAGGACCTCGCTCGGAACCCGCGACCCGCTACCGGCACCGCACCACTCGTCATCGTTTTGCCACGTTGCCTTCATCGCCGTTGTCGTTTCTCTCGTTGTCGCTGTTGCCGCTGCGCCAACCACAACTGCGCCTGGTGCGTCCGTGCGAGTCGGTTTTCTGCTGCTGCCGCTGAAAACGCCACATGGACGTCATCACATAGGCCGTAGTCTATTTTCCGTTTGAAATCTCCTGGCCGCGCGGAAACGCCATGCTGCACGTTGCCCGCTCGGATGGACGAGCTGGCCGGAGAACGAGTGAAGGACGAAGGACCCAACGCTATAGCGTTGGCGAAGGGGTCGCTGGCGGTGATCGTGGCAGAAGTAGTAGTGCTGGTGGACGTCTTTGGTTTCCGTTTTGAGAAGGAGACGAAGCGGCGGATCGGAAGCAGCCGGCATGGTAGAGTGAATGATGACGCGCTTGTAGACGTGACTGGGAGTCCTGATCCTTTTGCTGATCCTCTGTCCGCCCCACAGGTCCGGCCTAACGGCCACGACTCGAGGCCATAGCCGCCTGCCTCAACCTTTCCCTGCTGTCGTCGTCGCTGCTGTTGCCGCCGCCGCCGCCTCGCACGGTCGCCAGCGCCGCCTCTGCCTTTTCGCCCTGCCATGCTAAACCTAGCACTTGGATTTCTGGCAGAACCCCTTCCGCATATCCATTCTTTGTTCCCTCGACCCTTCTCCCCGCCCCCCCGCGATCTCCGGCAGGACCCTCCTTGCAACTGACCCGCCGCCTTAGCGCTCCAGAGGTCCCATGGAAGCCTCAAAAGGAACAAGCAGACGCTCAGAGAGAAGTAAAGAGGACGAAATGAAAAAGACGAGGAGTTCAAAGAGAGCGAAGGCGAGTGGAACGAACAAGTTCATTCAGATTCAGGGTGACCGTGTCATGGTCGGAATAACAGTGCGGACTATTGCTTGACTGAGATTCGCCAAGCCAACGTTCTTCTATTGGTTGCCAGCAGGAAACTGGGAGTGTCCAAAGCAGTGTAAGAAGCTTTTGAATCCCTCAGGAGACGTGCGGACCGGCAAATCATGCCGAAAACGGCGAGTCCACTTACAAGTCCATTCGACCTGGTCGAACAGCTAAGAGCAGAGATTGGCAAAGGCAGGGACTCGCCCGTGTTCAAAGCTGATCGTCATAATTGGTATTTATATCACGAACCGATCAAGAGGGTGGTGGCTGCATCATTAAATTCCTGATGTGAAAGCCATCGCGGTACATTTGCAAAGAAATGTACGAACGCTACTTTTGTCGTTTTATACAGTGAATATCGACCCCGACAAACTACGGCTGTATCTGACAGCGATAAATAATTAAAGAAATTGTTTCGTACCTGCTCGGCAGAGCAGCATTTGTCTCCAGGTCGACGCTATATCGAGTTTCTACCCGTTAACTTTCGTGTATTTTCCAAGAGCTCACAGCTCCTTATGACTTGCGAACGTCTGCAACTATATCTCAATGGCCGCATTGTTCTTATCGCCTATCGCTCACCACTGTTAAGCCTTGCAGTAATTCTTCCGAAGTATAATAGATCGTTAACGAAAAAGATGGCATTAAGTTCCGCCAGCAACGATGAAAAAAACACCAATAATATACGCACATGACGTCATTTAATTCAAGTCGTAACATGTTATTAAGTCATCTCCCGGGAGACTGCTCTCGTGTCTTGTACGTCTCTGTGCGCGTGTGCGTTTAGGCCAGCGAGCTCTGGCTGTGTGTCCAAAGCTTGAAAGGGGTCACTGAGAACAATTCCACTATTTGTCTTCGACGACCCTCCTTTGTCCTCAGTCCCCTGTTCCCTGATTCCCCTGGCAGATCGAATTAAATTAGATGGCCAGCGATGTGAGAATCGAGAAGAAAAGGGAGAGAGAGAGAGAGAGAGAGATACTAGAGCAGACAGAAGCACACAATATATTGTTGAGTCGTAGGCGGCTACATCGGCTCCGGTTTCAAACCGAAACCGCTGGGCGAAGGCAATAAAGGAAAAGGCGGTTCCATTTCATTTGACGCTCACCCCCCCACCATCCCCTAAACCCCACTGACGCTTCGTTCGAGGCATTCCGTAGTGTAGCAGTTCGACCCGACGAGGTAATTCGGGCCAGCTTGTGCACTGGCATCTGGTGAGCCGTCGGACAGGGTCAGGAGAAGCAGTCAAGAGTGGGAAGGGGAGAGACTTGGAAGAGGAGTGGCCACGCGTTGTGGCTGCGAACCACCATCGAACGTTTAGAGGCAGACGTTCGAGTGGTCGCTGAGCCGCTGCTGTTGATGCTGTTTGATCCCTGATGTGTGACGTACATACACTCCCGCCTGACCCTGTATTCTGCCAATTGCTCGCCTCGCCACACGACGAAGATGAGAGAAAAGGAGAGCCGCTGTTATAGGATGAACTGTTACAGCTAAGAGGAACAACTGAGGGCCTGTCGGCCGTTAAACGCGGGTGTCGAAGAGATATGATATGATCAGCCAAACGGGTAGGAACTTCTTCATTTAATCTCTATCTGTTTCTAGAAACTCTCCGAAGCTTTTTAGAGTTAACTGAGACAGTCCGATGTTGACGTTAACGCGGAATATCGCACAGGACATAAAGAAGAAATGTGGTGAATACTTTTCGTCCAATGCACGCGCCACTTTCAACTCGTCCACGATGGTTCCAGTCTGCAGCTACGTCACCTCGCATCGCAGCTCGCTGGAGTCGAGGGAGGGCCGCCTGGGATAAAATTACGATGAAATCCCATAACGTTAATGGTACTAATACAACAACAATAATGGTAATAGCGTCTACCGACGCTACAACACTAAATCTGTTGTAAAGCCGGTAGACGGTAGCTTCACTGGTAATTGAAGTCCTTCTCAACGTCTCTATGATGTTTTCCACTTTGTGTAATAAGTGCGGACGTAACTGAGGCATACGTGCGTGCCACCGTTCATCCAAATTTTGCTCTGGCAGATTGTCCGTTCGGGATCATTTAAGATTTGCCCACGGGCTTGCTCGGACGACGAGGTCCTGCTCGCTCGTCTAGGAATTAATGAATGTAAGTCAATATAGAAATTGGCTTAAGATCGTTTGATTGATGAGACCGTATGGAAAAAAGGGCGAGGCTGTCTAAATCAGGTTGGTGCCTTCAAGCGTTTTCACTTTTTCGCAGCAATTTTCCTACACTGCAACGAGTGGGCGCATTACATCTTATTGAAATAATAAACAGTAAAAGCGGCAGGAATAATGGCTGAAATAATCGGAGAATTTGCTGCTGACGTGCAGGGGTCGAAGTAACAAGCCAAGTCGTCGAAGTTTGTATTTGATGATGAGACAGAACAAATACGTTTATGGTTCAAAGACACCATGTTCGATTCTGTATACCACTGATGCACCGAATCAGCTGTTAACGGATCCATGTTCATTCACCGTACGCACGATTAGGCGCTAGAAGTAAGTGTTCCATACCCATCAAATTGTCACATGAACATATCTCTCAAAAAGTTCGATTCTCTGAGCCCATGCAAATCGTTCCATAAATTCAACGGTGATCTGTGTCTTCCGTACGCACCCTAGCGAGTTCTGTGCCAGCCATTCGTTTCTCAATCGAAGACGAGCCGAACGAAGAGGAAAATTCAAATCTCGATCAAAGCAGCGGCGGCGGCTGCAACAGCAGCAGCTCGAACTCCGCGTAATCCCTGCGAGTCGACTTCGGTAAGTCCAACTTCATCTGGGTTAGGAAGGCCCGCGTGGCGACAATGGAGAACTGACTCCGCAGCCACCAGCTGTAACTCTGCACGGGGTGTGTATGTCTGTGTGTATATATATATATATATGGGTGCATCAAGCTCCTCTCTGCCCCTGGCCGTTGCGTGGAAAACGACGCCCCCCCCCCGACGACGACAAATCCATCGAAGATAATTGCCGAGAAATTCAGGAATCGATGCGCAGCTCAGAGCACTTTGAGCGTTTGGCGTTTCTTTGACCGGATTTGACCGACCATGTTTGATATGCCAGCCCTGCTTGATTGCATCCCGATAAAATGAATAAAATAAGCCCCCATTTAGCTTGGCTAAGCCTAACTTAAATTGCTTCGCGTTTACACTCGTGCGCTATCGCGCCAGCGTCCCAGATGGAAATCTGCGCCTCTAACCGACGAGAAAAAAAAAAGGCAGATCTTGGTAACTTCTTCAACTTCGAGAAAGTGAAAGAGCAAACGATCTATGTCTCCATCTGTTCATCTAAATCGCGTTTCTGCGTGTGTGTGTGTGTTTGTATGCGTCACTATGTTACGTGCATTAATTAACGGCATCTTCTCGGTGGATATTCATATGTAAGTGCTCATTTGCGCTTAGCGTGAGTAGTTAAATCAAAATGGTAGCACACAGCAGAGAGCCTCTACATGTGTACGTAGGAAGTATGATAAATAGGGCAACGTACAGTGAATAATCCCAGACTGTAAGCCCATATCGAATGACAAACAAGCAAACTATGATTAATGGCAAATGTTTCAAGCCTGTGGCCTCTATTACTTCGGGGAATAATAATAATGCTTCCAGCAGTAGCTTGCCTTCTCACGTCAAGTAGCCAACTATATCGCCGATAGCCACCATCTGTGATGTCCACCGTCGTCTTGGTGATGGTGATACCACGTCTGTGTATATATTATATTATATATATATATATATATCTTTTTTTTTTCATTTTGTATGCATGCTCATGTATGACTGTTTATTTTGCTGTACCTATCGAATTCAAATGATTGAAATCGTATTGTATTCAATCATTGAGTGAATACGCTCCGCCCTAAGAATGCCTCAATAGCGGCGGTGGGTCGGCGCTATTCTTGTTGCTGCAGCGTGTTGTTCTCGGGCATAGTCAGATACACAATTGTGGAGCATGCGAAGGTACCTACGGACGCGTCCTGAAGTGACAATACTGCCCATTGTGCGCTGGAAAGTCAATGTAAGCTCGGGGCTTTGCGGGTGGACGGAGGGTATTTCCGGGCCAAGTTATACAGGCGCGGTATAGAGGAGCAAAGCCATAATCGATTCAGACTCGTCATTCTCCTTTTAGGTTAGGTATAGCTCGATAGACTACAATTGCTACATGTATTTTATTCTCTGTTCTATCTATACACATTTGTATAGCGTAGTTCGATCATTGTTATTGAGTCATGGCCATAATACGCACGCCATATGTCTTCCATTGTTGCGTACATTTTATACTTGGATGAGATTCTGTTACTATTATTAGTATTAGTATTATTATCATACTCGGGCTGGGCGCTACTTCACTAATTTTAATACATCAACCCGCTTACTTCTCACGAATTCACCCTCGATTGTGGCTGTTCAGGCTGTTAAATCTAACAATTTCACGTGCCAAGTCGAACCAGCCGAGGTTCTCACGTTCAAATTCGAGCTATCATAAACACTGCTGACCTTTACTCACCGAATTGCACAATACCCTATAGGTCACTGAGTGTGTGTGCGTGAGTATGCAATTCGATTACGTAGCTGTCTGTTTCACCAGAATTATCATTACAAGCTCAAACAGATTCGGTGCGAAAAGGCTTCCACCCTGATCAGATTTATCTCGGTTGGTAAAGGTCGAAATTCTAGTAACTAAATACTAGATTGATCGCAATCGTACGTGTGATCAAGCAAAGGCCTCTGCTAAAACAACTTCGGCGCTGCCCCTTGAACCCGCCCTCTGCTGCTTCTTCCTTCCCCGTTCGTAGCCTCTCCCACCAGAGTTCTGTACTCTTATTTATTTACTATTACTCAGAATAAAATGATCGGATACTTGTTCTCCGTCTTCGTCTGCTGCCGCTGCCGTCACTGACGCTGCTTGCCGCGCGGCTGCAGCTGCTCTCTAAGCAAACCCGATATCAATTCTTATTTCTCTTAGCTGTTTCGTTGTCGTTCTTTTCCCACAGTCACTCTCTCTCTCTCTCTCTCTGTCTCATTTATAGCAGCTCTCTCGGTTGACCCTCGGTCTCCCTCTTCCTGTGGCAACAATAACCGCTGTTCTCAAACTCCCAGCCGAACGCCCGGTCGCTCGCTCGCTCGCTCGCTGGCTGCCTCCCGCTCGACCCATCGACCTTCCGGGCAAGCGGACTACAGCCGGCAAGCCAGCCAGCCGCCAGCAGCTTCATGGTGAAACAGGCCGACCGACGGACGGACGGTCAGAGCGGGAGCGCATCCCCGCTTCTTTTCCCCGGTTGTTCAGTTTCAGGCTTCGGACAACTGGCAAGTTGGGGGTTGGACGGCCGGCACCGGTCGGTCGTCGAGGCCGACTCGAATTCTCAAACACAGCCTATCTGGCAGCAGAAGGAAGAGCAAATGTGGGAAAACGCGCTTACGTTGGATTGGGCTCTGCTGCCGGTTGCGGGACGGATGCCAGTTTCGCAGGCGGCGCTGTTCGTGGTGCCGGGTCGACTGGAGGGGCTGACTGCCGATGCGACTGCGGGCGGACCCCGGTGCCGCCTTCGCTGACGGTGCCGACCAGAGCCTAGCCACAGCAGTGTTCCTGCTGTACACTTGGCAATGGTTGGCAGGCGGCTGGCAGACACGGAGTACCGGCAGGCAGTCAGACAGCGGCCAGCGGGACTGACTCTGTGGCCGGCACACGAGATAAAAAGAAAGAAAGAACCAGGGAGCGAGAGAGAGAGAGAGGGAGGGCGAGAAGAGGAGCGGACGGACGAGAGGGAAAAAAGCTACAATTTAGCTGCAAAATATGACCACTTGCTGACCCTTATATTCTATCCCATCTCTTCTACCCTAGTATACCCTGTACAGCCGGCACCTCCTGAGAGCCTCAACTCGTTTCACTCCCTCCCCCCGTGACCGAGTGCCTCGGGCAGCGTCGCCGCCCCTGGAAGGCGTCCCCCCGTAGACTACTGCTAGGGCTGCCCTACTTACACTGGCTCAGTCTTCGCTCCTTCGTTGCAACACCACGATAGTGCTGTTCTATAATACGTTCGCTCTTCCTCGCAAGGTTTTTCGTTTTTACTCGACGCCGACCCCCGCACATCTTTCCCTCGGCCACCCCACAATCGTCCCCTCGTTGCTCGCCGGCGTCGAGTCCATTCGGAATTCGCTCCAGAAGTCCCCGCCAATTTCCCCCAATGCTATATTATATTAGATTTCCGAATTTGCTTCACTCGCATTACCTGTCCCACTATTTCCGCTCTTTCGCGTCCGCCTCCCGTGTGTGATGCTCCTGCTATTTTGTTTCCCTCGTACCTACATGAGTGGGCCGTACTCTCCGGCCGTACTTCTCCGGGCTGCTCTATTTCGAGGCATGTCTCTCTCTCTCTCCCTCTCTCCCCTTCTCCCATCATTTCTGTTCTTTCAAGACTCCACGTGGAGGTTGAATTGCGTTTGATATCGTCGGCTTTTGTCGGTGGAATTGCTGGTTGGGCAATTCTCTGCGGGCGCACGTGCTAGCCAAGCGGTTCAGGACCACGCTCTGTTCTATGGCAGCACCTCTACGAGTAGTCTATTCCGCTGCTGTCCATGTATTATCGTAGAAGATTGTGGCAGAAAGACGTCACCGCGGGGAAGCGATGACGTTTCAAGGGTTTCCGACGTTCATGCAATCATATCGCATTGCAATATTTAGCAACAGTGGCGTTAGAACAGTGAAAGAACAAACTTGTTGGGAGATGTTTGTTTTCTTTTTTGCTTTGTAGGAGGGAGTATCGCCAAGGAGGTAGGCTCATTTGTATAATCCGCGCCGAACCGGGGAACCCCATAACCGGTTTCAGGCATGCAGGCTTCACTGGGGCCAGCTGCTCTAGTCGTGCGGGCGAAAGATGTTACTAAGTAACCTCGAGCCTGTAGGAGGCAACGGGCGCAATCTCGATGTCAAACAACTTCAGCGCGGTCTGTAAAGGAAGCTTAGATGGCGATTGTATAGCGACACTCGTGACGAGCGCATACCCTCCGTGATGTGTTCCGTGAAGGAACGACCATTTATTGACATAATCACACTCAGGTACTTAAGGCTGTTGACGAACTTCAGGGTAGCCCTGTCTATGTGCAGCAGATCGTATATGGCGATGCTGCCTCCCCGGCGAAACTTCATGGCTTCTGTCCTGTCCGACCTATTCCCCGTATCCAGACAGCCTCACAAGGGCTTGCTCAACATGAAAGCGACCCCTACCAAAGATGACAAGGTCGTCTGCGTATAGCAGCACCTTCACATGATCAGTCTTATCCTGTACTCGGGCCTTATTTGTTGAAGATCTGAGGCGTCGTCCTAAGCTACCACTGACGCTAGCTTACTCAGAATTCATTGGGATGTGGGAAAGAAGGATGGTAGATATCGACCCAGCATTTCACAACACGGATGCGATAACCAACGATAAATGGAGGGATGGAGCACTCAGAACGACCCGATACATTGTAGCTCGTCTCCCAATCCACGGTTTTCATCACACTGTTCAATGTATGTCAGGACAGACAGATGGCTACCACAAGCTAATTGTGTAAATATTGCGACAACGTTAGCACCAGATATCATCACACTGAAGAATGCACTCGATTAACTCAGGACCCATCTGATCGGCGAATCACAATCCTAAATATGCTTATTCTTCGATACGTATCTACCCGTCCCTATTTACACGAACTTACTGACTCCTCCAGTTTTACCCCCTACAATTTTACCCCCTCTTTACTATTTCACTGTTGCTATGCCAGGTCACAAGGTACCTAGGTATCCATAACTCAATACCGTGTGAACAAATGATGATTTTTGCTTTTTGTGCAAAGCCCTAAGGCCAATATATTGGTATGGTATGGTAATGACGTGTTGACGATGCAGTCTACAGATGTGTTATATATTCATTCGCGATTTAGATTGAATATATTTAATGAGGAGTAGTAATGATAATAATAACTGGGTCGGCCAATTTCAAATCACTGAATAAACACAAATAACATACTATCATACGTAACTATATGTATAAAAGGGTTTTGTATGTGAATTCACGAAACACCATCTATGATGACACATGTAAACCTTACCACCACAAGCACTACCTAACTGCTTCAACGGTGTTTCCGGTAAACGAGTGAGAGGCCCAGCTGGTTCAGTGACGTACTTACCTGAAACGAAACGAAAGCGAAATTTTTTAAGTAAAATGTTTGATATAATTGTCTAACAGTATTTGCTGTTAGGCCTTTACCTACATTGTTTTACTACATTGGAGTTTGCCTTGTTCGAGGCAATTCCTATGGCAGCCCAATGGAATGAGTCATACCTTAATTGACATGGCATATACATAATGTGCATATATAGAACTTATTCTGATAGTATTAGGCTTGAAAATGGATTTGCTATGTGAATGTATTCAACAACGAGTTTACAGTTTCTCTGCGCCCTGGCCCTTCGCTCTGAGCCCCCGCCCTCCCCCGCCCCTCTCCGGGGCCCAGACTTCATCGGTGTATCATGACGACAGATGTTTGTCGGATTCATACTTTTGGGCCACCGTATTCGTGTGCATTATACAGACACACTGCCATTAGCTCAGCTTAGCGTCGCCAGAGCGAGCAACGGTCCGAGTTCGTAATCTGTCGGCCCACAACCTTCCATGAACTGGCCGTAGTGTTTGGGTAGGCCCCCGAAGGCCCCGGTCCCACATCCAGCCCCGATGACTCATCTATGCGACGCTGCTGACTGGTTCTGCTCAAGCCCGTGCGTCAACATGCTATAATGCACAAGCATCGTCTGGGCTCGGCCTGACTGCAAACGACACGACCGGCCGGGTGTACCAGCCACGGGCCAGATGCCTGCAAGCTTGTCTGTCGCGTAGCAAATCTCGCGTGAGGCGTCTCTGGCCGTATGCATGTACATGTATAGTCACCAGTGTAGTGTACGCTCGACTGGCTGTCTGCTGCTACAGTCCTGCTATCTATCTATCGCTTTTAGTATCTGCGTCGCCTTATGTCGCCGAGCGCGAGGGCCACGGACAAGGAGTCCCCGACGCAGTCTGCGGCGGCTGCTATTATTGTCGTCGTTATTTATATTGTTGCTGTTGCTGCTGTTGTTGGTGTCGTCGTCGTTGCGTATGTCATCATGCTCAATGATGTCCACCCACGAAGTGAAGAGATTGGCTTTAGCCAGGGTGGCTTTTCGGGTCGCTTGCAGAGAGGGCTCGCCACCATCATTCCGAACCTGCATGTTGCTTCTGCGGTCGCAGCATCAGCTACTGCCGGAGACGCTCACGCAGATGTCGCAGCTGCACTGTCGTGCCGCACGACACTAACAACAACAGCAACAAACAGCAACAAACAGCAAAAATAATAACCCGCACAAGCCGGCGGCTACAACGACGACGGCTGCAGCTGTGAAAAAGATGCCAGGGATAGCAAGCCGATGTCTATGGCCGATAGCATAGGCCCGACGTAAGGAGAATCTACAGCAGACAAAGAATGAAGGAGAGGGCAGTCTGGGCGCCAGTCCCCGGCCAATGTCACCGGAATTGTCCACCCGCTTTCTCCGAGCTGGGGAGATGAAGAGAGAGAGAGAAAGAAAAGAACGTGGTTTGCTAGTTGGTGGTGATTCTTAGCACAATGTCAAACAGCGGTTACTGCTGCTGCCGCCGCTGCTCAAGAGTAGCCCAGCTACTGACAGGAAGAGCAGGGTTGCAATGTTAATGCGAACAACCACAACGACAAAACTGTCAAGCACAAGTAAGCGCTGTGGGTTACCGCAGAGCAAGGGAGCGACATGTTTTATCGCGCGGGCGGTATTTTCGCTGGCTCCTAACGGTAACGATTAGAATGCCGAAGGGAGTTCGCGACTACTTCCTCGTTGTTTCGGGCTCGCCATTGTGCGACCAGACATATCGGTCTTGATACAATAGTTAAGTGTATTCGTCGCTTAGGGAATCGATGCGCCGTTGCATATAAACAATAGAATATGTGCGCGCGGTAGTTTTCTAAAATATTTATTCAATCCACGTAGTTCGCGATATATATATATATATATATACAAATATATATAATATATGGATCACGTTGCTATCCTCATCGAATTTCGTGATACGACGATGTGTCAACGCAGCTCCGTTCTGGCAAAAGGCAATACTGATGATTGCCAAAGCCACCATAGAATTAACTTTGTCCATCTGGGAGCGCTTGCTTTTATCCCGATCGTATTCGGAAAGGGGAGTGTAGACTCCAAACCCAATAGTTTGTTCAAATCAGGAGGTCCTTGCAGGCACACGAGTGACGCCTAGCTGCAATTATCATCATATCATTTTACCTTTTTCGCATGTATGACATCTTACTCTAACCCATCGAGGACAATAATATGGAATTGACGTATCAAGTAAGTGAATTTACTTTTCCATGTGTACGTTAGTGAATGTACTTTAGTATGTGCAGTTCTATATGTAGAATACAATCTTGAAATGAAAGAGCCAATCGGTTTGTCCGTCTCGGTCGAACATCTTCATCATAGCTAGCATGACATCACGTGCTGTATTAGCGTGTCCAATTTTTGCCTTCGAACACTTTCACAGACCGTTCGTACATGTCAGACACCAGCTGGATCCCGACACACACACACACAGAGACAAACATATCGCCAATTACATCATTTGACCGTGCTGTTGCTGTTGTTGACACCGGCATGGTAAGCCCCTTTATTTCAGTTGTGTCCAACAGAGTCGCTAACTGTGTCAACACTCATAATTGACATCAGTCGACCCCTGACGTCATCCGACTCGAGAACGACCTTCATCACCGTAAAACTGAACTGCTTCGGCCCCCCCCCCCCGCCACCATCGAGGGGATGTCTATGAGAAGAAAACATACGTACAACTTTTCACTGCTGACTGCTAATAGCCATAATAATAATAATGATAGAATAATAATAATAGCAACAAAAACAACAACAGCAGCAGCAGCATAAGATCGTTATTTGCATAAATACATTCGTCGCCAAAATCAGATCGTCGATCATCGTCCTGGCATCGGCTGCTAACCGCGGGCGATCCCATTACAACCGTATGATGCCGTCTGTGCCGTCAGCTGCACATTATTATATGCAGAGACCAGCGACTAGATACATAGATAGATAAATAGCCAGTGTCTATAACATATGTGCATACAAATTTCTGACTTAGAGACGACCTTGCCTCTGCCGCTGTCAACAACAACAGCAGCAGCAGCAGCAGCTACGGCAACGACATCATCGTCGACGCAATACCCTTCATGGGGTCGCATCGCCGCACACAGATGTGACAGACACATGCCGAAGGCATCTGGCTATAACAGAGTGCCCCGAGGCACGAATACGATGAGGCCTCACTACGGGAGTTGTCGTATGAATGAAACGGTAACGAAAAATCACAAAATAGAAAGTAAAGCGTATTCCGTACGTGTAGTAGTGTATAAATAGTTTTTTGATCACGTACTTATTATTATTATTATTATTATTATTACTATTTTTATGGTTACCGTTATCATATACAACCTTCGCTTCACTTTGCATACAGTCGACTGCGGTTTGCGTAAGCGCGAATTTAGTTCAAGGTAATTAACAAAATATCGGTCGATATTAATGCCGATTCGGTCAGTGTTCGTATCGAAGATAAATTATATTGGTTAATTGAAAATTATTGCTGTTCTACAGAGTTTTTATATAGTGAGATATGAAAAAGAACATGACAATACTCTTGGTGTGTATATATATATATATAGAACAGTTATCGGGTAAATTTTGGTATTGATTCGCTGCGTAATTTTGGATGCGTGCGTGTAGTATGTTCGTAATACTGAACGTGGTTCATCTAACCAAACGAGATGGTCTTATGCAGAAATGAACTCGTGTCACCCGCTTTGCTTCCGAGTTCTTTCAACGCGTCTCGTTTTGTCTAGCATATTGTTCTCTATATAATACATATATATACAGTACAGCGCGTGGTAGGCTCTTACCTAGATTTCGAATATAATCTACATCGAACTTAAGACAGCTTCAGACACAGCGCAAGATATCATATATATGAGCTATTATATTAGCTACACTGGGCCATGGTTTCAATGCAATCCTCTCAACCCCCCTTCCGTATGCTCCCGAAGAAAACACATCCACCCTTTAAGAGTGGACCTGGAGATATGACGTCGTCCCGATGACGACGACGACGACGACGAAGAAACAAAAACAACGAAACACAAATAGTAGACGCAGCGACGGCGAGAGACGGGGCCTCCCGCGATGCAGACGCCACCGTCGATTGTCGGTATGCTCATCTCAAAATTGAAAAGTTTCAACATCACTGCATTTATTATTCGCTCGTAGCAATGCTGTGCTGTGTAGTCGTCCTGAGTGGCACCGGCCAACGCCAGTCCTAGCTTGGCATGGAGAAGCACAACGCCGCTATCATCGTCACCGTCAGTCATTGCCACCAGCTAGCGAGTCAGGCAGGTGGCATGCCGGCTACCCCCACCGCCCCCCCCTTGCCCCAACCCCCCAGCATACACTATTTTGAAACTTCACATACAGATGTCGCTCGCTCGCTCGCTCGTCCGCTTGTATCGGCCGGCATTCGTGAGCTTGGACGTGTATCGGCCCCATGGCAAGTTGGCCGATCGGTGGTTTGGTTCGCGCCTCGGCCAAGATGACGAAGAAAACGACGACGACGAACGGACACTTTAACAACGCGAAAAAAAAAAGGCTCCCCCCAGGGGAACAGCCCTAGATGCACAGCGTCCCGCAGGACCGACTGACTGTCGCACGATCAGGCGGACGCGGCGTATCTTGGCCAAAGCGCATGGTCGGTTGTGGCGGTACGTCTGTCGCCGGCGACGTGACTTGGCCGTAATCCGGAATGCACTGCGTTGATCTACCTGCCCTCATCGACGGTAATCATGGCCCGATAGCGGTAGACATTTTTGTTATTAATAATTGCTGAAAACCACTGTTAGTGTAATTATGAGGTAAAATAAACGAGAGAGAGAGAGAGAGAAGAAAACTGAAGACACTATCATTTTAAGTGAAAACACACCAATGTGACTTTTCCTATAACTAGTAAATGTAATCCGCTTGCTCGGATTGCAGATATATTACACAGATCTTATTATATATGACATATATAAAATAGATATAAGTCCGATATGTGGTGGCAGGACCCAGCGGTGGTGTTGTATTGTACAGCGGTGACGACTTTGTGGTGTTTCAAATTCTAGCGTCATTGCTTAGTGTAGCAGCAGCCGGAATATTATTACGGCCGACGAAGTCGCCCACGCGTGGAATATGTTTTTTCATTGAATTTGTTCCGTTGACCTGGTTTACGATTTGTATTAGGTTCTACGTGCAATTCGCAAATTGTTCACTTTTTTTCTGAAATGCACGTCGCACTGGAAATATAATATATTGCGGACTTGGCCTGACACACTGTCCCCTAGTGCGTCACTAATTATTGTATAGATTACCACGTCTCAAAGCCGTTGCGAAATAAGTAAGTCACTGCCTTAAATACTTGCCTATCGATGCTGCGAGCTCATTCAGACTACCACCGCGCTGCTCTTTACAAAGCGCTTGGTCGACGCGAATACCTGAAGCAGGTGGCCTCGGAGAACTCGTTCGCGAACAATGTACCCACGCTGATCTGCAAGAGACTTTCACGCCATGACCTCGCCGGGCTACCTCCCTCGCTCCCTCCCGCGTCCAGGAAGTACAAACGGCACCGAAGAAGAGAGCGAGAGAGAGACATGGGAATTGGTCAGAGGAAACTCTCTATTATCGTAACAACTGGATCAATGGCGTTTCAGCGTCCTCTACGTAGAAGACTGGAAGCTCATAGGCAGAGAAGCGAAACCGGTGCCACTGGAACGGGTGCTAAGGACCCCTGACTCGCAACAATCTAACCAGGCCACTCGCTCCTGCACTGTAACACGAACGTCTATGTGGGCCGAGCCCGTAATCCTGGCATTGGCCAGGTGGTCCCGATAGGTTCTGCGTTCACCGAATTCACCGGGTTGGTGCTTTCCAGCGGCCGGAGAGGTTGTAATTTGGCAGTCGTGGCCAAAAGTTCCCAACTGCTGTAGCGAGGCTTTGTCGAACGGCAGGGAGCGTCTAGTGTGGCATTCTCAAGCCCTGAGGGTGTCTGGGGCCCCGTTTTGGCGGGAGACGAAAGGGGAGGAGGAGGTCCACAGTGATTGGACTGTTCCTGCTGAACTTCTCTGTAATAGAGTATCAATGTTTCGGACCTGTGGTGGCTGATGGCTGCATCAAGTGCGCGGCAACTAAATGAAGCACCATCTTTTGACTCGATCTGATAGCGAATTAAGCGATGTCTCCGCTCGAATACGTTACGTTCCGAGTGCTGTGAGCTCAAAAATGATTTTTTTCTAACAAAGAAAAACTACACACCGTACTCTACATCCGCCCGAATGATTTTGCGTTTATTTACTATTATTATTATTATTATTATTATTATTATTATTATTATTATTATAGTAGTAAATACAACGACATTTGTCTACAACTTCTAGCCCGAGTATCAGCGGGGCAATGCCCTCCAAACACGGTACTTGAGCTATCGAAGACGCACGCTGAATGTAGTCAAGGGTTCAGGTTCCTATCGTCTACAGTGCATTGCCGTCGTAGCCTCAGGATAATCAATCAGATGGACTCCATCCGAAAATAAATAATAGATGCCGCCACCCTTTCAGGCGACGGATCACTTTTCCGCTTTAGGACAAGGGGCTACATATAGGAAGAGGAGTAGTTGTCGTTCCATTTTATTCCGTGCGGGGCAAGTCAGTCCATTTATTGTTTTTATTGTGTTGTTCTATCTCCCACTGTGTGCTTAACGATTCTACTGCAGTGGCAGGACAACGTTGACTCGACCATATTTTCGACGCGACACGTTGGAGTACCTCTTTCTCTTTCTCTCGTTCAGAGTCGTGCGAACGACAACCGCGGTTGATCTGCTGGTTGAGATGTTTAAGCTGGCGGAACCACAATTCATCTATGTAGCGTGATACGCACAATACGCAATGGCCACGTCTGCAGATTCACTGATTTACAGCCGATTAACCGCTGCTACCTTGCGGTACTATTTTTGATCGATGTAACACGCACATGCCGGTAGATGAGTAAACAGAGGGAACGTTCCGTTTGTAGAATCTGTCGACACATATACGTCCGTATACAATGCTCCATAGCTAACATTTTTAATTAGCGCAAATGAGAACGGACGCAATGGCGTACTTCCTTCTTTGGCTGGGGGTTCGTCATGTTTTTTTATTTTTATTTTATTATCGCGCGTTGTCGCTTCCTTCCAGGGTATCCAATCCGCCTTCGATATCACTTGATAACTGTCTCAAGCATTATTCACACTGTCAACACGTACGAAGACAAGTATTGATTTCTTTGAATACGTGTGTGTGTGTGTGTGATGGGTGACTATGAGTGTTTAGCTGGGTGTATAATACATCGGTTGCCTTTATAACCCTTGTGCCTCACAACGAGTAATACAAATATAACAAGAACTGAAGACAATTCCAAAGTAAACAAAACAGTGAAAACAAATAAACGAATGCTTATATGCGACGCATAAATACTATGTGACGATGCCACCACATAATAACATAATAATAAGAAGAAGATGATCACAATAGGATTCGATCTCCGCCGTTGCACGTCTGCATTTAAGGGGTCCGTCTTATAACGCAGTGCTTAAGCAGTACCGGGGACGTTAAATGTTAGCTGAGAGTCGGAATTTTTTTTAAAAATTCGGAGGATAGAAACAGGATACTGGTGATTCTGGTAGCGATACAACTCCTCTCTACCTAAACAATGGTGAGCGCCGGTAGAAAATTTGTGATGTTTTTTCTTCATCTTAGAAGAGCTGAAACATTTTGTAGCCAATGCCCCCCCCCTCCCCTCTGCTACGGACCCTGAAGGAGCAGGGTCCGTAGCGGGGTAGAGACCATCCGGAATAATATATAACGGCAAACGTGTTTGTACCATGTTGAAAGCAACTTTCCCGTGTACATTTTGCGTCTCATTTGGCATATTGATTGATTAAAGTTTCGACTTCTTTCAAAGTCTTGCTTCCATGTGAAGCATCTGGCCATTTCGCACAGATCTCGATCAAGTGCTCATGATATAATTCCGCAATTAAAAACATCTCACCAGATCGGTCAGAGTGGTTTGACATCGAGGAGCCGACATCAACCCATACAGTAGTTTCGCTCGATTCATCCATTTTTGCCCGAAATGACTCGAAGGAAATCCAAGTCTCAAATCACTAAAACTACTCAACAACAAATTCCTGGCAGCCATTGCTATTCGTCGTTGAGTAATCCGATCTTATTGAAAACGTTCAAACTAACTTGTTACAACGCATTGCTTAAGCAACATACCTATCCATGTACCTCTCGTCCGGCGGGTTTCGTTTCAACCTCAAGCATTTGTCATTACGAAACATTCGCATCCTGCGTCCCCATCCTCCTGTACCGCCCTTGTTGACTTCGCACCTTTACAACAGACACAATAGCCCTCAATGAGCTCAATTCAATTTGGCATATTTGTCGCCACATATATATAACAATGATTGCAACACAGGTACCTTTTACGGTCACCCGGCTATCCTCTCGTTCTCTGCCATCCTAACACCACTCGTTGCCGCTTTATCACACGCCGTTCCTTTTTCTACTTTTATCTGAATACAACCCTTATCGCCCTTATCGCCCCTCCCACCCTATCTCGATCCCTCTCTCTCGCTCGCTCGCTTCCCCAATCATCGATGTCTTATCAGTTTGTTCGAGTAGACACAGTTTGTCCCGCAATGCTCTCTCTCTCACACACACACACACACATACACAGTCTCTCTCTCTCTCTGAAGATCCGTTCCCTCGTCCGCTTTCTGCGTGCATGTCCTTAGCAGTCCAGCTTGTCCTTGCAAATTTTTCTTCGCCTCTCTCTCTGTCCTTCTTTCTCTCTCTCCAGTGCTGCTGATGCAGCTTCTCCTGTTCGCCAGCCAGCGCCCAGCGTCTGCTGCTCGTGCCGGCTTACTCCAATCGACTGACGCCTTCAATCGGGGGTAACTCATGCTCCGTTCTGTTTCCCTCTTTTCCTTTTCTTCTTCCCGTCATCTTCCCGACGTCTTCCTCCTGCGTGTAGCTATGTCACTATCCGCCATCGGCACTCTCCCATTCTTTCCTTCCCTCGGCCGTTTTTGAATCCCCCCCGAACTCCTCGCGTCCCCAGCGTCCCATGCCCCTGCCTTATTATTCTGATGTATTGATTTCTTCCAGTGGTGGTGGTGCGTAGCAGGCGCTACACGGCAGCAGTAGCAGCAGCTGTATTTGGGCGCCGGACGTTCACCGATTGAAGCTTCAAAGCTGCTCGACGCCTTGCTAGACTCGGCTTGCCAGTTCTGCTGGCGGCAGCAGAGACCATAGCGGCAGTGTACCAGCAATTGCCTGGTACCGTTCCCGCCGTTAGCTAGTTGTATCGCTTTTCGGACCAGCGTGGCTCGAACGCGCACGCGAGCCAGCAAGCGAGAACAGAACAGCGCACCGTGAGTACGGAGGAAGTGGAACAGAGATAGGCGATGCCCCCGGGGGTGGTCAGGGGTGCGGGGTTTGAAAAGGGAAGTTGGCTGTCAAGCAGCGGTATATATCGACGGCGTACGCCTCACACAGGGTGCCACGCGCGCCGCATGTTGTACTGCTGCCTCGACACCCTGCGTTGCTAGCATAGCATGGAATCGCACGGCACTGCACAGCTCGGCTAAGCTCTCGCAAATTTAAAACCGATGCCGAGTTCCTCCTGTCGCGGGCAGTGGCCGCTGGGTCGATGTCCCATTACGGCCATCAGAGACGGTCCCTCGAATATCGGCGGCAGCCACCGCTGGGTACGGCAGTAGAACGGCAGCGGACGACGATCTGGTTCTCGCCACCAGCAAACGCGTAGACAGAGCGGCTAGTCTCGCCCGGCGGACATACCGTGTATGTGTGTGTGAACAACGGTTACTCGGGCGGGCTCGCAAGCCGCTGCTGTGAAGGGAACGACGTTAGACGCGCAATCGGGACCCCTGTCAGCCCGGCACGACAGAAGGGAGGGCTGGCCGAAGCAGTTTACGGGCGATGGCCACGCCAGCTACCCAAAAGAAGTATATGGATATGGAGGATGGATTGACGGTACGGCGGCCGCTAAATCACCTCAGCCTCACGCTCGACGTCGTGAACTCTACATATTCTCTCTTTCTACCCCTCCTCCTCATCGTCCTTCGTCCATAAGCGGAAATAAGGAGCGATGCAAAGAGCGAACGGTTCTTCAAGGCAGGGGAAGAACCTCGCCGCGATTTCCCCGCTGCCGACGGAGCGCAGGCTCAAGGATTCGGACGGCTGCACAACGACTACTCGACAGGCCACACCTGTATAATTGCATCTGACGCATACGAGAGGGCGGTAGATGACATCGTCCCGTAACACATACGTTCTGGAACGAAGAGAGAGAGGAGGAATGAAGTTTGTAAATATGCAAGCGAAGCGTGGTGATGATTCTAAGAAGACGGTGAGATGAACAGTATCATTATTTGTACATTAATAAAACGCAACCACAAGTGATATCACACTGAGCGGATCTTCATTCAAATCGAACATCCATTATATGTTTACCCGCCAACACATGCTATTGTCGCGCCGTAAATCTCAAACGTTTCGTTAAATGTAACTGTATAAAACGTACCGCGGCAGCGCCGACGATACCTGTTGGCCTGCGAGAGAGATTTTCACCGCATGAATACTTTGATTTAAGAGCTTTTATATGTCTGTGTGTGTACATATGCCTTTTTCGCACCCTCTCTCTCTCTCGCTGGCTCTTACACGCCAAACAAGGAGTACTTAAATAATGACTCACTATTAATCCTGGCCAACGATGAGACCTCGTAGCCTCCTGTTGCTACTCTGCTTTACCCCCGGCATAATACGAAGCCAATTACGAAAATGAGCAACTACGCATCGCAAATTGTTCGACTGTCTTGTCTCGTTTCATTGTCACCATGTCATCGTCGTCATTGTTGACGTTCAAGTTAATAAGAGTTAGCGCACAACACGACGCGTTCAATAGGTACAAATTTGTCAACCATACCGCTGTTCACCGGGGCAATCAATGAGTCGAAGTCGAATTTGCGTCACCGTGTGACGGCTACCGGCAATACCCATCGCTCGCTGAACGGGCCTCGTTATTGTCCATGTACAATATATATATATATATAAGTAATCAATCAATCAAAAAGAACAGCGTTAGCAGCAGCAACTATGATTCGACTGACAACCCCCCACCCCGACCCGCCCCCCAACGAAACTTCTTTCGGAGTAGACCCATCAAGAAACACGAGTTATCCCTGATTCGCTGCCGTCGTTACTTAAAATAAAAACAATCATTGCAATCCTTGCATTTGTTATTACCGCTGTTTCTGCAGCCGCATCCTCTATCTCGTGCGCGTAACAAGCGGATACGCATCATCTGTCCGTGTCACATCCGCTGTTTATCCACACGCCGGTGCAGTGGCCAGCGAACGGACAACTGGGCAGTCGGACGCGCGCTGAAGGGCGTTCACTTACGTCCATCTGCGCCTTGCGCATACAACAACAATAACAACGGTAACGACGGCAACAACAACGACGACGACGACAACAACGATGACTACTCCTTCTAGTATTGGAACTTCCACTGCTACGAGCCACTGCTGCCGCCGCCATCATCATCTATTTACAAGTGTCAATATTCTTCCGTTTATCCGCTCTCCTCCCTCTGTCTCGTGCTTCAATTTCAATCAGTCCAACAAAGCAACCGAAAGCCGGCAAACGATCCCCCGTCTGTCTGTCTGTCTCCCTGTTTGTTTGTTTGCCTGTCCTGTTGGTGCATGTGTTTTTGCTTGAGAAGCTTCGACGTCCGCCCTGAATGAAACGCCACAATATTGCATTGTATTTTGGGTGAGCATGTGAGTTGTGTGCAGGTGCGAATATGCGACCGAAATGAATGACTCTGACGAGTTAACTAGATGATATATATATATATATATAGACGTCCTAGGTATACTGTAATCGGGAGAGCCTATCTGCTGCCGTTTTTCATCGTCGTTCAGAGGAAACAATACGGTTAGTATGTGATAATCAATACGCATGCACCGATACTATCTCACCCATGTATGTGGAGCTACCACATACCTACCGTAATTCGCAGTTTCCGCAATCGTCGATATCGGTTAAAAAAAAGATAATGGCCACTTAATTGGCCTCTGGTTAGCCGCGATCGCTGCGAGTCATTGACCCAACCGACCCCACGGTTCGTGCTAATTTCGCATCTGTTCATCGTGTCGTTCGTCCGAAGACGGCACACGCATTAATTATAATAAGTGGCAGTATTTCTTCTTAAGTTTGTCAAGCGCGGCGATAATACTAACCGTAACGCATGCATCCATTGACAGCTGGGTGTCACACACGTTATGTAGTATATCTCGCTGATGGTCCCCAGCGAGAGGTAGGCCATATCTAGATCGTGATTATCCACTAACAATATTAGTATTGCATACCTCTACAAGAGCAGCAGCAGCAGCATCGTCAGAATTGACAGGAAAGCGGTCGGCGTTCGAAGCGTCCTCTGTTCAGCAAAGCATTACAACGTTAACAGTTTTCGTTTGCAAACATGATATGACGATGTAACATCATTACGATGAACAGCATCCGTGACAGAGGCTTCTTGCGCTACACAATATATATATATATCTTTAAGTCTTCACCAGTTAAATATATTGTCTGGCAGCGTTCACCGACCTGACTGAGCTGATCGGGAGTCTCTGAGCAGACGTGCAGGATATATTGCGCCAACCGGCGTACTTTGCGATAACCAGACACACCCAGCTGCACGCTGATCCGCGTGTTGTCGTCATATAAATACATGTGTGGTATGCAGGTGCTCGCACCTGCTGCGCTGTCCAGCCATCCCATCGTGTGGGGATCCGTGCCCCGAACGGATATCCGAAGTGCCGGAGTCCGATAACAGAGTTGTGGGTGCTTCAAAATGTGATTTCATTCGACTGATAAATGCGTACGTCGGTGTACTTATTGTCTATATGATAAATAAAACAAAAATAAACTTGTAGCTCCCTGTACGCGATCCTTGTGTACACCACGCCGTGTATAATTCGGAAGAAAGAATATATATATATATATCTATATATATTCTAGTGTACAGCGGGTCGCGTATACCTCGCAGTCGGTAACAATCAGCGTTCACGCGGGCCGACCCGTGCGTGAACAAATTTTACGTTCGTTCCAAAACGCGTTTGTTCAATTGGCGATGACTGCCCGATACCCTACGCTCTGCCTCGCCCTAGTCGAGGCATCAACCGCACCGATAGCAACAGCAGGAGCAGCAACAGCGGCGGCGAATTTCGATAGCCGCCGACGGGGGCCAAAACTAATAATAATAATAATAACAAGTGAAGACAGTGGCCGGCTGTCTCGCCATCGGCTGTATCTCGATAGCGGCGGCGCATTGGGTGTGGATTCACTCCATGACGTTCTACGCAAGTTGCATATATTTATATCTGCCAGTGTAAGCGGTGGCGGCGGCGGCGGCGACGGTAGTGTCGATATGTTTCACTGGTACCGCTGTTCGTGTTCGCTGCCGTTGTAGGCAGCCGCTGAATCGTCCGAACTGCGGCTGACCGAACTGGATCGCTGCAGTTATGGCCACCACGCGCAGAGCAATTGCGGCAGTTGTAGCAGAGTGGTACTCTTGACCAGCGATGTCTTCTTGATGCTATACTTGTTGTTGTTGCTGTTACTGTTGTTGTTGTTGCTGTTGTTGCTGCTGCTGCTGCTGCCGCCGCCCGAATATTGGTCATCTATCTGGCGGCTGATGCTGCCTCTGGGACATTTAAGAAAAACCATAATAGTACCACGGGAACTACGACTACCGCTACGAGCCACCGTTACGGCATGCTGTGCGTGTGTATCCGTCTGTCAGCGTGTGGGGTACAGATTTGCCGCGGTTGTGGTGCTGTTGTTGTTGCTCCTGCTGCTGCCGCCGCCGTCGCCGCCGCTGCCGCCGCCGCCGTCGCCGCCGCTGCCGCCGCCGCCGCCACAGTCGTCGTTGAGGGAGGGCACGGTGGCCTGAGGCAGGTCGTTCATTCTCCACGCTGAATTCTCCCCTCATGGATCGCCTTTCCCTGACAGACGCGGGCGGCCGCTGCTGCCGCTGCCGCTAGCGGCGGTTGGTCCGGCGGGGCGCCGCTTCATGCGGGGCGCGAAAACCGCCACCCCGATGATGATATAAACCAGTGCGCACTGGACGACAAAGTCCAAATAGAGCCTAAACGAAGTCGCAAACGAATCAGCAAATCATCGAGCTACGACGACTACCAGACAACAACGTGCGCATGTGTGATTGCATGTAACCGGGTGACCGTAGCGGTGGTGGCGGTGATACGTGCGAGGATCTCAGTTGTGACAGCCTCTCGAACGAGGACGAACAATAGACAAAGAGACAAACCGGCGCCACTAGTGTATTCACGATGAATCCCTATGTAAGTGGACGCTACGAGCTAGCGCTTCGATACGTCTAAAAATCTACTGACACTCGTGGCTAGTCAGGACGGCATTGACACCGACGTGGATTAACTGATGGGCATACAAACAGACGGTCGACGGATTATCGTGCTGCCTCGGCATTGGCATAGCAGTCGTTGTTGATGCAAAACTCGGGTGTTATATCTTGTAGCCACAGAGATATTAGGCTGTGAGAATACAGCGAGCGTTATTATAGAGCGGTTGCGAGAGTCGAGGTTCTAACGGCGTGTCATACACATTTAGCCATTGGCGATAGCTTGTGGACCCTGAGAAACAACTGGTGGGGCCTGCTAGTGATAGAGATTACTGAGCTAATTGTATGAGTCTATTCCCTGAAATGAAATCGACTCTGTTCAACCCATCGATCCGGTTCATCCAATCGTCCTCATGCAAATGATGAGTTTCTCATCATCGTATTTGACTTATGTCGTATTGCAAGCTGTCGACCTTACGGAGAAGTGATTCTTTAGACTGATCATTTCGATGAGCTTCTTTTTGCTCACCACAATGATGAGCAGGACTCATCCTATATTAGATGGTCGGCAGAACCGGGTCGTGATTCGCCGTCGGCTTCACTGACAATTACCACACTGCCCTCTAAACGGCAGCAACACTGTACTCCTTCCAATGAGCCATTTTAGATGATTAGCCGCCTTCATGCGTGCGCATGTGGCCTGACGCGTTTATACCGAACATGGGTGCGTAGACCCAACAGCTTATACCGAATAGGTGGCAAGGGTCACGTCACACGGTTACCTTGTGCAAGCTTTGCTTTGCTTAGCCGTGCCTGTGCAGCTCGCCCGGCCCTTGTGTACCTAGCGACGATGTGAAGTGCAGGATCTACAGCGTCCGTTAACGGGTTGACCCGATGTGAAAACAGGTTAAGGACGGGCACTGTGCAAGCATACCTTCGTCGCAGCAAAATTGCTCTCTCTCTCTCTCTCTCTCTCTCCCTCTGTGAACTGACCCATTGGCCGTTCAGATCGAAACCGATAGTGGTTTCCATTGAGAGTCCGCTCCGAAAGCCCACGATGTGCCGAACAATAGACGGCTTAAGGCACTATTCATTCAGATTATGGTCGGAATCTGCAGCGTTCTTGGAGCAGGCCGTTGAACGGCACTAGCGAATTTAGCCTCATGACGAACTCGCCTCCCAGGGATGGCACCGAGCTGGTACTCAAGCTCTGTGGTGTTCTTGCATGCTTTAGAAGCGAGCACTTGGAAACATCTTCCCTTTACTACTACCAACCCCTCCGCCAATACATTAACATATACAGCATAAAATATACAGTGACTGTGAGTGGTTAGATTGTGTGAAATGCACGTCATTAGATGCCGATGAACAGCAGCACTTTATCGAGTTCTGGTGTATTTTTAGCGGCGTACAATTATCGCACCACAATAAAGTTTGTCATTGCTACATTTTACGCGCTCCCGCTGATTAAGTGAATGCCGTTATTTTGTTTTCACCAGCAGAGAGATAGTTGATAGAGAGCCAGCTACAAATTGTTATAAATGGTTGATTCTCATTTTTCATCCAGTTCCCCCTGGTGGACGAGCTTGGTCGTGGTGAACAAATTTAGTTATGATAGCGCCCAGCATCGCTAGCATGAAAATTCGTCCCCATATATAGGGGGAACTCGAACGAGACATGCAGATATATCAGTGTAGTCATCTGGTATTTTTCAACCAGAAGTGAACAGTGTAAGAAAGCTGCACTGTCGGGAGGCATTCACAATGGAAAATACTATTGAGAGACTATCGGCCGATTCGGGAGGACATAATGTTCGAAGCAGCACTCATCGTTTTGAGAGGTTGCGAGAGCGACATGATAATAATAATAATAATAATAATAATAATAACAATGACAATAGGCCATCCATAAACTGTATCCGAGTCTCATGAAACCATACTGATACGTGCATCAAAAGCGTGCCAGTGCATAAATAATGATGGAGTTTAAGGTGAGTTGTGCAAAATTCATCATTAGTTGTCTCGGTTGCCCCACGAATTGACTGCAGACTCTAAGAACGCATCTCGTTCCAATTCTTCAGCCTCACATGTGGGCCAAACGTGAGAACACGTCGAGCAGCACGTGCGTACAGATTACATTGAGCTAGCTCGGGGTGGTAGTTCTGATGTACTGCAGGATATCGCGTCTTGGAATACAAAGCCTATCAGCGAACTGTCGCACGAACAAAACGGGAAGCTATGCATGAAATGGAATCTTGTATGATTCGCTAAGAATTGAAATATTACAACACTCAATTATGTAGGAGAATCATCCAAACAAATCAGCATGATCAGAACCGATATGCTACGCAATAGCGAACATTGCTGTGAAAAGTGCTATTTGTGAGTATCGCGCAAAGTCGATGGGTGGACAAGAGAGCGTCCACGGCAGAAAATGAGTGAAGCGCATACTATAAAGCTTTCTGACTGACGAAAATAGACAATTCTACTTAATCACAAATATATATATATATATATATATGCACACACACACGCCACACATGGTAATTAAGTAAGTAATAATTCTACCTGTCAAGGCAGCACATCGGCCAGTTGTACCTGCCTGTTTTCGTGCGACACACGTTGACATGACTAATAATACGCTCAATCGTAATCACTATTATCACCAATGTAATTAGCTAGATCATTTCAAATTGTACTTTGTGTCGTTCTCTCACCGAAATCAAACAACGCGATTAACTTTAATTTTCGTCATTTTGTGTGTGTGTGTGTGTTGGATCCATGTTCATCATTGCAGCAAATCGCAGCCATACTGTCAATCATCATATCAGCTCTCATAGGGGGTGCATATGCCGGCGGCCATGGCGGCTTTAGCCTTGGCGGACACGGCTTCGGAGGTAAGTAGCCCCACAATATTGCTTGTATAAATAACTATTTGAATAAATCGACTTTATATTATGTATTAATCATGCATTATACGTTAGAAAATATATGCACGGGGTATTGCACAACATTTCATTGTTGTATTGGTATAGACGCTATTGGGCTATAGTTGTTATCGAATTTTGTCTTGTTCAATAAGAAGAAGACAGTAACAACCATTTACGGATATTATTTTATAAATTCTCTCCGCGAAATTTCGGACGGGGGAGGGGCAGCAATTAGGAGTGTGGCTGATGAACTCTGTGATTCGTGCATGCTCGTCTCAAATCTCCAGGTGGCCACGGTGGAGGATTTGGGGGTGGTCACGGCGGATTGATTGCTGCGCCAATTGCCATTGGACACGGAGGGTTCGGTAGGTGACATAATACATCATGTAGTTCGAGCTAATGTCAGATCTAGCCAAGGTCGTAATTCATTAAGTTCGGTTGGCTTAGTTTGCTGTTAATTCATGATGACACGCACGCATCCTGTGTCTACAACGGATTACACAGCTATTACAGTTCTACTGGACATCGTGAAGTCGATGATGGTATGAAACTGTTCGTCGTCAGTCACCTCAGCAATTCGACTTCATCCCCATTGGTGATCTCTCCCTGCCGTAAATATAAATCACATCTAGATTGGGGCGTGTTTATATATCAGCCGCAAAACAACCCGTCCCGAACCTGCATGAGATGCATTGATATTCCGATCGCTGCTGAGCACGATCAAGAAATGGGCATGTTCATTCAACTGTCATACAACTGCTCACGGAAGCTACACTTATGAAGTAAACGAAAACAAAAAACACACGGTCAGCCGAACTGATCTCATCCACGCTGCACGATTAGCAGCTTCGAGCCTGCTATCATCGGGTCGCGCTTTCCAGCGTCCTGGCACGAGCGCGCCGCCCTTGTCACCGCCCTTGATGTATTTACAAGGCACTGTGCGTGCTCGCCTTCGCGTAAATCCGCCCCTGGAGTAAAGTGGGTGTGTGATGCGATGTCCCGATTCCTTCCTACCTTGAAATCGACAGAAGATAGATCCTTGGCACCCCCAACCCTCCAACCCCCCGCTACCCCCGAACTGCTAGACTGCCGTCTGACAGAGACACGATTTTCTCCTTTGGCGCGTTGTCCCCGCAGCTGGCTGCCTGTAGTCACAGGGCAGAGCGACTGTTCTGCGACGCTGAGAAGAAACTCGGGTGGCGTAACACTCTACTTAGGGCCGCTTGCCCGTGGAGGCAGGGCGGCTTGTGCAATATTCACTACAGGTGAGACGGCGTACGATGTACGGGGTGAGCAAAGTTCACTCACCGACGCAAATGTGCGGCTCGATGTTTCTGCCGACGTTTTCGGCGTCGTTGTAGCGCCCTGCGGCCCTGCTCGCTCGAAGACGTCTTTTTTTCCATCTTCCTTGCTCTACGCTTGTCATATTGTTGGAACACGCCCATATGGTTGTGAGAGACGAACGCGAATGGACTTATTCGTCGGCCGGGAATACTTTTCCTCTACTGCTAAAGAATACTGTGCTCAAAACATATTGTTATCGTGTTTTTCTTTTATCGTTCTGTGTGTGTGTATGGCGATATTCTTCTATAATAGTTCGATTTTGGGGCTCGATTTAGGCTGCGTCAGGCGTGTTTTCGATGCTGGAAGAGACATTATTATAGACTCTCACGAAGAAGAAATGGTTGACAATCGAAAAGTATACTGCATGCTTTCATGCAAGGTGCTCGAGCTATAGGCGATGCATTGGCACTGTCTATGTACGATTATCGTAGTATCGAGTAATAACAGGAGAATGTAGACCTTGAAAAGGCGGTCTCAAATTGATGAAATGTGGAAATCGATGACTATTTTAGTTTTTATACATATATATATATATATATATATATATATAACTGCGAAATCTACCATAAAATTATTCATTACAGGCGGCGGATTCGGTCACGGTGGAGGTCACGCCATCAAAATCGCTCCCATTTCAATCGGTCACGGCTTCGGGGGCGGCTTCGGACATGGAATAAGTAGGTGCCCGATTCGATACGATTTGGTAGGGTACATTTGCGATATATAATAGATATGATCTCTCTCCCTGCCCTAAGTCGGTCCATACAATTCCAGATCGTCAGAAACCCCCAGAGGGTTGCCTTTCGCCTAAATGGTGACCAGCAACATCGTGTTTTGGTTACCAGTCAGCATCTGCATTCATTACCACGTTCCTATTTATGTTATCGCAGGATTTGGCGGCCATGGTCACGGACACGGGCACGGTTTTCACCGATCACTCGTTCATGGACCCGTCAAGGTAAAAGGAGATATCCATTCTGCTAAGAAATACGCCCCACTCGCCTACGGACACGGATGGTAATAAGAGACGACATGCATCTGCTCGAAAAGTCGCAGATAATGAACTTCGTTGGGCAGCCGTTCCAATTGGATATATATATATATATATAGTTGTTGTATATTTCGTATTTGATGACCACTGGTTGAGGATCGAGTCAGACTGTTGCGAAGTGGTGTTATAAATGTTGCCTATATATATATATATATATATATATATATATACAATGTAGTTTCAGTCGCTTGTACATAATTGTCGCCGGTCGAATTTATATCTATTATATTGTTATTGTTATGTAATAAATATTGCGGTAATTCCGCTGTTATAATTATAATAACAACCCAATGTCTTCTTTACTACCCTATATATATATATATCAGGAAAAAACTAAAAGCATACTGTTCAAATAACTAAACTTTTTCACAATATTCAAGACAGACAAGAATATCAAAAAGTCACTCTTGAAGTACTCACTGTCAAACGAGATACAGTCAAGCGTTTTGTCTAAAGGAATTATCAAGTATCAGAAATTCAAAAGTAACTATAATATCATAGGTGACCGCATTCTCAAGACGAACTGCAAATTGTAGACAGGATATCTACAAGGTATTGTTCTGCGGAGTTCCTTGTTTATGTTGTCCATAGTTGCTTTGTGAAATATACTATTTTCACCCTTGTGAAACTTGCTATTTACGCAGATGATGCCAAGCTGTATATACGCAGTGCAAACGGGCAACGACCCAAGGTGATCCAAGATACATTAGATCATATTTCTGAATGGTTGGCTTACGGCTTAGGTCGTATAAAAACCCAGATGGAAATACAGCCTCGAAGGACAGCCGCTGATAAGCGAGATGTAGTCAAACGTTTAGCAGTGAGCTTCTTATCGACATCAAACATGGCAGGGCAAAGTTCTTCATGTGGCCACTGGGTGTATGTGCAACTGGATACTTTGAGCGTTTTCTGTAAATTATATAAATGTGTGCGTCATGCTTTACGAGTCATACATCATTTCATGATTAGTGCATCACGGCCAAGTGTGGCACCGATCACGAGCAGGCGACCTTAGCCTTCCTGAAGAAATCCAAAGAAAACTTCTACAACGAGTCGAGTGCACGTTCAGTGCTGAGCTAAGATCGATCGAAACGCGATCTGTGGACGACCGGGATGCAAGCAGCGCACATAAAGCATCTCAGGAGAATCATGAAAAATGAAGATACTTATTTTATAATGTCTGGCCTAATTGGGGAGCAATACTAGAAGAAGGTCTGTACTGAGGCACCGTGTGACGCATAGTGGAATATCTAATACCTTAGTATAATAAACTATAAAATAATACCTTATTGTCATAAATTATAAAGCGATTCTCAGCAAAAGTGTCTCAGACATCACTGACAAACATTGTACCGGATTTTGATATCTAGGATAATCATATTTTCAGCGTATTATTATCACTATTATTTCTACAATATAGCCTGTGGGGGAGGCTTCCTCGTGATAAATGATGTCCATGTTTGTGTATCATTATAAAGTAACGCGTAACTGATTATATCTAATTTTGCTGTTGTACTGGCTGCTTGTATTGTCCATAGCGTCGTCATGTATTGTCGTCCATTGCATCTAGCCCTTGCAACACGCCACGATCCGTCGAGTGGTAGAACGCGGTGGTATCGTAGTTTTGGACAATCTCTTCGTTATGTGTCGTGTCGTGTATTGCTCCCGTTTGCCGTCGTACGTGGTGGCTCTCAACGTGCTCGAATATGCGACCCAAAGCGTGCTTTCTATTAAATATCGCCGTCACGGTAACACGCCTCGTGTGAGAGATACGGCAGTACGCAGATATGCCAGGTGTCAAATTAGTGCCTTTTCGACGGCTTCTCGCACACGGGTAAGCATTGTCAACTTGATCATATGATTCTGTAGTAAGAATGGATTAATTCTCGTTCCTGTCTCTTCGTTCGTTTCTCATCTTTCTAATCTCTACGACATATCATGTGGGTAGTGTTAAGCTAAGCAACACGCTATCGGAAATTCAGCAGTGCTCCGGTGAACGACGTCAAAGCCGTCTACTGCAGCAGCCTCCGAAGAAACAGCTCTGAGCAAACTCGCCGGCTCGCTGGCTAGGTAACAGGATGGCTCTCCCGAAGTCTTGGACAAAAAAGACCTCGCCAAGCATGAACTGCAATGGGATACAGTATACTGCAGCTGAAAGCCACATACACAAGCACACACCTACACAAACAAACATCCACAGCCACGCGCAGAGCGGCGTGTACGAGCGGAAAAGCAATCTCGACTCTGTATCCTCTCAACGAATCACCGTTCAAAGATGATACCGCTGATAGCGTTGTCGTTTGACGCAAGCTGCGATAGTCTCTTATTCCAACGGCTGATAGCGACCCTCAGTCAGTCAGATAGACGACGTCTCGGCAAACTACCGTGTTACTTCGACGAGTGATTTGATTGATACAGGGACGGCACTGCAAGACAACTTGTATAATAGTGCCAGACCTCGCGGCACCATTGCCAACTAACCATGAACATGTGGTTAACGCTTGTGTAACTGTGACAACGTTTATTTGCGTCATTGACGACCATAATGACAATGACGATTCAGCTTTCTTCCTCGTAATCAAACGCCTCACGTTCACACACTTCAATCAGCGACACACACAGCGTTGCGATTGCACTGCTTTTGTCGACGAAGCGGCGAGTCCGCGAACTAAAGTCTTCGTGTACGCGTTCTCATCGGCCGCTCATCCGTTGTAGTGTATCATCCCTGAGTTGACGTAGCCAGCACATGGCGACGACACGCGAAGCAATGTAGCGTGTGCTGTTTGTTTAGAAGGACTGCTTCCAGGAACCCGGAAAGCAACCGAGCACGAAAACGCCCCTCAGCCCGACCGAATGTCGTGTCCCACTTGACAACTACACAGCATGCAACACCTCCAGCATATATAGAATACTATAGCGTTTGCGTTTTCTTTGTCTGTCTGTCTTCTCCCTTGCGTTTTTAGATACGCGCAGTGTGATGCAAAAACGGCCCACCGCCAGTAGCAGAGTCCCGCTACGAGGGTCTAACGTACGTCAATTTGAGTCGCACGACGGGCTGCGTCCTTCTGCGCCCTTCTGGCTGCCATAGTTGCTACGCTATATGCAGTTTTGCCCCGGCCTGGTAAAGTGGCACAGTCATAAGGTTGTCGTACGAGACTCGAATCGAGCGCGTACATTGAGCATGACGGCGTCGGCATAGAGGGCAGATAGCGACTCTGGTGGGGCGCTGTAGGCCGTACAGACCTACGGTATGCATTAGAAGGGCAATACATCAACATATGGCCGCCGTCTGTCGCGATGCTGTGCAGGACGAAAGGTGACAACAAAAACACAGCGGGCGATAATCACAGCTACGACGGTTCAGACGAGGACGAGGCGGTCCGGCCAACGTTGCCAACCATCTTCCTGCCAGTGTATCAGCGTTTCTACGACGGTAACCAGTGGCCTCAACAGCAATCCTGTGTCGCGTGAACAGTTAGTATCGAACCTTAACTGTCCACCATCGAATGGGACTGTGTGTGTGTGTGAGAGAGAGAGAGAGAGCGCGCGCGCGGGAGAGAAATAAAAGCTGACGGGCATAACATCTCGTTCGTTCGTCCTTCCTCCTCTCTTCTTTCTAGTCTACCTTCTCGTCTGTTTCGTGTGTTTCGAGTACTCTTCATGGCCTAACGGCATGCGTCGCCTTCTTTAATTCGACGGCCGTCACGGGGCGACAGTTCGTTGTTCGGCCCGTCAGTTCGTTGCGCCTCAGAGGCTCCTTCGTTCGAGGGGCGCTACTGTCGAAGAGAAAGTAGCAACCAGCTCTTGACACAGAGAACAACCTGCGACCGCGGCCGGCATCCATGCATCTCAGCACGCAAGCCCCACTTTATGCTGCAGTTGGCTTGCTGCCTTTTAACGACGACGACGACGACGACGACAGCAGCAACCCCAAAGAGGAGTAGATGTTCGCCGTTAGAAGAAGACCACCCTTGAGGAGAACAGAGGAGCAGATGGCTAACAGACGACGCGGCAAACCTGACCTTGGCCAGTTGCTCTTACGGTCATTATGTTGTTGTTGTTATGGCCAATGTTGTCATCGGTGTTACCTACTCTAGCGTGTATATGCATATATTCTCAGCTTTTTTGTGGCGCGGCTTGTCCGCTCCCTCGCTGTTCCTGGTGTCGTCTGACAACGCTGTACTCGTATACCCTCACCGTCCGGCCATCACTGGCTTTTCATTTCGTTGGCCGTGCGCGAGTCGTTGCAAACTCCAGTCGTTGCGTATCGCCCCATCTACAGAAGACACAGCGGAACCGTCGAGGCGAACGAGCCAAGGGGAAACGTAGAGCGTCCGGCCAGTAACAGTATCGCCGTACGAAATGGTGCTACTCGGCGTTCATACGCACGCTGCACATGTGGCCTGACAGCCGTCGCCAGCGGCCCCGAATCGTCGCGGGAAGGAAGACGAACTCGTAGCTTCTGAAAGTTTCAAGACCGTCGTGTAGCCAAAGAGCCAAGGGACACACTAAGGACGCCGAGGACGACGCAAAGAGCAGTACGCGGGCGGCCATCCAGGAAGGCAGCAGCGGTAGGTGCTGTGCTCCAATTGGGCTGACGTTCTGGGTGACTGCGTGTGCAAGCCATGTCTCGTAATAATCGTAGTTCGAGGCAAACTAGCATGGCGAAGACGGTGAAGGGCATGCGTCGCGTTTCGGCGTTTGGCATCTCCGTGGCGTCGCCCAACGTGGAGGCGTACGAAGTCTCGAACAAGCCTACACTCGCAAACGTTGCACGCTTGCATCCCGACACATTTACGGTTATTGCCGTTTACTTTTATGGCTAAAACTTCCATAGAAGAAGGCGGCGTTAAGGGGAGACATAATTGATGCTTTTGCTAGAAGTGGCAGCGATCAAATAAAAAAATAAAGAGGGAAAGCGTTATCGTAAGAGGACTTCTCCTTAGGGGTGGACCAAGTAAGAAAAAGACTATGGAGTTATTGTTATAAAAATCAACTGCGCCCGTCAACTGTTCCTTGCTTCATTGCGATGCAATAAGCGTAAATTACGTCATTTATCACCTATATATATATATATATATGTGTTAATGGATGAACAAGTTGTGTTGCAGACATAGATCCTCGAATTTGAGTGACTCAAGCGTTCCCGAAGCATCAAAACGACGGGGATTGAAGTTGTCCTCACCACATGTTTTGTGTCATTAATTCGTTGCATGTGGCCACCAACAGTGGGAGGAGGCGACATGTTGTACCTCTCTCTCTCTCTCGCTCCCGTTCTCTCCTTTTGACACGAGGTGTGTCCGATTCGAGTTTTCACTGTCAATGTACCTATCACTGTCATACATAGGCCGCTTCTTGCCGTTGCCCCACTAACCTATCCTGTACCACGGCTACGCTACTAGAGTCCTTCTACTGGGTCTATCAAGCCGCGGCTTGCGCAAGAGCTAGGTACGCGAGTCTTTACTGGGGGTCGCTGCTGCACTGCCGAAGGTCGCCGGCCAGCCGAGTGGTTAGAGCAGCGGAACGAAGGAAGCGTGTCAGCTTCCTTTTCCTTTCGTTTCCCTTCCTTTCCTTTTCTTGGCTTTCTTTTATCTGCTACTTCTTCTTCTTCTTCATTCGCCTTCACCGTCTTCGCTCTGCCATTGAGGCTTCCCGCCTCGGGGAAAGCGCCAAGCTGAACTCACCGCGCCGCTGCCGCAAACTTCCCGCGACCTGCCGTCAACTCAACTCAACCTTGAAGAGCTTCGACGAATTTATTTTTTCTCCTTTTTCTACCCTTCCTCCTATGCCACGATTTCCTCTACAGGCGCGCCTGAGCTCACTTCTACGTGCAGCTGCTGCGGAGCCAGCAACGCTAGCAGGCGCCGGCGGCGGCGACAGCTCATTCGTTCGTTTTTCCCGCTTCGCTCAGTGCCCCCCCCCACGCAGGGAGACACACCGGCAAAGCCCGAACTCCCAGTAGCGGCAGCACTTCAAGACCCCTATTTCGTCCATTCCAGTCGCTGACTTTACTTGTTTCCAGAGCGTTTGCAGTCAGCTTGGAGCGAAGCGCACACCGACGGACCTAAGGTTCAGACCCAGGCTCTGCTGTCGTCCCATGAGTCACCCCTTGAGCTAGCCTCAGCTTCACGCTCGCTGGAGGGGGGATCAAACGATCTCAAAATTCGAGCTGTGCTACTATGGATTCTTCGGTTCCGTAAGGAAATCGAATGAATACGCTCGAGCCATATATATATATATAGAAATGGGAGAGCACGCTGACGATTGAGTATTTCGCCGCGACGCCGGTTCCCAAAGCTTGTGTCGTTCGCCCCTCTCTAATTTAAGCTATATCCACTCGACGATTGCGAATTGTCTACGTTGGAGTAATTCGTACCCGTTTACCCAACATTTCATCCAGATTAAATTTCAGAACGAATATCAGTTGGCGCTTTGTGTTTGACAGTTACGCATGAATTAGAGCCTCTTTAGCCCACGATTAGCACCAGCTTTATTGTCGCACTGATGAACAGCCATAGCTAATATATATATATATATATATATATATATATATATATATAATGGAGAGAATAGAAGAATAATAGATAAATCTACAATTGCATATAATACTCGTATGATGGAGGAATCAACAGTTACACCCGTAAACACTATTAATTTTCTTCAAATCATCGTTGGCACGGCCCGATCGTGCCGCCAACTTCGGAATGGTCGGAGCAAGCTTAAGAGATTTTCGAATAGCATTTGTTCCTCATTTTTTCCCATGTTACGCTCGAATCCCCGAGATCTTTCCCTTAGCTAGACTTGTTCGGACCCTAACTAACGGAAGGGTCCTGGGTTCACACGCGTTAGTTCCTTGTGTTCATACATTAAAAGCACACATTAAAAATTGTTTGAGCAACTGAATATAAATGCCTATAGATTATACAGGCAAAACGTAAGCACTTGATAGCCTCTTTGGCATTGGCCTGCGCTCTCATTGCGTCGCGTCTCCTCTCGAGAGCTCGTCCCTTTCCCTCTAACGTTCAGCGAGCCAGACTCATTCTTGGGGACTCCTTCAGGCATACCGCCGCGACATAGTTCCACGCTCCGCTGGATGCATCGTTCCGCATGACAGCAGTAGCAGCGGGCGGCGACGGCCGCGCCGGCGACGACGTTGCAACCCAGCCCAGGACGGTGCTGCGTGCCGCATCTGGCTAGGCACCACCCGCCGCAGCAAGGCAGGACCACCTACGAGGTAACGTTTTTGGCCGTCTCCACCCGTCCGATCGGGCGTCAGGGATGAATACGCCTGAGCTGGCCCCCTTCGACCATGCCGCTCTCATCCACTGAAACCATTTCCTCAGCTGCCACGGCTCCCCTGCACTTTTCCCTCTCCGCGTCTTAACTCGCCGAGCCATTCTGGCACTGATGCTCTCCCGTGTTTAGCCCCCTCTCGCGCCACCGCCGTCGTTTTGCAAAGGACAACGGAACGCTGCTTTCATGACGATGCTGCTCTTTTGACGCCCCTGAAGGGCGGGCGCTGGCTGAGCTGCGCTTTGGATCCTGGCCCAGAAAGGCGGCAGGCCACCTTTCCTGCGTCCAGTGAACTCGGAAAGTCTTGTCGTGGGGGCGACGGGGCGCGCTACTGCGGCGAGTAATAATGGGCTACGTAGGTTGCAAGGTAAGCTACGTATCCTGCATAGAAGCAGGAAAGTGCAGCTAAGGGGGCAGGTCGGATGCAGTTTCTCTCACACCTTCCCACTCTATCTTTCTATCTATCTCTATTTCTCGCTCTCCCTCTCTCACTAGTGCTTACTCCCTGATGCTGCTCTGCTAGAGGCATCGAGTAGTAAAGAATACGCATACGGCAGCAGCTATGAGGTAGTACACTCCCAGAGCAAAGCCTCGAACGAGGTGAGCCGGGGAGGCGTTAGCAGTGTGGAGCACTTATCCTGTTCACGACTAACCCTCACCTATTTGGATGTGTGAACACTTGCCCCTCTTCCCCAGCTTGGTACTGTTAGACGTTACTTGTTATCGCACTGCCGGAAATGCATACGTGCTCACTTTAGAAGTAGCAGGATGCACGCCGCCTCTCGGATTCTGCGAAAAGGTACACCATTACTTCTACTGACGCTTCCACGGCTCAGTGCTTCAGAGTGGTGCTAAGTCTGTGGCTGTGAAAAGCCAGAGGTAGCAGGTTCGGGTCTCGTATAACGACATATCGCGTTGAATAAAAACAAACGTACTTGACTAACCTAATGCTGCTTGCTCTCGCTCATCCTTGTATGGTGGAAGTAAACAAGAACACAGGGTAAAGAATCACGTTGCTTACTTGCCCATACTTCAGTAGCCTTCTCATTGGGTCCGAGATCGCCAGTTATTTGACAGCAGGTCGGCGGGGACGCCGGCATCGCCTTCGGCCTTCGCACCTGCCTACTACTTCTGAAGTTGACATCTACCGAAAACAACAAGCACTCCCACGCGCGTGCTTTTCCGCTCGCTCCGACAAAAGCTCAGCAACGGTTGCTGTAGAATTTTCAGACACAGACGATAGGACACACTTGTAGAGAGAGCTCGCCTATAGAGGCTGCCCTTGCTGTTGTCCTTGCAAGGGCCGGACTGTGTTACGTTGTGAAAGCCCTATGAAAGTGTAAAGCCTTTCGAGCGTGGAGCAAAGAGTAAAACAAGGTGTTCATGTTTAGTGACATCCATGACGCCGTTGGCACTATGTAGCAGACGTACTGCTGTTCCTAGCTGTTCCGCTAGCAGCCATCAGCACCGACGCGACTTGTGTTCAAATTTTCACGCAGGCGCCCCCCAAACCCCCTACAGTGCATTGAGGTGGCGGGCACCTTATGCGGGGCTCGCCGAGAACAGCACATAGTAAAAGCGACGATGTCAACGATGGGGTGTCGAAGTCAAATATGACTGGGCCTTTGCCCGATAGCTCGCTGCTCTTCAATGTTCTTTGCCGTTTGCCGGAGACGGTCGTGGATAGTAGATAGATAGATGGGAGAAGACAACGACTGACATACGATATACCCTCCCCTCCCCGACCACCTCCGCCTCGCAGCCAAAGGCAGCCAGCTTCAGCTGCCCACGAACGAATCATGGCAACAGTGCGATGTCTCTATGACTGCTTGCCGATGCAGAGTGCATTTGTCGGCCGACAAACGAGCGCTATACATATGGGTGTCTACGTATATATAATAGAAGCCAAACAATATGCTCTTCTAGCTAGCATAACGTAGAATCCATTGCCTTGTATTCGCTTATGTAAATACAGACGCTGCCAAAGGCACTCACAGAAACTCTAGCTACTGGAACACCCAAACATCGACAACAATAAAAATAACAACAAACTGTGCAGACACACATTTATCCTCAAGGCTGCCATGTCGCTGTTCTGCGCGCGAAGTGTGTGTGTGTTAGTGTATGTGACACCGTTCGCGATACAAGAGGTTACTATGATTATCATATTCCATATCTAACACGAAGGACACATAGTTACAGGAGTCTGAGTATATGGTTCAAGAGTCGGGTTGTCAGCCCGACCGAGCCACCTGCAGAAAGTGAGGCGGGCCAGCCAACCCGTGCACCTATATACGTAGTCATGTGTTCGGCGGCCATATACGGTAGTGAGTGACCAGGACGAGAACGCAAAGGAGACCAGGGACAATTGGTAGTACGTGTCGTTCCTGCAGTAATGTCGGCCCAGCCCTAAAGAATCGGGCGTCGCCCGAAGGCCTCCGCCCCCACCCTTCTGGCGTGGTAAAAGCAGCTTAGAAGAGCTCAGCTCAGGGCATAGCCAGTGACTTGGTACAGCTGGCCGTCAAAGGACCAACGAGCAAGTCAGCCAGCCACGGAACACTCGAAGGAGCAGCCCCAGCAGACGATGAGCGTGTGTCTGCGGTATATATCTGTGAGCGTGTGTTCGTGTGTGCCCGTGTATCTGTGCGAAGAAGCATGAAAAGCCTGGGCGTGCCGACATCCGGCCCGGCTGTCTTGCTATTTGCAGCCGGGTGGGCTCCCCAGCGGGCAAAGGGGCTTAGCCGTGCGCAAAGCTACACCAGCCCAACCAGGCCGACAACACTGTGGACCTTTCGCAGTCTACGAGGAGGATCACGCAGAGCTCAGTAGATGCTGGCCGAGTTGGCCGCCGTGCCAGTGTCCGTCCCTCCGAAGGGTCAGCCATAGAATATTTGTGGCCCCACTGTAGCATCACGTCGCCCGTCGCTCAAGTCCGCCTCACGGATTTTTCCTCTTCATCTTTTTCGTCCTCTTATTCGCTACGATCGGAATCGAGTCGACCGCGACGCCGCCACCGCCGCCGCCTTATTTTTAACCACAATCCAATCGCTTTGGTAAGCTGGTCGTCGACCTCCCTGCTGGTCTTTCCGATTCGAGTCGCCTCAAACTGAGAATTTGCTTGCGTAGGTCTCGTCTACTACAGCGGCTGCAACACCAGCCGCATCCGACACCACAACGAGTTGGCAGATACGACGGTGCCAACGTAGAGACGACAAGAACGAAGGAACAACGGATTGGGTTTGTTCGTTTTATGACAGCGGATGCATGTGTGTGCATTTCGTAACACTCACAACTGACGCGAGCACGGAGTGACGCTACTGAGCGCACGGTGTTCTGGCAGGCTAGCGGAGACAGCGGTGGCGCTGTTTGCCATCCAGCTGAGGCGAAACGCCCCAGATTCGAAGGGGACCTGTTTGGGGTTGGTGGCTCTAGAGTTGGCTGGATACCTATCCCTGCATCTGGATATGGAGCTCCCCAGGGATTCATCTCTGGGCAGGGAGTGTCGGCAGACAATGCCGACCTATGTTGGCTTTAGTAGATGGCGCTCATCGGTAGCTGTCCACAGGTGTCTTCTGCCGTGCCACCTGTCGATGTGCACCTTCAATACGCTCGCAAAACAAATACACATTGAAAGCACGTATGTCCGGGATGTACAGCTGCAAACTTGACCATGTCCCCAGTCTCGGCTTCAACTCCCTCTTGGATGTACCAAGTAGCAACCCCAGGGGACATCCGTTCATCTAGTGGCTCCGTCCAGCGACAAAAGGTATCTACACGCCACCTTGTCACCAATACAACAGTGACAGTAGGATCAGTCGGTATACCGCACACACAAACACACACAATGAGAGCACGCTATCCTCTACCCACTTCCGCGATTGCAAAAGACGTTTTGTGACAACAAAATGGCGTTTTGCTTTATCCCACAAAACGAACCTATGACCACAGACGAGGATACCTGCCTAGTTGATTACAACTGAATAGAGAGAAACTGCAATAATTAAAACTATCAACACTAAATTTGAATAATAATAATAATCATAATAATAATAATAAACAGCTATTTAATTCCTCGTAAGGCTGCTATATCTCTCAGTCGCCTAGGGCTTAAGCTTCACATGGAATCTCCCTGACACACATGAAATTTACTATGTTACGATTTCATTTTAACTACGAATGCATCCGATGCAGCCAGCGCCGCCCCCGGGGACAGTCGACCGTAAGCAATCATTTTCGGTTGATCGATCTGTTACCCGAACTCATTGTGTAAGTATGCTGAGTCGAATCAAGATGTCTTCGAAACATGTGTGCTTCCTGCAAGATTAGTGCCACCGACGGTTGTAGGCCGGAGTATCTAGAAAACAAAGTATGCCCTCCTCGAGCAGCTTATACCTAGATACGATCGTTAATCCAGCTAGCTCAGATTGATGGAAGAGACATCTACATACATGCAGTGGCGATCTTCAACCTCTCCAATTGATCCCTCTTATACCCGTTCTTCGTGCCAATCTGCAAGCAATCCCCAACCGCGAAACACAACCCAACAAAAGTAGATTGTCGAATCTAACTGCTGTAAAACAAGAATACAGCTGTCTCGAGTTCCTCACTGGATCCGTTCTCTGTTTGAGTTCCGCCGTTCTCGAACGAGACACTTGAGTGTCGACACCGACCAGGCACCGGCACGGCGCGTAACTATCGATGCCCCCGATATCCTGTATCGTCCCATTGAATCAACGATCCTGCCATGGTACACGACACTCGCACAGTACTTGAAATCGGCAGCGACCAGCGATCCGGGATGAGCATAAAACACTGGGTACTCGATGCTTGGCGGAGCATTTCGGACATAATTCAGACTGTGTCGCACTGAGCGGATCGGTTACGGACTATTGTTGACGGGCCGCCACGACACCACACTACAGCGTACAAGTTGGCAATACTGCTTGGCCAGCTAACTGGTTCTGGTCGATGGGGTAATCCTCGTCCCTGCCTGGCCCTAAGCGCCGGCTCCGGATCTCGGAGCAGCAGCAGCAGCAGCAAGGACTGGCTCTTTGAGAACATTAATCAGGCCGGGCGCAGAAGAGAAACCAAGGAGACGACTCATGTTACGTTGGCGGACACCACGGTTTTTCTCTGTTTGAGTCCGGCGTTCTGGGCAAAAAGCGATGTTCTATTATTTGTGTACCGATCCGTTACTGCGCAACTGCGATGACGCTGGAGATTCGACAGACCTACAAACCGTCTCTGTATACATCGTCAATAGAAAGAAACACTGATACATCGATAAAAAAAAATCCGTGCAAAAACCTTATTTGACTTAAAAATAGCGACCAGGCAACGCGTCGATAGCGTCCACTTTTCTGAGCAATAGACACACCGTCAACAAGCAATTGATTTCTAATGAAATCCGACAAACGGCCATTCTGGAAGGGTTGCTCATATGGTCGTTATCATTACGACATCCTTTTTGTTTAATATTATATTCCACTATTCCAATACTGACACGGAAAACGGTACGTAAATACGTGCGACACAGTGCCCCGTACAATATAGGCATCGATTGGAGGGGAGACTGGATTGTACCTGCTCGTAGATGGAGCAATTATTACTTGCGTCAACGGGGTGGCGCCATTAAACACGATGACGTTGTTGTTCAATCTGGGCGAACATAACGAAAATTGCTGAGTCTGATCGAACTGCCCACAGGGGGCGGGAAGCTTTGGCATCCGAATGGCCACTGACCTTGCTCTGCCAAGCTATATCCGATCAATGACAATGGTAGAAACGTTAGTGTCACGGATCCTCACTGCGTAGACAAGCAACTCGATGGAGGTATAGCTAGATAACGCGAAAGAATGGTTTAGAGTGCATTAAAGAAGACGTCCAAAGGTTTGAAATCAGCAAACTTTCGACGAAATCGTAATAAAGGCCGCCAAGGAAAGCGCTTTTTCGGGAGTCCGCCACACCAAGGGAAATTGCTCGCCTCAGGCCAGCTCGCTCCATCATGCAAGTGTGAAGTACCTATAGACCTTACCACGACGCAGCTGGGGGCCGATGCTGGGCAACAACATACTCCGAGCAGCTTCATCTCTCAGGCTGCTGGGCAAGTTCGCGTGGCTGACCGGTGTCGATTCCGGTCGGTGCTGCTGGCGACCATGGTCTCATTTGCCGGCGAAACGAGCCATCGCCGGCAAAACCAGAAAGCGATCGAACTTCCGCTCAATATGGCTATTTTTTTTTCTCGAGCTGACCCTCAGCTGTTCCCCTATCTGACAGGCCTCAGCTCTTAACCTTTTAGGTATTACTATGAGGACCTGTCGGGGCCACCTTTGCTTATTCTCTGCCTTACTCATACCTGACAAGAATATTCAGATAAAGAAAGATGATAATATGGCTATTAGACTGAATTAAAATAATTCAATTAGTACCGTGCACGGACCAACGGACAGGTCAGTCACAGGCAGGTCATATTGCAAATGACATTATTCAGCGTGTTGCCATCGAAACCCATGGGGCTATTGGAGCTGATCGAGAGGCGATCCTAAGCGAGCAAGGAAAGAACGAGTATTTGAAGCGACGAAGAAACCGCGATCGACCAGACACCTTCTCCAGAGAATCTCGCCGGACATTTATTCCAGAGAACGCTGGGTCGATAGCGCGGGGTCTATATATACCGCCACAATGGAAGCTCCCCCCGGAGTCCCTCTGAGTGAATAGAGTGTGTGTATGTGTGTGTGCGCGATATGTGCATTTATAGATATTTGGGAACTTGCAGGTAAGTCAAAATGTAATGCACCTCGTTGAACAACTGTGTATTCAGGCAATTATGCTGAATTAAATTGTCCCTTCGGCGATTTTAGTCTCGATATACTGTTGATACATATGATAAATGCGGACTGTTCCCATGTGTCACTGTATTGCATAACCGTTTCGGATACCGCATGCGAATGAATAGAAGCTGCACATCTGAAATTAGTTTGTAATAGCCCATTTACATAATACAGTCGCTGCCTTCAATCATTTTCCATGTCATGAGCTGGTGGTCTCGTTTGTCTATCTGATGACTTGCAATTGTCGCGAGTACAGTTTCGTACGAGGTTCCAGAGGGATCTTCGTCTTGTCTTCAAAGCTTTTCTTGCTTCTAGACCGTGTGCTATATGGTATGTACCTTACGGATTACTATGTGTCATTTCAGACCCACTGGGTCACTCTTGATAATCTTCGGAAGCCGACCAAGGAGCTTGCTTTATTGTTTATCGCCGTTTTCGCAATATGAAGAAAAATATCGATGTTCTCGTCGTTCGTTTGTTGGTTATATAGGCGCACACCAGAGATCGTAACTGTTGATACTCGATCAAAGGCTACCTTGTCCCAGCCTAGATGTTGTACCTGTCAGCCATATCTTCCTATTCACAATTGTATCACACTTACTCGGTCGGGGTATAGGGGATTTGGCTGACCTGAAATGAGGCCCTTTCTAGGCACTTTTGGGAGGAATTACCCTACGCTAAGGGGTGGCAGATGTTAGACGAATGGTGCGCGAGGGAATTGGGTCCAATTGCGGTCGGTTCAATTGCCTTTACGGTCGGCTGCAGGACTTCGTAACGGCCAGTCTAGATTGCAGACTAGGCCTAGATGGTCCTAGGCAGACTTGCAGGTTTGTTTCTACAGATAGCAGCAACAGGCGAGGCTAGGACAATGCACGTTGACACCAGGACAGCTCACGATCGATTATTCATTCATCCTATCGGGTATAGCTAGCCACACCAAGACACTAAGGGGAAGTCTTTATTTTGTTCTGAGAGATATCTGACGGGGATATCATCTGCGATGTGCCAAAAAGTTTGTGGCTGTAAATATATCTACTCTCCAAAAGTGCCAGATCGTTTGTCGTTCTAAAGATAGAACATCTAAAGCATACGGTATTTGATGAAGTTATAATTGGCAGCAATCGCTAATCATACGGAGCAGGATAAACGCATACTGATTTGCACTATATGAATCCACATGTCTTAATATTATCCATATATAAAAGCTATGAATATATTCCACAAACTGGCCACTTACATAAAACGCATGACGTTCTTTATTTAGTCGCTCGTGTGGAGTACATATGTGCCTCAGATAATAGATCTGATAGCAGTAGTGGTGGTGGTAGCAGTACATATAACAAATGCGGAGAACCGCATCACTCAGTTGATAAGTTATATCTTAGCTTGCGCTCTCTTATTCCCCATGTTTGTGCCTTATTTGTCTTGTGATTATATTAAATCTTAGCGTTCTATATAGGTCGTACAACTACTATTACAACTGCTGCTTTCGATTTGCAGCAACTGACAGCAACACCCCCCCCCCCCTACAGCACTGGTCCCACCGGACTGCTAGGACCACTAACACCTATAACCTGCGGGTGTCTATCTATTGATACAAGCCTGGAAGTCGCATGTGGTGGCGGAGCATAATCGCATAATCGATGCAATGAGCATGGCTCGTTTTCTCGCTCTGGCTATTTCTCACTCTAGGCTTCTTGTACGACCAGTAGTTGTTCCTATCCATCTCTCTCTCTCTCTCTCGCGTGTTCACCTGCATGCCCGACCGCCCGCCCGCCCGCCTCTCGCCCGCCTTCCAGCGACCCTCGACCGATGCCGCAGAAGGGAGCAGAGCACTATCCAGGTATTGAGGTATCGTTGTCCATGAGGAACGTGATGTGCTCCAGTTCGTAGAACATCCCCATCACCCTATCCGTATATCTGAGAGAGGTGGCACCATGTACGAGTACATACACAGTGCGTTAGGCTCGGCCGATTCGATGAATGCATATCACAACGGCCGCCGATCGGTCGGACAGCGACCGGCAGCAGCTCGCGATACAGCCGCCACCGTTGGCCGTCTCTCCTCTCTCTCTAGCGTGCGCGACTTCTTCCTCTCTATACTGCTCGTACTGGTACCAACTTCTCGATATAACATCATCGAATCAACCCCAAAAGCCCTCCTGTTCACCCACGATGACGCGGTCTATGGGACGCCTGATCGGTTCACAGGGCCCCCGGACACCCGGGGCGACTGCAGAACACTGGCAATAGAAGATGCTCGGGCCGGGCGGAGGTACTAGAGACAAGGGGGCGGGGGGGGGGGGGGGCAGAAATCATATGAAATTTGCACATTCTCTCTCGGGGGAAATACGTGGCGTTTCTACGGCCGGAATTTCCACGCTCGACCGGCTCCGGCCTATGGCTCCCGCTGTCGACTGCTGAGTCGCGCCCACGGCTGCCTCACGCAGACGAGATGAGTGATTCTCACCGCCCACGACGCGGGAGCAACGGACGAATGGCAGCGACAGGCGCCGTACAGTTACACGGTAGCACGACAACTATAGTGCGGAGTTAGTCGGCAGAAACGCCGCATTTGACCTTTTGCGCAATGTCACCACATCGCTGGGTGTCACCTGCCTCCTCGAGGGTGTGATTCCACCATCGCTCCGCTGCGCGCCGCCATCCGCGTCGGACCGCCTCGATGGACTGGGAACGTCAGCAGCATAAAAGTCGCATGCACGTTGCTCTACGTCCACACGGCCTTCGCTTTGAAACCGTTAAAGTTCGTGTGTTTGTGATACGCACGAAAATAAAAAAAAAATGTAATTATTCTTCGTTACCCTAGGCGAATAATTCGGAAATGGAGCGTGTTAACCATAAAAGGAATAACGTGAGTCGATGACTCTATTCATATAAATAGGATGAATACGTCGACGGCCGCGCGATTTTCTAACGAGATTTTGACGACGTGATAGCCAAAGCTACAACAATGAGAACTGAGGCATACCACGAACGCTGCGCCATCCAGCATAGGTGTATATCCAATGTGGACGTGTCACCTCTCCGAATACCGTTCATTTCACTCGGACCTCCTATTTGAGCTGCTCCAATGCAACTCGAAGTGAAATCCAAGTATTGATCAGCCGCCACCATTAGGTATAGTCGCCAATAGACACAGCAGGAAACAGGGCACCGGCTGGAGGGCGGTTGCCAAAACTCAGGCTGAAAATGGAGGTTCAGTAGAACCGAATAGCCGAATGGCAAAGATCTATAATAAAGTGAAGCTTGCCAACATAAGCACCCTACTGATTTTGTGGCGAGTCAAACATCTATGACTTGAAATCGCTGCGTGCTGGATCACGAGCAGTGGTTATGGTAGCGATGGTGCCAATGGTTATGAGGACACTCGGTGTCTAAGCTGTGGGCGGCAATGCACGTTTCGGTGCGGCCCAGTGGAAAGCTGGAACTGCTCGAACGACGACAAGCCAACCATCCACTCACGCAACTTCTACGCTACACTATGCTACTGTGGCTGCTTCCACCTGCGACACCAGAAGCCAGTAAACGACTTAAAAGTTTAAATCGAACGCCGAGCAGCAGCAGCAGCCTGAACTCAACGCCACCGCCGCGACCACCATCGTTGCGAGCGGCACTGTTCAAGTCGATGGACAGCTCAAGGCAGGCAGGCAGCCAGCCAGCCAGTAGTAGGATCCAGGCGAACTCGCTGGTTCCAACAGTAAATCCACCAGAGCGACCGGATATGTGGAGGTGTGCCGCGTTGTGCAGGCTCGACTTGGGTCGGGTTTGATCTGGTCCGGCCGATCCCACGAGAAAGCACCAGCCCTCCGGTAACGTCCAGTACGAACAGCAGAAGGGAGCCGGGGACGAGATGGAAGCGTCGACCTTCCGGCTTGGCAGAAGCCTTCAAACTTAGAGATCTCCAAAATAGGAAAGTTTCCAGCTTTCAGCAGTAGTAGCAGCAGCAGCACGTTTCCAATGCGGCAGAGGCTGAATAGTCGAACAGTGGGGAGATGAGGAAGCTTCAGCAGCCTCTGTCTCCCGTATCCGCTTTCGTCTGCGCCGCGGCCCAGCGCATCACATCCGATGGTGGCAAGGACAACCGACAAGGGCAAACTGCGGACGCTATCGGCCAGTCATCGGCTGTCCACAATACACACGATTGTATCGTTATATTGTAACGTTACACGTACGACGATTCGGCCAATGCGCATCGTATTTGAAGCTCGAATGTGAAAGTGATTGGCTGCTGACACGAGCGGCATCCAAAGTTTGGACACGAGTTACAACAACAGTAGCAATTGAGCATACAGAGCAATGCACCACGAGTACATGTATATATATATATATATATAGATTTTCAACAGCCCCACAGGTGCTGTCCATTAATGGGGCACGACATTTGCAAGCAACGGCGCTGTTTGTATTAGAAGCTTTATTTGTGTGAAGATCTCATTCGCGCAGCAGGGCTACGACCGACGAAACGCCACGTATCCCTTAAGGTATTCAAACATGAAATGGACCTTTCACACTATCTAATTGCATCTCATTGATGGTGGATATCTGACCTTCAAGATCACAAGAATATCAGACGGAAGTCAAAATTAATACTGCCACGTTCTTTGACAAGATACATGTGCGCAGAAAATTTTGCACGGGACAGACGAATGCACGGACGCGAACAACACATGCTCCTCTGCGATAGATCGAAGAGTAAGAGAAACGCCGGACATAGATTATTCCTCGGTGAGATCGAATCCTTTTTTATTTTATCATATATATATATATATATCTGGCATTTTAAAGAAGTATATTTCTCGCGGCGATTCGTTTTCTTCCAAAATAATGATCTGGGACCGATTATGATTAATGGCCACTTTAACTGACAAACGCCGGTTACAATTGACAGAGAACTCCATTAGATGTAGAACGCGCACATTTTCGATCGGTTTACCATCAAACTTAATTAAATTTCTTATAGGATGCTTCGAACTTTACGAACACACTGTATATACATAGCAGGAGTTCTATTTTGAACATTACACCATAAGCCCATGGGTCCGAGCTCGGTTGGACGACCCTATTCTTATTCAGTGTTTGGTGCTCACAGCTGGATGTAACCGCATACCACTCGCTGCTGAATTTTTTGCACACGAGCGGCTGCCAGGCTAGCTAATTATACAACATCACTAACTATGCTATCACTATTATTGTCTTTATAATTCAGCTAACGAGTTGACTCTCGCAAAACAAGCCTGCTATCATTTGTCACCAAAGTCTACCACGAGCAAAAGTTGTAAGCAAGTAAATATATACCGAAATGAAGTTCTACTTTTTCCCCTACAACACAGTACATGGGAGTGGCCATCATTCAGCGGGGTCTGGCAGACAGCAAAGCCCTGGCGAAGGTCGAGAAAAAAACTACCGAGAGAAGTCAATTTGAAACGGTGACTCTGTGATATAGTCGCTATTCAGTAGTGAGACAGCATTCTCATGTACAGCTTCAGTAGTTGTCCCGAGTCACTTCTCTGGAGCGTCACTATTATAGCTCACGCCTTTGTTGTCAGGAACGGTCAGTCTGAACAGCTGCACACATGGCTGTCCGGTATAATAAATGTTGCCCGGAGGCTACGTTGAAAGCGCCTTGAACTATTTACTACATTTCGCGACGCCACCGTAGGGGCCGATTCTATTTGCGTTTGCACGATGCAGAGGTGATGGACTCCAGCTGGTAAATATACGTCAAGTGTCACACGTGAATAATCACACGGTAGTTTTTGACGTATTCTCCCTCGTCCCGAGTAGCAGCTTATCGTCAACGGCAATATCCTCCATTATATCGTTGATATATAATACATGGCACCTGCTCTATGAGTTGAAACCTGATGCTGTGTGCCGATACAGCCGAGTTGCTTGACGCCAACGCCTCGCAACAGTGATTGCCATTTGAACGTGGAAGATAAAAGACATGTTCGGCGCATCTGAGTCAAACCTACCCCATCTCGATATATGAGAGAACTAAATCATATACCAATCATACTATAGCCATTACACAATATAGCGTAGGGCCAACGTCTGAGCAGCGATATGATGTCACTTTAACTAGAATCGCTGACTTATAATCTTCTCTCGTTTACATGAATGTCGCAGACTAATACTGATACAACCTATACAAATATAATTTATGAACCTGTGTGCATCCGCACGTGTGACGCCCGAATTACTAAGGTGGCGAGACCCTATCGGGCAGGCTACGCTGCAAACTAAACCGGAAAGCTAATTATACCATTTCGTTTTCCAGAGGTTTTGAAATAAGTCTCTTGCGTACATGTAAGATACGCTTATATCTATTGCTACATTCACGTTCGCTAACCAATGCGGATTCCGCACCGGACCACAGTCAAAGTTGACCAGAACGACATCTTTAACCCTTTCGAATGCGACCAGACGGCAGATGCACTCGGGTAAGCAACTTCTCAAAACATCTCTATACGCATGTACATACTATAGTGTATATATATATATATATATATATATGTATATATATATATATATATATATATATATATATATATATATATATATATATATATATATATATATTTGCGGGTTGTCTGTGTGCTAGACCCCGCAGTAAACGCACAGCGAAGCACAAATTCCAGCGAACTTTTTTCATTATAACACCACAGCTGAGCACCACCGCTACGGCCGCACTGTGAGTTCGCTCGAGGCTCCTGCCTCACTCCTGACAACTTTGACGTCGGACGAGGCGGACCACCGTCAGGGCGTACGGTCAAATGATAGACTCGGCACCTAGATGGAGCAACCAGGCATCAGGTTTCTCGTAAGATGGCCGCAACCACTTTCACTCCGACAGACAGCAGACTCCGGCGGTCCGGCTGACACTGAAAAAGCTACGCACTCGCATGAAAGCGTCCGACACTCGGTGATAACCTGGAAACGGTAGAGCGTGCAAACGGGAAAACTATCGCTATCAATGTTTGTTTGAGTGTATAGAATAGGGGTGAAGCTATCCCGGTAGAGACACGGCTTCTGAAAGTAACAGTCTCTCACTGATGCCGGTTGGGCTTGACGCCGCCACTACGGACCTTTGGTTAGTTCATTATTTTTGGGTCAAATGCAGGCAGCAAGATCATCTTTGTCGCTAACTCCGTCATGGACATCTACGTACACCTGGGCACACACACATGGAGATAGCAGCGGCAGCGGCGGCACCTAATCAGTACATACTTACGATGAGTCGTAGGCTAATCGTGTACTTCCACTGGTCTGTGAGATCGCATCATTAACACATTAACATTAACACATTATCATTAACACATCCCATCATGTTATATCGATGGGAGAACGAATTCCGTTTACCTGCTGCTTGCATTGCTCTCGTTATCTCCCGCTCATAGAAGGATGCCTCAATGGATTCACCTATGGAAGCTGTCTCTGTTACGGACTGGACAATAGTACTTAAATAGCCCTCTGTTGCGGCGTTTCGCATGCTATTGTATAGCTCTCCTGATGGGCATTTGGCCCCGCTTCGCTGCAGGTTAGAGACTTCTCGTTAGGAAATAGATGATGTTTCTGCTTCTGGATACTTCATCGCAAACGGATAGTGGAAATCAATGTGATACGTTCTATTGTGAATAACACATACTGAATCCATTCCCAAAAATATTATACCTATATGTAATCTATATGAGGTCGAATTTGCACCTGTCCACTTTTCTATAAGTAACTAGCATAGCATGTCGAGCCCGATGCCGCTGGTGCATCCGGAGGAGACACGTATGTGCACGAGTTCGATCTACGCCGTTGTTTCTACATCTTCATTTGTCCACATGGGATTCTGGGAACATACTTTAGCGCCCCGACAGGTTGAACGGCCGGAGATTGGGGGAGGGAGCTCTTTGCAGCAGCCGGCAGCACCTCAAGACGGAGTTGCTGCAGTATTTCATCATATTCTCGTAGCATATAGCGGGAAGGGTGTTGTTTTCCAGGTTAAAAGTATCAGACGTATTCAAAGTAGGCTCAACGAAACAGTTAGCTTTGAATCTACATCAGACGCAACTCCTTTGAGGGGTAGCCAGTTGACATTGCGAGTCTATTTGACGGAGAATCATCGCCGTTTGAACTTCGAATGGCCGTTTGAATAGATTTACAGCTTGCTTTCTTCCTGTGGCAAGTGACACGCGCTTTTTTTTATCACACACATACATATGCATACGGCGATGTAGCATTGATATCAAACTACTGCTTCAGGAAGCTCGCAATAGATTTCTGCTAGGCTGGACGTTTCGTCGAGGATATGCAGCAGCCAACAGCAGCCTTGGTGTGAACTGCCTGAACGGATTTATGCTTTGTTGAAATTGTTGTTTGAGAAGACAGAAAGCAGACTTCGCTCTTTCTATTCATCATATTCGTCAACGAAGATATGATTCATGTACATTGTAATCTCAGCATTGAGTGTGAGTTTCGCGCTTGTAAGGCATTGCTGCTCGGCTTGATGTACGCAGGTCAATAGTAGATGCAGATGTAGATGTTGCATGCTAATGGACTTCGATTCATCTCAGTTGGGACCGGTAACGTCCATCTTAACTCAAGCAAACTCGATCAATTCGCTATTTTGTTTTGAAAACAAAAAAAAAACACTTGTTTACGAGAATTGCCTCCCCTCTGGTCATAAGGTGCCAGCAGACTAATGCAGCAGCATTTCTCGGCCTCGGAGTGTTGGCGGACTTGAAGACTCGGCGGGACACGAGATTCGGTGGACAGCCAAAGCTTTAGTGTTCGCCTTCGTCTTTGAAGGCCGCGTCGTCCCTTGCGCTCATTATCCCTTGCTGGGCCGATCACTAATGACAGTGTCCCGCAGACCCGCTCCCACTATCTCCCACAGAGTGTCATCAGCTCCCGAGATACGTTAGGGCCCACCTTCATTTCGCGTGGGGATAGGGCCCCAGTAACGGCGACTTGAAGCTGGGTCTCGCTCCCAACCGCTGGGGGAACGGGGTGACTGGCAGCGCTTGACGATCGCATGGGCGATTCGCCCACCTCTTACAAACATCGAACCGATGAAGACACATGGAAGGGTGCGCGCGCAGAGGCGAGAAGGAAGAAAACGCATCAACGAACAAATATAATACTCATAGATATGTAATGTAGCTCCCCGTCGATTGTGGTTTTCGTTGTCCGTTGTGGATCCGGGGTAGCCGGTCTCCTCGGGCGTCATTCTGTACCGTAGCGTTGGGGCCTTCAACGGCCAGCGGTGTGTCCATCGATTTTGCCTTCACTCCTTGAGCCTGCAGTTCATCGCTGCGCCTTGGGCTGCTTCTCAAATAGGGAACGCGCTCTTTCCCCGCCTACTTTTAAAAGATTCTCGGCGTGTAGCCCGCACCTCGCGTCTAAGTCTCACTTTCCTAAAAAACACATCATGGAAGAAAAGGCTCGAGGGACCGTCAGCCGAAGTTCTAGGCGATGCGCAGGTAGTAGGTAGGCGGGCAGGCCGATTCTATTCACAAGTGCACGCAACACGAACTGCATGCTGTCCCCGGGAGAAGGAACAGTACCTCGGCGTAGCGCGCGTGTGAGGAAACGTTGATGTGAGGTTGTCCCTTCTCTATCGATTAGCGCCGCGTTGCGTCGAGTTGAGACGAACATTGAACGATCCCACACAATACTTTGGGTGGTAGCTGCTGAGACTGTCTGCTGCCACGGCGCGACTACAGCCTCGTCGTATCTGTGCGTACCACCACTTCGATGGCAGTCGACGTCCCCTTGGGAATTCATGATAGGCAAAAATAAAGGTGGTTTATTTTATTCCATCCACTCGCGTGATAGAGCGGACAAGAGCAGCTCGTCAGTTCGCTCGAGTAAGCATGTGCGTGAGCGAGAAATAACTGCATCGCCATCTCGTCGTACTCCCGAGACGAGTGTCGGGACGCAGAGCCGAGCTGGTGTGGATGTCGAGAGTCTCTAGTCCAGCTCGGGCCTGACCAGGCCACCAGACGCCCTGCCGGCATAAATATAGGCCCATAAGAACCTTTTCTCTCTCTCTCGCTCCCTCTCACATTGCTCTCTGTGCAGACCCCCAACAAAAGTTGGGCCTGTCTGGGAGGCGGCATCGCAGCGTATAGAGAGGGCTTCCCTAACACACTACCTCGTGCGTCGTATCGAGTACAGTCAGGCAGCTAATTGCAAGAGCAGAGCGAATTTCTATTCGCCCTGCTCTTCCAATTAGCTGCCCGACTATACACAAACAAACAGTTGCCGCATATCGTGAGTGGTCCAACGAAGAAAAACAACGACACAAAGACACAACGCTGGCACAATAGGCCCGAACTGTTATTATAGCCAGATGGTGAGCATATGGCTAATCGAAAGGACGAGATAGGTAGAGCTCAGGTACTACTCCACAGTTCAAATGAATTGAGTGAAATAGAACGAAGCGTACCGGTGAGATGGTTATTGTTATGGACAGTTGCGTCATTTTTCGAGCGATGATTTTGAGACCGATTGAAGATAATAACAAAAGGAACGCTCGTCGAATCGGCTCTGTTAGGCAAAATCCAGCGGGACGACTGGTTATTAATCGTGTGTATTCGGAAACGGATTTATTTTCTATGCTCCCCTCTGCTCTAATACGAGTGTCTGTCATTTTCCACAGAATATCACCGAAGAGACAATCGATAGAGGGGTATGGCTTGGGTTTTTTTTGGATGGAGCTGTTTTTCTAAGGACCCGGGATGGCCATGAATTCAGCGGCGACTGTTTGCAGGTCGGTCCAGGTACTCTTTGTCCGTTCTCAATGTACGTTATTTTCTCTTTCTCTTACCATATATTCCCCTTCTTGACAGCACGAACATTGCGCAAGATTCCAGGCGAGCCTGGGGTACCATAGCACCAAGCGACGTTCCCGCCAAGGTAGCAAGGTCATGCAATCCGACCAGAGTGCGCCAACTAGCCCCTCCACTGACATACGCTGTGATTGTATCTCGTGTCACTGATTGCGACACGGCTCAAACGTCAACTATATATTTTCCCCAGGGAGAAACGACCATCATTGTGCACAGATTTCACATTAGTCGTGAAACAACAACGGGCGTGGTGTTCGCAGACCTGTCCGGCTAGTCACAAGGACGTGTACAACGAGTCAGTTGTCGCTCATCCTGAATGCCAGTTACGGTGAAGGAAGCCTGTGCAAGCGTTTTTCATTTGAAGAAATCAACACAATTTAAACGGGAACAAATGTTCTCCAATTCGATTCAGCATCAATGAGTTGACAAGGATGCGTTTCGTAGCTCGCCTAACCCCCACTCAGGCTGGGTTACGTACAGAGAACGCGGCTATTTTAAGTGACTCGAGATCGCCTGCTCCCTTTTTGGCTGAACAGCAAGTCTATGGGCGTAGGCGTCCGCCAGCATTAGGGCCTGTCCTGGACAGGGATTAGGACCGTTTCGCAACTCACTCGCAACTCAAGCTCGTTGAGACCTCTGGCAGCTAATCCGTCGTGTGGAAGTTTAATACCTTCGAAGGAGAGAAGTCAGGTGCAATCGTCGTGTATGCTGAATGGCCCCAGTCGATTCTGTGGGACACCGCCTACGGCATTAGAAGCCTTAGACGGTCGATCTAATACTCCAGTTCAGAGGCAGTTTCCACCGTCGCTATTTTGCCCATTATTACTATCCCTCTCGTCGACCCACGGAGCTGCGGAACTTCTCGAACACAGACTGAACCACTAGATGGGCATGCGCTATGTCGAGACCTGCGAAGATTGTTTAACACATCGCGGTCTCGCTGGCCACATTTCGCTACTGTTCTATTCAGGCAGCAGTCTCAACGGTGTTTTAAGAATATTGCAACCTAAATGCAGAGCAGTGTTTCACCATTCCTTTGAATATTATTAGAGGCAATACAACGAGATAAGATGTACCACTAACCGCGATACCATTTCGCGCCGTGTAGACATACATATTCTGTGAACATGTAACACGTGCCATAACGAACACGAGACATCACTCTTCATAATTCGCTTCTGGTGTATAATTGTCCAGCGACGTTTAGTAGAGGGGAACTTGTGTTTTATGTGGGCGCCAACGGAGGAACGAACCCCTAGAGCGGAGAATTTAAATGATAATTAATTAACTTATTAATTTTAGCATTGCGCGCACTGTGTGCCAGTGGCACAGGCATTGGTAGAAACAGAGCAGGCGACATATAGTCTTGCTCCGTGCTTCCAATCGAACTCGTCTATACAGTATACCATCTTGCTGGGATCTTTTCAGGATTTGTGTAGGCATCAGTGTCATAGCAAAGTGCACGGAACACAAATGGGCATGCGACTAATTGGTGTCATTTTAATACGACTCCGACAACGAGTCCGTTAGGGACCAGTTATATATCAGGGGTTTTGGCTACGACCGTAGCTGTAATGCGATACAGCCGTTGGTACCATTGCTCCATACATTACTGTCACATTGTACGACTCCTCACACACGTACATACATACATCGATGTGTATACGGCGAACTGGAGTAAAATACGTTGTAGCAGATAGCTGTCGTTCGGCGACCCCTATCACGCGAGAGTTTATGGCCATCTTCCTCATGAGGTCTTGAGAAATCGTTTGATTAGTTCTCCTACCGGGCTACAGGCGACCCCCGAATGATATTACGGGCGTTACGATGTTCGCATCTTGGTATCAGCTTGGCGTAGCGGGACCACCTAAATGGCTTCTGTGTGCAGAACCGTCCCTTTTGCGTGGTCGCTCTCCGATACTATCATATTATATATACAACGAAGAAGCTGGGACAACGAAACCCATGTGACCTTCATTGCACTGTACATAAAAGTCCCAGACGGGCGACTATAGACATGTTAGGCTAAGGGCAATAATAATGGTCGCCAGAGGCGGGCAGCCAGATCAACATTCGATCTATCTTTGGCACGACCTCGTCTGCGTCTGTATGTATGTGCATGTGTGTTTTGATAAGACGCTATAATCACTGCGGCGTCATTACCTCATACTTTCTGACATTGTTACAATGTACGATTATTGGGCACATAAAATAGAAAATGCTAAGCGACACGAATCTTGTGACTGAGCCTCTAACGACTCTTAAAAAATATCGATGCCACGGTGAGCATTTGATAAAAACGAGGTATCAACACCTGCTTGAACAGCTTTCCATCAATGAATTCGATGGCAGAATTTCTGACGAATACTTAATGTCCATTTTTTTGTGTCCTTAACAAAAACATCAAGTGCACGCAACATTGGGCTAGCGCATCACTACACATTTGGAACTTTTCCACAACAAAGCGATCTCTTTCGTTCTCTGCATCGATATGTGTGTGTGTGTGTGCGCGTGCGTATGTGATATAGAATACCAAGAGACCTACGTGTTGTTTCAATGCTATTGCAGCTGAAAGAACGAAGTGATTCTCTGCCGCCCGGACGAAGTTGGCTGAACGATTGTAACGTGGCGTCAATTTAACGAAACGTAGTAGAGCGTACGCTATAGGCATTATTCCCGTATGCCCTCTTCTGTAACGACCATCAACACGGGTCACCGCAGTGCTGTGGAGCCTCGAAAACCTAACCACATCACATCGCGCAGGCCGACCGACGCACATAGCCTCCCCCGCCCCCCGAGCGCTCACACCTGCTGCGAGTTAGGTGCGCGTTCGTCCCACACCATAGCACCAGCAGCACTGGCCACCGCTCAGATCGTCAGCCAGGTACTTCTATTCGGGCTGCCCCTTTACCGTCGACTGCTGCCGAAACCGGCCGCTGGGATTCTCTCTGTCGCTATCTCTCCCTCATTCGCTCCGGATCCAGTACGTGACCTGCCGAAGCTTGGGCGGATGCGGCGGCCGGATGCGAAAGTGGACCACTGCCTGGGACAGCAGGGCCATCGCCGCAGCTCGCTGCTGCTGCTGCTGCCAGAAGTGTGCGTGCAATAGAACGTGCAAGTTACGTGCATAGTTTTCTCTATGGAAGCGACGAAGAAGAAGGGAACGAGGAAGGCAAAAAACAGGGGAGCGACTGCAGAAGACGACGACGACGCCGACTACCGGCGCAGACGGACAGATCCTTCTCATCGTGCAACACGATCAGAACGACGGTGGCCGACCGGTGGCAGCTCAGCCCCGGTCGACCTAGTCCACGATAGCGCGGATCCGCCGCTGCTGCCGCCGCCGCCGCCTCTTCAGCCGCCGCCGCCGCCGCCTTCGCCTACGCCCCCTCTACCACGGCTGCCAGTACACGTTACGCATAAGCTGGCGCAAACGAAGTGCGGCACAGACGAAGCAGGATCAGGATCAGCAATAGCAGAAGGAGCAACAGCAGGCGATATATGCAAACGAGTAGAAAAACGAAAAATGCCTACCACCACTTCAAGGGTTTCGCTTCCTCCTGCTGCTGCTGCCTCGGCCGAGTTGTCGAGGAGTAGTCGGGATCCTCAGATCCACTTCCCAGCCACCTTCATCGGCCATCGTCGCTAAAGGGGCCGCAGCAGCAGCCACGATCACGTCAGCAGCAGGAGCGGCAGCAGTAAGTCGTATGACTTACGACATTTACCTGAGTAATATAACAGATCAACGAGAGGTACGAGTGCATACGACAGCCAGGATTTGTGCCCACCGCTATTCAAATCGGTTCCCTCAATACAACATCTGAGGGTATATGTATGTATCATATATACGCGTATTTCGTCTGCCTGCAAGGCTGAATAAGTGTGCAATAAATATACCATGTACATACATGTATATGATGTATACAAGATAGATATAAACATGCTTCACACTCGCGTATACAGATCATCAAATGCATTGGCGACAATTAGCTACTACTCCCACGGCTGATCTTTCGATATCGTCGCACTTCCGTTTGTTGACACGGCTAGTAGCTGTATGTAATAATAATAATAATACTATTATTAGTAGTATATAAATATAATATAATGATAACATTCAATGTATGACCATAGTTTCTAGCAAACCGTCCATCATGAATCATTACCAGTCACGAATGTAAGTTGCACTTCAATAGATTTTGTATATCTGCGCTGGACAAATGAATATTTTCTAGAAAAAAAATGTTCGACAGTGAAGGTGGCACTGAGACAGATTAGTGAAGAATACAAAAGAAACCGAAATGCCCCAACTATCGTTCGCTATGAGATAATCAAAGCTGCAAGAAACGAAGCCGTAGATATCAGATACCTCAACTTGTTGTAAACAAGTTGAACCAACTAACAAGCTAACCAAATGTACGGTAGGTTTTCACCTCGCTGATTGTCTACACGGTTCAGTGACTACGCACACATTAACGTGTGTGCACGTTACCGACGTGCGCAATCGATAATCGCTTGTGCCACACCTTAGACTGTCTATTGGTGGCAATCATCAAATAAAGAATGTTACTGGGCACAAAAACGCCGACAAGAACCACCACTGGCCGAAAGAGCCGTTTAACCAGCAAGCATAAATGACGCTCAAGACTCGAGAGGCGTACTTACCTGCCATTGGTAACGGGTTCCCCACCATGAACGGCCAGCAATGTGCTGATATCAGCAGCTTCGGGTGTGTGCTGTTCTGGTCGGCTGCAGCGACTGCTACTCTCCATCCCATCGATAGGAAATAAATACTACATTTTGTGCGGCAGAACAGTGCTTGCCGATACCGGTCAAACGTATCGACAAATGCTTAGCGGTATCTCTGAGAGACGCCTACCGCTGAACCGACTATGGACGTTCAGCAGTCTCGCGTAATTGGTTCGTCTCTGATGACTCGTTTGTTGAGGAGAAGCTCGTGCTCAGTAAGAAAATGCTGATACAACCACCGATTGCAAACAGCTATTATCTATTTGCAGAATCGTCGATATGAAGCGGTGTTTGTTGTCAGCATCAACGCACGCACGCGATGACCCGTGACTATAGAGGGTTGACAATGAGATTTTTAGCGCGAAGAGTTCACGACGACGTCAGATAAAATTAAATAAGAAGCACGATGGGCAGATGGCCAGAAGTTAGGTCATTTGTTATCCAAATCAATTTATATCAATCTTTATTTCAATCAATATTTGATTAATGACGAACGTGTGCACCTGGACAAAATGACTGGGCACGCTTCAATTAGTGGGTAGGGATTAGAAAAAATATATCGATGATGTTCGTAAATCGGTTTGATGTGGGTTTGAGTTGATCCGATCGGCGTACCCGTGATTTCTAATATTTCAATTCTTAGTGAGTATAGCATTGTTGCTCAATCCAGTTTACGCGAAATCGTGTTGACACATCCGATATCTAATTGTTACATATAGGATCTGGCATCCCTCAGGAAAGAGTCCCACCGGCCCACGAGAGTTGCCTACAGAAATCCATGGCTGATTGCAGATAATTCCGTGTAAGTGTCGCGTGGAAATCGCTAGCTAGCGTTTGTCATCTTCGTTGCATAGACAAGTGAACAGATGCCATTATTTATTTAATATTTACTGGAAATTGTTCTTGAATACATTTGAGTAAACGTTAAGGTTCAGGTGGTCAGAAAAATACGGTTTGTCAGTGAATGCCGGCCGGAAGCCAACTAAGATGACCTTAAACAAAAAAAAACGGTGGAAAAACTAACTGCATTACTAGAAAGGTCAAGAACACTGTTGGTTCACGATCAAACAAAAAGCACAATACTTTCTCATGGTCTCCCAAATTCAAATTAATTACCTTGAGTGACATCGCAATGATGATTGCAGAGATCAACCGCCTTCATAATCGCAAGTACACTCAGTTTACAGCAGCCTGATTTTTCCTTCTAGAGATTACGCGATTATCAGAGATTCGAAGTGCTATTGATTAGAACTGCCCCTTTCAAAGTGATACTAGCAAAGATGGTGGACAAGACAATTGGGTATACCACCGCCACCATGGCCTGTAGAACTCCAAACATATACGGCTTTCTAATGGTTCCATTTTTATTCAACAATACAGTATACCTCCAGGCCAGTTCTCACAAGCGCGTTGTCTGAATAGAGCTAGTCCAAAGCGTGCAACTTCAGACAACAGAACGAGAGAGAGTAGAGAGAGAGCACCCTGCAAATGTTCTCTTTGACCATTGGGTCGACCCGCTATCGTGCTCTCCATTAGCTCGAGTGCTGTTCAACTTTCTATGCACTACCTCGGCGTGTTTTACTATTGGGGTGGTCAGCGAAACCCAATTAGCGCAACCCGGCCAGGTTGAGCAACATTCACCAATATGCTACGTTTCAACGTGTGTGCATGCGGCCAACGGGTCAAGGGGTTCGGTCAGAAAATTCGACAGATGAAGAACAGGGAGAATTTCGCAACCGGAATGAGCAGATGAATGCTATTCAAAGCGATTCTCATTTAGGAAACCCAACGAACGTCGCTCTCGATCTGTAGATGCCTGTGTTTTCATCTCTAGTCGTACCTGTACCTAACCTAATATGCACATATACTGCCAACGGACTCCGCTGTACGTCGACGCTAGTGACGTGACAAGATTTTAATTATGTGTGAATACAGTCAGTGCGACTGAATTTTGCCTCGTGCTACGGCGTCGCCCGACGTAAACGATGCATCTGCTGCAGGACATGGGCCCACAATCAATATCGTGGATGAATGTCGAGCGTCACAAGAGCTGTGCACACGTGTGCCTGCTCTGCCGTATATACATAGGCAGCCACATATATGTATCTCTGCAAGGATTTGGGTGCAAGTGATTGCAGGGGCAACATCGTCAAACTTAGCAATTCGAGCTTATCTGATTAATGCCAGATCTTCGTCATCTATCTCAGAGGTTTGTGAATAATATGTCCGTTTCGAATGCTAACGAATGATGCTGCTTTAAGCTATAGAAGCCACGTTCAATTGACCTCCTTGAATGTTTACCCGATGACATAATCTGAGCGTGGCACCGCAGTTAGTTGTACCAAATAGACGTATTTTATATGAGATGCTTTTGCCAGTTCGATAACAGTCATCTTCAAAGGAAAAACTAGTGGAGCTCAATTCGATCATCCTTCTACTGTATTGATATATATATATGTATATATATATGTATATATATATATATATATATATATATATATATATATAATACGCAAACTATTATATAATATGGCGTCTCCGCCAACCGTAATAGCCAGATGTTAGAAGGGTAGGACGAACGATTACACCTTCGATCATACAAATGGAGAAAACTTACCCAAAGTGTTGGCGCGAAAATCTCTCTGATGATCGCCTCCCCTGGCACTCCATGCCCCGTCAACCAGAAGGACAAGAACAACACAGCCTATTAGCCACAACAAAGCCAGCTGTTGTCCACTAAAGCACAAGCACGAACAGCTGCGGATGTTTCTGTGTCTGAAGCTGGAGCTGGCGCTCCCACCACTACCGCCGCCACAGTACGGAGGGCGACACACACTCGTCACTAGGATGCTGCGAAACATCGCGATGTGGTGATCGCCAAGCGCGAGTCGCACGGGCGAACCTCCTCGTCGTCAAGACGCAGTCAATGACAAACAACGAGATGGACGGGCACCTTCATATACAGCACATACGCACTTACACAGATATATATATATATATATATATATATAGCGATCCTTCAGAGTAAACTCACTCGCGACGACTTAAACACGTCGGACTGGCTTCCTAATCGGGTCGACGATGGCTGAACAGGATGAACTCGCCCTTCTGCCTACAGGCTAAATCGCCAATTGCTAAACTAGCACACACTATGTTGGAGTACTGTGCGAAAGTGTAGATAACTGTTGCTATAGGTGTGGTCGATAAATGACGTTTTTTGTTTATCCTTAGTCGATGACGATAATGATGCACTTATGTAATCCGAAGTGGAAGTACGCCTGTCACCAGCAGTGTTATCTCACACGCACAGAGTTGCACTATGTATCCTTAGTGAAAAGAACTTAGTTGCTTGCTCGAACCTCCGGATCTGTTCGTCAGTCTACGCTTCTCTCATATCAGTCCATGAGCTCAGTACACGATAGTCGCCATTCTTCTATAATCAATAGAAGAAATTGTGAAGAACTGATATTCCAATGCAATCCAATGTGTATGCTATGATTGATGGCCAGTTTGAACTCATGTCCAGAGATGCTCCTATCTAGAACTAGGCTATTCCTCTCCTTGTGGAAAACAACTTCCGGCGGTTTCTGATTGCTGCCTATACGCCTCTTCATCAATTAGTTCATCGCCGCCGATAGTCCAGATTGACCATTGCCGCTATGGTTATGATCGAGTTTCCAATTTCATACATGGTAACATTATCCTCAATGTTCGTTTTTCGTTCCCATTTTAAAGATGCTTCACCAGCAAATTCACCATCGACTGTTGTTGTTGTCAGGTCGTCAACGTCGTCGGGAACATTTCACAGCTCGTTCTGTTGCTTCACAACCATCACTTTAGCTCATGTGTTCTTCGTATGAAGCCTTTCCCGTTGAAACAGGCTTGTTCAGTTGGTCGGCGCTGTCTTCGGAATAGATAGTTGATTACAGCGAAGAGTTCGCTAGTTGCTCACGGCGATATCCGGCTGCAAGCAGCTACTACTATCTGGCGTTTAGAAATGCCGACTTCGTCGCACGCCCCGACATAATAACAAATCACAAAAGAGTACGCTAGCCAGAGTTGATAGCTGTGGCCAGTGGGTTCGGACCGGCCACTGGTTCGACCTTTTTTTTTCGTTCACCTAAAAACGCTCGGTGCTTCGACTGGACTAAGTTGTGGAGACAGTTTCAGTGATATTCGCATATTCGTATTTTGCACTCTGCACGATAGTTGTGCACGGTGGAGCACGGTGGAGTCTGGCTGGCGGCTACGAACAGTCGTTCAGAGATGATGCTGTGCTCGCTCGGTGCTGCTAGCGGGGGGGTACTAGTCATCGAGTCGAGGCTGCTGTAGTGTACCTTGCATGTACCTTCCTGCTTGATGGAACCAGGCCAGACTCACTTGGGGGAGCTCGACCAGCTAGGGACAGACGAGGGCCAGAGTCGCGCCGAGCGATGATTCACGCCAATGCAGGGGAAGCGAGCGTTGGCGAGGGTGAGTTTATTGGGGATTGGTCTCCGTGTGGCGAGCGGACTGAGACGGAGCGAGAGGGCTCGCTCACGGGTCACGGACTGTGGCGCCAGGAGCCCGGACAACAGCAGCGAGCAGCACTACCTAAAACCCAATCTCCATCAGCTCCGTCACCAACAACGGCATTAACAACAACAGTATCCGAGGCTCCAGTAGAGGACAACTCGTCGACAGTGTCAATCCTCGAGACGCCAGTACTCGGGTGTCCCCCTCCGGGACAACCACACAGGGAACATTCACTGAACTGAATCGCTCAATGAATCTCGCTGCTTGTGAGCTCGGCAGTAGAAGTCATTAGTAGTAAAATTGAGGCTTGATATCCCCCGTCTAGAAAAGACAGTTGAATAGACCTGAACGTTGTCTAATATTGTTGCCGCTGCCGTTTAGACGCATATCACTTGACTAATTAACAATTTTGTCTTGCCTAACTACAGCCTGGCAACATAATCATCATTACCGCCTTCCCCGAAATCTGGCCGTACAATGTAATCGAATATATGACCTGCCGGTATCTATTCACAGCCGTGGTAGCCGGTCAACATCATGTGGTCATTTGTCTGTGTTGTAAATGACTACTGTCTATTATCACTGCTAAGATTATTGTATACAGGTTATTATTATAATAATTGTTGTTGTTGTTGTTGTTGTTGTCTTTAACGATCAACGCTGCCCTGTCGCCGATAACTTGCATTCATCGAGCTCAAGGCGGTAAGCAGCAATGATTTAGTATATTTGCGCCCGCAGCTCTGACTTGCTTGCGCTGCCTTCTCGAAGGCCTTCGGAGAACTATCGGCCGGCTTCCCAGTCGCCACTTCGTGTGGACGACACTGCAAGGCTTCCTGTTGACAGCTCGCCGGCCTTTCGAGCTTGACTCGGTCGGTCCGTCCGAGTTCCTGCAGTGGGTTCCCGCTCTCTAGCAGCCCCCGACGCCGTTCGGCAGTGCCGCGCGTCTGACGAATGGGGACAGCGGGTGAACAGCTGTTGCGGGTGTCACTTCACGGCAGCTGCAACACGCCGTTAACGATCTCTGCGTTCTGCTGTCACTTTGCCGTCACTGGCGGATGTCTGTCTGACCTTTGGCGGCGACGGCAGCAGTAGCAAAAGCAGTGACAACGACGTTGCGAGTTCGGTCAGCAGCAGCAGCGTGCGATAGCGCCGCTGGTCGTGGTGGATCAGCGTCGCACTGAACTTGCTGACCTTCGCCCTTCAAGCGGCGGGTTCACGCCGGGGGTTCCTTACGAGTTCGTTAACGAGCGAGCGAACGAGCGAGACAGAGATAGCTGGGTCGCACGCTGTTTTCCGTGCTGCTGCTGCTGCATTCGATGTGCTTGTCAACCAGGTCGACGGCTGTCCTGCCCTGATGTTTATTCGTTTCTCAGCAATAACGCAGCAACAAAATAACGCCGCCCGATCGATGCTTTCAGCGTGTTGTTACAACGCAAAGCCATGATCATCAGCAACATTTCCACAACGAGAAGGGAGGCTCGTTTCACTGAGATCGGCGGCTCATCAGGTCGATTGTCATTTCCACCTCGGGCAGTGTAGGCGGACTGCTCGTTTCGGTGCACGCTGGGTGCGGGTACCTGCACAATATTAGTGAGGGATTTGTTCCGAAAACATCACATCATAATCACTCTGGTCGTGACACAGTCGATGGCGTTGTGTTCTCATTAGAGTGTTTCTTCGAGATCCTCTCACGAGCTTCATTTCCACGATCCTCAGTAGCCGAGAGTCTATTGCCTATCTCTCCGACTAATGCTGCGGTCCATAGTGAAATGTCGGCGCCATCAGCAGCACCATCTGGCATCGCGTAGTCAGCAACGTTCGGGGCGCTCTGTCTTCTTTAATTCATAATCTCGCTAGCTTTTTTTTACTCGCTTTGCACTGATAAGCGCGCGGAGATCAGAACTCGACCACTATCACCGCCACTCATTCAACGACCACAGCGGCTACCAGCAGCAGCAGCAACAGATTTCTCACTCATCTCCAAACACACCTCTTCAAAAAACTAATTCACATGAACGCTGACTTTCGCCGGTCTTATCATTTCGTTCTTCCTAGCTCCATCATTCCTCAAACGGCAGCAGCACTACCACCACCTCCTCTTGAATTTTCCTACAGCGCAGAGAAAATGCCACAACGACAGCCAACCCTGAGATGCAGGAGTTGTCTACGACCTACAGTATACTTTGTGGTATTAGGCTCGTGCGTCTATCTATTCGAGCGGCGGTTCATGGCACAGCCCCTTAGGTGTGCTATTTTTCCTTAAACGCGCTCGCAGGCGCGTGCTGCGATATCTCTACCTCCTCTCCCAACTGTTGTCACGTAGCGCATCGAGCCATTGAGAGACTAATGTTTATCTGTTGGATCCGATCGAATGCGAATTGAGTCGCACTCCCACAGGCTGCTGCCGCTGAATGGTGAAACTGCTACGCTGCCCAGTTGCCTGGCTGCCTCCTTGCTAACTCTGTCGCTCTGCTCCCAACATCCGAACAGCCTCCCAATGAGCAAGCTGAGTCATAACACTGCCACGCGACACCTCTCACCCAAACACGACCGCCCTCTCCACGCAAACCCATGGGTTAGGCACAAGGAGTGCCTTCGCCCCGTCTCCCAGCCTCTTGAGCAGCCGAGCTTCTCTGACGGACGGAGGGGGTAGCTGGCCAGACCAACCTCCGATCACCCCACCACAAGCCGGTTCCCTCCCTCCTATAGCAGTGAAGGCAAGCGGTTGTTTTGTACGTAGAATACTAGGGTACAAGCAGCTCCATGGCGGCTTACGCTTCTTCTCTGGACGAAGCCAGGGGGTGAAGTTCATGGACCCTCAGGTTTCCGTCGTTGAAGCCGCTCCTCGTTTTGTCCCGTCCGTACCCCCCCCCCCCCCCCTGAGCAGGGATTCTCAGAGTTGCCCAATGCCTCCGCAGGCGAACTGGGAGAGGGACGTTGTTGGGCGAGGGCAGCCGGCGGGAAAGGCCGTAGTCACCCCAAACAGAAAACAAAGGCTGAGCCAGGGCCGACCTCTCTGGTCCGAGATCGCGCGAGCTCAAACGAAGCGCGAACGAAGTCAATCTACCTACCACAGTCAGGCAATAGAGGTCCAGCGTTTAATAAGGCTAGAGGCAGGAGCGTTCGAGTCCGTGATGTCGCTTAATATATGATCGTGTTGAACGTATGTTTGTCTTAGCCGATCAAAAAACATGTTGGAAGTACCATCATAGCTTCTTAACTTCGAGCAGCGATGCTGACAAGTTGAGTTATACTATAAAATGCGGGAAGCGTATGGGATTGGGTTGAAGCCCGCTCAACGAGATCGATATTGGTCGCAATAAGGTATCAAACTAATGGTTTGTATAACAATATTGCGTATAACGAATCATACAATATGTCCCTAACCTATATTTTGATACAAATTATACTTATTTTAAAAGCCACATTCAAAAATCATATTTCTTTCTGTATATAGCAGTTCCGTCAATAAACATTTGTTTGAATTTGAATTTGAATTTCCAGCCGAAATCCGTGTTACGTTTTTAACAGCGATTATATTGAATTAATAAGAACCAATCTTTGCTGATTTATACAGTACTACAATGAATGAAAGGGCCCTAGTGTGAACTAGATAATTGATAACGTGGAAATATGATCCGTCAGCAGCTTAAATTCGCCGTTATGGGAGCTTCGTGTACTGGCCCCGTACCATTTATGATGTAACACGTTGCCTCATATTGAAGGGCACTTCTACTGACCGTTCTTGCACTGACATCATACATTCGGACCACATTGACCACCTCGCCCATCGAGTATCCGTGGATAAGGCCGGGAACGGCCCTGCTACGAATTAGATCAAGCAATCTAGTTACAGTAGCAATGTCTCCAAGACAATGCCTCGATGGGCGAGGTGGTCAATGTGGTCCGAATGTATGATATCAGTGCAAGAACGGTCAGTTGGCATGCATTAGCATGCCAACACCCCCCCCCTATTGTTTGGGCCACACCCTACGAAGGTGAGTACGCACTCCACAGTTTACTGATAACCCTTTCGTCCGCCTCCCCAGTGAGTTGTCCTTCTCTATCCCTCTTATATTCTTTACTTGCTGACATGCTTTAGGCGCCGTCGCTTGGAGCTTCCTCAACTAAACCCCTATACATCCACTCCGGTAAAAATTGTAAAGTCTAAAAGCAGAGGTTTCCTTTAAGTATACCGGTGAATTGCCACAAAGGAACTTGTAGATCTGCGTGTCATGACGCCTTGAAATTTTCAAATGGGGTTTTTCGGTTGTTCTTCGCAATGAAACTAGGTTAAGGATACCTCTAGTGTTCAGAATGTGCTTTTCACGGATAACTGACGAACATCTTAAATTGTATAATAATTGCAGTTCTGTACGAGACGGACGCACAATTCCTCTAGGCTAGTCACGGCTAGCTTTAAATTAGAAAGAGAACGGCTGGGTGGGTCTACGGTTCAAAACTCTGAGGACTCAAATGTTACAGAAGACCAAATTTAAACAGGAAACATTACCTGAAATACAAGTGCAACAACACCTAAGAATTTAATTGGTTTTATTATATAAGAGATGAATATCCAGAGGAACACGGGAAATATAAACATTTAATAAATTTCAAGATTCAATAGCTTGAAATAATATGCTCGACAGATGCCAAGGTCGGCAAGCATTAACACGCCAACACCACCCTTCAAAAAAAAGATGCCCAGGTCGAGGTAACTATAATACTTTTATGTGGTCAAAATCAGGTAGGTTTACCGTTAGTTTCATCGCTTCAATAGGTTTTTTTCGTGGAACCGTGCCATATCACCGGGGCTTGTCAAGTTTATTTCGATTTATACTTCTCATCTTATCGGCAGGCAATTCGATATAACGGTAAGTTAATCGTACTACTCTTAAACAGGTAGCTGTTCCAGTACTCGGCTTCGGTCTTCTATTGGCGAAAATTTAACTTTAAGATGAGCCCCAACAAACGTTCCCGTGTAGCGCGTTATGACATCATTTAAAACCTAGATAAAAACGTACATAGTCCACTCGACGATCAAAATATTCGAGTTGACCCAGCCTTTAAAGGCCCCTGAGGTCGACGCGTTGAAACTGGTACGGCGGACACCATCATTACGGGATTCATCCGACGCCTTCAACTCAGCAGGGCCGGATCAGACTGCCAAGTCCCGTAATCTGGTTTTGTCCCAGCAAATCCGACGTTGAGCTTCGTTCGCTCTGGATCACTCTGTAAATGTATATCTTCGAACGGCTCGTAACGGGATTTTCAAATATTAAAATAACCATGAGGGTACACAGGGTAAAATCATCCCTCAAAAATCAAGGGTCACTCGTTTAGCTCACATGTGTAACACGCGCCATTAATGAGATCCAGCGTCCCAACGTTAGCGGATATTGTCGCGCCTTACGAGAATTCAGCCGAGTTTTTCAATTTGAAATTTAATCCAGTCCCGACTCGATTCACTGATCAGCCTGCACGCAATAGAGTCGCTGTTTTTAGCTTGGCTAGCTTATGAAGACAGTGCGCCAGCGTACGGTGAAAGCGTCGATCGCCTTTCCGATGCTCCTTATCGGTTTTTACACTGCTTAACTTTATACTTGGCGGATTTCATTGACGCGGAGCGCAACTTGGTCACGGCAGTATCGATCGAGCAGAGCTCATTATAATAGCATACTTGCCCCCTATGCGAAGGCTTTCGTGGTACAAAGTGTGTTTTGACACACGTTTGAAACGACGGGTAATCAATGTTTACATCAGTTTTAGGTAGAATATTTCGTGATGACGTTTTATAGGCGTAGTATCTCTGCTCTCGGACCAAGTTCAATGTGTGAGCTTACTTATAGACACAATGATGGAAGAATAGAAGATTGAGCCTTTTTGATAATCCGGTTTGTCCTCGGACTGAACCTGAACCGTGCCATCTCTTAACAGAGCTCTGCGACCGAATCCAATAGAATTCTGACAAGACAACAAGCAAACATGCATGTATGATGGGCTGATAGTCAAGGGAAGTGGACGAGGCAAGAAATTATAAGGGATCCTAAGATAATACAATACTATCTACCGACCTACTGACCCCCTCCCACGTGCACTAGTCATTAAAGGATCGAAATGTTTCATCTTGATGAAACGAAATAAAATGGAGGATGTGAATGCTACTTGGAACTCACTATTTTCTTGGAGCAGTTAATCCTTCCAGCATCAATTCACTTCAAATAAGCTAGATGTGCAAAACCGAACTAAGTAATATATTTTTGGGTATCTTTTTAACAGTATGTCTATGTATGTCAAAAATAACGGTGAAAATTTTCCCTTGTATTTAATTAACAGAACTAATATATCTGGACAGTTATACAAACTCGTGCTAGTAAGAGGCGGTTCAACGCTCATTTGATCTTAAGTGTGGCAATATTTTATGCAACATTTCTCATACATAGAGATCTGGGTCTGTCAAATGTTCACCGATAGGAATATAGACTAGTATTATAATAAACCAGTCTCGGAGTCTGAAAATTCGAAAAGAGAGACTGCACTGTGTCGTGTCGAGCCCTCAAAAATCGCCACCGAATTCATTCAGCGGCCATAAACAGCGGTCAGCAGTAGTAGTAGTTGTTGTAGCGTTGGTGGTATGGGCACACCGTGAATTCTAAAAATTTGGCATTCAAATCGGCCCGCTGAAAGAGAGAGAGACTTCGAAACGGAAGTGCAAGTCCTCACGCTGCGGACACTCGAGAAGTGTTGAGAGTTCTGCCGTTACGTCATACACTGTTCACCGTCTGAGCAGAGAGGAAGCATTGAGGTCGGCCACCGACTTTTCATTTCATTCGACGACACGGCCTTACTTCGGTAGTGGCACTATCTATGCGGTTTGAACGGCACCCGTGCAGTAATCGAGGCTGTCACCCCGCCTCGATTTCGCCAGCTCGAATTTACAAGTGCTGCCACAAACCGATCGAGGTTACCGAGACACTCGTTCATTGCTAACCGCGTTCTGTGTCGCTGGCAGACCCTCGCACACCTTTCTAGTTGGAGCTATGACTCAGGGCTTCCTCACCCGGCCTAACTCAACGTCTTGCCCGAGCCGATCACATCCCCATCTCCCGGCGTTGTCGTCGACCTCTTGCCGCTGCTCGACCAGCTCGTCTCACCCTGCCTCCGCCCCATGCATGGCGACTGACCCGTTCCCCGTTCTGTCCCACAGAAGGGCTGAAGCCCTCCTCGACTGATGGACGAATAGTTGGTTGTATGAATGTTTAGCTTAGAGTGTACTTCATTCGGACGCAGCAGCGGCGGTGACGATGGAAGGGAGGCTGGGTGTGGGCCGCGCCCCGCCGCGACGTCCCGGCCGCGTCGCCGGTTCGGGATTTGAATATTGTGCTCTGTGCACTGTTTGCTGCAACGGCAGACACACAAGCAGTCGGGCAGGACAGGCGGAGCGAGGCGGAGCGAGGCGAAGTGACAGCGCAGCAGAGCGCTCTCGTCGTCACAACGCCACCAGGCAACTTGAGCGGAGCTGGACGCGCCTCGTCTGCTCGCCCGCCAGCCGTTCTCCCCTGTCCACTGTGTCTCTGTATGTGTGTGTGTGTGCATGCTTGTCTGAAGGAACGAGATCCCTGGCGCGTCGAGCCGAAAGAGGATCGTTGGCAGGAGCGCGTGTGCTTGTGACGGAATGAGTTGGAGCCAGGCGACGATATAGAGGTAGATCGAGGGAGAGAGAGAGAGAACCCAGAAGTCCGAGCCATGAACAAAGCAACGAGAGAAGTAGGCAGCAGCTCACGAAATGAGCCGGACCGCTTGATTTATGTTAGTATGGCGCGAACTCGCAGGACGCGAAGGTAGGGGAGAAGGGTCAGAGGACGAAGGGCATAATTTGAATGAGGCGAATTTAAGTCGTCGCCACCGTGGAAACGCTTGGGGGGCTGAACTGAGCTGGGCTGAAAAGGGCTGGAGCTGGTCGGTAGTTAGATTGGTTGCGCGTCCGTCTTGATCGCACCACTGGCGCGCTATAGGGTGCCTGAAATCTACATTAGGACCACGCATACATACACCCAGCCAGACGCTAGAGGAGAGCGCAGTATACTCGCACAGGTATGCCCCCAGCTGAGGGCTAGCCAGCGAGCCAGCTATTTCCCGTTCTATTCATGGTGGCAATGATAATGACGTTAGCAATAATGATTAATCAGGCTTAAGTTAGATTGTGCTAGATGTAAATATGCAAATCAACGCAGACAATTTTACTATGATATTTTATGCTAATAAATCTATAGAAAATTATTGCCTGTTTTGGTGCGCAGTCGTAGATTCGTCATTAACTCGCGGGCCAACTCCTGTCTAAAGGTTTGTTTTACATCTGTTGGTACGGTCGACGAAACGAGGGAAATTGTGTTCCGTTCTCAAAGTTGTCCTTCTTAATACGGAACCATTATATAATATATATATATATATAATCATAGAGTGGTGCGTCAAAATAAAGGTGCTGAGTCTTTTTGTCATATACATATATATATATATATATATATATATATGTTTGTGTAGCGTATATAATCTGCTATAATAAGACCATAATGGAACAGTGTTATCGCCATGGAGACATTTTATGAGTCAAGACAGAGGCTAGAGTTTGTGTGCCAATGGGTAACTGCTTGGTAGGTAATAAAGAGTCGTTTGACTACGGCGCTGTATAGAGGGGCAGAAATCCTTCCCTGAAATAGGCCCAAATGAAAATAAAGGTATGGTTAGACTAAGAGTATAGTAAGTATATAATACAACACTGCTAAAAAAAATAATGTCGACTTCAAGCACGCACTTTATCCGGGCAGGATGATGTGTATTGATAACGTATGTCATGCTTGCCTTAACACCTCGATTAATTGAGAAAATATTTGTCACTGGCATATGTTCTGTAGAGGATATCATTATCGTGTTGGAAGGACCGAATTCGAGCAAGTCACGATTCGCCATTACTGAGTTTCTAGCATCAGCTCACCAAGCATAAATGCCACGGCCTACGAAGTATTCACGCTAGAGTTGTCCATCATAGAAACTCCAAAGATATATTTTAAGGAAAATGTTAGGTAAGTACGACAAACAGATTATATTCTGACTTCGACTTTGCTCAAGGGGTGCGGTAATTGTCGTAAGTGGTTCGATTCTGAGATATCCTGAAACGAAGTCACATCCGTTGCGGTATCCTACGGCTCAGTCAGCCCTCCTGACTCGACTGTCCCAGTAGTACAAGTTTTGCAGGATAAAGGCCTCCCTGTTTAACATATTCACCAATTTTCGATGAAGTTCATTCCGGATTGTTCCTTCAACAAACAAAAATGTTATCTCGGAACGCCGATTTTCAGCAGCAAGCGAGGCGTTATCGCCTAGATTTACGTCCGTTCTACGAAACTGAACCAGCGCTGAGTTTCGTGTAAGCAAGGTCAAGTTTCTCCTGGCTATGATACTTGGTTAAAAATGTATCAAAGTTTTGTCGATGCACGACATAGCTTCGAACGACCTAACAGGTCAAAAGGGCCAGCGTAACTGTATTCGAATAAATCGTAAAAAGCTTATTCTATCATTTTGGAATCATTAGAGGCACAAATGAAACTCCTTGGGAATTGGCACCAATTATAGCTTTGATAGTGATCTACACCTCTGAAGGTAAGTTATGCACCCGCTGCACAGTTCTAGGGGTAAACGAGCTTGACTTGAGCATCATTTAAGGCATTGTATGCCAATCACTTTTTTTTCAATGGCAAATGAATAACGTGCCAACTTGATCCTGTGAACAACGATCAGTCAAAGGAACTCTCGTATATTTAGTTTCTATCTAGTGCTTCCAAGTATTTATCTGGACCCCTTTATCTAACCGAAACTCGCCTATCGAGAAGCACTAACGGACCATATCTAGGTTACGACGAATAGCAATCATATTAATGGCCAATAGCGCTGAATGAAATTCAGCGTTAAAAAAACCCAAATGTGCAAAGGTAATCTGAAGCCTTGTAGATGGAATCAAAGGCGTTCATATCAGCTTGAATGGAGAGTATGCCCAAAGCGATTGCATATGATGGTTATGATGGTGATCATTGAACAATGACTACAAATTACTCGAAGCAAATTGTTAACATGGCAGCAAAAGAATATAATAGCCGAATGAGATGAGCGGAAAGACATCGTTTCCTTATAGCAGATTGCAGAGAAGAGATGTTAAAAACTAACATCCTGACGACAAGGTGTCAAAAAATAATACTAATAGTAATAATAATAATGGGCGAATGCGTCGTTTGTCAAACAACACAGACAAAATAATAGAGTAGGTAATATTGAGATTCAAAAAAATCATCCGCAAAAACGAAAAATTGAATTAAAGCATCCGAATGTAATATGATGAAAATAGTTGAACTAGATAAATGATAGTGAATGGAGGAGCTGGCAATTTCGAACGTACACAAACACGGCACGGATGAATGAAAAATTTGTAAGAAATATTGTGATGATGACGATGATAAGAATCACCTGGTGTGCACACTAAGCCCTGCTGGGCAGTACAGGAACGCCATCGTGTAACGAGCGCTCCCGATTAATTAACGGATTCTGTGAATTAAGTGGCATATATAGTTAAAACATAGATAGACGTTATGCTGAGTCGAATTGACGTGGACCCCAAAGACGCCTTCGGAATCAGTGGGCCAAAAGCTGAAATATAATGGCAAATACTTGACGATAATGGAGTTTGAATTGTCGTGAAATTCTATTAAAAAAAATAGTTAGGTCTGGAACGTCATCATCACTTATCAGCATAGGGCGTGCGTTGTGTTTTTACTGTGCACCGGATATTAACATAACCATCACGAACGATAGTTCTACGTGGTGCGCACGTGACAGCGTTGTTAGTGCCACCAATATAACTGCATCATATGAACTTTGCTGACAATTGGGTCTCGTTACATTTCGGTGAACTTTTGTCGGAATGGGTCGGCAGGGATGGCAGGCAATGAGCAAATGCCCATTGGCTTCTCCAAGCAATCGGCATCATGTTTCCTGCTCTTCAATAATGACTTCCACATTATTATGTCTTACGCGGTTAATGGTGGCAAGCTGGCTTGCGTAGAGTGTGCCGCGTTTGGCTGTAGACGATATGCGTTCAACGCGTGTTTTTTTGTTGTTTACGCGCTGTTTGTGCTCAGTGTCACGACGGGAAGTCTGTAAGGCCGATTTTTTTTATTGTACTAGCTAGCAGCTGGGAAGTGGTAATTTAGCGTTACCTCGACGACTTGCACAGGTAAGTTACGACTGCTACGACACCCAATGGCGATCGCGTCGGCTAAACGAAATCGTTCATTCTTCGAAATGATTTCGCCGCCGCACCACTTTGTGAGGACGTTGCGGCGACGACACCATTCCGGTGGTCGATGGTGACACCCACGCGGGCATCACTGCTGACAGCCTGACGCGACTGATCTTCTCTGAGTGCAGCAGCTCCGTCTGTGTCCACCCACACTCCGACGGGCCGGCATAGTCGCGCTACTGATCAAGGACCCTTCCAGACATCTTCCTGCGTCCTCTGGAGCATGCCGCCTCGGGCTCGAGGCGGTAACAACCGAGTTGATTCTGCCGAGACGGTCTCTTACCACCCTTTCCATCACCTCCTCGCCAGCCGCAGCAAGAGATCTTCTGCTAAGGATCGTGACCGATGTGCCCATTTGAGTTGAGACGGGATTGAGATCGCGACGGAGCGAACGAGCACCGGAGCAGCTGGCCCGGCGGAGCAACAGGGGGCTCAAGGGCCTCAAGATGCTCCCCTCCAGGGCAGCTACTCAGGGGCCACTTGATCCGGGTACGGACCCGGGAAACCCGCCGGGATCTCCCGGTCCCCCTGCTCGGACCCGCGGCTCAATAAGACGACGAGCCTCAACTGCGAATGCTTTGAAAACCTCGACAATCCTCGGACGTCGTCCGCTAAAGAGAAGCACCACGGGAGTTGGCTCGGACAGCTTCCTAATACCGCTTATAATTTGTAGTTCGGCGTTTGGACTACTGAACGCCCAGCTAACCCAAATTCCCGATGGTATGTAGGACCCCAACGGACACAGGGAATCTTCCGGAAATGTTCAATTGGAAATGACGAACCCTTATGGGAAGAAACCTTTGTCCACGTTTATCATGTATATATCAGATTAGCGTTGTTTTGATGTTCAACTGAAAAAGAAAAATCGCTGTGCCTCGTGCTTGTGAATTTCGTCAGTGCTATTTGCTTCTCCATCAATAACATGATGAGTCGCATAAATGCTTTGTATGCCGATGTCGTTATTGTGCAGTCTATCACCTCAGTTTCGTCTATTACAGTGAATCATTCGGAATATATATATGTATATATATTATTATTATTTAGGAACGGTGGATCTGCTAGAACTGGTGGATCTCTACCAGCCGCAGGAAGGCGTATCAATCTGCACGGGATTCTGCGAAGCCCGACCTGCCTTTATCGATGACAACGGTACAGGGATGTACGTCGGACCGGATACTGCTTACCGCCTTTCGAATCTTGCACATCTCAGCGGAGCACTCTCTGATCAGCTGCAAGCAAAGTTCCCCGTGGACTATTCCGTGCTCATGACCATCAGGCCAGAAAAGGTAATTTTTAGCAATCGACTAATCCCCAAATCTGTTAACCACCCACAGGTACATACTTGATTCAATACATATTCATCTATATTCATAAATTCCATATTCATATTCATGTTGCCCATCTGGACAGACAGCGCGTAGAACGTTGTCCCTTTGGTCGTTGTTGTCTCCAGTATCTCTCAGAAATACTTGAAGATAGCCCGAATGTCATTTGTACATTTGTTGTTGCCCTTCGATTGCAACGGCTGCATGAATTCTAACGAATTCGAATCTAATACACAATATCCAAATGCAGGTTCCTTTTTTGTTTCTTTATTCGTTCGTTGGCATCTCGTTTAATGTTTCTGCGCAAAGCCAGTAACGTAGTGTTCCCTCTATTGCCATCGAATCATCACGCACATGTCATACGTATGCTTCATCGGTATGGTGATGTTTTTGATTTTCATTTAGAACGCAGAAGGGTGCGTCTTTTCGATGTATAACGAGGCATCCGAGGAGCAGATGTCATTCTTCGTCAACACCGACTCATCCACGTTCACGGTGAGAGGACACGGTAACACTACGACTACGGCCGAGTTTAACAACTGTATTCTCAACGACGGAAGGTACACATACCCGACCAAACAGCGTAGAGTGTTTGCATGTCATTATTCGAAGGGAATATATATATATATAAATCTTTGCAGAGTATGACAGCCATGCCATGCACAGATATGAAACCTGCGTCCGTCCGATATCCTTAATGCTGTACGCGATTGTGATATTCCTTTGAAGGTTTAACAAGTAAATGAGCGGGCCTGGACGTCCTCTATAAGCAAGTAACTGTCATTTTACTAATGGTACGCTGATGAAGTAACCTGTTGAAGATCTGGACGTTCACTCCAATAACACACGACTCATCACTAAGCTACATTCAATTTGCGATGAATAGTGTGCACATCGAAGGGTGGATTTTACTCATATGACGCTTCATGGAGCCATTGAGGACGCTTTGGTAGCCTCAAGTTGAATAAGGGTCTACTGTAGTCACCACCGAAATGTTTCAACCTGAATATATTATAACTTCAGTTGATCTTAGTTGGGGCCGTCAAAGGCAATGCAAATGAGCGAACTCCATTCTAAGGGGATATGCTGATGCATCCCTTGACAATACAAGTATCTGCATCCGAATCGTTTGCGTTTACTCGCATGAGACAGAATCTTTCGTGGACACAGCAGCTAGAGGTCCGATTTTTGGATCGATCAGATGTTTGGTGTATTTTGGCCCAGCAAAGGCAACGCCACAACAATATCTACCCAAGTAATAAGTAAATAACATCGGAATGATGATGATGATGATGATTATTATTATTATACGTGTTCCTTAATGTATTCGGAGGTTAACTTAATTTGTGCGCTTCATAAAAATGTGGGAGTGTCCAAGCAGATTGACTAATTGTATTCTTCATTTGTTCACCTTATCAGATGGCATCGTGTTGCCCTCAGTGTAAAAGGCAACTCCGTAACTCTAATTCGCGATTGCGATGAGCAGTTTACGAGCGCTCTGTATCGACCGCCTGTACCGGACACTGGAAACGCGATTCTGCTGCTGGGACGTGACGCAAGCAATGGTAGGTGATAGTTTCGTTGGCAGGGTATAAGTCAAAGCCCCCGGCTATGGGGTATTAGCTGAGCCAGTTACACACGCCTTCCTAGATATCGAAGTAACGCGAAGCGTTCCGAATCTAGGGATGACGTAAACTCTGAGCAGAGAATGCTTTTAGCCGGTAGAGGTGTTTTATCATCCACGTTAACCGCCCCCCCCCCCCCCCTGCACTGAATCGGCCCACTTTCTACCGAAATTGTAAGGTCTCTGGTGGCGTAACGTACGTTTGAAGAAAATGTGCTCTTCTATAAAAAGATAGACATATAAGTGGAAATTCATATTCGCGCAGCTATCGCTTGGGCTCGTTAATACTTCCCGTATAGTCGTTTACGCTGTCCGCCGTTATCTGGCTACTCTAAATGAAAATAGATAGAAAAATCTCTTCGTTTCGAGCCACTACAAGATACATTGACGTAGGACTCTAATAATTGGAATCGCCACTTTATTTTCGGTTTACAGACATTCAAGAACGTTACATGGGAGATATCCAACAACTGGTGATATCGCCAACGCCTGAGGCTGCCTACGAGATGTGTTCACTCTTCATGCCTGGATGCCGTCAACCTATTCCACCGTTATACCCTCAGGTTGCATATGATATATATGTATATATATTACATATTATATATATATATATATACTCTATTGAGGTTGCGTACTGTTTTTGTTCAATATTTATCGGAGTGGCTAGCTCACACCTTTAGAACTCTCATATGTTTGGTAGAATCCTTTTCTTTTCGAAATTGTCGGTAGAGATTCCTTTTGTTTAATAGTTATTTTATGTAACTTCTAATCACGCATTTGATGAATGAAGAAGGTGTCGATGTATTTGATCATGTTATTTATCGACTTCGTCCTTTTCACTTGCTGCTCATAGGAGAGCGGACCTCGCCGCAATCAAGTGCCGCCACCGACGACACGAAAACCAGTCCGTAATGAGACGGTGTTCATTGAAATGATTGAGGAGGAGTCGAAGACGCCCGCACCTAGTGGTTATCTCTACTACCAGGTATTGATATGTCTAAAGATGCCACTAATGCGTATGTGTTTCTGGTTGGGAGGGACAGAGTTGATCTCCAGCTGGGACTCGGTGCTAAATTCAAATAATTTAGCTCTTACCTCATTGCGTTTGACTAACCTGGATGTGTCTATGTTCTTGGCAAAATTTTCAGGCACCTTGCCAAACAGCAAGATTGTCTAGAAATAACTTCTTACGAACGTAGAAATAACTGCGTACGAACGCATTTGTTTCGTGTCACATGTCAGGCATATTTTGCTATAGCAAATATAATAATTACCCCATGATTAGTATAAATGCCTCATAAATTGGTGGCCTTCCTTCGGTGAGACCGTAGAGCCGTCTGCAGGCCACGGTGTCCATTCGCAGGATGGATTGTACTCGAACATGCTCACGAACTGGGCACATAGTTCACTATAGCTGCCCCGAGCCCGGATTAAACATATTACACCTTCGATTCGTCAATTCAAGGATGACATGTTGTCTTTTGTGTCTGTGAATTCATCAGGTGCAAGGACCTCAAGGGCCACAAGGATTTCAGGGGCTGCAGGGAGCGCCCGGGCCCAAAGGCGACAAAGGTGATCCCGGTCGAGACGGTATTCCTGGTACAGGAGGAATCTCCGGCCCGCCAGGACATATTTTCGTTATTCCTGTAAGTACAAATATGGTGACTGGTGCCGTCGATAGCTGTTGCAATATTGAAACAACGTGGTTCTTACCGAACTGATCCAGTCTGAATATCTTGAGGTAAATTTGACGATGAAAATTAAGATGTATATATATATATACGTTTCCACATATAATACCATAGAAAATTCGCTCGATTTATTGTTCAATGCGTTTCGAAGTGACCGCGATAATCTATAAAGAGCTGGTCATTTTGGGTGGCCATTTTACAGTTTTCGAAACAATCGATCTATGGTAGAACTCCTACAACAGTATTGACTGAACGTTCACTGTCAATTGCAGTATCAGCAAACCGCTGGCAGTACGGGAATTAAAGGACCAGATACGAATGTAAAGGGCCCTGACAACACCGAATATCTCCGACAGATGCTTTCACAACACATGGTAAACCACTGTCTTATCTATTTCGACAATTCCGTCGTCGTTATGTGATCCTTAGCAAATTGGTAACAAAACAAGCACTAGCGTTACAATACAATAAAAGTTGATTGTCTTCTATTTATAACTACATATTTTACATTTCTCTTCAGAAGTGAATCTTGTTGTGCGATGTATCGGATTATTATATAGAATTGTACGAAGAAAGAGCTGTTCATCAGCAGGTTTCTAATCATGTGGCGTGGCATGACCTATATTTCAGGCCGCTATGAAAGGGGCCCCAGGACCTCGTGGCCTTACGGGCCTCCCAGGACCCGTTGGACCTCCTGGACCTGGAGGAGAAAAAGGAGATAATGGCGAGCCTGGACCGGAAGGTACTTACCTACATATCTGAACACTTCCCGCTAGTTTAGCTGGGCATAGTTTGCAGCGAATATCGTACTCAGGGAGTACGTCGAAGAAAAGTAATTTTAATTTGCTTGACCTCTCAATCGATATGATTACTATCTATGCTTACTGTTTGTTGTTGAATCGCATACTTGAATACAGGACCCCGAGGACCTCGTGGTCATCCAGGCAGCTCGGGAAAGATGGGCCGCAGAGGACAGAGCGGTAAAGATGGCAAAAGAGGTCCCACCGGACCTATCGGACTCAAGGGCGAGCAAGGTAAGAACAGGGGCTGACTTTTACGCGCCCTTCGACACGAAATGGGCGACGATGATACAATGATTACGAGCAGATGTTACAGCTGAAAGCGCCACCCATACTAAAAGTAACCTAGTCATTTCGTCGAAGACGTTATAGAACGAATAACGGTCTATTGCACTCGATGATAGACCGAGCAGGGTCCTTTTTGTTAATGTTCTCATTATATTTACCATATAAAATATTTAGTATAGTATATATATATATATATATATATATTTCAGTCATTTGGGATCAACAGTAGTGCTTTAACACCGCCAATCAATCTCAATTTTCTATTATAAATGCAGGCACCCGCGAAGGCTTGTTCTTTTAGAAATCGTCCATTCTTATTGAGTATCATGTGATTAATTAACAGTGGGAGCAGTAGCTCAGCGAAATTGGTCTTGCTTAGCTAAAATTGTATCTACTTGAAATATTTTGCCATTCCGTCTTATGTGAAACTTATCACCGAAATTAAATTGCATTACAGGGCATCCTGGTCACCCAGGAGTGCCGGGTGACAAGGGCGACCGGGGTTACCAAGGAAATCCCGGAGAGTCTGGACATGCTGGGGCTGATGGCCCGCCTGGAGAGGTATCGCATACATGCAACAATAATAATACATACATTAATTCACCACCTATACATATAATAACGTGTAGGAGCTTTGCTTTCGCAAGCTCTATAGTACTGAATTAAGGGGACATCAGGAAGCTCTCGATGGCATATTCAGAATTGGTGAACTCCACTGACTTGTTACCTATTATTATTCCTGTTACCCATACAGCATGTATGGTTGTTATAGGGTTAATCTTGCTCTAGCTGACATAGACGATTTCCCATTGTGGCACAGATAGGACCTGCTGGATCGCCTGGTTTGCCTGGAGAAATGGGTCCTCGCGGCTTCCCAGGACCTCGTGGACATGCTGGCGTACCGGGCCCTCCGGGAATTCCCGGTGCCGAAGGTCCTGTCGGACCTAAGGGTAATGAGGTGAGTTATCGTAGAGATTTAGCAAGATTCGGAAACATGTTAAAGTTGAGATAAAGTAATAAAAATCGTCACTTGAAGTGTCTATTCATGAGTATCCTAATTGGGCTTTCCCAGCGATCCGTTTATTGCGTGATGGCAAAATGATCTTGGCAAGCGTCTGGTTCATTAATCTCGTGATGTTGGTGAACAGGGACCGCCTGGTGCTCCAGGTCAACCAGGACATATTGGTCAGACAGGCCCGGTAGGCCCACAGGGCCCACCCGGAATTCCTGGTCCAATGGGCGGAAACGGACCTCGCGGAAAGCCTGGACTTCCCGGACTCCCTGGCGCTGAAGGACTGCCCGTAAGGTTTTCGCTAAATAACTTCAAATGTCACATGTGCTTGCGTATAGTAGTATACGAAACTGACACACACGCACACATTTATTGATTGTATTATGTCGTGCGCGTTTAGCTCAAATGACCACAGTTGATATTATTTAGTCATCGAATACATTAAACTCTAGGGCCCTTCGGGCAACCCAGGAATGCCTGGGGTGAAAGGCGACACCGGGCTTGTAGGACCCCAGGGACCTGTTGGATTTCCTGGACAACGCGGTCACAAAGGCGATACTGGACTGAGAGGACCACAAGGCACGAAAGGAGATAAGGTTAGCCTATAATTTGGCATTTGTTTTTTAACGTAAGCGACTAGTATTGTGCAAATAAAAACGTCCCATACATTATTATAAGTAACCACTATGTTGGCTTTATCAAAATTTCGGGTATAAATCCTCAACGTTTCGAGAGGCAAAGACTTGGGTTTCGATTTGTCGGTCATGCTTCGGGACGATTCGTAACGGGACTTTTGTAGCTAGAAACTAAAAACGACCAAAATGTAGAGGTAAATTTTAAATGTTTTCTTTCTCCAAAGAAAGTACTGAAGTTGTTTAGTCTCAGAGTTTGGGTTCTAAAATGATTATTATTACAAATCAGTCTACTATACTGAAATGCGCTTGGCAGTGGCGTACCGGTAACGCTTAAAAACCGGGTTCTGAATCGCGTATTTTGAGTTGAAAAATCATTTAAAAGCTTGCTCAACCCCAGGTAATCGAATTGCATAAATAGAACTAAAATAGAATATGGTGGAAAACGGCTGCATATGAAGGACAGAATACTTTTATTATTAATTATAAACGTAGGCCGTAGTATTGTACCGCTAAACGTGAAATACATGTAAGAACACCCTCTCCTATATATTCCCAATAGAATACCTAGAACAAGGAAGCCCCATTCCTCCAGTCCCCAAGCGTGCCTAGAATAGAAACTGCGTTGCCTTATTTGTATCTTAGGAAAATCTTTGCATTAAAAATTCGGTTGCACGTGGTTTTCCTATAGCGGACGATAACCTTTCTCCTAATATCTGCTGAAAGTTTAATGAATGAAGGTCATAATATAATTTTAAATATTTTAGGGTGCGACCGGATCCGAGGGCCAGAAGGGTGACCTGGGCCTTAAGGGAGACACAGGACCCCAGGGCGCAGATGGTGCAGCAGGCGCTGAAGGCCCTGAAGGACCAAAGGGCTTCGAGGGACCTAGAGGTGAGCGAGGTCCGCCGGGCGCAGTAGGTGAAAAGGGCAAACAGGGAGTGCCAGGATTTCCGGGATATCCAGGTGCCAATGGACCGAAAGGCGAGAAGGGCTTCCAGGGCAAGCCAGGCCCGAAAGGATTCAAAGGCGACAGAGGCATGCAGGGTCCGCCGGGTGAGAGGGGACCAATGGGTCCTCGAGGCAACAGGGGACCTCGTGGACGTCCTGGAAAAACAGGCAATCAGGGCGAAAAGGGAAGTATCGGAGAACCCGGACCCCCAGGACAACCTGGAGAACGAGGCGAACAAGGACCTGAAGTAAGTAAAAGCTCAAAGGTACACATGTGTAGCGGTTCAACATGTAGGTTAATATTTTGTGAGGCTGTCAAAGAAGTACTCATGGACTTATTCTAGTCAGAGGGTTGGGTGTCCCATAAGTTCGGAACGCATTTTGAATAGCTAGAACGAAAATTCTGCTACTAACATATGGGACAAGCCAATAGATACGTTGGTTTATGAAGTGACTTATGAAGGGAACTGCAGTTTAGATGTCCGCTCAACCATATAAGTTTCACAGACAAAGCTTATTTTTTTAAGTGAAATAGCGTCTAATCTAGTTCTTATAATTAACAGGGTCCTCGAGGTTTCAACGGACTTACTGGTGCTCCGGGCATTCCTGGCAAAGACGGGGGGGTCGGAGGTCCCGGTGAACGAGGGGCTCCGGGGGAACGCGGACTAGCTGGCCCCATCGGCCCCCCAGGACCTGTAGGTCCACCGGGTCCCAGTGGGGAGACCGGAGCTGCCGGGGATATTGGTCCTCCAGGCGCTGTAGGTGTGCCTGGAGAAACTGGGCCTCCCGGCGAGACCGGCAAGGATGGACCTCCGGTTGGTATTAATATTATCCGTGAGGATTGCCAGATCATACTGACACATATTGGTCGTCTATATGCATGAGGCGTAATAGCTTTATTTTAGATATAGTAATGCCATTAATAAAGAATTGTATCTAAGGCCTATTTGAACTTTAGGGACCATCTGGACCGCAAGGAGACGCTGGAGTCGCAGGTCCCCCCGGATTACCAGGACCACCAGGCGAACCTGGTCCGGCAGGTCCGCGGGGTCACCCTGGCGGAAAAGGGGAGATCGGCCTTACCGGAGCTACGGGACCTATGGTATGCGAGATCCTTTCACTAGCTTCATCTAATATAGTCTCACTTAAATGTAGCATTCCAAGTCAAAGAAGCAATGTACTAGAGCGAACTGACTATTCTTCTTGTTATAACGACAGGGAGAAAAAGGAGCGCTTGGTATACCTGGCGAACCAGGTCCTCCAGGCGAAAAGGGGCGCCAGGGCGTTGTCGGGCCTCAGGGCACACCGGGACCGAAAGGAGACAAGGTATGTGCAAGAAATTAACAAATAGTGATCAATGATCAATGAGGAAAAGGGATGGCAAAAAGAGCAATATTCAATGAAAAATGACAACGAGTAATCATCCGTTAGAGTGTATATCAATAATATCAATCAAACTAAACAATCAAGTGTACATTTATTTCTTTTGTAGGGAGACATTGGTGTTCCAGGATCCATGGGTCGGGACGGCCTTCCAGGCTCCCGAGGACTACCTGGACCTCCAGGACCGACAGGGGGCCCAGGTGAGGACGGGGATAAGGGCGATGCCGGAGCTCCTGGCCAGAAGGGCTCCAAAGGCTCCAAGGGTGATGCGGTAAGCTCATAAACGCTTCTTCAGCAAATAAATCTTGATTTAATAAAATGAAAATAGATAAAGATGCTCTAAAGAGAGCATATTAAGGAAAGGATATTGCCGCTTGTATTGGATATTAAAGTACTAAATTAAATCTCATATTATGAGCCTAAGAGCTTTGAGTTAAGAGGTAGCCGGATGTCGCCTTGGTCCGCCAACCAGTGGCCTCTGGCCTCACTGCTAGAAACTTAGCCGTGCAAGGCATTGCGGCAGTGGCACGACCGTGCATAGATGTTTGTCGAATAGATGCACGATGCGCTTAAGAACGCATACTAAGCAGAGGCCGTTGTTACTGTGGAAACTCTTAGGGATCTCCTGGTCCAATCGGACCGATCGGGTTGCGTGGAGAGCCCGGAGCTCCAGGTGCAATAGGCGAACCAGGACCACCAGGACGACCAGGAGCACGAGGCATTAAGGTTTGATCTCAATTCGTTAGAGCAGCACTGCATTGTGGATGAGTGATGAAAATAAAGGAAGTACAGTAAATGAGAGGATTGCGAACGAAAAACCCTTAAGCTTGCGATAATTATTTTTTGCCTTAAATCAACGATCGGGGATTGTGCTGATAATGATTATTTACTGTCGCGTCCGCTTGAGCATATTTGAATTATTCTACACAATTTAATCGATTTTAGGGTGAAGAAGGGCCACTCGGACCACCTGGACCTGCTGGCGCGCCTGGAAAACAAGGCTTGCCGGGACCTTCAGGTGACAAGGGCGTTAAGGGTGACGACGGCAAGCTAGGCCCACCGGGACCTGCCGGTCAACCCGGTGAACCTGGCCCCGTTGGCCCCAAAGGCATTGATGGTGTGGCTGGCGGCCCCGGTCCTGCAGGCCTACAGGGTCAAAAAGGAGAAGATGGAAAACCAGGCATGCCAGGATCAACGGGTAAAGTCGGAATTCCAGGATCCGTCGGCTTACCTGGGCCCAAAGGTGAAGAAGGTAAATCGGGCCTACCGGGACCGGCTGGAGCACGAGGTCCACCAGGAATCGAGGGCCCTAAGGGAAATACCGGAGCCCCCGGTTTTCCGGGAGCAGCGGGAGAAGCAGGCAAACCCGGAACCAAGGGTGAACCCGGAGCCCACGGAGTGGACGGAGCACCTGGCGAACTTGGCCCTCCTGTGAGTATGAAGAAACGATCCGCCAGATATCCTAACGATCTTAACAATGCGATTCAGAGTTTATCATCATTTTCGATATATAGTACATAATCATAATACCTAATTCTCCAGACTGTTGCGTGTATCTGGCAAGCTGTTTTGTTAGACTTTGCAAGCATCACCTATTCAAAATACTAAGCTGCAAAGACCTAAATTCGACAACGGGAAAAAACGGCCCCAAATTACAGCTGAATATACTAATAGTTTAACGAACTTGTCTCAGGGACCTCAAGGTGAACCTGGAAAAATGGGTCTTCCCGGAGGACCTGGCAAAGTTGGACCTATGGGTCCAGCTGGGCTTCAAGGTGACATTGGTATAACTGGTGAGAAAGGCGACAAAGGAGAACTGGGCCCTCAGGGATCTCAAGGCCCGCTTGGGCCACCAGGGCCTCCAGGAACCGTAGGACCTCAAGGCCCACGCGGAGAGGCAGGAGCCGCTGGCGAAGTAGGTGCTCCAGGTAAAGCTGGACCGCCAGGAACACCTGGCCCTGTTGGAGCCGCTGGCGAACGTGGCGAGAAGGGAGAAAGAGGCAAAAGAGGCTTCAAAGGACACAGGTACGAACCCCATCTTTAGATATGTTATGAAGGATAGGTCGGTCAGATGAGGCGGTCAATGAAAGATCCAGCCCTATATGATAAATGGCAAACTTCTTATTTTCTCCTAAAATTAATTAATCCTTAAAATGAATCACAGAAACGGGTACCCATTTGCTCGCTGTAGATGTATCGTTGACAATATATTGATAGGCGCTGTGATTAGATTTCCATTTTAATCTATTATTATGTGATTTATATTGCAGAGGTATTCCCGGCAAGGCCGGTCGCAAAGGAGACGTTGGAGAAAAAGGCGACAAAGGCGACGGAGGACCCCAAGGCCCTGCTGGCCAAGCCGGCAAGACGGTATGTATTCCTACCCGTCTCTATATAAAAGTACTTTATTATAGTGTGGTCGCGACCACCTTTTGACTAGGCCTCAGTAAACGTCGTGAACAACAATCATGACAATAGAATTTGAACATAGCACATGCAAAAACTGAATCGGAAATGCATAGGGTTGGCGTCGACGGACGAGCATACTAGCATTGAAAAATCACGGCCTTGATCATGTAAAATTATCATGTACAATCATGAACCATTATTTTCAGGGCCCGCAAGGATTTGAGGGGCAGAAAGGAGCTGATGGACCACCCGGACTACCCGGTTCCGAAGGATCAGGCGGACAGAAAGGCAGCGAGGGTGCCACCGGACCGAAAGGAGAAACTGGGCCTATTGTAAGTCCACTTTGCAGGTCCTCATTTCGCTGACCCCATGAAGCATCTACTATAATGTCCCAATGTATTGTATAACATCGTTTTAGCTGTTACTTGTAATACGTTCTGCTCCGTGATCATCTGCCAACAACGAGGAGCGTATAGTATGATGGAATTTTTCAACAATAGGAGGCTGCAAAACCACTTATTTTGTTTTCTCAAAAACAAATATTATTAATCATTAAATAGGAAGGTAAGAGGGGTAACGTTACTCACAGGAATATTTGTATAGTGGGAAGTTGCTCTCTCCATGGCTATTTGGAGTTTTTTCATTGTCTCTTCTTAAGATGTTTGTTTTCTATTGTCAAACCGCTGCGGATGATAATGCAGTAACATCGAGTACTTGTTATGCCTTTCATAGGGAATGCCCGGTCCTCCTGGACCTCCCGGGGAAGGGCCACAAATCCCCATGGAGGCACTGTTCCAGGTATCCACCACGAAAGGTCCTCGCAGACGCCGAAGCGTCAATTCGCCTGATGTCATTGAAGACACGCTTAATAATGGAAAGGGCGCAGCTGCCACCAACACGCTAACTGGTAAAAGATTAATCACATGTTTCGGCTTCATCACTATCGCACCGGTGTGGCAGTTACCTATTGATAAAAAATAGCAAAGGCAACATTTAAAACAGTCCCTATATTCCTTATATGTCATTCTTGAGTTTTCAACAGCCACGAGTCAAAAAAATTACACCAGTTAACATTTGTTAGTATTGCTACTTGGAATATACTAAGATCAGCTTCGACGGAATACTGGATAAAACATCAAACCTTCCGATAAAACCCATTTATTCATTGACAACAGGCATTTACGCATCAATGTACGTAATTCGTAAGGAACTCTCATATCTCAAGCGGCCAATGGGATCGAAAGAAAATCCGGCCAGAACGTGCAAAGATCTTTTCCTCGCCCATAAGGAACTGAAAAACGGTAGGTTCCGAGAAAGCGAAAACGACGACTTAGTTCACCGTGAGATATTACGCTCAAAGGTACACTCTATGAGAAATATATGCATAACAGCTGGCTGCAATCGAAGCCAAATAAAAATTGTTTTTCCAGCTGACCCTCAGCTGTTCCCCTATGTGACAGGCCTCAGCTCTTAACCTTTTAGGTATTACTATGGGGACCTGTCGGGGCCACCTCTGCTTATTCTATTCCTTACTCGTACCCTACTCGTAGCCAAATAGTTTGTTGACAAGACTATGGAATATTTTGCTAACTAAAGAAGGCGAAGATTTCTCTGATTATCAATCAACACCCTTAAGCTAGGATTATTCACCACCAAGCAGAAGTTTAAAGCATAATTTCTATGATCGAGTTCATTCACATTATAAATTAGCAGCGAGGTAAAGCTCGCCTCTAATTTACATGCATAATACATGAGTGTTTCTAATACCTTCAGCAACAGCAGAGCCATCACCAGAGTTTTTCTCTCTGCGGTGCATTTTCTCCTCTCTCATTCAGGCTGGTATTGGATCGATCCCAACTTGGGAACGCCGGACGACGCCATTCACGCCTACTGTGACCTTCGTGCGAGTGGTCAAACGTGTGTGTTCCCTGATCAAACTTCAACCAAGGCGCCAATCCGCTCATGGAAGTCGCCTGAGGGCGTGGACCCGACGACATCGGACGTTGCCTTTAGCCAGATGGACGGCGGGTTTAAGGTATTTCAACGTAATGTGATATCAATGGGTCTTACGTGCGGCGCAAATGTTATCCGTTATAATGATTAGATTAATTACCTACAACCTAGCCGTTAGGTTCGAAACCATCAGGCACCCTGAATGGTAGAAGGCTTTCAATCGAAGCAAACGATAGTAGTTTTTGAGCAATTTTGTTTTTCACCTTTATTTTGTTTTCATTTTCATTCAAGATCTCGTACGACTTGGTTGGATCCGTCCAGCTACGATTCCTCCGCCTACTGAGCCGCTCTGCTTATCAGAATTTGACGTATACCTGCGCCAATTCGGTCGCATGGTTCTCCCAAGAACGCAAGGACTACTCCCTTGCGCTTCAGTTCATCGCTGCTAACGACGAGCGCTTTACAAGCCTTGTCAATCGGCCCACAATCGCCATGGATCAATGTCAGCACGCAGGAACCGGCTCGGCCGAGGGAGACGAAGGTCGAAGCGTGTTTGAATTCAAGACTTCGCGAACCGAACGCCTTCCAATAATCGATCTAATTCCGAAGGACTTTGGCCGAAAACCAGGACAGAAATTTGGATTCGAGCTTGGCCCTGTTTGTTTCTATTAGATAGTGCATACAAACTGCCAAAATACAGACCGCAAGTCGTTCCCGACGCAGGATGAACTGCTCTGTCACCGCATCAGCCAGCTCAACGGTCACAACACACTGCTGTATGTAATCTCAAGTGCTTAAAGATCACATAGTTGACTAAGTGAACTTAGTTTGAGTCAACATTTCCAATCTCACAACGAGCTATGACAAATGTGTTTCGATTGTCGGCCGTACAGAGGTCAAGTTGAGCACGTTTGCATGCAGGAAGTCATAGAGAGTCCTCGGTATTCGCGCTAAATCCATCGTGTAATGCAATCTAATACAAATGGTTTTTATACAATTGCACAATTTTGCGGCCGGACACGACTAGCAGGCTGATAAGCAGGATCCCGCTGTCGACGTTTAATCGTTGTTTTCGGTCCATTTAATCAATGTCGACGTGAACAGGTGCACCAGACGTAATGAACGCGCCCATAGGCAAGAGCTGTTATAACTTTATTATAGCCGGCCGTTTGTCGTAGTGACCGCCGTGCACACAGTGACTATAGTAGCTATTATACCCAGCTGTAGTATACATGATTATATCTTATTGCATTATTATAGTACCCGCTGCATTGTAAAAAGTACTTCGCCGTCGTACCGTGTCACTAGGTAGCTAGATAAACGGAGGCATACGATACTCCTCGAGTGAACAGATCTATCAACGAACAGAATTGACCTTGCTGCAAATATGCTAAGTCGAGTGGAACACGTGAGAGACCACAGTTAACAACACAGACTTTGCGAGTTCGCTTGCTGATTTTAGTTTCTTTCTAGTTTGCGAGCAAATGAAGTCCTCAAAAACTCGTATATACACACATAAGCACACACATACACACACACACGCACATTCACAGAGAATTTTTTATTGAGGTGACAAAAAATGTTTAGATTAAAAATCATTATAGCTAAGAATAAATTTGTGATTGTTACCTTAAAAATGATGCGTTTCCTTTTTAAATCTACCGTTATGAATACGTAATAAACGACAATTGCCTTTTTATAAATTGAACACTCAGGTCAGGGTTGAATGCGCCAAAGCAGACCTATGCTTTTTAGTAGATATACTTAATCAAAGTTGAGTTAGAGACCAGTTGTGTAATCGTTCCAGGCCTATTAAGCGACACCCCCGATTGAGACTCTAGCATGCCAATATCGCACAAATTAAATTAGTCATCAGTAAAAATTTGAGATCCACTCGTCGCTAAATTTCGCCTAGAGTACAGGCATTGCACATTGCTTGTCACTCAATATTTTGTATCTCTACCGTAACTACTGCACAAGGGTCTGAACGAAAGTCGATCACTACGAGCAGGGACTGCAGGGCCAGCCCAACCTCTAACGCTAACCGGACGAGGCGTCCGACGCGGTGGGACGGCCCATCGCTCGTAAAATAAAACCAGCCCACTCGCTGTTAGGCTGGCCCTCTCACTCGCTCGCTCGCTCACGCATCAGCCATTTCCCCCGTAAGCCTTTCTCTACCTACCCCATTCGTTGGGCGTGGTGTCGCCGGGCGCTCTTTCCATACCGGGCACTTCCGGATGGCCCGCTGGATGGACCCATCGAACAGTGACGCCAGTGCTCTCACTGGTGGGTGCCGATCAGTATCTTCGTATGGAAGCAGCGTGCGAAACAGGGGATCCAGCAGCAGGGCCGTTTTGACAGGCAAGCAGCAGTCTGCCATTTTATACGCTTTTCGTTCCGTTCAGCTTTTACGATGATTGGCAACCGACATCTGTAGGGCGAACGCGCTCGTATATGTTTCGAAGTGCAGATGCGACGAAATGCAGGTTCCTCTTGCTGTTCTGGCTACCGTCCCGGCTCAAATAAGCGGACTGGCAAGGTCGCGCGTAGGACTAACTACTACAAAGAGCTTTGTGCCGAAAACTTGCTAAACCAGTATATCATATTCGAACGACGAGTAATGTTTGTATTCTTAAAAGGAGAATGCTTCTTGCTTAAGAGTATAATGCAAAGTCGCTGACAGGTGTCCTGCTATGAATATCCTCATCGAGTCTAGAGAAATCAGGTTATCGGTTCTAGTCCGATTAGAATCGATGGTAGAACATTTTCCAGATTGCGAAGAAGATCAAATATTACTTGCGCAATCATCGCCTCACGGTTGTTTCGCTTACTGGAAAATTTATAATGGCATACACGACGGCAAGGACACGGCTTTTGCAGACACCTGTGATTCGGCCCCTGTTCGAGCCAGTGGTAATCTGAAGCAGAAAAATAAACACGGTTGTGAATTACTTAACGCAACCAATGGGATGTTACATGTTGATTCAATTTAATTATATAAATATACGTTTGCGATTTAACAGGCTAATATCTAAAAATAGTAGATCTATAATACACTAATAATTACCTACGTTTTGTTTCGTTGTTTCCCGAGGTCTAATTCCTTGTGACGTTTAGAACAGGGATATAGTTCGATTGTGTCTTGTTGAGTACAACATCTTCACGATGCGCGTTTTACAAATATACATTTATTTGTAAATGATACAGTAAATCAGTATACTTTCTCTGATTCTCTCTTTACCATCTTACGTTAGCATTCGTTTGATGACAACTGACTTAGCCTCGTTTCTCTGCCTGATTTTGTTTAGCGCATGGGCGCTTCTACACACGCACGTACCAAGGTAAACCCTTGTGTCCTTCTATATTCTCAGGTATTCTTTCTGTTGTGGCATATATACATATTTCGCTCGTGCGCAGATATTTTCATTGTATATCGAAGTATTAAGTTCCGTTCGTTGTGAGCAATGGTTACCGCCTCACCAGAAGCGTACATTGTGACTTAGACCTTATATCAATAGGCAGCACACCGTGTAATTTTGTAACCTAATAATATCTTCGTGTCTCCTCATCCCTCCGAATAAATCTGATATACAGCGAGGGCTATGATTTGTGCTAGCTAAGTTAGGTTATTTTTCACAGGAACCCCATTGTTTGTGTCAGCTGTGCGAAAATCGAACAAATTCCTATTTAACATTCTATGGGGGAAAACTGTCGAAAATATTAAAAACTACAAACAACCATAGGTCTTTACAGGGCGCATTTATAAAGGAGGTTCATCTAGTGTCATGCCTCTCGCATTATCTTCGTGTTGTGCCTTGAACGGCCTTCTCGGCGCGGTGTAATTTTCTCGGGAGGTGCAAATGAACGACATCCATTTCCGCGCAGCCGCACGAGACAACACTACGAAGCTAAAGAGCAGCAGCAGCAGCTAGAAGCTCTTCACATTTACGCGGCGCATGTGTGCGTTTGTATGTATGAAGGGTATACGACGGAGGTCATCAAGAAGAAGGGCGGAAAATTTTAAATTTTGGAAATTAGCCTCTTTGAGCGCTCCCTATGCTGTACGAGAGCGCAACGGCTGCGCCACGACCGCTTCCGTCCCGCAATCGGTGTTTTGATGGCAGCCTCCTTTTCAAAAACGAACGGGGCAGCCCCCGGAATACCCACCCCTCGCTGCTCTGTCGACACGCTTTTTCTTGGCCGGGCGACGAGCCGCCCAGCCTCGCCCTTCAGGCCTCCCCATTTACGTTAAAGACTTGCCTTCCTTCCCTGAGTGGTGCGAGTGTTGAAATCGCCGTACTGTACGTTGCCGGACGAAGAAAGCATCGTCGTCCTTAACGGAGATGGCCGGCCTAGTCGACCTAACGGTGTGCAGCAAATTATGCAGATTTATCGGCCGGCGCCATGTGACTGGTGGCTCGAAGCGCTGGCTGGAGCGCAAGTGGTCTCTATGAGAGCGTCCGAACAAAGGCGTGAAAGTGGACGAGAAAGAGAGCGGTCAGATAGGCAAAGAAATTAATGCCTCTTATGGCCTCCCTGGTTGTGGAGTTCGTGGGGGATGGCGTTCGGTACCTCGTCACTGGTTGTCGTGGTGGCCGCATCTGACTACAAGTTCTCCTCATTGACTGCACAGGCTAGCGGCATTGAAGCCAGTTGGAACCGTTCAGCCGGTGGAGAACGTCCGGGAAACTAATTACTTGGCTTCTGAATGTAGCGGGAGAGCGAGAGAGATTGTTCAGTTTTGACTGCCCCCATGGAGCTTTCCTCAAGAGGCTCAACCTGGACAAATCGTGAATAGATCAAGAGTTGTTCAATGTTCATTACATGACTGAATGCAGAATTTGACTTCACAAGTTTCAGAATAGATTATGTTGAAATAAAGAGTTCTCGTCCCTTCTGTGTCCTTCGAGCAAGGTATTTTGGTTAAAGAGCCGACAGGGTTGCGGGTTGTATTATTGAGTGTGTGCTCAGAGAAGGTGTAAGGCCGGTGTGATTGGTTCCATACTATTCTTCGTGATATTATGAGCTATTGTTCCCGCTGTGGCGAAAAGGTTGTTATCCAAGGACACGTGAGAGGTAAATTCGTATCCAAGCGGACTACTCGAACAATTCTTGGCTTATACACTTATATGATGCCCATTATTATTAATAAGGTCTGTGTATCAGCTAGCAAGAAACAAAGCAACGTTAACTCTAAGCGAAGTTCGCATCGTTGACATAAAGCATGTTCAAGTAGGTACAGGGGTCACCCCAATGTGATAACCATACCGCTTAATGCTGCACACTAAGTGGAACGGGTCTGCCTCGCATTGCGTCATTTACGTAGCATAAGAAGTGCTCAATGCATGTAAGGCATCTCCTTGCTTGCCTGCACACAACCGCTCTGAAAATGTTCATAACACGTCACAAAGGTTGTGTCCAGGCATACAAACTTTAAAATAATGCATCAATTTTGATATTAAGCTCACGTTCATGATTCAGGTGCCATTTTAGCCGGTTGTGGACGTAACCAGAACCGTACGTGTCGTGTCTATATAATAATTATATGAGTGAGATTGGCCTGGCGATGCCAGGCGGCGGCTACCTCTTATCCTGCTCGTATATGCTTGTTTGAATGATTTTTGCAATCTTTGTGAATTGGGCCCCTCGGCCGACGTCGTGACTCATTTCTGGTCCTAAAGGTTTTCCAATTTCGGTGTGAATGTTTAAAAAGTGGCTTTCTCAAGCGTTATATGAGCAATGTCGGTCTTGGTAAACGTACATGGTTTTAATTTGACAAAATTGCCTTAATTTAATAAAATGGACTTAATTTAATAAAACGGCCTTAATTTAACAAAATGGCCTTAATTTAACAAAATGGCCTTAATTTAACAAAATGGTCCTAATTTAACAAAATGGCCTTAATTTAACAAAATACGCCTTACTTTTGAGGCTACTTTGCTCCCACAATCAAATACCTTTTCCGGTACTTGCGAACGGGGGAATCCAGAAAGGTGGCCTGTCTTTTTGGACTACAAAAAAAATGAAACATAATAAGAACAAGATAACCAGCTCCTCAATATTTGTGTGCAGCCTAGCAAAACCTACGAAAACTAGTTTTATACTGGATGATCTCTTACGACGATTGTAGTCAACGAGAACTATCGATTTCAAGTGTCAATGACCTCACTCAGTCAACCGCATTTCGCAGGTCTAGGATTCGCCAGAAGGGGGATTTAGCCTATGGCAGTCCGGCCAGCTAAGTGAGCGGCCAACTGTTCCAACGCGATAGCAGCCGAAGAAAATCCCCGACCTTTGCAAAATCTTCTCTTTGAACAGTAGTCTCACGCAGTGTCGCTATAGCCTACGCCTAGCCTGGGCGCCTGCGCCCTCAACTGGTTGGAGACAGTGAACAAGTCGAGAAGGGACGAGGCGTCTCTTCTCGATCGGTTTGCAGTCAGTTGCAGCTGCAAAGCGGCTTTGTCGCTATCCGTTGGCGGCGGTGGAAAGGTACAACCGGCCGCAAAGTCGACTTCCAAGTGAGAGCCTCATAAACGCAGGCAATGGAAGGGGCCGAAGAGTAATACTCTGAGCTCTTCAAGTACAGCTCAAGCCGGACGGAAAAGTCGATCAATGTTTCAATACGATTGCAAACTGAACAAGGCTTCTTAGGGTACGATAAATGATCCTAACCTAAGGAAATGACAAAAATTACGAAAGGTCTCACGCGAATGATTTCTGACTACGTTAGATATTGTAGTAATACAGCTAGACATGCACGCATATTTATTACTTGGTTACATTTTGCTTCACGAGAAGTTGCCTTTTTTGATTATACATAATCCACCAATAAATAAAATCCGAAATACTTATAGAATTTTAACAACCGAACGACATCTATCACAAATTGTAATGGCCTAAATTTCTTTTTATAATCTACTAAGATTCGCAGTCACGCCCTCGAACGAACACCTGGTACCTCTCTGGAAGGTGGCCTATACTCAAACCTCCTGGGTCCAGCAGAGATCTCGTATAAAAAAGCAGACTTATAATCATAACAGAAATAACCGTTTCCCGTTTTCCAAGTCAAGGGTATGGGGTCCAGGGACAGCCTCTTTATGGAAAACTGGACTGGGCGATATTCTCCCGAGACCTCCGCGAGTCTCTCTTCCACCACATACGATGGTAGGCTGCGTGACCTTAGGTGGGTCCTCCCAGCATCTGGAAGGCTGCAGGTCTGGAGAGGTGGAGAGGTGTTCGTCGCTATTTGAGCACTGTCTACTTTCGGTCCTTCAGGCTCTGCAGACACATTATGTGTTGGGGAAAATAAAGTCTTAGAACAACACGTTGTTTAGACGATCGGTGCAGCTAATTTACATTGGTGCGACATTGACCTGCCACAACTCAGAGCGTTGATTTGCATCACGCAGAAATTCCACTCATGTGGGCAACCTGAAGGCTTGAGAAACTAACGTAAAGCTGCGCACTACTCAGAATCATGTTTCTACGCAATTTCTGTCCTTTAAATCATGACATTTCGTCAGACCACAGCTAAGCTCAGTTATATCGTATATACTAAAGACTCACCCGATAATCGTGTTGGCCACAGCTTGAAATGAAATGTATACCACAGTACTCGTGCGGCAGATAATCGTACACTAGTCTCGTCAGGGAGAGTTAAGAGAGCGCTCAAGAATTCAATTTTTCACAACGGGCCCACAAAGATAAACTCGCTGCCTTGCTATGCTATCTCGTGCTAACAATACGCTATTCAAACAGTAAGAAGCAGATTAATAATTACTGATTGACACATATCATAACTATTCGTGGCATGGTGTACCTTTTTCAACTAAATTATATGGGTGCTGGCTTTTTGATTGGTATGAATTTTCTCGACCTTATAGCAGCAAAGATGTGGATAAGGAGAGGCAAATTATTACTATATGCGAGTTATTTTGATTTGATTAATTGATAAAAATGGTTTTTGTAAAGCAATCGCCTACGCGGATGACACCACTCTATTGTTTCGCGTGCGGCCGGAAAGGGCACAACAGGACATTTCTGAGGCGCTTCGTAAAGTAGACGTCATCGTAAAAACGTTTGAGAGCTTCTGTCTTGCCATTAATGCAAGCAAAACGAATGTAACTCTGTTTCGTTCACCACAACGGAACATTGCGATCGGCCAACAGCGTCTCTGTGATATTGAAATGCAGTGGTCTCCTACGGTCAGATGCCTGGGCTTGGTTTTGAACGAAAAGCTCAGATGGAAGGATCATTTAAGTTCCGTATTGCCAAAGTGCTACGCTGTAGTAGCCTCTTTGCGTCGACTTAGAGAGCTTGGAATCCCTACAGAAGGTTTGGTGTACCTTTACAAAGCCCTTCTGGTACCTCTACTCAGCTATGGTATATCAGTCTGGGGTGGAGGCTACAAAAATGTACTTCAGAGAGGGGAGATTATACAGAATGACGCGCTCCGAGCTATTACTGGTAAAACTCGAAGAGACTCGGTTGCAGACGTCCTAGTGCAATTTGACCTTCCATCGCTGACTACATTGCACTCAATTCACGTCGCTCTTCTTGCTTTCAAGATACACAAGGGTATTGTGCCTACAGACGCTGCTCTTCCGATGAAAGCCTGCACCAAACGAACTGCTCGTAGAGCGACAGTGTTCATGACACCTCTGGCTATTAAAGAATCAAGCCGCCATACTCTCGCTTACCGCTTGGGGGGTTCTTTGCCTAGAGAGATTCGGTCTCTCACCTGTGTTAAGAAATTTGTTTTCGAAATAAAAAAAAAGGCTAAAATCTTTTTTGACCCAAATCCAGTAAACCACTTGTAATTATCTTGTTCAATATGACTTTGTGATATGTTTTGAAGGTATATCACCTCGAAGAACCTTGTGAAATACTTTGGTGATTGCTCTTTTTATCTTATTTTTTAATACGAGAACTTAAGCGTTGTAATATTTCGCAGTTCCGTCAATAAAGAAATAATTGAATTGAATTGAATTTTCGATTGTGCGAGCGTTGTAGTAATCAATATAATTCGGCTCGATTCATAACTAGCTCGAGTGAGATAAGCTATCTTATCATATTGTCTCAGCCGTACCCTCAGCACAAATGGCAACAACTGACAACGACTTCACGCTCGACAGGATCAATTCAAATATATATGTAATATATACGGCTGTGTGCATTATTTCAATAGGGTTATCGTTAGTGTGACCGTCGATTGGTGTTGAAATCAACTCAGAGAGGATCGTTGTGCGATCGCGTGCATTTATTTATCGCGTGCCGGATAAACAGCCAGCCGATATCATTGTTTCCTTGATTTTTATTGAATCACAATAAACGACAATTGGCATGAACCATAAATTTCCCTTATGGACCCGTGCCTTAAGAGAGTACACTCGAGGTAAACATTTTGAACTCTCAACATCGAATGAAATCACTAATGTTCACCCATTTGTAAATGAATTTTGGCTCGTTTCTATGACAACGATAATGGCCATTAAGTACAAACATTCTCAGTTGTATAAGCGCATCAATACATATGTTGATACAACTGCTACCAATGCATAGAAAAGCTGATATTAATATTTAGCTCTATTTTAATGTTCGCGAACAACTACATATATAATGATACAACTTGTGTTCTTGCTAAAAGGTACTTGGTGCTATAGCCTATCATAATAATGATGTACATTGCGTCATTATTACTACTATGGGTGTCGAAGTTCCAGGCGCACCCTACAAAAGGTCCTATGGCATACCGTTAACCGCCACCCATTAACCTCCAAACGTAAGCGTCGACGACTAAAACCTACACTGGGTATGGTGCTATCATCTCGAGTGTCACCATATTCCGGGGGTGACGTGCCCTACCGTTGGCTTGCGTAATCTAGTAACTGCTTCTCCGAGTTTTTGCCAATTATATATAGGCGGAATAATCACTAGTGCCAGCATAGCGAGTGGTGTTTCCTCTGTTTCGTATACGTCAACCGAGTCAACTTATCTAAGACCGCATTCAGCGCGTTGCTTGAATCGTTAGGTATGCCATGAGCGGTTTAAATTTTGGCGCGGGCGCTCTATGTTTTGGCGCGCACATGTCCATGACGGTAGCGTGGTTCCACCCTCCATGGCAGTATCAGAGGGGTGTCAAAACATTCGAAGCGCCACCCTCTCCAAGGAGCAACCTTCTGTTTATGTCAGTGGGTGTGAGTGTGCGTGTCTGTTTTACTGAGTTCGGACTAATTTAGCAGTCTCGACTGGTGGATGATCCGACCACAAACACAGAGGCCTGTCCTCAAGGCGTGTCTTACGCCAGGCTGCATTCAGGCCACATGTGACCTGGCAGTAGTTTGAACCCAAGTTCCGCCCATCTCTCTGCCAAGGTGCGTGGAATGATATGAGTGTGTAACAGTGAGAGTGGAGAAACTAGTAAAAAAAGGGTGACACCTCCAAAGGAGGCTACTGTATGTCGCGTCTAGGATGAGTGCGGTCTCGCTAGGAGACGACAGGACACCATGACGATGTATGCCGGCAGATGTGTCAACGAATTCAAATGACTGGGATCGCATTTTAGACGGTTGTGGAGTATCACTGTGCAGGACAACACGACCACCGCAGGCCGCGATAGTCCGGCCACGGCTCGCTCTAGGTTAGATCTCGAGTTTCGATCAAGATCAGAAGACAGTTACCGAAGTGACGTTTATGTTGAACTTAGTGAAAAAGCGAATAATCAGTTGTTTTTGATATTTCTATTGAACTGTGTCGTGTGTCAGGCAATACAACCTTCTCTATGACTCGTTGGATGGGAAAGGCTGGACTAGAGGGTGTCGCCGCTCACACGCTATCCTCTCATATATATATATATATGAACTTGTCTGTATACACATATGTACAACCCGCGATTACAGCGGTGTCAATTTGGAGGGAGACGATGCAACCACTATCGTTGCTCGGGCATAGAGGATTGATTGCTGTATGGTCCGTCCCATCGTCAAAGTGTGTTGGAGTATTTATTATATTTCCTTTTGCGTTGAATCAGTCAACCGTTGCCATATTAAAATAGAAAACAATACTCATGTCGCACAAGTATGTGGCGAGTTGCCTTTACTCTCTTTCCGGTGGAAATAATTTCAAAGACAAGTGTGGCCATCGAAAGGCAAGACAATGAATGATAGGCGCTTCGAAATCCACTTGTTGTTCGAAGTCGAACACAAACGGCCAAGCTCAGCGAGGACTAGTGCTGTTGCTGAATTCTGGAACTTATATTGATTGTAAATGTACACAATAGCTTTGGAAAATGTTCGTGTATCGTCTGTTATTCAGCTGCGCGCTTTTTCTGGTATGACCGTAACGTGATATGATTCGATAATCGAGTACAACAAGGCACATATCTATAGTTCTATTCAAAGCAGATTTTTTAAATCCGCTTTAGCGCTTATTAATGCGATAAGCGATAACGGGAAGAATTAGGCGTATTTTTATTGTATTTTAACACAGTGCACAAAAACACATTATTGGAAAATACAATAGTCCAACATGCCTCACATTTTAACGCTATCCTGGCCCGTTCTTGTCCTTGTGGTGACAGACCATCAAATCATATATAACTATCGTACTCTATTTATATTAACTTTCTTTGGTGGAACCTTCTGAGGTATTTTTCAATTGTTACTCAGCCTTCCAAGTGTAGTAGCTAGTCCAGTTTGATTCTATCAATACCCTTTCGAAAGGAACGATATAGTAGAATAGTAAGATCTGTGAAGGTTTTTCTCGCTTGCATTAATAGCCACATCCATTTTTAGGATGCTTACATAATCTATCTTGGCCACCGGCGGTTTGATGCTCTTCATTCTAACTTAATAAAGGATTTTGTTTAGGGGGCATTTGTGTGACCTGGAGCTAAAAACCAAACCTTACTACATTTACAAATAAATTCGTCATTTACTTCGCAGTAAATGTCGAACCACTGTACGTGCTCCGGAGGAAAAGCAGATTTGTTTTATTTAATGCCTGTTTTCCTTTTGTTGTTTTCCATCAACTATTTTACTTTTTGTTGTTCGACACGCGAACGCAATACGTCTAATCAATCCTATGAGAGTTGTTATCGGCGTGCCCAACGAAATTCGCTCAACGCTGCAGCCACGATTCAACGTTTGCAGCCTCGGCAATTTCATGCGTCAAGATGCGGTCACGTAAGGACTCTCGTTGATGCATAACCAAAGACTTAGGTATTAGTAGATGGCAGCATTGATTTGTGGAGGTTTAAATGTCCGTTCGTGTAACGAGTCTGCAAGGGATTCTAGACTTGTTACACGAACGCCGCAACCGCTACAAATCAATGCCATCTACTAATACGCACGTGATTGGTGTGGAAGCTTTGGCAAAGACTCAAGACTTGCTCCAATGGTACCAATCGAAGCAGGCTTATAGAATATTGAGCGTTGCAAGAGCCGCATTCGAGATAGGTTCCTAGATTTTCGGTCGTTCTGACTGGCATCCGCATTGGTCAAGCACGAGGTTCTTCGACAGTCTCGGAAGAGTAATCCACTATCCTCCACTGTATTATATAATTCAAGGTGTATTTAATATAATTATGATTGCCACTGGCATATCAAGACAGGTTGAGAATATTACGTTTGATTCTGCTTTGAATACATTGAGCAGGTTATGTGCCTCGAAAACGAATGAATATTCGCTAGCTAATAATAATAATAATAATACGACATACTGGGACACTGGCGAGGTGAGAAAACGCATTCTAACGAACGTTATATATTAATGTATGAAATTACATTGATATAGAAATAACATGTACTGGCAACGATGGACATTGGTGACGGGCCACTTGTTTAAAATGATCCCTGTCGCTGTGAAAGACATCAGTGGGAAGGGGACAGGTAACGTAGAAGGAAGTCAGATGGAGATTAGTGCTATACGAACTGAAAGTCCAATTCGAACGCCACGTAGCCGATTGTTTACGGGCTCTTGCATTGTTTTCGAAACATTCGAATGCGATCATTGAGTGGACCACAACCGTGGTTCTTGAGCCATGGATCACCGGTTCATAATCGTAAACCGTGATCGTATGTGTGCAACCGAATTGGGAGGCGGCAACCGTGAACGTACTGTTTCGTAGCTGCCTACCTAGAAATTAGGCTTGCATTTTATAAAAGCACACTCCCGGTCTTCGGCTCGGAACAAACGAAACTGTGACAAATCCCGAATGGGGATTATCCTTGAATTTCGTGAACTGGAGGTGAACAACGGATCCTCGAACAAGGGCAGATACAGTCAACCTAACAAAGATGATAAACAAATAGAATAGGAAGGACATGCGTCAACCATATCGCTAGTGAAGATGAGTAAGCCGATGTTTTTCGCCATGATTGCATACCTTTATATATTTACTATATGCATCCACTGCGGGTGATCTTTGAAATGGCCGTAGAGACGTCCGTATGAGTGATTTATCAACTGGTGAGACTGTAACTCAAGAGATACGGGCAAGCAAACTTCGAATACGCGCTCCTCTCCTAGAGTTCCCCGTACACAAACAACATCCAGCAGTGGCCGTTTCGAAAAATTTGCGCATCATCAGCCTCCAAACGTTCGTATGCTTTACGAGCAAACGCACGCTTAGCCACCTAGTTAGTGTGTGTAAGGATTTTCGTGCAATACTGATCGTATTCCATCGTGGGAATAATTCTTCTCCAGTATTATGAGCTGATTCAATAGTAAGTATCTGCCAATTGTCCTTCGTTTCGCGTGCGTTCTATTAGCCTGAAGGTGAGAAACGAGTTTTGGTCTAAGTATGTCATAATGTCTTCGGAGATCGAAATGTTCAACCCACCCGTCCGTTATATATAGATTAGCACAAGCACATTGTATATAGAAAGATTATGTAGCTATTTCCCCGCACACGATTGTGTGGTTTCGTATTAAGGAAACCGCAAGGGGCGCAGTATAATACAATTCGTCATGGACAACAACAAACGAAACACTATGCATGGGCCACAGTAACGGCACAAACTGGTCCGACCTATTTCTACGGCAGACAGTGAGCGAGATACGGTAACTCATTCCACAATAATGGTAGCAGTACTCAGTGAGCAGCAAATCACCGATGTATGTAGGTGCTAGTTTTCCCCTTATCTGTAGCGGAAATATCAAGCACCATTTTAGACAGCGGCGTTGCCATTCGATGTGACGACACATACAGCAATAGTCAACTGATCGTCATTAAGTCCACCCACCCGCCCATATGAGCGTTGTTCGATTCGAGGGCAGCTTGCTAGACGCGATGTGTGAAAGGTGAACATTTCCAATTATAGGCCGCCGTTCACCGCTACGACCAGACAGATTGGTGCAGCACGAAGCAGGATAGCTCAAACGAAAACGAGAATTCAAACACAAATGAACAAATAGAGGTAAAGAGACAATACACAGACATCAGCATGAGTCCAAGTGGCAGTGTTGAGTTCAAACAATCCGCGGGCTTTCACCTTACATTATGTTTAGTATTGTGCTCCGCTGAAACACACATCGTAGGTACTGATCGCTAGCCTCTCTCGGAGTCAACGGAGGAGGGCGTGCGTGTCCCGTTATTTGCTTCCACGCCTAACCACCCAGCTGGCTTGAACGTTCAGCATTCGTGGAACGTCAAACGCTACCTCTGCTTGGGGGGTGGTAACACTGCAACCATTGAACGCTCCGCACTCAGTTGTCACTATCACCATTTCATATTTATCAACAACGTGAGTGACACGATAATCGACCGGTGGATCGGTCCGTGCTGAGGAGGAAGTGTTCTACAGCGATAATCCATATTTTGTCGCCAATTCCTTTGACACGTCATTCGGTACCATCACATTTAGCCGAGAAGTTACTGGAGAGAACTCCTACTGTTAATTTTTGTTTGCTTAGAAGGAAGGAACGACCCGCCTTCTCGTCGCAAACGAACTCGAATGGGAAGAGACAGTGAAATACGTTGGAAATATCTCATTTTTCATCGGGGACGATTTTATCAGTAATTGTGCCACGGTCTTGTCCAAGATGGGTATAGTCTACAGGACACTTTGAGGTGCACTGTGTCTTGCGGTGTGTCTACCGTCTCTCCTCATAATCAGCTATGGAGAAGCGTGCGTCACCCATGAGTAAATAGCATGTAGATTCCGCTGTGCTGCGCTGAACAGTTTCTTTGGAAAACAGGTTGACACATCTGCGCACTATCGTATGTTGCCTATGAGTGCATCATGCGAATGACACGTTGCGTCGAATGAGCGGGAAGGCGATTAAGCTTGACTGAATGTCTGCTAAGGTCTGCTGTTTGTTGCACTGAACTTGAATGCCTACTTAACCCGTGGCAGTGATTTGGAGGTGGGCATTAATATCAAAAATGAGGGCGCAAGTATTCGCCAGCGCCACGAACCTACCCACCATCATTGACTGTGTTACGGCACGAAAATGCCGCCTTTTCAGCAAATGCACACACGTGTTTCATCGGAAATATCACCAGCATAAACAGGGTGCTGCTACGGTTTCCTCCGTTGTGCAGTCGGCCACCAAAATGAATTACCACAATGCAGCTCGCCAACCGTTCATTTGTTACAACACAGCTGCGCCCCTTTAAATAACTCGAACAGTACACATTACCAGCAATGTCAGGCAGACATTTGCCCGTTCAATTCGTAACGCGGTTGTCTTCCGCTCAGTTGGAAGGCTATATGGATTTTGTAGCAAGAAACCAAAAATCATAAAAAGTTATTTCTTTTCTGTCGTTCCTTCTGACTGACAGAGACTGTTGTTGACTAAGGTGAAGCTCAACGGTTGGGGTCCTTCGTGGCTAAAATTTGTACTTGTTGGCATATTGCCACGAAGCTGAGTGTGAAGCATTTCATTTATCTCGTTTTATATTTGTAAAGGTTTCGATATTCTGTGAACAAGATACGGTTGAAATTTTACCAAAATATCGAAATTAAAAAAATCCCTTATTCTCAATATCCGTAAATTGAATGAGACTAATCAGTAGATATTATTTGGTTCATTTTGCACTGATATTGCTAATTGATAACATGAACTTGATCTAATCATGACGGCGTGCTGCAATGATGCGGTTCGATGTTACAGCCTGAATAAGCGACGTTGTGGACTTGCTCGAAACGGCAGTTTCATTGTTCCACCCCAGCAAAGCGCTCATTGGCTGGTTGGAACAACAAAATGTGAACTTAACAAGATCTTCGGATCTCTTCCCTAGTTAGCCAAGTGACGAGTCTACGTCCTAATCAGTATACCGTTGCCGTTGGCCGCATAACCAGTGTCGCAGTTAATTTAAGTCTACTGGCTGATATCCCGATCTATGCATCTGTATATGAATGCACCACATAGGTAAACGATTAGATTTAGGCTGTAGGTCCTTGAAGCAATGAAGGAAGATGTTCCAAGGACCAGTCGCATAGAGAGGATGGCTGAGGGTCAGCTTGGGAAATTAGACATTAAACTCTGTGAACTCGATTCATTTTATGTTTCGCTTGTTCCCCTTACAGCTTTCGAAATTCTTATTTGTTTTGTGTTTATTTGGTCAAATTTACCAGGCATTGACTCCAAACTCATTTAGTGTCAATCCCTACACGCTGGTTAGTTAATATCATTAATTAACGAAAAAAAAAAATTGTAACAATCACCTGTATCATACTCTTGTTTGTGACTGAGGGAGCCGTATTTCAAATTCGTGTCTAAATGTGCTGAACATTGCTAATTTGTGGAAAATATCACAAAACCAGTGTTGAATGTTCAACGTAATCGACCGCTTACTTGACAAGTGGCAAGGGTTTTGTCGTCTTGAAGAACAATCCATCCTACTATCGCTTGCTTGTCGGAGTGCCAAGTTTGAAAAATTCAATATATTCGAAAATTGGTAAGGTACAAGCCAGACGCCCAGAAATAAATCAGAATTTCATTATTACAGGTGGCCGTCAGCAGAGGCTACAGCGGGAAGAGCCACGCCACGTGATAGTTTTTGCTGTGTTGCGGTAGGAGCTTACATGCATGTGAAGATCTGCTGGTTACGAGTCGCCCTCGAATCATCGATACTTGGGCGCTACCCTCATCGACGTAAGTATCTCATGAGCATATCATAAAGGTTTAAAGATCCTTATTCTTAAGTGTGCTTACTTGTACACATACGTCTATGTCGCTCGGCCTCACCGTCGAGCTGACCAAATATAATTTGGTCGATAACTCTATATCTCCGCGGAGGACCTTCCTATCTTAGGGCATTTTTGACAATCAACCAAAATCAACCACCGACAGTATGACTGCTAATATCGATTTGGGTGACCCAGCACTGTTGATATCGTCTCAACCGGGGTTTGCTGAAGAATACTGAACTGAACACTCGCCCATTATCTCAAATGAGTACGCGCTCAAATAAGTCCTGAGGCTATTTTGGGAAACCGTGAGTTGTGAAAGCCTGATTACGAACTGTGGTACCGTTCAGATTAAACTGATCTACCATAAAACTGCTACATCGTACCTGTTACGTCGGGTGGATCCTATAGCAGACACTAAAGCAGACACGCAATCTTCCCATTTATAAAACAAGTAGTGCTACTCTTCGTCGTCGGAGAGCGTTTGGGTTTAGCCTTCATAAAAATATATAAACCTTAGACCGGCCTGGCCATCTTTGCTACCCGTTGCGTGAGTAGGGACATTAGCTAGTGACTTATTATGTGGCACGTGTTATTATGTTCTTATGGCACCTGCATTCGGATCGGTCAGATGGAGAGAGAGAGAGAGACAGGTACCTATTATCGCTAGAAATGTTTGTGAATTTGTTTGAGATCAATAGTAAGTGCGAGACTCTCATGTTGCGACCTAAAACTATTGAAATCGTTTTTTAAAGATATCACGTTCACTCAGTTAGGTAGTTTCTTCGATAACGTGTACCTAGATCGAAACATTTGGCCACCTGTCCACGTTCCCACGACGTACACCATAAAATACATCCTGGTCAAATACACTAAAGCATCTGCAGTTAAAACAATTGATCATATACATGTACATATGTAGTTAACACCGAGCAGATACTTCTCAGGAGGGAAATATATCACCAACGGCAGTAGAGAATATCACCACCAAAAAATGCCAATGTCATTCTCTGAGTAAACTCATTCTACAAAGACTGAATTGCTCACTTGAACGATGGACATGTGACCACCAATGACCACTATTGTCAGGGCATGTCACGCGTATATATTACACGATTTAACGAAAAAAACAACGAGTGTCGAGCTAGGATAATCATGACAGACATGAGGACATGACAGCTATTCAATATCATTAGCAGATATTGTATTCATGAGCTAACAAAAAGCTTGAACTACTTTTTGTTTATAGAAAATGGTGCGACTCCGCATTTTGCCCGGCATCTATCACATGCTTCACTGCGCTCTGATGGGTGCAGCGATTTACGCGTTTATGGAATTCTCGGGGGCGCTAAAGCCGCCTGATCAGCAGCCTATAGTCGATCCGATTAGTGAGTACGGGGTGTTATTCACTATTGTTCTCTACCTGTTCCGGCTTCTTCCTCTGCTGGCGTTGCCGCAGAGCCTTACCAACCTGTTTGGGCTGACGCTGTACAACGCGTTTCCTCCACGAGTTCGACTAAAGGTAAATGCATTTTCGTTAGATCTTTTCGTCTCAGCCGAGACATCTATGCCAAGAGTGTAACGGGTGAACCAGTTGACACTGTTTATCGACATTTTTTCATTTACAGAAATGCACTAGAATGGTCGACCTTCTGGCCAACATTCTGTCCCCTCCACCAATTATTCGTTCAATTCCGAACACTTGGTGGAGGGGCACGTACAAAGGGCGGGCCTCCATAATGTCCATTATGCATGCCATCTGATGTTGGCGGGACAAAATCAGTGACACTAGAATCGTTCGAAGTCTGCTGTAGACGACTGCTGAGACTGTGTATACACCGAGATCAGAACCACTTATAAAGTACGAAATGCACACGCTTCCCTGTGTAATGCATTGCAGTCGATGGCGAGCGCGTTCTTTCCACCTGTGTGGGATTCAGCATAACTCGCGTTGTTTAATTATCGGAACAATTCATGTGACTGGATTATATAGTAAAATAGGTAGAGCTTATGCTCCACACACAGTTTTTTGTGCCGAGCAATTTTCAGGTGCTACTTAAGTAAGCCGGTAATTTCTGCACGTTACCGCGTGTTACCGACAAGCGTCAAGCATCTATCTGCCTAATGGTTTCGCGTTCTGAGCGTTTTCGACGATCTGCCTACCCCCGAAAGTTATTATGTATAAATAAGATCGTATTAGGGGTTGAAATATGTCCAGCCCGGTGGCGTGGAGCATTCATGTGCGACTTGCAATCGGAGGGTACACGTAGGTGCGCGGGTTCGATCCCCGCCGCTGTCTATTTTCATTTGAAAGGGTTCGTCTTATGAAACAATGCCGAAAGCAGCACCGTCGACTTTGCCTCTCCAAGGGACAGCAGCACGCAAAATGATTGTTGATTCTTGTTATTGGATGTCTTTCGAACACATTCATTTTGAAAAAGACCCCCAGTAATGGTTTGAAAAAAAATTTCTTGAAGAGATAAAATGGAGCTGTCTCGTGATGATTTTCGATTTATTTTCTTATTCAAGCTCAAACTCGGAGACACGCTTGCAAATACTGGTGCCGACTTGTGTGAGCCTTTTGGACCATCATGTGTCTCAGCAAGGACTGTTCAGATGTGGTTAAAAAAGAATTTGACCTCAAGTCGGGAAGACCCGCTGATATTGACAATCACAGTATGGAGTGCGAACTAGGGGAAAATCCGGCGAAGTAAAGCTATGAACATTTTTGTTTTTCCATAGAATAGCGACAAAAACATATGTTCACCCTTAATATAAACAACTGATCTCTTATCTAGCGCGCCATGTGAACTCGCTGATTGCCATACTGTCATTTATTGTATGCTTGCGTGATCAGCGTGTGATCGAAACACGTGCCCAACACAGCTAGTCTTTTCTCATTAAGCCTTACGATGCGAGTTTTCTATTCTAAACCAAATATAAATTTCCCGAGTCGAGAATTAACAGCGGCCAGTTACGTGATATCTAATAAATCTACGCCTCAGGGAGGTGTAGATTTTCTTACCGAGTTTTTTCGTTGTAATACCATAATGCGGATCAGTACCGGGAAATGTCTGATGGGAATAGAGATGAGAGCAGCCAGCAACCGCAAACAATAGACTATGCTCACGTTTGAGTGCCTATTGGTGCCTTACGTGTACGTGTAAGTGCATGCATACGATGATCGCGAAGAACCAACCTGCATATGGCCGCCTTTAACTTGATCTCTGCTCACCAACGCATCCTTCTTTCTTGTACATAGGATGTTGTTCCAAGGGGCGCAACGCCAATAGACGTTTCTCTCGTATGTGACGATGATCAAGATTAAAGCAGCTAGAAGCCAAGCAAGCTTGTTATCCACCTGCTGCAGTGGCAAATGACGGTGCGTGAAGGCCAGTCCTCAAAGTGTTATACGCCCATGACGACATATGAAGCTTACGTGGTATGCAGTGTGTCAACAGTTAAAATAATCAATTTTAGTCACCTTGCTACACCCGGACGTTTATCTTGTCCATTCATGAATCTCGTCCCGAATCGTTCAGAGAGAACAAGAATGGCATAAGACGAAAACAACAAAACAATCAAAAGCATACAGTACACTTTGAAAATGCATTTTCTTGAGCCACATTACTTTATTATTATTACTATTTTTTGTGCAATTGTCGACGATGGGGGTCAGTGATTTAACTTCATTTTGATTATTGCCTCCTAATTACGAAGGTGAAACCTCACGAAGCTCCATTCTTGTGCATCCGGGTCGTGACCCGTGGAGATTATCCGGCACTTGTTCGAGAAAACGTTAAGCGCAACCTTGCAACATGCCTGGACACAGGCATTAACAATTTTGTCATTGAGGTTGTCACGGACAAGGAAGTCTACGACCAAAATGAATTTGCCGTCGCTGCGGGACATCCGACCCTTGCGGGCGAGGGTTCAACAGAGCTGAGGTTACCGGAGCTCGCACAACAACTCCATAGGACATCCAGCCCTGATCAGGTAATCGAATACAATTCCAAAATATGACTATCCTTATTTTTGCGTAATTATACCATGTGCTTAGGTATAATAGTATTATAAGTAGATACTCAAAACGGTGTTATCCACAAATGAGGAATAGTCGATGTTAATATTTATATAGTCCTACTTAATCAATATTCCGGTGGCTGGTCTTAGTATAGCTGATAGTATCTGCATGCTTGTATTGTACCATTTCGTATATATATATTTAACATAATACACGATCCTAATGAGTGTCTTGATAAACAACAACTTGCAGGTGGCTATCACAGTTAGCTCAACGTCGCAGACGACTACAAATTGGTTGAACTCGAGAATTCGCCAGACGGTCGTTCCGAAAACCTACAACACATCGACAGGTGCGATGTTCAAGGCTCGTGCATTGCAGTATTGCCTCGAAGATGATGTGAATTCACTAGCCGATGGAGACTACATTCTACATCTCGACGAGGAGACACTATTAACAAAAGATGCCTTACGAGGGGTGCTAAACTTTGTCAGTGCCGGACGTCATCCGTTTGGGCAGGGCCTGATCACCTACGCGAACGAGCGTATCGTGAACTGGTTCACGACGTCGGCAGATATGTACCGAGTTGCCGATGATCTCGGCAAACTCCGATTCCAGTTTAACTTTTTTCATAAGCCATTGTTCTCATGGAAAGGCTCGTACGTCTGCACTCGCGTTGGCGCTGAACGAGACGTTAGTTTCGATCACGGGCCGGACGGGTCGGTGGCCGAAGATTGCTACTTCTCAATGGTGGCCTTCTCAAAAGGCTACTCGTTCGAGTTCATCGAGGGCGCCCTCTGGGAGAAGAGTCCATTTACCGTTAGCGATCTGATTCAGCAGCGAAAACGCTGGATGCAAGGCATCTATCTTGTGGTACATTCGCCCAAGATACCGTGGCGCTTCAAGATCTGGCTGGCCTGTTCACTATACGCGTGGGCGACAATGCCGTTGTCAACATCCAATCTTGTACTCGCGCCAAACTTCCCGCTGCCTTGTCCGCAGACGTTCAACATCATCTGCGCGTTTATCGGTGCCCTCAACATCTACATGTACATTTTTGGTTTGATCAAATCGTTCTCGATTAGCCGTTTCGGTCTCCTTGGATTTTGGATGTGTCTCATGCTGGTCGTGATAGCCATCCCGATGAACATCGTTGTCGAGAACGTTGCCGTCATTTGGGGCCTTCTTGGGAACAAGCACAAATTTTATATTGTCGATAAAAACATCAAGTTGAGTACGCAACCATTGTTACCCGTTTAAAAAAAGGACAACTTTTTTTATAGCTGACCATCATCGTGTCTTCCTTCAACGGCAGGTCTCGGTACCGCTTTGTAGCTGCATTGCTTATGGGACCTGTCAGGAGAGGTTGTCATGCGAGAGCAGTTGTCGTATCTCGCTAGCAGTAGGGATTATCCACTGCTCGATTATAATTGCTACCCTTATAAGGCAGTGACGTATTCATGAGTGGAACGATGCCCGCAGGACAGGACGCTGCGAGGAGTCTCGGCGAAAACGAACACAAAACAAAACCGAAATTCTATAATGGGCTGTGCAAAAGGACACATGCTTGCGTACGGCAGTTGTAGAATGTGTGAGAAATCCCAACTCTTTCCTGCACGACATCTAGAATGGATAATAACAATACGATTATTGGTACAACTCAAATGAGCAACAAAGGCTAACGAAATCCGTAACTCACATTGAATAATAAACATGATTACGATGCGGGTTTGTATGTCCCTATGAAGAGCTCCTCGAAGAGCTCCACCTATTGGTGTATAGTCGCAATATGTGTACGAATCAATCCGTGTGCAGATGAGAAGATGATACACTGAGCGTGATTATATTTCGTGTGCTTGAGTTGAGTTGGTGGTGTGCTTGATTGATTGATTGCACAAACTGAAACTGGAAGCAGCGAGCAAGCGATAAGAATCGGATAGACGACATTATAGGTAGGTAGATATATAAATGGATAGTTGTAAAGGCATTGACCACACCATGCGAAAAAGCCGCTGCAGGTCTGATTAATACCTACTATACTATCATAGTAATAATAACAATACTGTTAATTTATCCTACGAGCTATTATTGCACACGCTGTCTGGTGTAACTATAGTAACTATGTGGAGCGGTTTAAAGAGGCGGTTACTTGAATGACACTCTTAAGTTAATTAGTTGAGTAGCGATTGAATGTCACCCATTGGCTTTGCCTTGGTTTAGCCATACGAATCAAGCAGGAACGAATGAATTGCGAACACAGATAGTTAGTGCAGGACACAATAGCAATCCGTGTTAATTCATATAACCAAATAACAAACTACGGTTTGCTGTACGATGAGATTTCTGAGAAAGCCTTTTTCGGTTGTTGAGATGTCACCATTAGTTGGTGCCTCCAGCAAATATCGGATATTCGTAAATAATGTGTGTAGTGATATCACAATGTCTCGATTATATACGGCGATGATGAATGATGTTAAGAATAATAAGTTATTGTGTCTATTTATTACCAGCTTTCGAATCCACTTCTGCCGAAGCAGTCAATATGATGATGTCAATGATAACTGTTTATGTGACCGATGGTACGGCCACATATGGCAAATAGTCGTGCGGATTCTGTGTACATCTTTTCTCTGTAATTAAAAGCTGAAAGCAGCAGTGTCCATCACTAGCGAGCCGTTCGAGAAACATCAGTTGTTAGAAGTCGCCGAATCGTACATAAGACATGTATAGAAGTTTCGTACATAAAACCATTGTTTGTTAAGTGGGTATCCGCCATATGCGTGGTGTCACTAGGTAACCGATTCGTGTGTTTCATTACGTATCTTTAAGTACGACTCGATGGTCGACAACGAGTCCTGTGAGGCTGAGTTAAGTCTAGACGGGTAGGAACGCAAGATCTAGCATGTCCATCTCATCCACCTGAACGGTGTATATATATATATATATATATATATATAAATGAGGAGTGATTGTTCATATCTAGCGCACATGCCGACATACATATAGAACGACAGACACACGCACACAAACAAACACAGAGAGAGAGAGAGAATCGGTACACTCATGTCAGATACATTAGACCGTTTACTATTAGTATGTTCAAGTCGCAAGCAACATTCACAGCCAACGAAGCTTCTTATAGTCGTCAAGTGAACTGTGTGTGTACTCTGTAGTATGAACCAAAGCCGAAGGCGATACGCCACCGAACACGAGCGAATGTCGAACATCGACGAATCGTCGCCGTCCTTTGACTGAGCCAACTCGTCGCCTTATCAACGTCTCGTCCCACTGACTACAAACACATCTGTGCTGATAAAGAGAAATGACTGTGATCGCGGACGAACGTGACGAGACAACCCCGGAGAGCACAGTACAAAGCTAAAGGTAGAGGACGCCGATTGCAATTTGTGGCAAAGCAGACACCCTTTGCTTAAATGAGTATTTGTATCATGTGTGTGTGTGTGTATGTGGGTGTGTGTGTGTGAGAGTCCCGCTGTGAATGGGAGGGAGCAAGTGTCTGTGTGCGGGAGCTTCGCTGAAAAGACAGAGGAACAATAACGTAGGAAAGACATAGAGGACTGAAAAAAAATGAAACCGTATCGAAAACAAAGGTAGAGCCGCGCGTCGCAAATTGGCTATGCTTACCTTATGGATGAAAATTATGTATGTACAGATGAGAGACAATAATAATAATAATAATAGAAATGATAATAAAAGTAGAAAAACGTGACAAAAATATTAGTAAAAACAACAGCTGCTTGAATCTGGTCACGAAAGAAAATGTGATGCGTATTTATTCATTAGAATCTGGTTTTCTCTCACAGAAAGGAATAGTACATTTATAGTTAAATATATATTTACTTATTATCTATTATAGCTGGATAATACGCATACGTGTGGAGGGGGTGGAGGCTTCACTGATTAGCGACAGTAACTATATAATAAGATTCATCATATTGCTAAGTAGAATATACACAGACACACTTCACATTACACTGACACAATATGAGATACACTACGCATCGGAGACAATGAACGCATTGTAGCCCAGATAGTCGGTACATCTACTAGTTACTTAATCACTGTTATCATTATTATTATTAGTAATAATAATAATTATTATTATAACTAGTGATTATTATTAGCCCTTTCATCTTGTCGATCTAAGAAGGATCTGCGAGGTCACGCAGCGCCTCGCAGCGAAATAGATCAACTCCTCTAAAAAATACCCATGATAGTCTTCTACACGGTATTCGCTTCAATCATCACATTTGCATCATTCGCTTCGAAACATTGTTCGTGTTTCGTTCAACCCAATTCCACCAAACTCTATCTGGTAGGTCTACGTGAGATAACACAAATGCCGACAAATCGACCCCCGGGGGAGCAAACCAGGTACGGGATTTATAAACTACACGCATTCGCTATACAGATAAATGTTCATTACGACTACACAACGTATCTACATATGCTACCTCTTGTAGAGATGACGCGTGCGGTGTCCCGTGTTGAATAATAGGCGTGACAAATAAGGGGGGGGGGGGGGGGAGATACGCACGTTTACGTAACGCTGTCCCCTTCCGCCGAAACTGACAAATTTTTCTTGACCGTTATTCCACTCAATATCCCTGTGTATATCTATTCGAAATGTTTACCATTTGCTAAACGTCATCATCTGTGGGGTACCATCATATGTACATCGGTTATAAGTACAGGCTGATCTGATATATATATATATATATATATATATATATATATATATATATATATGTCACTGGTAGAGGGGAAGTGGTATGTAATGATTACTGGTATCATCATCATCTCCAATGTTCGTAGCGGCCACTCGCTCATCGAAAAGCACTGATCGATCAGGTACCGCAATTTTTAAAGACGCCCTATAAATACTTATCCACATGCGGAACGCTATCGGTACACTAACATTATATCTATCTTATTTCAGATTTCTTAGCCCCCCCCCCCCGTATATAATAATACTAATAAGTAATTAACCCTATTTGTCCAACATTGCATTCGACTCGCTACAATGGCATTCGACACGCTACAATTATTTACTCACATCGGTCAGGATCAGTCTGTCTCTATATCTCATTTGTTTTACTATTTAATATATTTTCGTATTTCTGCCAAACTCTTCGCTTCATTCTCAATCCCTCGCTGCATCTGCTCTCATTGCTTGACAGCCACTCGATTTCGTTCAAGTCTCTTATCATTTTGGTTTCTTGGAGAGCCATACACCACCATGCATTCGTCATTGTCATTCTCCTAGCATACATTACTAATAGTTCACTCTCTATTTATATAACTATACACGCGTGAATCTCTCTCGCTCTCCCTTTATCTCTAGAGCATTCATATTGTGACCCTATTCGTCATGTTGCCGCCTGTTGGCGTGTTCGGCGCCAACGTTGGTGTGTGTGGCCCCCCAGCACCAGGGGGCTCAGGGCTATGTCTTGTTTTTTTCTTCTTCTTGTCTTTCTTTTTCTTCTTCCGCTCTTCGTCATGTTTTTTCGTTCGCTTGTGCTTCTTCTCAGCCTCGGCGTTGAAAACACTCTCGCCTTGACTCACGCTACCCACAGCATTGCTTCCCGGAGCACCTGATGCGATTGCGCCGCCAGCGCCTCCCGAGCCGCCCAGGCCGGCTCCACCCGCACCTGGAGCGCCGCCGCCACCGCCCCCTCCGGTGGGGCCTCCGCTGCCAGCGGGGCCGACCTCGGATCCGCGGTGCTTTTTGTGTTTCTTCTTCTTTAAGGCTTGAAGATTGGCTGTACGATACTGTTCCGGCAATGGTCCAGGATGCAGACGGAAGCCAGCCAGCTGAGCGCCGCTTAGCGGGATGAGCTCCTTGCCGCCTACTGGTGGCTGATGAATTACCTATATAGTAGTATAGACAAAGGAATAAAATCATATCATTTTAGTGCGTACCACATTCGGTATATGTTGTACTTCTAGCAAACATTTCGTTGTGCCTCTAAACGATGATCTCAACCATCTGGCGAGTGAATAGCCAAACGTTAGATCAGACACCCTTGGAAAAGAGGATCGAACCACTTGCTTCATATTCTGTTGCAATCTTTACAGTATTGGAATTAACCGTCCTAACCCCACGTCTGCCATAATTGTCTTCACAGTCAACGAGACAATACTCGATTAATTGTAATCACTGTTTTGATATACCCGGAGGCATTAGGTGAAGATCGACATGAATAGATTTTCAACATACCTTTCTTAGAGATGATTCACTTGTGCCATCCGCTCCCGCGGGAATGTCAATATTCCCAGGGAGAGAAGGCAAAAACGCCGATAGCTTGTCCTTCACTTTGCGGCCTGGACAAGAAAAGAAACAACGTTCATTATTTACTTCTTAGCCTGCCTATGCAGAGCCCTCAGGCCGCAATTTGCAAGAAGATGACCCAGGATTTACGGTCTTCAGTACAGCACACAAAACAGCTTCTGGAGAGACATCTGTCGCTAGTTTGAGGAGACCAAGTTCAGCCTCATTAAATAATACCTAAAGATTTTATCGGCTGTACTCCTATCACAGGCCTGTCGACCGCAAGATAATGTCCACCCTAAAATACGTAATACACAGTTCAAAACTCGTCGTGCTGATTTCCCTGATTTGAAACATTTACATAAACTTCATTCAGAGGGATGACCGAACTATTTTTTTGGACAATTTGTCAGCGTCAATTCTTTTAGGTATACAGTGAAAAGTAAAAGTTTAGACTAATACGAATAGTACAGATAGTACGAAATGCTTCCCCAACTCGAACTTAATAGATATTCTTCAACGGGACAGTTTTGTAATACGTCTCCAAATACAGCCTGAGAAGGGTTCGTACCGATGAACTTGTTAAATGTGTGCTCAAGGTTGTAATGTAACATCATATTTGTTGCGCCAGTGAGCATTTGTTCGCATTTTGAGTTCTCTTTAAGGAGGTAGAACGGTCCAGAGTGAGAGGAGTGAACAATCGCTGGCGTCGAGCGGAGCGATATCGTTGTTTTCAGGGTGCCCGTGCTATCCGGACGTGGGACCACTGAAATACAGGTGTGGAAGAGTCAGGAACAGTTAGTGAATACATGTCCTACATCCACAACGACAATGGATGTACACGATTATCAAGAAAAGGACCACCGAGGCTAGTGCCTACACTGATCCGGAAAATTTTGTAGTAAATTTTTACCTGGGGAACGGTTTCCTCGGGGCGAACTCCGGGGCGAATAGTCCCCCGGTCTTCGCGTAAGACCGTCATTCATTAGTCCGATTGGAGAAAATTGGGGAGACCTGAAAATATTGGGTGGTATTAATCTACAGAAGTTCAGTGCATTTTCTGAGACAACACCCCCTATACTCGCCTAGGACGGTGAATGATTTAAGATTACTGCTAAGATTTCTACGGATAACAATGGAGAGAGAAAGAGAGAGAGAGAGAAAACCTAATCAGACAATTCTTCGTATAATAATGGTCTTAGTAAGAATTATCTTAATCTAGCAGTATTTACACCAATCATAGTATAGCAATGTAGCTGTCAGATGCATAGGTATTGAGTACTTTATTCCTCTAATTAGATATTCGTATCATATATATTTTATATAATATAAGATCGCATTGGCATTGAGTATATTATTTCTCTAATTAGATATTCGTATCAATATGAACTGGAAAACAGGCATAGTACGACCAGAACTCTGACATCACTTTGCCCGACCACTGCTTTCGCCAACAACCGCTATCGTGACACATTTCATCTCTGTTCATGGGAAGCAAACATATTTGTCTGCCATTTCTCTCTGCCAACTCGTAATACGTATAGCTGTCCAGTATTTACCAAAAATACGCAGTATCTCACGAACGTTCGTATACCTACAACGTACACGGCCACATCAACTTAGCGAATAGTAGAAGAGCGTAGGATGCAGATGAGATCACTTATTATTTTGGACCTTACAGGAAATGAAATTGAATGAAAGACCCAAAGGTATATCATAGTGCAAAGTGCATGTAATTGGCGGAGAGAAGCGCTTCATGTTTCAACACTATATGACCAAGCTTCCAAATGTCACAGCTAAACGATGAGACGAGGATAGACAGGACATTCGCTTATCATTCTGGCTGCTAGTTAATCGTTGTCGATGCTATTTCGTAACTAGATATATTTGCACCAAAAGTGGCGTGCGTGACCTACGTGGGCGCGAATTTGGTTCAATATGGGGAAGTTCTTAATTAACGGAAACGCTCGATCTGCCTCACCAATTCAGTCAGCGAAAGAATTCTTGCTATTATTGTATTAAACTGTAGGAATTACTTGTTTTAGCCCCTTACGGGCAAGATGTACATATAATCGAATGTTCACTTACTCCACTCCGCATTTGTATGCCGATCGTTTGATTACCATGAACCATATGTATCAGGTAATATATACACGAAATCCATTAGTGCTACTCCGACAAGTCTATCTAAAAATAAGATGAACGGCTGGTGTTTTTTGTTAACAGAGGAGAGCACACGAAACAATTATTCGGTGAGCAGGTGATTGTTTGAATTTGCCGTGCAAGAACTTACCGTTCCATGGTGTCGACCCCCCCAATCTCTCAAGGTTTTGAGAATGTTTCTGTTTCTTTGTGAACACAACTTCACTGCACTGTTCGACGAGGAACGATCCTTGTAGACTTTTGATGGAGCGTCCATCAAGAGTTCAGGAAACCCACTCTGACCATCGAACGACTGAACCCGGATGAGCCCTCTCTCTTCGTCTGCTATGGATGTCAAACAAACGGTACGAGCGGTACAGACAGCCGATTTCATTTGAGCTATTCACGGTCGAGATTTTAGTTGTACCAATATATATTTTTTTAGTTAGACAGATTCGTGACTATCATGGTTCTCACCATCCCGTAACTCGAGTCAAGTACGAGGCGAAGTGACCATGGGATGCATATGGAGCTCTAAATACGCCGCCATGGATGAACGCATTTTGTTTACAACCTTCGTCGCCAGACAACCATCGAATAGTTCTTCAAGGGTAACCTGGCTATAGTGTGCGAAGGCCGTGTGAGCCATCAAGCCGAGGCAGCTTCAAAATTCTTGCCGCCGTACCGGTGTGCGAATCTTAGTGCGTTGACAAAGAAGAGGTGCTACTCATATGAGCAGCTTGATCTCTCACTTCGCTAGACGATCGCGACAGCGGTTTATTATTAATTAGCCCTACAGCAGTACTTGGTGTCCGAAGTTGTCAGCAACTTTTACCAGTTAGCCACAAAGTTCGTCTACTTTTTCAGGACAACATGAAGCGTCATGCTGATGAAGGCGCCATCCCCGAGGAGCTCACTGAGGAGGAACGTAAATTATATGATCGTCAAATTCGCTTATGGGGCCTTGACGCCCAAAAGCGATTAAACAAATTTCGAGTCTGCATTGCTGGTACGTATAACGTATGTGCATCAAGAAGGCAAACTATGAGTGATTGGCACTAGCAGCAGCAGTATGATAATTCGCATTGGATGTGCCAACTGTAATATATACGTTTGTGGTGTCTACCGCGGCACGGGAAATGCTGTCAGCGTGTTGCCAGTTTTATCAGCTTCGAAATCAGTTTATCAACAAGTCGTCATCAACAACGCTAACCACGGCGAAGAGACACAGCCACTCGGATGGGATTTCTTTAAATACGACTTAAATGATAGTGATTTTAATCCGTAGCGAACTAGAAATAAGTTTCAGCGGTTGCGCTCTCTTCTTCCATAGTAACCCGCATAGCTCAGTAAAAACTTGAAGAAATAGTAGCTTTAGCTGAAGTGCAATACTCATTTATAATCTGCTTTCACATGCATTGATACATTAGCATACGCCTTGTCTCGGGTTGGTTTGCATTCAGGTCTGACGGGATTGGGAGCAGAGGTTGCTAAAAATGTGATTCTCGCCGGAGTCGCTCACGTCTCCCTGCTCGATCACAAGAATCTCACCCAAGACGATCTCCGTTCACAGTTTATGGTAAGCTGATCCTTGATTATAGATATGGCAGGCAAGCACAAGCTCTATGTGTATGGATTCTATATAATCTTTTATTTTTCGTCTTTTAGGTCACTCCTGAAGATATTGGGAAGAACCGGGCTCAGTCATCGCTTCGTTATGCGCGGCGGCTCAACCCAATGGTCGACATTAACACACTGGAAGAAAATATCCTCGAGAAGAACGAAGACTTCCTGAAGTCGTTCGACATGATCGTTGTCTGTGACATGATTCCCACGCGAAAAGTTTTCGAGTTTAACGATCTATGCCGCAAAAACGACATCAAACTAATCGTTGGCCATGTTCTCGCCGGCCTGGGCTTTTTTATGAGCGACCTGATGAAGTTCAATTACGTCCAAGAGACTATCATGCATCTAAAGGACGGCAAGAAATCAAAACACGAGGAGATGACTGAACAATTCCCACCACTGCGAGAGATCCTTAACGCTAAATTTGTCAACAAGCGAAGTGGGGGCGCCTTGAACAAGCGGTCCAGTCGGCTCGCCTTCCAATTCCACCTACTGTTGGCCTTCTATGACAAACAGGTCTCGGAGCAAGTAAGCAAAGATGAACTCGCTAAGCTGGTGCCTGAGGTGGCAGCGAGACTCGAAGTTGACGAGGATCGATTCGCCCTGAACTCGATGGATGACCTTTTGAAAGTCGAGCCTTGTCCTGTTGCTGCTGTCCTCGGTGGGGTGCTGGGACAGGAGGTGATTAAAGTGGCATCACAAAATTGCAAACCCTTCTGCAATGTGTTCCTATTTGATGGTGACAGTTGCGTAGGTACCAATGAGCTGTTCAAGTGACCCACTTCTGCGGTGAATAGAGAGGCAACGGTGTACACTTAACACGGATTTACGACACCGTTCGGGTGGCCGATGTGTGTTCTCAAGGGCCAGCGGCGACAGCGCATCTCGATCTGTGGTGAATCTATAACGTAGGAAAGAGGAATTAGAAGCGGACTGTCTATCAACATAATTTTGTCAGTAGATCAAAACAAGCCCATATTTCCCCCATGTACATAACATTTTCATACGAACATTGGCCCTCGGGTGGCGTTACGAATAAACTCCGACTCTTATTCTGCAAACACAACCCTATGATGTAATCTTTGAGTTTCTCGTCTCGATAAAACATTGCGTCGATGTACGGATATAATTGTTACCATAGGAAAACTGAGGCTCTCGATCCAGTGGTTATACACTTCCAGACCGCATAAGTTTATAATGAAGCAAGTAATGAAGGTCACTTGCTAATGAAGGTCACAGACGTGGAAGGTCTGGACGCCTCTGCCTCCATGACGGCACGCTAAGTATGTTCAGTGACATTCGTTTCCGGCATAGCGTTAATCACGAGGAAGACATCAGGAATCCATGAACGTATTTGGCAATACTGATTTCCCTCACGAACAAAAACTCGTTGGAAGAGTAAAGTTCGAGAAGGGCATGAGGCGAGCTAAACAAATTCGAAAGCAACCAAATAAGACACACAAACGAAGTTGAATCTCAACTGGCCTTTGCGTTATGACACTCATTACACATACATTATTTGCGATATATATATATATATGAGTAAAATTGGTGAAGAGTAACGACTCGTACAGGTGAAAATAAAATGTCTCTTTTATTTAAGTGAAGAATCATATCTTTATTTTTAGATAACTTTTTATATATACAATCATCATCATCATAATTATCAGCTCGGTGAAGCGTTCGGAAAATCCGAGCTGTGTACACATATACACACACACACACAGACACTCGCGAGAGTGCTGTGAATTTCACGATTTCGATAGGAGCTCATCGAGCACCTTATCGCGGTCGTTCTTGTGCAACTTCAATGCTAGGGCAATGTCGCTTCGGTCGAAGCCAAGATCGCTCAGCTGGCGCCAGGATACAAGAAACTCCCTAGTTGTGTCGAGATCGGGTCCGTTAAACTGAAGTGCTTGAGCAGCGTCTCGCTCGTCGAAGCCTTCTTCCGTCAATTTCTGAAGCAGACACAGATGCTCTACGACCTTGGGTTCGTCATTCCCGAGATCCATGACGGCACGTGTGACGCGAATGGTGGGAAATCCCATCGATACGAATCGTCTAAGTTGAACGAGTAGGAAACGTTTGCAGAAGAAAAAGAAACGGAGAAAAATTAGTGATGTTACGATGCTGGTTGACTCGACTTCTCGGAAAGATGCGTACAGGTTGGTGTATACCCTCGATGGCTTGTTAGCTTGTGAAAGCTAATTATCAAATAATATTTGGTCGGGATTGCGGTCGGGGGTAATGTGGCAGATAGAGCATGCGCAGTTTCTGCAAATTTTACCTGTGTTCGAGCAGATTAACTGTGCTCGCTTTCATAGCTACTGCTCTCAAGTTGCAATCACCAAGTACTAGATAACATGGATTCTACACATATACAGTCAAGAAGCTTGTAAAACTACTTAAAAATTATTACAAACTATTTTCTCCCCAAATCTAGGGATGAGACCAAATCTATGAAAGCGGCTCTAAGACATGGCTCGTCTCATGATACATTCGCCAGCTTTCAAGAGAAACTACATGCATAAGTCAGGAGCTGTTCAGAGAAGTGTCGAGAAGCACGTGGCGTTTTTTTATAATTTTTCATTACTATCTTTATTCTGGCACTATTAACTCTAAATATTGATTCGAATAAGATCTTGCATCTCTCTATTTGACAGCTCACCGAGAACGAACATTGGGCGCATATTCAAGCAGAATGCAGCTTTACTGACCATACAGCTCAGGTTGTATCAATTGTCACCTCTACACACCACATTATACTCAAAATTCGGCTAACACTGCTATGGACAAAACGCGTTATCGCCAGAATGCTACGTGCGCACAGGTGCTTTTCATGAAGCATCGTTGATTATTAGCTCCGATCTTCTACACGGTGCCGATTTACCTAGCAGATGAGACTCTAGGAGTAGCGAAGAAAAATATGAACATACTTGGCCAATGCCTGAAGATGCGACGGGAGATCCTTAATGGGGTCCGGTGGAGGTGGCTGCTGTTGCTGTACTGCAGGTACGAACGGCCTTGGTGGCGGTGGGGCAGGACGATAATGATATCCTAGGTAAATAGAGACCAAGTGTGGGTCACAACAAATGGGTCTTTAGTACTAACACAATTTTCAATGCTCCATTAGGCTAAATAAAAGAAAAACTCGCCAAAACATGGAGGTCATTGCAGGAATTCCTATCAGCAGAGTTCGTTACATTTGTTATCTGCTGACACTTTTATAACAATGGCAAATTTGCAGTGATAGCAGAGGTCGTACACCGCTATTTTATCGAACTTTCTTGAACGAATCTCATCGTTTTCTCTTGTGTAGGCAACAATCACAGAGAGATTATATGATGATTCATGGGAAGATTAAGCCTCCCATGAGAATGAGGGGCAAACATTTAGAAAGAAAACGAAATGTCCGCACAGTAGCCTCCCCACATCACATTTGATTTCGATCTCTACTTCATATCGTATAGTTTGCGTTTAACAGGCATACATAGCCGGTACTGAGCATCATTGATAAGCATGAATCCGAAAAATGTGGCTACCTTTGGAAACCCGCGCAAGCTGTTCCTCGTCGAACAGGTTTGTCATAGATCCAGGGGCTGGAACAGCGCCGACCGACGAGCAAATGGATGATGGCTGAATGTTAGCCGCGCTGGGCGCCCGTTCACTCTGGTTATTTGGATAGGTGGCCGCGGTTGATGCCGAGGTAACGCCCCCGTGGGGTGAGGCGCGCACGCTTGCTTCGGGTGTTTCTTTGGCTACGGGCGTCGGCGGAGCTGAGTTGGACGAACGTAGTTTCCCGAATATCGAGTTGAGCTCTTCGAACTCGTTCAGGGTTTGAAGTTCGACTTGATCAAACGGGCTAAACGCCTCGGACTCGAATTCTAGGGTAAAGTAACGCAACGTACATGAATAGTCGCCTTAGGATTGTACCATTGATTATTTGATTATTTATTCACATATTGATTATTTGTTTATCTAACAACGTCTTTCACGGGTGCGAGTGAATTGTCCAGCTATTCTCGGTTCCTTGGAGCGTGAGATTGTTTCTTGTTTCACACGCACGGACTGACCCAGTCACACGAACCCAAGCCAAGAGGGATTTCTCATTCCTCTACTCCATTTCTAGATCGTATAAATTCCCTATGTAATTATCCTAACCAGAGATTCAACTGAATATCAACGATTATTACAATCTATAACAAAGACACTGCCTCCACTAAACGTGGTGATATTTATAAGATCAAACACTAATTAATGACCGATGAACGATGAAAAATCGAAGGAGAAACGAGACGATTTGCCCTAATTTGAGTGCAACATGAAAGCTTAAATAGAGCGATTTAGAGATTTAATTCGAGAGATTTATCGTTGAACGAAAATGATGATGAACGCCGTACCAGTGATGCTAATATTGGCTGCCGCTGGTGGAGTCGATGCACTGTCATCGGGGCTGGTATTATTCAAGGGAATTGACGGGGTAAGGACATCTCCTGTTGCTACAGCCGCCGCCCCATTTCCAGCCACAGGTGCTGCTACCGCCGTTGGTTGTAAGGCTTCCAGCTTTGACCGCCGCTCCCTGAAAAACAGATGTTTTCCATGAGTTGTTAAGGGCATTATAGTACAACATGTTCTAGATGTGTGTGTGTGTGTTTTTTTAAGAAGGAATAAAATAGCACCATCCTCAAACAATGCCAAGGGCTAGTTATCCTGTTTGACGGAGAGATAGATAGAGAGTGAAACTGAGTGAACTCGTTGAATTGTTCTTACCGTTCAATCTGTGCCTCGTTGAGCACGCGGTGCTCAAGGGTGAAATCGTATTCATAACTTAGGCTTGGAGGAAGCATCGATTTGAAGAGGTGACCAGGCAAAGTGACCGACTTTGGCGGTCGAACCTCGGACGAAATTTTAACAGGGACGCCATCAAGAGGATGGCACTCACGACGTGCCATCCTGAAACTCCCGGCTAACCCAACTTTATTGGGAACTTCACCTGGAAATGTATTTGATGAACGCGATTAGATTATTCATTTTGATAATGGTGGATGTCTGATGTCGTAACTTTGAAGGACAAAATGCTCACATCATTTTACCTCCTCAGGATCTTACGTTATAGTAAGGTGTACAATATGAGTCCGCTGCATCTTGTTAAATTGTTCTGTCAAAGATACCAATGCAGCTACGTAAATTCAGTTGAGTTCTGGACGTAATTCCACCTTCCCCAATATTATGCACGGCGCTATTTACATTGAGTGTAGTTAGGAGTGTACGGTGTCAAATGCTAATGCGGAAAACAGTCATCTAGGAGATATCTTATCAACGTGACATGACAAATATACAGTATACGTACATCCAAAACACCTTTGGTTAACTATAAAATAGCTGTAACCTAAAACGGATCTGCGGAACAGGGCCAACAACAAAACTGAATAGGCATATACCGGTACCTCCTCCACGATGAAATCACCTTTAAGGCGCCCTCATAAATCCACTCAAACTATTTGAATGATTATGATCATCATCCTCTGCACACGAACTGTATATTGACATTCGCCCATAAATGTCGGCAACTATGAATATGTAGCAACACGATTATAGCTTGCGTCTATAACTTTTCGTGCGAGTAGGCTTTTGAATGTTCACCGTTCATAATAAATCTATCACTTATTCAAGAGGAATGCTAACACACAGATTCAATCAATCATAATTCAATCATCAATGCCAATAATTGATTCGTAAAGGATTCTTCCCCTTCACGTTTCTACGGTTTCGCTGTTGTGCATACATTTTTAGATATGTATATATATATATATATATATATGTATATATATATATATATATATATATATATATATATTTGTATTTCTCGTTGTTGACTGGCAATGGTGAATAAACGAAAATGATTATTGTTTCTTCGGTTTCTCCAATCTCCCACCTTCTACGGGACAGTATATTAACGTATAATAGATAATAAAAAAAAACACACACAGCTACGCAATTTCATGAATACATATTTTGCACAATGATGAGTCAAGACGATTAACGTACGATTCGAACAAAAATAAAGTCTGTGTATTGTCAATTTTCCGCTGAATAACTATTTGCCTGGCCGAACTCTCCACTCTGTGCTCTCTGCGATGCTTCGTTCTCGTTAAACCAGTAGTGATGTTAGACATACACACCTTATGCTCGTGTGTTCCCTAGCAAGTCACACATTGGTTCGTACCATAAACACAGCAAGTCAAGGACAGGCGTTTCCGTTCCTGTGTTCGTATCTGACACTCGTGGGGATGTTGTTTGTGAGCAAAACAAAACAAAGCAATTAAATACCCTAAGTGGGTTTATTAGTTGCTAATTCTATTGCGTTATTGTTGTCGAGCTATCTGTCTACATACCTGCGGCGACTGCTCAACAGATCGTCGCCACCAGGCGCTGTCTCTTAGCTTCTCTCTCTCCCTTGGGCGGTTGGCGACTGACTGTATGCTGTTACTACACGATTGCTCACAGCTGCTGCGATATTTGTTGTGTTCGAATGTTGGCGTGTCCAGCAACGCGCTGTGAAGCGGCCCACACAGACGCTTGCAAAGAGCGGACGAGAGCAAGCGAGCGGACCGCAACGCGCGCACTTAGCATGACTCAGGAGGTGGGGGGTAAAGTCAGCGTTATAATAAGCAGCGAAAACTGCCACGTACGTGAGCAAGTGTTTGATAGCGTTGCGCGCTAAGCTGTTCACATCACAGCCAACGGCAGCAGGACAATATATTAACTAGAGGAGAAAAAATGTCACGAGAAGACAGCTAGGGCTGAGACATCGGGGTGAGAGGGAATAGGTCAGGAAGTCGCAGGAAATCAATACCAATGAACGGCTCGAAATGAGTTTGCCACCGTTTACTGTGCAATAGCTAGATCGGATGAATTTTTTCCGCATCTAACGAATGGTTCGAGATGACTGAATGTTATGTTTATGCGACGATTTTGTAGGTTCATAGTGTCGTACGGAATTAGTGTTGATGTTTAAAGATGCTAAATTTGCTCCATGGATTCGCAACAATGATGGTCATGGATGATCTTTGACGTTGCCCGGGAGGTCTATGAAGTTGCCTTTCAATACAAGCCGATCAGGTTATGCTCAGATGTTGATCTCAATTTGTGCGTTTCAATCAGTAATTTCGTGGTAGAACAAAAAAACAACAATATTAAAGAACCAGTAGCATTTTTAATAAATGGCTATGAAACCGCACTGAAAATTTTAATTGATTGCGACCTCATTTTCTTTGATATTTTCTAGCAAAAAAATTAGTCTTTCCATGATGAACACTATGACTGAGATTACAAACAGTATGTATTTATAATTTTCAGTATTGCAATATTAACAATGATCTAATTAGGGTTATGCACACATTCATGTGGGGCAATTATTTCCCCATAAAATTTACGAACAAATAAATCACTTATGGGTATAATATAAAACTAATCTAATTATGCATTATTGTTTAGTTTAACAGTAGCCGTACGGTAGCCCATAATAATAGACAAATAATTATATTGATTTACACCTAAGAAGTTTACAAGCTAGTTTTGAACGAAACGTCAAGCCGTTTTTTAGCTAACCAACGGTAATAAATACTATAGATATAAATTATAATAAGAAAGTAATATCACAACTGTTTTCAAAACCAAACGAAATTAAATTTAGCGCGAATACCACTTTGGACGTACGTTCATGGATTTGACAAGCATTGAAATTATTTCCTCGGTAGGAAAGCTTCATTTACAAACATGAAGTTGGATAACTACGCCACAGTGCGAGTATCTACTGCGTTTGTTTGACATTCTCGATAGGGAAATCTGTTTGGCTTCTTAGTGCTGGCATCTGCCGTCAATGATCGGCGATCCCGGCAAAGCCGATGTGCGAGACATGAATCACTTTCCCGGACGTTGTTACCGTCCCAGGCAGCAGTTCACCCACAGCCTACTTCTACGGATGAATCAATACTCGGGTGTCCAGAGAATATATATTTTATCACAGTTTCGCTTCAAGTCTCACCTGCCACCATTGAGTGGGGGGTTTTTGTCCTGCTGTTGGCGATCTGATTCTGTTGACAGCGAGAGTATCGACCGCCCTAAGGAGTCCGCCTGACGTTAGATCACTCCCACAGCTCGTTGTTGATGTTGAGTAGAAAACGCCTCAGATATCCATGGCCTGGCCGTACAAATTCCGGATGTAAGATATACACGATCGACCTCTATCCTCCTGGGTACCGCTGAGACCGTTGAAACACAGGTAGAATTTTATGCCCACAACTAAATACGATATTACTCTGAGCTTTTAAAATGAAGATACTATGATTTTTATTTTAGGCAAGGCATGACAAAAGGTTGTCTAGATAAGTTTATGCGTTTTACGCTTTATTAGCAACACTGGCCGATGTTGGCCATTGACCAAAAACACCCGGATGAATGACGAACTCGATGCAAATGCTGGCAGGAGTCCAAGTTGAGGGTAAATTCATGAATTCAAAGATCTTCAATCGAGTAGGAATAAGAGACGAATATATATATATATATATATATATGCACCCTGTGAAGATGAGATATTTAATAATATTCTCTGTATTTTGTAAGTGCATTGCGCGGGATGTTCTCATTGTAGCCTCAGTCTCATATGGCACTGATGCACTGTTGTTACGAAGGTAGGCTGTACTGCGTCCGAGTCTCGTAGTGATCACATCGACTCGTTCGTAGTGCATTAGCAACTTCGCTATGAAAACCTGCTATAAACGACCTTCTCCAACTTTTATTAAGACAAATAGAACTTCTATTGGAAGCGTCACTTATATTTTCGACCCACATCGTCGCGAACGAAACAACTCTACGGTTGAAATTCTACTAAGCATCTACACGGCGTTACAGTGCACCACCTACTCTGAACATGGTCCCACCGAGGCTGATAAATCGTTTAATACGTTTCCCCTATTTCTGCAGTCCTTTCCTGAAGTGAATCATGTGTTTCCTACGTGCAAAGCTTGAATAGTATGGCATAGGAGAACGATGCTATCAGAATCTCTGTCAGTGAGAAGACGATCAGCCGTGGTATTTTGTTTTGGGATACATTTGCAGAACCATTGAACCAAAGCCTAGCGTATATGTAGAGTAATTTAAAAAGGAGTCACTTGGGTCGCCTAATCGAGATTTCGAGGCACGAGAGAGCTGATTCACCCATGCTCAGCGAGACTTCTACCATTGAATTGTCTCATATTGTGTAGCCGAGATACGAGCCGTTAGTATGGACATTTTCCATGCTGAAGAACACATAGGCATCGTTCACTAAGAAGAAGACTCCCTGAGTGCCGCCCATCTAGATGTGTACGATTCTACGATCTAGATGTGACGCCACCAGGGGCGTCATTCGTTCCGCCCAGACAGCAAACCTGTTGCATCACGTTGTCACTGCCGTGTTCCGTTAGGTAGTCGCTGTAGACTAACTCCCGCATGTAAGACGCCAGTCACGCATACCCCAAAGATACTATACGATCACGAACCCCTTTTATGTTAAGGAGAGTAGGTCAAGCCACCTTTATAAGGCTTCCTCGGTGATTCGAGCGAAGCGTCTCAAACCAAACAACCAACCAAATTCAAAATTCACTATATAGCGTTCGCTAGCGGCTCTTATTTATCCACATGGCGACGTGTCCCAAGCAACTTTTCGTCATCTGATCTGAACGTGCACTGTTTACGTTCACCTACAACACAAACAGCCCGCATTATTACCTCTCTGCTGATTTCAGAAGCAGTAGATCCATTGGCAAATACCGCGTTCGATTCGTTCTGGACACAGATCAGGTACGGACAACACCTACTCCTTTTTTATTTTTTTTGAGAAATTTGACTTTTGCTTGCGCGTAATGTATTTACTGTTCATTTTATTGAAATTAACAGTCGGCCTGCTTGGCTTCATCTGTCCGCGCGCACGTAAAGGGTATCAAGTGAACCAGTCATGAGCTTTATGGAACCGTTGAGGGGCAGGACTGTGATAGATTTGCATCTGCTAGTTCATCTTTCAGCCAGCTACAGAGTGCAGCGATACAACGTCACAGTATGAATAGACGGCGAGTGGACCGATTGCAATAGCCACATCCGTTTTAATCCCTCCAGAGGCGCCACAGGCTCCGCTGCTGCTTCCACCGCCGGCTCCAGAAGATGATCTCTCGCTGCAAGTCTCCCCCTGCGAATGGTTTTCCGTTGTACTGTGCTGCGACTGGTTGACAGGCCGACAGATAGACATGTCAAATGCTAATGAGCAATTATCAGAACAGCTGCGATACGGAAGTTCCATCTTGAAAAGACTTGCTTGGTTGAAAATCAAGTTTGAAGAGTGCACCTCCACCGTTAGCTTCGTTCATTGAGACCCATAACTTGATGGGTCACTTTAGCGATTCGCCTTGCTGTCGCAGCGCAGATAGCCACACTTTACGTGAGCGACTTGAAGCGTGCAAGATAGACAGTTTGATATGTGGCTTCAGTCTTTAGCTAACGATCGGATCAGCTGTGTGCAGATTAGTGTGAGATACAGTGAATCCAATATACGAGCATGTAGTGGTGGAGGAATACGGATTATCCTTGCTAAGTAGATAGATACGCAGGCGATATAGTTGTGCCAGCCAGCGTCAGTGAGTGGAGTGCATCGTTTAGTTAGGTGTACGAACGAAAAAGCTCCCGAAAGTGGTATAATGTTGATCTCGTGCCAGTGATTACTTCGTGGACTTTCTCTTCAATATTTCTCGGCTTCGGACTCCAGAATGAGTTACGTGGAACGATCCGGTCCGTAAGTAAGATCAAGAGGCGGACTGCTTGTATACGAAAGCTCGAAATATATATATATATATATATATATATGTTTCGTTGAATATATTATCTTCGTTTACGTTGATTTTTGTGTTCCGTTTTTATAAGAATATTATTAAGAAGAATATTATTTCATTCATTTTTTGCTGAAACGCTTCTTGTACAGTCTGGTAGGTGTCGAGTCAAAAGGCAGTTCGCACATTGAGAGGTCATCGTTTCGTATTCAAGGCAAACCAAGATTTAGACCGATTAGCGGATTAAGCTATCATTAGTTGTGGATAGTCGCCGTCAGGGATCTACTTAGGGCAAAAACTCATTATAATGGCCTAAATGATCTATATAAACTAGATGAGTTAGGCCGTGGTTCAGGTACTGACCTCTTGTCCCACTTGGCAATGGGCTTCATATACCCCCTTGCCAACCGGAAGTAGTGATAGCTATTATTAATCATTTTCTACCGGAGCAGTATACACTACGCCAATTATTATTATTATTATTACTATTGACAAGTCAGACTCCAAAGAAAGCCAGTTGTGAGAACGCGATTCGGTAATCGAATCTGCAATAATAACCCAAGCTATCGTTGGATGTTATGCTTATTCGAATTCGTCTAAAATTCCTTCAGATTGCATAATCTCTAACTGACAGAGTATACCGAGTTATCATACTGATAAACAAGAACCTAATTCTAAAGGAGTCAACAGCCGCGACCTTTCCGTCTATCTCAACAGCAACTCACTAGCAGCTCCGAAAACGGCTCACCATTGGGCAACCCTTCGCGGTTTGCGCGATTGCTCATTCCTTGTGGCTCTTCTCAGCTTCTTAGGTCATTACCGTCTTAAGGCGGTGAAAGGGACGATCGCTGTTGTTGCAATTCGACGAACAGAACGTGGTAGTCGATAGACGAACTAACCAAGAAGGCGAACAGATAATGTTTGTCACGGGAAACTGTTGCTTGTTACTTATCACTCTCCCTATCTCTTTCTCTCGCTCGCCTGCTCTTTCTCGACGGATCTACCGCCGCAATGCGCCCGCGATACGCGGACGTTGTCCATTCATACGGTGGCAATACGCGTTACTGGCTATTGCTGCTGTAGCGCTCGTGGTCACAGCATCCTCTTGAGATCAGCTGCTTGTATTCGCTGTCTCTGCCAAAAGGTGGAAAGTACAATTTCATCATTCAGGAAGAAGCCATTTATATGCAACAAAGTGTAGTGTACTATGTGTGTGTTGGCGGGATTCTGTCGGCATTGAGCGCTCGCTGCAGAGCGAATCAATTGAGCGGATGGTGAATGACAATCTCGGAATATCGGAATTGCTCTAAAGAGGAAGTATTGTAGAATGCGTTGTGCTGATCTCGGCCGCAGGTTACTTCGGCTCGTCAAGCGGGAGCATTCGCCTTCGAAAGCCTTTGAGAAGTGTTCATTCAACTATTCCATCTATGGCAAAACGATAAAATTTTCTTTTTTGTGCGACGTCTGACATTTGACGTTACCCAGCCGAGCTTACGTATGTGCACGCGGCGAGTCGATAATTGCATGGTGTCGCGTACTGTGCAATTACCTCGTGAGGGATGCGTATTGTGAATTTTGTAAGTGGGTGTACATGACATATAATAGCTATACATGAGAAATACATTTATGGCACTTAACAATTAGATACATAGGAATGCGAATGAGAGGGCTGAGCTGTGCAGTGCATGTCCATATACTGTACTCTGTGCTCCGAACTGACAGCTTGAGGCACTCGCGCGACCGGCATAATGGTACTAACAGATACGCTCCGGAGTGTTCTTTCGTTATGACTGCAATCTGTCATTGTGAAGTTTCGACGCGTTTCAGAGTTCAACAGGATGTCCTCAAATTCCGCCAGTGATGGTTAATTTCCAAATAAATGGACCGTAACGGGTTATTATTCTCACCCGAGTTTTTCAATCTGCATCCTTCTGTTGAAGGAACGGGGTTGACGAATTTGTTAGCTGTGTGTATGGATTTGGGTGCATCCAAGTAATTTTGTATACACTGAACAAAAGCCGAGTGATAATAATTCTATTATTACTCTTTTAATGTTGGCTTCCTTATATATATATATATATATATATATATATGACTAGGTGACTGAACTAGAAAAAAATTCAGCATACTGATATATGATGTTTTATTTTTAAGGAGGTGGCCAATTGAAGTAACCTTCGTTGTTGGTTTTTGTTGTATAATTTCTATTATTATATATTGAGCCAACTGCATTGTGCGAACAAATCTGGGGCGTACAGTCAGACCACGATGGTATCCTTATCTCAGGTCGTACATTGTAGCCGTGTACATCTATTAGCGCTGTTGTTCAACGACGTTTTAATAGAGATTAAACGCGTGTTACTATCAGAGGCAAATTGGTTCCGTGTGATCGTCCTTAATACTAATTTTGAACTAAAACTCATCTAGTTTAGTACTATTTTAGCGAGATCATATCTTTGGCCAGTCACCAGGATTGCCTATGTATAACAAATTGATGATTTTGTATATTTTTACAAGCGAGACAAATAGTAGTTGAAACTAAGAGGATTTTTGCCTCTAAATCATATATAATACATATACAATACAGTATAATTCCTAGTCTTCATTAGCCTCTAATTCAAGAAATTCCAGATAATATAAGAGAGCTTAAGCATTGTAAAATTGCAGCTCCTTTAATAAACCACTAAGCCTTTACTTTTACCATGCAGTGTGACAAGGTGGTTAGTTGTTTTACGTCACTGGTGAAAAAGATTGATAAGATTGCTCACGTTATCTAATTTGTTCAAAAGTTCATTCTCAGTCGCGATTTCGCACTGATAAAATTAAAGGTGTTTAGTTGGCCCCACTAGTTAAAGGTATTTTAGTGTTCAGTGTTCTCAACTGATTGGCCGCCACATTGGTGACACCCCCCAAAAGAGGTTATAGCAATTCTACAAGGTCATCCTCGAAAATCTTTTTTTTTTTTTTGTTTTCGATAATGGTGCTATACAAATTTGTGCATGATCGAATAATTCGAGTCTCAGAGCAAAGATTGCGTTCAGTAGGGTATCGGTGTTATGTTTGTGGCTAAACCCATATGGATATATCCGCACCATATACTGCACTAGCTGACATTGAGCTTTCCCTCAAGTATGCGGCCCAAGATCTTAAGGACGTTCTCCACTCTGCCGTATCTTGCACAGAATGTATCAGCTGAGTTTCATGGATTGTGGAGCTGTGGAAACAAAACTGGTGCATGGAGCAATTCCGTTGCATCTTTTAAGCTACGTTGGTAAACACGCACGCATACACATGCGCGCCGACTAAAACGAACGAAACGCCTTACGGTGAGTACTTACAGCTTGAATGTTTACCAGCCTCGTTGCCCCCACTGGGCACAGTATGGCTCTGGGGTCGCAGCGTTCCATTCTTCGGGCCTTTTCGGAGGCCGCCGAGAGAGGATGGCGAAGAAGGAGGACAAAAGCGTGGCGAAGGCAGCCACGACTGCTCAAAGTGTCACTTGCTTGACATCCTAAAGGTGCTCATCGTTGAGCACTTGGGCAGCGCTCCGCGCATTGCTCATTTCCCTCGGGAGACGCCAGGGAGCCTCCCGTTGTGTCTCAACCTCAAACTGCTCGGCATGGACCGAACGCAGAAATCTCCTGCTCCATTTTCCTTGGTTCGTGAGCCCGCCCCCTTCTTCTTCGTCTTCTACGAAGACGGAACATTAATTTCTCTTATAGTTCGTTGTTCCCCCATCCCCTTGGCAACAATGCGCGTTCGTTCCTTCGTTACGAACGACCGACGTATGTGTACGTCCGTATGTATGGTTCGGGCAGCAACGCATAGAATGCACTGTCAAGGCGTAGCCAGCATGCGGCTGCCTACCCGCAGATCCAACCAGAGATGGCAATGGGACAGGAGTTGCATTGCTGTTCCATTCAGGCCCCTTCTTTACGTTCGTGTGGGGAGCAATTGAGCCCATGAGCGAATTAATGTCTTCGCCGGCGCCGTCGCGACCGACCCTTACGTTATACTCGTGCACCGGCCGCTAGACGTGCGACCTGCATAGTGCCGTCATACACGGGCATTTGCAATGAGTGCCACGCTGTGCAGGCAACTCGCCACCGGACGCTGAGGGCGAGCGAGAGAAAGAGAGAGAAAACGTGTACACACGTAAAACGTGGAAGACGTCCGGCAAAACTGAACTGATCACTGGCTGGTGGGTGACTACCCCTGCATTGTGTTCATCTACGCGTGTCCGGGTGTTCTTCGTGCCTGCGGTTGTGGCAAGGGTCCCGAACACCGCTCCATGGTATTGCTGTGCAAATTGACGACAATTAAGACGAAGTGGAAACGGAGGGCCGCAGAGCTCGCTGCAAACGATGTTGATTGTTAGTTAGATCTCTAATGATCAGTTATAATAATGCCATTATTAATTAATATGCCGATAGCGAGCTCAAGTAACAGTAACTATTTATACCTAGATATAGAGAAGCTGAAGTGAAGGTACAACCGCTGTGCTGATAGAAGAAAAAGTAACAACGAGCGTGACCCTTAAGCCAATGGTCAAGTTATTAACAATTATCTCGAGAAGTGTGTGGGAATATCTTGCGAGCTTTAAGGCAGGGGAGACGAGCTGCCAAAGTGTAAACGGAAGTGGTCGGAGACACGATCCACAACGACAAGAGCTGTGAACAAATTGTAAGTGCCTTTCCAGTTCGAGGTATTGGTACCTGCGCTCAGCTGCGAGCCACACAGAACTGTGAATTTCATGGTTCAGCGCATCGAGGACTATCTTGGGATGAGGAAGATTCTGGCCAAATGGGTGCCACGTGAATTTCAACAGGAGCAGGGAAATTTCCGCATTGTTCGTTGTGAGCAGAATTTACGCTATTTTTCTAAGACGACAGCGACCCTGAAGCGTACTCTCACGATACATGAAACATGGGTCAAACATCACATAAGGCCCGACATCATCCAGCGTCGCCAGCATCTGTACCTAGGTGAAACAGTTGAACCGGAGGTGTGTGAACAGATTCATGGCGAGACAAAAGGATGCTGACTATGGCCATGGATTTTTATGGAATCTCCTTCTATCAGTTCCTACCTCTGAAAATCTCTGTCACCACAGTAGTGCTGGTATGGACCGCCCAACACGTATGTGCATCACGCATTCCCGTAATCCCCCCACCCCGTTCTCCCAAAGGGAGTCCCGATACGTGGCTTGCCGCAAACAAGTGTACGCGTACGTGGCTTCTCCACGGCAACGCCCGTCCCACCAAAGCGAGTATTGTTGAGGAGTTTTTAGCCGAGAAGGGAATCAAGTAATATATTCGCCCGCTAGACTTATGCTGTTTTGGCTAGTTGAAGAGAAGGCTCAGGGCTACCAACCACCAAAGTGGGAACGAGTTTGAGCAAATACTCAGCGAGATAGTAAATGACCTCCCGCACGGAGGTCGTGTGAAGGGTGCGCAAGGGCTACCGACCAGATTGCAACGTGGAATAAATCCTCAACAATCGTGCTTAAAACACACGCACCTTTTGTCAATATGAATAGACAATTTTATTATTTAAAAAAAGATCCGGCGACTCTCTTTGAAACAACCATATAATATATTGTAGTATTACTAATGAGATCTACACTCTGAACCGTTCCCCATATGTATGAATAACTTTCGAGCTGTTGTTTTAATAACTGAGCATAACATCAAGTCAACGGGTCGACCCCTCACGAGTTTGTCAAAAAAAAAGTCTTCAATTTTCTCCCCATTGGCGATGAGAGGAATTCGGTTTTTGCCCCTCGAAGAATTGATTCAATTACCTGTTTGAGCTTCCATGCGAAACGTTCCTGGCTTCTCCTTGGTCATGATCGTTAGCTGTTCACTCGGCAGCGATTCATCGTTTTCATTTCATTTTTCTATTCGAATGGTCGAGTGGTCCCCCCTTCGATAGACTGCTGGCCTCGATTTTGTCGACGATTCCCTGACTTGATAGTTGTCTCGCCGACCCAACCTAGGCGCTAGTTCCTACAAGCTTTCGTGGAACTTTTCAATTGGAGACGACCAGGCAGGCGAGCCTTTCCTCTGAAGGTGCCTTGAGTATTTGGAGCAGCTAGCTATGAACCTGTGCGTGTCCTTGTTACTCTAACCCCGCCTAACTAGAATGTTCGGTTAAAGGTTTTATTGGCGCATTTGAGGAACCGCAGTGTTGCAATACTTAAGTTCTCTAATGTGTCACCAGGTCTTATATGGCGCGGGAGTTTCAAACGGTTTGTGACAATTATGATGCCTCCCTATTTTTGGCCTGTGAAGCCTCGCTCCGCCGGCACACTGACATCGTCAATAGAGGAATTCGCTGGGAATTTGTTTTGTTTCTTGAAAAATCGTGTATTCGAATATATCGCATAAAACTCTAATATCAGATCGATTGCCGCTGTAGATGTTGTTCACTAGATGCTAATGTTGAGTATGTGTGACCTTTTGTGGTTGATAAATGATGAGAATGTACCATCTAACGAGTAACATTATAAGCTGGAACTTGACTGCGCTGTACACGTTTTTAACCAGTAAAACGCAGCGTTGAAATATAACATGAGAATGAGAGGATGGTTGTTTGTTTCTTCGTATTATGTGAATGTCGGGAATAGCTACTTCATAACAATCTTGACGATCTGACAACTCGAGTATTTCTCATGGCGTTTCTTTTCTGTGTTCACCGCTCACAAATTAGCCTCGAGTCGCTATTTGATTGATGCTGTCTAATACATGTATCTGCCTAGCGGAAATACGCGAGGCGCACGCTATCTATACGTGTATGGCTGTTTATACGTGCATTCATTCGTGGGGCACTATTGCCCGTGTTTCTCACAAATACAGGCCCTCGGCACGCATGCACACACATGCAAAACTTGACATGAGTCGTGTGGCTCCTGTATCCTATCCGGGGGTCGTTGAAGTCATTTGCACATTGTCAGCTAACTAGCAACTAGAACAGAGATGCTCGAATGCTCGTTGCAAATGAGAGTATCTCTCGATAGCCTCGATTCATAGAATCCTTTGCCCGCATACGTAATTGTATGCGTTAGAATGGCCGGGGGCTAGCGGGGGTGTGGGTGGGTGGCATTCTTCTCGAACTGCCGACTGCAGACGACGCCATTGAGAACAATCACGTGATATTGTTAATGTATCATGTGTGTCAATGGCAGAGCAGAATTAAACAGCATTTCGAATCGGACGGAGAAAGAGAGAGAGAGAGAGAGAGAAAGAACGTGTGACGTGTGCCGTATATTTATGGCTCATGAAACTTATTCGAAATTTGTGCATAATAATAATAATAATAATGAACGTACGTCTCGGTTAGTAGCTACAACTGACATTTTCGTGTTCGATTTTCAATGTGTATTTTATTGTAAACAAGCTGCACCCCACGTAAATAAATGTGATAAAGATGTATATGACAAAGCATTCGATAATACGGCGCAAAGGGAGGGGCGGGGCGGTAACATAAATACGTTGATGCATTGAATGTGGGCAACTGAATTTATTATAATTGTAACAAGTTGCAAATATTCGATGGTAAAAATAATAATCGACGCTTGTGTTGTTGACTATACCTGATGTTTGTGTGCTATGCACGTACAACAAGATGCTACAGGATGCGAGAACAACATTTCTTCACTGATTGGCCCTGAGTAGCTTATCCAGTCGTTGTCGTAATGGATTTGGGCGGCCCTCGCACCCACACAAACCACTGCCCCTGGCGCGGGCGCTAAACTACCATGTTTTTTTTAATGAGGGATTACTGTACATGCCAGATGCATACCGGGCCCCGTGCTGCTGAGTTGTTTGCTACGGTGTTGTGGCGCTTGCGTACCCACTGAAGCAGTCGTCCGCCTTGGTTCCGCTTGTCGGGAATCGATCTTGGTGCCATCATTACTTCAGGTGAACCACCACAGTGGTGGTCTTTACGCATACAATGCAAAGTAGTAGTTCCAATTGGATTCTGCTTGGTGAACGACGTTAGGCACGGTATGACGTATAGTAGACATGTATCTTTAGATTTGGACACACGGTACGCTACCTAAATAGCTTACTATTATTATTATTATTATTATTTTATTATTATTATTATTATTATTAGCGATGTGTGTTGTTTAATTATTACTGGTTTTATGAATGCCGCTAAACCCTGAACCGGTTATCACCCGGACTCGTCCCAATATCGTCACCGCTATGTAGCGTGCAGCAGTGCTGGCGATAGCGAGTGGAGAAAAAATGTGCGTGACTACTCTATAACTCATTATCCCCCTGAAAACACACACACACACAGACACACTGTGGTGATTAGTGGCTACGCATTGCTACCACTACCTATTTCCTCCGGCTTGGTAACATACTTCACCGACCAGTTGTGTTTTTTTTTTGTTTTTCGAAATGAAGTCCTATTGGTAAACGCTTCGATCCTTGCTACGGAGATGCCGGAATCCTCTTCTATTATGCACTCCGATGCCTATATCAAGCCCATTGTCTAGCCCCCAGGCTGGGTCTCGATCTCATCAGGAGCGTCTCGCAACAGCTCCGGCCATAGTTGGCCTTACGGGACAAGACAGTCCAGGGCATTACTGGTCCTTCGCTTTGGCCTGAGTACAATTGATGAGTGTGCGTGTGTGTATGTGTGCGTATCATCTGCCTCTAATAGTTGCTTCATGTCTTATATTCAATTGTTTGCGCCCTTCCAGGTGCGCGACGTCTCAATGACGGGGTCCTATTGCGACGACCCGCAGTCCGCTTTATTGAATTAGGCTGCGTCGAAGTTCTCGACGATGCAGAATACGACGGGCAGTCCCTCGAGATTGTAGAAGTGAGTGAAAAATATATCCTTTCATTTGGAAGGGAACTGCGTGCTTCCGTGACTGAAAGAGGTCGGTGAGAACGAATAAGAAAAGATGAAAAAGAATTATTATTATTATTATTAAATAAAAGGTTTATATTATTCATCGGGCGCTGGTTGGCTACGAGAAGGAACCTGAAACATTTCGATTATAATATATTTCGACGATGACACCAGGTAGCTGACTTGAACAAAACGCAGTTTATCAAGGAAAAAAACTTATATGAAACAACGCTGATTTAAACGATTCTCTAATGATTTTATTTATATAGCGCGGTAATACTTGAATCGTCTCTAGATTAAACAAACTATTCGAAATTGTGACGGAAAATAGAACCGATTCATTCTCTGCGTTGTTCATTGCATTTATTCATTGATCACCAAGAGCAAAACGCTTGTTCCCTCGGTGAATGAACGAAATTGGCGCCTGAGAACTTTTTTCACGTGAGCCAATAGAACGATTATGAATCCTACGCAGATCTTACGTACTACGAAGCTCATATTAGATTATATGGATATGCAATATATTTAATTAAGTGATATATATATATATATATATATATATATATATATATGTGTTGCAAAATAGATATATTCCACGCAGTGTTCCACGCAGACGGAGCGGCACAGATGATTCTGCCATCGTTTTCGATTCGCGTTTAGCAATATTGTAACACTGGGCATGTCTTCAGTATAATAATTACTGAAGTTTTTCATTTTGACTTCGTGGGAGATCCGACCGACCACCGTCAGAGCTGTGTGAACCCGAAGTTCTCCGTAGAGGTGGAGAATCGACTACTTCTGATACTGAAGGCCAATTGTTTTTCCCGGGGATGGAAACAAGTGATGAGCTTCATGCCGCCGGATGCCAGAAACTGTTTGAACGAGGTACACGATCGCTATAAGAGCTTTGTGCGCGTTCTTTGTACCGGTGCGTTCATTTCCTGTAGACTGCACTCTTTCTAGGCCCTACCATTAAGACTATAACGAAAACTGTAGAAAAAGGCGCCTCGCAACGGGGCCTGTCTGCCGTGAAACTTCGACACGATGGTTAATGTCAACTCATTAGTTTATTGGCTGTCCTTCGAACCAATCATGTGTTACAAAATGATTCCCCGTCCTTGTTAAAATGCACTCTGTAAGATAATGAGGCAGAAAGCACATATATTTTAAAGTAAATCTCAAATACACAAACGATTTCTGTTTTGCTTGTGTACATCGTGTCAATAAGACAATTATAGGAAATTTATTCTGGCCTTTAAAAATGCTACTGGTCCAATCCCTTGCATTGTTTTGTACGACTCGTAGCTGTATGGTAGCAGACGTGATGATATCACAAGCGTCAGCAGTACCGTGGACGTTAAATGTTGGCTGAGAGCCAGCCCGAAAACCCTTGTATCACAAGCTTCAGATTGTAGACGTGGCAGCGGCACCCACGCACTAATCACGTGGCTTATTCGCTCCGTTTGTTAGTTAATTATTTATATTCCCTCCGGCTGTCCGGTTGGACATCTGCTAATAATAGTAATAATAACGCACTTATGATAATGCCCCCTTAGGTGTATGTGTTGTTGTTCCTACCCTGGAACCAAAGCAACTTGAAGCCTTTAATCGATTGTTGGTGACAGGCTCGAGACGATGACCTCGAAACGCTTTCCAGTTGATTTATAAGCCCATAGTCATCTAAGCAGATTGCATGCAGACAGGGAATTCAGAGCTGATAAAATGAACAAAAAAAAAGTCAAAGATGGTCCTCGTGCCTTCGACCTGGATGGCCCCATCTGGGCCTGTTTCATCTGTTCTAGGCATTTTGCAAGCCAGCCGTTTCAATAATTTTTATGCATGTGTTTTATATTTATGTGGGTGGAGCTAAATCGTACAGTCAGATCAGAAGGTGTCTAGCTTCCCTTTTGTGTTTGGCTAACGAAAGGCTAATTGACATGTGTCGTGCTCCTGTTCCTCCGAGTCGGGCCGACCTAGACGTCAAGGTAACGCCGCTTACAAAACAATAGATCGGCAGCGAGCGACTTTTTAGTAATTCGCGAGAATTCGACAGATCATTGTTCTTCAGTGGCTACAGACTGGTGCTAATTGCATTTCATGATGTTGTAACGTGATTATGTTGTCGTTTAAGAGCGTTGACGCCCTACAAGGTTCGACGTTTCCCACTTGTGCAGTTAGGAGCGATAATGGCCTTACATAAGGCAACCGGCCGTTTCGCCAGGCGATATAGACAAGCCGAGACTCGGGCGGGTGTTATGGCCTTCCATTTGCCGTTGGGGGTCACTTGCAATGATGGGAGTTTCGCATCATGCTATAAACTGCAAACTCAGGGTATAGAAACTCACATCAGCAAGCTGAGTGAATGGTGAAATATCGTAGAGCTGTGGTACAAGATTTGAATGAATCTCCTCGAAGGAAATTCGAACTAAATATGTTCCGATAGGCTTTTAATCTAATGAGGAGCCTAATCGTATACATCGAAGCTCAGTCTACGTCCCAAAAATATGCAACGTATGAATTCAGACTGATCCTGGTAGTTTGAGAGACCATTATATATTCAAAGAGTTGTAGTATTTTTTCATTTCTATATTTTCCAAGGATATTTTGTGTACTATTAAATTTCACACTCAAAAGTACTTATCAGAAGAGGTCTAGGGGACTACTGCTTTTTTATAATAACTATTGATAAATCGTGAATGTCCTAACGACCTATGAATCATATGTACAGAATTGCATAGTTGCTTAGTGCCCTTTCTAAACGCAGGCACTACTTCGACAAATGATATACATATAATCAAATTACAGGGACGAGCGGACAATCCATTGTCGAAAATCGTCCGAGTTTGTACCCTTCTATAATATATCTTCTAAGAGTTGTTCTCGAGGGTTGGAAGTCGTTCTACGGCAGCATGTTCGTGAGATAAAACTTGTACAATCTCAACAGTACGGATAACGAATTCGTCCTCGATTGTTCTCGGTTCCAACAATGTTGACCTTTGCAGGACCATATCCCGCCATTGGTCGGTGAGGAGTACACGAGCGTGAATTTAGCGCGGCACAATACCATGCAGTCGTCGTTAGTTCAGCATCTTGAACGAGAGGAGAGAATGGAAGCCCCAAGGGGAGAACCACAAAATGACCTAGATGACTTCGCCCATTCTTCGTCCAATTCCTACATCCGCTATGGCGCGAACATCGTCCACCAGGTTCCCCATCATCCCGACCAGGTTTGTAGGGTCCGCTCCCTCTTTGATAATGTTGACGTTCGACAGGTGATTGCTTCGAGAGGCGACGCCCATACATATATGTAAACACAACTGGAGTGCATGTGCAGAAAACACAAAAACACCCACCATGATCAGCTGCTTCTTCAAATATGACTTGGGATGATTGTATTATTCTTATAGTTGGTTAGGATTCGACTTATCCTAGTCTTAACTAGTTGCTTAACCAGCTCAATATTTGAAAAAAAAGGGCTAATCGCTATTATCTGCTCATATCGGAGCATTCAGGTGTCGACCTCGGTCGTGCTTCGCTTTTGCAGGACGCGGGTCTTGCGCTCGTACTGTCGGCTCTTAGCGTGGATTGGCTGGAACCCCCTCCTCGAGGATGGAACGATGCGATGGGACGCCCTACGTAGGGTTATCAACATGGTGCATATCGTCGTTGTGATTGGTCTAATCTTAGGCGGGCACATACTCACCGTTTACGCGTACTACAGGAGGGACGCAATGACGAATACTCGGTAAGTTGCTTATTTGATTTTCGGTGTTCGGTTAACAGCCACAATTCCCGCTTAGTGCTTAATAGAAATGATTACTGGAATTATCATTATTAGTATTACTATAAGAAAGATAAGGATGCGGATTGACAGAAGCCTCACGTCCCTGCATGACAGAATTAACGGGCACCACGGGTAGACATTGTTACCGTCAGCCTTCAGAGCCTCACCGTTGTATGCATCTAGTGGCATGGGCTACGATGCAGGAGATTAATCATGATTATAAGTATTATTATTATTATCGGACTTGTAGATATCTTCGAAGTTTCTCAGCTGCACTACGCCCCTACTGCGGGATGCGCTGTTTTCTCTGAAGTGAGTGAGATCTCGTTTAGGGTTAGCTGATCTATGCATCTAAAACGCCTTCAAAGCAACTCTATTGACCACAGGCAGGAACAACGTAGTCTATTCCCCGAAGAGATATCAAAAGTTTCGAAAATCCAGGGGCTTTCTGTTACGCTGAAATTTCCTGCACTTGGTAGCGTGCGAGTGTTATGGCTGCTTTCGGTATGCTCGCTTGGGCGTGCTTGTTTCCCGCTGGTTCCGAGTAAACAACTTAATTACCACCGCGTGTCCTGAACGATTACAGAATCGTGTACAAATAAAGGAGACTTCTTCTAAACAAAACGGGAAGCGCGAACGGAAACTATTTCGAATAGCATATATCCACCTGTTTCTGCTACTGTCCATACACAGATATGACGAAGCCTGCATCATAAAGTGGTCGGTTCTCCGATCAGTTAACTCTGAGTTCGATAATATCATAAATCAAGGATATCTGATTTGCATCGTAAATGATCTTCACTATTACGCGCTACCCCAACACTAGCTTAAAGGAAAAATCTACACCTAACGCTGCTGAAATCCGAAGGTGAACTGTTTTGTCTACGTAGCGGTCTATCAATGTAGAATATCTATATATATACATTCGCCACAGTCTGGCAGGGTCTACACCATCCCCTAGGGCAATTAGTCACCTGGACAAAAATCGAAGTATGTTTTGATGCGGACGACCGTCGGCTGTCGCCACCACTCCCGCCGTGGTCAGGACGTAATAGTGACTGTGACTTTTGAAGGCGGTCGCGCTTAGCGTGCCTCCAAACGGCAAACTTAAGCATGTCTGTTGGCAGAAAGCGTGTATGTTAATACGCAGGTGTACAGATTATTCTCAAGGGCTCAAGCCCTCAGCAAAAATAGGATCTTGACCATAGGCGCCAGACACAACTGGCGTTTTTGATGGCTTTTCAATATTTGCATGCTTCGAACGATCGCTACGGTAGAACGAAACGACGTAGAGGTGAAGACCGCTTTTCGTTGTATGGATAGTATTTTACAGTTAATGTCTCTTACTCTCATTGCTGTAAGCGGACATAGATATTCAATGCCGCTTGCAATGTTATTCATTTTCGATTAGTTAAACAAAATGTTGATATACAATAATTACCTCCAGCTTTCTAATAGCTACAAGCTTACGTTTCCAAGCAACACTCCAGCTATCCTGCCTATTCGACTCAAAGATTCGTCAAGAGGCGGGGGAAGGCAAGCGGGATCATCTTTCTGGACTGATTATATCCAGGTTTTCCGCAATATACCCTGTGGTCTCAAGATTATCATATTAGCAACTCCGTTTTTAGCTAGCTAACTTTCGGTTCATTTCTTATTCTTTTTATAAAAAGAATCCTTGTCTACTATGTGCCAACGCTGACACTTGAGCCAGCTCAGAGTGTGAACCTACCAACAGGCGTACCCGTATGCCTCACCTAACGAGGTTTACATACATTTACTTCAGCTTGAAAACTCCGCAGGTAATAATCGCTCGACTTATCTGAAGTAATTCGCTATTGAGTGAGCAATTGCAGACGTTCCTAGCGAAGCTATTGCTAATAATAATAATAACAAATGCTCCAGCTGTTGGGCGTTCGAGAGACTTTCTTCAGCTGGGGGAGCAACTTAGCACTATCGTTATGCCGCCAGCGGCTCCAAGGGACGATAGAGCACACCCTGCAGTGAGCTATAACCCTTACCTCCCAAGTCACAAATGAGATTATTACGACTAGTCGCATATCGACCCGTTTGCAGCTAGTCTCCCCCGTGGGAGTAAAACGCTGTGACGTATTTAATTACTGGCAACAGGCGAAATCTTCCAGTCCCCGCCGCTTACGCTCGTCCATAAATAGTGATAGCAAGGCTTGCTGACAACCCTATTAAATATGATAGTATGTTTATATATGACCTTGACATCATCAGACACTGAAAACATATACGCGGACATCTTCGCTTATGCTATGTTCCATGTCGTCGTTTATAGTCGTTTGGTTCGAGGAAAGCAGATATTAACCGAATTAATCAGGAAGTAAGCTATTCCACCTTAATATACTGATGTACTGTTCCCCTGCAAGCCGAAGGTTGATAGAGGTAAGGCGCTTCCACGCGATACCAAAACCCATTGTTAGTACCAAGCATAGGATAGAAGGACGTTGTCCAAAGGGCAGTCGCTCGCTCATTTTGTTGAGTTTCGTCGATCTCAGAACTCGTTGATCCTGGCTCGCGACATGTCGCTTCGAAAGGCTTCGTTGTCGCTGTCATAGACGTCGCTAGCGGTGCTACCGTAGACACATGTAGATACATCTACTGCAGGTGAGGCGAAGATTTCGTTCGGAGCTGTGGTTAGAAGGGGTCACGAACACCCGGCAACCCCTACACATTGCCGTTGCCATTGAATGGAACCAACACACCGGGTGGTTCTTGGTTACGAAGCATGAACGGGGGCCTAAGAGCGCCCCCCCCCCCCCCCCCTGCCGGTAAAAATACGAAGCAACCCGTGGCAATAGTTGTTGTAGTCGTTGTTGTACCTGCCACCAGTATCATCATCTACCTTTAGCAGGCTCGCTGCGTCTCCACCGAACGAACGGTAGGCCACACGAGAAAAATGGTCATCGAAAAGCGGTCCGTCGGCCACTGCTCCATGGCAATGCTGGCTAAAGGAGAGAGGCAGCCTCAGGAAGCGATCTTATCCTGGCCTGCAGGCATTCTCCCCCGCCCATTTCTGTGTCGTGTCTCTCATTCCCCTGACGCACCGTTGGCTCGCTTTCCACCCGCTGGATTCTCCCCGCCACTTGCCCTGGCCATATATCGTGGCTCTACCTATCACGGCTGTCGGTCGGACCCCTGAGTGGAGAAGCCTCCCACTGAATCATCATGAAGAGAAGCGAAGAAGCTGGTGTCTCCGGTTCTTCCTGCAGCGGTAACGCCGAGACGGAAGGTGCTAAGAGGGAAGCACCGAGATGGGAGTATTATAGCAGCAGCAGCAACAACAACAACAGCAACAGCAACGATATCAACGATAACGACGACGATTTGTACTAACGATTAAGAAACCGGCAGCATCCGACCCGCCTGCTGCCTATTGGCCTCCCGCCTAGCTACTTTCGCCAACTACGCCCCTTTTTGCTCTGCTCCGCTCCGCGTTGGATCTGTCGTCGTGTGGAGTCTCCTCATCTACTTTTGGTGGGTGCCATAGGTTAACTATACGTACGTGCGAAGATGGGCAGAGCCAGCCAATACGAGGTAGGATTAACCCCCCCCGTGACATCGATTTATCCTTGTGCTTGGGCGGGGGGAGGTAAATACTAACGCACTGAGTGACTGAACGCGAACGCCGTATTGTATTGTACGTATAAGCATGGAAAAAAAATTGTACAAGTCAATCCCTTCGACGAAATAGCGTCTAACTCGTCGAATTGAATTAAATGGGCGAAATGTTATTAACCATGTAAATTAATACGTCCAAGGTGCGAATAAACAGCATTGCCAAGCAGAGTCGTTCAAGTCGACAGTATAATATTATAATAACAGCCCCTCCCAACGATTCCCTCGGGATTGTAACGACCTCGACCTGACACCTTGTTCCCAATTGCGTCACCACTTATTGCTTTAATTTTAAACATATATATATATATATATATATACAATAAATTATAATTCCCAACACTGATTCTGCACGCCTCCAACAGGCTCGATCGTGGTGGCAACTTGTTGCCAATTCTCGAAATGTTCCGCATGGACCAACGATATCAACAATATGATTACAAAGCTACCAACGCCCGAACTCTCTTGAGTATTGTTTGCTTTTGAAACGTTCGGTGTATTTATTCGAGAAGCTACGATGGATGGATGGCTGCGGCTCGCACCGCACTCGCTCTTGCGTACGATCCGAGCAAAACTTTTTCAAGCGTCCTCGCTATAAATGCTTCTTCGCAAACTTTTTCGTTGCGAGACTCGACTTCCGAATGTGTTATTTCCGTTGTTAAAGCATCAAGCCGACGATGCAAGATATATACACACACACATATATATATATATATATATATATATATATAGGGAGGAGATAAGAAGCATTTTCACAATGGCAGTTCTTCAACTTGGCCATATATTTCCGCGTCGACGGCTAACGATCAACCCTAACCGAACCAGCAAACGCAAATAACGATACGCGAGTTGATCGGGTCGTTCCGGGGGCGGCTGTGGTGCTCATTTCCAAAATAGGCACGTGCCCCTTACTCAATATGAATGATAACACTTAGTTTTCGCTTGACCACATTCAGCTCCTTTACCTAATGGCCTCTCCGTTGTGCGGAGCTATTGAATGAACAACTCCACGATAAAGTGATGTGTTGCTGTATTTATAGTATATTTATAGTGTTGTATTCATGGCAGGTGATACGGTTACGAAAATCATACGCTTTCAAGGACAGCGATGACAGATGTTCGCCAGTCATGCACGCCGATAATCACCGTAACGGCTTCGAAGGACGATTGATTTGATCATTAACATTAATAACCCGGCTATATAATTGAAACAACTGAGTGAACGCTTAGAGAACATAGTAGGTTCTAGATGACTCGATCGCTAAAGGTTGATTTATCATTTGTTTTCTCGATCTATTTGTCGTTTTCATGGTCGACCCTTGCTGCGAACCCAATACCCGGCCGTCACCAGTTGTCGTCGCTTCCAATTTGCAGCAGCCCACAGCGGAGAACCGGAACGCTGTGCACTATACCTGTTCTCGGTGTTCATCCTGCCGGCCGCTCTTCACTGCGCCGCGTTTCTGATCATGCTGGTGCGGATGCGAAGCCAGGATAGCGAGGAGTTCACCGCGCTCGTCGAAAGGGTACCAATAATGGCTATCTTTCATATTGGAGATTTGACATATGAGTGTAGTATTTTTGGAGTAAAGTCCATTTTGCTGGCTGACTCAAAGTCAACATTGAGCGTCATTCGAATCGAGCGGCTCTCGACATCGCTTCATAAGACGGAGCCCTTAAATGCGAAGGTGCAACAATACGGATTGAACCGGGTGCACTTGTCTTTTTAGCATATACACAGGGGATAGATATCGTTAAAGCTTGGGGGGCGGGGAAATAATGGCTGATCGTATCCGAGACTTTTACGGGCTTTCTTTATCACCGTTCGATGATGAAGCTCAGATGTCAGGCTGCGTTTTTGCGGTGTATCCATAAGTATATTGAGCTCTAGGATATCATAATTAAAATCATAGCCATGAACAGTTAATAAGTTAATGAAATACTGAATCATGTCACGTTAAGGAGGTGGACTAATGAATGGGATACGTCATAGAAAAATGACTATCCATCTAGTCTACCTATTATATTTAGAAATTGAGAATCTTGTGCAGCCAATTCTATGAACATTGATATAACCTCGATGCAGATCATAATCATGTGGATACCTTCAATGGTGTAGTGATTACAACGAAATATGTTGTTGTACAAGTAATAACATATAATACGCTATGTTGTACAAGTCCATTTACTCGGACTGTATTAATGAAATAGTACATTTTACTAATTAGTTGTCCAAGCTAGTTCATCATTGGCCAGATGGATATGTGTTCAAGGGGAGTTCAGAAGTGTGTTATGGACATGTGAACAGATGATCGGAAAACAGACCAGGCCAGACCTAGTGGTCATGTTCCTTTTGTGTAGAGAACGTTCCCCCATGAGTTGCGCTTCCGTACATATGAGGAGACACCGTCAGATGTCCAGGAAACGTCATCGAGATGTCAATCTTTATAGACATGGCAACATACGGAGTCATCACCACTGCGGCGGTGTGGTATCTTCCCATATACGTACGCCGTGCCTATCAGAGTAACTGACCTTCTCAATGGCCCCCAGTGTACTACCATAGTACCGGCCAGATGGCGCCCTGCCAGACGAACGGCATGGCTTCTTGAGGTGAAGAGGTCGACCGGAGGTGCAGCAGGCGGTGGGAGGCCGATAGTGCCCCCCTCATGCTCGTCACTGCTGTGAGATTGTCGACGATATGTGTTGATATGTCGCTTGCCTGTCGTTCGTTGCTTGTCGCCACTTGCGTCGTCTATATCATGGTCAACGAGGGGGTAGGGGGGGGTGCCACGAAAAGTATGGGGACCGGAGACAACATCGAAAGCGACCTCGTCGATGTCCTCGGATTTGCGATCCCTGTCTGTCCGGCGGGGCGTGCAGATGACAGCCATATCCTGCTTGTATCCTTTTCCATACAACACCAGTAGCAGCAGCAGCAGCCGCAGCATCAGCCCATGTAGAGAAAGGCCCGGAGGCCGGGCAGCCGACCGCAGTCGACGATGTCAGCTACGAGGCCACTCGTTCCCCAAGCCCCTAAGTCGACTTCCTGCGGGCGGCTTGGCTCGTCGCTTCGGCCTGACTCCCGGCCGCCTCTTCGACCGCCCAGGGCATGGAGAGTCTCCACTGTCCAGCTGCGAAGCCATTGCTTCCCGTGGACACGGATGCAGATGCTAGTACCCCCATAGCAGGCAGTAGCCCAGTTGTAGCAAGCAGCATCCAATTTACACGGCGTTGCCTTCATACAGTCAGTTTTTTTAGAGTAGAGAGAGGATGGGTCCATACGAACGAGGCGAAGAGTGCTGGCCGCCATGATTCCGCATGGTGCCTCTACACTGACCAAACATGGAAGGCACAGTCGGAAATCCTATGAAGTATGGATTCGTGATGACGACATGTAGCTAGTGTGCGCCGACTCATACACTACCTACATGAGGTGAACCGAAAGGGTACGTTGAGTTCCGACTGCACCTATCTGATTTAGCAGCCAGGATGTATGGACAAGGTATGTCCCGTCTTATATGTCCCATAAGGTCAGCTAGATAGAACATGGGCTACCGAGAACGTAGGGGACAAGATGAATTTCACTCCGAACGGAGACATCGTGTGGGTCGGCACAGCAGGAGGGCTTAAGGAAGCTACAAGCGAACTGGCGCTGCCAGCGAGTTTTGAACGAACGACGTGCACGAGGGCAGCCGAGGGCGGGGACGCTGCGATGTACAGGAGAACGAAGTGTACACGAATATATCCTATACCCGAAACCCCTTTGGTAGTGGTCCGGGGAGGGAGTCTCTGAGCTGCTTCAGGATTGAAACTTATTAGGCCTGGATTAGATGACTTGCCTCCTAGGCCTTACCTGAGCTAGAGTCTTTAACATCGGAGGCTCGTGTTAGCTTGACTGTCTGTCCTTGGTTGGTACTGACTTTAGGATCATTCTTAGGAAATTTAGGAACGGTGTTCCACAAACATAATGAAAATTTATCTAATTTAACATGAGGTTAAATTTAATTTCGTCCCGCTCTCCGAATAGCATTGTGTCTATATTGGGAGACCTTGAAGCTTAAGAAGGCTCGTCGAAAGAAATGTCTCCCGATGTTTGTCGTTTGAAATACTATTTGTAGTTCAATACTATTATATTGTGGGTAATCATCACCACATCGTACGTATTCTCTCTTAAAGACGTTTGCGTAAATAGTTAGATTGTTCTAGCCCAATATTTAACAATGTTAGAGATCTACGACACTAAATCTATAACCATCTCATAGCTTTCTGCTACATAACATCATACCATCTGTTTCAAACTCTAGATCATTTTCGTCTCTGTTCAGTTGAAAGGCTCTCAGCCTGTCTCCCATCAGGCATTTATTGATACTAATCCGTGTACATTAGTACGAAAAATGTCAGGAGGAAAATGCACAGCTTCCTGAGAACGCGGCAAGATTTGTTTGATTCAAACTTCGGATTTGTCGAGACTGGATTCTGCGCTAGTCACTGTAAATCACCGAATCAGTAATGTCACACAAGGATGATTTGTTCCCACCCGTTTTAATCACTCACACCTGCATGTTTTTTTCAAATAAAAAAATATTTATATGAATGAAATATTAAAACACAAAAAAAATTCATTAATATAAATAAATAAGTATGATCCCTGGGATTCATTGCATGTTGCCATCTGGCCTCGTCCCAGATTTCGGTTGGTGGTACTCAGTCTCTCCTTCAATTGGTCAAAATACATAACCCTAGCAGGCTTATATCAGGACAGTGTGCAGGTTAACTAAGTAACTTGAATTGTGTACTCCTCAAAAACCCCTCACCAACAGCAAGTGTATGGGGATGAGCATTGTTGGGGAGAAGCTACGCACGCGTACACTTGCTTGCACGACGCCACGTATCCAGATTCTCTGGCAAAAAAATTTACACACACATAAGGTGATTCCATCAAAATCCATATCTCCGGTTCGGTTGTTTCGCCTGGGCACAAATAGTTGTGACGCTGGCGCCTGTCAGGCTGCAAGTGAAGTTTGACCCATGTCTCATCAACCGTGAGAGAGTACGTTTCAGGACCGTTTTCGTCTTAAAATAATAACGGAAGTTCTGCTGACCACAAGGAACGCGAAACTCTTTTTTTCCGGCCGCAATTTGCGTAGCACCCATTTGGTTAGAATCTTCCATAATCCAGAGGATCGTCCTTGACGATACGCTGAGCCATGGAGTATGACAGTCCTGTGGCCCGCAAACGAGTGTAGGGACCATAGCCCTGAATACTGGAAACGCACTTGTAATTTGCCCACTGCTTCTTACCGGTTCTAGGCATCGCTCCGATAACTTCCAATTGCACTTGGCCGTTTGTATCTCCATCGTTTGTCGTTGAGGGAAGTTGACGTTTAAATTTCTTTCTTAAAATCAGATTGTCATTGCTCATTTGCATTTATGGGGTCCATCCAACGAAGCAATGCGAAATCAGTACCGCATACCTTAAATGTTGGCTGAGAGTTAGCCCTGAAAATTTATTTCGACTTGTCGACAAATGTTCAACAGGTGTGTGAACCTACATCTTCTTTTGTTTAGAAAATAACAGGGCCATCATCACAGACTGCCTTGTTGAAAATCGGGCGCTTGAAACAATGTAATATATATATATACATATATATATTACAAACAGTGGCAAGACTCTACAGATACTTTTCGTGATTAAACCTCCCTTTTCCATAGCTAACCCTCAGCTGTGTTTCTTCTATGACAGAAAGAGCTCGGTACCGTATTGTAGCTTTGTGTCGAATAATTTTCAGGAGAAAGTCAGCAATTGTACTAACAGTCACTTGTAACTCATGAAATCTCTGAGAAAACGGATTTCGCCCAGGACACTCCACCATCACGGCGTGCAACATCCTACTCCAAGAGGAACATCGCGTCATTTGACAAAAGGGGCAGGCTCTCTACATACTATATGTATGTGTATTTCAAGTCGGCGTTGGATTAGGCTCCACGGGGCAAAAAGCTGGCAATGTGTGGAGTTCTATTGAACATGCTGCAGCTTATTATGGCTATTTTAAAGCAGGACTTAGTGAAGATCGATTAGTGTCCCTTCATGCGAACTCCTGCTGTGGCCCAAGACGATCACTTGAGTCCACTGTCATTCTCGCTGCTTCTAAGCAATCTCCCGGTCCGAGTACAGGATAGGACTGACCATGTGAAGGTGCTGCCATACGCAGACGACCTTGTCATTTTTGATAAGAGTCGCTTTCATGTTCAGCAAGTACTTGCGAGTCTGTCAGGATACGTCGGACTGACGATCAATATGGACAGGACAGAATCCATGAAGTTTCGCCGAGAACGACGCATCGCCATGTCCGATCTGCTACACGTAGAGAGAGGTACGCTGAAGTCCGTCAACAGCTACACACACAACAGTACCTGGGTGTGATTATGCCAACAAACGATCATTCCTTCACTGAACAAATCATGGACAGAACGCGTCTTGTTTCACATCAAGATTGCGCCCGTTGCCTCGTACGGGCTCGAAGTGACTTGGGAACATCGTTCGCCCACACAGCTCGAACAGCTGGACCTAGTGAAGCCTGCGTTATGAGGTTACATGGTTCGGCGAGGAACAGATTGGTCTACCTCCTTGGCGACACTCAATTTGTTGGAGATCTGAGGCGTCGTTTTAAGCAACCAGTGACGCCAGCTCACTCAGATTTCATTGGGATGCGGGAAAGAAAGATGGTAGATATCGACCCGGGCATTTTACAATACGGATGCGATGACCAACGATAAATGGAGGGGGGGGGGCACTCAGAACGAACCGATACATTGTAACTCGTCTCCCAATCCACGGTTTTCATCACCAGGTTCAATGTGTGTCAGGACAGACAGATGGCTACCCAATACGAGCCCAACTCGAATTGATTGTGAAAATATTGCGACAACGTTAGCACCAGATATCATCATCGGCGAATCATAATCATAAATATGCTTATTCTTCGATATGTATCCACCCGTCTCTATTTACACGAACTTACTGACTCCTCCACGTTTACAGTTTTACCCCCTCTTTACTATTTCACTGTTGCTATGCCAGGTCATAAGGTACCTAGGTATACATAACACAATACCGTGTGAGCAAATGATGATTTATTTATATCTAAGAAAAACTTTAATCAAACAGAAATTAAAAATCCATATCCAATTCAACACATATACAATACTAAACGCGTTGCTCTCGTTTAAATGAACTATCCGTAATGAACCTCCGTGGCTATTACCCCGATCATCCTCCAGTCTGATACCAAAACTCTATATTCAATTGGTATTGAATTGGTCACCCCAGTTATCCAAGGAAATATATCCAAGGAAATAAGGGTTTATCGATTTATTAAAGGAACTCCAATTTTGAAAATGCCGTCTCTAGGCGTTGTATAAGGAACGAAAGTTTTCCCGGGGATCAGCTGAATAAGAGGGATCCGTTTGACGCAGTGCTTCATAGATGACATAGGCAGCGATATTTTCTAGCCGTAAGTCACGAACGAATGCATTAGCACGTTGGCATGCATGCGAGGGACGCGTCGTTTGTATAATCTCGGTTAGCACGGATCGGTTGGCTTCGAGTACCTGTCTAGCTGCACGGGAAGGGGTGCTGAGATCAAGGTCGCTTTCACCATGATTCATTAGCTGTACAGCCGTACGTGCAGCCCTCATGGTTAATGGGGAACAGTTCTCCCGGCTGTGCTTGTGTATCAGGCCATGGAGCGTATTTAACGTATGACTTTATCTCGCCCTTCTCGCGTAAACGAGTTGTCGTTGTTACACGCTGAATTGTCGAATCTGCCGAACTTTTGCACTTATAGCTGGTGTTGGTTTTTGTTCGTTGCTATAGGCTAGTCGACGTACGAGTTATGTATATGCGTGGCTAAACTCCATAGAATTTGTGAAAACCTGCTCTTAACCTGCTGGCAGCACTAACCGAGTGGCTGCGACTATTTTTGTTGTTGTGCTCACGACGGAGTTGAGCGTGAGTTATTCCGTGGAGGAGTAATTATTTACGTATTATTATGACTAGCGAACGGAATTGCTCATCTCGTATGCACCTATTTACTCACCATGGGCACGGATTCCTTCGACAGGTGTTCCTCCAAACGACATCGGTGTGGCAGATTGCCCGTAAAAAAATTCAGAAGCGTCTTCGGGCCGTGTACGTGCTCGGTCTCATGTGGATCATGTTGGCGCTATCGGCAAACGTTATCAACATACTGTATCGCCTCAAGGAAGAACAAATCAACTGCACCCGGCACGACTCGTTCATTCTGTGCTTCTTAGTGCTTGGTAGGTGCCAGACTTGGACTTGCGATTTCAGATGGTGTCCTAGGTACTCACAGACGCATATACCTGATATAATTAAGTGCAGTGTTTGTGCTCAGTATTATCGATCGCACTTGCTAGAGTGTCATTTGTGTCGCTGTTGACTAGTAAATACGCCATTGGAACATCGGGTGAACTCGTTCTTCGCATGGCAAGAGGTTGAGATTAATATTATATAGTATTGTGCCCAGATTCCAGCGATTAGTTCGCTAACTTCGTTTATTCGCGATGCTCATAAAATTGTGGATTATTTTAGCGTTCATGCTAGCGTTCAATGTTTCAATGGCCGAAATGTCTCTGCTTCGTGGAAAATGTCATCATGTGTATATGACTCTCATACATTTCGTGAAGGTGGTTTGTGTACGATACGAATATATCTTAATTACCGCCGTCGACATTAACCAAGACAAAACTTCACATCAAAGCAAATACTTCCTTGGGACCATGTGGATTATGGAACGATGGAATATCATTAGAACAGGTTGGTTATCGAATACTTAGGGAGATACCGGATAGTTGCTAGTGATTCATTTGAGCAATCGCAACACGATGCAGGGAGTCACAGCAGATTGCTGAGCCAATCGGATCCCAGTTCGGCGAGACCTAATCCTCGGTGAACAGGCGACCATCCGCAGGTGGCCTTGAGTGCCCCTATAAATGCTATCGATACACAACACCTCACCAGAAAGCTCGTATAATAATCAAAGCCAAGCGTTTAGGTAGGCTTTTTAAGTAAAAATAGAACGAAGCTTGGGTGAGACCGTTTATGAGGCCACCTTCTGGTTGATCGATCGTATCATATATAATATATACATAAATAGTTCCGAGATATATACTATACATGTAGAGCTGAATGCATGAACACATGGTTCAGCTTGCTTAACGAGTCGTGTGAATAAGTTTGTTGATTTCTCAGTTTGTCTAAAATATTAATCATTCACATATGGTGATATCTGTTGAGGATTCACCCAATTTTGCCCTCCTCTCATTTTCGATGGATTGATTACTATGCGAAATATGAATCGCACTAGTAATTTAGGAAGGCGTTTTACCCTATTTGGAACTTCGAGCGTTTGTTTCACGACGCCTTGGCGGGACCCCTGACCGTACTACAGTATTCTAAACGGCCGAAGTCAGGCGAACCAGTTACGTTTCAGTGCGTAATAATAATATCTTATATGTGTAACGGTATCTATTATAGATTAAGGTGCAGCTGACATTTGTCACGAACAAGATGAGTTATGATATAGTCGAACACCAAATACCCCGTTTAGAAATTAGCGCGCATCGTCGCCTAAGCCCGGACGAGTGAAAGTAAAGCAACCGTCTTAACTCGACACATTTTAACCCAAAATGCTAATGCGATGGGACGGAGATAGTTGCAATTAATTAAAAAATAATTCACCTTTTGCTAGAAAAATGATGATTGAGGTCTATCGAAGAATAGAACTGTCGCGCAACGGGCCGGCACAATTAAAATCTTTGACCCCGAAGGCGCGTTGTTCCCCTATATTTTGTGCACGATTTCAATAGAATCGCTGTCAGGTATCGACAATTTCGAGCGGCTCGAAACCCTGATTGAATAGTCAGTGCCGTCAATCAAGGAGACGGAGAAATCCGCTTAGAGTTACAATGAGTTGGTCGGCCTATGCGATACGAAAAGTCTCGAGATCTCCCTGCAGACTTAGGCCAAGATGTCAACGACGATTGAGCAAATCGGCGAATTCGCCCGATCCACTTCGGCTCCCTTCGCCGGCGAAGAAAGCTGCCTCTCTTCGGTGTCCTCTGGAGTTCGACAGTTGACAGAAAAAAGAAATTCGCCTTTGTGATGAGGCCGTTCGATTCGCTCGCTCACGGCCAAGAACCTCTTGTGAGCAACGTGAGTTCGTCGGGCCAACTCGAACGGGATGGGTTTCCTCCGGGGCCTTTTCGACCTTTTTTTTCTATTGCGTGCCTTCAGATACTGATAGATTAGAGTGCTGATCTCGCGAAACGGTAATTCCTACACTGTACGACTCGCGTCAACTATAGGTCAGAAGACTTCAGCTTTCGACAGGCCACGTCGACTCTCGGTCTAGTAATAATCAGCCTTTCGTTGCGTAGTCTGCCTTGTCTTAATGCTGAGACGGACGGCCAATGGCTATCCTTTAGGTCAACATATATATATATATATATATATATAGGGAACTACGCGGAGTGTCTCTATCGCATCAACCTTGCCAACGTGATAGACATATATATGCAGCTAAAAGGTGTTTTTCGTTATGCAATCTTTTTAACATTATAATATTATTAATATGATGATTGTCCAAGATCATATGCAAGGACTATACGCGCCACACTACGTACGATGGTGTACTATGGACATGCATCACAAGCTTTGACTCGCTTTCTGATAAGTTTGCTTCAACCCGAATGTGCGATTTTATGCCATTGAGCGCATTCAATACTATGGTTACTCTGCACATTCTCTTGTTGAAGCAGTCCTCGAATCAGTCTGTTAGCAGTAACCAAAAAACTGTTAAAGGATCCAGCTTCTACATGGCTACGTTTCCAGCGGCTGATAACGTACTAATGTGAATATGGCATGTATTGTAGGCATCTACATTTCGTTTATGGTTAGTCTGCTAGAGGTTCATAATGATCTGGGTATAACACCGTCCATCTTCCCTCTCCTGGCAAAGTGGCAGTCGGTAGTTTACGCGCCACAAAGCAGCTCTTCTTTAGTTCGGTTTACCTCACAATGTCGGTCGATCTGCGTACAACTCATGAAAAAAATTCCCAATGGCTAGGTGACATACTCCTGGATGAATGTCCTCTAATTTGTCTCGCCCTATATCCGTGCTGATTAGCAGTTAGTGTCATGGTTAGACATAATCGATAACATTCGCCGAAATCCTACCCTTCCTTTTCTTAGGACTCCTTACACATGACGTGGCCTCGATGTGTGTGGCGGTTGCGTACACCATTCACTGCCAACTGGCCATTGTCTATGTGCAAAATCTTCAGACGCTGGTACGCGACGGTAAGATCTCGCTGTTGGCGTTTTATAAAGGCACCTGTGAAGCTACCTGTACGATTCGACAGGTCAACGGTCTGCAATCAACGGCCGTTTTTCTCCAGACGATGTGGCTACTCGTCAGGACGCTGGCATCGATTGTTAGTTTATGCCTTTAAGATCCTTGTTATTATTATTATTATTATTATTATTACCATTATTAACACTATTGTATCACCTAGATGAATCGTAGAAAAAACATCTCGCTTATGTATTCTATAATAATAGATAATAGTTCGGCAACAGCTCTGCTGCAGTTCGATAGAATTCTCCGGTAACGTCTGATACGACGATTTCGACATAGATTCATGTCGCTCTGCAAGCGATTGCATATTCAGACAAACAATGCTGACATAAACGTCAAATTTTGCAGATAGGCTTTGTGCAATCGATTGATTCGGAGGACTACTTTCGCCTGGGTGTGGCCACCGTCTCAGTGCTCGTGTGGGGATCGTTGCTCGTGGTGCCTCTATGCCAGGCCGCGAGATTGAGCGAAATCTGCAAAGGGGTGAAAGATCTTGGCAGGGAACTTCGATCACGACCGCTTGTTTTCCAGGTACGACGGGCGAACTTTAGCAGCGATTTGCCATCCGTTATCAGATAACGATGTGGGAGGTGTTTCCAAAGAAGGGATATGCTTGCCGAAGCGAATTTTCAATATAGAAAGCACATCCTTTCATCCGTATTATCAGGTTCTATGCACCAGGCCTTAGCCAATACTCATATACTATATCTACCTATTCCGGAACGGCAGTCGCTTTGAGCAGTTCGACAAGATCTTTGCTACACACATCCCTGTAAATTGAGATAAGAATTATTTATAGTAGGCAATCATGTAAAAGCGACTGGATCGTTACTCTCATCAGAGTCCTTCTACTTGCTTGCTGCGAAATTGAAAACCTGCCTTTTACCCAGCGCTGCCAGCTTTTTGCCAGCGATAGCTGACGATATCATTAATAAACGGTGTTCCATTGCATCTTAGCCAACGAGCGTTGAAAGGCTACCCGACAGGCGTTACGCGTACAGCCTAAAGACAACTCGGGGAGGGACCCTCATCAATCGGTTCGATGAAAATGAAAAAAAATGAAATGAAAAAAAAAGAAAAAAAAACTGCCGATCGGTTTTGTCTATAGGTAGTCGCTCGTGAGCAACTTAAGCGGATGCGCGTTTAATGAACTAATTTGCTTCTTTTTTTTATTTTGGCTCCTTTTTCGAGAACCGCAGGAAACGTCGTTACAAGAACTCGACTCCCTCGTTCTGTTTACAGCCAACTTCGATCTGACAGCTGAACTCTGCTCGATTCGAATAACAAAGGAACGCCTGACGCTCTGCTGTTTCATCATCTCTGTAGCGATCTATGGATCGGCTCACTTTGACCTGTTGCACTTTTGACTGCCAATAGCTCATTCAAGATAAAAGTATCCGCCCACCGTTCAGATAACGAGACGTGGAATAAATAGGAGTGTAATTTATTGCAGGAAATAGATGGGCGTCATTGAATGATTCATATCTCATGTTTCGGCGTATGAGATCGAGTACAAGTGCAGACAAAACTCTACAACTATACAGAATATAGAATCACTGTAAAAGTACCGAGAAGACGTGGGACACTTTTCCGTATCATGGTCACAGAGTGGCGGAGATCTCTACCCGACTAAGCCAAACACTAGGCAGTGCTTTGCTACGACTCGTATAGAATCCGGCGTCGGTAGGATTTTTTACAATACATTATAACTTTTCGGCCACTCTCGAAATGAAACACCCCTGCGACAGGACCGAGAACGAGCCAACGTTAGATAATAGTTACAACAAATATGTATATGTATATATATATATATATATATATATATATATATATATAACCAACCGAATTGGAGCAATCTTTCGATGAACGTTTTAGAATTGAATTGAATTTGACCTTTTAGGATGGCCTCAGCTCACAGCTTTTGAGAATGTTCCAGGGGAGTGCTTTCCTTCAGGGCTACCGTAACATAAGAAATACAAGGAATATTTAATAGATATCGGGGAGTGAATTACTATTATTCTATTAGTATCTATTCTATTGTATGTGTACAGAGGCAAGATACGTACATATGTTTTGAAGAAACCATGTTTACGAGACTTGTGATTGTAATTCCTTAAACTGTACAAATGAGACTACACTCGGACATTTGAGGAGATAACTAACTACCGTAACTAAATTCATATGAATGACAACAACAATATTCGAACTCTAGCAAATACACGAATCAGTGTATGATCTTTCCTTCGCTCTAGTTCTGCCGTAATCGTATGATCATGTGATAAACTTCGAAACTGAGCCTCTAGTTGAATGCTCACTCGATTTAGACGGGTGCTGACATGACGATGAACGATAACCATCTCGCAAACGTTGCCATAGATATGCATATCGGATTATCATGTCGGGGAGATCCGACCAATAGAATCGACCACGAATCTGTACAGATTTGTATTTTTGAACGGGGCCTGTGTACGTCAACGATGCGTCAACTACAGCGGCAGCAGCATGAGGAGACATGGAAGGGAAATCTGTTGTGGTAACTACATCAGCAGCAGCGGTGTGGACGCTAGCGCTGCAATGATCTATCTTTACCTGCAGTTACTAAACGCTGACAATATACTGTTAGACAGTGGCTGTATTTTGATTGAAACCTCGTACGGATGGTTGCCCCTGTGTGTCTGGCGATGTGGACGACAGGTGTGTACAGTCCGTGTGTTTGTTCATGGAAAAGGGTTCACCGGGTGCAGGGAGCGCTTATTACAACGGTGCAGATTCGGGTGAACATACGATTTGCTTATATTCTGTCTATCACGCCGTACTGACATCAGGCGAGACCCCGTGAAAAATGGCGAGTGCGAACGAGATAGACGAAAGGAGGGAGAGAGAGAGATAGAGAGATAATTTATATAATATATATATATATATATATAGGTAGAGGGAGAGTGTTTTAGAATATGTGCGGTTATAGGTTTGACCTCATTCAACCCCACAGACATGTACATTGACTTGCAAATAAATCCCGACCAGATGTTTATCTCGATGTTCACGACGAGCTTACGTGTGATGTATTTCATAATGTCCGTGGGCGTCAAAATGGCGAACGGTATTTCTACGATGGGTCTCTATGAAATGTGTGAGTGTTTGTGCGTCAGTGTCTGCGTGGCACGGACCAGACCTTGGCAGCGGACAGGCGGAGCTAAACACATCTCTGCCACTGGGCGCTATGGACCAGGCAGGCCTTGTATGTTCAGTTCCACGATTACAACCATTTCGATGGCCTTGTCATGGGGGCTACAACTGCGCTACGCCGCGAGTCTTAGTAGCGATTTCCGATAAGCTCGTTTGTCATTTGTGGGCGTTGTGTGCCATGTTGACACACTTTTAATCTGATTCCAGTATAGCACTAACCTAGATCCGCATCACGACTTTATGCTACTTGTACAGTGTGTTATTATTTTTTTCTCTACATTAGTATGGATACTGCATCTGCATAGAATAACGCTAAACCATGATACATCAATTATGAGGTACGAATTTGCTGTTGCCATCAAGCGAGTTTTGTTAAGCTTTATATTAGTTCAGAAATCGTCTATTGACTGGCACTGTTCTCTACATATGTGTCTTCGTGGGATCATGTAGTTTGAAATGTCATGAGTTCCTCTTTTTCAAGCTTCCAACTTCAGACATCTCTGTTCTTTCCATGCTTTTGAGCATCTCCAGTCTACGGACCTCTTAACTTGCACAGAGAGAGAGGGAGAGATAGATAGAGAGAGTTGACGCTTGGTCGAGAGCCCAGCTGGGCATAATCCTACTTCCATATGAGCTAGCAGGCAGGCTGGCTGGCTTGCTGGCTGACTGTGGCTGTTTGACGCTTGGTATCCTTTGAAGTTGGAATTCGCGCTCCCCCCGTGGTGACTACGCCACTGATGCTGATTAGAGGATAGAACGTCTGTCGTAGCAGACGTAGTGAGACCGCTCCGCTAGTGACTGTTCTTCGCGGCCAAGCTGAGTCGGCTCCTGGTTAGAGGCACTGACTGGCACCGAGAAGCATGGAGGAGTCCTCTGCGCCAGGACGCTGTCCCGCACCCCTCGCCGCTGCCGTGTGCCCCGCGACTGAGAACAACGACGGGACTGTTAGGAGTTCGCCCCCGAAATAGTTGCGGTTTTGCCCTAGTCTGACGGTCTTGACGGTGGCCGTGGCGGCGTCGGCAATGATTCCCGGCTGGGTATCTTCTTCTCCGCTGGCCTGGCGCTGAAGAAACCGCACTGCGAGTCCGGGAGAATGCGATGGAATGGGCTGCCTTAAACCAGGCTCCTGCTCCGTCAGCGGCGCCCTGCAATGAAGAGCTCCTGTGGGTATATGCCTGCTTATGTAAGCGCGTGTGTGGATGTGTGCTTCGTGTCTGACAGTGTGTGGGCCCCCTCTCTGTCGGTCTGTGTGTACGCGAAGGATGATATTCCCCCGAAGTAGTCGCGGTCAGGCGAGTCAGGAGTGCGAGCGTTTGAGAGCAGACTTAGAAGTACCTGACGCGGCGACCCCGAAAACGGGGACGAGGTTAACAGAGAGTAAAGCACTAAAGGCTGTTCTGGAGGCAAAGGGTTAACGGAGATCTGCGCTTTCCTTCAACGAACGGTAGTGCCGGCAGCAGTGGCAAAAAGATCTTTACACCGTATATGCCATATGTGTATGCACGTGCGTGCGTACTGCGAACGCGTATGCTGTGCATGTAGATATATATATATATATGTGTGTTCGTATGATATGTTGGCCCTCTGAGTACTCTTCTTGGTCGTGTAAATGTCCGAGACATGCGCCTCACACGTCTAACAGACTACCGTGCACCACGCTCGATGCTGATTAGCTGTACCCCAGTCCTACTAACACTACTACCGCTATCATACAAAGAAATGTTTCACAGGGATAACAGCACCGTGTGAGGGCTCCGCTACACGGGCCAAGAGCAAATATGCTTATGGTCGTTTGCTGCGCGTTTTACCATTTCCGCGGCTGCGGCTGTTGTGGTGTCCTTATCCTTAAACTGGATCCGTGACCCCTTCCCCTGACCCCAGTAAAGCGATGTTTTGCTCTCATATCCATGGCGGGCGTATCGAGCTCACACGAAGCGGGCGTTGGGTTAGTTAGGTCGGTCGGTTGTCGGCCGGCCAGCCAGCCAGCCAGAGAGCCGCTCGTCTTGTATCCACCACTTGCCTTGCGTCGCTCGTTGCTGCGTTAGTTGTAGCTTTAGCGGCAGCAGTGGCCAGGATACGCAAGCAATGGCGGCGCAACGAAGGTGTGGCGTGCCATATAATCTCGCCTGGTCTCGTCTCGGCACGAAGTGTACACCCGATCCTATAGCCAAAGAGCGGCACAGCTACGGTAGTGTTCACCACCACCGCCTACGCCCCGCCGGCGTTGTCGTTGTCGCCGCCGCCGCCGCCGCCGCCGCTGCTGCTATCGCCAACAGAATGGTGCTTTCCTGTACCTGGAAAGACACAGGGAACTCTGCAGCTCTTGGCGTGGCGCACTGCGCAGACTGTGCTCGTTTCGCTTTTCGCTGTCGTCGCTCGTACTGCTGCTCCTGGCTCAGCCGTCGACGGCCATTCCGTGTCCACGCTTTACAGTTCTGCCACTGCTGCATCTGATGCTGCCTAATGTTGAAACGAAAGCAAATCCCTCCGGTCTTCCTGCGGACACAGAACAATCCACTCAGTAGCGCGAGACGGCAGCTCTATTATCCCGCCCCTGCCCTTTTCCCCCAGTACGTCAGTGGCCTGCGTTGCCAACTTCGTTGCAGTCGGCCTAGTCGGCTGGTTCCTTACGTGGCTAGCCCCCCAGCATCAGCCAGCCGCAAGGATGCACATAGCCGACAGTTTCGCCTTGTTTCGTCTTGGCTGTGTTGACATTTCGACGAACACAATCGCAGATTTTCAACCAGCGGCGGTGACGGCGGCGGCGACAGCAGTGTTGTTTGAAGGTTCGCGCTGGGCGTTTCAACACACGACACTATGATGCGACAACGAACGCAGGCGAAATATATGTGTACGTACAGAAACAAGCAGCCAAGCGTTGGTCCGCCTCGCGCCGTCCGCGGATTTTCCATTCTAGAAAAATATGGTGATGTAGGATTCCACGTTGTGCTCGCTTACAGAGAGCAACATGATTTTATGCTAGGAGTACAAGGGTTTCGTTTAAACCGCTGATATTTATATATCTATCATCTCGACGATTGCAAACACATTAGGCGGCTAGCAATGGCCGGAGGAAGAACGGTGTATTTCGCCGTTCGCACTGCATCCCATACAATGCAGCATGCATATGCATGTATGTTCGATATGTATGCCCATATCTCAAGGATACTCAGCTCTAGCGTGTTCCTGTCGACGACGGTTGAGGGGAGGGTCAACATTGGTTAACGTTAATCTGTTTGGCGGCAACCATCCACCAAGATTAGTGCAGTCTGACGCGCCAATGTTATTACCAATATTAGTATTATCATATTATTATTATTATTCGCATTGTTGCTCTATTGTGTATTAGTTGTGACGAGACGTTCCGAACTATCAGATGTTAACTTTTCTGCCGCTGCTCCCCGTTCTATCATGACTGAGACAGGCGGGCGATGTCGCAACGCCTACGGCGAGACGGTCCACCGATTAGACCGATTCGTACACGCAGTTCGCAATTGCTCACCGCCGTTCTTGCCATCTCGCGGATCGCTGACGCCGATGTGCCCCCCCCCCCCCCCTCCCCCCGCCCCCGGGGGTGGTGTGTTCGCATTTGGATCCTGCGTCGACAGACAGCTTCTCCCTTCTTCAGTTCCCTCGATATCGTCACTGAACGTACTTCGTTCGCGTCTAGGAACAGGAGTGTAGTGGCTCTGGTCGCGGTGGTCGTGGCCTTCGTAAGTGGCGGCGAAGGATGCGCGTCTGCTTTTCACGGATGCCTTAAGCTTCTTGGAGGACTCTCCGCAAGGCTCTCTCGCAGGACTGTGTCGTCCTCGTCGGAAGAGCACCAAGGGGAATAGCTGATTCTGCTGCTTGTGCTACAGCTGGTCGGATCAACGAAACACCATGGTTAGTCTGCTGGAGACGGCCTGCCTGTCTATCTGGCCGTGGTTGGTTGGTCGATTGGACGGTCGCTCATTGCTGCTTCTGTGCGGTAGTAGCCGCTGTAGTAGTACCGTCTCTCTTTTATTGGTTGTGTGACTATGTACGTGAGTATACGTGAGTGTAGGTGTCTGTGCCACCCTGCCTCTCAATGTAGCTGTGTGTGTGCGTGTGTGTGAGCGTGTATGTGTGTGTGTATAACGTCCGTGAGCGTTAGTGTCTGCCGGGGCACGATGTGTTCCCTGTTCTGGCCTGCGTTTCTGCCATTGCTGCTGGCGGCTGCAGTTTCTGTATGTGTATCTGCTGCAGCTGGATGTGGACGACGTCCTTGCGCAGTAAGGGGCCAATGGGGATAGTGGGAAGGCAGGGGGAGCCAGCAAAGCTCGAGGGGAGCCTACTCCACTCGCCTCTCCTCCGCGGTGGTGGCAGCAGCAGCAGCGGCGGCTGCTGCTGCTGCTGCTGCTGCTGCTCCTGCGGCAGCGGCTAGGCCGCCGCTTCTCGCTTCCAGTCGCGTTCCCTCCAGGCCCATGCCGGGGTCCCTCTCTAGCGGCAGTCGTCCTCGCGGCACCGCGCCGTCTCTGCAGCACCCCACGATCGCTGCAGGCTCTCGCCCCCCCCCCCCCCGTTCATCCGCCCCCCAACCCCCGTCGGCCCGTCCCTTCTCCAACCGCCGCACAACGGGGGTCCTCTGCTGCCGCCACCCTTTTGCCGCCGCCGCCGCCGCCGCCACCACCACCGTGCGTTCCCGATTCTTCGCCCCGCACGGCCCCTCCGCGGCACACCTGTCGAGTTTTCTTCCGGAGCCGATAGGGGGCGCTCACAGGCTCCTCCTCCAAGTCCGCGGGCCGCTCAGTACTGCCGGGGCCACCGCGCGCGCGAGCCCGACCAGCCGAGAGCCGCCTCTCCTAGCGCCCGTTGCCGTAGCTTCACAGCGTGCGCAGAGCTAACAGCAGCGACCAACACGAAGAAGAAGACGACAACGACGACAACGACGGCTGAACACTGTCAGCATTAGCGTCTATTGCCACTGTCATCACTACAACGACGATCAACACAGGCTGTACTAATCGTAGCAGAAGTACTGACAACAACAACAGCAATAACAACAACAGCAACTGGCAGCGGCGGCGGCTACGGCGGCGAATGTGTCTACACATTCATTGGGCACCAACCGGCAACGCCAGCAAGCGCGCGCTCTCGGCTGACTGTGCCACGCTCACGGCGAGGACCGACTCGAACACGTCGACTGTGGAAAGCAAAGGAACAACGGCCCACTGAGAAAAAGAAGAAGCTATTGATCGATTCATCGATTGCTGACGGCATACGAAGCCTGGGCGACTAACTACGGCGAAGCGCGGCACAGCAACAACGCCAAGGTTGTTGACAACAGCAGCAGCAGCAGCAGCAGCAACAACAACAACAGCAACACTAAAGACATCAGCCGTTGAAGCAGCAACAATAACAACAGCTACAACGTTATGAAAGAAAACAAGCTGTCGCAGTTTCAGTCGTCACGGCAGCTGTAATCCGCTGTCTGGCTGCGTGTGGCTGCGCGCGTGTATGTGTGTACGAGCGTGGATTCGATATTTTGGCCAATTCAATTGTCGATGTTGTCGAAATCGCGGTTGAGCCATGCCGCCAGGGACCCCGGTGGATACAACAAGCACTGCTCGGTCGGAGAGCGTTACAGCAATCATGGAACAGCTACAGTTACTCAGGAACGCTGAATGGTGACGATGATGACGATTCGTAATTAAGCAATAATAATAACACAGCAAGCATTATGACCAATGTTATTCGAAACGAAGAAGTCTGCTAACAATATAAGGCGGATGCCATGCGCACAGTGGAGTACCATAGACGTCAGCCGGCAGAATGAACAACACCTGCTAGGGTCGGCTGGCGTTTGTTGCTGAGTTCGTGCTGCGGCACGGTCAACACGGACAAGTACCACTGCAATCTATCTATATACATATATACACATCCAGCTATCTACAGACGAATATTGGAGTTAAATATTAGCGGATGGCGAAGCCAGTGCGTGAGTGTGTGCTTGTGTTGTCGAGTAGTGCATATGGGCACATGTGTGGTGCGCGGAAGAGCGCTGTAAAGTAGCGCCACGGCGGGGGTCTTCGGGGAGCAACAGTGCGAGCAGGGGGCGCCGACAGAAGAGCCAACGAAGAAGAACAAGCTGAAGACAACAAACCCCAGCAGTGAGTGGTTGTTGCTGTTGTTGACGACGACGACGACAACAACGACGACAACAACAACAACAGCGACAACGTATCTACGATCATTACCCGTAGTGAATGTGCGGAAAGAGTGCGCCGATCGAGACAACGGGCAGAGGGTGGGAGAAAGGACGAACGAACGAACAACAGCAACAACAACGGAGTACACTTATTATAGTTCGGTAGATTTAGTAGTTGCTGTGTGACGCCGTCAGTCTGTGTCTGTGTGCTCAGGAGGATGAGCGCCTGCTGAGTGGCAGAGGAATACGCGATAGACAGCCAGCAGCGAGTTTCGCATAGCGAATAGCGAGAGAGAGCGAGTGGACAAGCGAGAACGGGGCTTGTTGTTGCATTCTTTGAGCCTTTCCACGCTGAAGGGTGGAAGCCGGAGTGAGTGTGTCGAAATTCGAGAAATAGAAAGGGAGAGAGAGAGAGAGAGTGTCTGTGCCAACGCTGCCAACGGCAGCAGGAACGCCGCCGATCCTGCTCTGGCTGCCCCTGGAGCAACAAGTGCTCCGCCTGTGTTTCGACTACTACCACTGGCGCTACGCTCTCCTCGGTCGGGAGGCAGGAGGAGGCTCGGCTTCGTCGCGGTGTTGGGGCCCGGGTTTGGCGACGGACTGGGTCTGGAGTTCGAGTAAATCGTTGTGCGCCTGTGGAGCAGGATAGGCCAAAAGGCGTGTTTGTGTCGGCCGGCTTGCCAGCCACTCGGCGTGGGTCTAGCAGGGCGCTTGTGCATGTGTGTGTGTGTGTGCGTGCACTAGGACGTGTATGTATAATACATAAGAGAGCGTGAATGAGGACGGTGTGGCATTGACGGACGGGACACCGCGACTGAACATTCAGGCCGTTACCTCCGACATCCCCTCGATGGGGTAGAATGGAGGATGGCCGGGCATGATACCGCCACCAAAATGGTTAGCAAAGCACCCTAGATTAAATAGCAGCAGCAACAACAACAACAGCCTCACAACACAGCAGTAGGAGCAGCCACAGCAGCAGCAACAACAACAATGGCGGCATCAACAACAACACCACCAACAGCAGCCAGCTGGCTAGTTAACAGTTAGTTACTACACATTACGGCTTTGCCTCCATAAGTTCAGCAGCATCAGAGTATCAGTGACGAGGAACAGCAGCAGCGGACACGGCAGCAACAAAGTCAACTACAGAAGAAATCGAAATGAGAGAGCAGAACAGAGATGACGAAACGCGTTGTTTGTGTCATCATCGCTCGTAGTTATACAAAGATGAACACAAACAGATCAGGGCGGCAGAACGACAAAGTAAACGACGAGCTACGAGAGCAAAGCGGGCTATAGATAGCGATAAACACTGAGACACCACCAGCCATAAAAAAAACCTGCGATACACGCCGAGATTTCCCCGAAGTGGTACGATCAAGCGGCCAGCTAACCACGAACGCTTAGAACGAAATCCCCGAAAGTAATCAAAGTAGACGCAGCAACAGGGGGGGCCACCGCGGGTCACCAATCGCAGGTAACCTTGTCAACTGGCCAACCGGCAGTACCACACACCTCTGCTTTTTCACAACCACCTACCAAGCGAGCTATATACTCAAAGGATCTCGATGCAAGGCAGTCAACGAGAGGGGCGGCGAAGTCAAACTGAGCACTCCGACAGTAACTTCAACAACAACAACAGCAACACCCATAGTCATCGAACGGACAAAAGGAGAGGTCAACGGAGACGGTGCAGTGACACTACCCAGCGCCAGCATCATCAGGCTCAAGCAAAGCGGGAATTCTGTGCGACGACATCAATCCATCCACTGGTGATGAATGCATGAATGAATGGGCTATCAATCAATTCGGTTTGTTTGTTCCTCAGGTGTTCGCCGTGTAAACTACTGAATGTGACGGAAGATTAAGGAAGTGAGCAGCGACGACGCCGCCGAGGAGTGCGAAATAATAGCGATTAGTGCAAGATAGCAAGCAAGATCAGATGGAAACGATGATGGTCGAGTGAGAGTGTGCGCGCACGTGACATCTTCTGAGAGAGAGAGAGAGAGAAAGAGGAAATTGTGCCATCGAGTAGTGCGAGTGCGTCAGGTTGTTCAGTGCGAACGCGAGCTACGGGGCGCGGCGAGAGCTGCTCGCTGAAGGTTAGCGGGATGGGCGGAACTGCGGCCCTTGAGTACGTCAGCTGAGATGAACTGCAGCACGCGACTGTTCACGTCTTCCTCGAGTGTCAACAACGTCGACGACGACGCGGACGCCAACATCGGACAGCACTGCCGATACAAAAGCTGCACAAGTTACCACCACAACAACGACGACAGTAGCAGCAACAAGAAGAACGGCGAAATCGGAGACAGCGATCAAGGCGACACTTGGACACACGTGGATATACTCAGGAGCTGGATGCAGTCGACTCGAGGGCCGATGGCCGAGGATGCCAGTCGCGTGATCGTGATCAGCTGATCCGATCGTCCGGAGCGCGCCGTCCACCACCGACGGCCGTGAGGCGGTGGCGGCGCACACCGCGTCCGCACCGCCTAAGCCGGTCGCTCGCTGGTCATTGAGACGGCAGACCAGGGCCAGGTCGAGGTCCGGCCATTCGTCCGGCCATGGAGTGCGTCCCGGCGGTCGGGGCGCGCGAGCTCGACCCCCAGGAACCGGGGCCCTCGAATCGGCCGGCAGCGGTCGTCCAGATCTCACAGGCGCGCCAGTTCTATCTGCAACAGCAGCATCAGCAGCAACAGCAATATGCCGTCGCTAGCCCCGACACAGAGGACCCACCTTATCATCAGGTAAGGACAGGTCTGGGAGATTTCGCGTTTTCGGAAAGACCGAAATCTCTTCGAGCGGAAATCTCGTTGATAGTCGCAAGCAGTAAAACTAAATTGAGGATATTGCAATATATAGGGTCTGACTCGTTCGAGCATTAATCTAATATATAATATATTTCCAATGCTGGAAGGACCGTTCGTCAATTAGAGGGTAATGTTCCACAGACCCTGCTTTCTTTTCCCCCTCAGAATCTGCCTGGGAATTTTGCATTTAACATTGAATTTAACAACATCCAAATAAGAATCATAACATAATCAGGAATTAGCGGCCATTTGCAGAGACAATTGGCCACGAATCACGTCAGTCCATATACACCCTGAGTATTGAATATTCAATTTCAATTCAATTGCCGTTTGTTAAAGGAACTGTAATTCTATTATACATATATATATATATATATATATATACATACATATAATGTCTTCTCGACATTCGATCGCTTGTTGGCACGAGTTGAGGTTTATAATGTACAGGCGTTCATCCACATCGGCATGTCCTACAGCATAAGGCTTAAGTTCTAATATGATGCTCATTTGCAACAAATAATGGGTACTTAGCTGCCTGGAGGAAGCTCGTTCGGAGTTCAACATAATGGTCACCATATTTCTCTGAGCCGCTGTAACTAACAGCTGTTGTAGCATATCCTCCTACACTTAATGGGCTAACTAGATACCGAACACAACATATACACCCTAAAACATATATAAATATTTAATGTGCAGAGGTGGTCCAGCTTGGCGTCAGATCGCCCAAGAGACCCGTATCTTATTTTAGTTCTGTCTTTTGGCTTCGAATTTTTCTATTGTATTATTTACGCTGATAGATCCAGAGTGGGGAGTTTTTACGATAGCGAAAACGTACAAGTCATCGTCTCCCGCCATTTTTCGATATGTGAAAGCTTCGTTCGAACCTCTGGCGTGAAAGATAGGATCTAAGCATTTTACTACAAATCGTAGGACTTTTATCCCATATCTCGTTGCTTCAATAATGTTGCAATTAGTTGCCAACATTGTATGTTCGCATGTTGTGTTATATGATTTCATTGCGCCCCAGCTGTCAGCGCGGTGGCTTGGACGGCTAAGTCCCTGGCTATTGTAAGCCAGAAGCTACAGGTTCGAGCCCCGTTGCGTGATGACATATACGAGAGCTTAAGCATTGCAAATTGCAGCTCCTTTAATAAACCAATAAACCGTTACCTTTACCCATCGTCTGACATATGCGTTATTCTTTTTACAGCATCGTTCACGAGCAACCGCCGTAGAGGGTGGCGTTATGAAGTCGTTATCGATAGAGGAATCGAAATTGCACAGCACGCTAAAATGTAAAAACAGGTTCCCTCGATTTTGCCGCTGACCCTGTTCCATTTTCCATGCTGTATGCTGATGTTGTCGCTACTCCAAATCCACTATTGAGGATGTTTGATGTCAACGATGACGACAATTGTCTATTCAACGGTCAAGTTCATAAGTCTGCTGGTTGCCGTCGGAATTTCCCTAGAGTCTAATTGCAAAACAGAACCGTTGTGATACTCGACCGATGGATCAGTCCATACCTTATGCTGATATAATATGGACAAAGCCATTGATGTTATTAATTACTACAAATTATCGAGTTTTCTTCGATGTGTGTTGCTGTCACGTTAATGGATTCTTGTGAAGTGTTGGCCACGAAGAGGCCCTATGTACCATTCACAGGGCCAGTCAGTCACAATATATTCTAAAAGAAACATGTAACTCCAGCGCCGCCCCAGAACTTAACTGGCGAGAATCCTGTGAAAATATATGAGCCAAAAACGGTTGCGAATACTTTGAGGTACCCTAAAAACTCGTATGCTAAAAAATACGTATTACTTCTATAATGATGATATATTATAGGTGTGTGTTCTCTGTCTGTTTGATTTGGTTGAACCCATCCGAAGCCCTGAGTACGGGCTGATGCACGTATCTGCTCACTGCACAAATACTCTACGCTAAAACACCATAACAATTAGGAGTACGAGCTTCGAACCATTACGCGAATGTTCAGTGATCAACGGGCAGGCCTCCACAAAACCTGGCGAAAAACTTGACTCAGGGAATACATGTGTGCCACCGCCTTCCGCTAGCGTCTCCTACGCCCGCCTTGCCGACCCCGCAATTCAATTGTCTTTCCAATAATCTATACTGCTTTATATGTATATATATATATATATATTTAAAGTGGTGCTGGGCATAACAACTTTTACTCGTCTCTCCCCGAGGGATACTACAAACCTAATGACATATGGTATGGCACCTGCTGACGTTCTCATGAAAACGTGCGAAGAGGACCTAAGCGAGGCGATGTTGTACGCCCTTTTGGGGGTTTCCGTGGGCTTCAGTAGCAGCAACACGTCATTTTCACTCTGCAGCTACTTTACGCCAATCCCAGGGCTTTGCCTCGGCTGACTATGCCACTGTTCGCGAAGCCCCGTGCTTGCTTATTTGTGCGGGCTGTCGGAGGAAACAGACTCACTCAACTCTTTGTGCGGCCTCCTCAACACGGAGCGGATCGAGTCGGCGGAGACCCAACTTCGGGGTTGAGCCCTTCCCCCCCCCGCCCCGGATGGCCGGAGCGGCCGTTTCGCATTTTGCGCGCGTCGGCTGACAGCACCTGCTGTGTTCTCGTTTGCCTCATGGGGATTGCTCGCAGGCCATTGCTCCGATTCGCAGTTCCGGCTGCAGTGAAGCTGTGAAGGGTCGGGGACAGGATTCCTTCGAAAACGGAGCGTCCTGCCCGGAGTTCCTAAAGTCGTAACGCCTTTGCAAATAGCTGTGCCATCCCAGCATCCCCACTTTAGTCGAAGCACTATGTCCTGGTTTGTGTGTGTGTACGTATGTATGTGATTGTATAGATGTTCCTATTCCGCTACAATGACATCCATTGCCTTGAGAGCAATGCGTAGCGTTAGATGAGCTGCTAGCACGGAGGTCGGCTCGTTTTGACGTGAGTATAGCTCGCCATCGCTCGCCCCTGGCTACCACCCACTGACAGCGCTGTTGGCATAACTGACCACCACCAGTCACCGCTTAAGGGCGTAAGTGGGTGTGTTATGGAGCCTGTGGGACGATCCCCATAACAGTGCGTGACAGGACGTAGGCACTCATTGGCCACTCTCATCACCCGATCTCACCCTGACGATGCGAGACGATTCGAGCGAAATCGTCTCGTAGCCTGCCCCTTCATACACAATAATGCCTTTTCAGTGGTTGGTTTTCGGTTTCGATGTTGGCGTCTCGTATCCAATTACGTCAAGAAGCAGCGGACGCAGCAGCAGTTTGACGAATAGATCGAACGGTTGGCGGCCCAAATATGGTTGGCTTCAGCTCGGAGCTAGCTGGGTTAGAATGTTTTTGTATAATAGCTCAGCAATAGTGAAATTAGAGTGACCCACTCACTCGTTGGCCCATATCGAAGTGAGTTAGTGAGTGGGTTCTACAGAGTTGCTGAACTCTTTTTTTTGCGGAGCAACGAACGAACCATGCGTTCATCAACTCGTGGGGCTCCTCAGTATGATCTCGTAATGTGTTGATTGTGTTTGTTCTCGCGTAGTCGCTCAATCGAACCGGGGCAAGACGGGTCTCGTCGCATTGGGAGAGGAGGGGGGGGGGTTACAGGTGGCTGCTTCCGTTTACGAGCAGCTCGATTTCTCTTAGCTTGTGGTGGCATCTCGTGGTTTTGTCATCATGGCGAGATGAAGTCCTGCTAGCTGTCTGTTGTCCAACAAAGTCCATTGAAAGGAGAGGGACCACAGGACCCTTTGATGTAGGCACCAGGCATCGCAGCGTAGCAGATAGGTAGGCAGGCCGAGTTCTCCAAGAAGTGCTGTCGAGAACATTAGCTCGTCAATGGCCCGCAGCTAGATGGGCTGACTATACTATACTCCCACATTGAAGTGATGTTAGCGGTGGGGGTCTTTCGCGGTTGGTGTTGTATCCATATACACCACCTATCGTACGTTTACTCTCCTTAGAAGGAGAGAGGGAGAGGTAACGCGCGCGTTCATGCACTCAACGCGATGATACCACTATCATGTTACTACAGTGAATAAGTTTGTACATGATTTCCTCTAAGCTCCCCCACCCTTCCCGCACAGAACGACCCTCCATAGACCTCACTCAATCCTGGCTTCGCCGTCCCCATTGATCTATGATATGCAGCTTGGTAGGTAGGCAGGTGTACCTATGTATGTACTAGATCGTGAGTGGAGAGAGCGAGCCAGCATAGTCGTGGCGTTGCTGCCACCCGTAGGGTAGTCACCGTAAGGCCGGCCCACCAAGCGACTGATCCTACGCACGCACTACGCGTCCTCACCAGTAAGCCGTAGCACACAGCGATATAGGCACTATGCACGAGGCGGGGGCACATAGCTAAGCTATTATAGCTTGTTCCGTAGGGTACTGACTGGCCTGTACAATAGTTCCATGCTGTCGTCCACGTACTAATCAGACGCGAGCCGCCGCGCTGCAGTGGTATAATAGTGGCAGTACCCGTGGAGGGGCCAACCGCTAACAGACCAGTGATGATTACGGATCGTCGCTTCTGCATCGTTGAAGTCGTGATGACCGGCTTGGATGGCAACGTAGCGATCTGTAACCTGGGTGCCTTCGGGCCGACCAACCAAGCAAGTATGTACTCCACCAACGCCGGCAAGCCAACTAGCGAACCAAACACATGACCGTATACGGCTCGCCGCTCGGTCGGCCATCCAGTCGAACGAACGGCCACTCGTGGAGAGTGCTCAGCTGGCTCTCTCCGCACGCAAGAAGGAATCGCACGCAGGCGAGCAAGCAACCTGCGAAACAACGAACTAACCACTGATAGCAGTGTTAGCTGTAGATGTAGCGAATGTAGTCGGAGCAGAAAGCAGCAGATGCCGAGGGCCGTGGCCGTCGTCGTTGCTATTGCGTGCACTAGCGGCCACATGGGGATGTAAACGTCAGGCTTTTCCTGAAGTGGCAACTAGCAGTCAGAGTCTCAGCGGCAAGCTTTGAGGCTGACGTCCGTCATGAGAGTCAGTGGCGGTGGGTCGTCGCGCCGTCTGTCATTCTGCACCTTGATGTGTACCTAATACTACTACAACTACTGCAACAACATATCTACTGCTGCTGCTGCGGATGACCATGAGTACCGGCGCCAGCCAAACGACGAAGAGATGTTGTAGGAGGTTCTGGTGGCCGCGCCGGCGGCTGCGGGGGCCATCGCCGAGAAGGCCGAGCCCGGCGAGAAGTCGAGACCGCCTAGCCACTCGATGGCCTTTTCCCGCTCCTGCTCAATGTGATGGTGATGGCGGTGGTGAAGGTAGTATACCCGTAGTTGCTGTTGCAGTGAAACGACTGGGTATAACGCGAACGAGGCGGGCTCGACGGTCACGCAGACGGCAAAATGGGCAAAGGTGTAAGAGTCGTTGTTGTAGTGATATGAGCAGCAAAAGCGAAGAGGAACGAGACGAAAAAGGGGCGAAGGATGATGATCAACAGATGGGGGATCACGTCGGAGGTAGTCGAAGTATTTGGCCAGCCAAACCCCACTAGTCTGGGCCTAGCAGGCGCTCAGCATCTGGCCGCGCTGGCTGGCTCGCTGACCGTGTGACGACTGGCTGAGCGACCAGGCCACCGGGATCCACCTAGTGAACGCGGGACGTCCGGCCAGTGGTTGGGTGAACGAGTAGTATCGTCTGCGGGGGATGATAGGCCATCCGGCTAACCGGGTTCATCCGGCGGGAACGTGGAGGATGCGTGGGATGCCTCCGCCGACGCCGCCTCGAGCGAAAACAGAGGGAAAAAGGATAGCAGGTGGGTGACGGCTACCGAAGGACAGGACATGGGTACACTGGAGTGGGGGGACAATACAATACAGAGCAGACGGACGGCTGAGGGCGCAGCAGGCTTCAACGGGCCTGCGTGCCTCACTGCTTGCCAGCTAACCTGCTCGCTAGCCACACCTCCCATATAGAGTAGTGTATAGAGTATAGTAGACTCATCGCGTGGATGGCAGGCCTCATCCCACCACTGCCGCTGCTACTGCTGCTGGTGGCTTCCAGACGCGCTTGGCTCACTCGATCACATGCGCCTGCTAAGGCTTCGCCCCCCCCCTCCAACCCGCTTCGTCCCCACAGTCCGACCGTTCTCAACGACGGCGACGACAACGGCGAGCACCGACGGGGAAGTCGATGGCAGCTATGACTTCACCCTGAAGTGAACAGCAGTCGAAGCGGTCTGTCGCCAGTCGGCGGTGGAGGCGGCTACGGACGCACCGCCACCAGCTCCACATCTTCCTGGAATTTGCACATAGAGTGGATCCGTCCACACTCTCCTCGAACAGTCCGAGTCGATGCTAGTGGTGTTTGCAGCAGGGGCCGTGGCGTGCCAGGAGCCCGCATAACTCAGCTGGCTGCCTATAGGGTTGCAGTGTGCCCAGCGAGCGTGTTCCTGCGTTTAGCTCCACACACCATTTAAATGAAGATGATACCCAACTAGCGAAGTAGGATAGCTGGGAAGGGACGATTGAAATGTGCAGACCTCGGCGCAGAACTTCGTCGATCAACAAACAACCGAGGCAACACAAGGTACATAGGCGCTAGCGGCAAACAATTCATATTTTATCATGCGTTACGAATATGTTATCGTATACTTCGTGTCTACTAATAGCTTCTTCAATATTAGGAGGAAACGATTGAGAAGCGCATGAGCCTTGTTCCCTCGAATGCCGTTACAATCCTCGATCGCAAGGAAAATTTCTCTCGTGAAACAGGTGGATAAGGTAACGAGGTATGAGGCGGACTAGCAACGTGGTCATCTCTGTGGTCATCTTTGCGGCGATCGGCGACGCTGGCGAACTCCGTTCCTGTGGTCAGGGTTCTGGGCGACGGAGAGCGTTACCATCTCGCTAGGGTCACGGTGACCGAACCCCCCCTTAACTCTTGCCTGACTGGCCGGGATGTGTAGTTGATATCTCTTGCGGTGGCCAGCTTCGCTTATACCGGCTAGCTTCGTGGATACACCTGCTAAGGCGGCTCGGTGCGGTGATAGTGGATTGAGAGCAGGTTGAAACGGTTCGAGAGCACCGAACGGAATCACCTAAGGAGCCAACCACCGTGGTATACGATACAGACGAAGGTCGGACACGATGGCGGCTCGATGCCTGCTAAGGTGTCTCTGGCCTCAATAGCTCTAGCTGTGTGCCCTTCGGTAGCGATGTTGGCGGCGGCGGCGGCTGCTGCTGCTGCTACTATGGGCATAAAGGTGGCACTGGACTGCAGCTGTGTATGGCTGGTTACTCCTGTTGACGCTGCCAGTGGGCCAGGTTAGGGCAGATGGGCCAGGTTGGAGTACCGAAAGACTGCTTGCTTGACTGGCTGGGCGGGTTGGTGTATAATGGCTGTGCGATACGAAGCGCAACAGCGCTAACAGCAGCAGCAGCAGCGGCGGTGGTGGGCGACGCAGGAGGAGGAGCAGCAGCAGAAATGTAGGTAGATAGAAGGTGGTGGCGAACAGCAACGCCGATGAGTAGCCGAAGGAGCAGGTCGAGTGGTTGTTTCTGCAGCCGCAGCAGCAGCAGCGGCGACGGCAGTCGCAGTAAGTGGTGTTGAGCTCTGGTGAAGCTTTCACCGCAGCAGGCACCAGTGTGAACACCTTCACCGAGGAGAAGCGAGCGAAAAGAAGGCTCTGCCTTCCCACACTCGGCCGCAGAAAAGCGGCGCTGGCGTCGGCTGCAACGGAGTGACGGCGACGTAAATGATGCCACTACCGCCAATGCTGATGCCGTGACTGCTTCTGTTGCAGCTGAACGTAGAGAAGAGTTGCTACTGCCGCCGCCGCCGCCGCCGCTGCCACAACCATCGCTGCCGCCTGCTGAGGCTTTTGTCAGACGGCCTTCAGGAGATGTCGTCGCCTTGTCGTCTTTGTCCTTTGGGCAACAACGCCGTGCCATGAAGAAAACGGTGGAACAAGCCAGAGTGAGTGAGTGAGCCATGGACGAGAACGGCACGGATCGGAAAGACACAGCAGAGACAACTGAATGGAGACGAGCGTAAAGGAACTACAGGAGGGCGCGAGGATAGGTGTAGTATCCGTCAGGGCCCTAAGACGAGCGCGCTACTAGGGAGCTGTACCCTGCCACTGCCTCTATTACCCCTAGATAGGCTATCGGCGGAAGATGACTTCCGTTAAGAAGTGCCCTCTTTTCAGCTAATGTTATTTCGCTGTTAACATCGAACAAACTGTTTTTCATGGCGCTCCCTTCGATGACTTGGCTCCGATCATCATTATTATCATCAGTGTTACCAGAGCTCAAGTCACACTCACTAGTTTAGCATACAGCAACTACCACCATGTCTCCCTGTTGTCGTCATGAGCTCCGTCACAAGATCCTACTACGAAGCTTTCATCAAACTCAGGGCCAGTCGATGCTGCAACCCCTCAGTTACACAATCAGCCTCGCACGATCAACCTCTTGAAACTTGCTGTCGCATACGATCAAGCAGAGTGCGGGGGAGCGGACATTCTATTCAGCGGGCGAAACGGGTGGGATTGTTGTCCGTCCGACATATTCATGCACGTTATCTCGAAGGAAAACAGCTAACGCGCCCGGAGCAACCCAGCCCAGCCCTCGGGATAGTCCCCTCATTCGCGATCCCACATTGGCAGTATGCAATATGACGAACTTCTCTATGCACGCAAGGGCAGTGACCAAGCAATTGAACGAATGGGCGAGTTGGCAAATACGCGTGTCAGAGTCTAGTGTATAACGTATAGCACAGCGAAGGCTAGCATCCACCAATTCCGTGGGAGAGAACCGTACAACAGGAGACTGCCCGCATATACATGCATGCGCGATTTTGTTGAGAGTCACGGCAAGCATCTTCCATTCCGTCGTCTCAAATGCCACCATTAACTCGTTTCAACACACGCTACCACATGCATGTATATATATATATATATATATATGATACAAGGGGAGGATAACCTCACTTATCTCGGAAGTAAGACTTCGGGTTTACAACTACCCGACCAGTTACGCCTTCGTGTTTAGGGCACTCCGGCTCCCTGGGGGCATCGCGGCTTTTAGATGGAGGGCTACTTTAGTGGTCATTTGATCTTACGCAGAGTTGAGGAGTGGACTCTAGAGGGAGAGACAGAGGGAGAGAGAGAGGAGAGACGGAAATGTCCCTGCGCGATGTTTCGCCTCATCGGTGGTGTTCGTTCCCTGCTCACGAGGCCAACTGATCACTGGACGGCATCCTCAGTAGATATCACTCTAACACCACTGTACCTTTCGTAAGCGGTCTTGCCAAGCAAGATGGTGCATACGATGAAAGGGACCATAAGCGGTAAAACACTATCATCTAAGATGCTGGAGATGTTGGGGGCAGCTAATTAGAATCATGTCTCTAATTGTTATGGTCTCCCGACCGGCTTACTCTAATCCACAAACACGTTGAGCTGAATCGCTCGTAATGCTTAATGAGGAATTCTGATGGAACTTACTTTCAGCGGGCAGAATATTTGCTCCGTATTATGAACGCTTCCATTTTGTGATAGAATATCCGAACGGAGTACAAGCAAAGATGAGCGAAAGCAAGACAATGCCGCTAAGCAGATCGACATGAGAAAATTACCTGACCCCGGTTTGTTCGTCAGGGCCATATGGCTATATCGTGTCGTCTGCCTGAGAATATGGCCTGTTCATGTTAATCGGACAAAAGCGATTTTTAAAGCCGCATTTCTCTTCTGTAGCAGGTGGTGACAGAAGGTCGTTAATGACTCATATGTCCGCTGATATCGAAAGTTTGTTCTAGCGGTTATTTGTCGATGTTCGCGACACACAGAATAAATACAGGAAATTTACTAGGCAATAAATATTTTGCTGGTGTAGAAACTTTGTTCGAGGGGGCTATCGGAACCTTCTTGGCGTAGAAAATAGAAGATTATTTTCCCTGTGAAATATTTTGCTGTTTGACGATAAAAGAGAACATTCTGATACGTGTCTAATATGGGCTTCATTGGGTGTCTCTCGGTTGCATTGAGCGTACGTGTCCACCCTAATATGCGAATAGATGATTGGTGACGATAGCGGAAGGGGTCTCATACAAAGATGTGGTCCACACAATGAATATTTTGTATATCTTTTACACTTCGTATCCAACGGTACGTTGAGATTGACCTTGGCATAGTAGCTGTAAAATGATCGTCTCCTGACTTCCAAAAAGTGTGTTTATTAGCTAATTAGCAACGCAGTTGTGTTCGCTGTCTTTCGAAATTTCTCACAGTCGGTTTATTCGTAGTTAGCGGCCATTCGTTAACTAGCTTAACTAATATAATAACATACTTGCTGCGGTTATTATATAATTTAATCGCTGCGCGAGTAGGGCCGCGTATGTACACAGCTGCCATCAGCGGTCATGTTTGCGTACCGGCTTGTGGCTTTTCCAATGTTTTGAAGATTGTGCTATGTATTCTCCCATTATATTATACACTACAATAAAAGTACACTGCGCACACTATCATCTGCGGTTTTTCTCGTAACTAGGAACCAATGGCGTCTCGTAGATCACCACGAGCACTAAGTGTATCACAAGACGGCGGCCTTGAATTGGTGCTTCGTACGGACTATATGATAAGTGCTCCGCTACATATATATATATATATATATATATATACATGCATATACATATAAGCATATTACTTGGAACGACCAAGCGCTATATGCGACTCCAAATTTGTATAACATTTGAGGTTTGAGAGAGATGCGCATAGTTTATGTGGCAGATACCAATTAGATAATTATCGGGGTACCGAATAGTATATTATGGTGGTTTACGCTTTTTTTCATAATTTCTTTGGTAACAAAAATACGCAAAAAAAAGTTGGGTAGGTGAAGGTCTATTTAGGAGTGTGTGACTGAGTTGAAACCCTATGTAGGTGCTCCTATATCCACAGTGGATTCTTTTCGAGATCAATGACGGTCAACATGTAAATGTTGGAAATATATTTGAAAAATAATACCATGACTCCAAGGAATGGTTATTTTTGAAATTTAAGTATAGTATTATGCATACTGAGATGGTATTTCCTAATGGTTTACGTATTATTCCCATGACAATTACATGGCACCTCATAGGCTTCTGCACATACAAACATCAACAGTTTCCTAGGGTGTCTCGCACTTCATAAGCCTAATTTTCAAAAAAGCTCCGGCCATGAGTCGCAGGATTGGCCGAATTATCTGGCACGTATAGCAAAACTCAATGCACACATGATTGACACTATCCCTGGCTTTGATTTACCTGAAAAAATATCCGAGAAATTTCATAAATCAATTTTCAAGTACAATCAATTAGCTGTCGATTCCTTCTAACAGAGACTTCCTGATATTGGCCAAAGGGTCGACGACACAAAAACAGAGCAGCGTATACCACCTATCCGCAGTGTATACCACCATCGCTTACAAGCGTGCGCTATGCTGAGGCTAATGGACAAAACGGGGTCCCCGACATAATGGTGTATGTATCTTAATAACACTACCAGAAGCTACTTGGCTGTTTGAACTTCCGAGTCCGATCTATTGCTGATACTCGATGTGCAATCATCGTCTTGTAAGCTCAAACGTTAAACATAGCAATATGTTATATGTCTCACATCTATTGGTTTGGGCTCCATAGATGATTTAATATTTTCGCATGTGTTTACTGGTTGTTCACACGGCGTTTGTTTATGCTTCAAGTCTCCTCATTTCGATACAAACCCGACCGGACGATCGGGCTTCGAACTGGCGTCCTCTCACTGTGACATCAAATAGAGCCACAGAGACAACCTCCTTCGCGACGACCTGAATATATTATTTGGTGCTGGCGCGTGTTACTGAAACGGACCCATACTGATTATAGCATTTTTAAAAATTGGAGTCTCCGACGGATATTTATCTTTGTTTAATCGTTCATATGAAACACTCATATAGTTAAGCCTTCTAGGGTTGCTTAAAATGCTTAATTCAATAAGTTACGGGAAAATGCTTAATTCAATAAGGCTTCGATAAAGGCACTGTCAAATACAAACTCGAGCTGTCCGTCATTGATCATCGTAACGAATTGCAACGGGTGTTAGGGTCTCTCATGTTGACTGACTGCATTGGCAAGATATACATATCTCATAAGCGATGCATAGGTTGATGGTGATTTGAGTTTGCTCAAACCGATACTGTCGAGACGAACATTTAGACGTTAGTTTGGCACTTAGGCAATATCCTTGAACGCCGTAACAATCGGATACGGAGAACACTGTAGGCCTATACAAGTAAGGATATTTTGAAAACATTTTGTTCATCGGGGTATTTCACACTCGGGCGATGTCTAGCCTAGTTTGCGTGTGTCGACCAAGCAAGAAGCAAAATTGAAATTTGGCGAGCTTGTATTCGGCCACCTTTCCAGTATTTATTGGCCAAGGAATATTATGTTTAAATCATATTTTTCCGCGCTCTTTATAATAGCAAGAAAAAGTGTATACAAAAAGCAATTCTACTTTGAACTATAAATAAATTGGTAAATAGATCGTATATAGCCTCATGTGACATCAACGCTCCTTCTCTGACCAATTATATCAGTGGAGAGCCCGCCATTTTTGGTGTCGATGCTGTCATGCAAAGGACATCGTCGTTTATGAGCCTCCAGACGCTCCTATTGCCTCTCAATGTACGCAATAAACGGCGTTCTCCATGATATGATATATGGATGAATGTGGACATTGTATAATTCTTGAAGTTATTAATAGTCACTATTCACATAGAACAATTAGCAATATATTTAATATAGAAGGCAGGAAGGACAGAGAGGTTGGGAGTCTGGCAAAGCCAGCTTCGATCGAGTAGTCGACCAACGTATAAGACTATAGGCAGGGAAAAAACAGTGGACTTGGCGGCTTCGACTTCCACTGTAGCACCTACCAGTGCTATTACCCGATCCTAACTGGAAGCTTATTATTTCCTTATTGGACTTGCGTCCTGGCGTTAGGCTACTTCTGTTCCACACCCCTCTCCCGTATCTACTGAGTATCTAAGTGGACGATACACTTTGGTGGATTCGCCCAAAGGCGGCAGATATCGACACGGGTTTCGATTGAATGCAGTCGAACATCGAAAGTAGCTCCCTTCCTTACGCCATACGTACTATGCATATCTAGACGGCAGATATTGTGACTGCCCCCCCCCATACGCGGGTTTTGATGGCCGCTACTGGATAATATTATAGTTTGCGCACCCGACGCAAATGAGAAACTCACTGTGGGTTTTTTTGGCTGGTGAATGTACTCAAGAACTATGTCGACTTGTGTATGTTGATTGTGTAGCAACTGCCACAATGTGTTACGTGGTCGATGATGGTATCGTGTTATGCAGGTGACCCCAGTTCCATTCGGCCATGTGAAATGTGCACACTATTAGAGCTATTGCATTGAAACTCGGGGGGAAGGGACTAATAAAGGAGAAGCGAGCGAGTGTGGTCCCTCACCTGACGAAGATCGGATCAGGGAGCAGCTGGGCCGGTCCCTGGTAGCCTCGCTCGTTTTACCTGGATAACATCTGCTATTAAGAGCAGAGAAGTCGAGTAGCTATCCAGTGGCGGTCCCGTGGAGGCCCTGGTGATAGCTCGCAGCGGCGATCCCAGCCGTGGCTTTGCTATGGCACCTGAGATGGTTATGTGTGCGTCTGTGGGTGGATTGGTGGGTGTGAGAATGCGTCGGTGGTTGGGCCTCCAACGTCAGAATCCCCTAGGTTAAGTCTCACCGTGTGTTGTGTGCATGTGTTTGTGCGGTCGCCTCCATGTAACTGTGTGTCTATACGTAAGCATGTCTATGAGATCTGTGGCCGTGAGTTGGCTGCCGGCCGGTCGGCCGGCCGGCCCCGGCGGACCACACTGGGTGCCGCTTGTCACAAACTTGGCTCAGCGTGTAATTATCAAGCGGTCCAACTTCAGACCCGTGTGCTTCCAGGGGTCGAGAGGGGAATGGGATGCCGGGCAGAGTTGCCTTGAGGTCCTGGGTTGCGCGGGGCGACGGGGGCATACAGAGGGGCGAGGTGAAGCCTTAACTCTGGGGAAAGAGACAGGGACTGGAGCAGAGAGGACGAATGCTAGAGCCCCCTTGTGAATAAAACATCATCGGCTGAGCGAAGCGCCATGCAGGCGGCTACAGTGAGTGGGTTCGCCATCGCCGACGCGGACGCCACCGTTCGTTCAGCGAGGGCCAGCAACGCCGATGCTGACGACTCCTAGACTCAGTCCTCGTCGACGACCCGTCCCGCTGGCCGAGACGACAAGAACTCTGTTCCAGCTCAGCTCGCTTAGGCTACCCTCGGGCTGGCCGTACAAGCTGGCCACGCGGGATTGGAGCAGGCTCACTTCAAAAAGCTCAAACATGAACAACGAGGCCCCTCGTGCACTTCTGCCTTCGATGGAAACGTACTCAAACTACTGGGGGTGGGATCAGCCAACGGCTAATCTAAGGTGAGACAAGTGAAGCGACCTGGGCAGCTAGGGAGTCGGAGCTACACTCCAGCCGTGGGTCTAGCCGGCTCCATTTCTGCTTTTAGGAAAGCTGCACAATCGTCGTCAACCTGATGAGATTCGGATGGACTGCCCAAAAGCAGAGTTAGAACAGGGGAAAATTCTCGGGGAGAGTTGTACTCGATAGTCCATTGGTTGAATAAATGCGGGTGTGTACGGACTCATCGAGGCCGAACTAGCATAGATCGAACTTCGTCCACCAATTGACGAATTCCTTGTTATTTCATGACTTTCTGCTGGCCACTTCCTACGACGGCCTCCAGCACAGAATGGCACTAATCGTGCACAAATGGCATGTTTATAACAGCTATAAGACCAAGAAATATCCGCTAACGTCTACCCACAGCCGTATTTGGGACAAGCATTGTTCAAGCTCACCATCATAGGTTTATATGCAGGCTTAGAATACGCCAAGTATTCACGAGAGACAAGGCGATCTAAACAAAGCGCAGTCAATTTTCGGCTCGTCAACGTAAACGTCAGCTTGCGACAGTTTCTGTTGACGACGAAACATGTCACTCGATGCCACCAACACGACGAGCTCAACTGCGTCTCGAACCGTTGATCTAAATACAAATTCACCGGAGCACCCTATCGAGCATCCTACAAATCGGCCTCAAGTGAACCATCCTCCTCGTGTCGGTTTGCAGTGCATTTGTGCGGTACACCAATTTAAGCCCTCTCAGTGCTTGTGTCGGATGTCAAACTGCGGCCAGTGTCCCACGCGCGATCGTTCTTTGTCTGCAAGCTGAACAGAAATGGCGCATAGAATAGTTCGCGATTTTTTCACCCAGGCCTTCATCATCAGTCTTGCGGACTCCACACTGTTTTGACCTGATTTCGACGCACATCTTCGCTAAGGCGTCATTTCCGAAATTGTCAAATGCGATCTCATGCACAAAAACTGGGGTTTACGGGGAGGTTTACAATACGTCGTGTATATCATCGTCACAAAATATAATAGCGCATAATAGTCGACGCAGAGTCGTTTTGACGTGTTGCAATTTTCAAGCGACCACGTAAATGCTTGTAAATACAATATCGAAACGTGTGGTTCAGTGTTGTCGTTCCGCGAGGCTTTCAGAGGGCTGCGTGCATTTTTTACGAATATTGATACCTGTATTTTGATAGGCTAGTTAAGTAGCTTTCAATGAATGTTCCGTGTCAAGCGAGCGATTTCAGCGACACTGATAGAGACGTCAGCTTTTAACGTCTATCGTCAAATAAGCACTCAAAAAATAAAGCTTATTTGTGAGTCTGGCGACAATGGATAGAGGGTAGACAATTGGAGTATATTAAACTCTGGACTGTATCAATCAATCAATCGACAACCTTGAAATCGCTATAAACCAGTCCGTATACTCGGAGTCCGCGAACTCCCGTAAAGAATCTATAATACATACATCTTCCTATCTCTCATTGAGGCAGAAATCGATTGTTCGTAACAGAAAGCTCATAGCCAGGTATTAACATAACTACCTATAATAATCAAACGTAATAAAATATAAAATACAAATAAATATGATGTAATACTAAAACGTATTGGTATTTAGTTTATGCCCGAACGAATGTCAGCCGACCGTTGGCGAGAGTCTCCGTGGTCGAAGGATTTCACAACGCAAAGTGCTCTCTTCCTAACATGAATATCTATGTATGTGCAGGCGGATACTTCCACCCCGGCGAGTTGCTGCTTGAGTCGCCGTGAGTCTGTCGGGTCGGGTCCCGCACGTATGCTTGATATCACATTTTTATATGGGTCTACTCGTGGCCGATACTCGAACGGTAATAGGCACCTCTATGCCTCGAGCCTATCGAATGTGGTCGGGACCGATTTGAATATATTACCAGGGATAGGGTATGAGCCAGATGTGCGCAAGAAAGTAATAACACTCGAGAGTTGGTCAAATCGAAGTGCTATTATAGTAACTATTGGTAGACGCGAGAGCGAGCGAGAGGTCGGACAGGCTCGTCCTATCCAGATCGTCGGGTTGATCAGTGCTGCAGGTATCTCTCCCACGGGCCGGTCCAAGGACTCGACCGGTCCATCATTGTAGTGTGGCAGTGTTCCAACACACCATAAGGCTTTTTCGAGTGAACCTTCTGACTCGAAATGACAGGGTGCAAAAGACAATAATACCGCCGCTATAACGACGACACCGAGTCGATTGGTCGCACACCAAATCGAACTGCAATTTATTTAGTGATTTTCGTTTTATTTGAAATATGACGACGCCCTGTACATGGACTTATTACAATATATACATTCGAGTACCGGGATTGACCGAGTGGCTGACGCCACCCAATCTACAATAAATATATGCTAACCAACTTCACCACATATGAGAGCGCATTGGCCCATTTTAACGGCGGGTCAGTTTGAACTCGTATAGTTTCGATGGCATATTGACCTGTAGCGGGAATCCGCCTGCTCCCCTGCTCTTGTCACTGTTACTCGCCGCTGAAGCTATCTCATGTGCAATTATCTCATTAGCTAATTTCGACTAACCAAGTAGTGCATAGCAGATTCAGTACTGCACTGCAGATTCAGCAGCAGATTCAGTACTTTACACTTATTTTCCTACAGTTACTTGCATCCTCTGTTGTCTGGTGATGTCGTTGCTACTGGTGGGGATCCCATTCTCAATTATAGCCTGAGTAACCCTTTACGTTGGTACCGTTAATCCACAAAACGTATTAAAGAAACACTCGCTGTCTTAGTTAGGGCGGCCAGGAAGTGGGGGGGGGGGGCAAACTGCGTCCACACCTTCTTCGTTCCGTTTCGTGTGACGTTTACACCGAAAAATCATCAAAATCGCTAGGGTCGTTTTCGAGACTGTTGTCGTTCATACATAAAGAAATGCGTACATACGAATAGAAACTTGACAACTTTCGAGTAGAAGATAAGATATACGCGTAACTATAGCACTGGGGCAATTTTGAGAAATCGATGAAAATAATCAGGATGATTTGTTATTTATAGCAGAAATGTTCTACATAGAGAAAGGGAGAGAGAGAGAGATCTGTATGGAACCGTTACCAGTTCCCTTGAGTCAATCATAGACAAACCAAAAAGGTCAGATCTTAGCACAGAACGTGGCTAAAAGCGGCAGCCTGGCTATTTTTTACCTTTTGCTCGTTGCTCATTTATCATCAGATTATTATCCGCAAATCGAGCGGATCGGTTGACGCTTGATGAGCCTGTAGTACATTTGATCGAACCTTCACATCATAAGTCGAGCCAGTCGTCGTGACCTTCGTTATATTGCGAGTACGCAGATCCGTCAAGTTCCCTTTACCCGATGCGGCACAGATAGATGCTCTCTGGATAGCTCACAACGTGAGGTCGCAAATGGCACGGATAGGAGCACGGATTGAACACAATCTTTCAAGAGTTGACCGGCAACGTATCATCTATCAAGATTCTGATTTTCATAGAACAACGAATTGAGTCCACGTGGAATTTAATATCTTGGCTTCGTCCGACACCATCGATACAGTTATCAGCCACATGAAAATACATGGAAGCGAAATATCCGCCCCCCCCCCATACGTTGAATACAAGACAGATGTTGGACAGATAATTATATCGGCCTGGTTTTTGATTATCCCAAGAAATTCTCACCTGTATAATTGTCAAAAGATCAACACGAAAAATGTCCACCCACGTCCCCCTCATCGTAATGTTTATGATTAGCATATAGTACAGTATAATGTAAAAGGGAAGGAGGCGTTAGCTTTGATTCTGCCGCTCCTAATGATTTTTGCAAATAAATTAATCTCGCGCACACCTCCATCTATCTAAGCAGTATCGAGCACGTTTCGTTGAGCATACTTTGCTTGTTTGGCGGAATGAAATTGCGATAGACCTTCGTTTTTTGTTCTGTGACTGGTACGCGTTCTCCTGTTTATTTAGCGATGCAACCCCCTCCCCCGCCCTGCGCACTCACTCTCAGTGCAACATACGCTTGTGAACATCGACGTTTAAGGAGATCCAGACCGCTATCTGACCCTGTCGTAGAGATTCAGGATTCCTGTCTCGATTGATGCCGCCGCCGCCGCCGCCTTGACTAGCAGAGCTTCCACCGCCACCGCCGCCGTCACCGGTCTCCCTGCAACAACTTTACAACGTTCTCAAAAATGACATCACACGCTTCTCTGCGTGCGTTCCGCTCCCTTCTTCTTCTTCGAAGCTAAAGAGGGATAGGTTTCTCCGTTGGCCGGGTGACGTCTCTTGGTCTGTCCTCCTCTCCGAGGAGGTTCGTCTTTTTTTCCTAGTTGCTCGTAAGCGCCCTTCTTGTCGCTTGTTATTTTATCCGAGAGCAACAATAGCGGTAGTTCTTGTCGGCAGCAGTAGAACAGCAGCAGCAGCAGCAGCAACAACGGCAACAGCAGACAGTAGACTGCCCGAGAGCTAATTCCAGATGATGTTGGTGGAAAGAGGACTTCTTCTTCTTCAATCGTGTTCGTTCCCCTCGGTTCCTGCGGCAGTTGCGTGCGCGATGTCGGTACGTTTGCGCTCGTCGGCTGCTGCGAGGACCGGGCCCAGGGGCGCACTGGGGCTGACGGTGTCTGCAGTTGTCCGCACTCTCTCTCTCTCTGCTGCTACTACTGCTGGTGCCGCTTTGTTCCGCTCCATTCCGTAGCAATGGCGTGCACTCACAGACAAAGCACACTCCCGTGGTTAGCTGGCTGCTGGCGGTCTGGCTGCCTGTTTCTTCATTGGCCTCCGTATTCGAGCACACATACACACATAGCACATATGTATGGGCTATTGGACAGGTAGAGGGCCGAGGTAGACAGCGGATACGGTAGAGCATCCGTGGCGACGACCACAACAGCAGAAGGAGTCGCGCACGCCAGCAACTACATGCAGCACCAGTAGCAAGCGACCGAGCGTGCGGCTGGAAGGACGATCGATGGGGGTATCTGTGGGGCAGTGGGGAATACAGCGCAGGGGCGAGGGGTAGTTGTGGGGTTGAGGGGTGAAGTGCAGCGCGTCCTGACGGCAGGCGAAATATGAGACGATTTTTTCCTAATGGCTTACCGTTCATCGAAGACGCCGGGGAGGAGGAGGGAGATTTTACTGGAACAGCAACAAGAGAAGAAGAAGAAGTGATTTTTGCCGATCAGATCTCGTGTGGTTGTTGTCTGTCTCTATACGAGTACAATCAACGTGTACAAAGCGAAAAACCGAAGCGGTCCTCTTTGACTGGTTGGTTCGAGGCGGATGCAGTTTTCTAGATGGAGTGACCGGGTTATGCCGTGGCTAGCCGCATGCGTGTGTGCAGCTAAGATATGGACATGATGATGATCACTACCACTGCGTGATCATGGTGGTACTTGTGGTCACAGGTGGAAAGGAAGAGTATAAAGGTATGAGCTCATTCTGACTGAAGTCATGTAGATGTTTCGTAGAGCTCGGCCTGTGGTGGTTCCGAGACCTGACACACAGGGAGGCATGTGATAGCCACCTAAAAAGTATCAGCAGATGTTTCGTAGAGCTAGACAAATATATAATATATCTGGTACTCAACACTGCACTTGCACATAGTGCAACATAATAAACAATTTATCATTTACACCGATAGCGGTCTTCGACGATATCCTTAGCTGGGGTTAGCGTGAAGTCAAAATTACAATATATCGGACGAAGAAACCGCTCGATACCAGCTTGAAGTAATCTCACCTCATACGGTTGTATCTTTAGATGAAGTTTTCGCTTGCTGCAACTAGGTCGTGACGAGCAAATTGCGTCTTTATAGTATCGTCGTTGTGGCGGTAGGCACCTAGCTGTTTGTCTCGCTGCACCGCGCACGCCTCGTTTACCCAACACTTTTGTTGCTCCACTCAAAAAGGATGCCTGCTGTTACCTAGAGATAGTGTAGATGTCCAAACGGAAGTGAGTAGCCTGGCATCGCGTTCTGGAGCCGGTGTCCGTGCCCTGTAGACTGAAATCTGTACCGTTAGGAGGTTCGCCTGCGGGTCGCTCGCAGGAACGTCGCTGTAGCGAGCGGGAAGCCAGCTCGTTCAAAGCCAACTATTCGTAGTACGGGTTTCAACAGATACCAGTCCGTTCGCCAGCAGAGTAGGCCAGGACACAAGGGTACCGCGGCAGCCGTTGGGTCGTTGGCCAGTGGCTGGGTCGTGCGACTGTTCAAAATGCTACTTCCGTTTCTGACGTGTGTTTTTTTTCTTCTCGCTGCTGGAAGAGTTTACGCTTTACGTGCCGATGACTGCCCGTTTGCCGCTTGCGAGGGATTGCTCTAGGCCAGACGGCTAGCTTACTCATGAAAAGAACGGCTTCTCGGGCGCGCAGCACCCGGCAAAACTTTGCAGTCACTACCAGCACAGGGCGGCAGCCAACTCCGGGCTAAGGGCTGTCCATAGCCGCCTTCTTGGCTGCTGCATTGCGTGCAAATGCGCAAAAAGCCTGTCCTCCCCGCGATTCTCGTGTGGGCGTGGGCTGTTTTTCCGCCTCGAGTTGGCTACTGGGCGTCCACGAAGGCTGAGAATCTTGAACCCCTGTCCGTCGGTACTGCCCGGTAGTTAACTGCTTGTCTCTCCCCCCCCGCATTTACACCCTCTGAGCGTAACTGCTGGCTGTCATCTTACGCTGCGTCATGTTATCACTTTTTTTGCTTCTTTTTTTACTTTTTATATTACCGAGGGTTGTTGAGTCTTCTAGGGTGTACGTAAAGGCCGCTTTTAGCTGAGGCAGTGGTATGGTGGCATCCAACTTGAATAGGCTATTGGACTCATACGTTTCCCTCAGCAGTCTCTCGCATCAGATGAAGTCGTAGTCTCTGCTGGAGCTGCTGCTGCTGCTCAACTTCGCACGCTTGGCTTTCTGACAAATTATGCTTTGCCGCCGCCGCCGCCGCCGCCACCACCACCGTCAGGGTACTAGTGTTACTGCTGGTGTTACCCGTGCTGCCTGCCCGTGAGCATCGTGGTATTCCTAGAAGGCAATGGCAGAAGGCCGATGGACTTAGCGGCGTTCGGGCCCGACGTGTTGATTATGACGATGAGGGATGACCCGGCGGTCCTGCGCGGTCCTGGAGGAGGAATAAGGATTGAGGCCCTTTCGCCTGCCTCGATTCCGCGATGCTAAGGCTGGCAAATAAACATGGGGCCATGTGCATCACTAGACTTCTGTTGGTGCTCGGTATCGGCTGTGACGGCTGGGTCCGTTGATAGGTGCATGAGCACATATATACAATTTGCGTGGAAGTAGAGTGCTATAAAAATGCGGGACGCAACAGAGGTTTCCATCATTCAGGGCATTGCTTGAGCACTTACTGGATGATATTATAGACTGGAGGAGTGGAAGGAGAAGCATCCACAAGAACTGCTGATGGTTAATAAAAGTTGAGCCTCAGACAGATGAGCTGCTCGACCTTGCCTACATCCGCTACCTACATCCGAAGGACTTCATACTTAATACTATCGACTACACAAGTAAACATATTTAACATCGTCGTCTTAAAGAGCTTCAAGGTACTATAATTTTAATTTTCGATGGCTGACCCCCAGCTGCGCCGACATGATAGGTCCTTGGAGTAATTACACTACGCAGCGGCACCGAGGCCTTTCTATGGAAGGTCTACAGGAAACTACCATATATTTGTAAGCGCCACATGGTGTATTTATTTCGGTCTTTTTCGCAATGGATTTAAGATTTAAATCAACGGCCAGATTTCCTTTGGGTACTCGCTCGTTTGAAAATCTATGCACACTGCACTTATGTCATGTCAGAACGAGTCTGTCAGTCGTATTCAAGGTTGACACCTCTTTTTAGTCTCTTGTGCTCGAAGCGTCGGGCCGGGTGGAGCGGCTCCTTCGCCTGAAGCGATATCACAGTGTCATGTCTCCTCGGTGGGGTGAACGGCTCCATTGACGAAGGCGGGCGAGGGGAGACCACGTGTGTCGGGGTTGCGGACCACGGCTGCATCACGGCCAAAGATCAGAGGCGTGCGTGACTGGTTATGGCCATACACCGATAGAAGTTATACCCAGGAGTCAAAGCATCAGGCGATTGCTCAGAGTACAGCGGTCCCCCATTGGTCCGGTTGTTGGTGTGCCGACCCTAAAGACACCCGAGAACGGTGGCAATCTCATACGTGAGCCGGAACTTGCCGAACGTCATCCTAGACGAGATTAGGGGAACAATGCATTTGAAGATGTGTTGATACACAATGGATGGGACAGATAGTCAGACGCTGCCGGAGAGACAAAAAAAAACAAGGCAATGAAAGAATGGGACACGCTGGTTGTAGGATGACGAAGACATAGAATTCATATCACATTAACGATTGGTCTGCTGATAGACACCACCGACCGTGGTACGACCAAAAAATACTTTCTTGCAAACATGTGCATATATATATATATATATGTTTTCGCGGATGCGAGTATGGTATGGATGTATCTCATGAGGTCTGAATATATATTTTGGTTTGTCGTTCGCAATTATCTGAATCGCAACTAACTTTCCGCGTTTCTACATTTTCGTGATATCCTCTGATTGGCAACTAGTCTTCCATAAATAAATAGGCGTATCGAGTAAATGAGCAGCGATCGTAATTTATAAGCGCACATAGATCTTCTAGTAAATTCTGTAGTTAGAATTTTCTTCTTGTTGGAAATTATTCTAACGACAGGCGACATTAATTGCGACATCTCTCATCCTCTTCCTGGCTTCGCATCCTCACTCATTCACACCTGATGTGAGCCGTCCATCCACGCAGCGTAAGCATCCAGGTGCCTTCTTGCCTTAATCACTGGGATGCCACCTCAGTATCACTGCGCCCGTTGACGCCCTGTCTAACGACCTCCTAACGGACATTCTAACGGCTGTTTCGAAGGAGTTTATGCACTCGGTTTATGTAACGATCCCCAAGGGGCATCACAGTTACGCAATTAACACTGAGACGAAACCGCCTTCTAATTCGAACACTACTACTATGGCTACATTCGTAAAAACAATTCTCAAACTTCCCGTCGTCATTTACTGTTACTGCAACTGCTGTACGGGCATGGCCCAATGCAACTCGAGATGTGATACCACCATTGTATAATAGTCGTTCGTCAACGAACGACCGACCGAACGAGTGAGAGAGAGAGAGAGAGAGAGCAAATCTACGCAGAGTCCTGGCCGCTACCCCTGCTGCAATCCCCTGCTGTGGCCGCGGCTTGTGTAGAAAAAGCCCTGTTGCTAGCGGACGGTGTCGTGCCAAATTGGAACGAGATGGCGTCGGTCCATCATCAACTGTTTGTCTCGCGTAATCAAAACGTAGTCAACTGGTCTGAGCGAGGCGCATCCGACGACAAGCGTGTGGCATCTCACATCACGGCACATATTTATCTGAACGTGTTTGTTATACGATTTGGCAACCACGCCGAAATACGTATACGTCGTCTGTAACCTGTACGCCGTGCAAATATGTGTCGTATAACGATTAATCGTATGGTGTTTCGAATAGATCCCTCGCAATCACGTTGGCCCCCCAGGCGAAACTGGGTTTTTACCTCCCGGCAATGAGAGGCAGACTTGTAGGTGTATATGGCGATGTTTCGATTGTGTATATCCCATATATATAAATATATATATATATGAGGATACGTGAATGGTTACGACAGGGGCCCTGCAGAGGAGTTACATGACGTTGAGACACTCGGCCAACAAGCAGTTGGATAGGGTGCATCGCGTGATGTGTAACACCTCTCTCTCTCTCTCTTTCTCTCTCAGAGGTAATAGGTATTCTTTGCCATAGATCGGCACATATCGGCGACCACACGTGCCTATATGTGTGTTATTTTATAGAGAGACTGCGAGAACCATTTGCGTCCATAGACATACGATATGATCAGATATTGGACGTGTAAATTTCAAAAGGTGTACATACTCACAGCATATGGCGATAACGAAAGCCATTGAAGGTCGTGCTAACGTTCGCCATGAAAGGCAGCTCAACGCCAACAACCTGCAGAGAATATGATCTCGGATGTGCTCGACCACCAGAGGGCTTTCATCCTGTACACTGCCGCTCCATACAGCCTTCCAAATGAGACTTCGCTCTCAGCGTAGCCTCGGACTTAGAATTCTCCGGTTCACGTGTGTTCAGGTATACTGCTCGTCGACTGTAATGAACTTGCTGAAGGTAGGTTTGGAAAAACCACCTCTACATTTCGCTAGCTCGCTGTGGGACTGGATGGGGGAGGGGGTGCTGTTGAAAAGTAAATGGTTCATCTCGAAATTAGCCTGTCACGCATGGTCTCAAGCAGCTCTTCCGGATTTCCGTTATAGAGTGAACGAAATTAGTTTTTTTCCTCGTGTGAGAGCCACTCCTCACTGTTCGAATGGACGACACATAAAAAGCCGTCTTAGTTTCTAAAGGAAGGCTTACATCTAGGCGGCCCGCTGTGTGTATCTGAATCACTGCTTTGTTTACCGCCTCGATAGGCATATAGTTCCGCCTGTGTCCCTAACGTGTTCCATAGTACTCGCAGAAGCCTCATATTGTGTTTATTTAGTTGAACAATATTGACCGGGATTCCTCCGCATTGGCGGGTCGTTTTCGTGTGCACGATTAGACTGAATGTGTTCTGCACACGAGAAACACCCAGACGTGTTGCTGTTCCAGCAATCATACCGCATGTCGATTCAAGGTATTAAAAATCTGGAAGCTTATCGGTTGCAACGTCTTAGATGGGTCACTTGCTCGGCAAGCTTAACGCCAATGACGCTCACTGAGCGCTTTCTTGCTACGATCTTTAAATCGATCACGACACAAGATCCAGTCACTATGTATATTTTTCTCCCGATCGAGAAGAAGTTTGCCCGCCTGCCGCATCTGTTCCGAAGTGCCAGACCCTTATTGCCTTCCTATGCAATCCTCGGATGTCCTCTTGGGCTCGATCACACCCCCCCCCCGCCATCTGTACAATATGCAGCGATGACCCGTAAATATTACTCTGAATTAATTAACAAGTTAACTTTCACCCGAAATAGAACCCAATAGAGATTTAAGATGGTGAATGTATTTGTTGCGAAGTGAAGTCGCTCCATCAGATATACTCCCCCCTATATGGTACTCAACTTTCCGACGGCACTTTCTAAGAATCATCGTACCTGTAGGCGATTTTCCGCTCATTTAAGTTGTTTCCTACCTAAATGATGTATTAATTTCAAGATAGCCGATGATAATAATAATAATAATAATAATTAATAATCTATCTTTATATACGATTCGTTAGGACTTACGTTCCATGTATGCCTGCATTATATACAGGTTATATGTAAAATTTAATAGCGATATTCGTAAAAGGACAACCTGAACAATTCTTGTATGAAAATAGTAATATATCATGATATTCCTCACTGGAACAATACAATCGAGTAACTGAAGCGGGTTAGTCATATAACGGCAGCAGTGTAACCGACTAAAGGTAGGAATCGATTTTAATCACTTTTCGCGTGCAACACCGACTGACTTAATGAGAGAGCATTACAGAAAAAATGATGTTCATGTGTCTTGGAAAATGAGGTTCATGTATAAAAATACGAAAGCCCACCAAACAGAATGTTGTATTGTGAAGGAAGGGTTGTTATTTTCGGAGCTCGATAATGGGATACGTCCAAGGAGCCCGCTAATGGGAAATAAGCAAATCGAGCAGCGACGCGAAATACATATTTTATAATATATACATACTATTAAGTCATATAAATTAAAGCGATATTGACAAAAACATCCCGAGTTCGGCTTATGGGCACATTTCTGTACATATATTTAGTTATCTAAGTCGATTTAATCTGTTCACTATACGGGCAAAATCATCCTAATTATCGTCGGAGACAACCCTAAACTTTGAGATACGCTACGCCTACCCTTGTCGTATCCTTAATAGTAATAGCCCACTCAGAGCGTGGAAGGGGGGGACCCACGATTGTACTCAAGGAAACGGGATCGTTGCTCGCAGCCCGCGAGGGTTGTCGCATCGCCGCCATAATAGGCGAGGCGTCAACTACAACGGAACGGGGTGAACGTGGGCGGACTTCTCGGCAGCTTTTTTGCCGTCACTACTCGAATAAGCTAACAACGATCATGTATAATTATTTTCAAGGGTGAGATTGTCTTGGGAGCTGCCTCGAAATTCTGCGCATAACCACATGATGTTGTAATAAGTAAGACTGTACATTTATACGAATACGTTCCAGGCAAAGGCATCACACGCACCACTAGTCATTTGCTTTTATATGTTTAGGTACTAGCCCTTCGCTTCACATGAAGCAAACAAAATCCCAGCTTAATTGAATGGAGGAGTCGATAACAGTCGATCTCGTTTATCTCGAAAAGAACAACATCCTTGTAAAACACGTTTCGTTAAATAAATACAGTTTCGTTGCAAACACTTTATTGATCGGTGCCGATATTTTCCCCCAAGATACTTCCCCGCTAAAGGGATGCCGGTTTCGTCACGTGAACTGTTGCACACCGTATCTTATATTAGGAACACCTCACGATAGCAAGCGCATTGTTGAAGGCTTTCCAAGGGCGCATGATGGCAATCGGCCTCCTATCTTTGTAATGGCACCATTCTCTCATGTGGGGTTGGTCTTTGGGTATGTTGTTTGTAGCGTCAGGTACTCGGTACGATAGCTGGTTACCACCTTCGAGACCGTTAGAAGTCCTTGTTCTGTATAACTGCACAGCATAATGTTGTCAATCCCTGTTCTTGTTTGGTAGCAGCGTAAAGGATCGTATGCGAATCTGCTATATCGTTCCATGTCTGTCGGCACACTGCTTTTTTGCCTTTCGATGGGGCTAATTTCCGTTGGTGTGAGTGGCTTTTGCCATTTGAAGAGTTGCGCCCCCTGCAACGCTGAATGAAAGTCGATGCAGCTATGAAGCGCGTCAGATATGGACGAATGGATTTCAACCTAAGAGATGATTTAACAGATAATGTCGCCGCCCAAAACCATGCGTATGCAGAACATCGACGCCAGCTACTTGCAACAATTCTTAATACCTATATTCCTTTTGTTAATTAGCGAAATGCGTTGAAAAACGTGTATGGCTCGGACCGCTATGTTATCATTTTTGTTATAGATCTAGGTTGGACACCTAGACCTACAACCTGAGACCCCAATGAACAGATGTCTCATTTTCGCGTGCGCTTACCTTTCAGTTGAGTTAAAAAATTCAGGAGTGCTCAGTACGTTCAATTTTACCGACTAACCCAAGTAGCAATAGACCTGGAGCGGCCTTTTCTAGTCAAACAGGCCTACGTTGCACACAAGTGGCCATCTCAAGCCACACTGTCCCGAAGAAGGGCAAGACGCCTCCGTGATCCCCAGAGCGAATTTCCGAACACAATCATTAGTGGTCTGCAGTGGTTCGTCGCTTCAACTTCGAATGAACGCTTGCACAAGCAGATGGCGTGTGAGCAAATTAATGGCTGCAGAGTAACCGCATTCGCGTTACAAGGCAAATGCCATTATTGTGAGGGGGAGAGGATTCTTACAACGTTTTCGTTACTAACGGTGAGAGCGGGCCAGGCCGACATCGGACAGATTATTTCTGGTTCGTGTGCCACACATGGATGATTTTGACGATTTTGACGCGGCTGGGCTCGGCGTTGACGGTTTACGATAAATAATGAAATAAAAATAAATACTTGATGGTAGCGAATAAATATTTGATAGATATTTGATATCATCCACACTTTGCTAGATTCACAACATGTGGACTTCTTCGCTCAAGGGCATGGAATTTCGTTGGGCGTCATTCGCGTGTTTAAGACTTACAGGCCACATGAAACATAGGGTATAGATAAGGAACATTATAGGGAACAACCAAGAGGCACAGAAATCGAGTATGTGTTTTACCCCAGAAGGTAAAGGTCAAAACATGGATGGGGCTTTTCTGGTTGACGCTTGTTTTGGGGATAGGAGCAGGCCGAATAAACTGATTAAATAAACCGGCTAGCTTAAATAAAATAAAACAAAAAAAAACACCACAAGAAACGAGAAAGCACACAATGAAAGCAGCAATTGCCGACGTAGATATATTAATGCCATTAACAACAGCACTGCTTCCACAGTGTTATTGCGACAGACAAGAGGTCAAGAAGAGCGCGAATTGGATCCTAGAAGTTGGCAGAATTTGTGCTTTCGAGTTGAGTACAGTAGTTCTTGCCGTCCGCACACAATGTCAAAAAATTCTGCAAACACTCCTCGAAACAAGTTACGCAATCAACATATGTAGCTCCTGTACCAGTGGACAGTAATCAGAGTAACTGCATGTGTTCGACCTTGAGTCGAACGAGTGCAGCCTGAATGAATGCAATATAATGTGGAGAATGTGAGTTTTCAACAGAAACGCGAACAACGGCCAGCCTATCCAATGCCTTTCGAGGTCCGACAGGAAATCGCGTCGGCCTCTTGATAGCCGTATTATACGATGGAATACGCCTCATATTATGTCTCTGAGGCACTAGAGAGCTTCAATTCAGAGCAGTATACAGCTTGAAGATGCTTCTCAGCTCATATTCGCGTATTGTGCAGTGGAACACTTTTTGGAATCTAGTGCACCGCTTAGCTTGAGGTGTAATCCCTGTCCAGGAATCCCTGCTTAACAGAATGACGGGTCGTCGAAAGCAGTTTTTTTAAATAATTGACAATCCCTCCCGCATATATTTGGGAATCACAAATTCTGAATATCCCTGATTCCCCTGAAGTATACAAATCTGAAGATCCTCTTATTCAGACGTATTTGCTAGGCTTTGCCTTTAATGTAAGCGGTTTCCCCTCAATTCAACGATGCTGAGAGCTCAAGCTTGACAGGTGAAACGCGTATGGTTTGGCCCCATAATTCGTTTTGATTCGTTCGAATTGCCTCTTCCGTGCTCAAGTCCTCTCATATTTTATCAGATATAATAGAAGCTGCCCTCTGTTCATTCTTTCCACCACCTTAGATAGTCGTATTGCTTATTTAGGCAATACACCTGTATAATATGGTATTGGACCAAGTCGGAAGATGGGGAATGGCCAATGAAGGCCCGGGGCAGGGACGTAGAGGGAGTCGACACGCACATATTATTGTTCTTCTCTCGCTATTTGATCTTGTTAACGATTCATATGTGCGTCGTTTTTATGTTTTGCTATTAACGAGATGGTGCTGCAGCAGCAGAATGAAATGTGATGTAGGTCGCTGTCGCACGCAGGTTATACGCTCGGCGAATGCCTCGTCGCCGCCTCCGCCGCCACATGAGGGATAGGTTTTAGTTAAACTATGTCATATCTGAATGTTTCTGTGTGTTTATACCGACAAACACACACACACACACATGCACACGCCCATTCACAGCCAGACCTAATACACGACTAACTACTGCTGCGTATGTGCTAATACTACACACAAGTTTCATAAGAGTATACATAAATATTGCGACCCTGACCTACAAACACAGACATTGGCCAAACACGGATTATCAAGGATGTGTTTAGATATATAAGTTTATATATATATATATGTCGATTAGTTATTTTTATTATTGAGTGCCTCAAGCGATCCGTTTGGGAGGTAAGAACGTGTAAACGATGCTGTGAAGGTAATACCCCAATCCTGGGCTCTGGGGAGATGATCACCGAATGGAAATTAGATTAAGATGCAGTTCGCCTGATCCCTCCGATAGCCGTGCTTTATAACGGTGAAGCGCCACCTATTATATTCACTCGAAGATATGGTATTTTTATGCATTTAGAAGGGCGCGGTTTTTGTTTAGTTTTGTATTATAGCCGAAGACACATTCGTTGAAAATAAATATTTAAAAATATTTTTTCAGATTTACCTATAAAAAATACAATTCCTTACTGACACACCTTCTGTTTTTCTCAGCCAATGTTTTGCAGAGGGGCGAACAAACCTGTATATGCACGCAGGAAGCGCGTCTCAAAATTAATTCGTTGTATCCGAAGCAGTCCAATGGCTCACGAGGTCTGTTGTAGTTTCTTTCTTTAGCAATCCCCTCATGCCAACTGCGGAAAATGCAGCGCTCATGAATGCGTAGCATTCTGCAATATGAATCTAAACATATGTACAGGACAGAGGACCTCGAGTAGTCTGGTAATCTAGCTTGCAGCAGCGGGGGGGTCGGGCCTACCCGGTTCCTATTCATTGAATGTGGCCGACACAGCGCCATCAACGCTAATAGCCACTGTTCGTGTTTTCGAAATGCCACGTTGAAATGGTGACGGCAACAGTGAGATAATACATTGTCGGCGTTGCACTCCTCCCGACGCTATCATCGTATGAAGTTTAATGAAAGTTTGTGGTTAAACATAGCGGTCATAGGAGGAGACCCTCATGGGTGGCTTATTAATTATTAATATGGCCTTGATTAGCCGAGATAGTTAGTTGTTCGGTCAGATAGGAAGTTTATGAAACTCACCGCATGCTGTACTAATTGATTAGCTCCTTGCTTGAATGTGGGCAAACGCGTACAATTTAGGTACCGCCGATAAGAACATGCCTGTTTTCTACATAAATAGCTATGCTTCGTTCCGGTTGCAAAGAGTAAGTTCTAGGATGCATATATTCCAAATGGCCTAAATGGTCGAACGACCCTACAAACAATATTTGACGCATTCCAGCTTTTTTCTTAGTTTTCCACAAAATTAAAATCGAATTTTAATTATTAACTTGGTTTCGCTTGGTAATTCTGAGAGAAGTCATATTGTTGTTCAAATTTAACAGGTCAATGAAAAGAGACAAATCCAATTCGTGTGCTTTTACCATAGTCGTCTCTCTCTCTCTATCTTGTTTGTTAATTTAGATCGCACAAGGGAGACATATGTTTCGGCATCTGCCCGAGGCAAGCGTCTTTATGAAGTACACCGATCATACTACCGTTTCGTTCAATGTCATCGCTGCTTCGACTGTTCGACAAGCTCCGTGTGCCTACGAGCAAATATTGTAGTAAATATAGTCAATGTAGTCAATAATAATCGATCAATATTTGATCAGGCGACAATCATCTTCTGCGTGATCAGTGTCCCTTTCGTTTTTGTCCGATTATCTTTTAGCTTGCTGCTAATTAATCCCTTCACTATCGTACAGCAGTCAATTCCTCCCCAGACTAAACACAAATAGCGGCCCATGACAGGTGACTAATACACTCGTATGTGTACCATAGCCAAGTATCATATTATATATAGACGCCGTTGTGAGGGATAACGAAGACAATGATTACAATACACCGCTGTTGTTTCCCATCACACACGTCATCGTTAATAAATCAGTCGGAGCCGAGCAAAAATCGGTGTCCCATACGATGCCCAATGGGCGCCAATATTAAATGGCTTCCAGCTGTCAATATGCATGCTACGGTATGTGAGAATGAAGAATGTAGAGTAATCCATCACTGAGTTATTGCTGGCCGACTCATCATAATTCATCTTTTCGCCGCACGGCCCCCACTCATGGCCCATTGCCGCTACTGCGTTTGCTGCCAACGCTGCCGCCGGATACCGGCATGACGGCCATTTCAGCTACGCCGCACATCAGCTAATGATTTCCAACGAATGTTAAACTCTGATGTATTCACTCACGCGTATCGTGTTTGTCTGCATCCATGATACACTATGTGTTTATTATCAGGCTATATTATCTGACTGTAGCTGTTTTATTCGATTCTGTCGGATATTAACTGGCTACATTATTTCTACTACAACCACTAGTGTTGTGACTGTACAGAGTATGGCAACTCGAATAAGGCAACTACGAATACATGTAGGATTAGCTGATATGGAGATGGTTGCCAGCTTATTATTAGATGTCGCTAGAAGTCGATCGCTTGTTGCATTGCATTTACTTATTATAGTAATTGTGGTTATTATAGAAAAACACTGGTGTCTCCTAGCGGCAAGTTCACTGTGAAGCTTTGACACTCACAGTAGCAGCGTTAGCATTTATAATAAAGAAATTCGTTTCGTGTTGGACAAATCTACTACAAAGTGGTAGATTGTCTAATCTACTACGAAAACGGATCAACATGGCGGTGAACATAAGCCCTTTAAGCATAAAGTCCTTGTCTATTGCTTACCTCAGCCGATTGCAGAAGCTGGTACGTTTAGGATAAAGTGAACGTCTTTGTGGTCCAGCTGGCCATTTATGGAAGAAGGTGACTTAAGTGTTGATAGTTCGGATATGGCGGGGGGGCTGTGAGACAGACCGCATTGCTCATTGTTTATAAACGCACAAAGCATAAGTCGCTACTTTAATGCTCTCACTTAGTAGGGTAGGTTCTGGCTATCCAAAGTAGACAAGATACGTTGTTTTTCCTGTAGATAAAAGTTTTCGGGCTGACTCACTCAGCCAACATTTAACGTCCACGGTACAACTGCTTCTAGCATTGCTTCGTTAGACGAACCCACTGTATATGCACTCAGTCAAAGTTGTGGTGTGGTTGCCGTCTGTAATGGTCAATAACTTCAGTCCACTTCATAAATTAAGCCCATTTTATATCACTACTAACTGGCTAGTGCTAATGGCGGCAGGGAGGAACGGGCAAAGCCTTCCTCGACAGTGGCCGCGGTATACCAGAAATGCTATGGTTAGGTACCTCTTTGCCTTCTTAGGGTCCGCAGGTTGGGATTTGGAGAGATCTCTCTGCGTAGAGAACGTTGCCACCTGCTTTCGCCGGCATACAGTCCACGTCTGTGTGTACGCAATTGTGTATGCACAGAGAGCGCGAGAAGGACTCTCGGCATGGGTCAGTGGTCGTTTTTGCGGAAACCCTTCAGGGCCGAGTTTCCGAATACGGCGCGGGCAATAAAGAACCGGCCTTACTAAAAAGGCCGCCTCACTACAGTGTAGCGGAGAATGCAGCCCGTCGGTATTGCGTTCACAGAAGAGACCGACAAGCGAATGTGGGCCAGACGGCTTGCCTTTTTGCCATGATGAAAGGTTACAGGATGAAAACTCTACGGGTCAGCTAGGCAGGCGACCGCATAGACACGACGGTGTTCTACAACAGATACGCACACAAGCAAGCTGGCGGTTGTAAGCCTTACTCACAAGCGTCGACCAGTATCATGTGTAAAGTGTGCCGGAATAGCGACTGACAGTTGTCCAAAAGCTGTGCTTTGGCCTGGCGTTGGCGAATGGGTTGCTCAGCGAGCTGTTGCTATATGCTGCTGATAAGGGCCGCTGCTGTCTCGCTGTTCGCTCTGAGTCGGGCCAGGTCTGATAGCAGTTGTTGACGTTGGCAAGTACGACATGTAGCACCTCGTAACTGTGCAAGTGACTGTCCGCAGAGCGTTTGCACATCCTATCGACAATAATTATATCGCCTCTGGCCGTCAGGCTATCACCGGGAGCCGTTGTAGCTCCCGGCTGGAGCCAATCTCAAATATTCTCGGGAAGCTGGATTGGCAAATATCTCGCCACGGGGGTCGGAGTTGGCACTTCGTTTGTAGGAGTCACCCTACGAATCACTAGGAGTACTAGTTGCGAATTCGCACACAGTTCAGTATAGTGACGTCGAAACGTCACCTGGAACGTCACCTCCGCAGCTGCTTCTCGAGATAAAGCTTATATCTGTAGTATTTATTACAGATCATAATATAATATATTCAAATATGTTTAAAATTTGCCTGCTAAGTCGTGTGGAGGTAGATATTATTAGTAACATGAAAAAAAGCCCTATTAAAATAGTCTAAGATCGATTGAGCCACCTGGAGAAAAAACATCCGCTATATATAAAGTTGTAGCTAGCAATTCGATTAGATTATATATTATACTATTAAGCTGCTCGTTCTAAACATCCCGTGCACGCAGTGAATGCTAACGGACTTCCACGAGAGATTTGAGTCTATAGAGGATAATGAAGCTAGACAACAGGAATTACGCGATTAATGAAGGCATTGTTATAGCCACACAGTACGGAGACAGCTCAGGATAAAGACCAAGATTAATTGTGTTTTGCTACTAAATGAATACACCAATTGGAGCTATAGGGTATCCACTCACCATTCGGTTTGTCTGTTCTCGGACGGCCTGTTCTACGTGGCTCTGCATTTAGTCTCTCACATGGAGGAGTAAGCAATAAGCGATACAAATCGCTGTTTGTGTTACTATTGTGTACATGTTTTGAATGGGTATAACGCGTCCCTTATGCTGCAAATGGGGGCTGGCTTGAGAACAGTAACTTCACTACAAAAACTCGAAATTTAGACTCAACAAAAAGTCATCAAGCCCAGTGACACGCCCTTTAATTATGGTCGTCTTTTCTGGATGCGTTTCACTGCATGTTATGCTCTGTTAGACTATTCAGGCCTCGTAAGGTAAGGTCGAACGCTACCGGCGAAAGCGGTACCATGGACGTTAAATGTTGGCTGAGAGTTAGCCCGAAAAGATTTAGTCTATTCAGGCCGTAGAGGAACTAGTCTTCAACATTCGATTGAGTATTCTAGCATTATGAAAGCAATTTTACTAATTAGATTTGCTTGCCCGTTTGTTGTTGGGATAAATCAATTTCAGGTGTCGATCATGGTTCCAAAGATCACGATAGTGGAGGAGCGACGTTTGTCCGATGCCTCCATTGTTTCGATGAGCTCGACGAGTTCGCGGGGTCCCCGTGACCCCCGGGGTGGCCCGGGAGACGGACGCGAGACCAACGGAGGCCTCCCGGGCGACCCGGGCGATCAGGACTCGCTAGACCTCCCCTATCCACAATACAAGCGGATCTCGTTGTACTACTTTGAGCAGACCAGCCTCCCGCGACTCATCTGCCTCAAAATGATGACATCACCATATCCTTTTTCTGCGACTCCATTTACGATTTTCACAAGCGTCATCGTAATACCATACTTTTTTAGATAGTATTATATGTAAATATATATATATATATACATATAGCAGCAGACACCACGACATAGGTGTCTGTCTATCTTTTTATCAATAGAAGATACGTTTTCATGGATTATCATGGACATTTACGAAGAATACGCTGGCGCCACTTAATTCGTGAAATGGAAGTTACAATATCGTTCATCGGTATACTCGCCGTCATACGCCATTAAATACGGAAATATCTACATTTGAAGCAAGCGTAAATAACCTCAAGCTGAACATAGCGTGGTTGTGACAAGGGTGACGACAACATTACAGCGCTTTCCCAGAGGTGAGTAAATGTATTAAAATATTTATGACAAATATATTTTTTTTAACCTCACCTCTATTTCAGGCCGCCTTGTTATCAGGAACCAGTGGTCGTCTTACCGTTGGCTGAACCAATGCTCACAAGACCCCACATGATTAATATTGGATTGCATAAGACCAGAGGCTATAGTATATATGTATATATATGATATAAGAGCTCTACAGATGTCGTTGCTCACTGCGTTGACGTTCCGGAGGGGCAGTATTATAACTCGTCATTTAAATTAATACATACTGGAGTTGATATTTACACTTTGTCCCACCATAACGGTGAAACGTAACAGTTATAATAGAATAATGGAAGGGTGCGATTGTTATTGTTCACATATGTCCACTACGCGAGGAGCGAAGGAGTGCTGACTCTTGCCGGGGAACATAGACCTCGTTCATGGACTCGCCTCTCGTTCGTCAAGTGAAGTGAGAGTGCTGGCCGTGTCCTGTTCGACAAGCAATCAATGGGGCACGGCCGAGTTCACTCGACGCTGTTTGGTCCCGAAGGCAAACATGATATTGGGGAGACGGCTAGAGGGGCAAAGGGCGTGGGCTGGGGTAGGAAGTACTGCTCTACTATGCCGGCCTTGCTCGGGGGATTCATCGGCGCCGCCAGCAGGCGGTAACATAACAGAGTACTGACAAAGTAGCTTCGTCTTTGTTTTGCTTCATGGTGGGACAACCGGGACAGACGCGAACACCGGATCCAACCATAGCGCAAAGCCGGATCCAGTACCTCTTGCAGGGCGGACCGTGTCTCCGCGCCTGAGACCAGCTGGCGATCCAGACCGTTTCTTCGGCTAACAGCTACAAACGCAGCGGCTGTGGTAGCAACAGGAAGGCGGGCAAGCAGACATGAGGACAAACGAACTGGACTTGTTGGTCCTGTCCCTGCATGTTGTGTCGTCTTGGCCGCTAGCCACGTGAAATCCGAGCCAGGGCGCCTCTGTTGGCACGGTCCGCCTGCTGGCCTCTATACAAGAGATCGTGCGATATTGTACATACAACATCTGAAGTGGTCTCAATGACACTGTCACGGTTTCGACACTCGTTTGTCGGCCCACCATCATCGAAAGTCGACTTCGACGAGCGGCCAACATCGATGCTGTAACGCGTCCCATCCGGTGGTGAGGTCGCCTGCACAAGTACACATTGCAGGGCAATGATGCAATTTTATTCCTTGATTCCTTTGGAAAAGATCTAGCCGGCATATGGCACCACGCATTCGTAGTTGTGCTGCGAAGAATAAACGGTGGCTCAAATCGCCTCGATGCCCGTCCCCGTCTGAGCGCTCAATACTAAACGAGCTCGCCGAATGGGGAAGGATGGTTAGCACAGACAAAGCGGTACGTTGGAGGGAGTCGAATCGCCTTTTTGTAAAGTGTGAGGCCGTCGCAGTCTGCCTACCTCTTTCATGTTGCCCACCGATGTCTCTTCTCATTCGTAATTGGGGCCGAATGCAGCTGAGGTTGCTGCAAGACGTAAAAACTGAACCAGTGTTGCTCTGACTCACGATCGAGACGATCCTGTTCATTGCTGTTTAGTGAGAAGGGACTTATTGCCGCTTCTCTAGCCCGAAGCTCTGTGCCACCACAACTTGCGGGTGTGCACAGAGCAGTACCGTTTTAATGCTTGAAGCGCTGAAAAGTGGGATGTTCTTAACACGCTGTGTATATTAGACTGATATGTTCCTTTGCTGAGTTTGTCGCTCCTGACATGCTCCACGTCGATGGGAACGAACATAGAAGATTAAAGGCAACAGGGGAGGTAAGCATTTTTGTACTGACATATGTATTTTTGTACTGGCATATGATTGTATCTGGTCTGTATAGAGCAATACAACGTAACAACGGGGACACGATTCGTATCAGCACGGTTAGAATAAACATAATAGCAACCGCCGATACCGCTATCGATTTCGCTGTCGTGCTTTTTGAGGGGGAATACAATTTTTTTTCTGGTGCTGACAACCAATTCGATCCATGATCGGATTCAGTATCCTTCCATACCAACCTAAAATCTCGAAGACGTGATCGTTGCTCTCCCACCGTGAAGGCTAGATTTATTGCTACATAAGTGTAGAAACGGGTTGAACATCGTGTTCAGCCGACTACGATATGTTTGCGTATGACGTACACATCCTGTAGAATAAGAGGGGATAAGCACTAGAGTGAAGCAAGGAGAGAGGAGGTTATAAGATGCGAGTGTCGAAGGGGTTCCGAGCACGGAAGTTGCAACGTCTGGGAACGATGGGAAAGTTCTCTGCAAGGCCAACATCGGGCATCACTCTGGACTGGCCTCTTCGACGGCTTTTGCGAGCGAAATTTCCTGTTTGTCACTGACTCTGCTACACGCCGGAGATTTTTTTTATAAGGGGTTTCGGGAATGCTTGATGCACATGTGTCACTCAGCCGTAGTGACTAGTGTGGGACTCAAGAAACCCACTAAACCCGTGTTTCCTCCCTCCCAGCCCCAAGGCTCGGAAATTGCTAGGCATTACTTCGATACCATGAGAGCGGACGTCCAACTCCTATTATCTACTCTACTTTATCCGACCACACATCTGCATGATTGGATAAGACATTAACGCCTCTCCACAACCCGAGCGCCCGTGGGTGCATCGAGAGTCATCGCTTGGGGGCCTGGCTGCTGGGAACCCGCCCCTAGCTCCCCCATACCGGAGATTTAACGCACAGAGATCGACAGATCGAGAGACCGAGAAGCCTGCAGATCAGCGGACAAGAATAAGGCCACGCACCGACCGCTGTGACTCGACTGCCTCGCTCGTTTTTTCGTTCGTCCGACGAGGACCTCATCTCGGGCGCCATCTTTCATCGATGTCTTCGAGTTCGGTTCATGGCGAATATCGACTCGGTCCGCCTTTTTCACACACACACACACATGTTCCGTTCTCCCGGCACCTACTCCTGATTCTAGGCAATAGGCGGAGGACAAGAGAGCTTTCCTAGCACGGAAAGGGAACGTTCGACACTCGATGGCTTTGTATTTTCGTAGATGACCGCTGGACAGACGAGAAAACGGCCCAGCGAGGAGAGGAAGCAACAAGACGGGAATGGCTGAATCAAAATAAGACGGCCAAACGACGTCGTCTCGTATGAAGAAATAGTATCCATCTTTGAGCAGTCCAGAGAAATCCACATAGACTTGTATGAAGGGTTGTAGAACCTTGGTAGTTGCAACTATATGAATATAAAGATCAACCTGTCTGAATATCGCCTACGGTGTCTCGCCAGAACCTTATGGCAGCTCGTCGAATAACTCCTGCCAAAAACAGACAACCCATTCTGAACAAAGAAAGAACTGTCCTTTTCGATGAGCGCTCGTAGCCACCGAGTCTGTGGCACCCACGGCTTATACATACAGACACAACAATATATACCGACAGCGGGACTAACCAAACCGTGTTGGCTGAGTGCCTGACCAAGGGCGTGTACAGATCTGCTATACATGATGTGATAGAGATATTCAAACAATGAATGACGGATCACCCCACGATGTCGTCTTGTCCGTTTACATGGCGGCCCCATTGATACTACACATAATAAACGCAAGCGGTATCAGATACACTTCAGCGATGGGAGAAGCAAGGTCAAACGCTAACCAAGTTCAATACCACCACCGATCTGGCACGTGCTTCCAGACGAGTAGACACGAGGATAAAACTAGATCCACCGAGACACCGTCGGATCGACAGTTGTTACAGGAACAGTTGTTACATTTACGTTGCGCGAGAGGAAGTGATCAACGAAAAAAATAAACACCGCAACCCGGATCTCGGACGACGGCCAACGATACCAATGGCGCCTACCGGCGTTGGCTAGAAAACAGGAAACTCTCCAAATGTTTGGGACATGGCTCAGTTATTAAAGAAACAGGAAAGTACGATTTATTTTAATAAATATGAGGAATAAATATGCGATCAAGACAACCGTCGCCCGATTTTTTTAGGATATATTTGGGTCATAGGAATATTACCTGGGACGGTGTGCTTGTATTATACAATACTTCCATCGGTAAGTAACGCTAATCCGCATTGCATAATGCCTGTCAAGATGCGTTAGGGATGTATTAGCTGCTTGGGGGTGAGGGAATCGAACGCCCCTTTGCTGAGTCGAGTACCGTGCTGGAGGGACGACGCAATTGATTATATTATACCTATAAGGACATTGATACGATACATACAGCGCACATATGTCGTTGTCAAATGTGTATAATGAATCAGTGCCATTGGAGGGCGGAGTACGCGGAACAAGTGGCTTTACTCCGAATCTAATTGCGGTGGCAGGCGGCAAGTGAGGCAGGTGCCAACATGGGAAGAGACGGGGGGGGGGGGATGGGGTCTCGCGCTGGTACAAGGGAGCCGGCTTGATTCATCGGCCGATTTAGACTCCTCGCGCTCCGTCTGGCTCTGGATCGTTCTCCAAGAACGGTCTGGCCCGGGGACTGTTCGGGATTGGCCGGGACGGGCCTTCGCCATTCGCTCAGCGAGTTGGTGCCACCTGCGGACGACCCCTAGAAGCCCTCAGGCTAACTGGCACTCGCCAGCTGACCTAGCTACCTAGCCAGCTAGCGAACTAAGTCTTGCGGAGTGCTGTCTCGCACTCGAATAGTGCGCAGCCGAGACTAAATGACACCATCAATTTCAACAACGAAGCGTAAAATGCTTGAGACCGACGGCGAGCGAGTTTCCGTCTTCATTTGTATTTCTGCTGTCAGACAGTGGGAGGCGTCGAGGGCGCTGCATTTAACGCGGGTAGTCGAATCAATGAATTTCGCGTTGCGCTGCTCAAGCCGAACGTACCGAACTGGGTTTCGTCACAACGCAAAACCTATAGACTACCTACCGTCGTTTCGTACGCTGGTTTCGTACGCGCACAGGTTTTCGATCGAACAGAGAGGAAAACGCGTTTTGTTGCACGTTTTGTCGGTTTAGAGTTGCCCGAGGTCCTTACAGTCGGCTGGAACAAAGAGTCTCAAGCAACGGTGCACACAGCGAAATATAGATCGACGCACACTGCACGGTCGTCCGTGCGTCAACTAATCGTAATGGTAGTAGCAGCAGCAGCAGCTGCAAGGTGACCAGTTAGCGCTGGCCGCCATCGTATAGCGCCGGTGTGGCGCGAATGGTCTGTACGAGTGCAGCGTGTGGGGATACCTGCAAACGAACATGTCGCCTAAACGAACAAAGCGGTCCGTTCGTTCGATCCGTGGAGCGGTGCGTGTGTCGTGGACGCCAGCAGGTTCCTTCGCAGCCGGTTGGCCCGGACAACTGCCGCCTAGTAGGCGAACGACGGGGAGGTGGTTGCGAGTTCGGTGGGAAACGATGTCGACGACAACGACAGCCATCGGGAAACTACGTCCGAAGCAAGCGACCATAGCAAACGCATGGCTCCGCAGTGCTCTCCACCTCGACCGCGCCGCTACCGTCGTCGCAATGCCGACGTCGCATTTTGGAGATGTTCTGGGTAGTTTGGCTGGACAACAACGATTCTGCTGGAAGTTTTTGCATGGCCGCTTTCCGACGGTTCGTGGTTGCACCTGCTGTGCCGACGGACCGGAAGCGAGCCGAACATTGGTTAGGAGGAAGTGTTGGCGACGCGGGTAAGCAACGACAGCAGACCGACAACCGACCGGGCCGGGACCGGTCGTTGCCCAAGCCTCCCGTCCTCGGGCAGAATGCTGTCGAAAAAGAGACGTAGTCAGCCGGACCGAGCCGGGCGGGGCAGACTAGCAAGCCTGCGTGTTTATTGGAAGCGCACGCCAACACCGGAATGGAATCGGGGTCATTGGAGGCTGGTTAGACCGGAGACATGAAGCAACCAGTCCTAACGACGCTGTCTAGCGTTGCTCCGGACTTTTCACCCATACCCACTGCCGCCTATCGGCTGCGCCCCGTGTACGAGGTGCCTGCACCATCGAGTCAGGCCAACCCACTGACCATTGGTTCGTCCATTGGTCGTCCATTCTACAACAAGTTGGCTTTCTCCGGCGCCGTGTTTGGCTTGTTCATATCTAATGAGCTGAACGTGTGGGCGTATCTACTGTTGTGTCGCGCCAAGTACGCGGGCGAGTGAGTTCTGATCATGCATCAGTGCTTTACCTCCTATTTCGGTGAAGCCTTACCTCCAGTCGGGGTCCTGGCTGTCAGGCAGGATTCAGAAAACGAACGCTATGCCTTGTTGTTCCGTTGCAAACGGAAGAGCGTACTTTGCATTAGAACACCCAAAAACTGTATAGATCTGCAGATGTCAACGTTCCACTGCGCCGTCTGCTGTGTGTCACCTGTGCATATCACCCATAGTCTTCCCAAGGGGAGGCAGCTGGCTCACAGTAAAGTCGTATAGAGCTTTCCGGGCTTGTAGACAAAAAAGCCAAGCTCATAGTGGCTGTAAGCCTAGATAGATGACGGAAGTCGCGACAGCAGACGCGCACCCCTTCCAAAGAGATCTTTAAAGGAACAAAGGAAGCCCTTGCTGTATATCCTCAACATCCGCCCGTCCACCGTCAATGGGTGTCCTGGCGGCCGACATGTCACTACGCTTCACATGTGGCTCGCAGCTGAGTAGCGTAGGGGGCCTCTGTCAACCGGATCTTAACCAGTAATCGTTCGATCGTTGATCTCATATAATCGCTCGCCCGTACGACGATATCAATCGAGAGTATGCCCTTGATAGTGCAGACAAGCCTTACTTTTAGCCTTTAGCCAAGAGCTATTAGAGGCACTCTATCCATTCTATCCAGTAGTGTAGCGAACAGCGTCTCGTCGACAGTAAAGCGTAGCCGTGCGGAAACACAGCATGCCGTAGTGGTAGGGTATGTGTCTCCGGCCGACCCATCCAGAGCGTGAAAGAGGAACCGGTCGAAAGCTCCGTGGCTCAGTCAGGTAAAGTCGTAGGAACCTTGCACGTAGTGCATGATGATGCCCGAGGCGAATGCTTTCCGTCGACGAAGATGAGAGCGGCAGCGGGTCCTAGCTGCCGACGTTACTTCGGCGGCCACCGAGCAATGCGGATGAGTCAGCGAGGAACGGGACAAAGGCTGCATCCAATAAAGCTAATTGGTTACCAATTGCGTGCCATCAGCCAGCCAAGCTCACAGCCTAGGCAGCCGACAACTCTACTCATCGACTAACCTCCTCCTTCACCTCCAGCTCCTGCGTCGACTGAGGGCCGTCGGCCGCTATCATGCTGCTGAGCCTGCTGGGTAGGCCAGACTATCGTATTCCCCCACTATAGCCTGGATAGAAGAGCTGTACGTAGAGACACACACATACCCGCATGCATACACACACACACACCCGCATAGAGGTACCAGCTCATTCACAAACACACAGATACAATGGGCTCCCTGCACACATCACAGGCTGGCTCAGAGACGTAGGCACAGATGCGCATTGCAACAAACAAAGGTCACCCAGAAGTGGCGGTAGCCGCCACTGGAAGAAAGCAGATCAAGAGATTCGGTGCTCAACTCAGCGAGCAGTTCGGTTAGCCTTTTGCTGAACGACAGGGGGACGATCAGAAGAGTTTACGATATACGGTAGCTAGCCTCACCTTTGCATCGCCAACTCATTTCAGCGCTGGTCGATTTGCTAAATGAACGGTCAATTTGTCACAACCGATGAACGTTACTGCTGGAGCATTTCTTGAAGTCGTTAGACATATCAACAACTGTGAGCCTACTGGGGATGCTGTATATGAGTTTCCAGTCGAAATAAAGCCTTTCTCGAGTGAGGACATGCTCAGGTTTGAGTGTGTGCGTGTGCCATCTGACGAACCTTCTCAGTTGTCCTGAATCCCAAGACAAGCCCTATCGAAGAATCTTTCCCTTGAAATGAAAGTAGGGTCAACACGTTTCTAGGAATGGGCACGCTCTGGGAAGCCTCTGGGAATCTCTGAAGTCTATTCCGTTGGCCAGCTTTACGTTTACTTGCTATAGCTGTATTTTTTTTTGTTTGGGATGTGTCCTTTCCTTCAGTCTCTCTCGCAACAGAAGGAATGTACGGAGACCTTGCGTCCTGTTCCGCGCTACCGACTGTTTTCGAGTGAGCGACGTGTACGCGCGCAAGGGCATTTCCAGCCTATGAGTCTGGACATGTGGTCATATCTCCAGTTCTAGCTAGTAGTTGATCCTCTCCCTACAGGGGTCAGTGCGGCCCGCTGGTGACATGGCAGAGAGTCCAGAGTTGCCGGAGCCGCCAGCACAGCTTTGTGTGTCTATGATATTTCGAAACGATAAGATCAACAGTGGCATCGACAGCCCAATGTCAATAGCAAAGTTCATAACGGGAGTTGGTTGAGCCCAGCTACCCGCCCTGACTAGACGCTACGGCCCCGCCACCTGTGTTCTTATACCGGAGCGGGAACGTGAGGCGTCGCGCGTGGGCGACCACCACAGCCACCATCGGAGAACACTTGGCATCAGCCCGTGTGGTCTAGAGAGCCCTGCGGCAACGGGAACACAAGAAGTTCGGCAAACGCCCATGTCCACCAAAATTGGCCTCTCCGCTTCTCACCGGCTACACGATGCTAAGCAACCGACGGGAAGGACAACAGTGGCAAAAATGCGTTCTGAGGGTGTCATCAAGTATGGTGTATTGTTCCCCAGAGACATATATGGAGCTCATCGTTAACAGAATAACGATTATAAGGAAACAGTTGTCTGAATCCATTCGTCGGCCATTGATGCTTGAGCTTCAGCTAGTCCAGCTATTATAGTTTGCGACAACGCCTCCAAGCGATTCTTCTGGTTCGATCTAGGCTAATCGTTTACATCTTCCGACGTTTAAGCTCCCGTAGTATGTAACATTGTGCGATTTGTATCTACCTAGTATACCGACATCTGTGTCCATACAGGTCGTTCCTATCAACTACCATTTAAATGTGCATGTACCAAACTTCATGACCTTCCTTTATAGTCGCCTGCTCCTTTATAGGCCTATATCCAGCAACTCCCTCTTTACACCTTATCCCTCATGTCTGTAGCAGCTGTGTGAACATGCGTACACTGACGAACGCAAGTACAATACCGCCCACTCACGAGGTACAGGGCCTCTCCGAATGCGCTGCGGGATAGTGTGCGACTGGCTTCATTGTGCGACCACAAGGTCCCATTATCTGCGCAACAATGAAGTAGTTCTTCTTCCACCTCCTTGTCTCCTGACATTCGCCCTCGCTCTTCTGCATCGACTTGTCCTCTTCGGTAGGGGGCCGCCCCAATCTTACAGGGATCTCTCAACGGTTCCCCCTGATTGTACGGCCCTGGTAGCACAACTCCAACATGAGCACCCCGTGATCGCACCTCGCCCTGCACACGTGGCTTGCTCTGGGCACGACACGCAAATGCATGTGCACATCACGGGGGCAGTGACCCGCAACTCGTGCTGCGGCAACTGTCGGGAAGGCAGACGCTTACTAGCTAGATTATAATGTAATGAACCAGCTATAACGAACCAAGCCGCCGAAAGCTGTTCGGGTCGCAATGGCATCTCATATTCGTCTGAAAAATTGTGCTCGCGCTATATATAATCAACAGAAAAAGAGCAGAATTCGCCATAGCCAAGACGTTGATAGCGGAACAAAAACGGCGGGGTACAGCAAACGAATGGTGAAAGCTTGCATAATATCACCAGCATTTAAGTGGGCGAATATTGCGAGTATACCGCGAGTAGGATTTTCTTGGGCATCGATGGGAACGAGGGTCCTCGAGAGCCGTGACGGTGAGCCAGGCCTAGAAAAAGTGAATGGACCAAAATAAAATTCGGTGGCGAAATTGTTCGTTCATTGCAACCTAAGGTCGTCTAGATTGTTGGATGCTCTACCACGACGATGAGCTCTGTGTTTTTTTACCAGTGTCTCCTTGAAGGGGAAATTTACAGTTGTCAAGACATATCGAAATCCGTTTGAAGTTGAACTGCCCTATTTCACACGCTCAAGAAAGGTTCGCTATTTACCGGAGAAAAATCACTCGTCTCCGCTCGTCTCGAAAACACCCGTCCTTTTCAAGGGGAGAGGAGATCTCTGCAGGGAGGAATCGCCATTGCCGTGATACACCTTGGGCATATTCCAGATCAAGTTCAGCTATGCAGCGCAGAAACACGGCACTTCTTCAGAAACACTGCTATTAACACGGTTATGAACACTTGCACTGTTCTGTTTGCGGACCTCGTAATAAGGTTAGTTTGCTTTTGCTAAACTTCGGACATATTATGCCATGTAACATTTGTATGGTTGGCGCAGCTATAGACACAAAAAACCACCGCCAACCGCCGCAAGCAGCGCTATCTGAGCGACGCACTCGAGCGATACTGACCCTGCCGTTGTAAGCGTGATACCGACTATAAGGTGGGGTCAACCAGGAGCAGTGAGGGGTGCTGTTACCCTTCACGCGCGCATACGTACAATACCCCATCAACGCGACACATGGACGGACACACTATCCACGAAGGCCACTTGTTGCCGATACGCTGGCACTAACGGCATAAGGGCTGGCCCTAACTAAGTAAGATAAGGATGCGCTTGACAGAGGCCTCACTTCCACACATAACAGAGTTAACGGACGTAACGGGTCAACATTGCCACCGTCGGCCTTCAGAACCGTACCGTTGTATGCAGTGTGGCATTGGCCGCGATGCAGGAGATAAATCATGATTATGATTCTTATTGCATTTATTGTCAATGATCATGCGAATATGAAAAATGTATCAGCTTTAGGGAATACCACTCCCTGTTCGAAAACACGACGCATTCTGTTTCCTCACATTAACTTGTATATTATTGTAATTATTCTTATTATTGTTATGATTAGCTTGTTTACACGTAAACCCATGGTTCGAAGTATTTTCAACAGAGATTATTGTACGAAGCAGTGGTGGTGGTAGTAGTAGTAGTAATAGTAGATGACGCCAAGTTGAAACGGTAGTGCCACCCGAAGCTGTTTCCCTTCCCGCCGCTATTACATCTTGTTTATGCGGAGGCAGTGCAAGACCGAGCAGTGATCAAGTGCCTAGCGGGCTGTGACCGCAGCTTCGCCTATGCAAGGAGCACTCAGCCTCTCTCGCTTCATTTTTTCCTCCCGTCGTCTCCTGTCCTATCGGTTAGCTACTGCGGACATGTGACATGACGTCACTTCTCGACAGCAGCAGTCGCCGCTTCCCCGCGTAGGGCATTAGCATCGTCATCGCCAGCTCTTAGCTCCCAATACCCGTACTCGTTCTCCTCTCTCTCTCTCTCTCTCTTCCTCTCCGCGGTCCTTAACCGAAACTCGAGGAGCGGACGGGACGAAGCAGAAGCTAGGGCCGACGGCGCCCAAGGCTCCCTGAAGCTTGTCGACCGGGCCTGCTCGTGGTCGGCCTTCAGCGATTTACCTCCTCTACAAAATGTGTCTGCAGCTGCCACAGCAGCCGCCGACGCCACCGCGTTCGCCACTGATGCTGCATGCTTCCTGCTTGGCTGCCACTTCTGCTGGAAAACTGTCAGACTAGATTGGCCTGCCGGCAGCGTGCTCACTAGATCAGGAGATGTAGGGGGGGGGGGGGGGGTAGCAACGTGTAGTTGCACAGGCCATGCAGTGGTGGTGGAGGTACCACTACCAGAGAGATGATGATGGGCTGACGCGGGACTGGGCAGGGGTAGTTGCTAGTGTGCGTAGATGCTTGCCTGTCTTTCCGGTTATGAATTCGTCCTGGTGGGCCAAGAAGTATTATACCTTTGGCAGCAACGTGAACACTGGTGAAGTCCCCTTGTTGCTGCAGCCGTCACCGGCGGCTCCGATTCTACCAGTTCCACTGACAACGGGTGACCCCCACCCCCCGCAGCCACTTCACCCCCGTCTACCCGCTAGACTGAACCCTTTTGATCCCCTATGGGCGACTAGCTCCTACCATGGACGCCTCGTGACCCCAAAACGCCGTTTAGTCGGCCATCCGTCTGCCTCTCCAAGCAGCCAAACGCCGGTCCGCTAAGCAGCTAAGCCGATTCGTCTAAAAAGCCCAACAGCTGCGTGTCCAACGTGGCCGCGTGGTAATAGATTTCCCAGTTGCCGACTAGAGCTTCCGCAGCCAACGCTATACGCTCCAGTGTATGCGGTCCAGTGGTTGGGAGGACGTATAGACGGAGGTATGGCCAAGCTGGCTGATATCAGGGATTGGGGGCAATAGGGGTGTTATGGTGGTCATCTCATTTCGCTCTGCTTGCAGCAGGCAGAGTCTGTTTCATTCTAGCTGTTGGTCATGCTTGGCCTACGACGCTATACCCGGCCCCGTGGTATTCCAAACAGAACGTCCAAACAGGGCCCAAAAGCCACCTTGGCGTTCGGTCAAGATACGCGCCAGATGGAATTGGATAGATGAAGCATGTCCAGCGGTTTGGCCGCGGGGACTCGCACAGACCTAGCGTTGTTGAAGTTTTTGTTGTTGTTGTTGTTACCACCAGATGATTGGTTTATGCTTATGGCCTGTGGGCTTGTACCGCCATGTAGTAGAAACCGCCAGTGGAAAGAGGTCAGGCGAATGTGGCTTTCGAACTGCGTTGGGTGGCACCGGTAAACATGTTGCATGTTATTAAATATGGCCAAAACTTTATTTTCGATAAGAAGGACTACATATAAAATCCCGAATAGATCGGGTTGTTATGAGAAGAAAAACAAGCGATATAACACCCCACAATCATTCTACGTACTTGCTTTCTTTGACAGTTTCCTGCGATCTACGCAACACGGAACGTTTACCAAAATAAGCCGCGGTTATTGCTATGATCTAATTAATACGAGTGTTTTCCCTTGGACCCGAGCCGTGCTCTACCTACCTGTGTGTTAGATATGTATCTGCCAGCGTTATTTTGGGATAGTAACATGTCACGCGCGTAAAGACTAGCGAGATCTTCCAAATGCACTTTTTGTTTGCTGAAATATTGTCCAAGCGACACTGCTAGAAGTAATCCGGTTAATTAGATAGCGATTTTTGAAGCCGCCTTACCATGAGCATAGAAGCGGGCCCATCTGAACCGTTCCCAATTCAGCCGTTATCAAATATGCTCGAGCTAGACTCATACTCGCACGAGTAAAAACGAGCAAAATGCGTTCCGACTTCTTCGCTTTTTTCCTTTCAGAGCAAAGACCGTTTAATCTGAAGGTTGGAAACACTGTGCCCTATCAGAGCAGGATGGCGAGAAGTGCAATCTGCGAGCTTGCCCTCAGGGCACGGGTACTCCCAAGCAGACGCTGGTTGTGCTATTTATCGATCAGACCATGCATATCATTGTAACCTCTTCCGCTCGGTTTGTCGTTTATACCAATAACGCGAAACGTCAAATTCCTGACGATCAGTACACTGTGAACAATATGGAGATGAAATCGTGGCTTACAATCACCCACAGGTCCGGTTGCAGGGAGAGAGAGAGAGAGAGTGAGAGCGAGAGAGAGGTCTATGGTCCGCATTAAGTTAAGCATTTCGCCGTTCGATAGTGTAGCCTTCGGCACAAGTTAAGCAAAGTTAAACTCTAAAAAGAGCCAACACTTAACTTTTAGCTGTTGAGATAAGAGAGTTCGAAATGCGTATTACGAGGGCGAACGTATTAAATCCATTTGAAGGGGCATAGGCTAATTTCTATGCGTATGGTCGATTAGCTATCTATCGTCCAGTAATAACAAGCAACAATCTCATATCGTTCACAGTTGATGAATAGTACATTATCAATGGATAGGATTAGACTTCTCTGAGTTGAAACGCACGAACATATGTGTGGGACATTTGAGGTGCTATCGAGACACACAGATCGACATGCATATCGTCGAGTGTATTCATGGTGATCAACTCTCGCCTTTGCGTTTCTTCGGCTTCAAATTGCATAGCGTGCACAACGAAGACCGAATTCTACGCAATTCACGACCTGTCCCACCGAGCTCCCGGGCTCCCTTTTCAAACGTCCCACGTTACAGTGATTTCTGTTCGATTTTTCTGTTCTGGCTTTACCATCACTCAAGCCGTTGGTTGACTCGATCATTTCTTCTTTTCCGCAAAGGACATGCCCAGTAACACTGGCTAAGGCCCACGCGTTCTCTCTGATTTCGGCGCAACCGGACCACCGCTACCGGCACCGCTTTCACGGCACGCTTCTGGCCCAGCTGCTCCGACAGTCTGTGTCGTATCAGGCCACGGGTCTGGCCGGTCCGCCAGGGCTTAGCGTAGTAATGCCGTACCGTCTTGCGTGGGGCACAACAATGGGACCGACGCACTCACACGTGGGGAGTGTTTACCCACCTGGAGAAGACCTCTGTGAGCCACATAGCCTCTGCTGGCCCGCAGCAAGAATGAGGAAAGCGGGAAGGGTGCGGTGGGAAAATAGACAGAGGAATTCGTGGAGACTCCTCCTCGAGAAATGTAACCATTCATACGTCGCTCCTGGGCCCATTCGCTGCTTATTCTCATTTCACTTTGTCGACTAATTACGGAACTTACGCGCTAAACCACGCTATACACATGGGCAGCTCTGGAGTCTGAGCATGTGAATAGAAGCTTGAGTGGTAGCTACTCGTAGAGGCAATGGGTACTGCACGGGCTTCACACCGTGTACACCTCGTGAAACTACATAATGACGTTGGCAGCAGCCACGCAATACCAACCCTATAAAGGCACGAAACGCTTCGAGGTATTTCTGTCATGCCGATTTGCACATTGCACACCAGACCTTTGATAGTACGTACTGACGAATGTTATAATGCCAACTGTCACACGCTAACCCAACATCGCTGTTGTGCCTGTATATTTCAGCTATGTATATGCATGTTCATATATATTTGTATTACTCATTGTCTACTGGCTACCCGACAAGGGAGAATAAAGGAAAATTATTATAATATTATAATGCCGACGATGAAATGTTCGCTGTTTTTTTTTCTAATCACAAGATATGATGTAGGAGATCAATATATATTTGCTATGTCCTGCTTATCCATTCAAGGGTTTAAGTTAGTACTATCGATTTTACGTTAACTGAACTGTGGTCTGTGTGTGACTAAAGACCTACGTTGAACTTAGGCTGCTAGCTGAGTATGCCCAATGGCAGATGGTCTCTCTATATAGCTCAGATCAGGTATGCCACAGCGGCTTACTGTGGCCGAATGTTTCGACTCTATGCAACAAACACAACTCATCAGCACGATTTTACCTTAGCACTTGGTTAGAAGACTGGAGTACCCTTCGGAAATGGCGAATTCAATCTAAGAAGAGGAAGAAGACTCTAAAGATATATAAACACCTGATAAATATGAAGTGGTGCGGATTTGGATGTTAATTAGTTAATAGAAAGACTACCGAAAACAAGTCTGACCACGTGAACCCTTGCTCCTCACAGTTGGCGTGTGCTTATTTGTTTGTGTATTAGGCTCTTGTTGCCGCCAATGTCATTAATCAAAGGGCTGCCAGCTAGCAAGGCGCTACTCGATTATTAGCTAATTAATTAGCTCTTTCCTGGTTAGAGAAGTATTACTTAATGAAACAATCAGCGTTCGCCGGCTGATCCAATGCAGCACCCCAATGTGGCTATTTCGTAGTGACGGAGAGAAATTCGATTTGCAGCGGTAGATATGGCCACGTGACGGAAGTAAGTCTGATTGTTTTAATATGCGAGCACCGCCAAAACAGGATGTCACCAGCATCGATTACGGCGGACTAATGTGAGGGTTGTCCGAATTCGCGTCTCAATATGAGAAATGTTTTTTGTAACTTATGACTGATATATATTTTGCAAGTAGATACTATAGAGTTTTATTTCGTCATCATCGCCGAAATGCAAGTCAACAAATGTAACTCTAAGCAGGTTAACAAACAATACGAACATGTGTACAGGACTCCCAAAAAGTTGTCGATTTGCACATTGCATTCATTGTTATTAATATAATCATTATCATTAAGTGCTAATATTATTACTTAGAAGACGCATGCGATTCAGAAGACGCACCCCCCAAATATGGCGGGAGTAGGTAGAGCGTCCTGACATCTCCTGTTCTATCTCCACTGAGTGTACCAAAGGCAGACGACGATCTAGCGGCAGTAAATAGCAACAAAACCATGACGGAAGATCATAGGATCAGCATATGGTGAAACATAGTTCGCTCGCGGCTAGCCTATGTTGTCTACCAGCCTACTGGCACTATAAAGCCTCTTCTCGTTAGTCCGAGCGCTGCCTTGCGCGAGATCCGTCTCTTTGGTGAATGAGTGTGAAGAGCCGGACACCGTTGGGGGCACCGGGTGCTGAGTCGGGTTTGCCATCTCTTTTGCGCAGGGGGACCATAGACTTCTCCGCTTTCGTCGTTCCCGGCAGACTAGGTCATTTCGTCTCTCTCTCTCTCGTTCTCTCTTCGTCCATCTATCTATCTGTCCGTGGGCCTTGCTGTCTCACTTCTTCCATTGTGGCCGGCCACCCATTTTCCCATTGGTCTCTCGATTCTCGTCTGTTCAAAGGCCCGCTCCCCTCCACACTTTCCCTATCTCCCACTGCTCACGCCGGTGAGAAACTGCGGGCGAACAGGGGTCTGGAAGTGCTGGAAGCTACCAAAGGGCCGACTGGGACGAACGGTTCGCGCGAGGATGGAACTGCGAACGGCCAGACCGCTAGGGGTAGATACGCCTGGCGTACGGGATCCCTAGGAAGGGGATCGAAATCGGTTTATTCTATCTCTCTCTCTCTCGTCCTCTTCGAGAACAGCTAAAGCTGCCCTGTTCTCTCCGGCAATGGTAGTAGTGTTGGTTGTGGTACCCGCCGCCTGTGGTGGCTGTTCCTTCGCTTGTCGTACGTAGCATTATAGAAGTAGCCTCGTTGGTCGACGGCGGCTCGGGCGGGCGGGCGGTCGCTCGATCGGTCGGCTTGTCTAGCAGCAGTAGTGGTCGTCTAACTGTCTGTCCTATTGTGTCTCCGTCGGCAAGCGTACACCCCGGCGATATTCCACACGCAGCGGAGGCTGTGGACGAGGCAGATGAGAGGGGCGGAGGAGAAAAAGCCGAGGACGACGGAGCGACACCCTTCCAACGGCGCTACGCGCAATCCCAGCTCGGTCCCGCATCGCCCCCGAGGCCTCGGATCCCCATAGAGCCCACAACTCCGTCCCATATTGTCGTTGCGTCACCGGCGGAGACGAAAGGCCAACGAGATCTCGTCGTGCGGCGCCTGTCGCGCTCTGTTGGCTGTTATGTGCTATGCGGCCAAGAGAGAGAGAGAGACAGAGGGAGGGCATTGTTTCACAATTTTCGCTCTCCCCTCTATCTACTCGTATAATTGGAACATAACTGGCAAGCAAGCGATCCCGCTGCCGCTCATCTCCTCGTCCATGTAGCTTGTAAGTGAATGACAACGGAAAGCGAGACAGAGAATGAGGAGAGAGAGAGAGAGCTAGATATGTGTTTGCGATCTGCGTCGCGTTGAATAGTTCCAATTTGCTGGGAAACGAGCCCGAATGTGATGAAACGAACCACTCGATATTAGAGAGATTAAAAGTTGGAAGGAATTGCGAGAGTTTTGGCCGTCGCTGTTACCGCCGTGCTGATCCTATTCCAAATGTAATTATATGATCGGGGCCAGCTGACCAAACAAAAAGTGCCACTTAAACGAAGATATCTGCTCTGATTCAGGGCGCTGAACTCGTTGCAGAGCTGGCAGGTCGGCTTGGGCTTCTCGTTTGTCGGTCCCTTATAGTATAGTTGTAGCCTTTTTTTGTTCACTGTTTGTTAATTAATTTGACCAGCAAATGAGTCTGACTTCCGAATGGTGCATATATCCTGCTCAGTATTATTATTCTATTGGCGGAAAACGAGTCATCTTATTTTGACTGGTTGGCTGACACTATTTCCAAGTCAAAATATCAACCCTCAGTGGGTAACTCGAAATACCGACATCTGCGACAAGGCCCGAAATGTTCTTGTGGCTGTCTCACTGGATTCCTTTGAAGGCCAATCAATTAGCCGACAAATTTAGATACAAGTATCGTTTGCCTGATCTCTCGAATGAGTCCGGTTTAAAGGATCGATTTGGATCGATGATGTTCGTGTCACTTTTGCTCGAGCCCAATGTTAATGCACGTTTGTTAATGTGTAATAACATCGATACGACAACCTTTGTTTCTTGAGCTATCTAAGTGGACTACACACACACGCCACATACATATGGATAAACAAATACAGACAAAATTTCAGTTTTGTTAATAAACGGTTGTTGTCACGATAACATATTAACGAAGTCAATCCAATGAGAATTACTATATCTACTCAACGGTGCCAGGATTCGTTTTGAAAACGTGCTCACATTAACCATAACACACGGGAAGTATGAAAATTGCCGATGTTGTTTATTCATAAACCAATTATACTTACACTTGTCCATAATGAACGAACCTAAAGGCCGCATGAAGCAGCCGTTATGGACCAAAGCTATCACAGGGTTTCTATTTCGTCTAAATCGTTAGATCATTATGAAATCTCGCGGAAAAACTAGAAATACCTGTAATAAATACGGATGCTTAGTATCACCATATATTGTTGAGATATCAAAATTAGTGATTATTCGTTGTCTGTGTCTAATCGACGCCGTGCCATTCCTCGCTAGAGAGCTAAATATATTTTCCAGGCTGACCCACAGCCAACATTTAACGTCCACGGTACTACTTTTGGCATTGCTTCATAAGATGGACAACCCCTTTATATGCGTTGCTCGCTAGAGAGCTATCAGTTATTAGATCGAAGAGATCAAATATGTTGTGGATATTCATTACGGTCTATCGTGGTACACAATCGTATGCATCTTCAATGAATTAGTCTATCTGACTGAAGTTTATTATATTATAGGTTACATGCAAAATTCGCGTAGATCGTGCGCGAGTTCGAAATTGACCTAACCCTATACAAAAGCGAAATATACAACATGGACCTTACTCATTTGTACGTTTGGCTGAGTATGTTCGCCAAGCACGAACTCAGTGGATGAAGACTTGACCACAAGTCAGCAGGTGTAGATTGTGCGACGATGTGAGACGCACCACTGACCTGGAGCTGCAGAACAACAACAGGGGAAAGGCACAAAGTTGATTCTCGTCCGGGACCGCGTAGAACAGCGGGACCGTGGCGAAGTGTAGTGACCGTAGCGTCACCGCTGGACAAACAGTCAAGGAGGAGGCGCAGCGGAGATGCATAATACTAATGTCGCATGCATATATATATATATCACATACGTGCCCGCGAGTGGGTATACTGTGCATATATACAAATATATACAGATCATGCTGTAGTAGTAGCAGTAATAGTGGCAGTAGAACTGAAATTCATTTTGCCTCAGTTCGTCTTGCAACAACAGCGGTAGCAGCAACTCCCTTTTTCATGAGGCTCATTTTCGAGCGACTGTCTGCCGTGAGCTCAGCCCGAGCGCGTTCCTTGCTGCGGGTTGGCGTCCCATTTCCGCTCGCGTCCCGCCGTGCTCTTCCGTGTCATCGTGGCTTACCACACGGCGTACGACACCGCCTCTTCATCTTGCGTTTTGTCTTCTCTTCTCATTTGTGGTGGCTTGCGGCGGAGGGCCAAGGCTACGGACGGAGCTGAGGAAGGCGAATACGCGGGCAGCTCCCGCCAGCGACAGCCTAGACACTAGGCGGCGGTCGCAGGCGGGCAGGCCGGGCACCAGGCTCCCTGGCCGACTGTACGCGAATCTGCGGATACTAACGAGCGTCTCACTTCGCAACGGCCTCTACTGCATAGCTTGAGCATAGGGTGGCGAATATACCGAGTTGTTCGTGCTAGTTCGTTAAGCAACAAACCATATAGCGACGTTCCGCATTTGGTAGATCGACGCTACGAACGGCGGCTATTTTGTGGACGTGAATGTATAATAACTGGTGAATCGCTAAAACGCGACCAAATCGAACAGCGAGCAATGCTTGTGCCACCAACTCAGTTCAGACGTAATAGTGCTTTGCATATATGTATATATGGGACGTCAAAAATTAGCCAACACGCTGGAGTTTACAAATGCTTTGGTCTAGTGGAGGCGACAAGATTGTATATATTGGTGCGAGATGATGACAAATGATAACATCGGCTATCGAGGCGCTTAGAGGTGGAAGAGAGAGAGAGAGACAGACAGAGAGAGAGAGAAGACTACATTTGGTATACATCAGTTACTTGCGTTGGTGCTTGTTCTGGAAGCTGTATCAAACGTGAACGTGTGCAATTGGACAACACTCAAGTAAAAATGGCCAATTAAAATATTGCCACAATTGCGTTTTAATTAACAAACAGGTAGATAACGATGAAAAGCCTGACGAAAATAAATCGATATATAGATAAATAAGAAACACTATACAATAAATGACTAAAGTCCGACGCATACATGAACATACCTGCAACCGCTCAAAATCCGTAGAATGTTGAACAACTCATACGCAGCTCGTAAGAGAATATCTCAAGGTTTCCACATCGATCGGATGTAGCTACGCGACAATGTCTGCTATCCCATAGATATGTAGGAGAATAAAATGCTGCCAAAAAGAAACAATGGGAGAGGCTATGCCTGTTGAAAACGCATCGACCCGCGAAACGCTGCGCCCATCTGACGCTCCGTACTACGGCCGGCAGTACAACGGTTAGCAAAGCAACAGTAAGCAAAACGCAGTTTGAGACGAAAATAGCGGGTGTCCAGCAAACGAGGAGTGTAAATGCGATAGCATCGATGAGGGCGACAACAAAGGCCACCGTGTCGAAAAAAAAATGCCCTGAACTAGGCCGCCGAACTGGGAAAGGACCGGGGAAGGCGTTTCTCTACGCGAGACAACGCTGACATGGTCCACAACCACGTCCTTCTATATTTTTATTATCTGGAAGCATTTCGCTCCTCGTTAAGATAACGCCGGACCATTCTGCCCGGGGAAGACTCGGTTTCCAATTTTACTTTCAGGCTGATCGTTAGATTTTGCAACGGCATTAACGCCTAACGAAGCCAACAAAAATTATCTTGGAACAAGTTCAGATTACGCTATCGTTGCTAAAGCGGAAGGCCTGAAAGCCAGAGGAGGAGTGTGAGCCGTCCCAACATATATATATATATATATATATATATATATCACTGTACGCCGTTTATTCCAGTAGCAATACTCGATATAGAGCTACTTGACTATGTGATTTGACAAAGTGTTCGGGACGGCTATGGTCGAAATATAAAAAATGCTCAGCATGTCGATAACCGGAACCGTCGTTTGCATATCCAAAAATAATATCTAAAATTATAACCATGGTTTAGCCATTTTTTAGGGATGTTACAACTTACTTGAGGCTACCGCCTGTGACGTATTCATCCCTGTACCGTTAAACAATCGCGTTATGTACTAACTAGCGCCTCATAAATACTTAGCAATTTTATTCACGATACAGTGACTTTGGTTATGTGTGGTATACAACGGTAGTTAGTACAATCGATCATGAATCATGCACCTTCAAGGCGCGTTCATGTTAGGTGTCGATGCGTCACTCATCGACTCAGCGGACTATTCTCTATTGAACTTCAAGGCAACGAAGATTCTCAATGTTTTTTTTTCATCTCTGCTGACCCTCAGCTCACTTTCTATGGCAGCTCTCGGTACTGTTTCTCTACTGAACCTGTTTTCAATTTATATATTTATTATTTTCAGTCCATTATATCCAGTTAATGTGATTAACTCGTAAAAACGCGAACGAGTAATAGGAGACGCTTATGGCGATGGTCATCTCGATCACTGACTTGGTTATCGAGTTCAGTTCCTGCGAGCGACTCCAGTATACTGTCGCAAATGCTGAATAGAACAAAAGTCCTCAACATATGAAACGGACTGCTGCATTTGCAGATACCCGGTAGCTTAGCCGATGTACCAACAAAACAACAAGGATTGTCATTATACATTTGCCGTATGTACGCACAAATCGCTTGGCCGAGAAAGCGGCCGAGCGAGTATGAGCGTGAGCTACTCGAGGTCTCGGGATACACGAGTTTGTACCATTACGCGGCCAACTTCTCGCTCTCGCCCGGATGTCCCTCGAGGCGAGTTCTGCATATCCTCTATTCTGGCAGGGCTGATGCGCGGGCAAGGTCCTCTGGCACTTCTTGTTACGCTATGAGTACGACCCCCTATGTACGGCGCTTCGTGACTATTGCGGCTAAGAGTGCCCCCTCCGTCCTCTGAGAAATAGCAAATACACAGATGCAAAGCAACTTCGTTGTAGTACAATGCGAAACACCGACTTCTGTGAACGAGTTCCGTTTCGGCGTTAGTCCGTTGAGACTTTCGCAATGAAGCAAAATGGGCAACATCTTCTGTCAAGCTGCTTTGCTCGCCCTTTCCCGTCTTTCGCTTAGACCGCTGCCGTAGCGTTGCGGAAGGACGGATAAAACGGCCGTCGCGGCCCCTGCGTGGTGCGTGTACGGCAAATTCACATAGTCGTACTCTCCTGTATTGGTCACCTCCGCGTATATCGCAATTAATTCCTGCTGCGGTTGCTGCTGGGGCACGAATATACTGAGTGTATAAGTTAAATTGTGAATAAAGGGCTGCGCCGCCGAACATCGTGCCTTCGAGCTGCAAACACGATCAACTGAACACCTTGCGAGACCTCCCATGAAAGGGAGAGCCATAAAGCTCGGCGTACAACGTAGGCAGACCAAGCAGAGTACGAACGCAGAGCGACTAAATCAAACGAGAGGTTCACTTGTGCGACGGCCAGCCCTACACACTCATGAAGTCCCGCTGCGTCGGTCGGCGGCGGCGAGCGTGCTCTGTTGCTTAGTTGGTTCATTCGGCCGAGGCGTCCCCTCTTCCCTTAGGGGGATTTCAGGGAAATCGGCGATTGCGTGTCTACGGTGGATTGAGCTTGATACGAGACTACCAGGCTGTGTACGATTGCGGGCGGCGCACCGGGCGGAATACAGGAGTAAGCGCGTCCCTTACTCTCAATGCCACGTCTCTTGTGTACTGTCGGAGTGGATATATGGCAATGAACGGAGGCTGGTGTGAGTGGCTGGCTGGCTGGCAGGCAGGCCTCCCCGTGCCTCCCTCGCCTCAGAGCACGCTGTCGAAGTCGAAGGCTTGTGAGCGCTACAGTCACCCACTCCCTCTGCGCCGTCTGCAAGAGGAATGCCGGTTTGGAATGCAGACACGGCATGGGATGGAATGGATTCGCTTGCTGAAGACGCAGCAAGTTTGCAGTTTGCCGCTTGCCCTTGTCTCGAGTGGATCTGAAGCGATTCGAAAGAGAAAACGGCTTCGAGGCCCTGTATATATACCTTCTTCCGTTCGCTTCCTATCACAAGCCCGGCCAGCCGCCGCCCCCAAGTCACCGCTACCGTCCTTACCCCCCCCCCCCCTCAACCGCGCTACGTTGTCCCTTAGTGGCTGCGTGGCTGAGCGTGATCCTGCGGTTGACCAACTTCTAATGAAGCGTGGCAGTGATATATGGATGCGACGACGATGGCGGTGTACTCGACCCGATGATCGCCGACGGCCAGGGACCGACGAAGGAGAAGAAGACGGAGGAGGAACCAAAGACGATCGAGAGTAGACAGAAAGGCCGGACAGTCACGTGGACTGACAAGTGATAACATCGATAAAGGCACAAAAAACATCGAGCGCTGCCGAGGCGGTGAGTCTCAAAGGAGAACATGGTTAGTCAAAAGGAATTGTAAAGGCGGCCAACGCCAACGGTGTAGTATATCGATAGGCAAAGAGGATACGTGCTTTTCATGTTGGCTTGCTGATGCGCCTGAGGTGCAAACGCCTGACCGGGCGGGCGGGCGGGCGGGCGGACGGTCAGACGAACGGGCTGCCGAACAAGCGAGTGCATTGGCGGGACCGGATCGAGACCCTACTCAGCTTTAGAGAAGCTCCCCATCGAAAGGATGAAGGGAATGGAAAATACATCTTCGAAATAGGTACGCTATGGAATCCCTGTGCGATGAATGAGGCAGTGAATGGTCAGGTTGTGGACCTGCTCTGCTGGGCTATCACGACGTAATCGGTCGCATTTTGTGTCGCGGTTGCCGCGAGTCTTTGGAATTCTTTTCAGAACTCTCGCTTCCCGTACGAGACATTCGCTGAGGTGGGGGTCAGATAGAGTATCCCGCTATTTAATATCGATTTCGAGGTCTTTCGTGCATTTGTTTTCCTCTAACAGATATGATAGGGGACCCACGTTCTTCTTTCGAGGCCCATTCTCCAAATGAACCGCAACTCATTATCGCTACACTGCCAATGATCTGCCAATTAATATAAATCAACGAGCTTCACGGAGTACTGCTCGAATAGTTCGCCCTGTACAAATGAAATTTGTACCTTGTACACAGTGAGACCTCTTGTCGGACCGAGGACAACTTTCGCTACTCGAGTGGCTAACAACATCAGTATCACGATCGCCGGATCGATTGTAACCTTCACGTCTCTCGAGCGCATTAGACAAACTACTCGCCGATCTATCCTGCAGCGAATATCCCACAGTCATCAACGTTAGCTGCGATGCTGCATGCAGAGCAAGTTCTTCCTAGAGAACAGGCAGGTGACCGTGTGTCTGTTGGGGGTGGTGGGTCATTGATTTGTGTCGGGACAATATCAGGCTCCTGTCTGGGGTCGACTGCATATTTAATATTGCAGAACGGCGTGTGTGTGCGGTGACCATCCATCCTGTATCTCTCTCTCTCTCTCTGAGATGCCATCACACGCAGGTTTAGTGCCCCTTCAGCGAAGGCCATAATTCAATTCATCTTTGGATCTCCTTGCATAGGCCCTCGACGCGATCAGAGGGAGGGAGAGAGCTACGGGAGAGAGAGAGAGAGAGACCGCAAAAGATAGCTCCGATATTGTACATTATATCCGTATGGCTATTTATATCATGGTACAGATGTCGATTCAGATGACAGAGAGCTGGCTCGCCTTGCTCATCATTAGATTATATATGTAGTGTACATTGGCAGAGGAACGTGGACACCGTCCATTGAACCACGAAACATTTGTTCATACGTCGATTGATACTCGTAGCAGTTAGTACAGTAGCAGCCATAATACTAGAATGAGTCGTGTGCTTTATATTCGGTCTATTCCCACCATTGGTCAAGACATTCAATATGTTGTGTGAGAATACAGAATACATACATGAACATCATCTCTCTGTGTGTGCATTAATTTTAATGAAATTGAATAATGTCGTTAATTAATCAATGCATGTACCGCCACATTGATTGGTCACACAGGTAGTGCGATCATAAGAATATGAATAATACTAACGAAATGAAGAAAGCACATCTAACATCATATTTGTTACTCGATATTTTTGTGTATTTAGATCATTTATACTTATTTTAATGTGTGGAAGAGACTCCTTTTATGGTGCCTTTTACTTATTTCTTGCCTATGGCCGATTCTCCCGGATAGCACTCGAACATCATAAAATGACGCAAACCATCACTACCGTTTACTACGGGGGTGCGTCCTCTGTGGTGGTCACACTCTGGCTGTGTTCAGCGCCCTTCCTACTCCTTGCTCTCTCCCGTCTCAAGTCAAAGGTGTTCCTATCGTTGGGCGCCCGTGGTCGGCTAGCGTCTGAGAGGTCGTTGGATCCTCATCACGGGGGATCACTTCGACTGGTCGGCCAGTGCCGGTCGGCCACAGCAAATACATGCGACAATCCCCCGTTCGACTGCAGTCGTGGCCTCAACAGCCCCTCGCCCTCGATGGCATCGTCCCCACCTGCCGACCTTATGGATCGATCTGGGGCTTAACATCGCCGATGAGAGGACCCGCTGCGGGGACGACGCGGACCGAATGGGAGCGAGGCTGCGGGGGCAAATACGCCAGACGGGGTACAGGTCACCACGTCAGCAGCAATGCGGCTCCCACTCAAGCTAGCTAGCTAGAGACCAAGCGGCTTCCGTCGTAAACAGGACTAGACAGACGGAGAGAGAGAGAGAGGAGTGTAAAGCGCGTAGCCTTACACCTCAGGGCATGGCGCCGGCTTGATGATGTCAAGGCCTAGTGGGAGAATAATGTTGTGACCTAATGATGTGTCAGGAGGGAAGAACAAATTTAGTGAGAGAAATAGCAGAACAGCGGTTTCCCTCGAGCGTGATTGTCATTCCATGACTTCTATAACGGCTATCTTTCAGTGCGCATTCATATGAAACGCATTCGTGTACAAGTCGAGATACAATACGAAGTATTCGGTTTATTGACGGACCTTTAGTTTTTTTACAGCGCTTAAGTTCTCGGTATGTCACCAGGTCGCGGGGCCCGAACCTGCGGCCTCTGGCGTGTTGCAGCAAGAGGCCACTTAGCCGTCGCAACCACCGCGTTGACGGCTCGATATAAAGGTATACTTTTGTATGCCTCGAGATTTACTGGCAAAGTGAGCCCCAAAGTGGCTATTTTTCATAATTAATGCTGAGCTCAAGTGGTCGTAAGTTTGATTCAAAGTCGCTTTTATTGGGCTCGAACAAAGCTTGCTACTAAATGGCAGAAATTGATTGCTGATTTATTAATTAACACTGTCCGCGCGAGTAAATATAGCATGCGTAAACGATATATAAAGACATATATAAAAGCATTTATATACGTCACGATAGGCAATTTGTATAATAACGGCAGGAAAATGTGATCGAAAGGGGAAACCGGCCGCCGCGATTTGTACGCTAGCAGAAATGGCTGTGGAATCTCCAACTGGAACAGTTTGCACGGAAGCGTATTCCCGGTTAATGCAGTCAGAGGCATTTGGCAAACACGCCCAAGAACAGACCCGATTCTCCACCCGTCGAATCAGCCGCTTTAATCTTAATACCGTTGTAATCAGAGTTCCAGAGGAAAGATACTGACGGATTATCTTATTTGTAATCTGTCAGTCGCAAACGAATGCAAATTGCTCCGTCTCAGCGGAGTGAGTAGGGGAGAGAGAGAGAGAGAGAGGGGGAGTGGCATGCCGTGTTCTCATTGTGTGTCATTAAGATTGCGCGGTAGGCAAACATTGGAAGGGATTATGGATTCCTCTGGGTGAAAGTGCCTCTTTCTGAGCAGCTTCGCGAGTGCGTTTAATACGACAGCGGTGGGGCGTTTAATACGAGTCACTAGGAGAGCTGAACTGTTGCTGTTGTTGTTGTTGTTGTTGTTGCTGCTGTTGCTGCTGCTGCTGCTGCTACTGCTGTTTTTGGCATCGTATCATAAGGTAATATCACACGGTTTTTAAATTAAAAAAAACTGTCTGCCTAGCTCTGAAAGCTCCACCCATGAGCTATGCACGCTTTCTGAGCAGTCAACTCGAACGGAATCATGGATTAGGTTTAGGCAATTACATCAGGCAAAAATTGAAACTTAGTAAAAATAGCGCTATAATAAAGCTCTATGGTCAGCCCAAATTCTCTAGACACTGCTATTTACAATACAAATGATCTAACAACGAAATGGATACGCAGATGCTTATACAGCTAGTTTTTACTTCGACATCGAGCTTCATCCATAAGACCTTCAGCATTACAGCTTCTAATAAAACAACGTAAGGTGGAGTGTCTTCATCCGAACGTTCATCATGGCCGTTGGAAACGCCTCTCAGGTTGGTCGATCGACAACTTGGCATGATGCTCTGTGTTTAATGAAATTAAATTCTAAGCTGGCCCTTGACCATTATTAGATCATGGCGACAAATTGCCAGCGGTAGCCGTGGTGACCACTGGCGAAACTGGCACAATTAGTATATGCGTACAATCTTTATGGATTTTAATTGGAAAAAAATGCCTAAAGTGTTTGCCACGTCGACTAGGCTCTTGAGTGATAACCCTAGCTATGCTAAACGATTGCAATACGCTATGGCGTATTACACTGGCACTTAGATGCTATTAGATGCTATTCCCCAAAGATCAACGGATTCCAGACTTTTGGTGTTTTTTGTGCAAGTCCTTTGGTGTCATCACATCTCAACGAGGCAGGTCTCTCTAGAGCACGACACTTCCGTCACGTTGCTCAGTGGTTCACATCAGATGACAATCTGCCTAGGGTTCTTTCATGACGGATCGGGAAATCCTACAGCCCCCTGGCGTGACGTGTACTCGTTTTTGAATGCGACTATGAGATACGGGGGAACCGTTCATTTCAGAAAGCAAATATACAGCAATATCGCTGAACGAAAATAGCTATAGGTTTCCTCGTCACTATTATTTTAATAATAATAATAGATATAATATATTTATATAATCATTTATATAATCCGCCATAAATGTTTACAAAAAATTCTAAGTGGATTTTCTCATTATATATTTCTAAGCGAGTCAACCTAGATGTGAGCAACACCTTATCCCTTGAAGGAACGAATATCGTCGATCCATCTAGCAGGTGCTATGCCGATAGCGCACGATCGTGGACTTGGCGTTGAGTTTGTCTTCTACTCGACCTATGCCATGCGTTGCTAATAGAAGAGTTTCGCTCATTCGAGTGAGGTCTGCTCTAGGGTGACTCGCTATTTAGAACAAATGAACTCAGTAAATCCGACCTTCATCCGGACTGAGTATAATCGACGGCTATAGAGTCTGATAGACTGCGTCTGCTGGGCACGATTGTCGCCCATAAGCGCGTGTTCATTGCTTGTGCGGCGAGCTTGTGGTGCTTACAATCCCGGTGCGTTTACTCCGCCCGCGAACGTGAGCTATTCAAGGGAAACACACTGCTGTGATATCTAGCCGTATACGAGCGAAGAGGACTGTATATGTGTGAGGGGCTGCACCAAAACACGCTGACAAAAACTGTGTCAAATATTGGTGTCTGCACTTATCTTCGATTCTGCTACAACCTATTATACATGTGAACGTTATATATTTTCATTGTTTTTTGATACCGTCCCAACTTATCTGTCGAAAGCGATTCGGTACTTACCAACTCCACATGCGAGCAAGTGCAGTTTTCATCGGAATTTTTCAATGGGCGCGTTCTCTTGCCCTTTGTCATTTTGTTCCTTCCTTCTATTTTTTTCTACGTCCTTGCCGTTCCTACGGTGGCTATGGACGCTCGAGGTCGAGACCGAGACTATCGGGGGCCGAGGCAATTCGCATGGTCAACTGTCAACATCGACTGTTGCTTCCTGTCACCGCTTCGTACCGGGACAGTTGAAGTCGTTGGAGCAGCCACCATGGGGTCGTGGGGTCGTCGTGTCGACATCCGCGCGACACCAGACGAGCGAGTCAACCCACCACCCAAGCAGGCAACTGACGAAGCCGTCTTCCTTCCAGGTCGCTCTCTCTATCCTCCCTCGTTTCCCCAGTGTCTCCTATGACAAGACAATCGATGCTGACAGGAAAATAGACCGTGGTTGACAGGACGTCCTGGCGGCACGCTAAACAAAATAGCCAGTTCGGCGGCGGCTTTCGCGCCGACGCCTTATCCCTCTTCCGCCAAAGTCGAGTCGACTCACCTATTACTTTGGCGGCGACAGCAGCTGCAGCAGCAGCAGAGCTACTATTAAGTAAACTAAATTTTCCAGCCAGACTCTCAGCCAACATTTAACGTCCACGGCACTGCTTTTGGTATTATTTCATGAGACGGACCCCTTAAATGCAAATGTGCAATGGTGGGGATCAAACGATTGCGGGGGCGCACACGAATGCACCATGAAACCGAGCTCGACTACTCATACTATCACTACTAGTACCACGTATAGCAAAAAAGGGCAAGGCGACCAGCAAGCAGCTTCGTAACAGCCGGCCAGTGCCATCCACCAATGTGCCAGCGAAGGTTGCACTTCGTTTTGGGACGCCTTGTCTAGCCTAGCCTAACACTCAACACTGCCTCGCGTAACCCACCGAAAACAGTATAAAAGAACACGTAGCACTCAGCTCTCGCGCCTCCTTCTTCGAGGCGTCGGATGGCAAACGTGTAGAGGACGCACGCACAGACGCTGCCTCCTCCGATACTTTCTCTATTGGCTGCTTGCTTCTCACCCTTGGCCCTTTCCAGTTCAGACACACCTGCACCCCTTGACGAGGCTGCGGCTGTGTCTACCGTTTCAGCGGTCGACGCAGCGCGACCGGTGGTCCGGTGCTACGGCGGGATCGTTGATCCAAAACGATACACGGCTCCTCTCTCTCTCTCTCTCTCTCTGTTACGCTCGCTCTTTTGCCCTCTTCCTGTCCGCCCCCGCTCCTATTACTGCTGGTCTACGGCCCCGTGCCGCTGGTCTACCCTCGCACGGCGGACTGGCACCGTGTATTTCGCAGATGTCGAACCACACCGACCCAGCTAGCGACGCTCACCACATATCCACACCATCTTTTCCTCGGGGCGCCAGCCACCTTGCCTTGCTGTTAACGCCGTATGGCAGCGTTGACCGCTGTTCGATTCAGAGCGACAACAGTGGGACATATCTGGATCGTGGAAGAAGCATGCCTCGTGTTCTTATGGTAGCTGGTCCACCCCGTTGGCCGACTGAGAGAGACTCACAGTTTTCCCGCCCTCGCTGGCCCGAGAGCACGAACCGATACGTAAGCACCACCACCACCATCAACATTACCACTACCATCGGCAGTAACAGCAGCCGCCGCAGCAGCAGAACTCCTCGCAGAAGGCGGTGGTCTGCACCGCAGTATAGACCCTGGGCCACTCCACTGTTTGGGTTTCCGCCCCTGGGACAGAAGGGAAGATGTGGAACTCTGCGGCTACCGCTGCCGCCATCGAAAGAGAGAATTATTTGTCCGTTGCGCGTGAGCCACGCCAGCAGACAGGCGCGGCAACAGCGCTAGAAGAGGGAGCATCGACATCACAGCAGTCGCTATCAGTGCTGCGTCGTTCTCGTCGTCTTCAACGTCGTCGTCGTCTTCGCCGTTGGGAAAAAGTGCTTCCGAAGTGGATAGTTGCGCCGCTGGATGCAGCTGGTTGGGGGTCTTTTTCTCGGGGAGCCGCTGCTAAGGCAGTAAGGCGCAGCCAGCGGGGCAGAGCTGAGAACGCTGAACGTGAGAAGGGAAAAATCTCGGGTAGTGTCGGGCGGCTCGTGTAGTGCAGGACGCCTGAAGAGAAGCTTGGCATCGGCGGCCGGCAGCACCAGCAGCAGCAGCAGCAAAGGAAAGCATCTTTCCGTTTCGTTTGAAGAAGCGGCTGTGATAAAGGGACGAGAGAACAAAGTGAGGGTGAGGGTGAGCCAGCTCCACGCTTCGTATAGATTTCGCGCGAGCTCAACAGGACGGCTGACCGGGCTCACAGCACCAAGGGAAGTCGAACTGAAGAAACGAGAGACCCCTTTTGACCAGAGCGCAGTGACGGACGACACCCCCTACTCCTACTGCGGTCCACTACCGCCTGAGCCCAAGACTTCGTCCCGGCAAAATACTATCCGACTCCTGTTAGCACTTTGCTTCACCACCGTGCTTGCCATATGTTATACCTTGGTTTTTCGTCGGTTCATTTTTCTTTCTTATTTTTGCTTTGACTGGCACTGGTGGCAGTAGCGACTATTGGCTTTGTACAATACTTGCAAACCATGATTAGAAAAGGCCAACGTCGGCCACCGAACTGATGTGAACACCTATGCCATGTGACATATAAGATAGCTTAAGCATTGTAAAATTGCAGCTCCTTCAATAAACCTTTACCTTTACCTTGGCACTATATGTTTGCTCATCAAGAAGACTTTATAGATAAGCTGGTGAAGAAACTCAGGCCTCAGACCCATCCTGAATTTCCAAATGTTCCTCGTGGACTTGTTGTGACGTACGAGTACGAGGCGTGGCTTCATATGTTCTCTATATCTATAGGCCCACCAGGTAAATCGATAACTAGGAAGCAATGCAGATATAATGTACCGATAAACGCCACGAATAGCATGCAGCGAGAGTATGAGCACACCTGAATAAATAATGGGCTCACGTAAAATAATAAAGTATCTCTTCGTTCATTGATTCTAAACGCAACGTCTGTTTCCGCCATCCAAGCATCCATAAGCATATCGATGCATACATATATATATATATATATATATATATATATACCGTATGCTGTCACCTAGGTTTATATTATATGCGTAACACTAACAGAAAAATCCCCCACACTCGCTGATTCCACGTTCGTCAAGTCCATCAAGGCTACACCAGTCAGTACAGGGCCCATTAGCAGGACTCACTCTGTTCACCGTGTTACTGTTCTGTCTAGCGCTACGCTACGTAACAGTAAAGTTGCGACCGGGGGCTGGCGGTTTGATATCCGTGGCTTGCCTCGTTTGTTTGTTCGCTGGTTCCTTGGTCGGGCGATTGCTTCGTTCATGGTTGGTTGGGGTGGTCGCCTAACCGGCGTCCCGTTCAATCGCTGATGACCTCTTCTGACCTGCGTTTCGTCGCAATGGCTCGAGAGGTCGGAGGGACGAACACACCGAACGACGGTTCGGACGAACCGACGGACGGTACGCAGTACGCCACCACCTACGGCCACAACCTCATGGCACTGACGCCGGCAGTCAGCCTCATAGCGGCAGCTAGATGGCCATGACCGCCAGCCATCGTGAGTCGCTAATTAGTCGCAATTACTGCCGATCGCTCCTGTCCTCCTAGGCGTTCCGCTACGTTCCATCCTCAGGCTGGCAAGCCGGTAGGCAGGCAGGCAGCTCGCAGGGAGTCCGTGTGCACGCAGTCGCGCTCACACTGACCCCCCCCTAGATGGAGTCTGAGTGAGGCAAAGGTGGGCGACAGGCAAGGTGGGGTTCGGGGGTGCGCACCTCCAGTGCCCCGTCCCCAATAACTACCCCCTTCATCCAATGCTACTACTTCGTTCCTTTGCTACCTACCTAGCTAGCAAGATGATTGCCTGACTGCCTGACTACTCAGCCAATCTGTGAGGACTCGCTTCGTCGGACGCAGCCGGCGATTCTCGTATGCTCATGTATCGGAGTAAAGTCATGCAATGACGGTGATGGTGATGGTAACAGCGTCTGAACACGGTGTGTCCGTGGCAGTCCACCGCCCATAACCAAGAGAGCACGAGGCCAGAGACCGTCGTCACCACCAGACAGCAGGCTTGCTAACTGAGCAAAAAACATTTACGTTATTTTCTGCTCTCTCGTAGTCATTCCCTACTGTGTATGCGGGCCAGCAGACGAATGTTGCTGCTAAACCCATCATGTTTTGCCCAAATGGCCAAAATCGAGTGACGAAGACTCAACTCGCGCGGGCCGTCGCATTGCTCTTGATGTCCTCGTTTTATGGGTTGAAGGACTATTGCTATGTATATATATATATATATATATATATATATATAACTAGGAAGTGTCAAACAGAGTTTGTAATTGACCTTTACAGTGTCAAGAACGCACTTCAAGCGAGCTCACCGAAAATCCCCAGCGAGTACCAAGCGATATGCCCGACGTCACACGAAGAAATATTTTAAGCGTACGGTGTGCTAAACGTAAATTTCATCAGTGTGCGCATATTTTCTATTACCGTAGTTGTACGAGATATAATAGTTGTACTCAAACATTGTAGTGTTTATAAGCAACAAATATAAAATGCGGTGTGACATGGCTTCCGATAAAGTTCTCCAATCGCATATTTAAATACAGATACTATATATATATATATATTGATTCTGCGCTAAATCAATCCATCGAACTCACCCTGCACGCATCCGCTCGTATATACATATATTCCACGCATAAACTACGCTGAATATATCACATCCCAAGGAGACCGGCCTGTTTATCTTCATAGCATGGAGAATGCTTGCATATGCAAGGTGAATGAAACACTTCGACAGCTTATTTTGTTTTTACACTGAAACGAACTGCGAGTGCATTGCCTTTGACAGAATCATATAGTAGCTGTACGAAGTAGAGCAACAACGCCGAGAGCACGACCCACCGTGAGAGCCTGCATGTTGCCACTGTAAATAACTCGAGTGGATTGTAGGAATAAACAAGCCTCTGTGATGTAGCCTCTGTATTCACACGTTGTAGTCGTAGTCGTCTAGTAGCGGCGTTGTTGCAAGCGTATGCTGTAAAGCCAAATTCCCAATGTAGCTACCTAGCTATTGTAACAGGCTTGTATGGCAGGATCTGGCAAAGAGTTACTACCTACAATCGGCTGTCTACTCTGGTGGCAAACTACTGCTGGATTGGCAGCCTCGGCCTCGTAGCCAGCGCATCAGGCGGCGGGCATTGTCGTCGAGTTATCCCAACTTTGATCCCACGCTTACCTCAACACCCGCCTATCCATTTCCGCCTTTGGATCCCCGGTTCTATACGGCACCAGCAGGTGGTTCCAGTGGCCGGCTATAGCCAACCTCCGATTGTCTGGTCTATTCCGCGCGATCTTCCCCTCAAGCCGTCCGCACGAACATATCAGCGGAGGATAGCGTACCGCGAAGATCGCACGCCGACGAAGGTCTGCTTAGCCATCGCCGCCATTCGCCCTATAGAACGAGAACAGGTGCTAACGCACAGGTAGAATATGAGCACTGGTGATGGTGTTACGTGCGAGCAGCAAACTTTCAACGGGTCCAACAATGCCGCTTGTGCCATCAACGATGGCAGCATTCGCAGATCCACAGCAGATCCAACCACGACATAGGTAGCGCTAGGCCTGCTGCCTGAGCGATACAGGCGGACGTGGTTGTAGTACAATAGCCAAGTATGGGAATGCTGGCATTACAACTCGCTGACCAGCAGGCGAAGCCGCTTCTGCTTGCATGTAACGCAACGGCCAGCTGCTTTCGTAAGATCTTGCGCGAGACGGGAGTGAATGACGAAATAGCGTCTTGCCAGACTCGATGGAGGTGGTTAATACCGTGGGGATAAGGCCCGCTGAAATCCGGCTCGGTGGGCCCCGGATGGACGTGAACAACTCCAAAAAACGTACGCTTTCCGACCTGCCTGATACGTAAAGCGGTAACCTGTGAGTCAAGCATGCCACCCGTTGGCCAGCCCCCGTGATGCCCAGAACACCGACAGAAGACGTAGACTAGAATGCTAGCTCGAACGGATGGTTGCATCGATGGACGCCTTGACTCTTGCGGACGGCAAGCACAGACGGCTGGCTGAGAGAGGAACAGAGCGACTAGCGAGCTAATGGCAGACGCGGGGGCTTCTTCCTGTTTCTGCGGGGAAGGTTTACGCAGAAACAGTTGTGCTCGGAAACGTCGACCTCAAAAAGGTCAATTTTCAAATAAAAACTTATGGAAATGATAGTACAATGTGACGTGAACTGCAGGCGTACGAACGAAACATATCTACAAATATAAATGTGAGCGAACACATGCATCCACTGAGCGCTAAGTCCCTGTCTGTATCCTTGAGAAGCCGCCTTGTCGTGACAGAAGAATAAAGTTATTGTTTCGACAAAAACCGTTATTAGAGACAGCATTCTTCGACGTTTTCGACCACATTGTCGAGGTCGTTGAGGTGCACCCGCTCATTGGAGACGCATACGTTTGGCCGAGAAATGAAACGATGTCCGCGAAGCCAGCTAGTGGTTGCTTAGCTGCGACAGAGTGGTGGAAACGATGGCCTTAGATGGCCTTAGGCGGCGCTTGTGACCAACTCAGCGTGCACCAGCATTACTCGAGCTAGACACGTATTAGCGTGAGCCTACTCTGCTTGGACTAGCATAGGAATTGCGAATATATTGTCAGACCCTGCGGTTCCCCCTTTGTTCGACTAAGTGAGCCATTGGGGTGCGGCTAATTGAAGCTTGCCGAACCTCGAAATGGGCGTCTAGCCTTCGGTAGATTCCCTTCATATAAGTAATAAAGGATAAATTGATCCTGTCGATAAATGCACGATAGTTACGAGAACGTCGAAGGGGCTGGGGGAGGGCAGACCTCGTGACTAACCCATCATAGCCAATACGCGATGCTAACAATCATTTCCCCACGGTTATTACCATTGCAAAACCAACCATGTGGCAAGTTGACGTGCTTGCTTAGATTTCACCCCTTTTCGTAATGCGTAAACTTCGTGCTGTCGATATTGGCCACTGGCGGCATATCATGGTCGTGTGTTGCTAAACGTTAGCGGCACTCGTATAATATGTTTTTGTAATTTCCCTGTTCCCCCTCATCCGCTGCTGTTCCGAACACAGCGGTGTCGGCTGTTTTTGAGTTTACGGTACGCGGCTCACACTCGCGATTGCTGTAAGCGGTACGTTGTCATCACGGCTTTGTGGTTCGACAGGCGACCGCGGCGGATTAACAGGTGGCTTTTAATCGATATCCATTGAGAGAAACCATATAATAGCTATTATTATTATTATTATTGTTGTCGCGCGTGGTCGATTGGACGGCTAAGTCTCCCGGCTGCAAAAAGCGATAGGCAGGTGGTTCGGGCATGACACGTGCCCATTCACCATGAGCGATTAAATAAAGAAAATAATAAGTAGAAGTACTCTCTTGCTCTCTTCCTCCTTACCCGGTTCTTTCCTTCGAGCGCCAATTCCCAAAACACATATGGTCGGTCTCAGGTTCCTCAGCGCAGCCAGATGCTGAATCTCTTTTCCCTGTTCAATTTTTGAGGCAAAACGTCTGCTCGTTCATCACGGGTTTACCGGGCCGAAATGCGGCACTACAGTCACCCCCGGATGCACGGGTACCCGATGTCGCATAGGTATCGAAGAGCGATTCGCGCGCAACGGAATGGATGATCGCCGAATCTAGACCAATGCCGTGACCGTCCGTGCGTTCAGCGCCGCTGCGACGTCGTGATCTGCGGCCGCTCGCTCGCGACGGCAACGCTGTGCGGCTGGCGCGAACTGCTGGAGATTTACTTGGCAGAACGAGGCCGCCAGCTAGCAGCGGGGAGGTTCGGAACTAATCCCTAAATCCGAAATGTCCACAACGAAAAGCGAAGTGCGGAGCGGAGCGAGCGCGGCCGGTAAGCGGGAGAAGCCGCACGCACGAGAATCGCGAATGCGAAGAATCGAGCGAGAGCCCAGCCAGCCAGCCATTTGGTCGTACTATTGCGAGCATAGAGGCCTCGCCCCCATCCGCAGCTGGTGGGGCTACCCTTGAAGGTCCAATACTAGCAGGGAATGAAAAGGGGATGAAACACCGGAAGGGCCACCAGAACCTTGACGAGGTGTCCAGAACTCGGCACAAGGGTCTGGTATACTCTCGACGCCGGGAGGACGGGCGGAAACTGTAGAAAATTGCAGTAAACAACCAAAGGGAATCGCTTCCGCCGTTTGGGACACCGGTGGCTGTGCTTCAATGTAACAGTACGCAGGTCATATGTATTTATATATTATGGACAACGAAAGAGAGAAGAAGAGAGGGAGGTGGAGAGAACGAGAGAGAGAGAGAGTTTACTTGTTGAATTTAGAATGACACCGCTGTAACTATATAAAGGCCATATAGCTCATGTGTAGTTTTTTCTTCGTATGTTTTATTTAAATATATGTGCGATGGTGGTGGGTATTTACCGGCGTAGGCTAAAATATGACAAAGAAGCGCAATGGAACAAATGTTTGTGTTATTTGACGCTGGCTCAAAGATCAGTCATCCAGTAACATCTAATTATTTCGAGCTGTTCAACCAGATATGGGACACAATGTCATCGTTGCACAGCCAGCCCACCTGTTGCTTGTGTACCCGATAATCTTAAGGGTAGCAACGTTACGATGGATGGCCGATACTGCAATTTTGACGTTTTCTCACTAAACGTGCTACAATATATTTTACCACATTGATTCACAAGGTAGAAGCCATATAACAAAAATAGAATACGAAAATACCGATTAGGAAACAGGACGTGAAACAAGTTATATTAATCATTACCCTGTACGTTCAATGTACCTGTTCGTATGTATTGTGCCTTCAACAGGATCCCGGAAAGGTCCATAACAGTTCGCCAAAATAGAGATAAAATTCGCGCCTTTCTCGTCCATCTAACTAAAACACTGTACAAGGCTGGACTGTAACAACAACTTATAGTGTATCAGTGCAGCCGTATTAGAAATGATTTAATACTTGGCTCAGATATCTAGATTGGACATCGATTGTCCGATCGTGTCCAACGTGAAAGAATCCATGATACGAAATTAAGAGTCGAAAAGTCGTCTCAGGTCGGACGGAGAGCGTCGGTCCTGCAGAGCTTTCACGTCAAATCAAACCGTTTAAGTCACACGTTTGTAGTCAGTGCTCCGAGCGGATTTTAGCTTCGACTGTTGTGTGTCCGCGGTCGACTGTTGTTTTTTGAATAAATAATCATTGTTATGTCGTTAAATAAATAATCTTTGCTGTCTGCGCTGTTTTCACTGTTTGTGCGGCTTGCCACAGCAAAACAAATAAACATTTGCTTCGGTTCAACGACAAAAGGAAAATGAACAATGTGACTGTACCTGAATCATTGTTACTGCCCTTGATATCAGTAGTCACAGCAACTCGAGGAGTTAGGAAACGCCTGGAGGCCCCAATGAGAGTGAACGCCTGGTTCGTGCTATTCACGTACGTACGTGGGCCAAATGAGCTTACAGACGATTATGATATGTGGGTTCGATTCGACAACCAAATATATCAACATGGATTGTGACTGTCCAAGCTAAAAATCGTATACTGTTTTTTTTCTAAAGTGGGCTTGTCCCATTGAATATCCACGGTGTTAATTCAATGAGCCACCGTTATTTTCAAGCAACCGACTGACCCCTAGAGAACAAGAACAAGACCAACGTCGAACTTGCAAATGAATAAGTTCTACTTTGGCAAGTCTATCAGAACTGTTTCTACAACAGCACTAAGAAAAGCGGTAACCTCACCGGCTCGGACTTGGATCAATGGGCCTGCTATTACTCGGCAAGAGTACATACGAATCTCGGCGTGTCTTCTAAATGAATCAAATCAGTGATCTGGCTGGAACGCTGTGGACACGGGTGATTGCCTTGTGTCAACACAACACGCTTCATCTGCTTTATTATGAGGTTCCAATGGCCCCATGAGGGTCAGACGGGCCGGGCGATGCGAGGCGTTCACGTAATTAGCCAAAATCAGCCGGGAAAAATATGGGCGATATGTTATTTCAGCAACGTTGATATTGTCTTGGGCCATACGATAATAGAAGGCTAAGAGGGATTTTGATCTTCTTTGAACTCTTCCTCAGAGTCAGTTGTTACAGAGTAATAGAAATTGTTTTACGATGATCAGGCCCTAACGAACGATCTTAATTTAGAGGAGAGCGGGTCATTAGAGGATGTGCATAAAAAGTTAAGTGTCAACTCCTTTGGCTCTAGACTGCTATCGGTTTCAGTTAGGTTTGGTATGCAGATTAAGGGAAACATCAGGCTTAGTTTTTATTAGTTTTCTATGTTACCTTGCCTTAACTCCGGCTCCCGTCCCAATTTTTTTCATGATCTTGCTAGATGAACCTTGTATTCTCCCTGACCTCATAATGGCAGGCTGCAGCATTGTACTGTACAGCGTTAACTTCTACTCTGACAGCCAGTATCGGAGACCGGTGTGGTGATAACGGCTTCCTGTTCACGGAGTTGTCCAGCAGAGAAGCTTCAGGCTATCCTTGATGTCAGCTGGTTGTCTCCCTTTGTAGATGCCATCACGCCATCATCTTTCGCAACGGTGACTTCAAAGCTCGCCGTTAACGGTCAAAACACTATTAGTGCACGTTGCACACCAGTTCTGAAGCGTTACACTTCAGCTATTGGATGCAAAGGAACGCCTTTCCAGCTTTCGTCATAGTAGAAGAGCCTCCCGATGTTCCGACGCGGCGCCTTGTGTAGACGAGGAACGTGCCACCTGCAGGTTAATGATTCGGCCGATCGTTTGAATGCTGGGATACCGCTGGCATGCCTGTGCGGCAAGCCTCCCCCGCTCAACCAGCCAAGTTCCTCAGTCCGCTCGAATCTTTGCTGTGTGTCGGCACGTGAGAAAGCACTTCAATTTGCAGCAAGCCAGGCACCGAACGCGGGGCGCGAGACGAGATCGATCCTACTGAGCTGTCTGTTCGCATGTCCTCCAATAAGTCATTATCAGCCTCAAACACATGTCGTCTTCGTGGGCGCGGCAGGGTCTCCCCATCCCGACGGCAGTTCGTCTAGTTCCCGACACTCATGGCTTCCGCCGCTACATCCCACGCTGCTCAGCGTCGGGTTGATCCGATTCGTCCCCCACTCCCTCCTACCCTCCTAGCACACGCGGAACTTCAATTCGAAATTTCCGCTGGCGTCTCTACTCAACTCAATAGTGCGTTGGGCATACGGCCCATAGCTTGCGCCTGGTCTATGCGTTCGAGCTCTTCTCTAGGCTCCTCCTCGATCTAGCCGTACTATACAGAGCAGTAGGCGGCGAGAGCCAATAGCACTTTTCTATTACTCGTGGTGCAAAGACGGCCCGCTGCCGTTCAACTTGGCCCCCTGCTTGATCTCTGTCTCTCTCCCCATGTTGCGGAAAGCAGCGAGTGTTCGTGGGTAGTTAGGAGAAATCGTGGAATTAGGAATTGGCAGGGATGTGAACGAAACACAGCCAGTGGATAAGGAGTGTAAGGAAAAGTGTATTTGTTTTGCTCGCCTAGCATGGCGAAGCGAGCGGAGGAAATCGCATGATTGTTTCAGCGTCGAGTGTCATTCGGCGGTATTCGACTTATAGTTGTTGTGTGATGGCGATTTATCGCGATTCACCGGACTGAATGTTCAAGCATTCCTGATACATTGACATCTTCCATATAAGATGAGACATGGTTCGGCAACGTGTCAAGGCATTGTTATCCAAAGCGTGGGGGAACGATGGGAAGGGGTGAAACAGTCAATGGTAAGTCACCGCGTTGGTGGACAAATAGGAGAACAGCGAATGCACTGAACGCAGTTAAGAATACCGCAACGAATGCGGCAGGAAGGCGCGCTTGCGTCCACGTTCTGGGAACGGAGGCGAGTCAAGTCCCGGTCTACCTTCAAGTGGTTGAAGGAACAGCCATTAACAGCTACGAGTAGTTCCGCAAGCGTCGACACAAAATTATGCTCGTATACACCCATACAAACGCGTCCTATAGAACAACGTCGCGTTCTTCCACCATTTAGACTTGGGTACCTGACGCAACGGTAAGATACAAGCGCAGGCGGAGGGATACAACACCCTCCACCAGCCTTACATTCAGTTGTATGTCCCCGTTCCTGCTACCCGGATACCTATTGCGTTGGTTGGTATGTCCAACGTGCCGCCTGCGATCCTCTCCGCCATCGTCCCCTCTACCTCGCGCTTGCCAGCTCTGGTAGCTGAGCCAGCTGACAGGAACGGCTTTGCCGCCCACGGCGGCCTGCTTTGCCTGCCTGTACGCGGAACGGCTGGAGGCGGCTCAAAGCGCCAGGGACAGCGAGCGCATGAAACGAGGAAGAACTTAGAGAAAAAAAAAGGGGAAATGGCGATGCGAAGGAGAAACGCGAGAAGGAAGAGGTATAGAAGCGGCGGACCAACGCGCGGTAAAAGTTTGCCAGCGTGAAAAGAGGACACTTAATTTATCTTCGTACTCCCTTCCATGGGAAGGGCGGGCGGGGTAACGCGCAGAGCCGTCATGTGTCGGTCGGTCGACTCGTCCTCGCCACCACCACCGCCGCCCCGCCGCGGCCGTCATCCAACGACGGCGAACTGAGCTGGTAGTGGCGGCAGGAGACGACAACGACGACCGTTTGCGAAATTAAAGGCAGCAACAGATTTCAGTGTGTTAAAATTGATATACGTATCACGCCAGGAAAGGTCGGCCCTGTGTTCAGGCCGTGACTGGGTAACAGCGGAATGGGGATATGCGATCGGACGTATGCGGCTGGCGGAAAGCCGTTCTAGAATATTATACATGCAGTATAGTGCACACGGATTTTTGTGGTCGTACTAAACATTAACGGAAATGGACGCTAACCAAACGTTGGGTTGAGCTGTAGCGAACGATATGGCACATTCTGAAAAGGAGGACAGGATAATTTCAAGAAAAATTAGTAACGAGGACCTGAAATGCGCAATGATGCCCTGAGTATCAGAACTGCGAGATAGCTTACAACGTAGGTGAACAACTGTGTGCGTTATTAATTTCCGTTGAGAGTCAATTGTGCCAATCGGTAGTACCGCTCGTACATGGCTTGAAGCCCAATAGGCAATTTAGCAATCGTCACAGTTATACCAGAATACCTTCTAGCTTAGATAAACATGCAATAAAACCCCCTCCACTGGGTCCTATGTGCTCTTACCATTTTTTAATTTCCACTGGTCGTAAGTGAGCTATTTTCACAGATCCTCCCTTCGAGTCCTATGTACGAGATATGCCTGCATATATATATATATATATATATATATATATATATATATATATATATATTTGCACCCGGATGCGATTGCTATTTGGCCATATGGATAGCCGATCGACAAGCGTGTATGCTACACGTGATAGTCAATTAAAGGTATCGTGGATAGATTATATGCTTAACAAACGATTTATTGTATGAATAGCGGTTACAAGGGGGCCTCCAGAGAACCAGCCTCTATGCAAGGTTATTTCATAGCTAAGCACACTGAGAAATGTCTTTGTGCGACATCCTATGACAAAACGTTGTCATGACAACGACGTGCAAACACGAAGTGCCTTCGCTCATCGTATCAATCTCTTGAACCGCTCGTGCGAACGCATGTTTGGCTTAAGGCGTATACGTAAAAAGGGCCACCTGTGAGTGCTATCCGACTATTTTCAGCGCGGAAGCGGGTCGCCATTCAGGTGGGGAGGAATACATGAACCTATATACCCCTCTAGCCTTTTTGTATTGAGGGTAGGATTTACTGAAGTGGCGAATCACGGCGTGGAATGAAAGAGGCGGTGGTCGGACAAATTTATTGTATACGCTACGTCGTATCGGTTCTATTTCTATGCTTGACGCGCATGTTCACACTGCAACCAATGGGCACATGTTTACGATTATATATATATATACACACTTTTTTTACTGGCGGCAGGAGAATCCTCATGTACACCCGATTATTGGTGGGTGGTGTGAGATTCTAGGAGCGGGTGGTCTACCCTAACCTACACGCTAAACCTTACACACCAAACCCCATCTGAGGGCTAGTCTCAGAAAGCCTTATCAGCATTACTTTCACGAATATATATATATATATACTAAAACTACTCAATGTATACTAACCTACCATGTTAAGAAATACTTAACTCGCTGCCCCACAAATAATTAGGTTTTTATCAATATTTTATTACGAAAACACGCTCCACATGTGTTTTGCTTATCTCGTCAAGTTCATTAGGCCCGGTTAGGCTCTTTTCTCCGATCGAGGTATGTCCTGCTTGTCCTTGTTGCCTCCGAACACCGAATTCATTCAATTGTTTCTCCCATTTACCACTGCCGTACGTTGCTGTCTACAGCGTTCTTTGACTGTTCTATTTACCTCGCGGTTCTCTATCTGACAATTGGCATAAGCGTGCGAATGTCGTCGTGCGCAAATCCGCACGCTTGCCACAGCGTTTCGTCACTTTAAGTACCTTCCGCCGCCATTCTCCTATCTCGCGATGTTCCACCGCGAACGGTCTGCGGGCTAGAGATCACCGGCTGCAGATCCGGAACCGGCATCGGCTTTGGCGGCGGAGGAGGCTACCCCGTCTATGCTTTAAACGACGACGACAGAAAAAACACGCCCGACAAAGAGAAAATAGGAGAGAACGAGGCAGACGTTGCAAATGCCACTCAGCACCGTCGGACGTTGGAGAGATGGCTGTAGACTGTAGGTTAGGGTCTATAGACTCATCGATTCTGCGGTGTCGGGCGGCCGTGTCCCGCCACGTTTAGCTATGCACTCATCCAGTCACTCGGTTACCGGGAGAGCGGCACGGAGCGCTTGGGCCAGCAGAGTCGGGGAGCACAAAAGCTCTGTCTCTCTCTCTTGCCTCTTATCGCTCTCCGTTGCTCCGGCTGTTGCTATAACACTACTACGATTGCTACTACCATTGCTCCCGCCGCTACTACGCCCATAATACAACTGCCGTATCAGCAGGTAGCGTTTCTGTACGTTAGGTCTTCTGGGTGCAACCACTGCTCCGCTACTGTTTGCTACTGCAGTGGTATTGACACTACTCTCTCTCTCTCTCTCTCTCTCTCTCTCTCTCTCTCTTTATCTATCTTTTTCTGTGTTTATTGAATCTCCGTATTGCAAAAGAACAACAAGCGAAGGCAGCATTTGTAATAACAGCAACAACAATCAGAGTATGTGCGTGAGAGTGAGAGAGAGAGAGAGATGGAGAGCAATATCTTACTAAAAGAGGCCGACACGGCCGGCGAGGTAAAGCAAACGTATGCTGTAGCAATAGAAGCGGTAGACAAGGCAAAGAGTTGCTGCGAACGGTCGTAGCTAAACGAGTGGGTAACATCGATAAAAAGGACGAACATCACCTCCTCTTAGGGACGGCGAATGAAAGAGCAGAGGTGTCGGCAAGAGTCAAGGCTGCAGCAACTGCATCGGGCATACGCCATAGGGCGGGTCCCGTAGGGCGAGGCCGGTTCGACCCGTCTGTGGCGATTCCGTTGCTGTTAGCTATGACGACCACCGCCACAGTGGCCTTTTGCCTGTAGTGCAGTCCGTTCGGTTGGCTGTCGGCTCTTGTCTCTTGCTGTAACAGCAACACACCTCGACATTGACGGGCGTGCAGAAGTAGCAATCTCGAGGCAATCTCGCTTGCTTCTCGACTGTCCAGCCAGCCCAACTAAATAACTCGTTTTGCAGTACCCTACACCACCGGCGCTACGGCAATGTACGCTTTGCCGGCCAGCGTATGCTGTCCTCGCGAGACTACGAGACTCCGACAGCGGTCCCAGGGCGCGGCGAAGAGCTCGGACGCCGACGACGGCTCATAAATTCGTGGCCGCGCCTTTGTCGGACGCATACAGTGAGCTATAAACAACAGCGGTGGGTGCGGGAGAAGGCGCCGACGCCGCGTCGACGGCGATACCGACAAATAGCGGGTTAATACGACGGTGCAGGTTTTCGAACGGCGTCATCTACCGGGGACCCGTTATATCGGTCATTTTGCGCTCTACAATGTTGGTCACTAGCATCGTATCTATCAGTGTCGACGAGGTAGCGCCTTCATCGTGTTGGCGGTATTTTCCAAATTCGAATTGGTTAATGAAGGCGTCAAAAATGTATTACACATTTTAATTACCAGATATTTCCATGGAGCTGCCGGTATTTACGTGCTGGCCTATAGAAAATGTTGCATCGACTGATCGACTGAGGCATAAATCGTACGGCACTGCCGGAAAGATGTTCCAACAGAACTTTTCAGCCTTGGATTCCTCTAGAAGGAATGGTAGCTTTCTCAGGCGTTCCACGCTGAATACGGAGTATTTCTAGAAATTTCGTTGGGCATTGTTCTGTACAAACCGAAGAGCAGATTAGGGTTTACAAGGAAAGCAGACCCCCAGTTACGGCTTGACTTCACTAGGAGAGTTCAGACAATTTTCGTGCACTAAATAACCTCCCTTATTAATGGATGTCACGATGGGAGATTCCTCCTGTATGAGAAAGTACGAGCTGACAGAAGGCATTGCCCTTTGCGGATGGCGTTCGCTTGAAACGTTCGTCTGTCCCAGTGGTTGTCGAGAACGGCAAAACCCGAGACTCAACGAGAGCGAGCCGTGCTACACTAGATTCTCAGACCAACAAACCACTAAACCCTAGACGTGGATGGCAGTTTCCCGTCATGTGGCCGTATCAAGCCTGCGAGCTGTGCCGAAGCCGACCCGCTCCGTTGCCCGCGGACCGCGCCGCGCTTCCAGACAGCGTGCGGTGTACGTGGCTCCCACCGCAAAGTGGAGAGAAACCAGCCCCGCTCGGGCCCGCTCGGGGTGACTATCCGCTAATCGGTAGGGACCGTCCGTATACGGTGAACGTCAAGATACATGGAACAAAAATACGCTCGCAGATCTTCCTCGCCAAGATCGATGACTGCGGAGACACAAGTCGACAACAGACAGCTGCAGACTCTGCAGCAGCTGCAGCAGCAAACGCGGCCGTCGTAGCTGTGCATTCTCTGACACCGGATCTCTGGATGATATATAGAATGATCGACTGAAGGAAATAGCTGGCGAAAAAAAAACCGGCATTCCCGCAGTAGACAGGTTAGCGGAAAAAGCGCGTCCCGCTCCGTGGCACAGTTCGGCAGTCGTGGAAAGTCTCCTCTTCTGAACTTTTGTATATACTTATTATATTACTCGAAAGCGCGCTGGATGTAGTGATATGCATGTGCTATATATATATATATACATGTATATATATATATATATATATTGAATGTGTCTTGTATTATACGTGAATAGCGCGCTTTTGTATTTTCGGTGCTAACGCTTGACGTAAGCAAGCGTCGATTTGTATCACTACCTCTTAATATTCACTCGCTTAATATGCTTAAAACATTCTCAAGTTACTTCGCGTTGCACTTGTGATAGATTAATCTGTGACTTATTCGAGGTTAGTCGGACAACCGATCTCATTATGCGTCAGATGTAAAATCAGGTGCGATTTCACGTGACGCCTTCTGACATAACTCTGTGGTGGCCGTAGTTTGCGTAGATTAGCTTCCGTTTCATGTGTTCTTCCTTGTTATGTGGTCACATTTGCCATGTGTTACGTGCACAGTATGACTATATGATGGGCAAAACGATTTGATGGTCAAATCGAACGCGAGACGATGGTTGGCCATAACATTTATACAATCGGCAAGCGACGTTTTTATAGGGGGCGAATACAACTGACGCGGGGTTAAGGGTGCTGACTAGTTTTACGCCTTGCTGTATAGCGTAAAATGCTCTGTTCAATGCGCGTGCGAAAAACAATCGAGCCGTCGAACACGAACATGACAAGCGACAGTCAGATGATTATAATGCTACTGCTGACCATCATCATACTGCAAGACCGACTCTACTGTGGCTTGCTTGAACATCGTGATGTACATTAACTTCTATCTCATCGATATGTCGTATTTTCTAAATATTTATAGATCATTGTGGGTCTCGCGCACGATGTTGTCTTCGGGAAAAATTACCCCGTTAAAAAGGGTCTGTATTTTCAATTCGTTCTACGGTTTAACTGTCTTCATTCATTCACTGGCTACGCCCTTGACTGCTATCACATTCGGACACCCTCTCAAGCAAGTTCGCCATCGATCGACCATCTTACTAATGAATAGTGAACTAGCTACTCAAGCTAAAATTACCCCGATAGATACCCTCCATGGAAGATGTCTATGAGCATGTCAAGCTCTATAGGCTTATAGCCATCTGATGATTCCGAATGGATCGTTTTATTAAAGCGTATTGTGTCTACGCAGCTCAAATGGTACGTCCGACTATACGTATGCCGACGAAATGTCCAACCAACGGCAAAAGGTCAGAAAAGTGCTCCGCTATCATTGTTAAAAGAAAAACCATCTGTAGCCGTATTGGCCGAGCAAAGAAGGCAAGGCCTTGTTATTCGGCTCTGAGTAGCCCACACTGTAATTGTTATTTCAAGTTAACTATCAGCGAAAAAACGAATAGCACTTGACAAAGCCAAGTGTTTTTGGGGACCGACGGTTCAACGCTGCTCGGTGGCCGGAAGGCCCTCTAAACGAGCTCGATATGAGAGGTAAGATATGCGCCAATGCGCGAGGTAGTCACTTCGACAATATGCCCCTACCGAGCCTGGCTGTTGTACTCCTCACACGAGCGTTATAGTCTATATTAGTGTGTGGGATCAGGCCAATTCAGCCAAATTGATTTGTTTCCAAGTGCCGAAAGTGTCGACATATCCTTGCCCACCAAACACCGTTTACGCATTCGTCATTATCATTGATTATTCGATTCCATCATTGGCGGTTGATCGCGTGCTGACATTGAGTGCATCCTTCGCAACGCCTGTGGGACGTGTTCGATAGTAGTCGTTAATAAACGACAACGCTTCAGATTTTGACAGCGGCGAACATATGCGCGCCGTCATTTGGAAAACATTCCTACAACCCTTGGGAAATCAACGCATGGATATCATTGATATAATGTCATTTATATATATATATATATATATATATACATGTATATCACAGACGGCCATCATTATTTGAAGTATCGAGATAGAGATGTTTTTGCTTCGTAACATATTGAAGTTGTTCTTGAAATATAGATGAGTGTCGCCAAGAACTATGATCGTCTGCTGAGGGTCTCTGCCTCTACGCTCGTACGGAACATGAGTTAGCTATCCCACCAGGGTAGCACGGAATTTAGATCAGAGTACAATTCCGGCCGCGTCGTTGTTCGAAGCCGGCAATGCTATAGGAGAGTTCTTTCTTCGAAGACTCTCGATTTTCTTCAAAGGGGCAACGTGCTTGCGTTCTGCCTACCAAAAAAGACTCATCTAGCCTGCAGTTTGGGAGCATATTCTAATCTGTGAATATATCTAATACTAAATGACGGACACTATAATATAATAGAAATACCGTCGATACACCGCATCCAGCTTCTAATGCTGTAGATATTGCTAACTGCGAGCTTATACCTTATTGGGAGTGGAGCGAAAAGTTAGATAGTCCTCTTGGTAATTCTGATTATTACTGAGATACAATAATATCGACGATCTGTGACAATGTAGCATTGAGTACGGCCGTTGGCAACAGAAAACCATTTAAGGAGATATATTTGAAACATCTTGCGCGAACCATTCCATCTAAAAGGAGTGCCAGGGGAACTAGAGTCCTCGAGCGGTGCATGAAACCCCCAACTCAAGTTTCGGGTCAAAGAAGGGGCTGAATCTGGTCTGGTATACATTCATAAAAGTCTAACGCCCTGCGCTTAACCTCTAGGCTCGCATACAATTATCCATAATCAAATACGTTGTTTAATTGAGCGCTCAATGGAGGGTAATCTTCCAACTGGCTAAATTAATATATTGAAACTTGTACCGCTACTCTAGGCTTAGAGTTTTTCATTAATTCGCCCACGACGTCGGCATGTCGGGCTACCACGCCTCTCCAGTATAATCGATTCCATGCGAACAAAATGCAGGCTCGGCTGCTTCGGATTTTGAGAGCGTGATCTATGAGGTGCATATATATATATATATATATATATATAGAGGTGCATTTCATAGATCATGCTGAACAATACGATCGCATATTGACATTAGTCACAGCATTCGGAACGCATGTTGTAGGTGCCAGGTAGTCGTTAATAAATTACAGCACTTCAAACATTGACAGCAGCCCATATATATATATATATATATATATATATAACTTCCGTGTATTTTCACTACTCTGCCTTTATTTTATCTCCAGACCCATACTTAAATACGTTAGCAACGCGTGTTTCAACAGGCAACAGAAAGGCATAAACATCCCACCATCGCTTTAAGATTTTCACTAGAGTTTGTAGACATTTCTCCTCGTTGTTTGCTAAACATATTCTTGACTCAAGTCTGACTTGTTGGCTTGGTACCGTTGCCACTTCCAACACTTTGAGCCATTCTGCGCTCAATCGTGATACAAAGGCGTTACCTACTAACTGTTTAAACCGCAGATATTTTTTCACAACTTAGATATATACTGGAACACCAAATAAAGAACAAAAGTTACGAGAAAGTTACCTTCGAATGCGTTACAATCTTTCGTTTGTCTCCTGTAAGGCTGCATAATTCTCCTAACACCATGTATATGCATATACGCAGATTAGGCAAATATTCCGTTTTGCCTCGACCTCAACCCGAGGGTGGCTATTGCATATTAGAGTGGACTGCGACTCCGACCGATGTTGACTATTAGCTATTAGAATTAATGAAATGTCAGTCCGGAAAGACACGAGTAGGGGCTTCTGCTGTAATTTGGAAACCAGATTCCATAACGCTATTGCCGCCACAGGTGGCTGCTATCAAGAGAGGACTGAAGAGTTTCGGTTACATTGAAATTGATCATTGCCGAGGACAAGCATGGTTCAATTTATGTCAGCTGGTTGCCTTGCTTCTCCTGGAAACCGAAAATAACAACGACTCAGTTTGTCCATTGACGTAACATGATGAAACAAAACACCTTCGCAGTTGCCGAATGCGATGAAGATTATTTGAATTATACGAAATGTACACGAAACATCCTTACCGGGGCGGCTGGAGTCCATTCAATATCTGATTCGATCTGCGGTCGTAGGATGTGCAGGTTAGAAAACATCGCAAGCGTCTGCTGCAGGGTCGCGCTATTGCATATAGCATTTTCCTTGCCCTCTGCCTTCTGGGCGGCTTGTTGCCTGATCGTAGAGCTATACTGCTCAGCCTGCGATGTCTACGAGGTCTATGCTGAAATTGGCAGACCAGAACGGCGCAACGTTTACTTTGACAAAAGAAAAAGGGAAGCCGGGTGTGACCTTGAGCATGATTTCTTTGATCATTTCTCAGGGGGGGGGGAGGTGGGCAAGCCTGTATATTTCACTAATGTATTTACAATAACTAACTAATTCAATGTCAATATCATTTGTTTTATTATCTATGGGTGATTACATTAAGTACATTAAGTATATTTACAGACGCCGTATTGCCTATTATTATTGACTGCCTCGCTGAACCGTGACAGCGTCACCATAATACAGCCTGTTGCACATAGTATAGTGTTATACAACATACCGATATAATCTTCAAGTGCCCTTTGATTCGTTAAGGGGCTGCTCTCTTTGACATAGGGTATGTCAACGACGTCGAAAGACTCCACAGGCCAACGGCCAGGCCTACTGGGACGCTGTGTCACCAACTATCGATTGGAGCCGACATTCGCCTGTGCCGTGGATCGCCGTTGTCCAACAAGCATTCCTCAACAACTCGTATAGTCGCAGAAGAGACAAGGGTGCGCTGTCCCACGGACGACAGCCACGATAGACCTCGTTACTTCCGTTCTTGCCAAGTCGCGTAGTCCGTGCCTGTGTATCTGTGTTCGCGTAGAACTCGAGTCCTTTAGCAGTTTTACAACTGCATCCGTGGGGCGTCACTGTGTGGTCGCTACGGCGTTCGCCTCGCCGACCGGCCGGTCTGCCGATTCAGAGGGATCACGGTGCGGGTTGAGGGGCTACCTAGACGGGATGAGATTGGGGACTGTCTGCGCCGGAGGCAAGGGGAGAGAAACGAACCCCTCGAAGAGGACGTACGGACGAAGGCCAGCGAGTCGCATGAGAGGCCGTCGTCGCAGGCCCTCGTTCGGCGGGCCTGAAATGGGGGAAACCCCCCCGAGAAAACTCCAACAAGATGTTGTTGCTGTCGTCGCCTTCACTGAGAAGGCAACAGAGATTTAGCCAGACTGGGTGGGGACACAGAGCAGATTCGTGTATGTTCTGTTGCAAAGGTTTGTCACAACGCGACCCGACTCGACTCGAGTTGAGCCCTGGGTCGAGCCAGGCCCGGTACAGCCTGGCAGATCTCCACGCTGGCAACGGCCGTAGAGTTCAGTAAGGCTGCCGTGGACGGGTGGTTGCTGGCAGCTACGTACGGCAAACGGAACGAACAACAGACGAGGTGTATGACGATATGCGGGGCTGCGGCGTATATGATATTCGTACACGTGTGCTACAACTGTGCTGTTTGTTTTATGTTTAAGGCTCGCTGTTGTACCTATACGAGGCTGGTGGGGGCTCGAGTGTGAAAGAGAGAACGCGTGCGGGGTAGACGCTTTCGTGAATGGGACACAGTGACGAATGGAAGGGACAATAGGGGATACGATTGCTACACCGACTGGATAGAGCGTCAACGACGAGGGTTGCACGGGGAACAGTGCTCACCGACGCCTGAGGATCACAGCAGGGCCAAGCGTCGAGCGGGAGCGGTAACATTGCAGTTTTGCAGGGGGCGATTCTGGGGATGAAGAAAACACGGGCTGTTTGGGGACAATACGAGGGCCAAGGTGGAAGGGTAGACTGTTAAATGAAAATATACGACCACGGCCACCAGCCATTGCTGTTGCCGCTGCAGCTGTTGTTGCCCCCCCCCCCCCGCTGTAAGCACCGCCGAGGCCACCGTCGTGTCAGACTCCGACTCTGCCTCTGGCCCGGCGAGGTAATCGTACAGCCAGCTCGAGGTAGGCTGAGAGCTTGAATGAGAGGCTCGCGAGGCGAGAGCAAGCCGACGGGAAATAGCGACACGGAATAGGAACGGAAGGCCGTCCAAGCCGGCCCTTTCTAGCAGCAGCTCGTGCTACCATAATACTACGATTGCGTCCACGGTGGATGCCACGACCGCCACTATCAGCATCAGCACTGCTAGTGCTGCTCCTATATTGTAGTTGCAGTAGTAGTCGAACGGCTCTGTAGCTGGATGTATGTATGTATGTATATGTCTACGCAGAAGCGTAGAGCAGGAAGGTGATGTCGGCAGGTATACACCACAGGGGCTGCGAACTGCTAAACCGCTGAATGCGAAGGAATACACCGAGGCGAGAAAAGTAAGAATAAATGTTGACTGCCAGCGTCTGCTCGAGCTCCTGATGGAAGCTGGTTCCGAAGAGGAGCAACGACGGGGAGAACGGCAGTGGAAGGGAAGGAGTGGGGAAGGACGTGGCTTCGGCGACATAGGTGGAGTCAGCCGTTCGGCAGGCCAGACAGAGACAGAGAGAAAGAGATAGCCAGATACCCAGAATGCCAGCTAGCTAGATTGCTCGTTCTTTGCCTCTTGTTTGACAGCACAAATACTTACATGGATAGATTCGTAGACGCTGCCTGCCGTCGACGACTCACGGTGCTGGAAGTCGCTATGGGAAGCGCCGCGTCGGGTAGCACACATAAGCGTATGTAAGCATGCTGCGCAAGTGATTGAGTAAACGAACGGATGATTGAGCTAGCTAACGTGCGAGGAAATTGCCAGACGGGCGGTTTTGCCACGCACCTGCCGTTTTGCCGGTGGTGAATGCCAGACTTGGCACTGTATAAAAAAATAAGAACGGGCTACGGATCAATGGGATCTGGACGAACGCGCTGCCCGCTCCAATCCCATGGGTGAACAACTACTTTCTAGCTGTGTAGCCCCTGTGTATGCTCTCGTTTGGAGACATGGTTGGGATGGAAATAATATGAGGAAGATTCCTTTATGATTCCCCAAAACAGATGGATCTACAGATAAGCCAAGGGTCCTCATTAGCGGTAGAAAGAAGAGATTATCTCCCCCGTACCTTTATCTAATGGAGTCAGATTTAGCAGATGTGGTTTCTGTTAGACGAACTGAGGACACTTTATAGACAGTGAGCACTGTCTTCATCCGCTCTTGCTCTCTCTCTCTCCCCCCGCGCTTTCCTCGTAATTTGGCTGTAACAGCCATAATTAGTTGCCTTCTTGTCAGAGCTAGGTATAACTTGGCGTTTGCGACTTGCCTATCCCATAAGTGAACTATTTCTCGCATAAGGAGTTGCGACCCATTCACTGGTGACCCTGAAATGAGTTTGTCTAGACGCCTATGCTGTGCCAATTGTTTGGGCATCGCCGCTTCTAGAAGTTGTGTATTCTCCCAATAGCTTACATCTATATATATATATATATATATATATATACCTGTATATATATATATGTATATACATATATATCCTTAGGCTATTGCCTTCTTGCTATCATACTACAATAGAATCCGCTCAGGTGGAACGCATTCGCACAGACGATCCTCCCGCACGCGGTCCTGCCAACACTCGCCGGCTACTGATTATGTGCAACAAAGCAAAACCAGCAGAATTGGGTTGTGGATGGGTATCTGACAATGCAATATTCCCTAGTGATGCATGACCTGTACCATGCTTCCGAATAGCTTTGTATAAACAGCCTATCGCTATCGCGAGATGATAAAGCTCCTATAACCCTAAATCGTTCTTGCTCTAAATATAAAAGTACTTACCGATTGACTACGAACATATTATTATCGTGTACATACAATAGGTAACTAATAAGTTATCCTATAGGTCCTGGTCTTAGCCATTATTAGATAGTTGATTTTTGCAAAAACATTCACCACTGCATCATAAATTATTGCATGTATTATAATATGACGCACAATAACACCTACATACTGGGATTGGTCGTACGCGTGTAAAGAGTGCAAATAAAGGGAATAGCACTAGTGTTATCATTATAGTGTCGGAAATCTTATCTCAGTTGTGATTTCCAAATCATATTTCTACACACTAATATCGTATCATCCACAAAGGGGAGTCGAGGCCGCTGACGTATAGGGCTTTTGTTTCACGGGAAGTAGATCATAGTCAAGCTTTCCGAAGATCCCAGGGGATCGTCGTGACCAAGATAAGACGATACTCAGATGAGGTGAATATTGGTATGACAGCACGTTGACTGTTTGATATCACCCTAGAGCGAATTCGTGCGATTTCTACCTATCCGCCAAT